>CM048854.1:13347729-14737729 GCA_026545225.1 Cornus controversa | reverse complement strand
TTACTGTTCAATTTATGTTTTGAGTATCAGATGTTCTTCTATGCCTATTTTCATGATTGTCTCGTTTAATTACTAGGAGGCCTACTAGTTTATTATTCGTTGCAATATACTGCTAGATTAGATATCAAATCCGTAATTGTTTGATCCCTCTAATTTGTGAAGCAATTAAGATTTAATGATTTGTTGCCTTAGAAATTATTAAATCTTAAGAAGAACGCTCGACTAAATTAAATGCAACCGTTTGTGCTTGTGGCTACTAGATTAAACCTTTAGCGCTTGTCTTGGGTTGTTTAGTAGTTAGGGTTAATTAGATCGCTTGTTTTCTAATTAACTGCAACTAAGGAGAGAGGAAAAAAATTCCAACGGTGAATATTCAAAGTATGAATTAATATATTTTTGCATCGATGATCAGTTGTATAATTCCGATGGTGGACGTTGACTTAGACCAATGTTTGTTCTTTTAATTGATTTCGATATTTTAATTTGAATTGTTCCTTAGTTGTTTTTCTTGAAATTGTTTTCATTACATAGCTAAGAGAAATTCTTGATTTGAAATACTAAAAATATATATATTTTTTAAATATTTAATAGTGTATATGGTATATACAAAAGAAAACTACACTTAAATAAAGTTAGGAGACCTAAATTACAAAGTGGTCTATCTTAAAATTTTATTTTTCATTTTGGTTGAATTAAGAAAAATTACATGTGCATTGAAAATTATTTTTCAAGTCCAAAATACCCTTCAATCTCTAATTCCAAAATATCAAATTATCATTCTTAAATCAAATAATTCCTTCATTTAAGAAATTAAGAAAATATCTGAATATCGTTTGGTTTTTGAAAAATTGTAGGAATATAAAAATAAACTAGTAAAAGTGAAGAAACTCATAAAATAAAGTAAAATATACGTTATTCAAGCACTTGTGAGCATATATGCTTTTATGTCGTAAAGTTGTCAAAATTAGACCACCTGATATGGTCCTGAATGACAGCTAACTTCTTTTTCCTCTTATATTAATACAAGTGGATACACTTGTGATATCATAACACATCAATTATATCTGGATGGGAATAAAGTAAATTTTTCAGATGTGCTTGAGTAACTTTTCGATTTGATATGCCTAAAAAAAATATGGTCATCAGGAAGAGATATTACATCAAAACATGAGGCACAAAAATAAGAAAAATTCAAATTTCACAAGTAAACTCCTATAAATTTCAAGTATGCTTGCAAATGCAAACAAAATTTGAATTTTATCAACAAATGATTTATGAGTCATTCTACATAGAATATGTCTGCTCATTAAATCAAATTAAAACATATGTAAACAAGCAAATAGAATTAGATAATTGATAATGACAGCTTAAAAAAGTGACTAGTAAAACCGTTCATTACATTTAAAAAACCTCAAAATTAAGAACCATTGGCACATGAATTTGCCATACAATTCAAAATTTATTGATTTTTTTAAAAGTAAAAAAAAAACAGTTCACTAAAGCAAAATAAGAGACCATATTTTTGTGATGAGAGATGATCAATGATCAATAATTTATCAAGGCAGTGGTGTTTTGCAATGAATTCAATTTTCTTCTAGTGAGACGAAAAAATAATCTGTTGAATTTTCTTTAGTCATGCACAACGCTCATTCAGTCACATAAGAACCAAACAAAGTTTAGTGTGAGTTGAAATAAGAGATTGAAGGGCATTTTAGACTTGAATAATAATTTTCAATACATATGTCATTATTTTGTTTAATTCAACCAAAATGAAAAATTAACTTTTAAAATAAACCACTTTGTAATTTAGGCCTCCTAACTTTATTTAAGTGTAATTTTTCCTATATACAATGTATATTATATTCTGGATAAGTGTATTATTTACATTGTAGAATATATAATATATAATCTAACTTTAATACGTATATTGTATATGGAGTACTTATACTTGCACTCCAAAATGCTGCCGTTTTCAAGATAGTCTTATAAATTTATACATGCACTCCAAAATTTATTTTTAAATTAAGTGCACTAAATGAGTGCAAATTACAAAGTTACCCACCAATTAATCACTAAATTTATTTTTTCCAAAGACTAGAAGAGATTTTGAAATTTTATTGGGCAACTTTTTAATTTTTTAGATACTTGTACATAAAAAAATTAAAAAAAAAAAATGAATGGGGACAGCTTATAGTGATTTTGTACCTGGCTTTGAGAGAGAGAGTGTGTGGTTATGATAGGGTTGCAAATGAATCGAGTTGTTTATAAACAGTTCGGACTCGATTCGTTAAAAACTCGACTCAAAATCATTTATTAAATAAAAAATGGAGTTTGAGCTCATTTTCATGCTCATTTAGTAAATGAATCGAGCTTAAACAATGTTAAGCTCGTCCCATGAAACTCGTGAACAAGTTCATTTGTATAAAATTCATTATATTGTATTTAAAAGCCTAGCCCACACATGCAAGTTTAGCCCATGTCAAAATTTTCAATGGCCCAATTAATATATTAAACCTTAGAAGCTCATTCTACAAATAAAGTCTATTAACTAAACAGCCCATTAGCGCAATCATGACTTAATTTGAGCCATTGGACTAATTTCTTATATCAAGTTAAAGACTTAGAAACCCTAAAACCACAGCCCCCACCCCCCTCCCGCATTCATACGCGGGTAATCACTCTGTAACGGATACGGAAATCAATGTACCACATATGTGACAGTAAGGTTGGTTCTCTCTTCATTTTGATAATATTACTGAATTTTTAATGACATCCCAAATATATATATATATATATATATATATATATATATATATATATATATTTGTGTGTGTGTGTGTATTAGACTATTAGTGGGACAGACTCTTCCCTGGCCCTACGCATCCGTCTCGGCTTTTCTAGAGAGAGAAAAAATCAATCCGTCCGGCTTTAGCGAGTGTGATAAATGCTCATTTATTTTATTCTAAATAATATATAGTATAATAATAATAATTAAACCTTTTTAATAAAGACATGGACTTACAATTTATAAATAAATCATTATTTATGTTAAATGCATGCATGTGATTGGTGAACCAACTATATATCGTTATGCAACAAAAAATAATAAATAATATAAATTTAACTTAAGTTTCTCGCCTATTCACCTCCTTGTTGTTTGCAAAAATTTTTACATTTTTTAATTAGTATAAATAAGGACAAATCTTCAATTTGGAATAAATTGATCAGTAAAATTACTAAAACGATAAATATATATAAGTAATATAAGTTAGACCACTTTAATCTATTTGGTCAAATTCTAATTAATTAAGTGTCGAAAAACTCAATTAAATTAATTGATGAATTGAAACTATTTAATCTGAACATCTTTTTTAAGTAACCAAGGATAGTTGGTAGATTCAGTCGAGCTGGATAATTTTAAAATCTAGAAAAGATGATTCTTTTACTAGAATGGATGTGGACGATCCATTATTTTTTGAATTGTCAGAGTTGTTAGCAGATGATGGACAGTTGAATCACACATATGATAGTGGTGATTAACAATCAATACCTTTTGGATATGTTCCAGGTCTGTAAGTTGTAGTGTATAGTTAAGTAGAAACTGTGTATAAGGGTATGCATGTAAAAGTACATCTGTATGTATAATTTTTGAATTACGTATAAATTTAGTGATTCGAGATATATAATATAACAGATTAGTTAAAGTAATATAAGTTATATCACTCCTTTATTTTTTTTGTTAATAATACTTCAACATTAATATATATTAGAATATTAATATTGTATTAATGTCGAGAGATATTGACGATGATTAAAAATATGCTAATTCAATGAGATATATACATGTTTGTTCTCGATACTCTATTATTTGAGTGAGATTATTCAAGATAGTAAAAATTGTGTTATTGATTTAGTTAATAATATAATTTATAACATTTATTTGTTATATTCAAAATGAGGGATGAAATATTATTGTAATTTAATTAATGTTTTAAACTTATTTTAATATGTTTGTTCTCTATACTCTATTATTTAAGTGAGATTGATATTTTTATTTGATTTCAAGATAGTAAAAATTGTGTTATTAATTTAGTTAATAATATAATTTATAACGTTTATTTGTTATATTCAAAATAAGGGAGGAAATATTATTGTAATTTAATTAATGCTTTAAACTTATTTTAATAAATGATTGAAACTTTCAGTATTATAGGTTAAATATTATAATTGTGTTCTATATTTTCAAAAGATAGAAATGGATTAGTGGTAGGAGTGTCTAGGTGATGCGCGTAAGGTAACCCGAGCTTTAGAAATAAATAACGGGCTCGGGTTGATTAGTTCTGATTTGGTTCGGGTTCGGGTTCGGGTTGACAATTTATATTTAGAGTTGAACCCGAATTAAGTCTTTAGCCCGTCCGAGTTGCAACCCTACTCTCACCTCAGTGCCTGCGATGCTTCACACACACATCACCGTGGGCATTCATATCCTTCAATGTCTAAAAACTCAAATTTACTGTCCAAAGATCATACAAAGCGTCTTAGTCTAGCATTATTGTTTCAGTTATTTCAAAGATGTAGAGAGAGACACGTATGTCCGGGAGAGATATGCCACTATCAACTTCTTTGTTGAACTCTCTAAAACACATACACAAACTCTATATATATGCAAAATGTGTATGATACAAAGACCTTATAGTATGATACAAAATGTGCCCATGTTCGAGTCCCCTCCCCCATGTTTGTGCGAAAAAGAAAAAGTAATTCATCACGCACTATCTCCACCATCAGTAAGGGCAGCAGCAATGGGATCGCCAGAGCCCAATCTGGCGATCCAAATGCTACTGTGGCCCAACATTGGGATGGCTAAAATGGTGGGCCAAGTTTTTGGTTAGCTAAGTGGTTCGCCGGATTGGGCGAACCACTTAGCTAACCCTGTTCCTATTGGGCCTGCTTTAATGCAGGCCCATATTTTTTTTTAAAATTTCACTTATCGAAACGACGTCGTTTTGATAAGTGATTTTAATATAAAAAAAACACGCGGCACCCTAACAGGGTGCCGCGTGTTTCACTTATCGAAACGACGTCGTTTCGATAAGTGACTTAAAAAAATAAAACACGCGGCGCCCTGTTAGGGCGCCACGTGTCCTGCAACGGTCATAAGACCGTTGCACGCCCAAACAGGCCCTAAGGTTGCCCAGAAAAGTGATTTTTGACCGTTTTTTGCCTTTTTTTTTTTTTTTTTTAAAAAAATTTAAGCTCTGCCAAAGAGCCGTTAAGGCACTGTTTGGCAGAGCCAAATAGTGCCTAAAACGGCTCTTTTGGCTTTAAAATAATATATATAAATTTTTTTAAAACTTTTTTCATCTTTTTTCCTTCCTATAAATACACCACTCCTACATTCACTAAATTCACAACCAAAAATTCATATTTTCTCCTCCTAAGTCTAGAATCATTTTTATTTTCTCAATCTTTAGTTAATTGTATTTTTAGAATTTTCATTTTCATGGCTCTTTTGGCTTTAAAATAATATATATATATATATATATATATATATATATATTTTTACTTTTTTCATCTTTTTTCCTTCCTATAAATACACCACCCCTACATTCACTAAATTCACAACCAAAAATTCATATTTTCTCCTCCTAAGTCTAGAATCATTTTTATTTTCTCAATCTTTAGTTAATTGTATTTTTAGAATTTCCATTTTCATGGATCCAACAACACCAAATTTCAACTTCAACCCTTTATCAAATGATGATTTTTTATCATTTGACAGCTCTGATCAATATTATCGTGGCGATTCTCAATTTTCATCTAATCAATCAGCCGCATTTTATTCGCCGGTATTGCCTCAACCCAGTAATGTCAGATCTTCCCGAAAGCAACCGGTTCCTCGAATGCCTAATTGGTCCAACGAAGAAGATTTTGCTCTGTGCAATGCGTGGCTGGAAGTTAGCAGTGATTCGGTGATTGGTGCAGACCAAGCGAAGTCGACGTTATGGAAAAAAATTCTCGTCGAATTTCAAGTACAACTTGGTGCTCCAACTGCCCGAGGTGAGTGCAGTTTGACAAATCGTTGGTCCACCATCCAAAAAAAAATTAACAAATGGTCTGCATGCTTGCTTACAATTGAAAATAATCAGACTAGTGGCTTCAACAATCATGATATGGTAAGTTAATAATTTTAATTAATTTCTTTACTTGATCATATTTAATATGTAATTATTTTAAATAATTTGTTTCTAATTATTGTGTAATTATTTAAAGCAGATCACAGCAGCTCAACATCTATATAAATCCACTATGAATGAGGACTTTAAACTCCATGCTTGTTGGAACATTTTGAAAGACTCTCCAAAATGGCATGCATATTGTCTCGATCAAGGAAAAAATAAAGCCACAATTGCCCGCGCAAAGAAGAGGAGTACTGGAATCAACATCAACGAGCCTGTTGCTCACTCAAACGCATCAAGTCCATTAAGTAATGCAGCGTATGAGGGTGTTCCTTCTGAAGGATCGCCACAGTTTGG
This sequence comes from Cornus controversa, assembly GCA_026545225.1. Classification (NCBI taxonomy): domain Eukaryota; kingdom Viridiplantae; phylum Streptophyta; class Magnoliopsida; order Cornales; family Cornaceae; genus Cornus; species Cornus controversa. The sequence continues at coordinate 14,731,193 of CM048854.1, read as the reverse complement.
CATGAATGAATATTCACCCGGTATTGCTGAATCTCAACCATTCGAGGTCAGTTTCCGCCAAGCAACATCCAAACTTGACTCTCAAACAAATATTATTATGGAGACAAAGCTAAAACAGATGGAAAGACAACGGAAGAGAGAATTACACGAAGAAAGAAGACAACGGGAGAGAGAACTACACGAAGAAAAAATTCGAGAAGAGGAGTTGATGCTAAAAGATCCAAATTCAATGCCAACAGAAGTACAGAAAGCATGGCTTATCCGAAAACAACAACAGATATATGAGCGAATGTGTGCAGAAGCAGATGAGAATTTGCGCAATCCATAAGACTTGTTTAATCCATAATGGATATTGTATCGTTTTAAGTTATGTTTTTTTTTTTTATCCATTATGAATATTATATCGTTTGAAATTATGTTTTTTTTAATCCATTATGGATATTGTAATTCATTTAACTTATGTTATGTTGCTTTTAAATCTATTATGAATATTGTGTCGTGCGAAAATAATTTCAGAATAAAATTTTTATTGCATAATATTTTATAACATCTTACAAGCATAAAAATACAACATAACTTGAAATTCTAGTACATAAAATGATAACAGAACTTAAAGAAAGGAGTACATAAAAAACCAACATAACTTAAAGATCTTCATATGAATCACCAATCTGATTCCACATCTGTTCTATCAGATCCTTCCTCAACTGCGTATTTGTCTCTCTGCTGCGGTACTGAGTTTGGCGAGCGTAGACGTGTGCCGCAAAAATATTGGGGTCTAATCTTCGAGTGTGATTCGGAATACTCTCTTCCGGTGGCAGCCAAATTCCAGTATTGTTGTGGCGCTCATCTTCAATGATCATGTTGTGAAGGATTATGCACGCTCTCATTATGAGACACAAGTCCATCTTCTCCCAATATTTAACTGGTCGTTGCAGTATTGCCCACTTGATTTGCAAGACCCCAAATGCTCGCTCCACATCTTTCCTGCATGCCTCTTGTTTTTCTACAAACATTTTTTGTTTTGGAGTTCTTGGATTTGGGATGGTCTGTATCAAAGTTGCCCATTTTGGGTATATACCATCAGACAAGTAATACCCCATGCTATACTGATGCCCATTCACCACATAATTAACCGAAGGCATTCTACCACTGACAATACGGTTGAATACGAAGGAATGATCCAACACATTTATATCATTGTGTGAACCAGTCATTCCAAAAAATGAATGCCAAATCCACAAATCTTTGGAGGCTACCGCCTCCAATATTAAAGTAGCCTTATGGGTGCAACCCTTGTGTGTGCCATGCCACGCCACTGGGCAATTCTTCCATTCCCAATGCATACAATCGATAGAACCATGCATACCTGGGAATCCTCTAGCCTCCCCTTCTTGAAGGAGTCGTGCGATGTCGGTTTCGTTTGGTTCGCGCATGTACTGCTGCTCATACACAACAACAACAGCAGTACAAAATGCCTTCAAACAACTTATTGCAGTAGTCTCACCGATTTTAATATACTCGTCAAATGAATCAGCTGGTCCACCATATGCGAGAATGCGTATTGCAGTTGTCATCTTCTGTATAGAAGACAACCCCAAACGGCCAGAAGCGTCCCTTTTTTGGATGAAGAAATCGTCATAAGATTGAACATCATTCAAGATACGAAGAAATAGTTCTCGACGCATTCTGAATCGTCTATGAAATTGCTCAGGTGTATATAAGCAATTCTCGTCAAAGTAGTCTTTCATTAGCTGACGGTGGCTTCTTTCTCGGTCACGATGAATAAACCGCCGCCTCTGAGCTGGTTGAAATACTTGCGATATAATCTCCGGCGTACAACAACTCAGAATTTCTTTGTAGGTAGATACATGATCTTCAAGCAATTTGTCAAGATCTATTGATGAGGAGGATGACGAAGAATGTGGAGAATTAGAATCTGACAAAGGTCGTGATGACGAAGCCATTGAAAGTTCGAAGTTGAAAGAGATGGTAAATGAACTTTTGGAAGATTGAAAGTAGTGGTAATTTATAAATGAACAAATGAGTATTTATATAAGAAAAAAAATATAGCCGTTGGAAATATAGCCGTTAGTACATAAATAAAAAAATATTTAATAATTTTAAATTTAAATTTTTTTTAAAAAAAATTATTAAAATATTATTATTTTTGGTTAGCGGAAATCTGGAGAACCTGTTGTGGAGCCAAAATTTGGAGATCCTGACATGATGGTGTGGCTGGCTAAAATGCTGAGGTGGCTAGCTAAAATTCAAATTTGGAGAACCAAATTTGGAGATCCTATAGTGGATGCTCTAAGTCAATATCTCCACCATCAGCAAGCCCTATCTCTCTCTCTCCATGGCTGATTATGAATAATTTTCAAAAATTCTGCTAATTTCTTGTGGAGGGTGGAGAAATTGTTGTGGGATTTGAGGCAGCTTCAATGGCCATGTATGCTAAGGCTATGCCGAGGACAGCCTCTTCGGGTCTGGCTTTGTTGTGAATGAACATTATGGTCGGTCTGGTGTAATTCACATTTTATCGAGCAGGTGGTGAGCATTTCTAGTTAGAGAAAGTCGAAAGAAGTTAGGCGGATAGGTGGTTGTTGCAGCCGTGGCGATCGGCAGCAGTTTAATGACTACCAGTGGGAGCTATAAGGTACGCTTCTTCTTCCGGTAGTTATCTAACCATCCCATCCCACCCCACCGAGTGTGTGTATGTGTCTAAGAGAGAGAGAGTCCTGAGGGATCGGGACCCTTTGCTCTTTTTTTTTTTTTTTTCCTCCTTTGCGTTTAAATCAATAATAAAACAATTTTAAATTAACAGTGCAATAATTTTAAATCGACAATCCAACCATTACGCAAAGATATTAAAAATTTTGATCATTGTTGAATGAGTGTTTGCACATGTGACATAGTTTTGCACCGGCACAGGATAGGTGAGGAATAGGAAAGGATTCCGGTCAGTGAGAGGTTTTGTTTGGGTGTGCTGATGGTAAAATTGTCCTTACTGTATAAGGATAATCTTGTCTTTTCAGTATGAGATGTTTTCTCATCAAAATACTATTTAAAATAAAGAAGGGTAAAAGTAATGTTGTCCATTTAGATGATGGTGTAATTTCAGCCAAAAGTTTCATATAGTTATTATTGTCAACGGAATATATGGTTTGGCTTGATTCGGACAGTTTCAAGTCGGAGATTTGATTTCCACAATTTGGAAAACAAAAAAGCTTTGTTTTGACTTCAAAGTCATGACCGAGTCTAAAGTCTCAAAGCCCAGAACAATGAATCATGAGAAAGCAATTATTTTCTAACTACTTATGCACATTCTTTGAATTGCAACCTTTGAATTACAATTTCAAGTCTTTTAATTTCTTCAAAAGACAATAGAATCATTCAAACCGGCCTATTCATGGCTGCAATGTTTCTGTTTCTTCTTTTGATCACTGAATTTTCATTAGCAACAGCTCAACAAAGAAACTCCAACATAATAAGCCTAGGATCTTCTCTCTCTCCCACACCTGACAACTCATTTTGGTCCTCAGATTCTGGCCAATTTGCATTTGGGTTCTACCGAAAAGGCCATGGTTTCTCCATAGGCATCTGGTACGCAACAATCGCCCCGAAAACAGTCGTATGGACAGCAAACCGAGATGATCCACCATTATCCAGAGACAGTAGATTGATTTTGAGTAAAGATGGAAGGCTTATATTGCAACAGAGGGAGGTCCCGGAGAAAACAATTGCCCATGTGCCCCAGGTTGCTTCATCAGCTTCCATGCTGGACACCGGCAACTTTGTTCTCTATAATTCAAGTTCACAGATCATATGGCAGAGCTTTGACACTCCAACAGACACCCTTTTACCTGGTCAGCGACTACTGGCAGGACACGAGTTGTTCTCTAGCATCTCTAAGGATGACCACTCGACTGGGAAGTTTCAGCTCAAAATGCAGGTGGATGGAAACCTGGTGCAATATCCAGTAGGCTTCCCGAGTGAACCGGAAAATTCTTATTGGAATACAGGAACACAAAAAGCCGGAGAGAATGTGACACTAAATCTTGATGACAAGGGCCAATTATACTTGCTTAACAGCAGGGGCATCAATATAAAAAATCTGTATGATGGAGAAAATCTCTCTGATAAAATGATGCATCGCATGATAGTCGATGCAGATGGAATATTGAGGCTCTACTCACATGGCTTGAATCAGAGTGTTGATTGGATGATCGAGTGGTCATCTTCCATCAACAAGTGTGATCCTAAAGGGTTGTGTGGCCCGAATGAATACTGTAACTTGAAGAATCAAGAAACTGCTTGTACTTGTCTTCCTGGTTTTGTTTTCATCGACAAGGGCCAGAAGGACTTGGGCTGCAAGAGAAATTATGTTAGGAATGAGAATATTTCATACAATTTTTACGAGTTAGAAAATATTGTTTGGTTAGATGACTCATATTCCACAATCTCCAGCATGAGCAGAGATGCTTGTGAAGAGGAGTGTTTGAAAGATTACAACTGTGAAGTTGTGCTCTATAAAGATCAGAAGTGCTGGAAACAAAGTCTTCCACTAAAATTCGGAAGATTTCAGCTGAATGATCAAGTGACTACGCTAGTCAAAGTAGGAAGCAAAGAATGCAAAAAAGAAAACAAAATGGAAGTTCTAATTGCTAGTGTTGCAGTTCTAACTATTGCTTTTACTGTCCTAGTGATATCTGGGGTTCTGATTTACAAATATCGTGTCAAGGGATACGAAAAAATATCCAGTCATGAGGATGATGAATTGATTGAGGAGGTTATTCTTCGGTCTTTTACTTATCATGAACTTGAGAAAGCAACCACTGGTTTTGTGGAAGAAGTGGGTAGAGGAGCTTTCGGGACAGTGTTTAAAGGGTTCATATCAAACGGTCAGAGAGTTGTTGCCATTAAGAGACTAGAGATAGTGGTGGCTGAAGGCGAAAGAGAATTCCGGAATGAGATGAAAGTAATTGGGAGAACCCATCACAAGAACCTAGTCAAGTTGCTCGGTTTTTGCCACGATGGGACTAATAGGCTTCTGGTTTATGAGTTCATGAGCAATGGGTCACTAGCAGATTTCCTTTTCAGGTCGGAAACAAAACCAAGATGGGAGGAAAGAATTGGAATTGCCGTGGACGTAGCTAGGGGCATTTTCTATCTGCACGAGGAGTGTGATACTCGGATCATCCACTGCGATATAAAGCCTGAAAACATACTAATGGATGAAAGTCATTGTGCAAAAATTGCAGATTTTGGATTGGCAAAGCTGTTGACCTCCAACCAAACCAGGACTCATACTGCGGTGAGAGGCACGAGGGGCTATGTCGCGCCTGAATGGCACAGGAATTTGCCCATAACAGTGAAAGCAGATGTGTACAGCTTTGGGATCATGTTGTTCGAGATCATATGTTGTCGAAGAAGCCTAGATATGGACCTTGCTGAGGATGAAGTAGTTCTTGCAAATTGGGTCTATGACTGTTTTGAGGCTGGTGAACTGGACAAACTGGTGCAGGATGAAGAGGTGGATAAGAGCGAACTGGAGAGGATGGTTCGGGTGGGAATTTGGTGCATCCAGGATGACCCATCACTTCGCCCTTCCATGAAGAAGGTGGTGTTGATGTTGGAAGGGACTGTAGACATACCAACTCCTCCCTCTCCTACTTCCTTTCTTATTTCCATCTAGGCCTTTACACATTTCATTTAATTAGGTAAGGTCCAAATTCACTTAGATTTATGGTTTTGTAGACTGAACAATAAAATATTCGAACTCTTTTCACTATCTGCTTTCTTCATGTCTAGGATGAAATTAACCACCTTATGCCAAGTTCCTTCTGTTCTAGTATGATGTATTCCTTTATTTAATGGCTTCTCTACAGATGAAATGGCACAATAAAATTTCCTATTTAAAGTTCAACAGATAGTCTAGGTATCAAACCTATTAGTTTGAATAAATATTCTGATGGATATGCATTTTCTTGTGCAGTTGCTTCTAGTTTCCTGATGGGACTAACATAGTCATTTTGTGACACATGACAGAATAAAACATTTTCTTCAATCAAGGGAAGGGAAACAAAAGATTGGCTATTACAAACTGGTGGTTACTTGGCAGGTAAAGTTGTGAACTTATTGAATGTCACCAGTTGCTCCCAAATAGTTGGATAAAGCTTTGTTGATTTGTTGAGTTTATATACATACTAAGAAAAACCATTCACACCAGCATCAATATAAAATTACAATGTAGTTCATAACCTTGAAGATTGACATTGAATTGTGATATGAATCATTGATGCCATATTTCTGATCATCACAACTGATGTGGTGCACTATACAGATCTGTATTTTTGACAAGCTGCGTCAGATATCTAATGAATCTTATTGGTGAGAGGTTGATTGTTACTTGTTTAGATGACCTAATACTACTTGCTGTTCTTAATGATCTAATCAATTTGTTGACTAGACATATAATGAACATATAGGAGGATCAAAAATGGTATATGTGGAGATTATCTGTAGGTACAGAAAAATAGTCACTACACTTCAAGAAGAATGTTTTGCATCTCTTTTTCATTCTTTCATCTTTCCTTTATATAATTTTGAGAATACATTGATTATGCCTACAATTATTCCCTTTCTCTTGGGATATTCCTATAATATTGCCTTAGTTTATTCCCTGAATGGTGGTGTCATCTCTTGAAATTAGGGGAGGATTTGACTTTCCTTTTAGTCTTTGCTGTGTAGTGAATAGTGACTTGGAAGGTGGTGACGTGGCTGCCCTATAATTGCTGAGCTGTCGTGTCCACGTGTCTTATTTTGTAGGATATTTTTGTCTTACTACACTTTGCTCCTAAAATCCCTTTTCCAATCTAATTGGTTTTGAAAGGGTTTTTACCATGGCTGACGGTTCGTTTGGTTTTGCTTGGATTCCGTGCTTGCGGCTACCGCCGAAACGTCATTTCTTAATAAATGCAGGCTTTCTTTTGGTTTATTCAAATATTTCGGGTTGTGTTGAGGTATTGTGTACTCTGGGCGAATCTGAACTTTCCATCACTTTCCTTCTCGTTTTTCTGTCAAGGTCAGTATCTATTCTTCCTCTTCTCTTATATTTTTATTATGGATAGGACGAGGAGGGTGGAAATTGTTGATGAGTTTGGCCCATCGGTTACTTATCAGTCCATTGATGAGTTCCTAGGTGAGGTTACTTCTATTCCTACTGAGAACCTTTCTTCCGCTCCGGCGGGCCCATTTGCTACTTCTTTCTTAGGGCAAGCTGTTCCTTCTGAACAACGTCCCTCGGATTCAGAACTAGATGATGTTGATCTTGACTTGATTAGGACTCACATGGATTTAGGAAAACTCCGAATAGATTGTGAAATCCCAGCGGATGTCACCCTTAGGAATTACCCCCTTAATTTCGACTTTCGATCTGGGGAGGGTCTGAACAAGAACGACATGTTGTTTTCGGCTAGGCTTTTTCCAGCGTTTCGGTTTCCCCTTCACCCTTTTTACCATCTTGTCCTCAACCAACTGCACTTGGCCCCTCAACAAGTGAACCCTAATTTCTTTAGGGTTATTTCTAGTGTTCTTGCTCTTAACCATTCCCGAGGTCTTGACCTAGAATTTGACGACCTTCTTCTTTGCTATCAAGTTAGTTCTATAAAGAAAGAGAATAGTCGCTATCACTTCTTCCCCCGTTCTGGCAGATCGCTTTGCACTAGCCACCCTTCTTCGGACAAGGGTTGGAAGGCCCAGATTATGGTTGTTGGGGGGAATTAGAAGGTGTCCTCCTCTGACAGATTTCCCATCCCTCAGAAATTTGGCAGATTAGGTATCCTTCCCTTTGATTCCCCCTCTGACCGTCATTGCGACTGCGGTGTTTGTGACGTTCTGCTTTTTAATCAAATTTGTTCTTTTGTTGGTGTAGTTAGGGACATCTTACCCCGTTCTGAGTTGACGGCCCGTTTGAAGACTCTTAAAGATAAGATGTGGAGTAACATCCCGAAGTCTTCTATTCTGCTAGATTCTGAGACCCTCAGAGCTATCTCGGAGAAAGCTTCGAGTGCAAAGATGAAACTCCCAAAACTACCTGGACGAAAGCAAAGAAGCAGACTGAAAGGAACGATCTTGGCGCTCCTCCAACCGAGCGAGAGGTGGAGATTGCCTCTGCTCTTCGAAAGAGGCACGCTGAGGAAGTGGCAACGGAGAAATCACCTACCACTGAGGTGATAGAGGTGGAGGAGACTGCCCCTCCTCCCAAGTCACAAAAAGTTGATATCTCATCTATTCCTTCTGCACCAGGGTCAGATGAGCCTTCAGCTATGAAGATCAGCACTTTGGGATCTAACATCTCGAGTTCTTTTATGGTGGAGCCCTGGGTTCATCGGATGGTGAAAGGCAATGGCATGCCCTTGTCTGTGGAGGATTCCTTGCTAGAAAACCGAGAGTCTATGAAGGCGTTTCTAAAGGAAATGTGGCCTCCAAAGGACGCCAAGATGATGCTGGATATGTCCGTGGGAGGCTTGTTGGAGACTTGTCTGGACGTGGCCCTTAGGGTGGGAAAGAACTTTAAATACACATTCTGATGTACTTTCTTTTGCTGCTTCTTTCAATAACTTTGTATATCTTTGCAGAATGTGTTCGGAGTGATGACCATGTGCAAGTTAGTCGAACAAGCCACTGTCAAGGTGAAGAAAGCCGACGTTCAGACGCGGAGGGCTGAGGCTGACTTTCGTGCTGCTATGCGTGAGGCGAACAGCGAGAAGTCAAAGTCCAAAGCTTTATTGCTTGAAACTGAGCAACTCAAGCCTCGACTAGAAGAGCTCGCCAAGGAAAAGGAAGAGGCGGAGTTCTAGAGGGCGTTAGCTGAATCCAGAGCGTCCGAATCTGAGCTGAACGTCAAGTCCTTACAGGACCGGTCGCTCAAATTGGAGAAAGGTGCCAAGGCATTGTTCAACCGACTATCCCGAGTGGTCCAGGTCAGAAATGCTGAGGCCTACCGCCAAGGATTTGAAGATGCAATGGCTCCCGAAGACGACAGATCCTACCGAGGTGGCCTAGCTGATTCTGACCGTGAGATGGGCTTAACTAAGCCCCCTTACCAGGATCCAGATGAAGGGGACGAGGAGAAGGAGATTGCTGACATCTTTGAGGAGGGTGCTGAACCTGTTCCGGCTGCGATTCCTGAGCAGACTGAGACTATCAATGTCCCAACTGATCCCTCATTTATCAGAAGCGTTCGGCTAGCCATGCCTTAGCCATTTTCATTTATCTGAGACGTTCGGCTGGTCATGCTGATGTCCCTTTCATTTTAACCTGGCGTTCGGCTGGTTATGCCTTAGCCATTTTCATTCATCTGAGACGTTTGGCTAGTTATGCCGATGCCCCTTTCGTTTAACCTGGTGTTCGGTTGGCCATGCCTTGGCCATTTTCATTCGTTAAAGGCGTTCGGTTGGCCATGCCTTAGCCATTTTCATTCATCTGAGACGTTCGGCTGGTCACGCCGATGCCCCTTTAGTTTTAACCTGGTGTTCGGCTGGCCATGCCTTGGCCATTTTCATTCGTTAGAGGCGTTCAGCTGGCCATGCCTTAGCCATTTTCATTCATCTGAGACATTCGGCTGGTCATGCCGAGGTCCCTTTTATTCAAATCTGGCATTCGGCTGGCCATACCTTAGCCATTTTCATTCATCTGAGACGCTCGGCTGGTCATGCCGAGGTCCCTTTTATTCAAATCTGGCGTTCGGCTGGCCATGCCTTAGCCATTTTCATTCATCTGAGACATTCGGCTGGCCATGCCTTAGTCATTTTCATTCATCTGAGACGTTCGGCTGGTCATGCCGAGGTCCCTTTTATTCAAATCTGGCGTTCGATTGGCCATGCCTTGGCAGCGACATGGCATTGCGCAGCGGTTAAGACAGTGGCATTGCACAACGGTTTTCTACTTCGTTGCGCAATCCCACCGTCTTTATGTAGGATGGGTGGAACTCATTACATAGAAAGGGGTCCTTTATTAACTCGATGTGGGATAAAATTCATTGAGGGATTTCCTGTTCTTTGTTCCAAAAATGCGTTAAAGCTTACACATAATACCTTTTCAGATGCATTGCGTTCCAAGGTTTTTCGATCATGGCTCCACTGCTATGCACCCTTCGTAATCTGTAAGCTCCCTTTCCAATAACTTCGATTATTTCGAATGGACCTTCCCATTTTGCTGCCAACTTTTTTGCATTTAGTTCTTTGGTGTTGCTGGTAACCTTGCGCAAGACCCAATCTCCTTGCTCGAATGATCGGGGTTTAACCTTTTTGTTATAAGCCCTGCGAAGTCTCTGCTGGTAGGCTGTCATTCTGATCTGTGCAGCTTCTCTCTTTTCCTCAAGTAGGTCCACACTGTGTCCGATCTGGCAACTGTTTTCCTACTCCTTGAACGATTCGATCCTCAAGGTTGGAACGTTGAGTTCAATTGGAATCACTGCTTCCATCCCGTATGTCATGCTGAAGGGACTACTTCCTGTTGGTCTTCGAGGGGTGGTCCGATAGGCCCAAAGCACGTTCGGCAATTCTTCCAGCCAACGGCCTTTTCTCTCTTCCATCTTTTTCCTGATATTTTCGAAGATAGTTTTGTTTGTGATCTTAGCTTGCCTGTTCCCTTGTGGGTATGACCTTGAGGAGAGTCGTTGGTTATCCAGTATTTTGCAAAGAACCCCTGGATAAATTGGTTGTCTAGGTTCTTTCCATTGTCCATAATTATTGACGCAGGGATGCCGAATCGGCATATTATGTTGTTCCAGATGAATTTTTTGACTTGCACGTGAGTCACTGAAGCGTATGCTTCTGCCTCAACCCACTTGGTGAAGTAGTCCGTAGCCAAGAGGACATATCTTTTCTTCTGCGCTACGATCGGCAAAGGTCCCACCATATCTATTCCCCATTGTGCGAAGGGCCAAGGACTGGTTATTGGATTTAAGCTCCCTGGTGGCTGGTGTAGCAACTGGGCGACTGTCGTAGTTTCTGGAGTATTCTGCCGCATCGCACGACATGTAGGGCCCAAAATACCCGATCGTCAGAGCTTTGTGGGCTAGTGATCGACCTTCCGAATGGCGTGGATCTCCTTCAGGACTTTATTGGCTTCGGATGGTGGTAGACATTTTAATAATGGCCCCGAGAATGATCTTCTGTAGAGGTGGTTATTGATGATAGCGTACCTAGAGGCCTTCATTCTCAGTTTCTTTGCTTCTCTCTTCTGTTCGGGGAGGGTCCCATTCCTTAGGTATGTTTCTATTGGGTCAATCCAATTGGGCTCTCTTGGGATCACGAGCACCTCTCATGATTTCATGATACTTGGAGTCCTTAATTCTTCTACGGAGGTCACTCTGGTCAGTGATTCATCGGTACTGGAGGCCGAGCAGGCTAACCTGTCAGCTACCTCATTTTTCTCACATGGAACGTGATTCAGTCTTACTTCGTTAAATTCTCTCATGCTCTTGAGCACTGCTTCTCGATAAGCGTTCATGTTGTTTTCTCTGGCCTGGAATTCCCCATTAACTTGATTCACGACTAGTTGTGAATCACTAAACATAATCAATCTCTTGGTTTGTAACGATTTTGCTAGTCGGAGTCATGCGAGGAGAGCTTCATACTCTGCCACGTTGGAGGCATCGAAATCAAGCCATACTGCATGATGCAAAGTAACCCCGTCGGGGGTTCTAACCTCAACTCTGGCCCCTGACCCTTTCTAGCTAGATGACCCGTCTACATATATCTCCCACCGAGAGGGATTTTCCCCCTCTTCAACTGGTTCATCATACTCCAGCAAGAATTCGGCCAACACCTGACCTTTTTGTGCCGTTCAAGGCTTGAAGAGGATGTCGTAAGCGCTAAGATCCATAGCCCACTTCATCATTCTACCCGTCATATCTGTTTTGCCAAGGATTGTCTTGAGTGGCAAATTGGTCGGGACGACTATCGTATGTGATTCAAAATAATGCCTTAGTTTCTTCTTTGCGTGTACCAATGCCAGGATCAGCTTTTCTGCTTTCGAATACCTGTTTTCGGCATCTGTCATCGTCTTACTGGAATAGTACACCGGCTGCTATTTCCCATTCTCTTCATGGATCATCCCTCGGGTCAATCGGGATCTGATTGTAACCTGAGTAAGCATCCAAGAAAGTTAGCAGTTCGTACCCGGCGGTGGCGTCTACCATCTGGTCTATTTTGGGTAGCGGGAAGTTGTCCTTAGGGCATGCCTTATTTAAGTTAGTGAAGTCGATAGATACTCTCCACTTCCCATTTTTCTTCCTTACCACCACCACGTTGGAGAGCCACTCCAGGTATTTTACCTCTCTGATAAAATTTGCCTGGAGCATGTGATTGACCTCTTCGGCTATTATCATGTTTCTTTTTGGGGCAAACCTCCGCTGTTTTTATTTAATAGGAATGTTGTTGGGGTTCACGTTCAATGTATGCTTCGCTAAATCGGGGTCCATACCAAGCATGTCGAGATGGGTCCAGGAGAATACATCTCTGTTTCTCCTCAATACTTCAATCAGCTCTTCCTTCTCTTTCTTCTGCAAAAGTGTCTCGATCTGCGTACTTTTGTCTTCTCCCGGGCCTCCTAGTTGGATCGCTTGGAGCGGTTCTATGGGGTTGAGCTATGCTTTCAACGCCCTGTTCCTCAGGCAGGCCTGGCTTCTGTGACTGCTATTGGTCCTTTGCCCTTGAATTTTCCCCTCCATTTTTTGGAGTATTTCTGATGTTAAGTGAGTAGCACTCTTTTGCCGCCACCTAATCGCCGCGGAGGTCCACCGTCCCTTTCCCGTTAGGGGTTATGCACCTCATTACTTGGTGTAGGGTTGACGGTACTCCATGCATCTTGTGGATCCAGCCTCTTCTCATTATAAGGTTATAGGATGAAAGTACTTCGGCTATTACAAATTGCTCCCTAAGTGTCCTTTGTGCTGCTGTCACAGATAGTGATATTGTTCCGATCGGGGCCACTCTATTCCCTTCAAACCCTACCAACGGCCCTCTGCTGGCTCGATCCGATCGTTGCCGATTCCTATTTGTTCGTATACTCCGAGCGTCATTATGTTAGCACTAGATCCGGCGTCAATGAGCACTCTCTTTATCTGGCAATTCGCCACTAATAGGCTAACAACTAGTGGGTCTTCATGGGGGAGTTGTACCCTCATCAAATCTGGATCTCCGAACGTGATTTGGGTGTCAATTTTTTCACTTTGGATTGAGTTAACCTCTCCCAACTTCTGCAGCTTCTTGGCCTGACGGATATAAGATCTGTTTGTGTTCTACTCTTCGTGAGTCGAGTAGCCATGTATGGTGTTAATCGTCCTTACTGGGTTTAAGTTCTGCTTTTCTCCTTGCCCTGAGATCTGTTGCCCGGCTTAGCCAGGGAGATCTTTCGCCACGTACTCGGTTAGCCCTCCTTTGGCTATGATTGCCACCGTCTGGCCCCTTAGGTTTCGGCACTCATTAGTTGTGTGCCCGTAATCATGGTGGAAGGCGCAATGTTTACTTTTGTCCTTGCGCTCGATCGGTGTCCGGATAGGTGGGGGAGTTTGGAATATGCCCCACTCTTGTTCTCCTGGTACAGCCTTGCTAGTGTGCACTTCAGCGGAGTACTTTTCTCCTTGATTTTAGGCCGTTTCTCTGGCTTCGGCGGGGTTGAGTGGGCCCTGCCTTGCCCCCTTTGATTTAGACCCATTTTCTTTGGATTGAGTGCTGACGCTGATCAGTGCTGATCTCTGCTAACGAAGCGCCTCATCTTCTTCGAGACTAAGATACCCCTGCGCCTTTGAGTTCAGATCTCCCATTGATCAAGGGGTTTTTCTTACCAAAGATGAGTGAAACTTGGAACCTGGGATCATTGCTACTTTGAATGCTTCTACTGCAGCGGCCTGATTGCAGCCATCGACCAAGGACATCTCCAAATTAAATCTTGTCAAGAAGGATTTCAACGTTTCTCCCTTTGACTGCCTCATAGTAAAAAGAGAGGAGATGGTTTTTTTCTGACGCCTGTTGCCTATATACTGGGCAATGAAAAGTTCGCACAGCTTAGTGAAGCTAGGAATAGTGCTGGAGGGTTGTTGCTTGAACCAAGTTAGAGCGGCTCCGGAGAGGCTGGTTGGAAAAATTTTGCACATGAGGCTCTCATCTTCTGCGTGGAGCGTCATTCTTTGTTGTACGTGGAAGAGATAGTCAACGGGATCGGTGGTTCCATCAAAAGTGATGAAATTCGGGAGTACGAACTTCTTCGGATTCGGAGACTTTCTTATTTCTTCCGAAAAAAGGGACTGTACGACTTTGCTGGTGACCTGAGTGGCCAAATCCACTGGGGTCTGATTCTTTAGGTCCTTGATGTCTGCATTGACCTCCTCCAAGCGTTTGGTTATTGCATCAAAATTGACATCCGATCTGGTGGTTCGGGACTCCAGTTGCTCTGTGGCCCAGCCTTCCTCCCGAGCGGATTCGTGTTCCACCGAGGCCTCCCTGTCAGGCGAGGAATTTCCAGGTCGTTTTCCTGTGAGTCGGGCTATCTTCTCCTGGAGTAAGTCGTTTCTCCGGTTGGATTCCTCCAATTATTTTCGCATCTCCTGCAAGATCTGTTCTTGTGTTTGATTCTGCTCCATCGAGTGACTGTGTACGGGTGACTGCTGCCCCATTATGGTTCCGGAACATAACTGTACAGACATAAACTCCTAAGGATTTTATGGACTGCTTCGTTCCCACAGACGGTGCCAAAGTGTAGGTACAGAAAAATAGTCACTACACTTAAAGAAGAATTTTTTGTATCTCCTTTTCATTCTTTCATCTTTCCTTTATATAATTTTGAGAATACATTGATTATGCCTACAATTATTCCCTATCTCTTGGGATATTCCTATAATATTGCCCTTGTTTATTCCCTGAATGGTGGCGTCATCTCTTGAAATTGGGGAAGGATTTGACTTTCCTTTTAGTCTTTGCTGTGTAGTGAATAGTGACTTGGAAGGTGGTGATGTGGCTGCCCTATAATTGCTGAGTTGTCGTGTCCACGTATTTTCTTGTGTAGGATATTTTTGTCTTACTACATTATCTTATGTTTAGTCAAAATAAAAATTAAAGGATGAAGGAAAGAGGTTCTGTGCTATTGTGATCATCAAATGGAATTACTTCTCTCCATGGAAATGATGAATTGATTGAGGACGTTATTCTTCGGTCTTTTACTTATGGTGAACTTGAGCGAGCAACAAATGGTTTTGTGGAAGAAGTGGGTAAAGGAGCTTCTGGGACAGTGTTTAAAGGGTTCATATCAAACGGCCAGAGAGTTGTTGTCATTAAGAGACTAGAGGTAGTGGTGGCTGAAGGCGAAAGAGAATTCGGAAATGAGATGAAAGTTATTGGGAGAACCCATCACAAGAAACTAGTAAAGTTGCTCGGTTTTTGCCACGATGGGACTAATAGGCTTCTGGTGTATGAGTTCATGTGCAACGGATCACTTGCAGATTTCCTTTTCAGGTCTGAAACAAAGCCAAGATGGGAGGAAAGAATTGGAATTGTCGTGAATGTAGCTCGGGGTATTCTCTATCTGCACGAGGAGTGTGAGACTCAGATCATCCACTGCAATATAAAGCGTGAAAACATACTAATGGAAGAAAGGCATTGTGCAAAAATTGCAGATTTTGGATTGTCAAAACTGATGACCCAGAACCAAACCAGGACCTATACTGCAGTGAGAGGAACAAGGGGCTATGTCGCGCCTGAATGGCACAGGAATTTCCCCATAACGGTGAAAGCGGATGTTTTCAGCTTTGGGATCATGTTGTTGGAGATCATATGTTGTCGACGAAGCCTGGATGCACACCTTGCTGAGGATGAAGTAGTTCTTGCAAATTGGGTCTTTGACTGTTTCAACTCCGATGAGCTGGACAAGTTGGTGCAGGATGAAGAGGTGGATAAGAGCAAACTAGAGAGGATGGTTCGGGTGGGAATTTCGTGCATCCAGGATGACCCATTGCTTTGCCCTTCCATGAAGAAGGTGGTGTTGATTTTGGAAGGGACAGTGGACATACCAACTCCTCCCTCTCCTACTTCATTTCTTAGTTCCATCTTGGCCTTATTACGCATTGCGTTTACTTAGGTAAGGTTCAAATTCACTTAGATTTATGGTTTTGTAAACCGAAGAATAAAAGATTCAAACTCTTTTCACTATCTGCTTTCTTCATGTCTAGAATGCTATATTGAATAATGAAATTGACTACCTTATGCCAAGTTCCTTTTGTTCCAGTATGATGTATTCCTTCATTTAATGGCTTCTCTGCAGATGAAATGGCACAATAAAATTCTCTATTTAAAGTTCAACAGATAGTTTAGGTATCAAATTAACCTATTAGTTTGAATAAATATTCTGATGGATATGCATTTTCTTATGCAATTGCTTCTAGTTTCCTGATGGGTGAAACATAGTCATTTTGTGACACACGACAGAATAAAGCATTTTCTTCAATCAAGGGATGGGAAACAAAAGAAAGGTTATTACGAACGCGACATTGTGGGAACAGAAACCTCCTCCTTGCCCGGGCTTTTATTAGGGACTGGTGGTTACTTGGCAGGTAAAGTTGTGAACTTATTGAATGTCACCAATTGCCCCCAAATAGTTGGATAAAGCTTTGTTGATTAGTCGAGTTTATATAGATATTAAGAAAAACTATTCACACCAGCATCAATATAAAATTCCAATGTACTTCATAACCTTGTAGGTTGACATTGAATTGTGATATGAATCATTCATGCCATATTTCTGATCATCACAACTGATGTGGTGCACTACACAGTTCTGCATTTTTGACAAGCTGCATCGATATCTAATGACTCTTATTGGTGAGAGGTTGATTGTTACTTGTTGAGATGACCTAATATTGCTAGCTGTTCTTAATGATCTAATCAATTTGTTGACTAGATATATAATGAACATATGAGGAGCATGTCATGGTTGGAAACTCAAAATAGTTACTTGCTAACAGTACTACTAAAATGATACATATGTCAGAGACGAATTCTTGAAACTATCTTATAAGCTTGGTCTATCGTGTGTGGAAATCCCACACACGGAACCTTGCTCATTGGCAGGATTTGATTTTTGAGAGAAATAAACCTCTCTCAAACTAAAATATGTATAATTTAACAAACAATAAGTGAATGGATGATGAAATCGTAACCAAATTGATGTAGTTATGTTTTTTTAGTTGAAATCATCATCTTACATTTATCGTATGTGAATCGTTGACAATATTAGCTCTTGACTGGTATCTTCTCCACCTCATGTTGAACAAGGTCGAGGTAGTAGTTTCATCAGTTACCAAAAAAAAAAAAAAAGTAGTTGCCCTTTGTTTTTTCCTCTTATGTGTTTCTTGTTAGGACATTGTAAGTCAATCATACTTGGATGATTGTCCCCTGGAGTGGCAAACGATATGAAATAGTGATGTTTGGGAGATTGTTTCCATTTCATTTCCACCTTATGTATTTCTTTAATGTTCGTTTAGTAGAAAGGGTGAGTGAAAAATTGAAGAAAATGTAGGAGGGTGGTTGAAAATGGTACATGTGGAGATTATCTTTTGTTTGGTCAAAATAGAAATTAAAGGAGGAAGGAAAGAGGTTCTGCATTATTGTGATCATCAAATGGAATTACTTCTCTCCCCACTTTTAAGGTGAAAAACATATGATAGGTCTGGAGGGAAAGGCTCTCTGCTCCCTTTTTATTATTATTTTATTTTATGTTTTTATCTTCCCATTTCCTTCCAAGTCCATTCTTTCCTTCCCCCTCCATTTACTTACTTCCTTGATCCATTTTGAGAAGAATTTTGGTTTCTTTCTGTAATATCTCGCTCCACCTAATGGTATGATATTGTCCGCTTTGGGCCTAAGCCTGCACAGTTTTGCTCTTGAATGTTATCCCAAAAGGCCTCATATCATTTGGAGAAAACACACTACATATAAGCGCATCCCCTTCTCCACACCCAGACGATATGGGATTGAGTACCTATAACTTACCAGTGGGGTTGCTAGCCCCAGTGTCTTTTCTTGTACATGCCCACAAGAGTCACTACAATCCACTCCCCTAGGAGGTCCGACGTCTTAGTCGGCACACTTCCGACTAGGCTCCAGCTCTGATACCATTTGTAACACCATACTCCTGATAGTATGATATTGTCTGCTTTGGGCCTAATATTCTCTCCAAATGGTATGAGCCTTTTGGGGTAAAATCTAAGAGCAAAACCGTGCGGGCTTAGACCCAAAGCAGACAATATCATACCATTAGGTGGAGTAGGGTGTTACACTTTCTTTCCCCTCCATTTACTTACTTCCTTGATCCATTTTGAGAAGAATTTCGATTTTGATGACAATGTGAGTTTTGGTTTCAATGGAGATCCTTAATGATTCCTCCATGGAAGTTGTGATTGATTATGTGTTTTTGATGTCACATGATATTGGGATGCTAGTCCTTGTGCTGAAGGAGAATGGGGGTAGAATGGTATATCTATCTTTTTCTTCTGCTCATCAGGGGAAGGGATTTTAACAACTTTGATTTACTTTATAACACTTAACACTACATCTGATTCTGTGGTCAACAAAACACTGATTTCTCAAGCCAACTTTACCATCTGTACTATGCAATTTCGAAGAGTCAAGTACAGCTTAAATTCTCTAGTCCTGTAGTATCTGATTACTATTTACCATTTGAGTGTATGTCAATGACTTTTATTTTATTTTTTTATTTTCCATTGTATGTCAATGTTCATCCCCTTGTTTCCTTGTATTTTATTGACAAAATTTTAATTTTAATTTTAATATTAAAATCCCAATTTATTTCAGAACGTTTATGATCTACTGTCCCATATATATATATATATATATATATATATATATATATATATATATATGGCATATTCTCATGATGGACTGCAGAAACAATTTTCAGAAAATGTCAACTAAAACGAATTGTGAACTGTGTTTTATGTTCTGTGCTTTTTGTGGCCCAAGCAACTCTCTCCGCTTGGGCCTTGGTGTTGTTCACTGTGGATTACGTAGTCCACCTTCAAAACCAGCCGATGTCTATTAAAAACGTGACTTCAAAATTCCGGGTCAAAATGGGATAAAATGGTTCATGCTAAAACATGATCTATATATATATATATATATATATATATATATATATATATATATATATTTGATCAGACAATAAATTAAGGGTGTATAATGGTCATAAGAGTGAAAAATATGGCACATTCTTTTTTATTTATTTCTTTTAGTTTCTTAGTGAGCAACGGAATCGTGAATAAAATGCTACCAATAATTGTACTAAACTACTAATCTCATATGTCATTTCATATCAATTGTGCTACCAATAATTGTACTAACCTCATATGTCATTTTCCTATCAATTCGTACTAGAGCAAGTAATTAAAAAATTCATCTATGTGATACATCAGTTTGATAATTTTAGTGAGAGAGAGAGAGAGAGAGAGAGAGTGTGTTTTCAAAGAGAAATGAATTAAGGGTGTCATTGTATATACTACAGAATTGCTTTTCTGAATTAATGATGGTTGCAATTAAGGACTCATTGCGAAATATAATTTTACTCATTCTTATTAAATTTGTTCTTTATTATTAAATATTAAAGTATTTTCATTATCTTTTCTCTAATAAAAATATTAATTATATCATTTATCTTAATTTTATTATTGATATTAATTTATCATAACAATGGAAAAAAAATACACAACATTGTAATTACCAATAAATTTAGTCATTTTTTAAAATAATGAACTTATTATTAAAATTTTAATATTTATAATAAACTAATTATACCAAGTTTAAATTTTTTATGGTAAAAAAAAATACCTGTTTTTAATACAATATATTCATAAAAAATTAAGAAATTACTTAAATAAAAAATATATTCTTGTTCATGCAATATAATACAATATATTCATAAAAAATTAAGAAATTACTTAAATAAAAAATACATTCTAGTTCATGCAGTATATTCATGAAAATTTAAGAAATTTCTTTATTTTTTTTTTTAAATTACTTAATATTTTTATTAAAAAATTATTTTCAAGAATTAAAAGTAAATCTATACAAATTTGATGAAAAATATGTCATCAAAATATTATAAAAAATTTCATAATTTATTTTAATAAGAAAAATGGGTTAACTATAATTCAATAAGAAATGACATTATAATTATTTAATAAAAAATAACTAGGCGTGAGGGTATTTTGTAATAAAATGTGATAGTTCAGAGGAGTTTATGTACAAAATATAGTTTAAGGAGGTTAAATTTGGACATAGTTTAAGAGGTTTGTTTTGTACTTTTCCATTATATATATATACCCTTTTGTGATGGTTTATTGTTGTTTATATGTAAATAAATGATTGCTTCTCTTTAAATATTATAAATAAATAGTAAACTTAAGTCCTTAATTATTTAAAGTTATTTTGTTAGGGATAATACTTTTAAAATCGAGAACTTCAAACCTTAGTCTATAACATATGCAAAATTCAAGTTTCATCAAACTTTTCGACTCAACTAGCATTGTTCTTTAGTTATTGACCCTTCAGCCACACAATATCGTCTTTAGAAATCGATTAGAATATAATTATTCATATTTTTTCATGATTAAATAATGCTTCTTCGTGCATTCACATTCACGAGTAAGACAATTATCTTACCTTTGTCTCATATAATGTGTATACAATACATACATATATATTACTGTACACACAAATTTTGAGTCTGCGAATAAGATCAAAATACGTGGACAAATATAACAAATATATTAATTTCAAGAAATATGGGTTTACAACTCTCTGTAGATCTTTACAAAAAAGATAAATTCCTCTAATTCGATCTCCTTGGTGATCTGAATTCAATGGCTAATGGAGCTTGATCTTGAATTGGATTGAAACTTTGGTAAAGAATGACACGTGGATGATGTGCTTGTTGTTCTTCTCTTTCGGGTTTAGATGCTTTGGAGCTTTAGATTTTGAGTAAAAACTTCTGCAGAGTTTCAACTTTTTCTGAGAGTCTTCTAGTCTCCTTTTTCTCCAGATTCAAGGGCTACTGGAGCTTGATTTTAAATCGGGTTGTTGAGAGTCCTCTTCAAGTGTTTGTTGTTGAAGAAAGTCGGTGAGAATTTCTGATCGAGGGCTGAAGAAACTTGATCTCGAATAGTCTTGTTGATAATTCTTTGAATTTGTTGAATCGTAGAGGAAGAATGACATGACTTTGAATGTGCTTCTTGTTCTTCTTATTCAAAGCTTTGAAGGTTGGATGAACGTATATCTTCATAACTTCAAGTATTGATTGAAGGCAGAGTTTGGCAGAGCTTCAGTATTCTGTCATAGTCTCCTCCCCTCCATTCTCTTCTCCTTCTACTTCTATTTATAGACTTCTTTGAGGGGTAGATTTGTAACTTTCTTGGACCTTTTTAGACAATTTGGATCAACTCATGATCTATTTATTTGTGGTGGGTCTGGGCTTCAAATTATTTGACTCATTGGGCAACATTCCAAAGTGAGCTAAATTGAAGATAAGCTTAAATTATATTTTAGGTCTATCATGTAATTTTTTAATGTCTACAAATTGCCCACACTTCAAGTCTCACGCTATATCGAGTTTATCACGAATCTAAATCGAGACTTGAAGTATTTAATTTTCGCAAATTTTTTTTTTCTTGCAAAAATCCAATTACAAAGGAGATGTCTTCTTTGCCAAGTTGAATTGTAGTATTGAAAACTTTATTGCAAATAAGACTTTTTCTTTGTCCAAGCGGAATTGAAAACTTGAGGATCATATTGCAAATAGGATTTTTTATCCCTTCTACAAGCGAAATTGAAGACTTGAAAATTCTTTTACAAATAGGATTTTTGAATTGAAGACTTGAGGATTTTATTGCAAATAAAAAAAAAATTCTTGTTCAAGCGGAATTGAAGACTAGAGAATCCTATTGCAAATAGGATTTTTGAATTGAAGACTTGAGGATTCTATTGCAAATACGATTTTTTTTCCTTATCTAAGAGGAATTGAATACTTGAGGATCCTATTGCAAATAGGATTTTTTCCTTGTCCAGTCTGAAATATGATTTGGTGGTTTTCATGTTTAAACTGAATTGGAGTCTTGAAAATCCAATGGTAAATAGGATTAATCCACATCTATATATATATGTAACCTACACTTTAGACTCTCTTCGTATCAGAGAATAATTGAGAGAAATTTCAAGAACTCTAGCAATTATAAGCTTTTTTTTTCCTGTCTCTTCTTTCTTTCTTTCTCTCCTTCATGCCTCTTACTACCTTCTCTCTCTCTCTCTCTTTTCTCCTTTTTTTTTCCTTTCAGGATGTGTAAAAAAATATAAGAATTTTCATGTTGCTTGCTAGTTTTGAACCTAAGACCTCGTGAAGAGTTATAATAACACCACACCATCTCTCCTACACTGCTCCATGTATTGCAAATCTTTAAAATATCATACAACCTACAGCTGAACATCGAAATTTTTTTTTTTTTTATAAGTTGGCGATGCATAAAATTTCTCTTTTTTTAAATAGCAACTTTGTCTTCCTTGATCTCTAGTAACCAATTTATTTATTTATTTATTTTCAGATCAACTTCTACTTGTGGGCTCTGCTCGACCTTTATGTTGCCTCTGAAAATGGACAGATGCATTGAACTCATCGAGGAAGACAACTTTATGTGAGTCACTCAACTCTTTTCTTACAAGTTTCAATTTATTTGTCAATTCTTGCAGGTCAAATCGCTTCTCTTAGAATATGGAATTCAGAACGCCATTCATTAGTTCATTCGGGGTCACTTAATTCCTTTGGAACACTTTATCATCCCCTCGGGGTCCCTTAGTGCCATCCGGGGCCACTTTGTCGTCCCTTAATGCCTTTCAAGGTTATTTTATCTTCCCTTTGGGGCCCTTAGTGCCCTTTGAGGTCACTTTATCTTCCCTTCGGGTCCCTTAGTGCCCTTCGAGGTCATTTTATCTTCCCTTCGAGGTCTCTTAGTGCCCTTCGGGGTCATTTAGTTCATTTGGAATACTTTATCGTCCATTTGGGGTTCCTTAGTGCCCTTCGGGGTCACTTAGTTCCTTTGGAACACTTTATCGTCCCTTCAAGATCTCTTAGTACCCTTCGGGTTCATTTTATCATTCATTCGTGGTCTCTTAGTGCCCTTCGGGGTCACTTAGTTCCTTTGGAACACCTTATCGTCCCTTTAGGGTCCCTTAGTACCATTCGGGGTCACTTTATCATTCATTCGTGGTCTCTTAGTGCCCTTTGGAGTCACTTAGTTCCTTTGGAACACCTTATCGTCCCTTTAGGGTCCTTTAGTGCCCTTCGGGGTCACTTAGTCGTCCATTTGGGGTCACTTACTTCCTTTGGAACACTTTTTTTTGTTGTTAAATTTCTCATTTTTTTTCTTGTTAAGTAAACAACCTTTGACTTCTACCAATCATAATTTTCTTCAAAAGTTTCAAGACAAACACCGTAACCATTTTAGAACAAAAGAACGATGTTATGGAGAAATGAACTACACTTGATGTAGAGATCCCACTAGTTGGTTGTTTTATTCCATTGGGCCAAATTAACACAGCGTGATAGGTGCTTTCAACATCATCATGGCAAGTCCAAGTCATCACAGTGCGACAAACACATTTTAACATATTTTGGCGGTGAGCCAAATCATCACCACAATGTGACAAACATCGTCAACATCTTGGCGGCAGGTCAAGTCATCACAATGCGGCGTACATCGTTAATGTTTTGGCAGCAGGCCAAGTCACCACAGTACGACAAAAATCATCAACATCTTAATGTCAGGCCAAGTCACCACAATGTGGCAGACATCGTCAAAATCTTGACGGTAGGCCAAGTCACCATAGTGCGGCAGACATCGTCAACATCTTGGAGGCAGGCCAAGCCACCATGGTGCAGTAGACATCGTCAACATCTTGGCGATAGGCCAAGTCACCATGGTACGGTAGAGACATCGTCAACATCTTAGCAGCGGGCCAAGTCACCACAGTGCGATAGATATCATCAATGTTTTGGCGGGGCTAAGTCACCACAATGTGATAGACATGGTCAATATCTTGGCAGCAAGCCAAAATAAATTTTTTTTTTGCTAGGTCGACTGAATTTAGAACGAAATTCTAAGCTGTTTACGTACCCTTAAAGAGGAATCAAGTCATTTACGTAGTTCAAAATATATATTTTTTGTAAAGACAGTTTATACTCGTATCAATGAGTGATTGTGTTTCTTTTCTTCATATAGACAATTTATACTCGTATCAAGGAGTGTTTTTTTTAAGACAGATTATACTCGTGTCAAGGAGTTTTTTTTTTTTTTTTTGGTAGACAGTTTATACTCGTGTCAAGGAGTGCTATTTTTTTTTCTATAGACAATTTATACTCGTGTCATAGAGTATCATTGACAGTTTAGGCTCGTATCGGGAAGTAGTTTAGCTTTAATTAGTCTTCAACTTTGCAAGACTCAAGAGACAGTTCAAGCTTATGTTGAAAGGTGTAAACCAGCTCGGCATTAATTTGGAGATTTCCTTCTTGCTTTGTTTTTCATTATACTCTTCTTGTACTTGAGAATAAACATTCCCTTCGAACTCGTCTCCCCACCCAGAAGGAAGATGTATTTCATTTGTCATGGTCCATGTAAGAGGATTAAACATCACCCAATATACTTTCATTCCGCTACGAGATTCAATCCAGACAATATCTTCGGGCTTTGGTCCCCACACTTTTCCTTCCTCTAATTTTTTGATTTTTCAAACCTCTTGTTCCATTTGGGATTGTAGATGATTTTGTTCTTGTTCCTCATTTTGTAGTTTTAAACTCTTACCTTAGTGTTTGTTGACAAGATGTTGGGAGGGAATTATTCGAGCTCCCATTTGTATATTTTCATACACTGATTCTTCTGAGATCTTTTTAAAACCATTCCCTCCTTGAGCATTCTTCTTTGGCCGCCAAGTAAGCACGGTATTTTGAACTCTCCTACTTGAAGTCGTTTGAGGATAACTTGAAACATTACCTTTATAATGCTTCTTTGATGCAAATCCTTGCGATTTGTCACTTTGGTTATGCTTTAATTTTTCTTGTTCTTTTCTTGAGACTTCTTTCTTATTTTGAGGTTTGAGAAAATGTGTAGGCCTTCTTAAAGGACATGTGTGAATCTTGCCCCCATGCCAAGATATTTCATATGAAAGAGTTGGATATATCATATGAGAGAGCTAGGAATGAGCTTTGAATGGAAGGTTTGCCCCCCTGTCACTCCAGTCTTCTATCAAGATTTTCTTGACTCAACGCCTTATTTAACTGAAAATCATCAAATGAAGTCCTAAAGGAACATGATGTATTTTTTGATACAAGTCTTTAAAGATGATACTTGTAACATAATATGTATCTATTTCATCATCCGAGTTAAGAAGTATTTTGTCTTCCTCTTCAGACTCAACCCCTTCATCTTTAAGACAGTTGTCAGACATACTGGGAAAGACAAAAGCCTTTACACCATGATTTGTTATGCTGAGCTCTATATCATGGGCACGAGTAACCAATTCTTCAAATCTATGAGGCTTGATTCCTTGTAAAATATAAAGAAGCTCCCAGTGCATGCCTTGCATACACATTTTGACTGTTGAGACTTCAGAAAGATGATCTTTGCAATCAAGACTTAGAGCTTGCCAACAGTTGATATAGTCGACCGCAAGCTCATCCTTTATTTATTTAGTGTTAATGAGTTCTAGCATGGTTACTATTCTGCGAGTACTATAGAAGCGGTTGAGAAACTCTCGCTATATCTGCTCCTAATAGTCAATACTCTTAGTTTTGAGGTCCATGTACCAATCAAATGCATTCCCTTTGAGGGAACGAACAAATTGTTTGACTAAGAGGTCCCTTTTGGTGCCAGCATTATTGTAGGTTTCCATAAAGTGTGCAACATGTTGTTTGGGATTGCCTCTTCCATTAAATTATTGGAACTTTGGCGGTTGACATCCCACTAGCGTTTTTAAGCTGTCAATTCTTTTAGTGTAGGGTTTTGAGTAGATGAGAGTGCTTTCAGGGGCGCCGCCATACTATGCTGGGATTGTGTTCGTTATTATATCCTGCAATTGTTGAACAGATAGCAGAGTGACTGGCGAAACAGGGTTAGTTTCGTTAGCCATGTGTCCTGACGTAGATGTGTGATGACAATCTTTTGCTTAGGCACCTTGAAGAGATGAATTTAAAGTATTCACAGGTAGATGTGTTTGACTTGTCAGGATTTTAGATTTCAAGCTTACTCATTAGCGCGGCGATTTACAAGTCATTCTCTTCAACAGTCTTTGTGAGACTTTTGATTACACGCGCCATCACTGTCAGTTGGTCTTCCACCAAAGTTGTTCCAATCATCATAGCTGCAACAACATTCGAATAGAAAAGACCTTGAGGGCCAATATTCTTTGAAGTGACTGATTGTTCTAAAATCTCAAGTAACGACTTCGAGAGTGAACCACGCTAGAGTTGGTGTCAAAGATGGAGTGGGGTGAATGTGGTGGTGTCGACCTTTCTAAAACGACATTAGAATTCTTTGCCCCCTGAGGATCAAAGGTGTTAACATGTTTAGTTTTCACATCTATTGGTTTAGTAGGATTGGTTTTCAACAAATCTTACTAATTCTTGAGCGAAGCAATTGCTTTGGTCTTGCTACGTGTCATAAGACCTGCTGAGGTGCTGCTGGCACTTAACGGGTTTCTAGTGTTCTTGTCACTGCTTGCTACAACTTTGATGTTAGCCATTGCAACAGCAGTTTCTTTTGAATTTTTCTTGTTTGTTATCTGAACCTTGGAATGAGCCATAGATTCTGATGAACAGAGTTTTGGATGTATGATGTAGAAGACAGAGATGAGAGGTAGAGATGGTCCCACCGGGCATGCCAGAAATTTGTACACTCAAATTTTAAGTTTGTGAATAAAACCAAAATACGTGGACAAATATAAAAAATTTATTAATTTCAAGAAATATGGATTTACAACTCTTTGTAGATCTTTACAAATGAAAGATAAATTCTTCTGATTCGATCTCCTTGGTGATCCGAATTCAAGAGATACTGGAGCTTAATCTTGAATTGGATTGAAACTTTGGTGAAGAACGACATGTGGATGATGTGCTTACTATTCTTTTTTTCCAAGGTTTAGATACTTTGGAGCTTTGGATTTTGAGTGAAGACTTCTGTAGAGTTTCATCTTTTTTCTGAAAGTCTTCTGGTCTCATTTTTCTCCGAATTCAAGGGTTATTGGAGCTTGATCTTAAATCGGATTGTTGAGAGTCCTCTTCAAGTGTTTGTTGTTAAAGAAAGCCAGTGAGAATTTCTAATCGAGGGCTAAAGAAGCTTGATCTCGAACAGTCTTGTTGATGATTCTTTGAATTTGTTGAATCGTGGAGGAAGAACGACATAACTTTGAATGTGCTTGTTGTTCTTCTTATTCAAAGCTTTGAAGGTTGGATGAACGTATATCTTCAGAGCTTCACCTATTGATTGAAGACAGAGTGTAACAGAGCTTCAGTATTTTGTTAGAGTCTCTTCCCCCCTTCTTTTCACCCTCTACCTCTATTTATAGACTTTTTGGAGGGGTAGATTTGTAACTTTCTTTTCTTCTAATAATTATCCTATAATTATCTTTTATGATAATTGTGATAATTATCCAATATATACATAATAATTATCTTTGATAATATAATTATTCATTTGACCCATTTTTAAGTGGGCTTGGACGTTTTTAGACAATTTGGATCAGCTCAAAACCCATTTATTTGTGATGGGTCTAAGTTTCAAATTATCCGACTCATTGGGCCACATTCCCAAGTGAGCTAAACTGAAGATAAGCCCAAATTATATTTTGGGTCCATTATGTAATTTTTAATGTCTATAATTACATTTAAGCATTATGTTTAAATCTTTCTAAAAAAAATCACAATCTAACAGTCAAAAATACTTAAAAACTAATCTTACAGTTCAAAATATCTATGATTATCTACAATCTAAAATAATTCTCTCTATCGTCAATCTAACGGTCATGATTCACCTACTACATTCACACATAAATTTACATACACATTCACCTACCCTCATACTCCTAAAAAAATGATTCATTTCAGTAATTTTTTTATTGTTAGAAATAAAGAAAGATAACTGTATTTTATTGAATTGATCTTGTGAACAATACATAAAGGCCTATTTATGGGCACATAAGAAATTCTATTAGGAAAAGATATATAATCTATAATAGGAAATATATAATCTAACAGCCCCCCGCAAACTCGCAAACTCAAGGTGAGTTATATGAAATTAACTTGAGTTTGGAGACAAAATCATGAATGCGGCTCACGAAAACAATCTGGTGATGTAGCCAACTGTGACTGCGAACACTTACAAAGAAGCTAGAAAGATCGAAAACGCTCGTTGGAGCGAAAACTGATTTAAAAATCAGAAAAAAAGCTCATTGAAATCAGTGACTTTGATACAAATATGTTATGACTAGTGAAAACAATCTGGTGATGTTACCAACAGTGGCTGAGAAACACATACAAAGAATATATAAAAGAGCGAACTCGTTGGAGCGACGGTAAGACCGAAAGCTGCTCACCGGAGTGAAAACTGATTTGAAAATCAGAAATGAGGTTCAATGAAATCAGCAACTTTGACACACAGATGCTAGTGGAAGTCGATGAATTGAACTTGAACTAAGCTGTCATATTTTTCTTTTATTATCTGCATAAAATATATATATATATATATATATATATATATATATATAATACGGAAGCTATTTTCTACGATTGACCGTCGAGGATGAAGCAAATGGTGTCCCACCTGAAGCTCCCGATACTGCCACTGCTTTGGATCCTCATCGATCCACTCGGGTAAGAACCTCCCCTGCACATCTTCATGACTATTATTGTTATCATGCTCTTGCAACCTTTCATGAACCTCACACTTTTTGCGAGGCCTTGTCTAACCTTGTATGGTAGCGAGCAATGAAAGAAGAGTTAGATGCACTTACCTAGACTCATACATGGGATCTAGTTGAATTGCCTCCAAGGAAGTCTGCCATTGGAAGTAAATGGGTCTGTAAAATCAAGACTCATTCAGATTGGTCTGTTGAGCACTATAAAGCACGACTTGTGGCAAGGGGGAGTATGACATCGATTATGAGGAGACTTTTGCTCCTATTGCTCGTCTTCTTTCTGTTCATACTCTTATTGTTGTGGCTGCTTCCCATCATTGGAAAATTTTTCAGATGAATGTCAAAAATGCCTTCCTCAATGGTGATTTGCTCGAGGAAGTTTAAATGAAGCCTCCTCCAGGTTTTGATCATTCGCCTCATCAGGCTTGTTGGCTTAGGCATGCTCTGTATGGTCTTAAACAGGCATCTCGAGCTTGGTTTGCCAAGTTCAGTTCTACTATTTCTCTCCTTGGTTATTCTACCAATACATATGATTCAGCTTTATTTATCCGGCGTACTACAAGTGGTATTATTCTTTTCTTACTTTATGTTGATGATATGATCATCACCGGGGATGATACTCAAGGTATTCAAGAACTTAAGTAGTTTCTTAATCATCAGTTTGAAATGAAAGATCTTGGACCTCTTAATTATTTTCTTGGCCTGGAAATTACTAGAGCTACTGATGGCTACTATCTTACTCAAGCAAAGTACTGTTCTGATATTCTTTCTAAAGCTGGCATCACAGACAACAAGATTGCTGATACTCCACTTGAGCGTAATGTGAGACTCACTCCACATGATGGTGAACTTCTTCGTGATGGTACTCTGTATCGTTAGTTGGTTGGTAGTTTATATATCTTACTGTCACTCGTCTACATATTTCTCATGATGTTCATATCGTCAGTCAGTTCATGACTTCGCCGAGATCAGTTCACTTTGCTGCTATTCTTCACATTCTCCGCTATGTCAAGGGTATTGTATTTCGTGGACTCTTTTTCTCTCATCGGTCTTTATTGCTACTTCGTGCTTATTTTGATGCAGATTGGGCTAGGGACCTTCTTTTATAGCCACTATGGTGGGGTACGATATTTTGTTATATTTCTAGACGATTTTTCACGATTTACTTGTATATTTTTAATGAAAAATAATTCTGAATTACTCAACATCTTTCCTGATTTGACCAAAATGGTTTCAACTCAATTTTTCACAAATATTAAAACTTTTCGTTTTGATAATGCTACAGAATACAGACAAAATAAATTTCAAAATATCCTCAAACACTATGGCATTATTTTTCACTCATCTTGCCCTAGTACATCTCAACAAAATGGTCGAGTTGAATGAAAATTTTGACATATTTTAGATTTGGCTTGATCACTTGTCATTTCTTCTTCTGTGCCATCATCTTTTTGGAGTGAAACATCTCTCACTACTGTCTATACTATGAATCGTGTACCCACACCACTTTTACAAAATCAAATACCTTATGAGCATCTTTATGGGCAGGTTCCTAACTATAGTAATCTTAGAGTTTTTAGGTGTACTTGTTTTATTCTTTTTTATCCTCATGAGCGAACAAAATTACAACCTCGTACTCAGCTTTGTTGTTTTCTTGGGTATGGACTTGAACAAAAGGAATATAGGTGTTATGATCAAGTTGCGAGACCCTTAGAGTCTCTCGTCATGTTAATTTTTAAGGAACATAATATTAAATATATTATCTAACATTTATAGTACCGTAGACACAGACAATACGCTAGTATATAAATATATATAATATTCACCCCTTCAATATTTTTGTGACATTTTCAAAGCTTATACTACGAGTGAGAAAGAAGATTCTCTTTCCTATATATTCGTACCATATGATGCGTGTATAATTATATTATATTCACCTAAAAACAAATTATATATAGAGTATATTATATGAACTGTACCATAGAGATTAATATATACTAAAAGGACAGAGATTTATATATATATATATATATATATATATATATAATTTACAACTGTGCTTGATGTATGGTATATAGAAAAATGGGTTTACTGTAATTCAATAAGAAATAACATTATAATCATTTAATAAAAAACAACTGGGCATGAGAGTATTTTGTAACAAAATGTGATAGTTTAGAGGAGTTTATGTACAAAATATAGTTTAAGGAGGTTATTTGTAAATTTGGACATAATTTAAGAGATTTTTTTTGTACTTTTCCCTTATATATATACCCTTTCGTGATGTTTTATTGTTGTTTATATGTAAATAAATGATTGCCTCTCTTTAAATATTATAAATAAATAATAAACTTAAGTCCTTAATTATTTAAAGTTATTTTGTTAGGGATAATACTTTTAAATTTGAGAACTTCAAACCTTAGTCTAGTGAGTGGAATTCAAGTTCTATAACATATGCAAAATTCAAGTTAAGTCAAACTTTTCGACTCAACTAGCATTGTTCTTTAGTTATGACCCTTCAGCCACACAATATCGTCTTTAGAAATCGATTAGAATATAATTATTCATATTTTTTCATGATTAAAGAATGTTTCTTCGTGCGTTCACATTCACGAGTAAGACAATTATCTTACATTTGTCTCATATGATGTGTATACAATACATACATATATATTACATTTAAGCATTGTGTTTAAATCTCTTTAAAAATAAAATCACAATCTAACAGTCAAAAATACTTAAAAAACTAATCTTACGGTTCAACATATATATGATTATCTACGATCTAAAATAATTTTTTCTATCGTCAATTTAACAGTCACGATTCTTCTACTAAATTCACACGTAAATTCACATTCGCATTCACTCTCACACTCTTAAAAAAATGATTCATTTCAATAATTCTTTTCATATTACTGCTGACAGAGACCCTAGTATATATTTCATATATAATATTCACCCCCTCAATGTTTTCGTGACATTTTCAAAGCATATACTACTAGTGAGAGAGAAGATTCTCTTTCTTATATATTCGTACCATATGATGCTTGTATAATTATATTCTATTCATCTCAAAACAGATTATATATAGAGTATTAGAGCATACTATATCAACTGTAACATAGAGATTTAATATATACTAAAAGGATACAGATTTTTTTTTTATAGTAGCGCACATACAGGCAATAAGCTAGTATATAAATATATATAATATTCACCCCCTCAATATTTTCGTAACAATTTCAAAGCTTATACTACAAGTGAGAGAGAAGATTCTCTTTCTTATATATTCTTACCATATGATGCATGTATAATTATATTCTATTCACCTCAAAACATATTATATATAAAGTATTAAAGTATACTATATCAACCGTATTTAATATATACTAAAATGACAGATATATATATATAATTTACAGCTGTGCTTGATGTATGGTATATATATTCAATTCCGTGTTTTGCGTTATGAAACGTGGAATGGATGGACATGTCTTATTACCACGGTACCACCCAAATGGTAAGACACATTCACCATCTTTCGAAGATCGAGCAAAGGAAATGTTAAAATAGATTCTTACAAACAGTATTAAATCTCTTGCGACTAAACGTACCACTCCACCAAACACGAATGCTACATCGTTGACCTTCCTCAAACACTACAGTCAAAAGTACCACACATCAAGCACAGCTGTAAATTATATATATATATATATATATATATATATATATATATATTGCACTCCATATCTGACTTTTGCAAGCTTTTCAATGTCGGTGAATTGGATATAATTTGAAATTGTATGATAGATTTGAAGACGAATTCCAACATGATATCTATATAAACACATTATTGAAGAGTGTTTTTTCCTTTTTCTGAGACATATTATCAATTCACATAATAGACCACATAAAAAATACAAATATATTTACCTTACACAATAAATAAATAAAAATCACACAATAAAAATTTATTTACCTTACACAATGACAGGTTGATACGTAATCAAGTGTATAAACCTTATTTAATTTTTTTATCACGGACCAATGATTCTGAAACGTTTTGTGTTAAAAAAAAAAAAATTCAAATAATTTACATCTCTTAAAAACATGGTCATTTCTTTTTTTGGTAAATAAATAGATTTGTATAAAGAAAAAACACTGCTTAAATACCCGAAAAATGAAAAAAAAATCAATATATATATATATATATATATATATATATATATAGAATCATATCTAGTGATCTCCACGTAATTAAGGCGGCAATCTTTTAGATCAAAGTTATGTCAAGTTCGTCCCCCCAGCAGCATACCAGTTCTATATCTTTGATGTTTCAAAATATATAGTTTTTTGCTTTACAATTTGCTTTTGATTTTATAATTCTTGCTTTGTTTTACTTTTTTATGAATGGGTACCACTTTATAATTATTAATATACCTAAGCTTGTCTTTTAGAGGAGATAAAGTCTTTAAAGAAACGATGTGATGGACTGAAAGTGCAAGAATGTTAAGTAATTGCATGTTGTAAAACATGCCAGCTATGTTGCATTAGGTGAGGAAAATCTCTACTTGTTTTCTCACTAGTTTTCTCTGGAAAATGTGCAGAAAATCTAGAGAAGAAAAAGTGTGGTAGGTAACCTAGAAATTACGGAGATTCATCGATGGCGTCGTACTCATATTGGACACTTCGATATATTTTTTTTTTAAGATATTTTTTAGACACTTTAATGACACTCCTCGAACACTCGAACATTTCGTAGGAGTGATGTATACAACTAAGTTATGATTAAAAATGTAAGCTAAATATACGTAGATAACCAAACAAGTCAGGTTCTTTAATCTATTTTAATCTATTTGTCTATTTATGTTTATAAGTTTGTTTGATTATTAATTGTTTGATGATAAATTAAAGTATTTCTGTAATGTAATATTTTATTTTGTGTTGAATAGTTAATATATATTAATATAGGGAGGTGATACTCGCACTCCCTTTTTTTACATTTGCACTTCTATCTTAAATGAAATGACACTCTTAACCCATACTTTATAAGTGGATGATTATTTTTAAAAAAATTACACAACTACCCTTTCAATATCACTCTCTCTGTCTCCAATATTTGATGTCTTTGGTCTCTTTCGAGAGGATCCCAAAAAAAATACATAAAAAAAATTCTCTTTTGAGAGGACCAAAAATAAAAGAAAGTTATCCATATTGAATAAATTATATCTTTTGATTGGAACAAAAAAAAAAAAAGTAATCTTCGTTAAATATTTATCTCATTTGACGGGAACTAGAAAAAAAAAAGACCTAATTTTTTTTGAATAAATTATCTCTTTTGATAAGATAAAAAAAATGTTATCTCTTTAAATAAAGTATTTCCTTAGACATATATATATATATATATATATATATATAGTACAGCAAAAAAAAAAAAAAAACCCCCCATAAAGAAGTTAAAGGGAAGTAACTGATGTTAAAAAAAAAAGAGTTAAAATTCATAGTATGCTGTTGTGGTATTAAAAAATAAAGAGTTAAAAAATTTAAAGTTTATAGTATAAAGGATAGTTATGGTATTATAAAATAAAAAATGATTAATTAATTAATTTAAAAACTTTTTTGTCATTTTATTTAAAAGACAAGTGGAGTACAATCATTGAAAAAGGGAGTGCGGATATCGCCTCGCTTAATATATTATATTATTATTTTATAGTCGTATTCTCGCCGTATTTATGTCTTATTTTTTTATAATTTTTCATATAACTATATTTGTGTCATATCTTATCGTATCCGTGTCATTTCTCCATGTCCGTTCTTCCTAGTACATAACTATATTTATATATTAAATTCCGATCCCTTTTTATTCTATAAAGACACTAAAAAAATGTGTCTATTTTCGTGAAATGAGTTAGAGATAATAATATCATTTTCTTTAAAATAAAACAAATTTATTAAAAAAGAAGAGTAAGAGTACAACCTTCCATCTATTATTTGAAGGTAACGCTGCTTTACTCTCTCTCTCTCTCTCTCTCTCTCTCTAGGCTCAGTCTTTACCTACTCATCCACATAGGTTAGGTTATTGCGTGCCAGTTGAAGTGTCGAAATAATGGTGTTGCATGAGCACATCAAAATACAGGACAGTGTCCTGGTTTGTCAGTACATGCATATTGCTATTTGATGGAGATATAAACACGTTGATGGGTTATTTATCAAAATTGGTTTGGAGACCTGCACCTAAAATTAGATTTTGGCGTATTACTCGAGGCCGATGAACAGATGGGAACACTCACAGCAGAGAAAAATAAGAAATCGCACCTATCAATTTCTCGCCAAGGCCAATTGAAACGACCACGATTTTAACCCGAACAAACTTGATACAAAAATATATCATTAGAAATATAAAAATATTTATATATTACTATATTTAACACATGGTATGATATTGTCTGTTTTGGATTCAAGTCTGCACGATTTTGCTCTTGAATTTTACCTTAAAATGTCTCATATCATTTGAAGAGAACACACTATATATAATCACATATCCTTCTTCACACTCAAACGCTTTGGGATTGAACACTATGTACCCTGTCAGTGTAGTAACTCGTTCAGTGTCTCTTCTTTGCACCCGCCCACAAGAGTTACTACAGTAAACCTAACCGGAAGTGTGCCGACGAGGACGTTGGATCTCGTAAGGAGTGGATTGAAGTAACCCTTGTAGACATGTGCAAAGAAGAGACACTGAACGAGCTACCACACTAACAGAGAACATGGTACTCAATCACACACCGCCCAGGTGTGGAATGTGCTTACATGTAGTGTGTTCTATTCAAATGGTATGAGACATTTTGGAGTAAAATCTAAGAGCAAAATCATGCGGACTTGGGCACAAAGCGGACAATATCATATCATGTGTTGAAGCGATGTATTACATAAATAGAGTTATTTTGAACTGTAGATAAGCAAAGACATTTTAACTCACATGATTAGTTTTTTAACAACTTTTGATCGTTCGATTAATTTTTTTGTTTTATTATACCAAACTTAAACGTAATATAGCTGATTGTTGTAAATCGGAGTAAGTTTGAATTTAAACTCACTTTTAATCTCATTAGAATGCATCCAAACCCGTCCTATTAGAAGAGTACGGGTGAAAGTGGAACACTAGTGAAATGGATTAAATTGACATCATCGACCCAAGACTTTGATGGATGATGGCACATCCTACCTAGCTAGGAGGGCTTATCTCATGGGGGAAGTAACTCATGGTTGAAAACAATCCTTGTGCTTTTGACAAATGATAATTAGAACAAATAAGAATCAGAGTCTAAAATAATTAGGCCTAAATGTTGAACAATTGATCATTTTTTTCCCTAAACGTTCCCGGACTACATATATACATACGTACATCCATAACTAACTTAGCATAATATATATATATACATATATCGATCATGAAAGGTGTAGGCAAAGAAGCTTCTGACTAACTGTAG
Source organism: Cornus controversa (assembly GCA_026545225.1). Classification (NCBI taxonomy): domain Eukaryota; kingdom Viridiplantae; phylum Streptophyta; class Magnoliopsida; order Cornales; family Cornaceae; genus Cornus; species Cornus controversa. The sequence continues at coordinate 14,694,676 of CM048854.1, read as the reverse complement.
CTACTACTTAGAAGAAGGCTTCTTGGCGAACAGAATATTTTAAAAACTTTACTTTCTGTCATATTATTAATTAAAGCCTAATCTTCCATAACTACATTTCATGATCATTTCAGCTCCGCTTATTATTAGTTTATGGACTCAACTAGCTAGGACTTGGTTTGTATTCGTCAGTATATATATATATATATATATATATATATATATATTTCTTGATCAATAAATAGGCAATAAACTTGAGTGTCAAATTATGAAGAAAATGCATGAAAGACTACAAAAATAATGTACGTGTTCGTTGCTGAGCCTTACAAGTCTGTCGTGGTTATGAGCTTTATTCTAGTCATAATTTCAAGAGTCTATGTGAATTGGTCCGAACATTGTCGATCGTTCAAGATCATCTTGTTAAATAAATAACTCAAACTTACCTCTTTGGTTAATTCATCCAAAACAAATGATGCTTTAAAAGAAAGTTTGTTTCATTAATTTGCACAAGGAAAAAGCTTTTATCTCTAGAACAATTTTGAATTCCATCTTATTTATTTATATTATCAATAAACTGACACACTTAATTTGTTTTTATGAGTTATTGAATCATCAATAATTTTGATTTGACTCTGTGCAAAAATTACTAAATGCTAGTATAAAAATTATCTGCAGACAGAGAGAGAGAGAGAGAGAGGGGTACATATATATATATATATATATAATAGTCAAAGCCGCCTGGTCCCTAAGCCAAAAAGTCATGGAAAAGTTAGGTACGAGTAGAACACGTTTGAATAAATACAGTACTCCCATGCAAGTGAGAGAAAAAAACTGTTACCTTTGAAAAAAACTGTTTGAATAATTAAAGCATAGTAAAGGTTATACCCTACTACTATTCCACAATATTAGTTTATTCCTATATATACTTAGGCTATGTTTGGATTGATTTTTAAAAAGCGATTTTTGACTTTTCAAGCTCAAAAATTGTTTTGAAGAGTGTTTAAATTAGTATAGCGAAAGAGTTTCAGAGTCTAAAATAGTGTTTAAAAGAAGTTGGGAGATACCAACTTTCTGATTTAGCTTATATTTTTCTTTTTCTTTTGTTTAAAAGTCGAAACAAAAACTCTACCACGCACAGGACTTTAACTTATTAAACTAGTATATATCAACAACTAAAAAATAGCTACTTAGTCAACAATTGATGCAAAGATTAATGATACGCATTTCAAACATGTATAGATGTGTCTCATTTTACATTTTAATGATTTACAAAGGTTTAATACATATATATAGTTTTTTAAATTAATTACATTTTACCATGATAAGTTTGTTTGTGTTCAAAGGTAAAAGCCTAGGCTATATAAAGGGTATAGATGGTTGCTTGATAGCATAACCAAAACCCCTTTTCCCAGTGAAGATGATGGGAAGGAAAGTGAAGGGGTCTACAATGGCCTCTCTCATTACCACTCTTCTAGTGGCAATAGTGTCTCTTAGCTTGCCATTAGCAACCACAGCAAACTACCATTACGCGTCTCCTCCACCACCACCACCTCCTAAGAAGTCACCTATACTACCTCCTTACCACTACAAATCACCACCACCACCACCACCACCTCCAGTGTACTCACCACCACCACCAGTTTACAAGTACAAGTCTCCACCACCACCACCACCAGTTTACAAGTACAAGTCTCCACCACCACCTCCCCCGGTTCACAAATTCCCTCCACCTGCACCAAAGAAACCCTACAAATATAAGTCTCCTCCTCCACCACCTCCAGTTTACAAGTACAAGTCTCCACCACCACCTCCACCTAAGAAACCCTACAAGTACAAGTCTCCCCCTCCTCCTCCTCCTCCAGTTTACAAATATAAGTCCCCCCCACCACCACCGCCGGTACATAAGCCACCACCCCACCATTACCATTATAAGTCCCCACCACCACCACCACCAGTACATAAGCCACCACCCCACCATTACCATTATAAGTCCCCACCACCACCACCGCCGGTACATAAGCCACCACCCCACCATTACCATTATAAGTCCCCACCACCACCACCGCCGGTACATAAGCTACCACCCCACCATTACCATTATAAGTCCCCACCACCACCACCGCCAGTTTACAAATATAAGTCCCCACCACCACCACCGCCAGTACATAAGCCACCACCTCACCATTACCATTATAAGTCCCCACCACCACCACCACCGGTTTACAAATATAAGTCCCCACCACCACCACCGCCGGTTTACAAATATAAGTCCCCACCACCACCACCGCCGGTACATAAGCCACCACCACACCATTACCATTATAGTTCACCTCCTCCTCCTCCAGTTTACAAATATAAGTCCCCACCACCACCACCGCCGGTACATAAGCCACCACCCCACCATTACCATTATGGTTCACCTCCTCCTCCTTACCACTACTAAAATATCTTCTATAGTTGCAAGGTAAGTTTAAAACTGTATATATTTCCATTTATATATATATATATATATATATATATATATATATATATATATATATAATTTTATAAGAAATGTAAAGGAAATGGTCCAATTAATGACAGATACCCAAAATATTCTTGCAGGAAAATAGAATATCAGAATAAAGGAAGTGTTGCTGCTTTTAGATGAGAGTGAAAGGAAGTGACGAGAAGATGAAGAAAGATACATGGAGTAATAAAAAGGCGGTCCAAAGGAAGGACATGGCCTGGTTTCAAATACTGTATTACTTTCATGTATTGATTGTAGTAGTAGTTGTTGTCGTGAATAGGTCCATGCATTTTGTGTGTATTAGACCATGCCAATGTGTATGTGTTGGAAAGTTTTGACTTCTTGACTTGTTCAGAGGTCACTTATATAATAAAATAACTATATTCCTCAAATTTCTCTTCAGTTTGTTTTTTCCTTTCTGTCTTTATTTATTTTTTATTATTATCAATATATGTTTGAATTACCAACTTCGCATGACAGATGGAAATTTGATTATATCCATCTGTACATATATACATATACAAACATATACATACATATATATATATATATATAAGGTTTGAGCAATTACAAACAAACACAATACTGTATAAATGATCGTTCCCCGGCCACATTAAAACAAGCTAGGCTAGCTGATCACAGTACTAGTATTCCCATATCCTTTTCAAAACTTAAAATAAATCAATTAAAGCTAATAATTATAGCATTTGTGTTTTGTGGTGATCGAGAGTTGACATGACCGAGAGTTTCGGTGCATGCTTCGATTTTTCACCACCAGTACCACCGGTTGCTGCTGAAGTTGACGGGCATAGAGAGTCTCTCCTTGTCCTTTCTTGCGATTCCAATAAATAGAGTAATAAAAAATAGGAATAAATGAATTTATATCATTTTCAATTCGTTGTTCAAAACACTCAAAAGTCCCAGGCTACAACTTCTCAAGTGCATGCTTGTACAATCCAAATGGTTCACCGACAAGCTCCAACTAATTCCACTACCTCCATCTCTATTCTTTTGACACCGTATAAGTATATCATCAAATCATAATCATACAACCAGATATCAAAATAAACATAATATTTTACATGATTCATTCAATTTTAAAGTTACAATATTTATGAAGAGAGATTTCATTATATTGACAAAAAAATATACAACACGCAGAAATATGTCTACCATACACGCTCTTTCACTCTTTCTTGACATTCTCGAAATTACGTATGGAGTATACTCATCTCTTCACATCACTCACAAATCACTTACATCTTACCTCTCTCTTTTTCTCTATCTTTCTTTTTAATCATCTCTATTTATAGAGTCTCTAAACTTATTCCCTGTTAAACAAATATCATAATTACTTGAATTCTAACACGTGTCTAACAAGAAATTACCATATAAATTACAACTTTAAAATAAAAACTAAATTACAATGAAAATTTGAGACAATTCCTAACATTGATATATTAAAAAATAAATAAAATTGGTAAAGTAAGTCATTATATAAATAAGAAAAAATGTACAAACAAGCTCCATGTTGAAAGGAGCAATAACAGAATGAGGCATTACAAGATCAACTAAATTAATACAAAGATTTTAAAGACATCAGAAGCTAGGGATGGTGTTGAAGTTGGAATTGGAAAGAGGAACAAGGGAACAAATTGATAGTTCCCATTATGTTACAACAAATTGATAGTTTAGTGTTTAGTACATGCGCTAGTTTGGATTATTTTAATTAAACTCTAGACTTCAAAAGTTTTCTTGCCCCATTAATTTTTTTTTTTTTTTACCATTATGCATATAATTTTATAAAATTTTACAAAATGTTCCCCTAAAATTATTCTTTTCTAAAAATCTCTCTTACTCTTTCTTCTTTTTCAATTTTTTTGGTTTCTCCAAAAAAATTTTGCATTCATTTTCTTTAATTAAACCTTAGTTTTTTTTTCTATTCAAGCTTCCCACATTTTTTTTAATCTTTTTATCTTCTTCTTCTTTGTTTTTTTTTCCTCTTCCTAAATGTTCTTCTTCTTACACTCATATATGTTATATGTGCAATAACCTTCTTTTTTCTCTCCATCTTTAAATTTATAACTGAAATATTGGAAAATACTACATGTTCTGAATAAATACCTCGAAATATATCTCGAATTTATGTGACAGGTGATATGGTGCTTTATAAAAATAAACATCAACATGTATACCACCGGAACTCCGTGTATAGGGGGAATCCCACCAATACTAACTCACCATTTAATTTTATTTCCTAAAACAATGGGTTATATCACCTGTCACATAGATTCGAGATATATTTCTAGATATTTATTCGAGACGTGTAACGTTGCTCCTGAAATATTATATGCTTAAGGTTTGTTAGGCAATCAATTTTTATTCCTTGTTTTTATTTTCAAATAAGAGAAAAAGATAAACAACTCACAAAAGCATGTTTGGTAACCTTTTGTTACATTTTACACAATACTACATCTATTTCAGAAAGGACACAAATCTGAAAGATATATATATATATATATATATATATATATATATATATATATATACTTATTTTTGTTATTGTAGCTGAACAACTCTAATGAGAAATTTAAAAAAGAATCAATATAATGTAAATAATACTTTTTTAAAGAAAAATCATTCTAACAATTTTTTTTTTTTTGTAAAAAAAATGTGCAACAAATTTATTTTCCAAACATTTTCTTGTTTCAAAATAAATAACACAACAAAATAAAAAATACAAAATAGAAATTGTTTCCAAATGGACCCTTAATTTTGCATTTTATATTTTAAAGAATTATTTACAATATTTTTTTTAATTATTATATACTATTTGAATCTTGATATAATACTGGAGTGATATTACACTTATATTTTTTGACTTGCTGCACTGTTAGAAAAAAAAAAAAAAATTATCATGTTTAATATGTCCCTTACATAAAAAAAAGTTCCTGTCACTGTCACTATATATATGAACGTATATATAAATATATATATATATATATACACGCACATGCATATTCGTTTTAACGTAGAAAAAGGCAATAATCAATTGTTGATTTTCTCTACTTGAGCTGTCGAGATGATGATGGATAATTAAGTTTTGTCCTTGTATATAGACATGTATTTTTCGATAAGGTTGTATATAGACATACATGTAGTCTAGGTGATTGGGCAATGGAAAACTCGGACAGTCCAACCCATTGTTTTTTTTTTTTTTTGTTAATAATTGGGCAATGGAGTCGAGCATTTTTATCTATTTTATTCCAATGTGAAACCAGATTTGGAGAAGGTCCCGTTCCCGTATCTTTTTAAGTTCCCCGTTTCATCCCGTTTAAATTCTCACTCTATTTTTTTTCATAATTTTTTAACTAAATAACATTAAATATTGATAAGTTTGAAAGTATTTAAATTATATTATTCCAATTATTTGAGTAATGGGGAGTCTCTTGCCACGCATGTTTTCGGATTCGAACATTCACGTCCAAATTTTAATAAAACAACCTTACCATTGAGCCAAGTCCTACCCTCCATATGTATATATATACACTAGTTTAAAGCACGTGTGTAAAAAATAAATTAAAATTTTACATAAGTTAACTATTATTCACATGGAAGGAATCAAGTATTAAATATTTTATCTTCGTGTTTGTTTCAAAAAAAATAACTCATATGTAAGCCGAGACGAAACCGAATCGAATGGTTGTTGATGAGATTTAAGAGGAAGCTAAGAGCCGTATTGATGAAAGTTAGGAGGAAGATGAGAGCGGAGAGGAAGAATAGAGAGTCGTAGCCGAAAGGAAGAGTGATTTTATAGGTGTTTAGGGTTTTGCTTGAGAAATGGTTTTGCATGGGTAATTATATTTTATTATTATTTTTTTTAATTTGAAAATAAAAAGAAAGAGTTTTGCTTAGGTAATTCTATTTTTTTAATTTAAAAATAAAAAAAGGAAAGAGTTTTGCTTTTTTTAATTTAGAAATTAGAAATAAAAAGGAAGGGTTTTGCTTGGGTAATTCTATTTTTTTTTTAATTTCAAAATAAAAAAGGAAATGATTTTTTTTTTAATTTCAAAATAAAAAAGGAAAGGATTTTGCTTGGGTAATTTTATTTTTTTAATTTCAAAATAAAAAAAGTGTACTGAAACTAAAAAATCCCTTTGTACTTTTAATAGTAGTATATATATATATATAGACACACACACACACACACACATTAAAGGTAATATATTAAATTCTCAATATAAACGAAGCAGGGCCGAATGATCTTCTCTTGTCCTCGCTTCGAACCTGCAATGGATTCTACTCTTACAACATGTCCCCGACCGTCCAAAACCCATTAAACAATCTCCAAAATCACTTTAAACAGGGTGGGGCGGTATCCAACGAGGTAGAGTGTTTTGCCATCCTTATCCAGCATGTTCTACTAACACTCATGCAAGGATATTCTAGGAGCATATATATTTGTATCCCAAATATACTTTTTTAAATACATCTAAACTTTTTTTTAAAAAAAATTATTTCTAACATGCATTCAATACGTATATATCTCATATATATATATGTGTGTGTGTGTGTATTGGTCACATATCTGATACTTGTTAGATACTTCGGTCATGCATTCGATATTTCTCAAATACATCAATACACATATTTAAAAAATCTTAAACATTAAAATACAACTGATGAAGCAGAAATTCACCCCGAATTAGTCAAATGTCAACTTGTAAAAGGATAAGAGAAGGGTAATTAGAAGGACACCGACGTGGTGTCGGCTGACTACGCTTCGACGATCAAGTCTAAAATCAAAAGGACTTTTTTAAGCTAAAAAGGCACTTAGAGGGTATTAATTGTGTACCTGGTATTTGGATCATTTTTGTATTTATAGCAGTCTAATGGGAACGTGTTTTAGTAAAAGACTAACTCTTCAGTTCTCAAAACTTATCTGGAGATAGAAAAGTCATGGTCAATGTATACTTTTTATCCACGTCACCTTAATCTCAACTTCCACATTATACGTTTCACAATTGGAGTCAAATACTCTATCAGATGCCCCCTATTCATAAGGGTTATCTATCAAATCTTAGGAACACTCTAGCTGGCCCATTGGGCAATAGAAACAAATTTTCGTTTTAAGAATTTTTGCTGACGTTCCATGTTGGCCCATAGATCCGAACCCAAACCTGTTAAGCTCCTCGACTAGCCAGCTTAAGCTGGCCTTTGGGGACCCGCTTGAGCTGGGCCTAGTAGCCGACCTTGGCAGGGCTTTAGGGGCCCGCCTTGGTAGGCCTTTAGGGGCTGACCTACTTTTTGTGAGACTTCTCTCTTTACTTTTTGTGAGACTTCTCTCTTTACTTTTTTCAGCATAACTTCAAGAGACTAGATCCAGAATCCTTTTCTCCTTCCTCTCCCCTCCACGAAACTCTTGATTTTATTTATTCTTTCGCGGAAGCCTACTCTGAATGCCAATATCTTGCTTCCACTATAACTTCCGAGGAGGTGGAAGAGTTGGCGATTCGTTATTCTTTTCCGGAAGGGGTCATTGTTAGGGTTCCAACTACCGCGAAAAGGGTTTACTCAATCTTTGAGGGGGAGACATGCTTTTACGAGGGCACCTTTGCTTACGGCCTTCGGTTCCCAGTTCCCGTTTTTGTGCCAGAGCTGCTGCAAGTGGCTAACCTCTATTCTTCCCAATTCACGCCAACCTCTTGGCGCATAGTTATAACTTCTTTTGTTTTATGGAGAACTTGTGGCAATGAAACTCCTCTGTCCGTAAATAAGTTTCTTTCTTGTTATGAGTTTTTTAAGAATGGTGACTGGTGCCATCTTCACAGCAGGGCAAATAGAAAATATTCGCCCAAAGGCTTAGTGCTTGTCGACAACAACAATTGTCTCAAGTCATGGAAAAACTAGTTCTTTTTTGTTTCTGGGTGTTGGGGACCCTTATCCCCCTGCATCCCTCGTACATGGACTGACGGGGATGTCTCGGGTAAACTTATTTTCCCTTCCTCTTCTACCCCTACTCTTTGTTCCCTTTTGTCTTATGCATGCATTACTATTTTTAAATTTAATTTGGAAGGTCAAACCACCAGTGAGCGAGGAAAAGGAGGATATGGCCAGATGGAATGCTGATCTGCTAAGAATTAAAGTGGTGGAACTCGAGCAGTTTAAAGATTCGCCTGAGTTTAACAAAATATGTGACGGGTCATATGTCGAGGGCTTTGAATACTTTTGCATTATTGCGTAAGGTGAATGGCCCGAAATGGACTTTTCTCGTTTGCAGCTGGACGAGCCTGACCTTTGATACCTCTTTTTCTTTTCTTTACTGTAATATTTTTCCTTCGTAGCGTATTCTGCCAACACTCTTGTAATCCTTTGCTTCATTAATGAAAAGCTTATTTGTTTTCTCATTGAGGCGTTCTCTGATTTAACAAAGAAAATTTTATGGCATCACCCTGCAATAGAACTTATGTGATAGACTCACCTTTTTATTGGGTAGAATTCCCTTTAGTAGGTTATGCCCCTTAGGTTCAATTGACCATGTTCTCAAAATTAACTTATCTGTCTCTTTAATTAAAGATTCCCTTTAGAGGCATCCCTCTGTAGGGTTCTTTGACAATATTTTCAGGATTAATTCATCTTACCTTTTTCATTAAAGGCCTTCTACAGAGGTGTGCCCATGTGGGATTGTTTAACAATGTTCTCAGAATTAATTAATCCCGCCTTTTTCATTAAAGGCCCTCCACAGAGGTGTGCCCATGTGGGGTAGTTTAACAATATTTTTGGAATTAATTCATCCTGTCTTTTTCATTAAAGGCCTTTTATAGAGGTGTGCCCCTGTGGGGTTGTTTAACAATATTCTCAAAATTAATTCATCCCACCTTTTTTATTAAAGGCCCTCTATAGAGATGTACCCCTTTAGGGTTGTTTAACAATGTTCTCAAAATTAATTCATCTTACCTTTTTTATTAAAGGCACTCTACAGAGGTGTGCCCCCATGGGGTTGTTTAACAATGTTCTCGGAATTAATTCATCCCGCATTTTTCATTAAAGGCCCTCTGCAGAGGTGTGCCTCTGTGGGGTTGTTTAACAATATTCTTGGAATTAATTCATCCTGTCTTTTTTATTAAAGGCCCTCTGCATAGGTGTGCCCCTGTGGGATTGTTTAACAATGTTATCGGAATTAATTCATTTCACCTTTTTCATTAAAGGCCTTCTGTTAGATGTGTGTCCCTGTAGGGCTGTTTGTTCACTTTTTGTTTTAGTTATAATAACACATTTTGAAACAAAAAGGACTGTTATTGATATTTTAGTAACAAATAGAGAGTTATTTGAGAAAAAGCTCAGATACTAAACTAAGTTCCAGTTGAAAATATTAAAGTAAATGCAACTTAAAAAAGTCTTACTGATAGTATTTTCTCAAATGCTTGACATTCCAATGATGGGCCAACCGCCTCCCCTTCAATGTCTCCAACCAATATGACCCATATCATTGAGTTTGGATAACTATGTAAAGGGGCCCTCCTAGTTAGATGCCAGTTCCTTGGTGCCTTGGAGTTTGGTTGTCTGAGTTACTTCACGGAGGACTAGGTTTCTAGGTTGAAAACTCCTCTACTTGATTTTTTTTACTTGTTCTTTTCAAATTTCGCTTAGCTTGAAAAGTGGTGATTGTAAAGTTGAAAAGAGTATTAAAACTGTATATAGACAACCTTGGGGCCCGGTCTTGGCTAGCTTGTAAGGCTCGGCCTTCACGACTTTTGAGGGCAGCCTTTGAAGACGACCTTTGCCCTTTGAGGGTAGCCTTTTGAGGGCGACCTTTGAGGGAGGCCTTTTGAGGGCAGTCTTTGAGGACAACATTTGCCATTTGAGGGAGGCCTTTGAGGGAAGGCCTCTTAAAGAAGGCCCTTAGAGGAAAGCCCTTTAAGGAAGGCCCTTAGAGGAAGGCCTTTTGAGGAAGACCTTTTGAGGAAGGCCTTTAGAGAAAGGCCTTTTAAGGAAGGCCTTTAATGGAAGGGCTCTTGAGGAAGGCTCTTTGAGGAAGGCTTTTTGTGGGCGGCCTTTGCCGGCCAACTTGACTAGTTTTTTAAGGACTGATCTTCACTTGCTTGTCTAGCTTTCTGTTACCATCTCTATTTTTCCTCCTTGCATCAGGGCATCCTTGGCATTCATGTACTTTTGGACTTTTATGAGTAGCTCTGACATACTTTCGGTGGATGTTTAGAGATTAAGTACAAGAATATTGAGGGCTACAGTCCTCTCATAAATGAGGTAACTGCTACCTTATCGTCCAAGACATCGACTTGCAACATCTTCCTGTTAAACCGACTGATGTAGTCTCGTAACGATTCTCCCTTAGTTTGCCATATGTTCAGAAGATAAGTGGCAAGCTTCCTATGTTTTCAGGCGGTAATGAAATTGCTCACAAACAATTGGCTTAGCTCTTTAAAAGAATGTACAGAAGTAGGTTTCAAACTGTTAAACCATGCTCGGGCAGAACCTTTTAATGTAATGGGAAAGGCTCTGCACATGATTTCATCTGGTATTCCTTAGAGGTACATCAGAGCCTTGTAGGTCTCCAGATGGTCTAGCGGATCCTTGGTCTTGTCAAAGTTTTCAAGGGTAAGCATCTTGAACTTGTTAGGTAAAAGACAATTCATTACTCCAATGGTAAAAGGGAGATTGGTTTGTTGGACCAAATCCTCCACTGTAGCAAGACATTTCCCCTTAATGACATGGGCTATACTTTCTAACTTGGCTCTGAGGTCCTGCATCTCTATATCATAATGGGCAGTTTCACCTAGGTGCCCTGAATCTCCATGAGTGCGAGCCTTAAACCCCGAATTCCCCTGGGCATGAACTCTCCTAAGCGGGACTAGGTGCATGGGATCCGTCCCTTCTCGATCGCTTCTTACATGGCTCTGAGCTGCGTCATCTGTCGGGACCCCACTGTCTCGCCCAATATCATCTTCTTCTAGATCGACCAGCCTGAGGTGACTCCGTGATGACATCGGTGCCACAGGAGGGAGGCGCTGCAGGATTGCTGCATTTTGTTGGAGTACCTGGATCAGACTCTGATTTAAGTTTTGAACTTGGTATTCTAGTGCTGCGACATGCTCCTGGTCACTTGAGACTTCGGGCATGCCCTAGGGAAGTCTCCTTGACCAGGGGACTACATGTTTTCTTGTCCTGTTATAGGCAGATTGTGACCGACAAGGTCTGGGGCAGCAGGCGGATCTTGCTCGGCTGGAGGGTTGTGCCCAGCAGGAGGGTCCTGCTTAGCTAGAGGATTATGGTCGACAGGAGGGTCATGCCCGGCTAGAGGATTGTGGCCGGCAGGAGGATTTTGCTCGACTATAGTCTCTAGTCTAGATTGTAGGTGTATCATGCTTCGTATATGCTTTGAGTAGAACAGTCAAGTTTGTGACAGTCCTTTCCCACAGACGGTGCCAATTGATAAAGCAAAAATCAATCCCGAATTGGTCAAATGCCAACCTATAAAGAACAAGAGAAGGATAATCAGAAGGACACCGGTGTAGTGCCGGCTAACTACGCTCCAACGATCAAGTCAGAAATCGAAAGGGCTTTCTTAAGCTAGAAAGACACTCAGAGGTATTAATTGTGTACTTGATATCTGGACCGTCTTTATATTTATAGTAGTTTAATGAGAACGTGTCCTAGTTGGAGACTGACTCTTCAGTTCTCTGAACTTATCTGGAGATAGAAAAGTCATAGTCAAAGTATACTTCTTATCCACGTCACCTTAATCTCAACTTCCACGTCATACGTTTCACAATTAAGTCAAATAATCTATCAATAACATTTCAAAAATTAATATTAAATATAAATATTGAAGAAAACTTAGAATTTTTATTAAAAAAGTATTGAGATAGATATCATGACTAATGTACTCTAAAATTTATCCATGCATGTAATATATCTCTTAACTCTTTAATGTTAACGTAATTTTTTAGAAGGAAATGCTAGGAACAATCTATATAACATAAAAGAGAATTATTATTTTGAATTTATAATAGAAATATATATTAATATTTATTCGAATCCATGTTAGTAAGATATATTTAAATATTTTAGCATGTATATCCTATTTTTTTACAAAAATTGTCGTGTCTGTTTTTATATGTCTGTGTTCATGCTTCATAGTCAATTTATATAATAGAATAATAATTTATATATACCGTGAAGTTATCACTGAATGACTAGACAAATAAGTTATTTCTCTATTAAATTGTAAAAATGTAATAAATGTTTAAGTTTCTTGGCATATCATTACTCTAATTAATATATATATATATATATATAGACTCACATGCACGCGAGTCAATTATGACTACTTTTTAAGGTTTGTCACAATAAAAATGTCAATACAATGATGATGTCATGTTATTTTGCTTATATGATATCATCGACCAATTAAATTATAATACATAGTGTATTGAATGAGATCCATATATTTGTACGATGAAATTTATACTATTAAACTGTAACTTTTTTTTGTCGTGTGTTAGAATTAGACAAATCTAATGTCTTAATTTAAAAGTTACATTGCCAGCGAGATTGACCTTCCAATCATTTCGTCCAACTTGGTTAAAAGAGTTTGGAATTTCACTATTTGTCCATGAAATCTGAAAGTATTTCTAAATTAAATAAAACTGCTTTATAAGGACCAATTTGACATTTCAAATTAATATATTGATTGTTAATGGAGAGGAACCTAATATAAAATGAGAAATGCTAAACTTCACTATTTTATTTCACGAATTTTACTTCGAATTTATGTGGCAGGTGATATTACCACCGTGTATGGGAAAATTTCACAAATACTAACTTACCATTTAATTTGATCTTCTAAAATAATGGATTATATCACCTGCCACATATATTCGAGTTAAAATTGGTAATATTTATTCGGGACGTGTAACATTGCTCATATAAAATTATATTATTGTTAACGTTAAATATAATGCCTTAAAAATTATCACATAAGCTGTTGATCTTAGATTAGGACATGAAAATCAGAATTCAGAAGAATTTCATATATATTTTTGGCAAAGTTAATTCTTTTAATATTTGGTTGAACTTTTCAATTGATAATATAATAGTTAATTTGGTGATTTTTCATATATATATATATATATATATATATATATATATATATATTATTCAGAATACAAGAATTTGGAAAATAATTTAAGAACTAAAATGTAGGGTTGTCAAAGTGATCCTTGAATTAAGACTTACACAAGGACAGAGCCGAATTAGGTCAAGAAATTAAAATAAATTAGATGTCAAGTTGCAAATTGAAAAACCATGCGAAAGAGTGTTAGAGTAGCAATCGAAATTGTCATTTTCTTCCAAATGACAACATTCTTAAGAGTGTGGGCTATGCACTTGAGACATGAGAATGAGGTTAGGGACTATATATATATATATATATATATATAGACCAGTTGGATAGTAGTGTCTAGTCTGAAGCCAAATAGTTAATTTCCAAGTATATTATAATAATGAAAGTTAAGTTGGTGATAAATAAAATCACCTTAGTTAATTTTCTATGAAAAAATTTGACAAAAGTGTACTACTTTTAGATAATAATTTAAGCATTGGACGACAAGATCTGATATAATGGGTTCCACCATTATTAGGTAGAATTCCATTTAGTAGGTTGTGCCTCCTAGGGTCAATTGACCATGTTCTCGAAATTAACTTATCTGTATCTTTCATTAAAGATTCCCTTTAGAGGCATCCCTCTGCAGGGTTCTTTGACAATGTTCTCAAGATTAATTCATCTCACCCTTTTCATTAAAAGCCTTCTACAGAGGTGTGCCCCTGTGGGATTATTTAACAATATTCTCATAATTAATTAATCCCGCCTTTTTCATTAAAGGCCTTCTACAGAGGTGTGCCCACGTGGGGTTGTTTAACAATATTTTCAGAATTAATTCATCTCGCCCTTTTCATTAAAGGCCTTTTACAGAGGTGTGCCCCTGTGGGGTTATTTAACAATGTTCTCAAAATTAATTCATCCCGTCTTTTTCATTAAATGCCCTCTACAGAGATGTGCCCCCGTAGGATTGTTTAACAATGTTTTCAGAATTAATTCATCTCGCCTTTTTTATTAAAGGCACTCTACAGAGGTGTGCCCCCATGAGATTGTTTAACAATGTTCTCAGAATTAATTTATCCTGCATTTTTCATTAAAGACCCTCTGCAGAGGTGTGCCCCCCTAGGGTTGTTTAACAATGTTCTTAGAATTAATTAATTTTGTCTTTTTCATTAAAGGCCCTCTGCAGAGGTGTGCCCATGTGGGGTTGTTTAACAATGTTCTTGAAATTAATTCATCCCACCTTTTTCATTAAAGACCTTCTGTTAGAGGTGTGTCCTTTTAGGACTGTTTGTTCACTTTTTGTTTTAGTTATAACAACATATTTTGAAACAAAAAGGACTATTATTAATGTTTTAATAACAAATAGAGAGTTATTCGAGAAAAACCTCGGAGCTATCGTCCTAAGGCTTGATACTAAACTAAGTTCCAACTGGAAATATTAAAGTAAATGCAACTTAAAAAAAACTTACTGATAGTATTTTCTCAGATGCTCGACATTCCAATGATGGGCCAACCGCCTCCCCTTCAATGTCTCTAACCAATATGCCCCCTATCGTTGAGTTTGGATAACTCTGTAAGGGCCCTCCCAGTTAGAGGCCAGTTCCTTGGTGCCTTGGAGTTTGGTCGTCTGAGTTACTTCACGGAGAATTAGGTTTCTAGGTTAAAAACTCCTCTACTTGATTTTTTTAGCTTGTTCTTTTTTAAATTTCGCTTAGCTTGAAGAGTGGTGATTGTAGAGCTGAAAAGAGTATTAAAACTGTATATAGACAACCTTGGGATCCGGTCTTGGCCGGCTTGTAAGGCTCGGCCTTCGCCGGCTTTTGAGGACAGCCTTTGAGGATGACCTTTGCCCTTTGAGGGTAGCCTTTTGAGGGTGACCTTTTGAGGGCGGCCTTTGAGGGAGGCCTTTTGAGGGCGGCCTTTGAGGGAGGCCTTTTGAGGGCGGTCTTTGAGGATGACATTTGCCCTTTGAGGGCGACCTTTTGAGGGAGGCCTTTGAAGGAAGGCCTCTTGAGGAAGGCCCTTAGAGGAAAGCCCTTTGAGGAAGGCCCTAGAGGAAAGCCTTTAGAGAAAGGCCTTTTAAGAAAGACCTTTAAAGGAAGGCCTCTTGAGGAAGGCCCTTAATGGAAGGCCTCTTGAGGAAGGCCTTTTGTGGGCGGCCTTTGCCGACCTCCTTGACTGGTTTTTTAAGGACTGATCTTCACCTGCTTGGCTAGCTTTCTGTTACCATCTCCTTTTTCCCTCCTTGCATCAAGGCATCCTTGGCATTCATGTACTTTTGGGCTTTTATGAGTAGCTCCGACATACTTTCCGGTGGATGTTTAGAGATTAAGTACAAGAACATTGAGGGTTGCAGTCCTCCCATAAACGAGATAACTACTACCTTATTATCCAAAATATCGACCTGTAACATCTCCCTGTTAAACCGGCTGATGTAGTCTCGCAACGATTCTCCCTTAGTTTGCCTTATGTTCAGAAGATAAGTAGCAAGCTTCCTATGTTTTCAGGCGGTAATGAAATTGCTCACAAACAATTGGCTTAGCTCTTTAAAAGAATGTACAGACGTAGGTTTCAAGTTGTTAAATCATGCTCGGGCAAAACCTTTTAATGTAATAGGAAATACTCTACACATGATTTCATCTAGTATTCCTTAGAGGTATATCAGAGCCTTGTAGGTCTCCAGATGGTCTAGCGGGTCTTTGGTCTTGTCAAAGTTTTCAAGGGTAAGCATCTTGAACTTGTTGGGCAAAAGATAATTCATTACTCCAACGGTAAAAGGGAGATTGGTTTGTTGGACCAAATCCTCTACTGTAGCAAGGTATTTCCCCTTAATGGTGTGGGCTATACTTTCTACCTTAGCTCTGAGGTCCTGCATCTCTATATCATAATGGGCAGTTTCACCTAGGTGCCCTGAATCTCCATGAGTACGAGCCTTAAACCCCGAATTCCCCTGGGCATGAACTCTCCCAAGCGGGACTAGGTGCATGGGATCCGTCCCTTCTCGATCGCTTCTTACATGGCCCTGGGCCGCGTCATCTGTCGGGACCCCACTGTCTCGCCTAGTATCATCTCCTTCTAGATCGACCAGCCTGAGGTGACTCCATGACGGCACCGGTGCCACAGGAGGG
Organism: Cornus controversa; assembly: GCA_026545225.1. Classification (NCBI taxonomy): domain Eukaryota; kingdom Viridiplantae; phylum Streptophyta; class Magnoliopsida; order Cornales; family Cornaceae; genus Cornus; species Cornus controversa. Next base: position 14,677,938 of record CM048854.1, on the reverse strand, counting down.
AGGCGCTGTAGGATTGCTGCATTTTGTTAGAGTACCTGGATCGGACTCTGATTTAAGTTCTGAACTTGGTATTCTAATGCTGCGACACGCTCCTGGTCACTTGAGACTTCGAGGCATGCCCCAGGAAAGTCTCATTGACCAGGGGACTGTATGCTTTATTCTCCTGTCATAGGCAGATTATGACCGATAAGGTCTGGGACAGCAGGCGGATCCTGCCCCGCTGGAGGGTTGTGCCCAACAGGAGGGTCCTGCTTAGCCGGAGGATTATGGTCGACAGGAAGGTCATGCCCGACTAGAGGATTGTGGCCGATAGGAGGATTTTGCTCGACTATAGTCTCTAGTACAAATTGTAGGTGCATCATGCTTCGTATATGCTTCGAGTAGAATAGTCAAGTTTGTGACAGTCATTTCCCACAGACGGCGTCAATTGATGAAGCAGAAATCCATCCCGAACTAGTCAAACGCCAACTTGTAAAAGAACAAGAGAAGAATAATTTGAATGACACCGGTGTAGTGCCGGCTGACTACGCTTCGACGATCAGTCAGAAATCGGAAGGGCTTTCTTAACCTAGAAAGACACTCAGAGGGTATTAATTGCGTACTTGGTATCTGGACCGTCTCTGTATTTATAGTAGTCTAATGAGAATGTGTCCTAGTTGGAGACTGATTCTCCAAACTTATCTGGAGATAGAAAAGTCCTAATCAAAGTATACTTCTTATCCACGTCACCTTAATCTGAACTTTCACATCATACGTTTGACAATCAAGTCAGATAATCTATCAATAACATTTCAAAAATTAATATTATAATATAAATATTGAAAAAAACTTAGATTTTTATTAAACAAAATATTGAGATAGATATCATGACTAATGTACTCTAAAATTTATCCATGCATGTAATATATCTCTTAAGTCTTTAATGTTAACGTAATTTTTTATAAGGAAATGGTAGGAACAATCTATATAACATAAAAGAGAATTATTATTTTGATTTTATAATAGAAATATATATTAATATTTATTCAAATCCATGTTAATAAGATATATTTAAATATTTTAGAATGTATATCCTATTTTTTTACAAAAATTGTCGTATCCATTTTTATATGTCTGTGTTTATACTTCATAGTCAATTTATATAATAGAATAATGATTTATAGGATAATGATTTATATATACCGTGAAAGTAATCATTGAGTGAATAGACAAATAAGTTATTTCTCTATTAAATTGTGAAAGTATAATAAATGTTTAAATTTCACTTACACTAACAAATGAGAGTGTTTCGATTCTTTTACTTGGCATATCATTACTCTAATATGCATATATATATATATATATATATATATATATATATATAGACTCACATACACACGAGCACACGAGTCAATTATGACAACCTTTTAAGGTTTGTCACAATAAAAATGTCAATAGAACGATGATGTCATATCATTTTACTTATACGATATCATCGGCTAATTAAATTATAATACATAGTGTATTGAATGAGATCCATATATTTGTATGATGATATTTATACTATTACACTGTAATTTTTTTATTTGTCGTTTGTTAGAATTAGACAAATCCAATGTCTTAGTTTAAAAGTTACATTGCCAGCGAGATTGACCTTCCAATCATTTCGTCCAACTTGGTTAAAAGAGTTTGGAATTTCACTATTTGTCCATGAAATCTGAAAGTATTTCTAAATTAAATAAAACTGCTTTATAAGGACCAATTTGACATTTCAAATTAATATATTGATTGTTAACGGAGAGGAACCTAATATAAAATGAGAAATGCTAAACTTCACCATTTTATTTTACGAATTTTAATTCGAATTTATGTGGCATGTGATATTACCACCGTGTATGAGGAAATTCCACAAATACTAACTTACCATTTAATTTTATCTCCTAAAATAATGGATTATATTACCTGCCACATAGATTCGAGTTAAAATTCGTGATATTTATTCGAGACGTGTAACATTACTCATATAAAATTATATTATTGTTAACGTTAAATATAATGCCTTAGAATAATGAATTACGCATCATTGTGGTGTAGATAATTTTTTATCACATAAGCTGTTGATCTTAGATTAGGACATGAAAATCAGAATTCAGAAGAATTTCATATATATTTTTGGCAAAGTTAATTCTTTTAATATTTGGTTGAACTTTTCAATTAATAATATAATAGTTAATTTGGTGAATTTTCATATATATATATTATTCAGAATACAAGAATTTGGAAAATAATTTAAGAACTAAAATGCAGGGTTGTCAAAGTGATCCTTGAATTAAGACTTACACAAGGACAAAGCCGAATTAGGTCAAGAAATTAAAATAAATTAGGTGTCAAGTTGCAAATTGAAAAACCATGCGAAGGAGTGTTAGAGTAGCAATCGAAAGTCCAACTTCAATTTTTTTTTCTCTAATTGCAACTTGTCATTTTCTTCCAAATGACAACATTCTTAAGAGTGTGGACTATGCACTTGAGACCATGAGAATGAGGTTAGGGACTATATATATATATATATATATATATATTAAGACCAGTTGGATAGTAGTGTCTAGTCTGAAGCCAAATAGTTAATTTCCAAGTATATTATAATAATGAAAGTTAAGTTGGTGATAAATAAAGTCACCTTAATTAATTTTCTATGAAAAAAATTGACAAAAGTGTACTACTTTTAGATAATAATTTAAGCATTGGACGACAAGATCTGATATAATGGGTTCCACCACATTGGGACTGATGAATCTCAATCATTTGAAGGTAATTTTAGACTTTCTAAAAGAGTTGAAATTATATTATATATATATATATATATTTGAAGGTAATATTAGACTTTCTAAAGAGTTGAAATTATATATATATATATATATATATATATATATATATATATATATATTAGTGTTAAAATTATGATTGTATAAAAATAATGGGATGCTTCACCGACACATGTATGAAAGTCCTCAAACATAACATAGATAAGATTATCCTTTCTAAATGGTTGAAAAGGAATAATAATATTGAATTTTTTAACATTTTAGGAAAACTCAGATGAATAAGAATGGGTCAGGATCGGTTGAATGCAATTTCAGACTTGAAAGCGAAAATTTAATTGTGCTATTTTGATATTTAATTTATTATGATAAAATTATACTAATTTTTTTAAATCATTCACCTTGCGTGTTGATTATTCAAATTTGGTAATTAATTTTTTTTTAAAAAAAAGAGTAAAGATGAGTTATTAAATTAGGATATAAAAAAACTTTATCTTGGACTCATCTTAAAGAATTTTCTTATAGCTTGAGCATTACTCTACCACCTAAGTCATACTAAAGAATCAAACCTCTATTGTTTAGAGTTTCGTGTTGTACTAATAGCATATCTAAATAGAAGATCCAACATTATTATTATTATTATTTCGAGAACACAACTTCCTTTAGGCTTCATTTGGATAAACAGGAGAGAAAAAAAAGAAGAAGAATAACATTAGTTATTAGAGAAAAGAAAGGAAAAGAGAAGAGAAGAGAAGATAACAAGTATTCATGTTTGGATAAATTATGAAGGAAAAGAGAGGAAATGATTACATTCTTGTTTGAAAAATGTAAAGGAGAGAAAAGAAAAAAAAACTATTTTAATTAATTTACTATCATGTCCTTTTGTTATATTACAAGATATATCTAAATGTCTTTTAAATTTTGTTATTTAAAATGTTAGGGTTATTTTTGGTATTATGAAATATTCACTTATTCTTGTCATTTCTTTCCAAAATTTTCCACTTTTGAGAGGATAGCATATGAGAGATTTGGAGGGATAAGCTATTCCTCCAAATCACTCATAATCCTTTCTTTTCTCTTACTAATGACAATTCAAATACAAAAAATACTATCCTTCTGTTTCTTTTATTTTTCTTCTAATTCCTTCATTCCAAACGAGCCCTTAGTGTTGCTATTGGACTTAGTATGATATAGAAAGACGTGAAAAAAAGAAAAAGGTAAAAAATAAGAATTAAGAAAGGATTATAGCATAAAGATCTTTGTAAAAGAGAGGAGATTAAGGGTACTTTGGGCTGTTAAAAAAAACTACTCATTCCTAAACCTTTTATTTTACAAACTTAAAACATAATTATAACTTGAAAATACTTTAACTAAAGTGGAATTTACTTTAACTAAAGTGGAATTTGTGTGAGGGTGAGAGTTTATTCTAATAACATCATCCCCACATTATTTTTAATCTCCTTCTTTGTCGCTTAGTTAATCCTAATATTTCTTTAACACTTTTATTAGCGTTACTATCTCTTCTAGTCACTCCAATAATTCACCTTAGCATTCTCACTTTTGCACCATAAAGACTGTCATTCTTGTTCTTTTTCAAAACCCAATACTCTTATGCTCCATCATACAATTTAGATATATAATTTACTAATTCAAAAGGTAGCAATTAATTTATCATTGAGTTGTGCAAGTGTTAATTGAAGGATGATGTTTGCCAAATGATGAAGAGTGTTGTTTAAAAGTTGATAGATACATGTATTAGAGCCATATTATTGATTGAAACTTGGACAAATTTGTTTGTGGAAAATGGAAGCACTCACAGTGTGTGAAATTGATAGAATATTGTCCAACATAGATAAGATTATCCTATCCCTCCAAATGATTGAGATTGATTAGAAATAAAGAATTTACCCCTCTAAATGATTTTCTTTTGTCAATCTTTGATCCATTTGTATCTTCTTTCTTTCATCCACTCAAAACAACAGCACATGACAAGTTATATTATAATAGGCCATACCTAAGATTTGTTATAATTACTCTCAATTTAACTCTGGTCCCGAGAAGATCAAGCAATGGTCTTAAAAGATCATTTCACAATATTGGTCTCACCTCATATTTCAAAATCTGACCTGACCTGCTCTCACTAAAGCTGCAAGATATTAATATTTCTGTTTTTTACTGGTAATTAAACAGGAAAAAGAGGTGCAAACAAGGATCACTGATCCAAAGGAAAACTCCAGAAATAGAGAGTTATATATATATATATATATAGAGAGAGAGAGAGAGAGAGAGAGATGAATAATAGAAGATATGATCTCTAACTAGAAACAAAAGCAAGTAGAACTAGCTATTTTGGAAAGGTAAAACTGAACTAAATTATAAGATGATACACATTAAGCTAACAGTCCTACCTACATTGTAGGCACACTCATAGTAACAATGAAGAAGAAGATGATATAACAACTTTGCTAAAATACAAACAAGCCGGATATTATTTGACAATGTCAAAGTGACAATTCCATTCTTCAATCACGTTTCACAAAAAAAAAACCAAATCAAGCAAAACTAAGGCATCAATTTGACTTCATGAATCTCAAGTTATCAGTGGTAATCTGTAAAGGATAAGCATCTATTTAGCAAAACATGAGTTACTACCTGGCCACATCAAATTAAACTGTCAATTATGAAAGCAGATGCAATATGCTCGATTCCACTTTCTGCTGGAAAGCATCATATACCATTACTCGAAGCAGATTTTACAAGGAAACTGAACATGTTGCTTCGAATCCAAAGGGGAACTCCAACAACAGTACAATGATACAATTTATCGTTCCTCTTTTTCTTTCCTTTTTCACTACTAATCTTGTTCTGAAGCGCCTTACTAAATCTCTTTCCCTCAGACGTTTAACTTGATCTCTATAACTATATGAAGAGCCTAAAAAGGGAAAAAGAAAAAAAAAATCCCCATACTCCCACTGTACTCCCACTGTGGAATTGTGCTGTTTGGGATATTATGAACTGGAGTATGTTCACCTGCCATTTGGTGCTTCTATTTTTTCCTGGGAAAAATAGGAGAAATGAACAAGAGTTGATGCAAAAGAAAAATAAAAGCAAAGTCAAACGAAATACACTACCTGAACTTCCTGTAAAAGTTCTTCAAGTTTGATTCGTATCTCAGAGAAGGAAGGCCGGTTGTCAGGAACATCTTCCCAACATCTCTTCATCAAGTTCAACAGCTTGGGGTGCGTATTTTTAGGAAGATCCGGTCGCAGGCCCTAGCAAATAGAAGATCAATAAAGTCGGTAGGTGCAGGTGCACTAAGGTGTTTGAGTCAACTCTAGTGCACTAAATAATACCCAAAGGCATTACAGATTGAGTTGGAGGGTTTTATTTTTTTTCCTTTCTTTCTCCAATTTTACCTTCCAACACAGATTTTCATTTTAAGAATTTATCATTTTTTCATTATATATGTATACATAGATTTAACTTTTCCCACCTTCATTTGATTACAGTTTGAATCCAAACAATAGCAACTTGAAAGTATCATAAAAATTTGATTGCACCAAGTATCAACATTAAACTCATATCTATCACAATAGTTTTAGACAGGCTATTGATATTTCATTATGCATGTTGTTTGCAGAATGCTGATAACAAAGTTCTATTAGACACTTACAAGAGACCCTAACAATAAAAATGGACACCCTGAGAAATACATTAGAGTCAAAAGACTTGATAGAACTAAACAAAATATACTGGATGTAGATTCAACAAAGAATGACAATACAACAAAAATTAAAGACTAAAGAGTTGTTCAAAATAATCATTTCTCATATTTAGGATCTGCAATACAATAGGAAGGGAGATATATGACGATGTGAAATTTTTTTTTTTTGGGAAGTAAGATATATTGAAAAGGCGCTCAAGAGGGGAGCGCTCTCAAGAGAATACACAAAAAGCCAAAAGTGGCCACCTATAGCTTTAAACTATCCACAAACTCCAAAAGATGTCACAGAGATTTACAATTTCGCGGTTTCGCCCATTAACCCAAAAGAATAAGCTAGATAAAATATTGTGTTTGAGAGACCAAAAATGTCTCTTCGCCATCAAAATACCTCCTATTCCTCTCGCGCCACAAGCTCCCACCATAAACAAAGGAGAGTGGCCCTCCATGCGTCTCTGGCTTGGCCTACCACTGTGCACCCTCTCCAAGCTTGAAACATGTCCTTTGTGGAACTGGAGGACACCCAAAGAATGCCAAATACTGCCAAGAACATAGCCCAAATATCTAAATCGCCACTGGGCAGTGAATAAGAAGATAGTTCACTATCTCCTCCCAAGAACAGCTGTCCAAACAAAAAAGGCCACCTTGAGAGGGGCTTTCAATCTCCAAATAGCCTTCCAGGGGAAGTTTGTGCCAGGGGTCTCCAAGAGGCTTTGATAGAAACGACAAATCGTAAAGACTCCTCTCGGGGAACATACCCACCCAAAGCATCTAATCCATTCCCTCGCCCTCCACCACTTGGTTATAGAACACTGCAAGGAACTCCACAACCTGATCTAATTCCCAATCATTGAACTCTCTCCGGAACCGCACATCCCAAGGTGTCCACTCGCTATCAAGCCGATAACAGTTGGCTACCAAGGCGTGTTTGTCCGAAGCTATCCTGAATAGCCGAGTAAATCTTCAAGCCATGACAATGTCTCCGCACCAAAGGTCCTCCTAGAACCTAACAAATCTTACTTGTAACTCTTGAAACGAATGCGTTTGGAGAACACGTCCTAGCCTCTCCGAATCAACTTCCATACTCCCACACCTGACGGAATGGTCACCTCCCTAGACATCCATCCGCTTGCTCCCTCCCCACTCCAACAAGCTATCACCCTCCTCCAAAGCCTGGTTCTCTCTCTCCCAAATCTCCAAGGAAGGTTTGAAAGATTGCTTTTCATAAGAGTCAAGCGTCCCCCTTTCGAAAGGGTATTGTTTCTTCCAACCAACGAGCCTTTTCTCAAAGAGCTCGATAACAGGGTCCCAAATGGAAGATTGCCTCGATGAAGCCCCCAACGGCAATCCCATATAGGTGATCGAGAAAGAACTAACTCCGCATCCCATGATATTCGCAAAGGTATGAATCTACTCAACTACCCCAATTGGGGCCAACTCACTCTTCCCGATATTGGTTTTAAGCCCCTATATTGCTTGGTAGCACGCCAACACATATCTCAAGAACCTCAACTGATCCTCCCTCGCATCACAAAAGACGATGGTATCATCCGCAAAGAGCAGATGAGAAACCGTCATCTGGACTGAGAAACCTCTGATGAACCCCAGCCCTTTTGCCTTTTGCAGCAACCTGCTGAAAGCCTCCATAACAATGATGAACAAAAAGGATGAAAGCGGATCCCCCTGTTGGATCCCTTTTGAACTAGCGAAGAACCCTACTGGAACGCTGTTGACTAGGATCGAGAAGCGAGTTGCAGAAATACAAAAGAGGATTCATTTCCTCCATCTGTGCTCAAATCCCATCATTTCAAGCATATACATCTAGAAATCCCAGCTCACATGACAATTCCTAGATTCCCACTCTTAATCCTAGCCTCCATGCACTCACTAGCAATCAACACCGAGTCTAGAATCTGTCTGCCTCCAACAAATGATGCATTCTGAGAGTCTAAAATTACCGCATCCAAAACACTCCTCAATCGATTGGTATAAATTTTAGCAATTAGTTTGTACATAATGCTCACCAAACTAATCGGACAAAAATCCCTAGCTTTGATTGCTTAGCTTCTTTTAGGAATATGAGGGTAATAAAGGTTGGATTGAGACTCTTTTCGAACAGACCTTCCGAATGGAAGGCATTGAGGGTTCCCATCACCTTAGACTTTACTACCTCCCATTGCTTTTGAAAGAAAGCCATCGTGAAACCGTCCGGGCCAGGAGCTTTGTCTCCATCACAGCTCCTCAAAGCCTCAGTAACCTCTTCCTCCCCAAAAGGCCTCTCTAAACAATCCTTGTCCACCTTTGAAATACCCGTGAACTCCAGCCCATCCAACAGCAGTCTCCAGATCTCATAGAAACAAGCTCAACAACAATAAGTCAAATTCTTGCTATGTGGACGTGTTTATAACTCAATAAAAGGTTTGAGAATCCAAAATACTACAATGGCTTATCTATCAGTACATCAATCTCACTATCAACTAGCATCACTGCTGCTATCTCCAATTTGGTTTAGTTTGAGATGAGGTAGAATCATATTGTGAGTCAACATGAGATGACCACATGACGAGTCTGTTTTTCATTCATTCCATTTTGATTTCCTACTAATTAACCTACTTTTGAACTGGATTTTCAACCCCAATTTTTACATGTTCTATGATTGACAAGGTTAAAAATAGGACCTTCTAGAGATTGCTACACTCAAATGTTGATGCAACAAAAGAATTCTTACTCTTTTGATGCATAAGTTTGCTAATAATTTGATTAAAATATTTATTTATTTATTTATTTTCCTAGTTAGGGGACTCACACACTTTTTTGCCCACATCGAGGCTCGAGCCCCTCCCCTCCTCTTTAAGGATGGGGAGGTTATACCATTAGGCCACAAAACAATTGGTATTAAAATATTTATTTCTGTTGTTGGATACCACTGTCATGTGTTCACGTGACACTCTTAACAGGATGTGTGTTAGCCCATAAAAGATTAGAGTTTGCCCTCCTTAACACCAATTGGTTTCAGGTGAGATGGCGACTTGAGATCCGACAAGTGGTATCAGAGCCAGGAGGTCACGGGTTTGACTTTGCGTGAGTGCCATTGTGCGAGAGAGTGTTGTTGGATACCACTCTCATGTTCACGTGGCACTCTTAACACGATGCGTGTTAGCTCGCAAAAGATTAGAGTTTACCCTCCTTAACACCAATTGGTTTTAGGTGAGATGGCAGCTTGAAATTTGACAAGTGGTATTAGAGCTAGGAGGTCACAAGTTCGACTCTGCATGAGTGCCATCGTGCGGGGGAGTGTTGTTGGATACCCTTAAAAGATTAGAGTTTGCCCTTCTCAACACCAATTGGTTTTAGGTGAGATAGCAGCTTCAGATTAGACAAGAATTTCGTATTACAAATTGCACTATTATGTATCAATAAAAGCATAACGAGATTTGGCAATGTTTTATGTCATTCGGATCAAAAAATTAATGCTTAAATTGTTGTGAGAATGGATCCAAAAACGGGGCAATAGAAGCACTTGTGCCAGAATTTGACTTGCACACAAGATTTAAGCTTCTCCCATTACATGTGTGCAGTCAACTTAAATATATAGGTAGGTCTAGTTAATTTTGAGTTACATGTACTCTCACAAAAGGTAAATCAAAATTTTAAAAGTACCCTTTGTAGGTTCCACACAGAAAAACACCATGAACACAAAATCGCTAGTCATAACACATCACGTGAAAATGGATGTTTTATACAGTTTCTTCAGAAAGGGCAAATTACTAAAGAATGATACATTACAGATCAGTTAAAAGTTCATAATATTAGATCATGGTCATAGAGATGCTTAAGCTATATATTAAATCATTGTATAACTTGACATATAGGTGGGCAAACCTGTCTAACTCCCAGGGCAGCTTGTAAGGGAGTCATGGTATCATACGGGACCTGAAATCTCAACAACATAGCTGAGTTAGATCATTTCCCCAGGGTAAAGTCTTTCTGAAAGATACTCAAAATAGCATCTGAAGCTTTTGCAACTTCACAAAATACCTTGGCTGTCACAAGCTCCCACAGAACAATAGCAAAACTGAACACGTCTGCTTTCTGATCATATGGTTGGTGGTTTATAACCTTGTGAAGGAAGAAGAAGAAGAAAGTAAAACATGATATCAATACACAAAGTGAATTACTAGGGAGTTAGATGCATGATAGCAAAATATCATCAAATTATGAGGACTGTGGATCTAGAATCTAAAACGAAATAAATGAAGCTTCGTTAGTTTTGGCACAAAATAAAATCATGAAAATGTGTATCAATTTTGTTGGAATAATGGTATATTGTTATGACTATATCATGTGTAGCTATGTTATTCAAGTTAGCACAATATAATAAAAGAAGTGCTTTGCCAGTGAACCTTTTCTCTTTGAAACTCAAATCCCAGGAGAAAAGGGAAATGTTGTAATATTTGGGTAACTAGTATTCCTTTTCCATGCCATTTATTATAGTCATTTTCCACCCCAAGGTGGATGTAATTAACTAATGGCTGGGGGACCAAGCAATGATCAATGTTGAACTAAACATCAAAAATCAGCAAGATCTAAGAGAGGAATCAGGGTAAAAGGGCTAACTCAGTCAACAGAAAGCCTACAAATAGGATTGACAATCAGAACTAGAATTGAAATCCATAAGCTGAGCGGAAAGAGAAATATGTCTTCATTATTTTACTACATCAACCTAAGAAGCAACAGAATTTGGCAAATGTAAGAGAGTCAAACCTCAGGAGCCATCCATCTGTATGTTCCAGTCTCTGCTGTCATAACACCTCCTTGATTCTGAAATCGAGCAACACCAAAATCTGCCACCTTGACAACCTTGAAAAAAGAATTACAGAAAATTTGGAAGTTAGAAAAGTTGCAAACCGTGTAAGCTTTTTATCTTCTGAAAACCATTAACACACGTGTAGCATGGCACTATCCATAACAACAAATTAAAAGAGATGACTCAGTACTCACTGTAGGTATGCAAGAAGGGCTTTGCATGCACTAACGATCTTAATAAGCTTTGAAATATAAAATTTCTAAATGTGGATATCGTAAAAGAACTCGTGCAAGAGGCCAACTAAAAACATCCAAGAGTTCTCAGAAGAACGACAGAATAAAATTCAATAGTAAAATTAAGCCCAATTAAATATATAGATAATAAAAGAATTCTTAAAAAAAATGTGTAATCATAATATACCCTTAGCCAAGACATCTTTAGAATTCCTCAGGCATAAGCGTTTAAACTGCCTACATTAACCTACAGATAAAAAAAAGTTACTGAAAAGGTAAAAGGAGGAAAAAAAATCATGAAAGTTGATTTGACACATCTTTGAAAGTATACAAGTAGTGAAGTGAAAGTGAAAACTCAATATAATGTTATTATACCATCTGTGAGAGCTTTGAAAAAGTGATTAAGTGCTCAACATACACCAACATTAGACCAAAATGTATAGAGCCACATGAAAAATTAAAGAAGTGAAGAATGCTTTGACTTCAATTAGAACTTGCTTGTCCAATTAGTTTTAAGAACCTAATGAATTATGCCACTTCAACCTAACAAGAAGAGTATAGCCTAAAAATATATTGATGTTAGTTAAAGGTGAGTCTAAATGAATACACGTTTAGGCAGAAAACGAACTAGTAGATAGAATATAAGAAAGATAGAATATTCACACTAACGGTTCCCTTATTCCAACCTAGTTAAAACTGGAAGAAACAGTATCCCACAATACTTTTGATAATTGAGAGGTCTAGTGGATTCCAAGATCATAAAAATGGAAGATGGAAATTTTGAATGAACAACGCTGACAATTGAGGTGACTACCAAGGGCTAACCACAGTGGAATCCTTAGAGACGACATAGGTTACATCACATACCTTATGGCACTTCACCATGCATCCTTATACTATGTATTCATTTTATTGACCAAATGACCAATGTAGGTGCTGGAAAGGGTAGACAACGTAGAGACAAACTATTGTCTTACTTGCACAAAGTGGTTGCTCTCATACTCCAAACCACATTCTTACACTTGGCAGCCCAAGCATTTTACTATTGCACCAAGCAATAGTCCCAACTTAACAAATATTAACGTCAAAATTTTCATTACAGCATTGGAAGTACTGCTGTGACTACTGACATGTTAAAATCCAGAGAAACATTTCTAGATTGGTTTTGCTCTTGGATTTCCCGCGTGTACATTGAATTCATTTGGGATTAGGATCACTGGAAGGATGAGAAGAATGTCATCTTATCAATTCCATCAATCAGTAGCAACAAATTGAAGTTCCGTATTAGAACTTCAATGCAGTGTATCAAAGAAGTCATTACATACTGGAAGTAATGAAAAGGAAACACCAAAAATTCAGAAGATATACTTTCTGGTAAATCAATGCCCTGATATAGTGAAATTGTAAGTGTTAGATATCGTTATGTGAATATTAATTAAAATCAAATGAAAGATCATCATAACAAAAGAACCCCTAACATATAAACTTTCAGTAAGAGTCAACTAAACCTACAGTCCTCAATCCCACTCTTTGTAATGGAATCAACACAACCCTAAGAGAAGATTGCACTCTTAATGAGAATTTTACACTGAATAAACAAAACCCTCCCAAACACGTAGCTATAACTCATTATCTTCCAACAAAATTAAATACCTATAAGAAGAAAATCACTAAAGTTATTGCAGTTTTGGCTTGACACATACACTTAGAAGCTGAGTATGAATTCTATTGCTTAGCAATATAAATTTATCTATATAAATATATACATATTATAGAGAGAAAAAAGGACCATTCAAATAGACTTACATTGTGATTGTCCATTAGCAGATTTGCTGTCTTAAGATCCCTGTGAATTATGTTGTTTTGATGCAAGTACTCCATTCCTTTGCAAACATCAATTGCAAATTTCATCAATTGAGGGAGATTCAAGATAATGTGATTCTTGTGCAAATATTCATAAAGGCTCCCTCCAGGCATGTATTCTGCAAGCAAGACCAGAAGCCATGATGTACATTCAAGTGGGAAAGAACTAATCAGTGTATATAGATGGATAAACAAATATTTAAGCATATACATAGATATAGAGTTTTTCCAGTACTTGAAACTGAGTGCATATAGGACTTCATCAAAACGAGAAATTTCACATTCAGGCATGAAAATATACATTTCATCCATGCGTGGACAGAACCAGAAAATTTTCATTGGGGGGCCAAGGTGACCTTTACCGTCAAAATATTGTGTTCATAATATTTCTATAAAAAATATATAAAATACTAAACAGAATTGAATTATATTGTAAAGCTTTTTATCATATAATCAAATTAATAGAAGTTGCTATTTTTTCCTATATTCCAAAAGAAAAGTATAAATGGAGAATGTTTAAATTACTTCAAATATTTCATGCATCAGTTAATAATGAAATTTGGAATAGATCCATTCCTAATATCCAGTTTTGGTTTTGTAGCAGAAAATTCAGAATATGTAAACAGAATTTTATATATATATATATTTCCAAACTTCTCTTAATATGCATAACTATCGGCAAACCTGCATATATATATATATTTCCAAACTTCTCTTAATATGCATGACTCTCCCACTCTGCCACTCTCTCTCTATATGACATAGAATTTGCCGCTTTCATGCTCCCGCTCTCGCACTCACTCCCACTCCCACTCCCACTCCCACTCCTGCTGTGTGTGACTTAGAACCAAACTTTGAACTCACTACAACGGATCATCGAAGCTTGACTGTCTTCTTCTTCTCCTTTGATAAGTCCCCTTACTCTATCCTCTTTTTCTCTTTTCTTTTTGTCCTCTTCTTCCTATCACAAGCCTCTTTATTCCTCTACAGGCGCTCTCTTTTATTATCAACAAAGGGCTATTTTTTTTCCTCAACACCACCTTAGTTTCCTTATTTCTTTATTTTCTTCTTTCTTTTATTGATTCTCTCTCTCCTAATAGAATTCTCTTTCCTATTTTTCAACAAAGCCCTAATTTTAAAAAGGGTTTAGAAAATCCTGCCTCAACCAATTCTCTCTTTTATTTTTCTTTTAACAATAATGTTATTATTAAAAATAATGTAGGTTAGAGATGAATCGTTTCTTTGAAGGAGAAAGGAGATCTTTTCTGAATGTGGCGAGGCTTCCCAGCCTCTCTATGTCCAGTGAAGTTGAAAGTTTGGTAACAGAGAGAGGGCATGTGCTCCAAGTGGCTGACAAAAACACAGAGAGAAGGAGAGCAATGCTCCACACCTGGTTGGTTGGGAGATTCGACAGAGAGGTGGGAAGTTTAGCAAGGGTTGAAGAATGGACAAAGAGAGCATGGAAAGTGTCAAGCGGTGTAAAGATCTTAACCTTGCCGGACTCCCTTATGCTCTTCAAGTTTCCATCGGAGAAGGAGGCTAAGAGAGTACTGAAAGAGGGAAAGAGACATTGGGGCGAGGCTATGCTGCTTCTGGATGTATGGTATTTTACGGTGGGATGTGCGGGCTTACTGAAACAAAGAAAAGAAGGAAGAATCTTGATCTATGGTCTACCATTACACCTTTGGTGCTATAAACTTTTTGTAGCAATCGGAGATCTATGTGGAGGTTTTCAAAATGTAGAGGCGAATGATATGATAGACACGGAAAGGGTTATAGTCACAGTTAAGTATGGCGACTCAGTCCCACAGTTTGTTCTCGTTGAAGATGATCGTGTGGCTTACAAACTGAGTTTGTCGGAACAGATCGCCCCAAAGTTAGTACCGAGGCACGAATCACTGGTAGGTAGAGACATTAGTCGGCTAATGACGGACGATGTGGTGGAGACGAAACAGTCAGGTAGCCGGAAAAGAAACCAGCAAGATTTTGGCACAGAAGGAGGCTAAGGCAAGAGGACAGGGGCGACTGCGAGTCCACGCGCATGAGGCGAGTGGCAGACAGAAGGGATGGCTCCTGAAACGTGTCAGTAAAGAGGAAGTGGACGAGGATAAGGTCGGATTTCATAGGGCATGTGGCAAATTCTTAAACAGTCCAAGTTTTAAAAGATCTCGTCCTTGTCTAGATTCAAATTCAAATGCTTATAGGCCATCAAATGGGCCCAGCGAGAACAGGTCTAAAATAGGTCCAAAAAGACATAACAATATGGGTCCACTTAGAAAATTTATGGCCCAAAACATATTTGAGATTCTGGGCTCAGAAATAAGAAATGATTTCATGGCCCAAAACACATTTTCTGTTGGCAACTTTCAAAAGCCCAAAACAAAGCCAGGTCTTCATCGCAGAGAAGACGAAGTTGCAAAGCAAAAGGGTGAACAAATCTGAGATCTACAGGAGACGAAGAGAGGTCAACAAAGGAGAAGGAAGCAGAAAGCAGACTCAGACAACCTAAACTAAGAAAGAGAAACAGACCACCCAGAATAAAAGTTACAAGAAGAGACTAAAGTGGACAAAAGCTGAGAAACAAAAATAGGTACCGAGGTCGGAAACGGAGAAGCAAGTCTTCACTGGAAAATATGGAAAATCTAAGGCAAGTAGCTCTTTCTAGGATCTTCCTAGCTCTTCATCTCTTCTGGTGGGTTTGGGCACATCAAGGAGAGTGGAAGATGGGTGTGGGAGAAATGAGAAAGATGCAGTCAATAGCGTCAAAACTAAAGAGGCCGTGGAAATTAGCAATGTGGTGGTCTGCAATCCCATAAGCGAGGGTAACGAGGAGGTTCACATCTGCAGCAGTAAGGAAAATGATGAATTGATCTTATGCATTGGCAAGGGGGTCAAGATGAGATTGAGGGTAGAGACAACAAATGCTTTGCTGGAAGAGCTAAGCTTGCACAGAGGGATAGAACATCCGAGCAAGAACACGGACAAGGAATTATCAACTAATGCAGAGGTGGCTGGTGCTTTCGACAAAAACACAGGCAGGTACAAACAGATAGGGCACAGACCTGCGTGTGAATGCAATGGCCACGACAAATTTCCAAAAGAGACAAGGAGGAATTTTTCGTTTATCAACAACAAAGAAGAGGCCGAAGCAAGGCGCACTCTCGAATCTTTGTTCCTTCCCCCGCCAGTTTGGGAATGCAATGAGGAGCCAGGGGTCGACATCCCGTTGGCAGTAGCAAGGATGGAGAACAAAAAACGTCATTCCATCAGTGGCAAAAGTTCATGGAGACAATATTGTGAGAAGTGTTGAGGAAATGGGAGAGTTGATGGGTCTTACATTTACTAGGGAGGATGGGCTAGACCTTGAAACATTTCACTCACTCGTGCAAGGATGGGATCAAATTAATTGCAAAAAGAGTTCGTCTAGGAAAGGGGAAAGAGAACTTAGAAACCTGATCTCCTATGTGAATTATGATAGGAGCGAGAGGAGTAGTGGAAGTAGGAGGGGGGAGGGGAGGGGAAAAGAATTGGTGTTATGAAGCTTAAAATAGTGACGTGGAATGTCTGAGGGCTAA
Source organism: Cornus controversa (assembly GCA_026545225.1). Taxonomy (NCBI): domain Eukaryota; kingdom Viridiplantae; phylum Streptophyta; class Magnoliopsida; order Cornales; family Cornaceae; genus Cornus; species Cornus controversa. The sequence goes on along the minus strand of CM048854.1, from coordinate 14,660,941 downwards.
ATGATCCGGACAAAAGGAGAGTGGTGATGTCCTTAATCCGATAGGTGGGAGGCACATTGTTTGCTTGCAAGAATCCAAGATAGTTGATGTAATGGATGGACTGATCAGGAGTTTGTGGGGAGGTAGATTCATTGAATGGGAGGCCCTTGAAGTAGTAAGGTTGTCGGGGGGCATCGTGATTCTTTGGAACAAGAGGTGGGTTTCAAAAGTCAATACGTGGAAAGGGAGGTCTTCTTTATCTCTTTTGTTTTCTTTGGAGGAGGACGGATCCCACTTAATTTTTTCTGGGGTGTATAGACCGATAGGGAGCACATTGTTTGCTTGCAAGAATCCAAGATAGCTGATGTGACGGATAGACTGATGAGGTGTTTGTGGGGAGGTAGATTCATTGAATGGGAGGCCCTTGAAGTAGTAGGGTTGTCGGGGGGCATCGTGGTTCTTTGAAACAAGAGGTGGGTTTCAAAAGTCAATACGTGGAAAGGGAGGTCTTCTTTATCTCTTTTGTTTTCTTTGGAGGAGGAAGGATCCCACTTAATTTTTTCCAGGGTGTATGGACCTGTAGGGGATGTGGAGAGGGGAGGGCTGTGGGAGGAATTGGAGTCTGTAAGATTGAGGTGGTCGAGCCCGTGGTGCGTGGGAGGAGACTTTAATGAGATAAGGGATCCCAGTGAGAGATCTTCCGAGGGGAGAAGAACGCTAGCGATGTGGGAGTTTTCTGAATTCATCAATGTTCATCAGCTTATTGACCTCCCTATGGAAGGTGCTCGATATACTTGGTCGAGCGGAAGAGAGCATCCTACACTCTCTCGACTCGATAGATTTCTAATTTCGAGTGATTTGGAGAAGCTTCCGGATGTGGCTCAAGTAGCTTTGGCTAGAGCGGTGTCAGATCACATTCCCATTATAGTGGATTGTGGGGGTTTGAGTAGAGGGCGATCTCCTTTCCGGTTTGAAAACATATGATTAAAAGCGGAGGGCTTCAATGATAAAGTTCAAAATTGGTGGGCAAGCTATGATTGCAGGGGCAACGCAAGCTACCGATTGGCACACAAACTAAAGCGATTGAAGGAAGATATTAAAAAGTGGAACAAGTCAGTCTTCAATAATCTTAATTGGCGTAAGAACAGAGCTCTATCTGAAATTTTAGAGCTTGATTGTAATGAGGGGGAAGGGGGCCTTAGTGAAATGGAGGTTTATAGAAGGGAGGAGTGTAACGTCGAGTTCGGGGAGATTGCAATGATGAAGGAAATTTCCTCGAGACAGAAGTCTAGAGCATGTGGCTGAAAGAAGGAGATCAGAACACCAAATTCTTCCACAGACTTGCGAATGCTCATAGAAGGGGAAATCATATAGGCAAGATCCGAATTGATAGGAATCTGTTATCTAGAGCGGAAGACATTCAGAGAGGGATTATGTCCTTCTATCAGCAGCTTTATACAGAAACCTCTAGGCACAAGCCTTTGTTGGGTGGTCTTGAGTTTGCAGGCATATTAGAGGAGGATAGGGTTTGGGTGGAGAGATCCTTTGAGGAAGAGGAGGCGGTGGAGGCTTTGAGGAGTTGTGCCGGGGATAAAGCTCCTGGACCCGATGGCTTTCATGCATCAGAATTGGGAAGTGGTTAAGGCGGAAGTGATGGAGGCCCTTAGCAAGTTCCACTCAACAGGGTACTTTGGGAAGAGCCTCAATGTATCCTTTATCGCCCTTATCCCAAGGAAGGGCGGAGCTGTTGATGCTAAGGATTTTAGGCCAATTAGCTTGGTGGGTGTGATTTACAAGGTTTTTGCTAAAATTCTAGCTAATCGGTTAAGGAGGGTCTTAGACGTGGTGATTTCAGACATAGAATTCTTTTGTGGGAGGTAGGCAGATTTTGGATTCAGTGCTGATTGCTAGTGAGTGTGTGGAGGCAAGGATTAGAAGTGGCTTGCCAGGAATTGTATGCAAAGCTGGACATTGAAAAGGCATATGACTATGTAAGTTGGGATTTCTTGCTATGTATTTCGACAGTTTGATTCTCTATTTTGGTGAATGGATCCCCAGCTGGTTTTTTTCCTAGCTCTCGAGGCCTGAGGCAGGGAGATCTGTTATCTTCTTTTCTGTTTATCATCGTCATGGAAGCCTTTAGTAGGATGATGAAAAGGGCAGAAGAGCTAGGGGTTATCAGAGGTTTTCTAGTAGAGAGAGAGCCTAATCATTTAGTGGTGTTTCATCTACTTTATGCAGACAATACCATTGTCTTCTGCGATGTGAGGGCAGATCAACTGAGACATTTGAAGTACATTTTGATATGCTTTCAAGTAATATCTGGCTTGAAAATCAATATTGGAAAGAGCGAGTTGGTGCCAGTCGGGGAAGTGGAGGGAATTCACGAGTTCGCTGATATTCTGGGTTGTGGAGTTGGTTCATTTCCAACTTCTTACTTGGGGATGCCGTTGGGAGCGTCGTCGAGAATGGTTTCCACATGGGACCCAGTTGTAGAGCGGTTTGAGAGGAGGCTTGCAGGTTGGAAAAAACAGTACCTATCAAAAGGAGGACGCCTTACTCTAATGAAGAGCATTATTTCGAATCTTTCAACTTATTTCCTGTCCTTATTTTTGATGCCGATGTCAATTGTGAGGAGGCTCAAGAGGATTCAAAGTAAGTTTTTGTGGGGCGGTTTAGGGGATGAGTTCAAATACCACCTAGTGAGTTGGGGGAAGGTGTGCACCCCAATTCAAAAAGGGGGTCTGAGAATAAGGATGTTAGAACTGTTCAATAAGGCGTTATTGGGCAAATGGCTTTGGCGCTTCGGAGTTGAGAGGTCTAGATTGTGGAGGAGGGTTGTTGTTTATCGGAGTGGAGAAGAAGTTGGTGGTTGGCGGTCTACGGAGATGAACCTTCCTGTGGGGGTGGGGGGTTGGAAAAGTATTCGGAAAGGATGAGAAGAGTTTTCGAAACTCATTCGATTTAGGGTAAGAAATGGGAGACATCAGTTTTTGGGAGGATGTTTGGTGCGGGGATCTATCTTTGGCCTGTAGGTCCCCTAGACTTTTCAGGAATGCCTCGAACAGACAAGCCTTAGTAGCTGATTGTTATCAACTTGATAGCGTAAGATTGTCTTGGGATATGAGCTTTCGTAGGGCTTTTCATGATTGGGAGCTTTCAGAGGTAGCGGAGTTTCTAACCATTTTGTATGACCTTCTTTACTTGGACAACTACCTTAGGAAAGATTCTTACCATTGATAACCTTAGGAGAAGAGGTCGAATTATGATGAATTGGTGTTGCATGTGCAAGAGGTCGAAGGAAACAGTGAACCATCTTCTTTTACATTGCACAGTGGCGAGGGACGTTTGGTCTCTATTCTTGGCTGCGTTTGGTATGGACTGGTTGTTCGCCAAATTCACAAAGGATATGATCGAGGCTTGGAGAGGGTGTACAGTGGAAAGCCGAGCTAGGGATGCTTGGAGGATCACTCCCCTTTGTTTATGGTGGGGTTTGTGGCAAGAGAGGAATAGGAGGCACTTTGACGATGTGGAGTCTTCTATTTGGTCTCTCAAATACAATATTTTAACGCTTTTATTTTTTTGGGTATACGGAAAAAATTGGACATCGGATGGTCAAGTAGTGGACTTTCTTGATAGCTTAAGCTTATAGTTGGCCGGTTTCCGGCTTTTTGTAGTCCCTCGGGTTCGCTCCCCTTTGAGCATCTTTTAATGAAATTTTATTTATATAAAAAAAAAATTTATTTTTTCTTTTTTTTCATTCTTTATACAACTGTAATATTTTGTTTAGCTATAGATTCAGATTACAACAAACTTTATAAAGGGAGTTTAGAAAATATATTTGAGTCCATTCTCTCTTCTTAAATGAAAAAATAGTTGTAGTAGTTCATTACTTATTGTGGCATGGGATTTTTTATTCTTAATTTGATGAAAAGTAATATTAATCTTATAATATATTATCATTATATATATTTATTATTCGCCGTATCTCTATCATGTTTGTGTTTTAAATTTTTAGGATTTGTCGTGTTGCCGTGCCAGTGTTGTATCCATGTCCTGTATCCGTACTCTTGCTTCTTAGTGCTTCAAGAGCATGTGGACACACTTCCAAGACAGTAAAAAACAAGGGTGAAGTGCACAAAGCCCCCTGCTATATACAAAATGTGCAGACAACCCCCCTCCAATTAAATATGCTCATATAACTCCCAAACATTTGTAATCAATGTGCAAATACCCCCCTCCCAGCAATTTTGACTATTTTAAAAAAAAAAACCCAAAATACCCTTTCTAAATGACCACAGTGCCCCTCTTCTATCCCTCTCTCCTCTCTCTTCTCTCTCCCACACATTGTCTTCTCACCACCAACCGGAACCGATCACCACCGACCACCCAATGTCGAAGCTCCATGTCCAAAGACCCACCAAGCGGAGCCACTGCCACCAAGAAGCAGATTTCACTTCTACCATTGGAGCACCGATTAAAACCACCGCGGCACTGCCACTGCAAGACGCATGCACCCAAGCTTTGTCACTGCCAAAATGGGTCAACCTCCACGTGAACCCACTTCTTCACCAAGCTTCACATCCGAACCATCATTGGAACGTCGTTGGCGAAGCTCCTTTGCCGAACTGAACCATGGTTCATCATTGCCGAAATGTGTCTCTTAACCCATCATGCTCCACCACCTTTTGACACTATCCATGGCCAAGAAACCCACAGCCGGAAGACCAAGCTCATTGCCACCCACCATGGCCGGAGCTCCTCTTCACTGTCCAGAGCATCAACCACCTCTTGCCGTGTCTCCACCGCCAACTTTTGAAGACCCATCTTCCACGATAAGGAAGCTTCACCAAAGAAGACGAGCAAACACCACCATCCGGGTCTCCATTGGACCAAAGCTCTATCGCCATGATCACAGACCATCAATGGCCATCTTCACCGGAACACCAAGCCGAAGCTTCAAAGCTCCATCCACTACCTCTTCTGGGTCTCTCTATCACTGCCGCATCACCATTGAAGAGGTTTAGAGAGAGAGAGGGAATTGAAGAGAGAAGGGAGATGAATTAAGAATTGAGAGAAAGAAGAGAGAAGGTAGCTGAGAGGGGAGAGAAGAGAGCCGAGAGAGAGAGAGAGTGAGATAGACGGGAAGAGAGAGAAATCAGGAAGATAGAGATTAAGGGTAGTGTGGACATTTTGCATCCTTTTTGATTTTTTTTTTAATTCTACTGTAAGGGTAGCTTTGTGATTTGATTCTACAAATTAACAAAATGGACCTATTTGCACAAATTGGAAAGTGTAGGGGATTTTTTTGCACATTTTATATATAGCAGGGGGGTTTCCTGCACTTCACCCTAAAAACAATGTACTGACCATATACACAAACTTATTCATTGGGGAAAAAAAAAAGGCAAGGTGTAAAACTGGGACACTACAAAAACAAAGTCATTTTTAGGTTTGCATATTGTGAATCAAATTTAAAATAATAATATGTGCTAGACTGATTCACTCAGAAAGTAAATGGGTGAAGATGAAAAATATTAAGGGACCGTTTGGTTCAATTTTCTGTTTTCAGAGAACTGAAAATCAAAAATCTGTACAAAAACTTGTATGGTTGCAGTTTTCAGAAACTGTTTTCTGAAAGCTCAGTTAAAAAAATGTCTATTTTTAGAGAACTGTTTTTATATTTCTCTGAAAACAGTTTCTGTTTTCTGAGTTCTTAGAAGAACTGTTTTCAGAAAAGTAAACCAAGCAGACCCTAATCTTCAAGCAAAAAGGTTCTGTACCTGTTACTATGCACATATGAGGAGACTTCGTACAAGCGCCAATAAAGCGAACCACATTTCTATGTTGAACCTCCCTGCATCAAAAAGAACATAACCACATAAAACAGAGAAAAGGAAAATTAAATGTTTGCGTGACAATTAAGAGTGACCACAAAATAGGATATTCATCCCAATATTAAACTACAAGAGCACAATAGCACTCAAATTAAAAAATTCAGAATTAATTGTAAAAATGAGCAAGAAAATTGAGAAATCCACACATTGTTACAGCCATACTTTGGTTTCAAAATCCTAACTGCCTGACAAAATGGATAACAAACATTGATTTATGGATAAAAATGCATTATAATGACTCAACATGATTCTTCCTTCTTACAGGAGCTAACTGCATTGCTCAGTGATAATATCTAAATTCTAATTCAGAGATAACTCATCCTAGAATGAAGAAAATACAGTACAAAGGTTTGTAATGGATTTCATGGTACAGATCACAAGTACCTCAGAACATGGAAGTAGCACACAGCAATAAATGCATGATTATGCATGATCCAATAGTTTGGTAAACTATGCAATGTCTCAGTGAAGTAACTGGTAGACAATCATCACGAAAGTTTGTAATGGACTTCATGGTACAGATCACAAGTACCTCAGAAGATGGAAGTAGCACAAATCAATAAATGCATGATTATGCATGATCCAATAGTTTGGTAAACTATGCAATGTCTCAGTGAAGTAGCTGGTAGATAAACAATCATCATGAGACACCTGAGCCATCAAGTTCAGAAAAATGTAGATGATTTGAGTCTCTGTTTGACATAATATGAGAGTTCAAAAGAACTCTGATGCACATTAAGAAAAACAACTAAATCTACATATACTACACAGGGTCATTGATTTCAACAATTATGGTCATCTAACATGGAGATGGCAAAAGAAAACGGAAAATACAGTTAAAGGGGCAGCCATAAGTGTTGATATTTTACTAATCTCCAAAGCAAAAAAGGCAAAAGTAAGAGGGTAATTTTGAGTAAAAGTGCCGCACAGGAATATGAAAGAAAAGAAATTAGCTGATATTTGATGCATGAAAATGGAAAACACAAATCAGTCAAAACTCTATTTGAGGGTTTCTAAGCAAGGCATGGGCATAATACATCCTTTTGGCCTTTATCTAACATAAATGAGAACATCATGGGAAATTGAAATTTGAAAGTAAAAACTAGCAATAATTAGAACATGTTAAACAAAAATTAAGTTTAATTTGCTGAGAAATTTTTTAAAATTTTTGAATATTCACGTCTTTTTAGCAATAAATCAGCAAAATAGTGAAACTTTATTTTAGATATAAACTACAATAGTAACAATATTAACTCAATAGGAACAGCTATAGAAGTACTCACTTTAGGATTGCTACTTCTTGAGCAAACTCATCCTCCAAAGTGTCATTCAAATGATCAGATCGAAGAACCTTAATAGCAACATCCTGACCAAGGTAAACTCCACGATACCTTTTCAAGAACACCAAAAGAAAGATTATAGATAAAATGACACAAAAATGATATATTATAGAAGTAGCAGCGCTATAGAAATATTTCCCAACTCACAAGTTTCCACATGATCCAGATGCAATTCTTTCTCCTATCTTTAATAATCTTCTATCTATTTCCCAATCTCCGGATTTTGCTTGTGCTGTTAATGCTTTCTCTACAGCTGAATGTGAATGTGACGAGCCAGACCATGACCCCTGTATATTGTCAAAGGAGAATATTCATTACAAATATCAGTCCTCGGAATCTACTTAAACAGAGCAGTAGAATTGAGGTGAATTAGAGGCACTAAAATTAATTCACCAGGTCAAAAAAAGAATTAGGACATTAAAATAAATACACACAAGCAAAAAATGAATACGATGTTCAATTGGTGAATCTGCCCCAACAGTGAAATGCATAAAAAGTGCAAAATGGCATCAAACAGAATTGAAATAAAAATGTAAAAAGAGAATAAATATCAGTTCAGTAGCTAATAACCATTTGATTTCAAAGACACGCAAGAGAAATCACATTGAGAAACCATATAAACAGCGTAGGACTTTGAATATTTGAACTGGTATAACAATATTTAGTTTATCACTGCATAAAATCTAAATAAGGCACTGTGAGGTGATGAGTCAAGTCATACCAAAGGTTATCAACTAAAAAGAAACAAGATAATGATTGAAATCACAATAAACTAGAAATCACAAAAGGTTTATCAACTAAAAAGAAAAATATATGAAAGAAACATATTAAGGAATAGTTTCATATTAACGACATCAAGGTAATGACAATTATTTAATCTAATCCCCAAAATAGAATTAGTTGTAGTCAAAACATAATTCAATTCCAAGCTTTACAACTTTATTCCTAACAAGAAGCTCCATAGGATGAACATCTGTAACGAAAGACAATCTATTGGAGAAGACAACTCTATCTTACTATCTAGTCTCTTCAGATTTCTCAAGAGGTAACAATACACCCTTTGAAGTTTCCTCGTTTGAAGATGTAATCAAACTGCTCTCCTTGGTCAACTGTTGGAAGTAAGGTTGAAGTATAAGCACAAAGTTGTCAAGTATTCGCTCCCCTAATCTTCGAGTCACCACATTGTCTACACTCACACTAGCTAGGAGGGTATAGAACAATTCATGTCCGGTACAAGAGTCACGATTGTTTCCATAGATGAAAGGATACTCTTTGGATGATAATCCCATATTTCTTTTAGAAACTGAAATATATGAACAATCAACTCATTGCATTCAAAATCTAGCATTACCAAGTATAACTTGATCATTGCAAATGCATCCCTCTTACTATAACAAAGACTAAATCTGTCAAATAAATATTCAAAGGATGATACAATCACTTGAAATACTCCCTTCATTTAATCATCATTATAGGGAAGATCCATTAATCATTGTTATATCACTAAGGCCCGGGGTTATTGCAACTTTAACATCACTATCTGAATGTCGTAAAAATTATACTACGAATAATACCTTCGCTACTGAAGAAAAGTGTAGCTTGCATTGATTTGCATGAATGGTGTACCTTAAAGTGATCAGCTTTCTTAATCAACCAAAGGAGTTCATTGACTAAAGATGAGGTTGGAGAAGCCTATTTCCAATTTCCAAAAGCTGATGTTCTACTTCTCTTTTCACAGCTGTTCTATTTCCTTTCATCTTCACACCAATAATGATCATTCTCTGTAGGATAGCTTGGTGTGCACCATACAGTGTTAGTCTTTGGCTTAGCACAAAGCTATTGGGATGACAAACAAGCCACTTTGCGGAAAGGAAACCATGCCTGAATAGAAGAACATTAAAAATTTCTCTCTCTCCCTATCCCTTTTTTCCCTTTTTTTTTCTTAATACTCACCACAGATTTGGAGGGTTGGTTCTGGATTTCAATTTCAGTTGTGGGACTGTTTTGGGTCAAATTTGGATGGGCAGAGAGGAGTTAAAGATGACTATACTGCTGATTTTGTATTTTAAAATGAATTTGTTTCAGTTGGGCTAGTAATCAGGACTAAATAGGGCTCGAACTGGATAATACTGGGCAGTTTTGGTCTGAAGGTATTGGGTCAAGTCACGATTAAAAAGGCTAAATGAGTTTGGTCAAGTTGGATATAAATCTGGTCATACCCAGTGCACAAGGCTCCCGCTTGAGCGGGGTCTGAGAGAGGTAGATGTTGGCTCCTAATTATTATTTTTTTTCCCTCTGGGCTGGAATGAATTCATAATAAGAGGGACTTGATTGGGTTTAAAAATGGGGCAAATATAAGGATGAGTTAATTAGGTTGAAAGCTGGGCTACAGATTGGTGGGTGATATATCTAGTCGAATTTGGGTTGGGTATTGAATCTGGGTCAGTGTTATAAAGATAACCCTTTGTTCCATCTTTCAACTTCATGATTAACAGATGAAGAGTCCAACTAGGATGGCGAGAGAAGCAGCGACTAGCGATGACGAAGAAGAAATGGCGCTGAGAAGTTGTAGAGAAGACACGCTGGCAACTGGGTTTTCCGGCGATTGGTGGTTGGCAATGGATTGATGGTGGTGCGAGAGTTGCAGAGATGGGGTTTTGGTGCTGCTGTTTTTGTTGCGATAAGGTGTTGGAAGCAACAGTATCGTGAAGTGAGAAGGCTAAACTGGGATCATTACATCCCAAAGGCGGGAAGAGAGGACTTCTTTGAGTTTGAGCTCATCGTCTGATGAATAGTCCTATAGCTAGTCTGTTACACTACTTGGATTTGCATCTTGTATAATGGGAAGCCCCTCTTCATCTATTGCTCGGGCAATAGCAGCAAACTGCAGGCTCAAGAGACCTCCTTGCCCGGAAGAAATCAGGGAAGAGCTACTCTCTGACTTGTAGCAAGATGAAGTGACTGGGTTTGGGGCTTGGGTCTCTACTACTGATGGGATATTCTGTGTATTACAAAGGGAAAGAGTGAGTGCAAGGAGCTGGGATCTGTTTGGATTTGATAGGCTTTGGGTTGGTTACAGATGGCTGACTTAGACAAGGATTGTTCAACGGGACAGTGATGGATGGACGTTTGTGGCTTAGGGTAACAGCCAAGTTTTTTAGGGTTTTAAGGTATGCGGTGGGTATGGATTTTAGGTTGCCATGTTTGGTTCCTTGGGTCATGGTTGTTTTTAGACGGCTGGTTCTGTTGATGAATAGTGTAGATAAACACTAAACAGTGACAAAAGGACCTGCTCGGAATAAACTAGGATCTTTCACTCTGATGCCAAACTGATGTAGGACCAGAAGGGAAGAAAGTATGAGAAATAAGAAGGAAATATGAGTCAAAAAGAAAGGAGATGGAAATAGATGAAGGGGTTGAGAAAATAGAAGAACAGATGGTCATAGGCTAGATAGAGTAAGGGAGAAAGAAAGCAAGGGGAAGAACACAGAGAAGAAGAATCTCAAACCAAGATATTATTCCAATAATCAAAAGCTGAATATTTTGATTACATACAAGCGTTTATATCAGCAAGATCATTAACAAACCTTAAGGAACCCTAAAAATAGGAAAATAAAAAAATAACCCTAAAACCAAATGTTACCAAAAATAGTAATAAAAATAAGTACGGTAATTCAAAATTTAAAAAATCCCTGATTATATTCATCTTTTTCCCTCCCCTCCAGTAGCAGGTGCAAGTCATATGTGGTTCAAGCTCTCGGGTCGTGTCTTCGCCCCCATCACGAAAACTTACTGGAAGATTATTGTTCTTAAAATTAATCATCCTCAATCAAACCACATGTCAGGCTTTGCATATATGCCTTCTACGATTCTCTTAATTCACACAGTTGGACAGACATGAAGATACTTTTAAGTACTTAAAGACTATTCAGTTAGAACCCCATTTCACATGGACTTTTAAAGCAGTATCAATGAAATAACAATTATATCAGACATAAGTTATTATCTCGAGCTAAATCTACTAAGAATCAATTTTCTGAAGTCAAAGCATAAATACCAAAACCAAATGCACCTTGTATATATTTTTTGAGATAGCAAAAGGTTCGAAACTGTCCTTGTATCTTTAATTTTGTTTTCTTGGCTGTATAAATAGAAAATTTAGTAAACATGGGCATTCCTTTATTTGTCAAAGCTCAAAATTTGTAACATTCCCAAAGAAATTTTTAAGTAGCAGTAGAAAAACTAGAGAAAATAGGGAAAGAATCACTAAATATTCAGCACAAAAGTTAATTTGATGTATTCTTCCTTCTTGACCGACTCCATACCCCATACAAACTGAGTAGAGTGTCAAAATTCCCTTTTCAAAATCAATTATTCCTCTTCTGTCTTAAATTCAGTGTTCTTAAAACCACATATATTTTCTTACCAATGAAAAAACAGTCCTGCATTTTCTCATTTTTTCTTCTCCCTCATACAACTGGTAGCTAGCTGGAGAATGACGTTTGAGACACCCTTGTGTCAATCTTACCTCTGCTGCCTGCTCGTACGTAGGTCGACTCACAGCAAGCCACTTTTATTGCACTAAGAAAGTAATCATACATTTTTTCCCAGTAAGAAATCATAAATCATTTTACTTTTGGTAAGTAAGATCATTTCATAAACAAAGCGCCAGAGGAGACGCAACCCATTTACACAAGGAGTATACAGGACCAAGAACCTAACCTCTGGCGCAATCCATGTACACAGAAAGTATGAAGGACCAAGAAACTAAGCTTCTAAACAACTAAAGCTTCCTACAAAAAATCAATGACCTAATACTTCTTATTTAACCTCAACAGTGGAGATAGCACCAAAACACATCATCATTGATACAGTGTAATGTAACACGGGTAGTGGAATCCACTGGAACATGAGAACATTTGGAATCAACTTCAGTAAGAAAGATTATTAAATATCATTTATGCATGTATGCGTTCTGTTCAGTTAACAAATATGTAAATGGCTTGTCCCAAAGAGTTGGGATGACTAACTGTAAGAATTTCAAGAGAGAACAATCACTTGACCACATGATTTTTTACTAGATTCGCTTCAACAGGGAAGCTATCAAAGAGGATATTGATATGAACTTATTTCATAACCATAAACAACTAAAATACTGATGGTCATAAAAAGGTATGACGACTTGAAAACAGATTAACAATCATGCATCAGATCTTACTCAGAAATAAATTTACCTCACTTCTACCAATTGCTTTTTCCATAGCTTCATGCAAACTCTCCGTATCCTGATCACAACATTGCAAAGTCAGCAACATTTGGACTCACCACAGATCCCTGTCATAAAAGAGATATAATCACAATGCTCCTTATTACAAGTCACAATGTCCTATGATAAGCACAGTTTATTTGTATTAATTACTCAGATAAAATGTAGCATCAACGCCACCAATATTGATTTTACATCTATACTCTTTTTCCCAATGAGAACTATTTCGAATCTATACGCCACCACCAAAATATGAAATCATAATCATGTAGAACACTTCCGTTGATATCAAGGCACTAAAACAAATATAAATGCATAGATGAAAGACTATGTATGACAAGCACATAAAAGAAAATACTGATAATGGCTTCTTCAACAAGAGGATATGTAACAGCACAACAAGGTTCGTTCTTCTTTCATTCTTTCTTTTCTTTCCTTTTTTTCTTGTATGAGTGGAGGGAACAACAATAACAATTAAAGAGGCAGAGACGACCATAGCACATGTTGGAAATGAAAATAAACCTTCCTTTATCGGTTATGAGTAATTTTTTTGAAAAGCAAAACAATGTTTTAGAAAGCAGTTTATGATAAGTATGAAGCCGTTACTTAGAGAACAACAAATACCTCAACAGGCCATCCATCCACCACAAATACATCCAAAGAATACCCATCAGTTGTTGAGAAGACATGTGCTTCACGGATGTTAAGTCCTATGTCTGAAAGCAAAGCAGAAAGCTAAAAGAAAAGGGCACATAGTTAGGAATTGAAAAGGCAGTCTTACTACAATGAAGAAGGCAAATATTAGAACTAAAAAATGGATGTTGATCTCTACACCCCTGATGCAAGTTAATATAATAACAACTACATGCAAACAACTGCATTTGGGACAGTGATATGAGAAACCATTCTACGAAAATACAGTAATCATTCAAAAAACTGGCATTAGGCTTTCATCTAATAGCTTGCCCAGATGATTCAACAGGAGTTTTCTTTCAGAGAAATGAATTTAAACACCATCGTGTGAAAATTATGACCACAAAATTCCAGGATGATTGTCATTCAAATAATAGTGAAGGTCAAGAGGACTGCCGCAGAAACAACAACATTGTTGAAACAGACCACCACAAGATGTGAACACATTTAAAACCACAAGCAACACTGGGAGAGATCTCATAATGGAAGAAAAGCACAGGATAGTGCAGCAACGAAAAGCAAATAAGCTAAAGAAACCCTCTTTATCAGCCTCGAATTATGGACTATTTTATTGCCATGAAGCTTGTGATAGGTTAGCAGATAACAGAGGGACCAGCAACAAAGGCCTCAAGCTACACCATAGTTTTTAGACACTTTTTTGTTTCTTAATCTGGCGTCAAGTCAAAATCAGATCACAGTGAATTGGAGTATGATGATAGAAGTCAAGTCTAATGCATACAAGAGTTTGAATAACTAAAAATGAAATACCAGTCACTCACAAATGATACTGATTCTTGAAATTCAATAACATGATAATTATAAAATGGGGAAAACTGAAGTAAATTTCTGAATGATAACACAAAATTCATTAATTAAAAAAGAAATGAGTTCTTTCATGAAATACCTGACTAAGAAGCTTGGGCTTGTCAATGGTAGAAAATATTACTTCGTGAATTGGAACATGTGAACTTTCCTGCCTGCAATATACTTCCAATGCTCAACTTTTATCTAGACACAGGATGTAAATATAATATTTAATTTACATGGACAATACAACCGAAGCTGCTGGTGATGCTTACACAAACCAAGAGAACACAATTGTATAGAACATGTATGAACATATAGAAGCATATTTAAAAATCACATGCACACATATTAGTAGGAAAAAGTATATCATAATAGTACACATTAAATACAAATAGATGAGATAAAATAAATACGCAAATACTAGACCATGCATTATAATTCACAATCAAAACATTAAGTAGTTAGGCAGTACAAGGAATGGAAGGAAATACATGACATTGGATAGCCACCATATAAAAAAAACAGGGGATGAATATGGCTTTACAAAGATGATAGGCAGGCGAGTTTTAGTCAATAACTATCCTCTTTTCAATACTAAATAAGCTGGGAAGTTGAAACATCAAATCTTGATCCTTCCATCGGGATAATGTGGCTATGTTGCCACAAACACATAAAATCAACTTCCAAAAGCTGTGGATGTTAGAAAGTGAGAAATGGCCAAATATCTATGTCATTCATATATCAAATTTTGGCCATAGAAGAAAAAAAAAGATAAAAATAGGTCAGTAATCCGCTCATCTTCTTTCGTAGATTTTATGTATCTGACTGTAGATTTTTTACTTTATACTCAGATCAGTTACATCATATTTGACCTGGAGAGCAGCCTGTAATTTGAACTGACTACCAATACCACGAGCGCATTATAGGAGACTCCTACAGACGTGATGCTATCATAAATCTTCCCTACTTGGGAAAAAAATTCTCTAGGAAGAAATCAATTAAGGAATTAGGGTAGGCTAATTATTGCTTTTCTTTCCCTGAAACTGTCTAATGATAATATATTTTTTCTACTTACCAAGGGGGGGAAATGTTTGGATATACAAGAAGACATTTTGGAAAATGGACCTCTATTGTGGCAAGAACAACCATAACAATTAGGGACTATATCACAATTTATATCTACAAATATGCAAATTATGAAGCTACTCACAGCAGCTAATTGGTGGATGACATATGTTAATTGGAAATAGAAAACTGACAATGAAAAAAATCAGCTAATTAAATTGCAAGGGATAGAAAAAGTGATAAAGATAGCATGGCCAATCAAGATCAATAGCAACTTCTTGGATCCAAGTAGGATGAATAACTGTTTTTGAGGATTACGCTGCCAACATAAACAAGACACGTGGTTTGTCATCCACAGATGTGTTCATGCAGACCAAGTGACAATTGAAGAATTGAGGTCGAGCATCCACGGTACGTTTAAGAAGATAGTGAGATCAAGGAACATCATGGATAGAGCTGCAAACGAGCTGAGCCGAGTAGGGTTCGGTTTGGGCTTGGCTCGATCATGTAGCAATGGTTTTTGAGCTCGACTCGAGCTTCTACATGAGTGTGTGTGAACATTCACACACACACACACACACACACACACACATATATATATATATATATATATCGAGAGCAAGAGATTCTATGTGTGTGTAATTATATGAACATTCACACACACACACACACACACACACGAGTGATTCTAAATTTGTACCTAGTACAATAAATCGCCACTATCCTCCACCCAAATTTGATCATTGCTTCAATATTCACTTCTGATTTAGAAATCCAAATGGAGAAATGGAGAGGTGCAATATCGTGGGAAATATGACAGAGATAGAGATAAGAGAGGGAAAGGTAACCACGTGTGTCATCGCTGCCCGCATTGAAGAGCAAGTCATCGGCAGTGCTTTGCCCTGCTTCCACTTTTCCAATAGATGTTGCGGCTAGGGTTGGGGATGGATATGAGGAGAGAGAGTGAAGGTTAGGGTTTTTTATATGGATGGGGGGCTTGGGCTATTTTATTTTTAAAAGGACTTATGTTATTTTTTATATGAATTGGGTTGGGTTAGGTTTGGTTGGGTTGAAATGATCTGTCTTTAAGAATATTTAAAGGGATGGGCCTATTATATACTGTTATGTTGTGGCCCAAATTTTGTCTCGGCCCGAGTCACAGTTCCGGGTCGAACTGCGACCCGATTGATCCGAAAAATGGGCTTTGGACTCGGGTTAGGACTCTCTTGTAGCCTGATATATAAGGGCATCTAAGGGTTTGGAGGTACGAACGAGAGAAAACACTGAAAATGCAGAAAAAGAGAGAGAGCGAGAGCTAAGGCTTGGGTTGAAACTTGTAATCTCCTGATTTTCGCATACTGTAATCTTTTGCCGGATCTTTGCCGTGGACGTAGGCACATCGCCGAACCACGTAAATTCTTGTATTCTGTGTGTTGTGCTTGATTCGTTTTGTGTCGTGTTTTGTGATTGTGCTTGGTTTGCGGCTGTTTTTCACAACATATACATATACATACATGTTCACGAGCTAAAAACAGAGCCCATAAACAAGCCCGTTCACGAACTAACGAGTTGAGGTGGGGAGTGTTTGAGATTGGCTCGTTTACTAATGAAACATCTAAAACTTGTTTGGGCTCGATTTGTTTATTAAATAAACGAACAAAAACCGGGCCCTTAGCGAGCCAAGCTAGAGTTGTTCGTCAAAAGCTCGACTCATTTGCAGCCCTAGTCATGGAGAAGACGAAAAATGCGAAGGGAAGCATGGGCAGTTCACCATTACTTGGAGGCAAAAGTTTACATATACAAAGCAATATGAACACCATCGTTCTCGATTAGTAAATTGGTGTATCAAGGGACAGCAACACATCATATATGAATCAAGAAAAAGAGGCAATGAAATCAACTGGTTAAGGAATCCAATTCCCAAAAGTTTGGGCTCAATTATTTTGAAGGTGACTTATATCTACAGAATTATATATATATGGCGTCGACCAGCATTTAACAATGAAATGGGACCATATGAAGATGAATGAGCTTAGAATCAGGCTACAGGCAATCACATAGCTTCAAGCAGACACATGCATTATTTCTCGCAAGCTGATATTGGCAGTGTTACCCAATTTCAATATAGATATGCTCAAAACATGACGACATATGTACTAATGCAAGTTATTCCCTACTAAAGACAATATCAACACCTAAAATAGTTGAATATTACAATAATACAGGTCAATTTATAGAGTGGTATTAACATCAACATGACCTGAGATTAATTTTGTATGATAAATCTGTGAGGCCATTACCAAAGGCTCTAATATGTCAGAGTATGAGAGCTGACATGACCTAGAGGGGGGTGAATAGGTCTTATGGATATTTAATTGCACTTAACCTTTTGAATTTCCATTGATCGTTATTAGAAATTCAGTTAGTTTGTTGTTATGATTGATTTGAAAATTATAGTTATATATCCATTAATTTTCAACTTCTATCAAACACAATCACAATCATGCATCAATAGCAAGTAAACGATTTTTACATGGAAAACCCAAACCAAGAAAAACCACGGTCCTAGTCCAGACAAAATCTACTGTTTGTGCCTGATTAACAATTCCCACCCCTAAAACCCCTAGTTACCAGTTGAAACAGACTAACGCTAAAGTTTTCACACAAAAGTCTCTTCGTCATCTCTTTGCTCGTCAACAGACTTCACTCCTCATGAATATGCTTCTTTAGTGATTGCTCGCCTTTCTTGCTTTAATAATTGATCGGTTTGTTAAACTCCTTCTTGATGAACCCTCAATCGCATATTTTATTTTATTTTTGATAAATAAAGTATCATTGAAAGAATAATGTATGAAGAATAGAGAATTTAAGCACCCAAGTCAGAACCTCAACTTCGTCAAAAATCCGCATGTTCCGCTCACGCCATAACCCCCACCATAGGCAAGGGGGCACTACCCTCAAGCATCTCGGACTTGCCTCCTCATTGCACAACCTCTCCAAGTCTCGAGCATGTTCTTTGGGGACTCTGGCATGACCCAATGGACACCAAATAGAGCAAAAAAGAAAACCTAGCAGTCACGAGCCACCGGAATAAGAAGATGACTAACCAAATCTTCATCTTCCTTGCACATGCAGCACCAATTAACACCAGTTAACAGTAGTCTGACCTCTCATTCTCAGATTATCAATGGTTGAAATCTTCCCTAAAGCTGCCATCCAAGAAAACCCTAGATTGAGAAATTTGGGAATTCTCCTTCTCTTGAGGATTTTCTCTGTCTAGATGATTAAAGACTTCAAGCTCACACCTCGATGGACTATAACCCCATATTTATAGCCAATATAAATATCCTATACGTTTTAGTAAAGTAGAACCCTTATAAAATTGTGGTTTGAGTGAATACCAAAAATAAAACTTTGCCAGAACTCCATAGGACTAACCTCGATTGATTGACACTTCAATCGAGGCATACTAGTTTTCAAAAATAATTTTCTACAAAATCTTGATCGATCAACCATTCGATCAATGGCTACTAGAAGGTGTTCAGTCAATCAACCATTCTATGACCACTGTTAACCAGTTTAAAATATAATTTCGAAAAATGAGTAAAACATGAAATTTGAAAAGTCAATTTTCAAAAACAATTTGAAAATAAATTTACGAGCCTCACCAAGATCAAACTACATTAATTTATATTTTTCTAAGGTCATTTTACCTATTCCCCAACTATGTGATTAAGGATGCAAATTTTACGTTGTGTTCTTCACAACTCTATGTATGCCATGTCTTCAACAAATATTACGACTCAAGTCACTTCGAGACATTAGAAGACACTTTTTAAGTAGGAATATGCCAACATATGACTCATATACCTAACACTGTAAAAAGGTAAATGATTCAAAAAATTGTCTATAAGCAATACAATGATGTGTCAAGCCCCTAGAAACTCCTGGATACTAAATCTAGTGTGTAGCTTCTTTTTAAGCAAATGGATGCAATTGAATAATTTATTCAAAAAACGCTCTCTAAGCTGTTGTGAAAAATTGTCGCGAATCAAGCATAATCACGAAATACGACACAGAACGAAACAAGCACAACACGCATACAGGAATTTACGTGGTTCAATGATGTGCCTACGTCCATAGCGAAGATCCGACGAAAGATTTCACTATGCGAAAATCAGGAGATTACAAGTTCCAACCCCAAACCCTAACTCTCGCTCTCTCACTCTCTTTCTGTGTTTTCAATGTTTTCTCTCGTTCACTCCAAACCCTTGGATGCCCTTAAATATTGGGCTACGAGGGAGTCTTAATCCGGGTCCAAAACCCGCAACCGAAAAACGGGTCATAAAATTTTTCCCAGGGGCAAACCCCCCATGGCTTTGGTGGCTTAAGGCCACACAAAGCCCAATTTCGAGTAAACCGGGCCAAGACAAAATTCGGGCCACAACATAACAAATCTCCACCTTGGCTCGAATTTTGCCAAGCTCCGCAATCCCAGCTACTCCTTTGCATGCCCCTAAGGGTCTCAACAACTGTAAACACAAATCAAGCCAAGACAATGTCTGAACTTGATAGTAGGAATGACCTTAGTCATCATATCTGGCGAATTCTCTGTTGTCCCAATCTTCCTCACTACAATAGCACCCTGTGCAATCACATCTCTGATGAAGTGCAACCTGACATCAATATGTTTGGTCGTCTCATGGAACATCTGATTTTTAGTCAGATGTATAGCACTCTGGCTGTCACAAAATATAGTCAAATCATCCAACTGCAAACCCAAATCACTAACCAAGCCTCTAAGTCATATAGCTTCCTTCACTACCTCTGTGGCAACCATGTACTCAGCCTCTGTAGTAGACAATGCAACTGTAGACTACAAAGTTGCCTTCCAACTGATCACACTCTCACAAAGAATAAAGACATATCCTGTCAAAGACCTCCTCCTATCAAGATCTCTAGCATAATCTGAATCAATATATCCAACAACACTCCCAGACATGTTGCTGCCTCTGTCATAAACTAATCCAACATCTATACTTCCTTACAAATACCACAATATCCATTTCACAGCCTGCCAATGAACCTTCCCAGGTTTATCCATGTATCTGCTCACTACACTAACTGCATGTGAAATATCTGGCCTAGTGCACACCATAGCATACATGATGCTACCAACTGCACTAGTATAAGGAACACGAGATGTGCTCCACCTCCTCCTCAGTCTGTGGTGACAATTCTGCCAAAAGTCTGAAGTGGGCTGCCAATGGAGTACTCACAGGTTTTGATGCTTGCATATCGAAGCGTTCCAGCACCTTCTCGAAATATTTCTTTTGTGACAAATACAATCTGCCCGCTCTTCTGTCTTTGTAAATCAATCTCCATACCCAAAATCCTCTTTGCAACACCTAGATCCTTCATCTCAAATTCACCACTAAGCTTTGTCTTCAACATGTTGATTTCTGACATGTTTCTGCAAGCTATCAACATGTCATCAACATAGAGCAACAAGTACAAATACGAACCATCTGAGAGCCTCCTGTGATACACATAACTGTCAAACTCACTCCTACAGGAGCCACTCCCAACCATAAAGGTGTCGAATCGCTTGTATAGTCTAGGAGACTGCTTCAGCCCATACAAGAACTTCTTCAGTAGGCAAACATGGTCTTCCTTTCCCTGAATCT
The DNA here is from genome assembly GCA_026545225.1 of Cornus controversa. Taxonomy (NCBI): domain Eukaryota; kingdom Viridiplantae; phylum Streptophyta; class Magnoliopsida; order Cornales; family Cornaceae; genus Cornus; species Cornus controversa. The sequence continues at coordinate 14,640,207 of CM048854.1, read as the reverse complement.
TAAACCCCTCAGGCTGATGCATATAAATCTGCTCTTCCAACTCTCTATACAAGAACGCAATCTTGACATTAAGCTGCTCAAGCTCCAAGTCATATAGAGCAACGATAGCAAGTAACACTTGGATTGAGCTATGTTTCACAACAGGAGAGAAAACTTCATTGAAGTCCACCACTTCCCTCCGTGTATAGCCTTTTGCCACCAAGCATCTTCCACTCCTAGAGTTCCTTCCTTTTTCTTGAAGACCCATGTACAACACACAATCTTCTGACCCTTAGGCTTCCTGACTAGCTCCCAAGTCTGGTTTTTATGAAGAGACTCACTCTCCTCACTCATGGCAACAGACCATTGTGCTGACTGTCCACCCGTGATGGCCTCATGATAAGTACACAATACCTGCTCATCAATACTCTCTGCCATACTAAGTGCATATGCAACCAAATTAGCATATGAAAAGCCATACTTTTGAGGTGGCTTAATCGCCCTCCTCGGTCTGTCTCTAGCCACATTGTACCGCTGTAACTGTGCATCTTCCTCAACCTAAAACTGCACATGCTCATCATTCAACTGATCAGGAACACTCTCTAATTGAACCTCTAATAGCTCCACCTGCTCACTGACACCCTGAGCTCTAGCTGAATCAACTACCTCCTTCTGCGAAGTAAGCATCACAGACTCATGAAAGGTCACATCTCTACTAACAAGTAATTTCTTTTCCGAAGCATTTGGGCACCACAATCCATATATCCCTTAACCCCAGGCTTATAACCAAGAAATATGCACTTCTTAACCCTCAATTTAAGCTTCCCCTCATTGACATGAGCATACGCAGGACACCCAAATATTCTCATATTATTGTAACTAGCAGGAGAACCGGACCATACCTCCTCCGGAGTCTTGCAATCGATAGCAGTCGATGGAGACCAATTCACCAAGAAACAAGCTATGGAAACAGCTTCAGCCTATAACACTTTGTCTAATCCAGCATTGGACAACATGCATCGTGCTCTCTCCAATAGTGTTCTGTTCATCCGTTCTGCAACTCCATTCTGCTATGGAGTTTTCCTCACTGTGCTGTGTCTCACAATCCCGCGAGTCTTGCAAAACTCATTAAATTCTCCATCACAGAACTCTAAACCGTTGTATGTCCTCAAGCGCTTAACTTGTTTTCAAGTTTGCTTTTCAATTAAGGTCTTCCACTACTTGAACGTGACAAATGCCTCATCCTTGTGTTTCAGAATATAAACCCAAACTTTTTGAGAAAAATCATCAATCAAAGTCATCATGTATCTACCACCAGCATGTGAATTAACCTGAGAAGGACCCCAAAGATCAGAATGAATATAATTCACTGTGCCCTTGGTCCTGTGAATTCCCGTACTGAACTTCACTCTGAACTGTTTTCCGAAGACATAATGCTCACAAAAATTCAGCTTTTGGATTTTCTGACCACCAAGCAGCCCTGCTTAGAACATCCATCCCTCTCTAACTCATATGCCCCAGCCGCATATGCCACAACTTGGTAGTATCTAAATCCAGATCCGAGGACGATACTACAGCAGAACCTGTAACTGTGCTACCTTGCAAAGCATACAAACCATGTTACTTCAGTCCCTTCATCACCACAAGAGCACCTTTTGAAACCCTAATGACTCCACCTTTAGCCTTGTAACTACAACCGATGGAATCCAACGTACCTAGGGGAATCAAATTCTTCTTCAGTTCTGGAACATGCCTGACATTAGTCAGTGTTCTCACTATTCTGTCAAACATCTTGATTCAAACTGTACTAATACCTACAACCTTGCACGACACATTATTACCCATCAGAACTTCCCCTCCATCAATGGACAAATGTGATACAAGCAATCCAAATCAAATATCCACTCATTGTTAGAGCCACGGGCAAAAATTGTGAGAACGCTACCACCATCTGAATCACTACCCTCTGCAATAGCCACCCCAGCAACTTCTAAGGATTTTCCCTTTCCTTTCTTATGCTCCTGACAGTCTTTCTTGAAGTGTCATTCCTTGTGACAAGTGAAGCATTTCAGCACCTTCGATTTGTTCTTAGACTTAGAATGACCTCTGCTGCCAAACCTTCTCTTTTGACCCATTCTCCATCTAACAACCAAGCCAACTTTCTGTATTGCCCACAAACGTCCTTTTCTGAAACTCTTTAGAATTCAAAGATGTCTTCACGTCTTCCATAGACAAATTAGTTTTGCCATACATCATTGTATCAACAAATTTCTCGTACGACAGTGGTAGAGAACACAACAAAATAATAGTCTGATCCTCATCCTCTATTTTAACATTAATATTTTTCAAATTCATGATGACAGCATTAACCTTGTCAAGGTAATCTTTCAGAGACAAATCTTCTGACATCTAAAGAGTGAACAACCGTTTCTTTAGATACAAGCGATTCGCAAGAGACTTCATCATATAACGGGATTCCAACTTCCTCCATAGCCCATCCATCGTAGTTTCTCCAGAAACTTCTCGCAAAACCTCATTTTACTCAAGCATAACAGAATCGCATTGTGTGCATTCTCCATAGCCTCATCTTTCTGATTGTCGTTCCACTTTTCTAGTAGTGCATCCTTTCCCTTCAACGCCTTGGATATCCCATGTTGAACCAACAGGGCCTGCATCTTAACCTGCCATAGGTTGAAGTCGTTTATGCCGTTAAACTTCTCGATTTCCATAAACTTGGTCGACATCCCAGATTAGAACCGAAAGCTCTGATACCAATTTGTTGTGAAAAACTGTCGCGAACCAAGCACAATCATGAAATACGACACAAAACGAAACAAGCACAACACACAAAACACAGAAATTTACGTGGTTTGGCGATGTGCCTACGTCCACGGCAAAGATCCGGTGAAAGATTTCACTATGCAAAAATCAGAAGATTACAAGTTTCAACCCCAAACCCTAGCTTTCGCTCTCTCACTCTCTTTCTGCGTTTTCAATGTTCTCTCTTGTTCACTCCAAACCCTTAGATGCCCTTATATATCGGGCTACAAGAGAGTTCTAATCCAGGTCCAAAACCTGCAAGCAAAAAATGGGTAATAAAATTTTTCCCAGGGGCATTTTTGGGTCAACCAGGTCGCAACGCGATCCAGGCCGAGACAAAATTCGAGTCACAACACAACATAAGCAATACAAATGATATGTCGAGCCCTTAGAAAATCTATACAGATATTGGATTGTGTATATGCTTCTCCTTTAAGCAAATGATTGTACTTGAACTTGGCCTTTTAATAATTGCGCAGATGTATAAATGGTATTGATGGGCATTATCTATCTGCTAACTGAGACGACTAGTTTGCTTCTAAACATTCTATACATAAAAAGGTAAGATCACCAAGCAAACCGAAATTAGAACAATCTGTTACATCCCTATCAATGTTAATATGGTAATACTGACTTTTTCATCTTTCCAAAATATCATTCATAGGAAGACAAGAGATATTATGAAAAGAGTTTGCAGAGAAACCTACCTTCTAGAGAATATATCTGTAAGAAGTCTTCCTTCCGTGTCTAAAGAATTCTTTCTAACATCCAAATTTAGGTCCTCGAGCTTAGAGCAGGGTTCAAAGTCACTCTCAGGGTCTCTGTTCCTAATGACAACAAGTGAAATTATCAAGAAATAAGCACCATGGCAAACAACTAAACAACATAAACTAAAACAACTATCAGTGACACAAATTGGAAGACTAAAATATCACCTAAAATATCAAGGACTATATGAGACCGTAACTGCTGGAATACCTGTCATCTGATGGCATAACTCCAATATGGGCATTACAACATGGCCTTGAGGTAGAAGGAACACTTATAACTTGTTCCTCATCATTACCATCCGCTCTGTTCCAAAAATTCTGCCCAGCGATATGCAATGGAGAATAGATAGTGATATATCAGAAAGGAAGCAAGAAATAAAACAATCACTACAACAAATGGTAGAAAGAATTTTAACTAATATTATTGTAGAAAAAGAATAAGAAAATGTTACAACAGCACGAAATTCCTCAAGATACTATAAAGCTATGTTGCCAATGTTGAGGTTTTTTTGAATAAAAAGGAAGTATACTTGACAATTGCAACAAGAATAAAAAATTTACCGCACATAAATTTAACCAAAATAGTATGCATTTATCTCCGGGTCTTGTTTTGTTTTAGGGGAGGGAGAGGTGGACTAGTGAGTATTTTTCTTCTTTTCATTCTTATTCAATATGTTTCCCTCATTTTTTAATTTTTTTTCTTTCTTTTGTATATTTTATTTTATTTTTGATAAATTTAGTTGTATTCTTTTTCCTTGTAAAAAGGTTTGCTTAAATGGCCAACTTTGATAGTGGATAAATTCATGAAATGCAATTCGATGAGATCTCTTTGCAACAAATTGAACACCTGGAGATATCCCCTAATACTGCTCAACAACAACGCAACTAAGCCTTTTTCCCAACTACTTGGGGTCGGTTACATGAATTCTATGTTTCCATTCTGCTCTATCTAAGGCCATAGCCTCACTCAAACCATATGCTATCATATCCTTCTTTACTAACTTTACCCACGTTAACTTTGGTCTTCCTCTTCCCCTAGTATTACCCTCAATGTGGACTATGTCACTCTTCCTACCTGGCATTTTCTTTACACATGTCCAAACTATCTTAACCGATTTTCTTTCATTTTATCTCCAATTTGTGTTACTCCAACCATCTTCCAAATGTGATCATTTCTAATTCTATCCTTTTTAGTTTTATCGCATATCTATCTCAACATTTGCATTACCACCACACTAACTTTATGCATATGTTGTTTCCTAGCTGCCCAACATTTTGTGCCATAAAGCATGGCTGGTCTAATAGTAGTTCGATAAAACTTCCCTTTCACTCTTAAGGGTATTCATCTATCACACAACATACTAAATGCACTCCTCCATTTAACTCATCCTGCTTTGATTCTATGATTAATGTCATCTCCAATTTTTCCTTATTATGAATAATTTAACCTAAATAACGAAAATATTCATTTTTTTATACCTCTTGATTCTCAATCCTCACTACATCCTCATTTGTATTTCTAAATTTACTAAAGTTACACTCCATATATTTAATTTTAATTCTACTTATCTTAAAACTCTTTTACTTTTAAAGCTTTTCCCCAAACCTCCAATTTGGCATTATCTCCTTCTCTAGTCTCATTAACTAAAACAATATAATCAATAAAAAACATACACCAAAGAATCTCATCTTGGATGTGTCTTGTCAGCTCATCCATAACCAAGGCAAAAAGGTATGGGTCTAATGTAATCCCTTGATGTAAGCCTATAGTAATTGGGAATTCACTTGTTTTCCCTACAGGCATTCTAACTATAGTCACACAACCATCATACATGTCTTTATTGTGTCAATGTATTCCTTTGTGACTCCTTTCTTTCCTAAAACACTCCACAATAGATCTCTAGGTACCCTATCATAGGCTTTCTCCAAATCAATAAAAACCATTTGGAGATATCTCTTCTTCTTTCTATATCTTCCCATTAGTCTCCTCAATATGTAAATAGCCTCCATTGTTGACCTTCCCAATCCAATTTGATTTTCCAACACTTCAATCTCTCGTCTTAGGCATTGTTCAATCATTCTCATTACCTCATCTATCATTGTTAACTTGTAACAGCACTCTCATTACCCTTCTACTCTCACCACTTAACAGCATGAAGTCAGACTATTTAAAGCTCCCCTTTCTAGGTGTGATCTCCCAACATGTAATCTAATGTAAGACCCAAGATATGGAGAAATCCGGTTGTGGGTGTGTGCCCTTATTAATAGTTGGTGCTGCTTCTAAGTATCAATATGGCAAGGTCTACTCCCAATTTGTTTTCTTGATGCACAATAATTTTAAAGCAGCAACTTAAGCAAGTCGTCTCAAGTATCAAAAAATCGCTTCAATTATTCTGATAACATATCGTCAACATGGATTCATGGATTCATATCAATTGCAACCAGGTTTTAAGTTGCAATCATGGGGTGTAATAGGGATTATGTACAGGTATCCACTGTCCAGGTCATGAAAATTTTCCAACATTAAAAAACTTGTTCAAAACAAACCAAGACCAACTTTTAACTCCACAATTAAATTTTAATGATTTTTCATGAATTTTATTGAATATTTAAAGGTGATTTTAAATGAGTAATGTCCTATAAATCTGCCGTCAGCAGTATTAGTGTACTAATCTGTACTTTGCATGAAACTTATGGCAACGAATGCATATTAAAATAAAAACAATTCCAAATGTACTAATATACATGTACTCTCGCTTATTTGCTTGTTTCTGAATTTTTAATAATTTATCAGTATTTTTTAATGAATTGTATAAGTTTTATGATTTTTTAGATCCCTTTCTTATTTTCCTTTTTATGCAAAATACACACACACACACACAAACACAAATACAATATATGTGTAATATGAAGTATGTTTATATTACACAAATATTTAGTAGGTTACTAAAAAAATTAAAACTTACTGATTAGTTTCGAGCTAGGATTTAGAAGCTAGAATGTAAATCTATGAAAAAATCTCAAGTATATGGCATTTTTATTCATAGATATGAAGTTGACTTGGTGGTGGGTTCGGCTTTCTCTCTATTTTTGGCCTTAGGAATTGAAAAAAAGAGAGAGAGGGGAGTTGAAAAGAAGGTTTTTAAATCCCAGGTGAAAATTTACAGTCATCTCAGCCTAACTCACTTGAGTCGAGCCAAGATGGCTGTGAATTTTACTCTAGCCAAATAGCCAATATCCCGGATTGTCTTGGTCTCAACCCTTGCGTAGGCCTAGTCAGAGATGACTTGGCCAGGACAGGCTTGATTGGAACATAATTAGTATGTAACATAATAATTCGTACAAGTTAAAACAGCCTAATGGGCTTAGTCAACTTTTTATATGCCTTCAGGGGGGATTTTTCTCTAGCAGATATTAGCTGAAGAGATCCTTTATTCTAGTAGAGTTCCATTTTCATGTGATTCTTTACATTATTTGGTTTACAAGGATCAAATGAAACACCAAAGATCTCTATGATAAAGCAATCTTCAGTTAAAATGTTTTGAAAATGAGATTGTTTTATCTGGCCTCTCTATAGGCCTTTGTCATTAAAGCATTCCAAGGTGACCCTTCGGCAGCTATTTCACGAGATAGGCTTTCCTTGCATCAAATTATTGATTTCTGCCTGTTTAAGCTTCAGTACCTCCTCCGGTTGAGAGAGATTTAGCTTCAACTTTCATGACCAGTCCTTGGAAATTCAGGGTGCTTTCTAGTGATCATAGTGGCAACATGATTCTTGTGCCTTGAAGCCAATAGTAACTGGTTAAGTGTTTATATCATCAAAACTCATATCCTTACTTTCTCAGAAAGCTTGTGACAGGTGACTAGAATGCACATTTCTATTATTATGTCCAGGGGGCAGTTGTGATCATTCGTTAATTGAATTCAGAAAAATAAGGAGTCGTACGGTATGGTGTAGCTAAAAAAGGAACACTTTCTTTTCATCTGCTCCAAGGGTAACTTTACGGGGAGATTTTCTTTTGGCTTGGGAAGGTTGATATACCCGGAGGAAGGTTGAAGGATACCTCAACTCTATCTTTGTTTTAATTAAAATTCTTATAAGAAGAAGAAACAATATATAGTCCTATCAAACAATACTAAGATCCCATCAACCCAAAAACTCTGAGAAATCTTAGTCAAGGATAAAATCTATATATGCGTATATCATGAACTCAAAGAATTAAAAAATATGTATAGGAATGAATGTGAATCCCACCTCATATGCACACAGACATGCTCTAATCAAGTTGTTTCAACTAAATTTATTGTTTCCCTTCTAGGTTTTGCATACTCCACATAAACACAGAAAGATAACAAAAGAAATGCGACATCATGATGATTGCACTTCAAAACAAGCAAGTCAAAAGAGTCATTTTTTTTTCTTAAAGTTAGACTGAAATTAGTGTATAAAGGAAGTCCAACCATTTTAATTGGATCAAATGAAAAGCAGTACCTCCAGAAAACGGACATGAAATACGGGTCGCTTATCTGGATCCTTTGCCAGAGCAAGAAGCTTTTGGTGTAACAATACATCTTCCACTCTATCCATATTAATATCCAACCCATAACTGAAACAAAAAAAGCCCACACTAATCAACAAAAACAAAATATTTACATTGCACTACAACACAAAAGGTTTTCGTAGAGTTGAAACAAGATCCTTTAGTAGTAAAATTCCACCAACCATTGACAGAGAATAAAAGGCTCAAATTTACCAGCGTTTCCAGATCAAGAACAATAGACCAACAAAGTTAAAACATATACTGAATCATAAAGGCAATTCAGTGAACAAAAATAAAAATTCCAAAACCCATATCATCTTCACCAGTTTGAACCACAATAGCATTCACATTTGAAACAACAAATTTAATCATTAATTCATAATCGACCAACCCGGTCATATAAATATGCATGTGCATATATACCCAAAATCATAATTATTTAAATAGAGCATAAATATTTCATCCACAATTTCTGAATCCCATATGGTGCTTTTATTTAAATCGAGGTATAAAGCCACCCACAAATTGAAACCAATTTATACACAAAAATATAGCAAAAACAAATAATGCTTCATTAAAAAGTGACGACGACGGATTATTTAGGATTCAGAACTTGAATCCCAGCAATACATATGTTCATATATACAAAAATGCATACAACAAAAGATTTATATATGTATATATATCTTTATGTGCATATACGTACATGTATGGAATACAAACTACTGAAGATAATGATGATACCTGGTGGGTAATCTATTGAAGTGAGTATCCAGCTGTTCCCGTAACTCAGGATTACACACGGCCTCTTCATTTCCACTCTCTACCAATCGATTATACACATCGCTCTTTAGATCATATCCACTGAAACTGACAAAACTCCGAGGCGGTGACGAACTCTCTCCCACTCCTTCAACCAAATCCATACCGTTTATATATGTAAACACCTATATATATATATATATATATCTTCAAAGTTCAATCCCAACCAAAAGAACTTCCCATAACCACATCAAGAACCACCGTATATAAGAAAGAGAAAGTAGAAAGAGAGAGTGATCGGAGAAGATCGGAGGACGGTCAGGGACATGAGAGGATCTTTGACTGTTGATGGAATCTACAAAGAAGAGAAGTTATAGTTTGGAATTTATGTTGGAAAACCGAGGGTAATTTCGTCCGCCATTACTGTAGCCTCTCTGACTGTAATTCTAGAGAGAGAAAACGTAGAGAGAGAAGAAAAACGTTTGAAGAATGTCAGGTCTCGTTAGAGAGAGAGAGGAAAAGAAAAAGAGGACTTGGTCTCTAGTCCAGAAGTAGTATATATACAAGTTGATAGTAGTTGTGCGTTTAGAGAGAGTGAGAGAGGGGGGAGAGGAAGTAAAAAAAAAAGAGTGGATAGGGTTCTGAAATTGCAATATTTGAAAATTGTGTGAATTTACAGAAAGGTGTTTGATCATTGTGAAATTTACAGGTATACCATGTTAAAGACTTTCTAAAAATGTTAGGCAAATGATCTAAAGATTCGACGAAATCACGACAATGCCATTACCAATACCGAAGGCAAGGCAATGATCTGCTCACGCCATTATTACAATGGTCATGCAAAACGCGTTTGGCATCGAAGATAATGAGAGGGTAGCACACGAATATTCTTCTTACAGTTGTTTGTGAATTTATTGTAAATATTATTTCACAAACTAAATTATATTTATGTTGATAATTATTGTTAAATTATATTATAATGTTGTATTATAGAGTTTACTTATCGCTCGCCTAATCTCATTTCATATATAAGGTAACTTGTTAGATGTTTAAATATTCAAGTTACATTCTCTCTAACATCTTAAACTTTTAAAATAAATGATGTTTAACATAATATTATAACGAAGGTTCACAAAATCCTCTTCTTCCTTTTTCACTTCCGCTCACTAATTCTTTGATCATGTCACAACAACTCGTCAAGGATCACACATTTTCTATTCGGTGTCAAACAAAAGCTTTGGCCAAAATGAATCTGTCGTCGCCAGACTCAGCCAGAAAGAAGCTTTCACGCGTTGCCAAAAGTTTCAAGCATACTACACACTATGCCATGCGCCTTCACGCGCGTCATGTTAGTGATTGCATAGTCACGTCACCTGACACATCATCATTATGTCAAAACATGTCGAGGTTCATGCCACATCGTTGCCACATCAAATTCTAGACCGAGTTTTTGTGTCAAGTCAACAACAATACTGAAAATTCATTAAATAGACCTGTCTCGCTCAAATTTTCGCATTGATATCATATTTTCATTATGTTTCATTATTTGAGATTCACAAATGGCACAAAATGAGGCTACTTATCCTATTTCTGTTATACTTGATGGGGACAATTACATTTTTTAGAGTCAATCAATGTATAGCTAGCTTCCTTAAAGGTCGCAAGCTCCAGACGCCTTTCTTTCCCAAGTTGAAGATTGGGATAGCAACAATCGCAAGATCATCACATGAGTCCGCAACACAGAAAATCATTTCATTGGTATGGAATTTGGGAGTTATGACACTGCCAAAAAAGTTTTGGATATGCTTGCATTTTGATACTCTGGTTCTGATGGCGCTTGCCAGCATCAGTTAATGGTTCAACTTTATAGTCTCAAATAGGAATCAGGTCAGTGCATTAATGAATTTTTTGCTTGTATGAAATGTATTTGGGATCAACTAGCTCTTTCAAAACGATCATGGGAACACGCTTCAAAAGTCACAAAATTTTTGGAGTATCATAATCAGCTTCACCTTCACCAGTTCCTGATGAGTCTCCACAGTGATTTTGAGTTTATGCACAGTCAACTTCTTCATTGCTCTCCTCTCCTATCACTTGATCAAGCTCTCAATGGGCTTGTTAGAGAGCAAAAACACATCTACAAACTCTTCGCTCTCTACCGACTTTCACTATCTTGGCTACTCCATCCTCTACTTCACAGTCCATGTCATCTCAATCAGTGCCTGCTTGGTCTTCCTCCTCACATTGCTGTAGGTATGGCTAACACTGACACTGTGTCACAGCAACCATCTATTCCAGCATCATCTACCAATTCTTTAAGGGAGTCTTCATATACATTCTCAGTTATTGATCTAAAGGCACTTATCAACCAAGTTCTGTCTAAAAAACAAGATGCATCTAAGTCTACTTTCTCAGTCACACCTGGTGCACATCATTTATAGTATTTTGATTCAACTTGTTGCAATCACATGACACTAGAGCACACTTTGCTCACCACTTAGACTCTTATATCTCACTCTCTTGTCATACACACAGTCGATGGCTCCACTATAGCTATTAGTCATGTCAGAACTATTTCTCAGTCACATTTGTTTGTTCTCGATGTTAATCTTATTCCAAATCTTTTTCTTAATATTTTATTTGTTGGCCAACTAATTGAGCCGGCTTTAACATAACATTTCTTCCAATGATTGTGTTGTATAGGATCCTCAGACAAGTCAGATCATTTAGACAGATCATAAGATAGGATGACTATTTGAACTCTCATTTATACATTTACCTACTTTTACTATAACCATTATTTTTGCATAGAGCACTTCCTCTACTATTAAGTTATAGAATTCTCGTTTGGGCCATACGTCAGTATCTTTTGTCAAAACCCTAGTAAATAAGGGTTTGTTAGGACCAGTTAAAGATGAGTCTTTTGATTGTATTTTATGTCAATTGGGCAAACAGCCTGCATTACTATTCAATAAAAGTGAGTCTTTTGCTTTTTCTCCTTTTAATCTTATTCATTCTGATGTTTGGGGACTTTCACCTATATCTACTATGGGTGGATCATGATATTTCATTATATTTTTGGATAATTTTTCACTATTCATATGAATATTTTTAATAAAAAGTCATTCAGAATTACTTAATATTTTTTGTGCTTTTACCAAAATGATTTTCATTCTATTTTTCACACATATGAAAACATTTCGTTCTGACAATGCTTTGGAATATAGACAAAATAATTTTCAAAACATCCTCCAACATTATGACATTATTTTTGCACTTTTTTTTAGGCATATCACAACAGAATGGTCGTGCTGAACATAAACTTTGACATATTTTAGATTTGACTCGTTCACTTATCCTTTCTACCTCTATGTTTTCCTCATTCTGGGGTTAAGCATCTCTCACTGTAGTCTACACCATGAATCGTGTACCCACACCACTTCTCCAAGACCAAACATCTTATGAACGTCTTTATAAAAAATATCTAGACTGCAGTCATCTTAGAGTATTTGAGTGTGCATGTTTTGTTCTTCTCCAACCTCATAACCATATGTTCACATTTGTTTCTTTCTTGGGTATGACTTAAACAAAAGGGGTATAGATGTTATGATCCAATTGTTAGATGAATTATAGTCTTTCATTATATTATTTTCTAGGAACATAAAATATTTCATACATTGTCCAAATTCAGTGGTGTTCTTGATCAACCATTTCCTATTCCTACCTTAGGTCCTCTGTAAATCTTTTTCCTATTTCTCCTCCTCCAGAATCATCGGATGTCATTGATCATCTTGTAGTTGAGTCCCAATCATCTGACCTATCTGAGGCACCTACAAATGCAACCACTTTGGATCTTCGTAGCTCAGCTTGGATAAAAACTCTAATTGCACATCTTAGTGACTTTCATTGCTATCATACACTTGCAACCTTACATGAACCTCATGCTTTTCATGAAACATCCTCTAACCCTCTATGGCAACAAGTAATGAAAGAAAAGTTAGATGCACTAGTCAAGACTCAGACATAGGATCTGGTTGATTTGCCTCTTGAAAAGTCTGTTATAGGATGCAAATGGGTTTATAAGATCAAAACTCATTTAGATGGTTCAGTTGAATGCTACAAGGCTAGACTTGTAGCAAAGGACTTCACACATGAGTATGCCATTGATTTTTAGGAGACATTTGCTCCTACTGCATGCCTTCCCTCTGTTCGTACTTATATTGTTATGGTTGTTTCATGTCATTGGGAACTCTTCTAGATGGATGTCAAAAATGCTTTTCTCAATGGTGATTTAATTAAGGAAGTTCACATAAAGCTTCCTCCAAGTTTTGAGCATCCTCTTCATAAGGTGTGTCATCTCAAACGTGTTTTGTATGACCTTAAACAGGACCCTTGAGCTTGGTTTGTCAAATTTAGCTCAACTATATCTCACCTTGGCTACTTTGCCAACTCCTATAATTCAGCTCTATTCATCGACGTACTACCAGTGGTGTCATTATTCTCTTGCTTTGTGTTAATGATATAATCATCATGGGGGTGATATACAAGGAATTTAGGAACTTAAATAGTTTCTTAGTCATCAGTTTGAGATAAAAGATTTTGGACACCTTAGTTATTTCCTTACATTAGAGATCACTATAGTTACAAATGGTTACTAACTCAAATAAGTAAAGTACAATTCAGAAAGGGGTAAAGAAGTACATGTACACCATATGGTCACACGGTCCAAACCAAAATAAAAAAAAAAAAAATAAAGGCTAGTATATCCGTATTCCACTACAGTCTCAAACTTAACCTCAAACAGACATCTGCATTTATAATATATAAAAAATCAAATCGTTAAATCTATTTGTAGTTTGATTCAATTGATGAATAAAATCGATAGCAATTTGTTAAATTTTGACTAAACTGTATTATAATAACAACGACAATTAATATTATGACTTTTGAAGCTCCTGACATTACAACGGTTTAGTAGATTGGTATACAATCAACATGTTTGTTTTAGTGGTGTGTTTTTATTGGTTTGTTACACCAATCACATGGTGTAACTATTGTACCATATAATTTCTTGATATTTGAGGTAGGGTTGGGAAAGAGATTGAGAATCTCTGAATAAAAGGAATGGTATTTTGGATATTAAATTTAAATGATTACTCACTGGCAATTATTTTTCAAATTTGGTCACTATTTTATTGAGTTTAAGGTTATTGTAAAGCATATTCTTTTAATTTTGGTCATCAAAATCTAATTTTTCCTTTTCAAAATTGAGTTGACTAGTAAATGGTAATGTTGTTTTCAAAAATTTTCAACTTTTTATTTTAAAATGCCATTAAAAAAAAGTAAAATGAGAATGGCAATGATGAAAAGGCCCTTAGATTGCTTACTTACTCTTTTGTGTTAGATGTCCAGTCAACACCAAAAAAAATTATAACGCCTTTGCGTTCTCAATTAATGATGTTCAAATACATCAAACTCAATTTATTACTAAATAATATGCATGACAACTAAATCTTTTTCAATTTTTACAAAAAAAAAAAAAAACAATTGAAGTCTTCAATTATATATATATATATACACCTTAGGAAATCTTCATATACGTTAAGTCAAGCAATTACATCACTAGTAGCATGTCAAATCAATTGTATAAATTATAAACATTTTGGAAAAACTAAATTGTGTAGTTATGTAGAGACCGTGCCCAATTTTGGCCAATTTTCAAAATTTTTGTCATTTATTGTTTCAAGTGCATTTTAAATGATATTAAACATGTATTGAGTGTGGGAAAGATGTTAGGGAAGTGTTTTAAAAGTTTTGGTAAATTTTCAGGAGATTTGGAGAAGGTTGACTTTTTGATCAAACCGGGGTCCGAGATGCGATCCTAATGGGCCCGGGAATCCGAAATTTTTTTAAAAAATATTTATTTTTGAGAATGACTTAGAAGAAAATTTTAGAGTGTTAAGGAAGTGATTTCAAGACCAATGGAGTTTTTGAAATCAAAAAACAGAGGTTATGATAGTACGTTAAGTGGCTCGGGGGTGAAACGATCATTTCGCACCCCTAGGAGTGAGATAAATATCTCAAGATCTAATATATATCACTTTTATAGGATTCTCTCTCTCTCTAACTCACCCACTTCATCTCTCTCCCTTCACTCTAGATTTTAGGTTGCTTAAGGTGTAATTTGTAAGATCCCGAAGAAGGAAAGTGTGTAGAGGGCGTCAAGGGCTTCGATTTGAACCGAACAAAGTCCTTGATTTGTGAATTTAAATGGGTTGAGATTTTCAAAAGTGGTCTTCCAAGCTTGTGATTCAAGGTAGGGGTGTGGAGTCTTTCTTTATTTTGATTCTATAGGTCATTTTAATTGCGGCATGAAAAATAGGTTAAGATTTCTTGAGTTTAGGGTTTTGTATATATATATATATATATATATATATATATATATATATAAATGTGATTTATGCATATGTATATGTCTCACATGCTAGTTAAGGCTTGTATATGTTGCATATATGAAATTGAGACTATGAATGCTCTATGATGAAGTTGTGTTCATTTGACGAAAATATGAAAATCTGAGTTTTAATATAGATTTGTGCATGAAAGATATGTTTTTCTTGAAAAATGCATAAGCATGATGATTTTCATGAGATGAGTGAATGACATTGTGACAATCTTGAGTTGAGGAAGAAAAATGCATTGTTTTGATAAATGCATTGCATTGTGTAGATTTGTGTAATTATGTGATAATGTGGATTATGTGAAAAACGAGTTTTTGGGGCGTAACAACATTGAGAATTAAGATAAGGGGATGACCCTTAGGGTGAAAGACCCAAAACTTGGCCAAGCGGAGGCGCTCCCGTCGGGATAGTAACCTGATAAAGCGTAAGCAGAGTTTGGGTACCGAAGGACCCTTATTATTAGAGTGATAAGCTAGTCCCCATTGAATTGATTTTTGGAGTTACGTGGCGTAAGTTATACATATGAATTGTGACTTGTTCAATTGCTATATGTATGTATTCATTGAAATGTGAAGCATCACACATGATTTATAAAACGTGATTGTCTATGGGTAAAAAGCATGGATTATTGTCATGTAGGGCTGTAATGATTTCATATGCATTCATGCATGGATCCTGAGTTAGAGTAGAGAAAGGTGGATCATTCCTACTGAGCTGCCGTGGTACTCACCCTCTATTATTAAACTCTTTTCAAATACGGCACTAATGGAAAATGAGGCATGATTGCTTTGATGGACCTTTTGAAGGATTTTTAACCTTTTGATATGTAGATAGTTGTCCATGCCGGCTTGTGGCATGTGGATTTGAACGAAAGTATTGTAAATATGGTTGTTTTATGTTAATATACGTTTGTTTCAAATGTAATGACCATATATGAATTTTGCATGACCTTTTGGACTTGAAGGGAATAATGTTGATTACGATCCCATTATGTATAAATAGTGGTTGAGGACAATGAGATATGTAATTCCATTTAGATTTTGTTCATGATGATTTATAGAACTCCTTTGATGTGTTTTAATCTATGGAGAATGCATAAGATTATTAGGTTGAGATTGGACTATGGGTATGGACCTTGCATCAATTGATAGGTAGTTGAGTGAAACTGCTAAGAGGGACTTCAATTCATCGAAGTCCATATTTCGATGCATCGCACGATTGATGCATCGAAACCTTAGGACCGATGCATCAAAAAACCTGTAGGATCTTGGAATACCAAAAGTCTCGAGAGTAGTTTTTGGTCGATAATTCATTGATACATGTTCGATGCATCGAAATGAGACTTTTGATCCATCGAAATGGGCATTACAATCCATCAAAATGCACCCCAGACTAAGACTTTGAAAAATCTTAGGACAGGTATGGGGTGTCATGTGTCGATCCCAATAGGACTTGTAAAGTTTGCAATGCACGGTCGTATGTACGTGCACATGACTTGAGCTTTCGCACGGAGATTGATGATTGGATAGGTGATTGGTGGTTTGGATGCTGTGACAACACCATTCACCATTGGTTTCCAGAGGACGAAAATCGGGGCGTGACAACTTGGTATCAGAGCGTGATATCAAAGAGTGATTGTGGTTAGCATACAGATGATAAGTGCGAGTCACCCTTGGTTTCTAGAGAACGGAAATCGGAGCGTGACAAGTTAGTTGCTGACTTGTTAAAGTTATTTGTAACAGTTCATAAATAAGGTCAAGTGTGAAGGTTTTCCAAAGAATCCAAACATTTTAGAGAAGAATATTCTATTTCCCACATTTATCCAGCTGCACTATATACTCAATACTCTATTGACTATCTCCTTTCTTTTATTTTTTTTATATAAATAAAGTATAAAACAACTAAAAAAGAATTATTTTAGGATTAAGCACATAATCTTGACAATTATAGATGGCAATCCTTTCATTGGTTTTCCCAGTTAATGGGATTCTTCTATGGAAGATACTATCTACTTGTACCATTATATCCAGTAAAGATGAACAAATGTTTGAGTTACGCGATGTGATAATAGTTTAGTTAATTTAGTATGAGATGTTAATTTTTATACCTAGAGGGAATGAATAGGTCTTCTTGCTCAATTTTTATGATTGATTAACTACCCACAAAAATTAATAATTATGCATCCAAACTAATCACAAAATAAATAAATAAAGCAAGGAAACTTAGAGATGACACCATAAATTTAACGTGGAAACCTTGGGAAGGGAAAAACCATGGGCGTGAGGCAAACACCTCCAAAGAAACCAATCCACTATCTCAAAATGAAGTACAACAGACTATGTCCCAAACTCACACCCACTCCACTTTAACAAGAACTTGATACGGAACGTCTTAGACTTACTCTTGCTGTCACGCCCATATTCCTGAGTCCCAAAAATTGAGGGTGATTATGTAATAAACCATCACCTCTGACCATTAACACACATATCCTAACACATCCTTAACACATATAATATCATGACACCTGGAATAATTGTCAAGTGAACACTTGTATCATCATCCATAATCGTTCTAATATGAAAACCAATATTAAAAGCATAACGTCCATATACAATATCTCAAAATAGAAATCTCTTTATACATGTCTAAGCGCATCATGTCCACATCTCGGATGCGCATAACACAAATATCAAAAATAAGAAATCTTTTTAACTCTAAGTCCAACTCACGATTGCACACCATCAACCATCTCCTTGTCATGCCTTGAAAGTGTTAATGTAGGGGGATGAGCAATTTTCAACGGGCTCAAGGTAATACGTTGTGCAATCCGTCCAAATTCATATCTCATATCAACGCATAAACACTATCAACATGCACCGCTTAACTACGTGTCATGCTTCCTAGCATTCTAGTCCAAAAATCGAAACTTTCACTTCACATGGCATAGACATCAAGATGCTTGACTACCACAAAATTTTCAATCTAAACATGCAATAATGCACAGTCTCATCATATCTATAACATATGACCAAATGAGATTTAAACACAAGTTTAACGAAATTATCATAAAACTCACATTTTTACTCATTTCTTTCAAATCGTAGCATATGCATCAAATGTAACTTGACAACCACATAATTTCAATTTATGCATAAAGCACATTTGGCATATGACATTTTCAAATCGGATAAATATCTACACGAGTCATGTAATTTCACATAAGTTACACATAAGACTCAACACACTCTCTCGAATTTGGTTCACACTCACACACACACACGAGATACGTACCGAAGTCCCATATCTCAAATTCTTGGTTATTTCAGGCTACTAACCCATCCGATTACCACCCACTTGCGCAAGGTTGAGATCTTTCAACCCCAAGGGGATATGTTCCCCCTCTATTTCCCATGAGCCACTTCTGAGACACACCCCACACTCACACAAAATAGTTCACATTTTTTATACACATTCACAATTTTGATGCATTGCACCCATTGAATGTCCTAATTCAATTCTAGCATGTCACATAAGAATCATAAGACATAAGAACAAGCTTATTTCTCAAAACTCGGTTTCATCATTTTTCCCAAAATTCTGCACCTGCCATACATATACCATTTTGCATATATAATCAATTCATGCACTTTAACACATAAAACACAAATTTTAATCAAAAAGTCCATATATGCGATACATGTCACATAAGGCATATACAATAATTCATGCAATTTAAATCATGCATCAATTTAAATCAAGGAATTATATCGTAAATCTCATTTAAACAAATGAAACATGAACACATCCACTTTATGTCATTAACATGAAATTAAACTTGGAATGAAAAACACAACGCACACCCCCTACCTCAATTTGGAGTGAGAACTCCAAAAATCTCTAATTTCCTCCATAGTGTATCCGCCAATCTCGCTATCACAACACTTCCTGCCAAGTCCAATTCACCATTATTGCCAAAAAAAAACCCAATCCATGGCTAAATCAACACCAATCCTTGAAACCCAATTTATCAAACTAAGCCTCAACCAAACACAAAGTTAGCCCAATTAAATTGGAAGCTAGCCCAAACCAATTTTAGCCCAATTACTTGCTCCATTACTTAAATCATACACCAAACCAAAAATTTTCAATACAACCCAACTGTCCAGTCCCTGTAACCAGCCCATAATCAAAACCATGTTGGCCCAATAAGCCCAATCACCATTTTTAAACCTATTCCAAAACCTATGGACTGATCTTCAATTACCAATTCAATTAGGCAACACTACCAAACAAAGTACTCCAGGACCAACAATCCAAATACCCAACCAAATAGCCCATCTGCGGTCCATGTGTGCCCCCAAACCGTGAGCATCACTATTTCAAACCATGCCTACAAAGACCCTCCAAGGACCATCCTCACGGCAGCCCATGTACCACAATACCCAGCTGCCACCACTGCCGAGTTCCCATGGAACCACCATCCAAACAGCACTCACCGTGAGCCCATCCCAAACCTTCATTCCTAAGCATGAATTACCATTGAAGGCTCCACTATGTACAACCGAAACCATGGCTTCCAACCATGAGATGGCCACATGACATTACACCAATCACGACACCGTCGATAACAACAGCCCACTCAACCGAAACCCCTTTTCACCACCACCATGAAATCGTATATAGTTGTCCAAACAGCCACACCGCCGAACCATCAGCCTCCAACCGAGCCACCATAGCAGCCAAGACCGAGCCCACCAGCTACCACAAATACCCACCAGCAGAAGCCACCTCCGTGACCAAACTTAGCTTGAGCCACTACTACCAAACTCGTCAAAACAGACCCGCGAGTTCCACCCGAAACCAGCCACGAGGCCAGCACCTAGAGCCAAGCCAACCCCACCAGAAGAGGACCCAAAATAGTCCATACGGCTAGCTGGACCTCCATGATCGGACCATCCAAGACGGCCATCCCCAGTTGCGAACCAGCCGTGCGCACCATCGTGAACCACCATCAGCCTCTTCCTCTCTCTCAGTTTCTCTTCTCTCTCTTTAGAACTAAGCTCTATCTCTCTCTCTACACTTCTCTTATTTCTCTCTCTATCTCTCGGGTTCTCCCTCTCCTCTTATTTTCTCTCTCTAGACTTTCTCTCTCTACTGGTTCTCTTTCTTTCTCTCTCTCTTAGTTTCTCTCTCTAGCTTTCTCTTCTTCCTTCTTCTTTCTTTCTTTTCTTTTCTTTTCTTTTTCTTCTCTTCCCAGCCGACACTCTTCTCTTCTCCTCTTTATTTGTATACCACATATTCCCCCAAATCACTCTTGTCCATATACATATATGCATATTATATATATATATACCTAACCCACATATTATTATATATATGTATATAACACATATACATAATACTACATATTTTCAATACACATACATATACAAAATGTAATACATATGCACATTACACCTCATACATATACACATATATATACAACTACACATGCCCTTCCATATATATATAAAAGTATATATGTGCTCCTTACCTTTATAATTAAATAAAAAAAATATTCCAACCATATATATATATACATACATATGTCTACATATATATGTATATATCTCCTCCAACTACATATATATATATATATAATCTCATATATATATATATCCTCCATATCTACATATATATATATAATTCCAATTATATATACATATATATATATATATACCCACACATTTCTAAAATTAATTAATTCGAAAAAAGAAAGAAACCTGGTCCAAAATTTTACCCGGAACCAGTTAAAAATAACCCGGTCCTTACACTTGCAACTCCTCATCCAATTGTTGCAGACTCTCAGCTAACGTCACAATTTTTTTAGAAGGGTAGTTGAAAGAACACAAATACTTCGCAAGTATTTTATCCCCTTCGTAGTGATCGTTTTTCCTTCCTCTTTAGATAGAATCAAAACTGTATAGACTGATGATGTCTTTGAGAATTCGATTGATCAGACTGATAAGAGTATCACAACTTAAACATTCCGTGTGTGTGTGCTCTCAAAAATATAAATAGAAGAATAAAATTCTCTGTTGAAAATATCTCAATTGCTTTTTTCTCTAAAAATAATGTTTTATGATAAAGTGTAAGAAAAGCCTTATTAGAGAGAAGACATATAAGAGTTTATATAAATAATGAAGTCCAAATTTTCTTAGAAAACAAGTTAAAAATCAATTAGGAACGTTTCCTAATGTTTTAAAAGTTTATAAGCTAATCTTATTTAAAATGGAACTTAACTTGCTTAATAAGTAAATGTTCAATATAAGGCAACCATTTGTGGGAATGATGCAACCGATTCAACTTTCCCATTTTAAAAAAGCAATCAATTGTGGATACACCACAACCAGTTCAACAAGCCAAGATTTAAAACATGAGAAAATAGAACTATTATGGACCAATTGTTGGGTTAAAGCAATCGGTTCCCTTTGTGAAAATAGTAGATTTTTGTTTTGAAACCCTAATTTTCAACCAAGGACTTCATGCAATGAAAAACTAAGTGTACTCACACACTTACCTGGACTAATGATGCTTTTACGGGATCAATAATGTCCACGAACACTTGTATCATTTAGAATGCTTCAGACGATCATGTTTCTGCCATTAACGAACTAACCATATGTATGTTTGATGAAGAACTCTATCTATATTCTCTATTTTCAACTCTATCATTGATTACAAGAATGTGAATGAAAGATTACAACTCTATTATACTTAATTTTGACACCGATTATTGTCAATTACAAATATATACGTCATAATCTCTCCCTTTGGTAATTTCATGAAAAACCCAACCTAGACACCATGTAACCTATCTCGTAGCAAAAAAATATAAATTATAGGTTGACAAAAATAAAAAGACACAATTGAACCACATTTGAACTTCACTCAGATCTTGAGCTTGTGGCATGTCACGCCCTAAATTCCAACACCCGAAAGGGCATGGAAAATGGAGGTGATTAAATGAAATCTCAACACCTTGCAGCTATAAACACATTCTGATATCATGTTGTCACACCCCAGTTTTCAACACTCAGTTAAGAGCGAGGGAAACGGGGATGATTAATGAAAATTAAACTGACACATACCCATGAGCTACTCTAGTCCTGAACACAATTTCTTCTATTATTGGAATATCAACTCGAGTCATATTTCATTGGAAAGAGGATTAAAAAATATTCAATTTGAAAAGAAACCACGCTCAATTCTGATTTAAAACGAAGTAATCGTGCCCATTTGAAGTTTGGACCAATTTTTGAACTTGTTGTGAATAGTAACTTGATTAATTGAAAATGGACTTTCAATTAATTGAAGCTATGATTAATCATTGATATATCGAACCAAGTATCAAAACTTACTAATTTGGGGTCCGAATTCTTCAATTTTTGGCTCTACAACTTCAATAGGACCACGATTAATCGTAATTGGAAGTTCGATTAATCAAAATGCTTCAATTAATCAAATTGGGGAGTTCGAATAATCAAAAATATCTTCGACAAAAGAATTCTAACTTTCCACACTTAATCAAACTATGCCCAATTCTTAACCCTTAGCACACATACATTTTCCTTAATTCAACACATCTAGAATGGTTTATGGCATACAAATACTATATTTAAATCATAATTCCATTATGCGAAATGAAACTTGTCACACCCTGATTTACAACACTTGGAAGGGTGTGAGAAATGAGGGTGATTATGTTTATTTACCAATGCCATTCATTGACAATTACGCTTTTATACCAATCTGTCGTGCTAAATCCGAGTCACCGAAAATCTCATCTCCAGGCCTCAATTCTGAGGGTGAATCCATCCATTAAATCATAATGGACCACCCATACTTTTATTACCGTAGAAGCTTAATCATATGCATACAATTATATATATATATATATATATATATATATATATAACTTTACAATGACTCATCTCAATGGCCCCACACATGGTTACGCATGCACATCAAATTAACTTTCAAATTTTTAATCCAATTGAGGATTACGATCCATTATAGATGTATCGCATCATCCATCGAAATCCTCGGGTTTGTAAAACATTTTCCTTTCTGATTTATGATCCGTTGGAATGAAGGTTACGATGCATCGTAATGATGGTTATGATGCATTGTGGACTCTCGATAGAAAGTTCTGCAGAATTCTCCAAAACTTGTGTAATTCATATTCAAAAATATACTATGGCCTCATACCTTCCTATACCACTTTAAAACATATATAAAAACTTGATAAAGCCATACATCTCATACATTTAATCTAAAAACTTACTTTTCATTCATACGTTTTCCAAAATTAATAACCAATGGAATGGTCTTGCCCTGAAACACTTTCTTTTTAGAGTCCAAAATCTGAATTAGTCTCTCTTCATAAGATACATCCTCCTCCACCTCAAGATCTGTCCAATCTAACATATATGAATGATCTAGTTCATACTTTATTAACATAAAAATGTGCAAGGTATTATGCACACTTAACATTTGTGGTGGCAATGCTAAATGATATGCAACCTCACCCACGCTATCCAAAATCTCAAAATGACCGATTCCACTATGCCCAAATCTCATCAAACCCTTCTATGGCAAGACTTTAAGAAAGATAAGGTCTCCTACCTCAAATGCTAAAGGTTGTCGTCTCTTATTGGCATAATTCTTTTGACGACTCTAAGAAGTAAGCAAATGCTGCTGATAAGCGTTAAATGTTACACATTTATGCCTTCTTAATTGCATATGTTGATTTTGGATTTATGTTTACTTTGGTATTTTTATGCTATTTTGGTGTTTATGTTTTATATTAGGTTTTGTCCTAAAGAAGGGCGATGTTTCCGATCAAGTGCTGAGGAAGTGAAGAAATCAAGAAGAATTCATCAAGGCATTTCACACAATCGAGATGATGATTTCACACAATTGAAATCTCGATTGTGCGAAACCTCAATTTCGTACAATTGAAATTCTGCAGACTGCAAGTTGCCCACTTGTCCACTTGTCTTACCACTTGCTTTCAAGAATGACCTTTGCACATCCTTTTTGAGGATTTTTTGACTTCAAAGAGCCATGTGAGGGGAATATATATATATTAGGTGAACTATATAGATATATATGCAAGGTGGGACCCAAGGACACAAGTGGATGGTCATATATGCATGATTTTGGGAAAGAGAAAGACACAACTTTCGAGAGGAGAGAAGAAGAGCTGAACCAGACCTTTGGAGCTTCATATCTCTGGCCATGGAGGATTGCAAGTCTCCAATGATCAACTAACTTTCCATTTAGGGTGTGGTTGAAACCCCTAACCATGTAACTTGTGCATTTTGTAGCTATTTTGGGATCTATATGTATATGTTGATTACTTAGCCTAGTGTTTTGTATAATACTTGTGAACTTCTTCAATATATTCATTGGATTTTATTTCTTCCTCTTATCTTAGAGTAGAAATACTTCATTTTGAATGCTCAACATTTACACTTTCACAACAAAATGTAAATGATGGCTTTGTAATGGTGTTCAATGGAATGTTATTTCTTGCTTATATAGCCCATGCCAAGATAAGGTAGTTTGACACACGTAGGTACATTTAGAAGGTATGATAAGTAGATAGGTTGAAAGACTATGCTTGTCAAAGATGAGTTATGTATAGTTAGAAATCACATTTATCTTTTGATATGTCATTATAGGTCACAAACCTAATGATATTGTGTTGCATATACTTGTAGAAGATCCCATTAGCTACATAAATGGACATGTCAAGTGGTTAGAGGTGGAAACCACCCTTAGTTCTCTCTCCCTTAACTTTACAAATTGTTTTAGAAATTTAATGCTATTATATTATACAAAGTAGTGTTAAAGTCAAACCAAAATTCTGTTTTTAGGATTAAATTGGAAATTCTCTCTTAGTAGTGCAATTCAACCAAACTCCTTGTGCGATCGATACCCTCTATAAAGAACCGTATCAACAAAGATTCGTTCTCTTGCTAGTGGTTTAAATTATATTTTGATAGGCAATAGTAAGCTACAAAAACAAAGACATATTTGGCCACATCAGTTGCCTTATCACCTTAATCTTTTATCTAGCCTCTCAGACTATATCCGGCCCTAATACCATTATCTCACTGACCTCTTTCCAACAAACATGCAACTTACAAAGCCTACCATATAATGTCTCAAATGGAATAATCTCAATACTAGCTGGATAGCTATTATTGGATACAAACTCCACCAATGGAAGGTGATCCTCCCTACTACCACAAAAATTAACCACACATGCTGTCGCACCTTGATTTTTGATTTTCGAAACCCGATGGTGATTAGGTTTTCACATCATCAACTCCTATCACTAATCTCACCTTAATACTAAACAATTGTGAAAGCTAGCTTGATGAACCTAGAAGGGGAGGGGGTGAATAGGTTCTTCACTTTTTCTTCCTAATATTGCAAGTTTTGGCTGGCACATGTAATCACACAATTAATGGACACACAGATTTATAGAAGAAACCCTAAGGCGGGGAAAAATCTCTTCGAATTGAGCTCCACTATGTCTAAAAAGGTAGTACAGTAATTTTCTCAATCACTCTCTCACTCACCCAACTTACAACATAGTTACTCTAGCACTCAACCCAATTCACAGCCTCCCTAGGCCTAAACCACTCTCACCAAATCTTACAACAATTTTTCTACTTTCAACCCAGCCCAGGCTTCCCAAAGCCCAAGCTATCTCACACCAATCTCACCACAATCACTCACACTCCCCCTATCTAAAGTATCCCAATACTTGGACTATACATAGTGATACTGGAGTCAGTTCGATGTGATGAGCAACAACTCTTCAGGCTTTGATAGTAGGGCTTCAAAATCAATCTTCAAATCTTCAAGCTCTGATTGTTAGTTTTCAAGGTCCAGCTTGATAATAACTCGACCACTCGATCTCTTGGCAAATATTGACACTTGAATTTCTTCAATGATAGGCTTCAATATGTACATCCTTGAGTGTAGCTTCAGAGAACTTGTAGAAGCCCGCTTTCAATTTAACACGTTCTTATATGCTTGATAACTCTCCTTCAATTTAATATTCTCCATGAGCAGCTAAGCTAGTACTGTTTAGAATTTGGACAAGTTCTTATAATTAAATACAACTGCAACTGAAGTAAAAATTAGTAGCACAAAAATTTAGAATACAAATTCAGCAATTAGCACTCACAAATTAGCAATGAGAGAACACATTTCAGCATTATGAAAGTTTCTAAAAATCAGCAATAAGATAACACAATTCAGCATTTTAGAATAAGCAGATCAACATATTCATAACCTCAAATCAGCAACATTGAACCATAAATCAACATATTAATAAACTTAAAACAGCAACATTGAATGTTCAAAACAACAAGTTTATAAACCCAAATCAGCATATTAATAAACTCAAAACAGTAACATTGAATGTTCAAAAAGCAAGTTTATAAACCCAAATCAGCAATTAAATATTTCAAATCAGCAAACATAAATTCAACAATCAGCATAAAAAATTTAACAAATCAGTATAGTAATTTTTAGATCACCATCATGAAAGTCCCTAATCAACATTATGAAAATCTCAAATCAGTAATGTATAAATCCCAATTCAGTAATATATAAATACCAATTTAGGAATATATAAATCTCAAATTAACAATATATAAATCTCAAATTAGCACAAATAGATTCACACAAAAACTCATAAATCAGAAAATCAGAATATGAGAGTTCATGTGCTGAAAATAGAAAATCAGAATATGAGAGTTCATGTGTCGAAAATAAAAAATCATAATGTGAGAGTTCATGTGCTGAAACTTAGACAATCTAAAAATGACAGTTCATGTGCATATATGTATTTAAAATTTCTTAAGGTGCAAATGTGATGAGTAAATCATAGAAGATCAGAACTCATGATTTGAAGAGTAGAAAAAAAAACTCAAGATGCGATGAACAGATGATGAAGACCCATTTAGAAATTTTGAGCATAGCACCATTGAGGAGTATATCCAAGTTTTAGAACTTGAGATCATCACCGAGAAAATGGAACTTTGTGTGCATCAAGAGAGAGAGATGAATGATCTGCAACCATTGACAACTTGCTCTCTCTCTCATACTCTACACAGCGCCGCACACACTTCCTTGCTTTCCTTTTCTTTTTGTTCCTCTATATCAGCACACACACACTTCTCTTTCTTATTAGCCTCTCTCCCTCTCTCTCTCTCTCTATATATATATATACCATGAGAAATGAATCTTAGCCACACCCACGTCACAATCCTCATTTCCTTTTCTTTTTGATTATTTTCTTATCACCCACTATTATTTTCACTAACACACACATACATATATCATATATAAGATAAATATCATATATATTTATGAGGCTTTCAACAATCAGCCGAAAAGTGGGTCAAACCAACACCTTTCTTTTTCAATTTTCTTTTTTTTTAATTACAAAACTACCACTCCATTTTTTTTTTTTTTTGCTTTATCTAATACTAACATATATGTATCTACTATGCCAATGCATATGAGCCACCTCCATCAGCAAGTATTTTTTTTTAAAAAAATTAAGAAACCCTAATGACTTAAATTTCCAAAAATACCCTTAGGACGCCTTTGCCTTAGCATTAATTTCCAAATTGTCCTTCTTTGATAAATTCACTAAAGTGTCCCTGTAATTTTGTTAGTGCATAACATAGAAGAGCATAATAGAGCAAGATAATTAATTAAATCATAAAATTATATGAAATGACACTAATGCCCCTATAGATCTTTTTGACATTAAAACTTGGGCAAACATATTCATGGGCTTTCCGGACTATCAATCTCCCCCTTTTGCCTTTTAATGTCAAAACCTACCTAACCTCTTATGATAACTACTTTCTTCCCCTTTTTGAAAATGAAAGTCAAAAGGGTAGTAAAATAGAAAACTAGTGGGGAGGAAGGGTGAGGCCTAAGACACTATGAAGTGTCGCAAATCATGTTAGAGGCAAGGGTTTGGTCATAATATCTGCTAATTGTGCCTCAGTATTGATATATTATATGAGAATGTTTCTTTTTTGTACATTGTCCCTCAGAAAATGATACTTGATGTCTATGTGTTTGCTTCGATTATGTAAAGTGTGATTCTTGCTAATGGCAATTGCACTTTGATTATCATAAAAAATGGTAGTGGGAGTAGAGAATTCAATGCCAAGATCTATGAGTGTGGTTCTCATCCACAATGCTTGAGAGCAAGCTTGTGCAGCTGAAATGTATTTATCTTCTGAGGTGGATAGAGACACAGAAGCTTACTTCTTGCTAAGCCATAAAACCACATTATTTGCAAACATACAACAACATCCTGAGGTACTTTTTCTATCAATTTGTGAACCACCCCAATCGGCATCAGAGAAGGCTAGAAGAGATAACACTGAAGAGGGAGTATTTCAAAGTGCCTAACATGGACATCTTAAACCTAGATTGCATAAGTGGAAATGTGGTTTGACTCGAGTGTGAACCACAAAACATTATATCATCCACATAAATTTGCAAAATTAAAAAAGTTTGAGTTGGAGTGCCTTACATAGAGTGTGCCATTAAGCTTTCCTCTTTGGAAACCTTGGTCAATAAGAAAAGAGTGAAGTTTGTCATACCAGGCCCTTGGAGCTTGCTTGAGACCATAGAGCACTTTTTTAAGCTTGAGAATATGTTGTGGATGCTTTGTATTAACAAATCCTTTAAGTTTCTCAATGTATACTTCCTCTGATATATCACCATTTAGAAAAGTAGACTTGACATCCATCTGATAGACCATTACTCTCTTGTAGCATACAAAGGAGAGAAGCATTCGGATGGACTCTAATCGAGTAACTAGAACAAAAGTCTCATCATAGTCCAATCCAACAATTTGAGCAAATTCTTTGTAGACTAATCGAGCTTTATTTCTGATGACTGTCCCTTTCTCATTCATCTTGTTTTGGTAGATCCATTTGGAGCCAATAACATTCTTATTGTTTGGCTTGGGCATGAGAATCTAGGTATCATTGTTTTTAATTTGACTTAGTTCTTCTTGCATCACTATTATCCATTCAGGGTGATCTTTTGCTTCAGAGTAGTTTTTAGGTTCAATGGAGGATAACATAACAAAATGACTATGCTTATCCTCAGCTACAAGTGGTAATGCCTTCTTCTTAGCTCTTGTGAGAGCCCTTCCTTCATTATTTCCCATAATATTTTCTTGTTGGACTTCCTTTTGTAGATTCAGATATCGAGGTTCTCTTCTTTCTTCTTCAACAATAGTGGATGAGCTAGGTTGGTCATTTTCCTTTTCGGCTTATAGATGAAGATCTTCTTCGGAGTCTTCCTTTGGAGTGGTGCCTTCTTCATCAATCTTCACATAGATGGATTCCACCATTTTCTTGGTTCTCAAATTATAATATAGATGAAGCATTTACTTCCAAAGATTTTGAAGTAATGCACAGTTGCAGGCCTCCTAAACCACAAGTCAAAAGGTGTCTTTGTCGAATTCGATCTTAGAAGAGCTTTGTTGATAATGTAGACCGATGTGTTTACTGCTTCTGCCCAAAAACCCTTGGATAGATTCTTCTCTAACAGAAGTGTTATGCCTATTTCTTGAACTGTTTTGTTTCTTCTTTCAACTACCCCATTCTGTTGAGGTGTTCTAACTACTGAGAATTCTTTCTTGATTTCTTTTGAGTCACAGTAATCACTGATTCCTTTCATGATGAACTTAGTTCCAAAATCAGATATAAGTCTCTTAACCCTGCAACTTTTTCCATTTTCAACAAGGTTAACAAACTTTTTGAAATGAATTATAGCTTCAAAATTTTCTTTCAGAAAATAAATCCAAGTCATTCTACTATAATCATCAATGACAAGCGTAAAGTATTTGCTACCACCAATACTTGTGGTCCTCATGGGTCCACGCAAATCCATATGCACAATAACAAGTGGTTGAGAGGTATTCACTTCCTTTGTTTTAAAAGAGATTTTTGTTTACTTACCTTGTTGGCAAGCATTGTATACTTGATTTTCATTCAGAGTCAAATTTAGAAAACCTCTAATAGACTTATGCTTGATAAGGGTTTTATGTTCTTGGAATGCACATGTTTTAACCTTTTATGCCAAAATGTTGAATTTTCCATGTTAGTGAAATTGCAAACAGTGTGTGAGGAGTCTTCATGAATAGTGTAGACATTTCTCGGAGCTCTACATGTAGCAAAAAGAGTTTTATTAGATTGTTTATCAATAACATTGCAGTTTTCTTTGTCAAAATTTACTAAGCTACCAGTGTCATATAATTGACTCACACTCAATAAGTTATACTTTAAACCCACTACATAGAGCACATCACTTAGCATAGACATTTCTTTGGTTTCAAGTTTTGTCCCTTTTCCAACAATTTTACCTTTTTTATTATCTCCAAAAATAACAGAACCACCATCAAAATTTTCAATGTTAGCAAATTGATGCATGTGTTGTGAGTGTATCAATTAAAATTACCACACTTCGCAATAGAATGAATTCCTTGCAGAATAGGGCTATTGAAGGAGTGTCAAACCTCAGGGACTGTGGTCTGACTGAGTTGGATATACGGAATTACTTCTAATTAAATTTAAGAGAATTTTTTTTGATTTTTATAACTAAATTAACTAATGAAGCAATTGAACAAAAGCAATAGAAACTAAGGAGTGTAGAAAGTATGAGATAAATCTAGGATTGTTGATTTCACCGCTAACTTCACAATCAATGGCCAATTGAACTAATTATGGGGAATCATACCATGCATAAGTGGTGTCGATGGCTACAAGCTCACCTTCATCCGTTAAGAAGATAACATATGATTAAGGCTAAGTCATGGACTATCTTCGATTGGCGTGGGCTATCTGCCTAACTACTCTACTCTAGGGTGCAGTATGGTCCATCTTCTCTAGGCATACTCCATCAAAGCGTTTAATGATATATTCAGTAATTATCATTGTGTAATAATCGGTCTCATAATCACAGAAAATAAGAGAGATTGAGTTCAATAACAACAACTAAATATCTAAGACAAGATAAGAAATTATTGAAACTGAATTTATAAGACTTTTATAGCTCAATTCTATAAGAAGAATCCTCTAAATTACACAATCTATGCATGTATACAAAAATCCCCAATAATTAGAACAATCAAACCAGTGATGCTTAGTTAGGGCTACATCAAAACCCTAGTGGATGAACTAGCCGGTCATTGTAGAAGAAGAAGCTTTAACAGTTGAGGAAGAAGACATCATCTTCATGGAAGTATTGTTACACCTTGTTCTCCAATGATTCTCCACTCCAAAAGCTCTTCAAAGCTGCTGCCAAGCCTCCCCAATACTGCCCCAATTATTCACTTTTAATAGCCAAGAGAATATGAAGAGTCCCCACCTAATTAGGAGACACTTAGGGTTTCCCGCAGCCCCTAATCAGGTGGGTTTTTCTACTAACTTTTGGCCCAAATTTTGACCAAGTAGAAGTCCGATTCACGAAATTTACGTGAAATACATAAGTGTCAAGAGTCGAATTTTGTTCAACCTATACGAGAATTGAGTCAATTTGACGCTCAAAAATAAGAGTTTCAGGCCATTTTCCAAAACAGGATTAAAATTGTATTACGCACAGAATTGGATTTCAGCCCGAAATATCCTTCATCGGTTATAATTCTCTTGGGCCACTTCCTTGGGTTGTTTTGAGTTGAAATATGGAGTTGAATTGATCCACTTGATGTAGGCTTCATCTAACATTCTTGGATGTCATCTTTAAAAGCCCAAAATCATGGTTTTAACTGAAATAATCATTTAGGCTTTGAAAATACAGAAAACACTAAAATGAAGTAAAATTACAAAATAATCTATTACTAAGAGAATAAAATATGCAAGTTAAGAGGCTAGAATGTGTAACATTCAACACCGATCAAACCCCCAAACTTACATATTGCTAGTCCCTTAGCAATAGAATAAAATAAAACTAAAAAAAAGGAAACTAATAAAGACTAACTAAACTACCCAAACTCCACTTTCATGGGAGAAACAATTGCATTTAGCATATGCAACAAGCCTTTAAACCCCTAGGTTCCCCCTAGTGGACAAGTATAGTCTCGTGAGAGTTTCCAGAAATGTTACCCACAAACATTCAAAATTCTGTTTTGACATTAATTCAAGAAGAAGATTACAATATATAGTTACAAACTTGCATTAAAAAATAATTTCAAAATTTTAAAATCCATAATTCAAAGCAGTGGTCCCCTTGCATAATTCACATCAACATATCTCAAAGGAACCAATTCTAGCTCCCCCGTGTAAAATGAACTAGTAGTCATCTCATGTAGCATAACCCAGGTTCAAATATATTAAGGCATATACCCCTTTTACTCATTAGCTCCCCTTTTTGAAATCATACTTTGAAACATGCATACATGACTTCATTTTCATTTTTTTCTCATTCTTTTTTTTTATTGCTTTATTGGTTGTGCAATGTCTTAATCTATTAAGCTTTCTGAAAGATCCATGTAGCAAGCTTTCAGCCAGTAACTCCCAAACCAGATAGCTTAAGGGCACTAGGCGTTAAGACACCCCGAAGAACCTAATTACTCGAATTAGTCAGGCTACAAATCAAGACAACCAATGCTCATCTTTCTCACCCTTTCACTTTTGACGCGAACACTCTGTGCTTCCTGAGGCATAGAGGCTCGGTTACTCATGAAAAGGATCAAATTGATTTGCTATTAAACATATATTTCTTTTTCTTTTTTTTTCTCATTGAAGTCAAGTACAACACATCATCGATGCTCATTCTCAAGAGATACTAATTAATATCAAACATATGTAACACAATAACTCAGAGTATAAGTTTATACCTCACAAGATTATGCTAGTGTGTCTGTGTATGTGAGGAAACTAAAATCAATTACCCCAAGGCATATTAATGCAAACTATGATTAAAACCACTTAATGTAAACCACAGTTTTCAAAAATTTAAAATATACCCAAAAATTGCAAGTTACGCAGCGACATAAGGTACTAATCCCTTGAAAAATGTAAAAACATTCTATTTAAAAACAAAAAAAAAAGAAAAAAAATAAAAAATACTAAGAAAAGAAAATAAAATAAAATCCTAAAACAAGAAGAATTTCATAAAAATTTCCCCCTATATTGCAATATGCATATAAAAAGGCATCGCCTCACCCCCAAACTTAAACTGTACATTCTCCTCAATGTACTACTAATCGAAGCATAGAGAAGGGTAAGAACGAGAAAACCAGGAATTTGGAGAAGTAGTGGCAAGAAAATATAGCAAACCAGTTGTATGAAGGCAATGCACGCACGCCCCCAAACTTGGATGATACAACCTATCAAAACAACCACTAAACGCCAAAACCAAGTGAAAATAGGGAAAATATGAATAAAAATAAATAAATAAAAATAAATAAAATAAAAGGAGCAAATTCATCAAATACAAATGAGAAGGGAAAGAGAAAAAAAAAATAAATTTTTTTTTTCCTAGTGGGCGATCGATCCCCCAGATTGCCCACCTGCGAGAAAATTTTTCAAATTTTTTTTTTTGCCGACTAATCTATCGCCCTACAGGGGGGGTGATAGCTCGCCCCTACTGGTCCGACCTGGACTTTTTATTGCCCAAGGTCGACCGCAAATCCATTTTTAAGAGTGTCTATCGCCCAAGGTCGACCGAGAAGGCCTTTTTTTGCCTGTTTTGGGTCCGAATACCCCGACACACCTCCCAGCATCCCTCGGAAGCAACTAAGACATCAAAACCTCAAAGAAAACACAATAAACACACCTAATATTGAAAGAAAAACTAAAAAAACATGACCTAAAAATCAAAAGAAAGAAAAACTAAAGAAATTAAAGGTTAGAAATACAAAATACCCTACAGTTAACGTCTGTAAGCAACATTCATCGACTTTAATTCAAGGTTCACCCAATGCCACATCGCTCGAGGAAATTTAACTTTGTCCTCCCTATATGCTTCTCACCTCCTTGTACTTAACACAAAGTAACCGGAATGGTCTCATTGACTTCGAAAATGACATCTCTTTGCCTTGATGGAAGATGTTTCAATTCTACCCATGGAGGAGACTCTAATGATGGCATCAGAGGAGTGTTAGAAAGAATAGACAATGGCTCAATCAGAATCCTCCAAGGTGGAGTATTTTTCATGGCCACTACATCAAGTAAATCATTCACCCTCTCAATGGACTTCTCAACATCATGAGATAGAGCAACCGGATCAACTTCTTCAACATAATCATCAAAGCCATCCATGAAGAAACAATCACTCTCATCTAGAGGATGTTAAATGGCATTAAAAGTATTTAATTTCACCTTAGGCTCATAAGAAATTTCAGCACTAGGACTCTTTAACATCTCTTCTTCATCAAGCTTCTTCTCCCCTACCTTATTGTCACTTATTTCTCCACTTCTAAAAGTGGTGATGGATTGACCCTGCACATGGTGTGAGTTGCTTGAACAAGAAATATTGTCAAGAACATGAACCCCTCTTGGGTTGGTAACTGGTTAGCTTGGTAGTTTCCCCTCCTCTTTTCTACTCAAGGCATTGGCAAGTTGTCCAAACTGAGATTCTAGTTTGGCAATCGATTGAGAGTGAGAATGAACCAGTTGAGTAGTGGATTGAATTGTTACTGTAGTAGCTTTCACTGTCTCTATAATAAAGTCAAGCTTCTCAAGTTTTGTTAGGGCAATCATCATCTTGTCCTCAAAAGTTGAATTCTTTGGTGGCATAGGAACTTGTGCTTCATATGGTTGTGGAGGCACATAGTTCTGAGGTTGAAAAGTGGGCTAAATTGATGCCCCTTGCTCTTATGGAAGATAAAAAAACTACTCAAGTGAAGGACAATTATTCACATGGTGCATAGAACTTGAGCAAAAATCACATGGCTCAAACATAGGAGGATATAAAGATTGATTAGGCACTTGACCAACCGCCATAAGTTGCACCACTCTCTGTGCCACAACATCCACAATGGTAGACATAACATCTGCATAACCACTCTCAAAAATACTATCAGCCTTCCTTGTATTGGATGGTCTGCTCGAACGAGATGAAGACACATGTTGCAAAGAATTATCACTGAGATTCTCAACAAAGTCCATGCTTCATCTTCACTTCTTAACATAAATGTACCCCTACATGATGCATCTACCATCTGTCTATTACCTTCTGTCAGCCCCTCATAGAAACATTGCACTAATTGCCACATTGGAACTTGATGATGAGAACACTTCCTAAGAAGGTCCTTGAATCTCTCCCATGTCTCATAAAATTGTTCCCCCTCAAATTGAGAGAAACCAGTGATAGCTCGTCTGAATTGATTGGTCCTCCCTATTGAAAAATATTTCTTTAAAAACTCATTTTACATTTGAGTCCATGTAGTGATAGAGCTCGCCGGTAGAGATCTGAACCAATACTTGTCCTTCTCCTTTAGAGATAATGGAAAGAGTCGCATCCAAAAAGCATCTTCTAAGAAGTTATGAATTTTCTTTAATGAGTAAACTTCTATAAAGTCATCTAAGTGCTTGTACGGATCCTCATCAGTTAGCCCAAAGTAGGATGACAACATTTGAATAATACTGGGTTTGATCTCATAGTTCTGTGCAGTGACATTAGGCAATTGAAATCCAGCTGGCGAATTGTATGTCTCTGGAACATAGTAATCTTTGAGCAATCTCGCTCTTTCCACAACAGCATTAGGCACAATATTGTTGTCCTTATTATTACCACGCAAACCAGCCATGATGTAAATAATCTCTTTCTCTTGCTCAATGGTATGGTGACTGAAGTACCGGAAAAAAATAAAAATAAAAATAAATTAGATTAGTAGCAAAAATAAAAATTCTAAACTAAAATAATAATAATAATAAAACAAAACAAATTAGTACTTGAAAAAAAAATAAAAAGAAAAAATAATAATAATAAAATAAAATAAAAGCAACATATAAAAAACATAATAATAATAATAAAAATTCCTAAACTAAAAATCCAATTAGAAATAATTCTAAAAATCCAAACAATCAAACAGACAGTCCCCGATAATGGCGCCAAAAATTGATGCGTGTGTTGTGAGTGTATCAATTAAAATTACCACACTTCGCAATAGAACGAATTTCTTACAGAATAGGGCTATCGAAAGGGGTGTCAAACCTTAGGAACTGTGGTCTGACTGAGTTGGATATACAGAATTAATTCTAATTAAATTTAAGAGAAAAGAATTCTAATTTTTATAACTAAATTAACTAATGAAGCAATTGAACAAAAGCAATAGAAACTAAGGAGTGTAGAAAGTATGAGATAAATCTATGATTGTTGATTTCACCGCTAACTTCACAATCAATGGCCAATTGAACTAACTATGGGGAATCACACCATGCATAAGTGGTGTCGATGGCTACAAGCTCACCTTCATCCGTCAAGAAGATAACATATGATTAAGGCTAAGTCATGGACTATCTTCGATTGGCGTGGGCCATCTGCCTAACTACTATACTCTAGGGTGCAGTATGGTCTATCTTCTCTAGGCATACTCCATCAAAGCGTTTAATGATATATTCAGTGATTACCATTGTGTAATAATCGGTCTCATAATCACAGAAAATAAGAGAGATTGAGTTCAATAATAACAACTAAATATCTAAGGCAAGATAAGAAATTATTGAAACTGAATTTATAAGACTTTTATAGCTCAATTCTATAAGAAGAATCCTCTAAATTACACAATCTATGCATGTATACAAAAATCTCCAATAATTAGAACAATCAAACCAGTGATGCTTAGTTAGGGCTACATCAAAACCCTAGTGGATGAACTAGCCGCTCATGGTAGAAGAAGAAGCTTCAATGGTTGAGGACAAAGATATCATCTTTATAGAAGTATTGCTACGCCTTGTTCTCCAATGATTCTCCACTCCAAAAGCTTTTCAAAGCTGCTGCCAAGCCTCCCCAATAGAGTCCTAATTCGTTACTTTTAATAGCCAAGAGAATATGAAGAGTTCCTACCTAATTAGGAGATAATTAGGGTTTCCCACAGCCCCTAATCAGGTGGGTTTTTCTGCTGACTTTCGTCCCAAAGTTTGACCCAGTAAAAGTCTGATTAACGAAATTTATGTGAAATACAAAAGTGTCCAGAATCTAATTTCATTCAACTTACTCAAGAATTGAGTCAATTTGACGCTCAGAAATAAGAGTTTCGGGTCATTTTCCAAAACAGGATTAAAACTGTATTACGCGCAAAATTGGATTTCATCCCAAAATATTGTTCAGCAGTTATAATTCACTTGGGCCACTTCCTTGGGCTGTTTTGAGTTAAAATATGGAGTTGAATTAATCCACTTGATGTAGGCTTCATCTAACCTTCTTGGATGTCATCTTTAAAAGCCCAAAATCATGGTTTTAACTGAAATAATCATTAAGGCACTGAAAATACAGAAAATACTAAAATGAAGTAAAATCACAAAATAATCTATCAGTAAGAGAATAAAATATGCATGTTAAGAGGCTAGAATGCGTAACATTCAACGCCGATCACAAATTTGGTCTTATCTCCTTCATGTGTCTAGAACAGCCACTATCAACATACCACTTGGTATTGACATTACAAGCTTTCAAAGCAGTGTAGACAAGCATGCGTACAGAGTTTAATTTTTAGCTTCACATAATTGGGACATATAATTCTAGCATATACATTCTAATCCTAGATTGATGATAAACATTATATAGAATTTCATATTTTTGTCTACTAGTTGTATCAACAATAGGATATGATGCATATATATTACCATTCACAACTCTAACAAAAGTTGAGTGTGATTTGTTTGATATCACCTGAGTGACTTTGTCATCAAAGCCAATACCTATTTTGTCTAATTGCTTCGTAGACTTTTTCAAATCACATGCATTTTTTGAGATATCTCTTCAAGGAATAAACTTAGTTCTAGTTTGCACCTTTTGTGCTCCAATTTGGTTCTTGAGTCCTGTATTTCGTTAGATAGCAAAAAGTAAGTGAAATGGCACATAAGGTAGACAATTTTACCCTTCAGTGCTTCATAAGCAACTCTTTTGTCTTTTGTAGCTCAGAGTTGACCCTCTTCAATTGCTTATTTTGTTCACTACACTTTTGTGCCAACCTTTCACATTCTTCTAAGACTTCATCAACATCAGGTTCTTCTTCACTTTCAGAATTTGAACTTGCTACATCTGATTCTTATAAGGCCATA
The DNA here is from genome assembly GCA_026545225.1 of Cornus controversa. Taxonomy (NCBI): domain Eukaryota; kingdom Viridiplantae; phylum Streptophyta; class Magnoliopsida; order Cornales; family Cornaceae; genus Cornus; species Cornus controversa. The sequence goes on along the minus strand of CM048854.1, from coordinate 14,601,538 downwards.
AACAAGCATGCTTCTTCATCATTCTCATCAGATGATTCTTGTGGTCGTTCTTCTGAACTTGAATCCCAACCCGTGTAAAAAGCCTTTTTATTGCCCTTTCCTTTGTATTGCGGAGCACCGAACTTTTTGTGTTTTTGTTTCTTGGGAGCAGTTGGACAATTAGCTATGTAGTGACCTTGCTTTCCACACCCAAAATAACCTTGTCCTTTATGTTGCTTTGCTTTTCTCCTCATCTTGAATTTTTTGAACTTTCTCGCTATGTAAGCCATTTTATCTTCAGAATCATCAAAAATTGATTCTTTTTCAGTTGGAACCTCCATTTCTTTTGCTTTTAGAGCCGACTCCCTCCGTGTTTGAGTAGGAGGTCTAATTCTCATCTCATAAGCTGTGAGAGATGTATCTAGCTCATCAACGCTGAGTTTAGAAATGTCTTTGTCTTCTAGAATGGTGACTTTGGGATTGAACCTATCATTCACAGTGCGCAGTATCTTTTTGCACACCACTTTGTCTTCAATCTGTTCACCTAAAGCCCTCATGTCATTTACAATCTCTTTGACTCTGAAGAAGTAATCTGCCACATTTTCTCTGTCGTATGTCTTAAGACCATTGAACTTGACTTGATGAAGTTTGAATCTTATTTTCCTTGATGTTGTTGCTTCATTCATGTGTAGTTACTAGAGAATCCCAAATTTCCTTTGAAATTTTCAATTTTTGACTCTTGTAAATTCTTGTTTTTGCAATGCTTTGTAAAAAGCAATTCTAGCCTTCCCATCGACTGATTTGGCAATCTTGTTAGCTGCTGAGGGGTTTACAAGATCAAGAATGACAACCCCTTTTAATGTAGCGTGCCTAACATCATAGGAGATGGATAGTGAAAAGGCCTCTATTTTAATCCTCTAAGTGTCAAAGCTAGTGCTGTAAAAAATAGGAGCCTTGTGAGTAGAACTGTCTTCAGCCATACTTAGGATCTTTACTGCAGGTGGTTAAACCAAGAAATGTAGACTTGTGCTTTGATACAAATTGATAAACCTAGAGGGGGAGGGGGTGAATAGGTTTTTCATTTTTTCTTCCTAATATTGCAAGTTTTGGCTGTTACATGCAATCACACAATTAATGGAAACACATATTTATAGAGGAAACCCCAAGGTGGGAAAAACCTCTTCGAACTGAGCTCCACTATGTCTGCAAGGGTAGTACAGTAATTCTCTCAATCACTCTATCACTTACCCAACTCACAACATAGTCGCTCCAGCACTTAACCTAGTTCATAGCCTCCCTAGGCCTGAACCACTCTTACTAAATCTCACAATAACTGTTTCGCTCATAAACCAGCCCAGGCTTCCCAAAGCCCAAGCTATCTCACACCAATCTAACCACAATCACTCACACTCCCCCTGTCCAAAGTATCCCAATACTTGGACTATACATAGTGATAGTGGAGTCAGTTTAATGTGATGAGTAGCAACTTTTCAGGCTTTGATAGTAGGTCTTAAAAATCAATCTTCAAATCTTTAAGCTCTGATTGTTACTCTTCAAGGTCCAGCTTGATAATAACTCGACCACTCGATCTCTTGGCAGATATTGACACTTGAATTTCTTTAATGATAGGCTTCAATATGTACACCCTTGAGTGTAGCTTTAGAGAACTTGTAGAAGCCCGCTTTCAATTTAACACGTTCTTATCTACTTGATAACTCTTCTTTAATTTGATATTCTCTATGGGCAGCTAAGCTGGTACTGCTTAGAATTTGAACCTGTTCTTATAATTAAACACAATTGCAATTGGAGTCGAAATTAGTAGCATAAAAATTTAGAATATAAATTTAGTAATTAGCACTCACAAATTAGCAATGAGAGAACACATTTCAGCATTATGAAAGTTTCTAAAAATCACTAATAAGATTACACAATTCAGCATTTTAGAATAACAGATCAACATATTCATAACCTCAAATCACCAACATTGAACCACAAATCAGCATATTAATAAACTCAAAACAACAACATTGAATGTTAAAAGCAGCAAGTTTATAAACCCAAATCAGCATATTAATAAACTCAAAACAACAACATTGAATGTTCAAAACAACAAGTTTATAGACCCAAATTAGCATATTAATAAACTCAAAACAGCAACATTGAATGTTCAAAATAGCAAGTTTATAGACCCAAATCAGAATATTAATAAACTCAAAATAACAAGTTTATAGACCCAAATCAGCAATTAAATATTTCAAATCAACAAACATAAATTCAGCAATCAACATATGAAATTTAACAAATCAGCATAGTAATTTTCAGATCACCATCATGAAAGTCCCAAATCAACACTATGAAAATGTCATATCAGCAATGTATAAATCTCAATTCAACAATATATAAATCCCAATTCAGCAATATATAAAGCTCAAATTAGCAATATATAAATCTCAAATTAGCATAAATTGATTCACATAAAAACTCATAAATCAGAAAATCAGAATATGAGAGTTCATGTGCCGAAAAAAAAATCAGAATGTGAGAGTTCATGTGCTGAAACTTAGAAAATCTGAAAATGAGAGTTCCTGTGCATATATATATTTAAAAATTCTTAAGGTGCAAATGTGATGAGTAAAGCATAGAAGATCAGAACTCGCGATTTGAAGAACAGAAAAAAAAATCTCAAGATGTGATGAACAGATGATGAAGACCTATTTCAGAAATTTCGAGCATAACACCGAGAAAATGGAACTTTGTGTGCATCAAGAGAGAGAGATGAATGATTTGCAACCATGGATGACTTGCTCTCTCTCTCTCTCTCTCATACTCTACACAGCGTCGCACACACTTCCTTGCTTTCCTTTTTTTGTTGTTCCTCTATATCCTCACACACACTTCTCTTTCTTATTAACATATATATATATATATATATATATATATATATATATATATATATATATATATATATATACCATGAGAAATGAATCTCAGCCACACCCACGTCACAATCCTCATCTCCTTTTATTTTTGATTATTTTCTTATCACCCACTATTATTTTCACTAACACACACATACATATATCATATATAAGATAAATATCATATATATATATATGAGGCTCTCAACAATCAGCCAAAAAGTGAGTCAAACCAACACCTTTTCATTTTTAATTTTCTTTTTTTTTAATGACAAAACTACCACTCCTTTTTTTTTTTTGCTTTATCTAATACTAACATATATGTATCTACTATGCTAATGCATATGAGCCGCCTCCATCAGCAAGCATTTTTAAAAAAAAAAATTGAGAAAGCCTAATGACTCAAATTTGCAAAAATACCCTTAGGACGCCTTTGCCTTAGCATTAATTTCCAAATTGCCCTTCTTTGATAAATTCACTAAAGTGTCCCTGCAATTTCGTTAGTGCATAACATGGAAGAGCATAATAGAGCAGGATAATTAATTAAATCATAAAATAATGTTTAATGACACTAATGCTCCTACAGATCCTTTTGACATTAAAACTTGGGCAAACATGTTCATTGGCTTCCTGGACCATTATAGATATACATACACAATTACATATCAGTATACTCATCATTATCTATCCTAATGGATCCTCATTGGTCTATGCATCTATACATATTCATTCTTATTCCAAAACTTAAGAAATTTCAATTCAGTCTAGTTTTGATCGGCTAAAACCTAGGTTCAACTGACCTTTAAGTTCCTAGCTCTGTCAGTCGGTTGGAGGGTAGTTTCGATTGGCCAAAATATGTGACCGAAAGTGAAGCCCTTCTTCAGTCGTCCAAAATTGGTACCCCATTTACAAATGTTCGGGATCTCACACTTTCGGTTGGCTACTGCAAAGACTAGGTGACCGAAAATTCAAAAATGTTCAAAAACCTGATTTTCACAAGTGTAGATCCATTTCCTAGGTTCATACATTCATCTATAACTCTAAACATAACAAAATCACCATACAATCCATATATTTGAGCCTCATAGATGTAACTCTATACACTTCACAATTCTACTCCAAAATATACATTTTCCCTTGAATATGAACATCCAAAATATACATAACAAGATACAGACATACCACCCTCATTTTCAATGGTCATTCCCACATTTCCATACATAAATAGATTCAAAAGACTTAAGGAAAATCATTATACATTCACTCCTCAAAAGTTCTATATAAGTCAAGTGTGGTGAATACATTTGAAGTTTATGTACAAGATGAGAAACCAAATGTAAATGCAACACTCCTTCGAGCTCTCTAAGCCTTATCCTCCATGAGAGCTTTATCTAAAAAAGAGTTTGGGGGAAGGGGGTGAGCATATAACTATGTCCAGTAGGAATGATCCACCTAACTCGACCTTGACTCAGGCAGCCATGCATAAATGCACAATGAAATCTCTAAGTGCCTACATGCCATGCCTCAATGGATTTCATGTTAAAATAATATCATTTTTGAAATCATGCTTGATGTCACACATTTTTAATGCACATAAACAATTTATAAATGAATCACGTTCACCAATCAAACTCACGTTATGTATACTCTGAAATCAATTCAATTGAGAACTTCTGCTTGTCATAATCCATAGATAGGGTTTTTTCAAAACCATATACTCTGCTTACACTCTATGAGTTACTTAGCCGGTGGAACCGGCATCCGCCTGGCCAAGTTTTGGGTCTTGCACCCTAGGATTTTGGGCCCTTCTTAATTCTCACACATGCCCTAAAAATCACAAATTCTCACAAAGGTGCACATTGTCACACATATGCACAAAACCGTGATTCTCACAAATTTCATCCAATGCAAAACATTTGTCAAATGAATATATTTTAATTCATCCCAAGCTTGTCACAAATGCTATTTCACTCACTTCATGGAAATCACAATAATGCACTTTGAGGAAATCTTATTTCATACATTTATCCCACCCATGGGCTCAAAATTTCATTTATGATGAAAATGGGCATAAAAACTCAACATGAACTCAGAATAACATTTAAAACATGTATACCACATAACCTTAACTTATAGCATGTTAGACAACATCAATTTCGCCATTTAGAATCAAGCTCAAAACAATGAATTCATAAAAATTTTATGTCACAAATATATGACCTAGAAACTCAAAATAGAGAAGAGATTCACACCTCGACCTTAAATTGAAGTCTCCTTTAGCTAATGCTCCGAAAGTTTTCCAAATCCCACCTTGCCAAAATTTGACTTTGTTTTGTTCAAACTGACGCCTTTAGCCTAAGGAACAATCTACCCTTCTTTGGGAACTTTCAAATCAAGGCCTAACCTTTCCAAAATGAAGAGAAAAAGGGAGATGGATGAAGAGGGAGAGTGAGAGAGAGATATTTTCTATATCCAAATGGCTGAAATCCCAGCTCCTAGATATTTAGATCTCCTTATGGCTCAAAATCTTCAAAAGAGTTATGCCGATGAAGGAGATGCCCAAGCATTTGAGGTGGGAGACCATGTTTTTATTAAAGTCTTGCCACATAAAGGAATGATGAGATTTGGGCATATTGGCAAGATATCTCCATGATGTATCGATCTATTCGAGATTTTAGATCATGTGGGTGAGGTTGCACATCTCGTGCATTACCACTGCAAATGTCAATTGTGCATAATACTTTCCACGTTTCTATACTAAGAAAGTATGAGCCGGATCCTTCATATGTGTTAGATTAGACAGATCTTAAGGTGGAGAAGGATGTGTCTTACGAGGAGAGGACAATTTAGATTTTGGACTCTAGGGAGCAAGTGTTTCGGGGTAAGACCATTTCATTAGTCAAGCTACTTTAGAGACATCACGGAGTTAAAGAGGCTACGTAGGAATGGGAACAAGATGTTTGGTCAAAGTATCCTAAGTTATTTACTAATTGAGGTATGTTTCTAATTTTTAAGATAAAATTCTTTGAAGGTGGGGAGGTTGTAGAGACCGGGTCTAATTTTGGCCAATTATTTTTTATTCATCATTATTACCTTAAATTGAATATAAATGATGGTATGTGCATTATATAGAAAAAAATGCATGTGTGGGGACTAGTTTTGAGGTTTGAGGATGTTTATTGGCCAATTAGCTCACTTTTAAATTTTTGGGTCGGCAGGGCCCGGAGAATGGGTTGGGTGGGCTCGAGAAATCAGATATTTTTTTGAGATTATTTATATTTGATTTTAGACCAATTAGAATTTTAAAAATGACTGGGAAGCGATTTCAAAGTCATAATCACTTTTGGAATCAAAAACGGAGGTCGGGAGGGTACATTAGGTGGCATTGGGGCATTTTAGTGTTTTCACACCTAAAGGACTATAAATATCATAATCTTAGATATTTCCTCCATTATCTCTTGACCAAACAACCGGCCATTGAAGTTCTCTCCTTTCTTCATCTCTTTTTACATTTCTCATAATTTGGAAATTAGAGTTTGATTTGGAAGGTGTCGATGAAGGACTTGTTGTTCTACTCAACAAGGGTGATGTTTTGCCAGAAAGAGCTTGTGGAGCTTTGAATCTTGAGGTAAGGGTGATTCTTCTCTTTTAGTCATCGATTTATAGGTTTATTGATGAGTTGGGAGGGTTTTGATTGGTTTAGCATGCTTGGGAGGGTTATTATGTTTATGTATAACTTTTTCCTCTTCCATTGTGGTTATTTTCATGCTATGTGTGACCATATCTTGAGATATATGATGGTTATGAGTATATACATGTTATATATATTAATTGAGAACATATTTTGATATATGTTGAATTGTGTGCATGTACAATGTAATATCCCATTATTTTTAAATATACAATTTTTGAAATAATTCTATTTTTGAGTTTGTTCAGAATCGTAATCCGCATTATGCAAAATTGTAATCTATATTACAAGGAATCGTAACATGCATTTCGCAGAATTGTAATAGGATGTACGAAATCATAATTATGATAGGATTTCTATTTTAAAAGTATGTTTTAAGTGAGTTTCCTAGTTTGTTTTGGAGTTATATAAAACCCTGTTATACAGAACTTATATGCACGTTTGGAGAGAGAGAAAGTTAGAGAGAAGATCACAAAACCATAATAATTGGTCTTACGTGACGTTGCTCTACAAATTGAAGGACAAGTTTCTTTCTTCTCTTCCCCTTTGGACCTATAAACATAGCTCCTCTAATATGTATTAGGTATATGATAGGATTAATTAAGTTTATGAATTGTCTATGTGTAAACATGATATTTGTATATATATCTATATATATGTGAGTGTATATAATCTGATTTGCGTGTTTATATATTTTCTTAGAATTTTAGTTCACTTGTGAGGCATAAGTAATAAGGTTTGCTTGAGATTAAGTTGATTGTGAGTGTCCGATTTGCTACATATACATATATATGTTGTTAGGGACATACAATGATGCTCATGTGTTGGTTTTGACTATATAAAATATGTGTTATGCATGCATAGATTATCATAACTATTGTTTGTATGTGTATATATGTTGCTGTGTTTTCTGTTTATATGTTCACCATGCTATAATTTACTATATATGTACCAAGCTCTTCACATGCTATTAATTAGGTTATATGTATGTTTGATTCCTTGTTAAATTTTTATGAACTATTATGATAGATTTAAGTTGTTTAATATATTGATGGTTTTGAGTTTTCAAATAGGTTGATGGTTGAATAACTAGTTGAGTTGGAATATTTTGAGTGTGCAAAAGAGCATGTAATGTTACTTTTCATATGGTCAATGTGGAAATTATTTCAGATGAACTATTATATATATGTTTATGTTGATTCTGATCAATTATGAATTATGTATGTGTATTTTGAACCATTGTGGGTTGGCTAATAAGTTAGACTCACCAGTATCAATTACCATGGTTGAGTTGCTAGGGCACTGTTGAGTAGCTGGGTACGTGATTTTTTGCAAGCATGGTTGAGTTGCCTATTTATATTTATTATATTTATAGGCATGGTTGAATTGCCTATTTATATTTATTATATTTGTAGGCATGGTTGGGTTGTCTATTTTTATTCTTATATATAATTATAGGCATGGTTGAGTTACCTAAAATTTTATGATTTATTTCATTGATGACATATTTATATGTATTATGTGGGCACAGTTCAGTTGTCTAAATTTTTGTATAGTTTGTAAATGGTCACCTGTATAAAATTAATATGTGTAGATGTTATTATTTTCTCTATTATATATATAAAGATTATGGGTTTATCGATACTCTGTTGGGCTATAGTAGAGAGGACTTGCTCGTGGGATTAACCCACTTGTTGTTGACAAACTTTTAGGTTATAGGCAGTTTCAGCCACATAATTGAGTTTGTGGTTCTTCTCAGATTCATGTGTCTACAGTTATTCCAATATATTCGGAGTAGGGACTTGTTACTATTATATTTTCTAGATTATTAGATTATAGTTTTTTTTCAGTTATGGATTTAGGGGTCCTTGAGTTCTGAGATTCCTTACTTGTATTTAATTGAGGATTTTGGTATTTACTCTGAATTGATTATGAATTTATTTTACTTAGAGTTTTTGGAGATTATAATATTGATATTTATGATTTATTAGTTTTCATTTCCTCTAATTAATTCTTTCTTTATTGCATCTGGTAGTTTGTGCTTGTTTATTGTCGATTGCCTGATGCCTCCCCAGTTTCATGTGTTAGTGTTCGGTCTTAATTAACCAGCCAGACATGCTGATTGATTATTTGTGTTTGTTGGCGTGCCAGAGCCGTGGTATTAGTTCGATGTAAACGGTTGGTCGAACACAAGTATCTCATTTGGAGGTCATGTTGGATTAGACGATTGACTGGAGAGAAAGAATACAAAACTCTCTATTGAGTTCTTTTATTGCCTTAATCAAGAGGACTTTTAACCATGTGAAAAGAATTATGAGACTGAATCGTAGCAAGTAAGGAGGTAGAAGGAGGGAGATAATAAGGAAAGAGGTAGAAACTAAGGGAGAGATAGACAGATGGATTGATTAGAGGAGCCCGAGAGCAGAAAAACTGGGGGAGATGTAGATCGAGTGAGATACAGAGTAATATTTTAGAGAATATTGAGGGAGAGAGATAGATTACACATGATGCAATTGTTTAATTGTGGTTGTTGGAACCTATTCATTTATTTATAGAAAAAGTTTACATCACTGAACCTAACCCTAAATTATAAGATAAAATTGAAATAACTAAATTATAATAAAAGAAATATAAAATGTATGTCAATGCACGTGTCTTCGCACCCTAAGAATGTAATTCTTCTTATATCAACCTCCTTAGAGTCCAGGATCCACTCAACTTCATCCTCAATGCAGCCTCTATTTGCACAGAATCCATGATTGACCAAAGCCTTCCAATCTAGCCCAAGTTCATAGGAGTCCTTGCTCACTACCACCTAGTCCATGTATATATACAGGCCAAGTTTATGTATAGACTATATAACTGACTTTGTAATTGTACTTTCATCATAAGCATCTTTATCCATGGGCAATCTTACCAAATCAACCTATTTATTTCTAGTTGTCAGCCTCCTCAGAGTCCTGTTTAAGGCTTAACTCTTCACATCATGCACCAACTTCAGTCTTTCAATCCATACCAAACTAATTGGAATCCAAATCGTACCGGGCACCTTGTGTCAATCTTGTAAAAGAAAGTTACATAGGTATATATACATATACATATATTCGCGTAATTATATATATATATGCCAGCTTGTTGTTAGGATAGTTTATAATTCTCCTCAGCCCTTTATAGTTTTAATAGAGACGGGTTCTTAATTAGCCTTTAGTTACAACAACCACTCCTATGGCTGCCAAGTGGCGCCAAGATTAGGTGCTAATAGTTAGCCTGACCAGCTCATGCGTGAAAAATGAAAGGTTCTACATATAACTTATATGCATTGATGGGACATATATATGTTTATATGTAGTATATGAAAGCATAATGTACGCTAGAATTGCTTTAGAACTTGAGAATGTATAGATGAACATGATAAGTATGCTATATGTGATATTGTTGCCTAATGTGCATGCATATTGGAGTTTGCCTACGTGCACCATGCACGGTAGTCAGTTTTGTCCAACCATGTTATGGAAGTGGAAAATTATCTACAATGGTATGACTATCGGAGTCACCCCATCATATCGAGGCTTATGCCTATAAATCAGAGTTGTCCTAAAACTTATGATCGTTGAAGTTGTCCAATCATAATGGCAAAGCTATAACTTGCCAATAGTGTATGATTGTCGGAGTTGCCTAATCATACTAGTGTGGTCAAAGTTGACCAACACTGCATGATCGTTGGAGTTGTCCAATCATGTATAGTTATCAGATTATGACTGAAATAGATGTGAAACTTTATATGCTATGTGTTTAAACTGTTAAGGATGATATATGTTGCGCAAATGCATATATGAATTGTATTGGAATAGTTTCCCATGTAGTGTAGAGATGTCATGGTTGCATATCATGTAGGTCGGCACCAGGTCGATGCCTAGGCAGGTTGGGGCATTTCTATTGAGCTGGTTGTATACTCACCCCTCTCCCCCAAATATTTTTAGATAAAGCATTGGTGGTGGATGGGACTTGAATGGCTAGTTTGAAGTACTTGGGAGTACTTGGGACTAATTTTGAGCTTGTGTATATTTATGTCCGTGCTGGATTATGGCATTTTGACACTTTTGGGAAAGATTTTAATTGTGGATGGACAAGTGTAATTGGATTTCTGTATGTATAATTCATGTTGGTATGTTGAGGAACTTAAAAAATGTATGAATGAAAAGTAATCTTTTGGATCAAATGTATGTGATATATGGATATGACTCTTTTGAGATTCAAATGCATGGTTTTTAAAAGAGTTTTATACATGGTTTAAGATTATATATGAGTGTATGAGAGAATGGAATGATTTTGGATCTGATTTATATAGGTTTTGGGAGTTCTAGATTCTTTTAGCCGCTTGATAGGGGCCTATCGGCCGGCTACCTAATTTGGGATTTCAAACCCGAGAGTTTGGAAATTTAGTTCAGCTGAGACCACATTTATGATAAGCGTTGAATGTTAGACTTTATCACACCTTTACTCATAAATTTTGATCCTATAGTTGCACATATTGTATAGCTTTTACGTGTTTTTATGCTTTTGATGATTTCAGGTTCAAACTCAGAATTCGATGTAATTCGATTCCTTTATTAGTTCAAGAATGCATTCCTCTGTCCTTCCGTACTTCATGGAAAGTTTACATCAAGGAATAGTGAATGAAATGTCAAGATCGAAGTAAGAAAGTTGAAGTTTTGAAGATCTGCAGAAGAAAAAGAGATCGATGCATCGAAGTGCCTACTTCGATGCATCAAAGTCCCTACTTCGATGCATTGCCCAAACTTGCAGAAGATATTTTTCTGCAAATATTTTCTCCACTTGCCACTTGTCCAATTTTGATTGGATAAAGTCTTGAATGAAATTTCTATCATATTTTGAGCCTCAAATTAGATATATAGCTAGAGAATATGTAATAAAGAAGATATATCACAATTTCTTATAAGAGAGAGCATAGATAGAATCTTAGAGAGAGAAAGTGAAGTTCTAGAGAGGGAAAGCTTCAAAGAGGGCTTTGTAAGGCTTTGAAGACCATTTTGAGCATGGGACTACCTCTGTCTATGGAGTGCTTCGAGCCCACCATGATCAACTAATCCTTCTCTATGGTTTTGACAAACCCTAGCTTTGTAAATATGTTCTAACTTTAATAAATTGGGGATTTTTATGTTTTTTGTGTATATGTCTTTTGCTTTGAGCCTTATATAAATATAAGTTTATAAATTCTTCATGCTCATGTGTTGTGATTTAGCTTCTTCTCTTAGAATGCTTAAATCCCTCACATGATCTTCAAACACTTGTAAGTTTCACAAGGGCTACAAGTGATGACTTAAGACTAGTTTTCACTATAACATAAATAGCTAGATTTGCATAGTCCATGCTTAGAGATGGTGATTTAGCTACAATTAGGTAGTTAGATAATTAGGTATGTAGTTTGGTAAAGAAATCACGCTTATCGAAGATGGATTATAGTATATTAAGGTGTGTGTATTCTCTTAGCGACGTCGTTGTATGTGGAATTTGTCAACGCGTCATTTAGTACACATTTGCATGAATTCCCCCAATTTATTATAAATGTGACATACTACGAAGCTAGTGGTGAAGTCTAACCCTAGTCCTTTACTCTCCTCTCAACTTTGTATTTTAATTACTTTTATTCTTTCATAGTAGAGTAAGAAAATGACCAACATTTCGTTGTGATTTAAAGAAGAACCAACCCTCAACCTTTAGCGAGTTATACCTACGTAGTCTCTATGGATTGACACCTTCAACTTAGAGCCCTATCCTTCATGGATTCGTTCTATTGCGAGTGGTAAAATTATAAATTGCGAGTAACACACGCATAGCAACTACACACAACAATTTTTGGCACCGTTGTCGGGGACTACGGTTGAATCGTTAAATTAGAAGATTGAGTCTAGTTTAAATTTTTTCTTAACTCATTCTTTACATTATTTGTTTGTAAGTATCTATATCTTTATTTCTTATGTGTTTTATTGTAGGTACTTATCTAATCACGACATCAAGACTTAAGCTTGGATCCTTGTGAGTAGAGTACCAAACTTTCTTGCACTTAGGATTTTAAAATTTTGATTTTGCATATAATTTAAATTTTTGGTTTATTCATATGCAAAGTAGGAGATCGTTGTCATTGCCTTTGTTGCCGTGTGACCTTGAACTTGAACGAACTCTTAGACAACATACTAGCGTTCCTAGGGACCTATATTGTTTAGAGAACATAGGAGAGAAACCATGGCAAATAATGATAACCCAAATGCTCAACAAAATCCAATCTTACCACCCCCACTGGGTGGTGAGATTCTTCGAGATTTTTATGTTCCATCTACTTATGCATCTCCTTCTTGTATTCATTTTCTGAATGCGGGGAGGAATAATTTTGAAATCAAATCCTTAATAATTAATCTCCTTAGTTGTTTTCATGGGCTTCCAAACCAAGATCCTTATAAACATATTGATGAATTCTTAGAAATGTGTTCGACTCTACAGTTGAATGCACAAGCGGAAGACAACTTAAGACTTCGTCTTTTTCCCTTCTCGCTTAACGATAAAGCCAAACAATGGTTTAACTCCTTAGAGCCAAATTTCATTAACTCTTGGAGTTTCTAAAGAAATACTTTCCAATGGGAAAGACTAATGATGTGCGGAGAGCTATCATTGGTTTCTCTCAAAGGGAGGGAGAAACTTTTCATGAAACTTAGAAAAGGATGAAGGATCTTTTGAGGTCTTGCCCACACCATGCTATTCTCAAATGACAATTGATGCAAGGATTTTATGATGGTTTAGGAAAGCCCCACAAACAAATGGTTGATGCTAGTTGTGGAGGTACATTCTTTCTAAAAAGTCTCGATGAAGTATGGATACTCTTTGAGAACTTGAGCGAAAATTCATCTGATTGTTTTTCTTAATGAGAGGAAGAATAAGGTAGTTGCTCCTCTTAATGCAAAAACTGAAAGTATTTTCAAAATGCGTAAGGAGCAAGCAACAGATAAGAAGATAGAAGCCTTAGAAAAAAAATTGGATCAAGTCATATTGGTCGGTTCTTCTTCTTCTCCTCCTACTATTTCTAATCCTACCCTTCATCTCACATATGATGTGTGTTCTTTTTGCTCCAATCCTTCTCATTATATAAAGGATTGCCCTAATGCGGGGCAATACCCTGAATTCTCACAAGAACAAGCACATACACTGTATTCTAGGCTAGGTCAAGTATCATATCAAAACTCTTATACTCCCGGATGGAGAGATCAAATCAATTCCAATATGGGAACCAAAGCCAATATCAAGGACCTCGGGGACCACATGGACAGTAAGGTCAATCTCAATTCCAACCTAGACTTTATCAACCCAATTCAAATTCAAGTTTCTACTACACTCCCAATCAACCACCTTCTCGAGACCCAAGTTTTGAGGAAAAGGTTTTGGCTGCTTTAGGCAATACTGAAAGTAATACCCAAAAGATCAACGCCCACTCACAATCTATTGCAAAGATATAGTTTTAATTGGGATAGCTAGCTAACGATGGAAAATTGCCTAGCCAAACGATGGTGAACCCTAATGGAGTAATTGATGATGCTTCTCATTCCTTTGATTACTACTCCAAGGAGTGGAAGAGTGCTAGAAAATCCAGTTGAGAAAATAAGGGAGAAAGAATATAAGCGTCTGATAAATCCAAACATTCCCATTTTTAATCCAAAAGATATTCCTATAAATCCAAAAGAGTTCTCTAATAATCCAAAAGATAAAAGAAATGAGACGATCATTGAAGCTAAATTCTCATCTATTCCAACTCAAGAGGCTTCATATGAACCTCCTATTCCCTTTCCTCAAAAATTAAGGGAACCTTCTCAATTCGAGAAACAAGAAGAGAAATTGCAAGATATGATAAAAATCTTGAAACAAGTGAAAATCAATCTTCCTCTTCTTGATGCCATAAAACAGATTCCCTCCTATGCTAAATTTCTGAATGACTTATGCACTCAAAAGCGTAAATCTAGGAACTAAGTTCCTAAGAAAGTCAAATTAACTGAGCAAGTAAGTTCAATTCTCCAAAATAACACCCCTCCAAAATTCAAGGATCCGGGTGCTCCAACAATCTCATGTGTCATTGGTGACCATGAATTCGAAAGAACTATCCTTGACTTGGGAGCAAGTGTTAACTTCTTTACTCGATTTATCAGAAGTTAGAGATAGGAGAACTTAAGTCGACCACAGTTATGTTACAACTTGCCGACCATTTGGTGAGGCAACCACGTGGAATAATTGAGGATGTTCTAATCAAAGTGGACAAATTCTATTTCTTAGTGGACTTTATAGTCCTTGACATCAAACCTATCCAAGATCCTACAAAGCATATTTTGATCATTCTAGGTTGCCCATTCTTAGCTACAGCTAACGCTTGCAATAATTATCGTACTGGGGTGATGGACATCTCCTTCGGGAATGTGACTGTTAGGTTGAATATCTTCAATGCATCCCACCACACTTCTAATGATGAAGGCGACTGCTTTTGTTTGGATGTTGTGGATGAACTTGTGGAAGAGATGCTTCCCCAAATCTTGTCGAAAGATCCTCTTGAGGAGTGTTTGAGTCAATTTAATTTTGAAGACTTTGACATTGAGCAATCTATTGAAGATGTAAATCTAATGCTTGATGCCAATGTTATTAATGACTTTTCTAGGTGGAAGACACCAATTGAGCCTCTCCTTACTCTTTCAAGTATTCCTTTAGTTCCATCCCTTGTGTCTACGCCACAACTTGAACTTAAGACTTTACCGTCTAATCTCAAATATGTTTTTCTTGGCCGAATTGACACTCTACTGGTCATTATAGCTTCAAATCTAACTTATAACCAAGAATGTTCACTCATAATGGTCTTAAAAGAAGATAAAAGAGCCATTGGGTGGACCGTTACTGACTTAAAAGCATTGACCCTTCCATTTGTGTGCACTATATATATTTGGAAGATGATGCAAAGACCTCGTATGAGGCGCAATGTAGGTTAAACCCGAACATGAAAGTGGTAGTAATGAAAGAAGTTATCAAGCTGCTAGATGCTGGTATTATATACCCCATCTCGGATAGCAAGTGGGTAAGCCCCACTCAAGTGGTACCAAAGAAATTCGGTATCACCGTGCTTCCAAATGAGCAAGGAGAACTAATCCCTCTGTGCACAACCACAGGATAGCGAGTGTGTATTGACTATAGGAAGCTAAACTCCTCAACTAGGAAGGATCATTTTCCACTCCTATTCATTGATCAAATCCTAGAAAGGCTTGTGGGCCAAAGTTTCTACTGCTTTTTAAATGGATACTCAGGATATAATCAAGTGGCAGTAGATCCGCAAGACCAAGAAAAAATCACCTTTACATGTCGATTCAGAACATTTGCTAATAGACGAATGCCCTTTGGGTTATGCAATGCACCAACGACTTTTCAACGGTGTATGATGTCTATTTTCTTGGATAAGGTGAAAAAATGCCTTGAAGTATTCATGGATGACTTTTCAGTCTTTGGACCTTCCTTTGATTTGTGCCTTCATAATCTTACATTGGTACTCAAGCGTTGTAAGGACATGAACCTCATTCTTAGCTGGGAAAAGAGCCATTTTATGGTTCAAGAGGGAATTATACTTGGGTATATTGTGTCCAAATGAGGTATAAAGGTTGATAAAGCCAAGGTAAAACTCATATCTAAGCTTTCTTCACTTTCTTCGGTGAGGGGCATTCGTTTATTCCTTGGCCATACGAGTTTTTATCACTATTTCATCAAGGACTTTAGCAAGATATCTCGGCCCTTGTGCCAACTTCTTGAAAAAGATACCACTTTTTACTTTGATGAATCGTACCTTAAATTATTTGAAACACTCCACACATTTTTATCAGCCGCTCCAATTCTACGCCCTCCAAATTGTGCTCTTCCGTTTGGAGTCATGTGTGATGCATTCAATTTTACTATGGGTGCGGTCCTAGGGCAACGTGTAGACAAGTTACCACATGTGATTTAATATGCAAGTAAATACCTTTTTGAAGCTCAATTGAATTATACAACTATGAAAAAAGGAGTTGCTTGTAGTTGTCTATGCCTTGGACAAATTTAGATCCTATCTCTTAGGGTCCAAGGTTATTGTCTTTTCAGATCATGCCACTCTTCGGCATTTATTGGCAAAGAGGGACACTAAACCCCAGTTGATTCGATGGACACTCCTATTACAGGAGTTTAATTTTGAGATCCAGGATAAAAAGGGTACTGAGAATGTGGTCGCCGACCATTTATCTAGGATCCTTGTGGAGTGCCATAACGACCAAATTCTAGTTAGCGAATCCTTCTCAGATGAGCAACTGTTTGAAGTCACTCAAATAGTTTCAGTCAACCAAAAGGATTCTTTAGCTGACCAAAATAGTGGCTTCAGCTGGCTGATGAGTTGGTTAGCCGATCAAAACACTCCTAGGCTTTCAGCTGGCTGGTGTAGTACTCCGACCGACCAAAACTAGTCTGAAGTGAGTAATGTTGTTCTATGACTTGAAATGGAGTAGTACATTTATGTAATTCATTATGGAGCCCATTGAGATACATAATCATAAATGTACATATATAACCATAAGTGTATGATGTCGCTTCCGCGATTATAAGGCTTTGGGATGGTTCATTGGGAATAATGGACTGGTTCACACTTGGAGTTCGAGAACGAACTGGAGATTTTGGTAGTTTGGATTTTGTGGTGTGACAATTGAGACTAATCCTATGAAAGCTTAACCAGCAATACCATTTCATCACACTCAGCTCCATTACAGACCACTGAGACCAATTCCCAAATACCTAACCAGTCTACCATAAGTTATTACATGGACCACTTGGGTTCTAACCTCATATTTAAATAATCATACTCGTGTAGAAGTTTACTTACATACACAACATAGATACATGTTCTCACAAAGCACCTCAATGGACCCTGAATTGGCTTACAAATGTCCATCACCTGCTTATAAGGCATAAAACATCAATTTCACACTATACTTGTTTGGTCGGCTGATGGACACTATATTGGATGACTGAAAATTTGGTACACTTTTGGTCTGCTGCTCATTTCATCAGGCGACTGAAAGCCTTAGACTGATCTATCCTTCGACACTTGGTGGGCATCTCACATTGCTTCAGCCATAGATGTCAATGAGACTACTTTCTTCCAACGTCTTACCAACTCCTTTAAGTTTTTAGCTTTCAGTTCTCAAAAGGATGATCCCTCCTTGGTAGTTTCTCCCAAAAAAGATGGGAAGTCAGCCACAAAGGTTGTCATAGCACCTCACTTTACCGGTGCTCCAACTACTTTTAGGACCAGATCAAAGTGCAAACAAGGTGATTTTTGAAAATCGATTATTCGTTGTACTTCTTGTTTCCTAGATAATTTTACTCGACCTTTCTATTCTTCTTTGCAGCCCAATCTTCCAGCCACACTGTCAGTGATCAGCTGATCGACCTTATTGTAGATACAGACCTACAAGCTAAGGAAATTCAGATTCAGCCTTTGCCCGAGGCTGAGGCTCCACAACCTCTACCCCCTAAGGTAAATCCTTGAACATTAGTCATTTGCTATCCTTCCCAAGATTGTCATAATTGTTCTTCTGTTTCAGCCCAAAATAAAGAAAACTACAGCTAAAGGCTCGTTGAAAGGCACCAAGCTTATCAAGGACCCCTCCCCAAACCAATAATTCGGTTCAGATGATGAACCTTTGGTCAAGAGAGGAAAAAAGGTGTTGAGTTCCATCCCACAGGTACTTCCTATCTTCCCCTACCTGACTAGTCTATTGGTTATTATTTGAACTATACTTCTCACTATCCCCTCTGCAGGCCGATGTTGGTGTCGTAATTTAGAGTCAGCCTCTTCCTACAAAAGATGAGGCTGATTTACCTCCTCCTGTCTTGGACAATAGTGGCAAATTGGTCAAGGACACACACCTTTCTCTAGCATCCTAACTAGCCCAACCAGCAACTTCAGCCACCGGAAACATGGCTAAGTCCCCTACTCCTATTAAAGAGGTGTGTACTCCTTTACTAAGACTTTCTTTATGCCCCTTACTCTTCTTCTATTTTCTCATAGTGCCTTCTATTTTTAGAAATAGGTCCAATCTCTATCTTCACAACCTACTGGTGGATCCTTTTCTGCCATGAAAAATTATCTTCAGTCTTTGGTCACCTCGGTCTCAAAAGACAGTTCGTCGACCAGTACTAGTCCTCCCGTTATTCTGACTCCTTTTGCCCAGACATTTGTTGTAACGCCCCACCCTATCCCGACACAATATTGTCCGCTTTTGGTTCCCCCAGACCAGAGACTTCCCAAGGGGTCACCCATCCTGGTACTACTCCCAACTAAGCACGCTTAACTGTGGAGTTCTGGTGGGTTCACAACCATCACGGCTTTAAAACGCGTTGTGTCATAGAAGGGTGATAATCATACATATAATACTTCCCCATTCCTACCCAGGCGATGTGGGATTGAGCACCCTGTAGCCTGCCAGTGTGGTAGCTCGCCCAGTGTCTCGCACCCGCCCACATCACACCCGCCCACAAGGGTCACCACAATCCACCCCCCTAGGAGACCCGACGTCCCCGTCGGCACACTTCCGGCTGGGTGAGGCTCTGATACCATTTGTAACGCCCCACCCTATCCCGACACAATATTGTCCGCTTTTGGTTCCCCCGGACCAGAGACTTCCCAGGGGGTCACCCATCCTGGTACTACTCCCAGCTAAGCACGCTTAACTGTGGAGTTCTGGTGGGTTCACAACCATCACGGCTTTAAAACGTGTTGTGTCATAGAAGGGTGATAATCATACATATAATACTTCCCCATTCCTACCCAGGCGATGTGGGATTGAGCACCCTGTAGCCTGCCAGTGTGGTAGCTCGCTTAGTGTCTCGCACCCGCCCACAAAGGTCACCACATTTGTGGAAGCTAAAGAGGCTCTCTAGAAAATCTTTGAACGGGATCTTCCACCATTGGCAGATGAGATCTCGACCTTGTTAGCCACCATCAACCTATACGGGGACCTTTCCTTGGTTATGTAGGCTGTAATGACTTCTTTCCAAGTATAGTTGCCTGCCAAGGTCGACTCCATCTTCGAAGCTACCAATGCATTTTCTCAGTTTGAAGAAAAATATCAGGCTGAGAAGATACTAGCTGCCAAAATTTTGGAGATCGCGGCTGAATTTGGCAAGCTTGATTGAATGAATGATGAACTTGGAAAGAAAGAACAAACGTTTCAAAAAGAGCTTGCCTGGGTTCAATCTGCCAAAGCTGATGTTACTTCCAGGGCTGATACCTTGCTTAAGAAAACTGACCAACTTGCCCCTCAACATACTGCCCTGAAGGTCGAGCTTTAGAACTGCAAAAGAATAAGGTTTTGGTGAAGCTCGCTCTATAACAAAATAAGCTCTTCGGGGATAAGATGAGGTCAAAATTTGATGCATTATAAAGATTCATTGGACTGTTCTCCAGGAAAATCTTTTGTAATCTCATGAACTATGGGCTGTAACTGATAACTTTTTAACATGGTTCCTTTGGTTATCTTATGAAAAATACTTATTATTAAGCACAAAAACATCGCAAAAAATAAAATTTAAGACCAAAAAAGAAGAAAATCAAAACAAAAAACTATAACCCTATGTTACTCTCAACTAGATAAAGTGGACTGGCCAGACTTTTCTTCCAGCCACTCAAATATAGTTGGCCAATATTCCTTTAAGTAAATGCCATTGATCGGCCTAGGATGAACTTCCCCATTCAAGTATTTCAATCTGTATGCACCTTGATTGACAATTTGATGAACCAAGTAAGGGTCATCCCAATTTGGGGACCATTTATTATAAGCTCCGTCATGTTTTTCAACTAGCAAGATTACTTTCCATACAAGGTCACCTTCAGCAAATGACTTCGGCCTAACTCTTTTGTAATAGGCCTTATTCATTTTTTTTATGGGCTCTAATGTGAACTAGAGCATCTAAGCGTATATCGTCCAAGTCCTCTAACTCAATTAGCATGGCGAGATTGTAATCAGCCGGTTGTAAATTCTACTATAGTGCCACCCTAGTCGATCAAACATTCAATTCTATAGGAAGAATGGTATCATAACCATAAGTCAACAAGTATGGAGTGATAACTGTACTTGCCCTTTTGGAAATTTTGTAAGCTCAAAGAGCTTCTGACAATGACTCATACAATAACTTTGGTTTTTCATCGATCATCTTCTCAATGATCCCAATAAGCACTTTGTTTGAAGCCTCAGCTTGCCCATTACCTTAGGGGTAATAGGGCGTTAATGTCACCATCTTAACCCTTATTTCTTTTCCATAGGCCAGCACCTCTACTGCTCTAAATATAGTTCTGTTATCAGCCATAATAGACTCCGGAAGGTCGAAACAATAGAAAATATGTTTTTTTTAATAAAATCTATCACTACCCACTGGTCCACTGACTGATAAGCCACAACCTCTACCCATTTTATAAAATAATCTATAACTACGATGATCCATTGGTGTTCGCCTGCTGATAGTGGGTTGATCTTGCCAATAAATTCCATGGCCCATCCTCTGAATGGCCATGGTTTGATAATTAGTTATATCTTCTTGACAAGGACCCTTTGAATCGGCCCATGGTTCTGGCAAGCATTGCATCCTTTAGCATACTCTATGCAATCTTTCAAGATCCCTGGCCAATGATACCCATACCTTCTTATTAGCCATCGCATTTTTATCCCTGCTTGATGAGCCCCACATGTGCCTTCATGGACTTCAGCCAGAATCCTCAAGGATTCTGTTTTACTAATTTATTGGAGTAGGATTCCATCTTTTGCACTCTTTTTATAGAGCTTGTCAGCTAATAAAAAATACCTCACAACCTTTTTTCTGACCTTTCTATCCATAAGCCAATTAGGATTTTTTTTTTTAAATCGATCAAAGGGTATCTCCAGCCATTATCTTCTAGTGAGACAGATAAGCTGATTGATTATTTGTGTTTGCAAGCGTGCTTGAGCCGTGGTATCATCTCGATATAAACAGTTGGTCTAACACAAGTATCTCATTTAGAGGTCATGTTGGATTAGATGATTGGCTAGAGAGAGAGAATACGAAACTCGCTATGGAGTTCTTTTATTGCCTCAATCAAGAGGACTTTTAACCATATGAAAAGAATTGTGAGACTAAATCGTAGCAAGGAAGGGGGTAGAAGGAGGGATATAACAAAGAGAGAGGTAGAAACTGAGGGAGAGATAGAGATATGGACTCATTAGAGGAGGCTGAGAGCAAGAAAACTGGGGGAGATATAGATCGAGTGAGATACAGAGCAATATTTTAGAGAATATTGAGGGAGAGAGACAGATTGCACGTGATGCAATTGTTTAATTGAGGTTGTTGGAACCTATTCATTTATTTATAGAAAAAGTTTACATCACTGAACCTAACCTTAAATTACAAGATAAAATAGAAATAACTAAATTATAATAAAAGAAATATAAAATGTATATCAATGCACGTGTCTTCACGCCCTAAGAATGTAATTATTCTTATGTCAACCTCCTTAGAGTCCAGGTTCAACTCAATTTCATCCTCAATGTAGCCTCTATTTGCACAGAATCCATGATTGACCAAAGTCTTCCAATGTAGCCCAAGTTCATAGGAGTCCTTGCTCACTACCACCTAGTCTATGTATATATACATACCAAGTTTATGTATAGACTGTATAACTAACTTTCTAATTGTACTTTCATCATAAGCACCTTTATCCATGGGCAATTTTACCAAATCAGCCTACTTGTTTCTGGACGCCAGCCTTCTTAAAGTCCTGTTTAAGGTTTAAGTCTTCACATCATGCACCAACTTCAGTCTTTCAATCCGGACAAAACTAATTGGAATCGAAATTGTACTGGGCTCCTTGTGTTAATCCAGGAAAAGAAAGTTACATAGGTATATATACATATACATATATTCGCGTAATTTTATATATATATATATATGTACGTATATGTATGCCAGCTTGTTGTTAGGATAGTTTGCAATACTCTTCAGCCCTTTAAAGTTTTACTAGAGATGGGTTCTTAATCAGCCTTTAGTTACAACAACCACTCCCATAGCTGCCAAGTGGTGCCAAGATTAGGTGCCAATAGTTAGCCTGGCCAACTCATGCGTGAAAATTAGAGAGTGCTACATATAACTTATATGCATTGATGTGGACATATATGTGTTTATATGTAGTATATGAAAGCATAATGTATGCTAGAATTGCTTTAGAACTTGACAATGTATAGATGAACATGATAAGTATGCTATATGTGATATTGTTGCCTAATGTGCATGTATATCAGAGTTTACCTAAGTGCACCATGCACGGTAGTTGATTTTGTCCAACCATATTATGGAAGTGAAAAATTATCTACAATGGTATGATTGTCAGAGTCACCCCATCATACCGAGGCTTATGCCTATAAATTAGAGTTGTCATAAAACTTATGATCATTGAAGTTATCCAATCATAATGGCAAAGCTATAAATTGCCAATGGTGAATGATTGTCGGAGTTGCCTAATCATACTAGTATGGTCAAAGTTGACCAACACTACATGATCGTCGGAGTTGTCCAATCATGTATAGTTAGCAGATTATGACCAAAATAGATGTGAAACTTTATATGCTTATGTGTTTAAACTGTTAAGCATGATGTATATTACGAAACTACATATATGGATTGTATTGGAATAGCTTCCCATGTAGTGTAGAGATGCCATGATTGCATATTATGTATGTCGGCGCCGGGTCGATGCCTAGGCAGGTTGGGGCATTTCTATTGACCACCGGTGGTGGATGGGACTTGAATGGCTAGTTTGAAGTACTTGGGACTAATTTTGAGCTTGTGTATATTTATGTTCGTGCTGGATTGTGGCATTTTGACACTTTTGGGAAAAATTTTAATTGTGGACAGACAATTGTAATTGGATTTTTGTATGTATAATTCATGTTGGTATGTTGAGGAACTTTAAAAATGTATGAATGAAAAGTAATCTTTTGGATCAAATGTATGTGATACATGGATATGACTCTTATGAGATTCAAATGCATGGTTTTTCAAAGAGTTTTATACATGGTTTAAGATTACGCATGAGTGTATGAGAGAATGGAATGCTTTTGGATATGATTTATAGAGGTTGGGAGTTCTAGATTCTTTTGGCCGCCTGATAGGGGCCTATTGGGCGGCCGCCTGATTTGGGATTTCAAACCTGAGAATTTGGAAATTTGGTTCAGCTGAGACCACGTTTCTGTCGACCAAAGGGATTCTTCAACTAACTAAAATAGTGGCTTCAGCTGGCAGATGAATTGGTTAGCTAATCGAAACACTCCTAGGCTTTCAGCTGGCTAGTGTAGTACTATAGTCGACCAAAACTGGTTTGAAGTGAGTGATGTTGTTCTATGACTTGAAATGGAGTAGTACTTTTATGTAATTCATTGTGGAGCCCATTGAGATGGATAGTTATAAATGTACATATATAACCATAAGTGTATGATGTCGCTTCCGAGATTATAAGGCTTTGGGATGGTTCATGGGAATAATGGACTGGTTCACACTTGGACTTCAGGAACAAACTAGAGATTCCGGTAGTTTGGATTTCGTGGTAGGACAACCGAGACAAATCCTGTGAAAGCTTAACCAACAATTCCATTTCATCACACTTAGCTCCATCACGGACCATTGAGACCAGGTCCCAAAAACCTAACCAGTCTACCATAAGTTCTTACGTGTAACACTTGGGTTATAACCTCATAATTAAATAATCATATTCATGCGAAAGCTTATTTACATGCACAATATAAATACATGTTCTCACAAAGCACCTCAATGGACCCTGAATTGGCTTACTAATGTCCATCCCTAGCTTATAAGGCATAAAACAATAATTTCACACTATACTAGTTTGGTCGGCTGATGGACACTGCATCAGACAACTGAAAACTCGGTACACTTTTGGCCAGTTGCTCATTTCATCAGTCGGCTAACAGCCTTATTTCAGTCGATTGAAGATACATTTTAGTCGGTCGAAACAACCATTGTCTTTATCCTAGATTTCCCAACTCTCGGGTTTGGTTCCCTAAATTAGCCAGTCAATTGATAGCCCTCAACCAGGCGGCCGAAAGTCCGTAAAACCTAATAAATCATAATTTTAACTCTATACAAAATCATCTATACTTTTTCCACTTAATGGGACATCATAATCCATCATTTCCTTATTCAAAGTTATTCATAAACATGATATATGATGATAATGAACTCAAATTATCATGTTATAATTCCATACATGTACATAATTGAAAAATCATCATACATGTGTTCATAATCCCATCTTCAAATATATACACATGTTATGCATACAAACATACAAGTTCTTAAGATTTATAGCATTACATAAAACTCAAAAGCTTCTAGTCTACATTCCGGACATGCTTAATACACAAAACAACCATAAATCTTTAAAACTCATCTATGCTCCAAAACCTATTCAAGAATTCCCAAGGCTCTACTACCTCCTTTCCATTACGTAAAAAAGACTTATATATTAGGGATTGAGCTCTTGCATGCTCAGTAGGAATCCCTAAAACATGCTTCCTAAAGCTACGTGGATACCACATAAAACATATAACTATGCCACGAACTCATATGATCACAGACTCAATGCAAATCCACAAATACCACAAAACCTATCGTGTATGCACTATGAATTATGTTATGCACCTATTCCATGCCCCTCACACGCACACAACCAATAACTAGGATTCTAATATGTGTCATCCTACATTTTTCAAACAAAACATGTCGATGCAAAACTTGTCATGACTCAGATTCCATATATGGATCATCCAACCTTCCTTAACCAAAACCTATCATTACAAAACCTTTTTCGTAACTCAGATTCTAACTATAGAAAATTCGGTCATCCTTAATCAAAACCTATCAATGCCAAACCATTGCCTTGCAACACCTTACGTTCCCTCACTTACAATCACACATCCACAACCAAGGTATGTATAATGCACCAATGCCACATTTCATGCTATAATGCACATTTCAATTTGAAAAGCAATTAACATGCATTTATATATTAATTGCACGTAAGAAAACATATTACGACATCAAATCATGTTTATATACTTACTTAAGCATTTGATCAAACACATAAGCCACAAAAATTCACAATATGGACCAAACAACCCTTAAACCCCCAATTTTTCCCCATGTCATGCCCACATAAATTTCATAGTAGGCATATAAGCACATAAATCACATTACATATCATTTAAATAATGCAATTGCACATATATACATGTTAAACATCATTATAAATCATTTAAACACATATATAGCTAGTTAGACGCTCTAAGCATCCAATATACTCACAAAACCCCAAAAGTCATTGGTTAGACATCTCTACCTCAGTTTAGAAGAACTTCTAAACAAAACTCCCAATTCTCCCAGATCCAAACTCTACCAAAATTAGCCTTCTCCCAATTATATCGAAGCCCTCCCTGAGAAGACAACCTTTCCTTCTTAGCCAACTTTCGAATCTCACTCTAAGATCCTCAAATCTAAGAGAAAAGGGATAGAGATGAAAAGAGGATGGAGGGAGAAAGTAGCTGGCTGGAGAGAGAGAGAGAGAGATAATGGCCAAAAATATCTTCTCTTCATATTTGTACTAACTTAGGCACAAAATGACCAAAATTCCCCCAAGCCACATAACGTACTCTCTCGACATCCATTTTCAATTCTGAAGACTCCTACGGTCCCGAAATCACTTCCTTACCTCTTCTAAAATTTTAATTGGTCTAAAACCAAAAATAAACTTTTTTAAAAAAATATATAGTTTCGGGGCCCACCCGACCCGCGTCCTGGGTCCTGTCGACCAGAAAATCTCAAATTGAGTCAGACAACTCAAAAACTTTACCAAACCTTAAAACAAAGTCCGTCATTTCCATTTTATCATTACAATGTATGAAAAATTATTTCTACAACCGATTTTTACAACCTCCCCAACTTAAAAGGATTTCATCCCCGAAATCAAACCATACCTGAAGGAAACAAGTCTGAACCTTTGGAATGAACTTCCTACTCTCACTTCCAAGTAATTTCCTCATCAACCTCAACATCAACTCAACTCATTCAGATTCCCTCAATATGGAGCATTAGGAACTCCTCCAATTATGTGACAAGGCCAAACCATATTGCCAACACATGCTAGAATCTCCAATAATCCAACATCAATCCTTTATGTCGTCTCCCACCTCAAAAGATAACCGTCCTCCTCTCTTTCTCACATAATGCCCCAAGTGGTGCCATTATGATACTGGCCTGATTAGTATTGTTGTATGCAAACTTTCCAATTAGAAAATGTTCTTTCAATTAATAACAAGCACAAGTGCTATAATACCCCGTAATATGAGGACATTTAAATTGAGTTTTTATTTATTTGATTGGGTTTTTAATTATTTAAATGTTTTAATTAATTTTGTAAATGCTTGTTTTTATGTGTTTAATGTGGATGTTTGAATTGTTGCTAAGTGTTGATTGAGTTTAATTGTGTGTGAAATATTTATTTTAAATATAATTTTTTTTCTTTTAAATAAAAATATATGGGTTTGAGTTGCGCTTCCTTTTTTATTTTTAATTATTATCTGGTTGGACTAGATTGCTAGGCTGGGCTATATATATTTATATATAGTTGGGAAAAATATTTTATATTTATTAGTTTAATTATTTAGGAATATTAAATAAGAGAAAATAAATTAGGGTTTAGTATTTTCTACGCACAAACAGGGAGAAAACGGTAGACGCCAAGAAATGGGAGAAAAGGTGATTTTGCTCAACATCACAAGGCAAGTTCAATTTCTTCACTTCCCCTTTAAACTTGTAAATATATATAAATATTTGTATTGTTTGATTTCATGAATATACATGTATATGCATATAGGTTTATGTATGATTAGGTTTAACATTTTGGAATTTTTGCTTATTACATGTTAAAGGAATTTTCATTTGATTAAGCATGAATGTATTGTGTTAAATTAGGGTTTCGTTTCTATTATATAGAGTGATGAAAACTAGGGTTTTGTTTTTGGAAATATGTATGTTGACCAAGATCTAGAATTTCGTTTATGGAATTTATATGTAGTGAATTAAATCGTATTGTATGTATTTACATTTAATTTTTGTGAACAGTGTCGATGTCTAGAATTTTTTGACAAACGTATTTTAACCCCACAAGAGTCATTCTTGATCAAAAACGACCTAATAAGCAAAACACAGTAGATTTTGCTATTGGACCATGTCATTTTTTGGCCAAAAATTCTCGTCTAGGTCTCCAAAATTGCGTTTTCATCTTATAGGAAAACTGCTAAATATTTCAGAAATTTTGTTCGTGGACCAAACGAACTCAGAATTGACTGAAATTTAATATTTAGTAGCTTTTGATTATTATTAGGTTTCTTATTTATTATTTTTAGAGTTTTCGGAGAAAGTTTTGTTTTTAGGAATTTCTTTGTGCTGCTTGTTTCCTTTTGTTTTTAGGTTTTCTTGTGCTGTTAGAATTAGAATTTCTTTATAATAAATATATGTGTTGTGGAAATTAAATCATGCAACCCATTCAATTATCAAGTATTCATGAACAGTCCGAATTATTTAAATTTTTATTTTTAAAATTCTAATATTTTTTTAAATTGAAAAAAATAGGAAAAAATATTTTAAATTACTTTTAAATTCTATAAAATTTTTGAAAATTTAAATTAATCTTTTAGGGACAGAATACACATAAGTATTTAATTTCAAGATGAGATGAGTTTCCTTATTGTAGAATTAGTACAAAAAGTATAGTTCAAAATTGGAATTTTGTTTTTTCGTTTTGAAAAATATTTTTTAAATTACCCAAAATTCTAGAAAATTTAAAAAATATGATTTAAGACTTTTAAAAACATATTTTGCATGGAAACCTAGGATTAGAGTTAGGTTTAGATACTTGATGTTTAAATTAAGGTGTTGGCTTTATTGTTGGATTTTCTTTTAATTAATTGTTTAATTTCCATTAATTGTTTCTTTGCTTGAATAAATGTTCTTGATTAATTGTATGGTGTTTAAAACAGTTTATGGTAGTATGATAAACTCATTTACATTCATAGTATATTGTGTTATTTTTATTTGTTTAAATTAATAAATGAGACGATTGGATTTACATGATATTAATTGGCATACTTTTAAGTATGTTAGATTTTTATTTAAATGTTAATTATCCAGGCGTGTCAGGATAGCCTAATACCTAATAAGGTATCTATACATTATATTTGGCATGTCAGGATTGCCAAGCGTGTCAGGATCGCCTAATACCTAATAAGGTATCTATACATTATATTTGGCATGTCAGGATTGCCAAGCGTGTCAGGATCGCCTAATACCTAATAAGGTATCTATTCATTATAATTGGCATGTTAGGATTGCCGAGCATGTCGAGATTGCCTAATACCTAATAAGGTATCTATGCATTATATTTGGCATGTCAGGATTGTCAGGTGTGTCAGGATTGCCTAATACCTAATAAGGTATCTATGCATTATATTTGGCATGTTAGAATTGCTAGGCGTGTCAAGATCGCCTAATAACTAATAAGGTATCTATACATTATATTTGGCATGTTAGGATTGCCTGGAGTGTCGGGATCGCCTAATATGTAATAAGGTATCTTTATATTTTATTTAGGGCATGTCAGGATTGCCTAATATCTAATAAGAAAGTTTCTCGTTATATATTCGAGCATGTTAGGATTGCTTCTTATGTGAACTTAAAACTAGTCTACACTTGCATTGAGATAACTGATGGGTTAGTGTAGTGTGTGGGGCTACTCTATTCTTGGGTCATAGGGTTAATTGTGGATATATTTATGAGCTGGTGGGTTATATTTAATTGTATATAAACATAAATTTTGTGTTTTGGAAAAGAATTATTGGTGGAGGCAGAATAGATTTGCCTAATACCTTATAAGGCATTTGTAGAATATATGGAGGAAGGCATGGTAGGATTGCCTAGAATCTAATTAGAAAACATAGTGTGTTTAGGCATGCTAAGATTGCCTATGATTTGAACTTAGAAATTTGTTCTACCTTTATTGTGATAATAGATAGGTTGATTCAGAACATAGTTCTAGTTATTTATAAGATAGGAGATGAAATGACTAAACGGTATAATTATATCTAGATGTCTTTACTGTTCTCATATAGAGGGTATGTTTACCGTTTCTCTGATTGGGTGGCAATAGAGGGAACTTGCTCGTGGGTTTAACCTACTTAGTTGATATTTTAGGTCCTAGGCAGTTTTCACATCGAGGTTAGAGTATGGAGTTCATAGAGCATCGTGGTTATCTATTCCTTACCAGACTTCAGTGTTTGGACTTAGATGTTTTCATAAAGTATTTACTTTTATGATTTTTGGTTAAGGGGTCCTTGCGTTACGAGACTTCCAAGTTGTATCATTCAGCCTAGTACTATGTTATTTAATATTATCATTTATTTCAGTTAGACTTTTCTTTTAACATTTATAATTATTTTTCTTTTGTCATTGTATTCTATGCTTGTTTACTATCAATTGTATAGGCAGATGGCTCATGCCAATTGAAGATAGTCCATGACTTAGCCTTAATCATATGTTATCTTCTTGATGGATGGAGGTGAGCTTGTAACTACCGACACCACTTATGCATGATATGATTCTCCATAGTTAG
Source organism: Cornus controversa (assembly GCA_026545225.1). Taxonomy (NCBI): domain Eukaryota; kingdom Viridiplantae; phylum Streptophyta; class Magnoliopsida; order Cornales; family Cornaceae; genus Cornus; species Cornus controversa. The sequence goes on along the minus strand of CM048854.1, from coordinate 14,571,126 downwards.
TTCAATTAGCCACTGATTATGAAGTTAGTGGTGAAATCAATAACCTTAGATTTATTTTATATTCTCTACACTCCTCAGTTTCTCTTGTTTTCGTTTAATTGCCTCATTAGTTAATTTAAAATTAAAAATCAGAATTCTTTTCTTTTAAATTTAATTAAAATTAATCCTAACAATTCAACTCAGTCAGACCACAGTCCCTGAGGTTCGACATCCCTTTCGATAGCCCTATTCTGCAAGGAATTTGTTCTATTAGGAAGTGTGGTAATTTTAATTAATACACTCACAACACATGCATCAATTTTTGGCACTGTTGCCGGGGACTGTCTATTTGATTGTTTGAATTTTTAGAATTAGTTCTAATTAGATTTTTAGTTTAGGAATTTTTTTTTTATATTTTGCTTTTAATTTATTTTCTTTATTTTCTTTTTTTATTTTAAAGTACTAATTTGTTTTGTTTTATTTTTTAGTTTAGAATTTTTATTTTTGCTACTAATCTAATTTATTTTTTATTTTTATTTTTTTTCTTTTCCAGTACTTCAATCACCATACCATTGAGCAAGAGGAAGAGATTATTGACGTCATGGCTGGTGTGCGTGGTAATAATGAGTACAAAAATATTGTGCCTGATGCTGTTGTGGAGAGGGTGTGTTTACTTAAAGATTACTATGTCCCAGAGACTTACAATTCGCCAACTGAATTTCAATTGCCTAATATCGCTACACAAAACTATGAGATCAAGCCTAGTATCATTTAGATGTTGCCCACCTACTTTGGGCTGACTCATGAGGATTCGTACAAGCACATGGATGAATTTATAGAAGTTTGCTCATTAATGAAAATTCATAACTTCTCTGAAGATGCTTTTTAGATGCGACGCTTTTCATTCTCTCTGAAGGAAAAGGCCAAGTATTGGTTCAAATCTCTACCGGTGGGTTCTATCACTGCATGGACTCAAATACAAGTGTCCTCATCATTAAGTTCCAATGTGGCAGTTAGTGCAGTGTTTCTATAAAGGACTAACAGAAAGTAACAGACAGATGGTGGATGCATCATGTGGGAGTATTTTCATGTTAAAAAGTGAAGATGAAGCATAGACTTTGTTTGAGAATCTCAGTGACAATTCTTTGCAACATGTGTCTTCATCTCGTTCGAGCAGACCATCTAATACAAGGAAGGCTAATAGTATTTTTGAGATTGGTTCTGTAGATGCTATATCTACCATTATTTATAAAGAAGACAAGTGACCCTGTCATTGTCATACCGGACTTTGAAAACCATATTCGATTTGAAGACTGATTTTGAAGACCAACTTACAAGACTTGAAGACATTGCCGCTGCTCAAAACATCGAACTGACTCCACTACCACTATGTATAGTCCAAGTATTGGGATACTGTGGACAGGGGGAGTGTGAGTGATTGTGGTGAGATAGCTTGGGCTTTGGGAAGCCCAAGTTGGGATTGAGAGCAGAAAAACTATTGTGAGATTTGGTGAGAGTGGTTAAGGCTTAGGGAGGCTATGAATTGGGTGAGTGCTGGAGTGAACTATGTTGTGAGTTCGGTGAGTGAGAGAGTGAATGAGAGAATTACTGTACTGCCCTTCCATACATAGTGGAGCTCAGTTTGAAGAGGTTTTTCCCCACCTCGGGGTTTCCTCTATAAATTTGTGTGTCCATAAAATTATGTGATTGCATGTGCTAACCAAACCAACAATATTAGGAAGAAAAATAGAAGAACCTATTCACCCTCTCCCCCTTTAGGTTTATCAATTTTTTCATCTTTGGACCTTCTTTTGATTCGTGTCTTCATAATCTTACACTTGTACTCAAGCATTGTAAGGACACGAATTTAATCCTTAGTTGGAAAAAGAGCCATTTATGGTTTAAGAGGGTATTGTCCTCGGACACATTGTGTCCAAAAGAGGCATAGAATTTGATAGAGTCAAGGTTGAACTTCTTTCTAAGTTTCCTCAACCTTCATGGATGAGGGGCATTCGTTCATTCCTAGGCCATGCGAGATGCTACCATCATTTCATCAAAGACTTTAGCAAGATATCCCAACCCTTGTGTCAGTTTCTTGAAAAAGACATTCCATTCCACTTTAATTAAGCGTGCCTTGAATATTTTGAAACTCTCTGTACTCTCCTATCAACTGCTCCAATTCTATCCCCTCCAAATTGCGCTATCCCATTTGAGGCGATGTGTGATGCATCCAATTTTGTTATGGGTGCTGGCTTAGGGAAACATGTAGACAAGTTGCCGCATTTTATTTACTATGCAATTAAATCCCTTTCCAAAGCTCAAATGAATTATACAACTACAGAAAAGGAGTTGCTTGCAGTTGTTTATGCCTTAACAAATTTAGATCTTATCTCTTAGGATTCAAGGTCATTATCTATTCTAACCATGCCGCTCTTCGGCATTTGTCGACCAAGAGAGATACAAAGCCTCGGCTAAATCGATGGATACTCTTATTGCAAGAGTTCAATTTTGAGATCCGGGATAAAAAGGGTACTGAGAATGTGGTAGTTGACCACTTGTTTCGAATTCTCATCGAGTGCCATCATAATCCAATTCTAGTTTGTGAATCCTATCTGGATGTGCAACTTTCTAGGGTCACTCACAAGCAACTTCCTTGGAATGCTGACATAGTCAACTTTTTAGCTACTAGAAAAATTCCCCCATCTTGGTCCAAACAGGAAAATGATCCTTTTTTCTCCCAAGTACATATGTACTTTTGGGACGATCTTCAGTTATTCAAGTATTGCCCTGATTAAATCATTCGTTGGTGTGTGCCCGAGAGTGAGATTCCCAGTATTCATACTTTTTACCATACACTTGAATGCAAAGGTCATTTCAGTGCTCAAAAAATCACTTCTAAAATTCTTCAATGTCCTTTCTTTTGGCCATCTATGCATTGGGATACATATTCATTCTGTCGCTCATGTGAGCGATGTCAGCACCTTGGTGCTATGTCCTAGAAAGATATGATGCCTTTGAACCTAATTCTTATCGTCGAAATCTTCAATGTTTGGGGCATCGACTTCATAGGCCCGTTTCTCCAATCCTCTGGTTTCGAGTTCATACTCGTAGTGGTGGATTTTGTATCTAAATGGGTTGAGGCCTTGGCTACCAGAACCAATGACCATGCAGTCGTGGTCAAGTTCATTCAAATGAACATCTTTAGTCATTTTGGAATACCACAAGCCATAATCAGTGATGGCGAAAAACATTTTTGCAACCGGTTCCTATGAACCTTGCTACTCAAATACTCCGTCAACCATAAGGTTGCTGCACCTTACCACCCTCAGATAAGTGGTCAAGTAGAAGTATCTAACATGGAAATTAAGCACATCTTAGAGAAAATGATTCACCCCAATCGCAAAGATTGGTCACAACGTCTAAATGACACATTGTGGGCGTACCGAACACTTACCATATTGTCTCGTGTATGGTAAAGCATGTCACTCACCGGTAAAACTTGAGCACAAAGCCCTTTGGGCTATTAAGAAATTTAATTTTGAGATGAAATTAGTCAGTTTAAACCGAAAGCTCCAATTGAGTGAATTGAAGAAATTACAGAATGACGCGTACGAAAGCGTAAAAATATATAAGGCAAAGACTAAGTCCTTTCATGACCGTCATATCCCCGCCAAAAAGTTTGGCTTTACAACTCTAGGCTTCGCATATTTCCCAAAAAACTTCGTTCCCGCTGGGACGATCCATTTATCATTAATTTTGTTGTTCCCCATGGAGCGGTGGAGTTGAAGGATCCCAAGGATGGATCACTTTTCAAAGTTAACGGGCAAAGGGTAAAACCTTACGTGAATAGTCAAATGCAAGTGGAATATGTGGATGTCATCGATTTCATGAGTCCCGTATATTTGGATATATGATCCGTTCTCACATCTCGCCATAGATGGTAAACTTGGCATCTCCAAGGACCTATCATGCTCTATGTGACCCATCAAAGCCAATAGGAATGTATCTAATTTGTGTATGGTGAGAAGTGCATGCTTGACTTAATTTTCCCACACTTAGAAAAATTTAGCATCAAAGTACCCAAGGTACTTACAATGTATTATAAGTTTAATGTTCATGTATCATAATTACGATGCATCGTAATTATAGGAACAATGCATCATAATGTAAGCCCAAAAATTGAGTCAAATTCTAGTTGATTTTCACTTTATTACGTAGGATGGGCGATGCATCGTAATGCCCACGTGATTGCGCATGCCGTAACTTATATTTTTGAAATATCTCATTCTCCCTCTTATTTTCCTTCTCTCTCACGACCAAAACCCTTCTCCCCTTCAGCCGAACACAACAAACACCACACCCATCAAACAATCATCATCCATCTTCATCAGTTTGGGACTCTTGAAGGATTAAGGAAAGATTACTCATCTCTTTGGACTTCGGTTAGATACTTGGAGGTAAGGGTTTCGTTTCATTATTTGTTAAAGTTTTGTTTGGATTATGTTTGAGGAGTTGAGGGTTGTTGTGTGCTTCACCTAGAAGTTCATTTGAGGTGTGTTTTACATTGTTGGAGGGTTTGGTTGTTGTTACTTGCACCATTGATAGAGAGGGGTGAGAGTTTGGCTGAATTTGGAAGCCAAAAAAAGGTTGTCCTAGACTGTGCACCCCAACCGTTCGAAGAAATTCTTGAACTAATTTTTTTACTAAAAATGGTGCGTGCAAAGGCTCCATCCGACAAGATTAGAGATGTGCCTCGTGGGAAATGTAAGAACAGAGACATCCACCCTGAGCACTTTACAGATGAGACCATTTTCACAGCTGACCCACATTCTTCATGGTCCGTGGTAGGCTTGAGAGGCCGCCGCCTTCTGAGTTTGATGACACCGGCTGCCGACACTGATTACGCTCAGTTGGTTTAGGTCTTTTACCAAAACCTAACATACGACTGTGCTGAGTCGGGTGTGTTCAGGATGATCGTGGATGACACATCCCTCACCATTTCTGTGGAGGATGTAGCTGAGCTTACTGGGTGTCCATGTGAGTAGCTCAAGGACCTCGCTCTGAGTGAGGATCATTATCTGTTTCATCAACTTCTATAGCCACTCAATGTCACAAGGATGGTGCACGAGCTTTATGATAGCCGTTTCACAAATGCCAAACATAACTACAGAGCAAGTCACTGATTTCGAGGCATTTGTGGTTCTTCGACACGATCTTTAAAAGAAATGCCCACTCTTTTGGGTATAGTACAGAGCGTCGAGGAGAGTTTTTGATGACTTTGTATGCCGTATATACAGGTTGTTGGTTTTCTGTCCTGTCTGTCATTTGGGGACAGATTCATGAACTTTGGGAGCTGCTCACTGCAAAGAAAAACCCAAAAGCTGCATCTATGAAACTCCCATTCCTGTACCTGATCACAGCCTTCCTTCGAAAGGTTACTTTTGAGTTTGAGTTGACGGAGGTTTCCATGGGAGCGCCCCTGCATTTTACCCTCCAGAGCTGGCACAAGATGGTGTCACACATGAGTGATCTTCCATTAATAACTCCAGAGGTGGAGCCTACTAAGGGTCAGTATATGGTCTATGAGCCTGACGCCATGGATATAGATGCCCCAGCTGTTGGTGATTTTCCATTCGAGGATATACCGAATGAAGATGAAGAAGATGATGATATGTCAAGCATGAGCCGGGCCGAGTTTGAGTATCTAGCCATAGGCTATGAGTGCCCGAGTGCAAATTTTCAGCAGCTACAGATAGATTTTGCAGATCACCGTCGAGCCATAGATGAGCAGCTGGACACTCTCGGTGCCAGCATAATAGCTCTTATGGAGGGTCAGGAGTGTATTGAGCGTCTCCTTGTGGCCTCCCATGGTTCTCATGTCGTGTCTACCTCTGCACCACCACCACTGCCGCCACCATCTCAGCATTAGTTTAGGATTTACTATTTTATTTCTAGTTTTCTGCATTTCAGTTTATTTTCATTTTAGAACTTATCTTGTGCCATGTTAGCAGTATTTTGATATTTTTGCAACCTTTTTTTTGTATTCCATAAATTCTTTTAATTGTATGAACACATTTCTGAATTAATGGAATATTTGCACTTTCGTTTATACACATGTGTAATTATTTTATATCTTTTCAGTTACTTCAATTATTTTATTTTTTAGTTCTTCTATAATATGTTTGGTATGTAGTTCGCCTTTGTGTAGGTTTTATCCCTCCACTTGTCAGGCACGTACCCCATGTACTTGTTCTCGTTCCACAGTTGATATTCTAACTTTTTGAATTCTATCAGTCTCGCCGGTAACACTGTTCTAACATTTCTTGTTTTCAAACATTGAGGACAATGTTTAATTTAAGTTTGGGGGTACGGGCGAATCTCTTTAATTTTCATTTTTACACATAGTTCAATTTCATTTTCATAATAGCTATGATGTCTTGCCGTTAAAGGTTTGAATGCCAAAACGTCAAAGATGAATACATCTTGTAATTTGGAACTTTGACATCTGTATCCAAAAATTCATAAATTTTAACAAAATTACGTGTTAGTTTATAACAGACCAAATTTTTGTTAAACTTTTGTAAATAGGTAGAATGTGATCTTTATAAACGGAATGACTATCACAGGACTGGGTTGTATGTGTGTTGAGAAGAATTAAGCTGAGCTGATGAGAATAGACAATGAGAATGTAAGGTGGGTGCTAGATGGGAGAAAGAGAAAGCAAGAGTGATTGGGAGAGAGAGGGGGCACTAGAATGATCCACATGTCACCATGCCAAGGGGTATTTATAGGCCTCAGGCATGGGGCTTATGATAACTGTCATCCTACGTGGCACTTGGCCGCGTATCTCTTCCTTCACCACTCCTGGTTGTAACCACGAGCCCAGATCCTTATACCCTTCGCGAGCTTGGTTATACCCGCGAGAGATGCTATGATGATGCCATCGTGGAGTCATACTAGCATAGCCTTTAAATGCTCATGGCCCAACGAGCCTTCCTCTCAATCCTTCATACCACACTCAACCCACTTTCCCGCCTGGGACTATGACGTCATATGCTTCATTATGACACCATAATCGCCCAGACCATATCACAGCCTGTCTCTGTGCCTAAAATGGTCTGTGGGAGCTCGTAGCCTCATACTAATTCTCACTCCTCAATACTAGAAGTAATATCGTGACAAGTTACTTTCCATATTGAAGAGAGGAATTAATAATCTTCTACATAGCCCTTGTTACAAAGACAACCACTCAGGATTGTGAGCTGGCAAGCCACACAATGGCCCATTCTTCCATGGTTCCTTGTAGTCCTTGAGAGTATACCATCATGGTTAGTTTTAGAAGTGTTTTATGGAATCATACTTATCTCAGAGTTGGTCCCAAAAAACACAATCCAATTACCAACCATAACATGCCCGTCAGAGAGGATTGCCCCCAATCCTATTGCTCTCTATGCTCCTATATGCTTTGCCAACCCCCTCATGGGTATTGAGGGTTCCTTTTACAGAAATGTCCCTACGCAGGGAAGCATGTCCCTACGTGGGAAGGGGCTGACCCTACGAGGGGAAGGGCTGCCCCTATGCGGGGAAGAAATACCCGGGCACGGTTTAAGTACACAGGTGTATGTTCCTCGCAAGCTTAACCCATGCGCGGGAAGAATATACCCATGCAGGGCATTCTCACGGGTGACCCTCAGCCGCGAGCTTTATTCTTTTTTCCTTTTATTTTTCCATATCCTTTGTCCTTCTTTGTTCTAGGTTATCCTTATTTACAACTTTTGAACACTGATTTGTGTGTGAGTGTGACTCAAAAAGTATATCAATTAAAAATTTCCACACTTTGCAATAGAACGAATTTCTTGCAGAATAGGGCTATCGAAAGGGGTGTCGAACCTCAAGGACTGTGGTCTGACTGAGTTGAATTGTTAGGACTAATTCTAATTAAATTTAAAAGAAATAAATTCTGATTTTTAATTCTAAATTAACTAATGAAGCAATTGAACAAAAGCAAAAAAAACTAAGGAGTGTAGAGAATATAAGATAAGTCTAGGGTAACTGATTTCACCACTAACTTCACAATCAATGGTCAATTGAACTAACTATGGGGCATCATATCATGCATAAGTGGTGTTGGTGGCTACAAGCTCACCTCCATCCCTCAAGAAGATAACATATGATTAAGGCTAAGTCATGGACTATCTTCGATTGGCATGGGCCATCTGCCTAACTACTCTAATCTAGGGTGCAGTATGGTCCATCTTCTCTAGGCATAATCCATCAAAGCTTTTAATGATATATTCAGTGAAAACCATTATGTAATAATCACTCTCATGATCACAGAAAACAAGAGGGATGAGTTCAATAACAACAATCAAGTATCTAAGACAAGATAAGAAATAATTGAAATTGAATTTATAAGACTTTTATTGCTCAATTCTATAAGAAGAATCCTCTAAATTACACAATCTATCAATGAATATAAAAATTCCCAATAATTAGAACAATCAAACCAGTGATGTTTAGTTAGGGCTCCATCAAAACCCTGGTGGCTGAACTAGCCGCTCATGATACGCCTTGTTCTCCAATTATTCTCCATTCCAAAAGCTCTTCAAAGCTGCTGCCAAGCCTCCTCAATATAGCCCTAATTCGTCACTATTAATAGCCAAGAGAATACATCAAATTCCTAATCCAATTAGGAATTAATTAGGTTTTCCCGCAGCACTAATCAGGTGGGTTTTTCCTGCTGACTTCGGCCCAACTTTTGACCCACTAGAAGTCCGATTAACGGAATTTCCGTGAAATACAAAAGTGTGCAGAATAAAATTTCGTTCAATCTCACGTGAGAATTAAGTCGATTTGAGGCTCAGAAATAAGACTTTTGGTCTATTTTCCAAAACGGGATTAAGATTGTATTATGTGCAGATTTGGGCTTCAGGCCCGAAACCTTCTTAAGCAGTTGTAATTCTCTTGGACCTCTTCCTTGGGCTGAATTAAGTTGAAATAAATGGTTGAGTGAATCTCCTTGATGTAGGCTTCATCTCACCATTTTGGATGTCTTCTTTAAAAGCCCAAAAGCTTGGTTTTAACTGAAATAATCATTAAGACCCCGAAAATACAGAAAACACTAAAATAAAGTAAAATCACAAAATAATCTATCACTAAGAGAATAAAATACATAATTTAAGAGGCTAGAATGCGTAACATTCAACGCCTATCAAGCACCTTACAGTTCTTGTCCTAACTTTTCCTTAAATGCACAAATGCACTCATACATCTTATTGCGGGGTATACATCGTACGAAAAGTTTTGAAAATGTCCATTTTCTTTTTGAACAAATTTGAGAATGACTTCCTATGGCGTGCCTTCTCACCCATAATTCATAAAGATGATGCCTTCTTCCTCAACCGTTGAAACTTCTTCTTCTACCATGAGCGGCTAGTTCATCCACTAGGGTTTTGATGTAGCCCTAACTAAGTATCAGTGGTTTGATTATTTTAATTATTGGGGATTTTTGTATACATGGATAGATTGTGTAATTTAGAGGATTCTTATTACAAAATTGAGCTATAAAAGTCTTGCAAATTCAGTTTCAATGATTTCCTATCTTGTCTCAGATATTTAGTTGTTGTTATTGAACTCAATCTCATTTATTTTCTATGATCATAAGAGCGATTATTACACAATGGTAATCACTGACTATATCATTATACACTTTGATGGAGTATGCCTAGAGAAGATGGATTATACTGCACCCTAGAGTAGAGTAGTTAGGCAGATAGCCCATGCCAATCGAAGATAGACCATGACTTAGCCTTAATCATATGTTATCTTCTTGACGGATGAAGGTGAGCTTGTAGCCACCGACACCACTTATGCATGATATAATTCCCCATAGTTAATTTAATTGACCAATGATTGTGAAGTTAGTGGTGAAGTCAAATACCCTATATTTATCTCATATATTTTCTACTCTCTCTATTTACTTTTGTTTTATTTTATTTGTTTCTTTAGTTAATTCAAATATAAAAATCAGAATTCTTTTCTTTAAAATTTAATTAGAATTAATTCTGTACCAACACATTCAGACCATAATCCCTGAGGTTCGACACCCTTTTCGATAACCCTATTCTGCAAGGAATTCGTTCTATTGCGAAGTGTGGTAATTTTAATTGACACTCACAACACACGATCAGCAATACCCCACTGGGTCTCGGAAAACATTGAATAGAGTTTGGGTATATCAAAAGTTACTTCAAAATTCAAGTTCCTCGGATGCCATCTTTCAGAAACCCTCTCCTTCTAAGGCATAGGAGCAACAGGTGCCCGAGCATGTCGTGCCCGTTGAGGATTACAGGAACTTGACTTGCCATATGTGTTGGCTCTTTTTGGTGCCATATAAGCTTGAAAAGTTTGGTTGAGGAATTAAATCAAACAATTGGTGTGCACAAATTAATTACAACCTTCAACCTCTTGTTTTGTAATTTTCTTCGCCCCAAAATCAACCAATCCACTAGACAATCTTCTCCCCCAATTTTGAGAAAATAAAACACATATTTTCTTGATGAAGAACTTGAAAAAGTTGGAGCCTTGATTAAGAAATTGAGATGAACAAGTTGGAATCGATGTTATTGATGATGATCAATGATGATTTATTATAATAAAATCACCAAATTGAGAAATTGGAATCTCGATTGATGTAGGAGAGTCAATGGCAAACTCTAAGCCTTGTAAAATTTGAGTGGGAGAATTGGAGCATGAAGAGAGTAATATATATAAAAATTGACCCAGCCCCTTTTATATATGGGCGATTGATCCCCCCTCAGGCTGGGCGATCGATCGCCCCTTGTTTGCCTACACCAAAAAAAAGATTAATGGGGCAATCGATCCCCCTTGGAGAGGAGCGACCGATCGCCCTGCTGGGTACACCTTGGGTATCAATTACCTAAGATCGATCGAATAGTGCAATTTTGAGGTAGTGATCACCCAAGGTCGACCGAGACCTCTCTTCTTCACTCGTTCTGAGTCCGAATACCTTGGTACACCTCCAGACATCCCTCGAAAGCAACTAAGACATCAAAAAATCAAACAAAACACATTAAAACACACCTAAAATTGAAAGAAAAATAAAAGAAAACATGAGAAAAATTGAAAAAAAGAAAAACTAAAAGAAATCAAAGATTAAAAATACAAACTACCCCACAGTTAACGTTTAGGTGACATTCATCACCCGAGAGGATCAAGTAATATAAATGGGATTCGTCAAGTCGACGGATTCCATGTCTCCGGTAGGCATAATCCCCTCTACACAATGTTTCAAATACCATGGTAGCAATCCCTTGAATACTCCAAATGATTTCTCATCCAAAAATGATTCACGATGAGTAGGCAATGCATCGAACGTGGAGTCCCATAGAATCTGAGATAAATGGTCCACCACCATATTCTTTGTCCTATTTTTATCTTTTATCTCCAAGTCAAATTCTTGCAACAATAAAAGCCACAGAATAAGACACGGCTTAGTTTCCTTCTTTGTTAGCAAGTGCCAATGTAGCCTGATTAAAATAGACAACCACATTGGACCCTAACAGATAAGAACAAAATTTGTCCAAAGCGAATACGACTGCTAGAAGCTCCTTCTCTGTAGTGGTATAACTAAGTTGAGCATCAGAGAGGGTCTTACTAGCAAAGTAAATAACATAAGGGCGTTTGTCCTCCCATTGTCCCAGAACAGCTCTTACTACATAGTCAGAAACATCACACATGATTTCAAATGGCAATGACCATCTCGTAGATTGCATGATTGCTGCAGAGGATAACAAAGACTGAAGCTTCTCGAAAGCTTGCAAATAATCATCATCAAATGAGAAAGTAGCATCCTCAGTAAAGAGTTGACACAAGGGTCGAGCAATTTTATTGAAGTCCTTAATGAATCTTCTATAAAACCCGGCATGGCCCAAGAAAGAATGGACTTGCCTCAATGTAGTAAGAGGAGGTAAAGTGGATATGAGATCAATCTTTGCTTTATCCACTTCAATGCCCCTTTTTGAGACAACATGCCCCAACACAATGCCCTCTTTCACCATGAAATGGCTCTTCTTCTAAAGATCAAATTTTGGTCCCGACATCTATGAAGTACGAGTGACAAATTCCTCAAACAGTCCTCAAAGGATAACCCAAAAACAAAGAAGTCACTCATGAAGACCTCCAAGAGATTTTCCACCATGTCAAAGAATATAATCATCATACACCTCTAAAAAGTCATAAGAGCATTACATAACCCAAAGGGCATGTGACGATAAGTGAAAGAACTAAAGGGATATGTAAAAGTGGTCTTCTCTTGATCTTCTGGATCTATGGCCACTTGATTATAACCAGAGTAGCCATCCAAAAAGCAATAGTAGCTCTGACCTTCCAACCTCTTCAGAATTTGATCAATGAATAGAAGAGGGGAGTGATCCATCCGAGTTATAAAGTTAAGCTTTCTGTAGTCAATGCAAACACGCCACCCCGTGGTAGTACATTATGGAATAAACTCCCCCATAGAATTTGGATCAATGGTAAGGCCAGACTTCTTGGGAATAACTTGAGTCGGGCTCACCTATATGCTGTCAGAAACTGGGTAGATGATGCCTGCATCAAGTAATTTGATCACCTTCTTTTTCACTACCTCTTTCATGTTGGGATTCAATCACCTCTGTACTTCTCGAGATGGCTTGCTATTTTATTTTAAGTGAATCTTATGCATGTAGATAGAAGGATCAATAACCTTGAGATCAGCCACACTCCACCCAATTGCTTCACGATGTTGGTACAAAATCTCTACTAAGCTTGCTTCTTGAGTGTCTAGTAAATCAGAGGCAATGATTACCGAAAGGGTTTTATTGGCCCCCAAAAATATATGTTTCAACTTGATGGGCAAAGGCTTCAGCTCTAGCTATGGAGGGGACTCCAATGAAGGCACTAGAGGAGTGCTAGAAAGGAGAGGTAGTGGCTCAACTAGATTTCTCCAAGGTAAAGTATTCAAAAATTAGAATGGCTCCAACCTTAAGCATAAAGTTTACCTTCTCACTGGGTTCCACACTATTAAATGACTCAAAGTTAAAGAAGGACAGGCATGCCTCCAAAGGGTCGTGAGATAGAGAATATGAAGCAAATTCCTCCACACAATCTTCATTAACATCCATGTAGAAAATATCACTCTGATCTGGAGGGTGTTGGATAGCATTTAAAATATTAAGCTTGACCTTCATGTTGCCAAAAAAGATGTCAATGACCCCTAACCTACAATTTATGCAGGCATTAGCAATAGCTAAGAAAGGCTGACCAAGGATGGCTGGAATGTGTCTCATTAGATTATGGACTGGCTCAGTGTCTAGCACGATGAAATCAACAGGAAAGTAGAACTTGTCCACTTTCATGAGTACATCTTCAACAATCCCTCATGGTTACTTAGTTGATCTGTCTGCAAACTATAATACCACCGAGGTAGGCTTCAATTATCCCAAACCCAACTGTAGGTAGATTGAATAGGGTAGCAAGTTTACACTTGCACCCAAACCAAAAAGACCTTTATCCACATGGTACTCCCTAATGATGCATGAGATAGTTTGGGCACCAGGATCTTTGTACTTGGGAGGAGTGCAATGTTGAATTATGGAATTCACTTGTTGTGGCAGCATTACCTTTATTGGCACATGACTCTTGGAATGCCTTTTCTGAGTGCACAAGTCCTTCAAAAAAATTTCATATGGAGGAATATGCCTGATGGCATCAAGGAGTGGTAAATTGATCTTTACTTGTCAAAACACCTCCATCATGTCATGCAGCTTGTCCTCTTGCTTCCTCAACTTGGATGCTTCTTGAAAACATTATGGGAAGGGAGCCTTGGGCTCATATAAATTTTTAACACTTGGACTTGTGATCACTTCTTCTTTAACTTTCTCTTCCTCCCCCACCTTGTTGTCAATTATTTTTCCACTTTTCAAAGTGGTAATGGCTTGAACTTGCTCATGGGGTGGGTTGCTTGAAGAAGTATGCATCCCTCTAAGATTGATAACTCGTTGACTTGGAAGCTTTCCCTCTTTTCTTCTACTTAAGGCATTAGCAATTTCTCCAAATTGAGATTCTAGTTTGGTAATGGACTGAGAATGAGAATGTACCAGTTGAGAAGTAACTTGCACTATTTTGACAATGGAATCAAGCTTCTCAAGTTTAAACTCAATCTTCTCGAGCCTAGCTAGGTCACCCATCATCTTATCTTCAAAGCCAGAATTTTCTGTGGCATAGGAACTTGCGCTTGATATGGCTGTTGAGGTACATAGTTCCTAGGCTGATATGTAGGCTGCATTGCTACTCCTTGGTTGCTATAAGAAAAACCAGGATGATTCCTCCATGTTGGATTGTAAGTATTACCATGTGGAGGATTCATTGGTCCAGTGAATGTAACTTGGACTTGCACTTGTTTAATTTCAAAAAATTGTCCAACTGAAGGACAATTATTCACATTATACATAAGGTTAGAGCAAAAGTCACAAGGGCCTAGCAATGAGGAACTTACAAAAAGAGGAGCTTGATTAGTTCCCATGATTAATGCTACTGTCTGTGCAATCAAGTCAATGTAGGTTGGCATAACATCTGTAGCACCGACCTCAAAAATCCCATCAATCTTCTTTGTAGTGACTGATCTGTTAGAACGAGTAGAGGACATATGTTGTAGAGAATTGTCACTTAGATTTTCAAATAAGGTCCATGCCTCTTCTTCACTCTTCAGCATGAAAGTACCTCCACATGATGTATCCACCATTTGTCTGTTAGCTTCAGTCAGCCCCTTATGAAAACTTTGCACAAGCTGCCACTTAAGAACCTGATAATGTGGACACTTCTTAAGATGGTCCTTGAAACTTTTTCATGTCTCATAAATTTGGTCCCCCTCATGTTGGGAGAAACCAGTGATAGCCCGTCTGAACTGATTGGTCTTCCCTATCAAAAAATATTTTTTGAGTAACTCATATTGTATTTGAGTCCATGTCGTGATAGAGCCCGATGGTAGAGAATTAAACCAATACTTGGCTTTGTCCTTCAAGGAGAATGGAAAGAGTCTCATTCTGAAAGCATCTTCAAAGAAGTTGTGAATTTTTGTAGTTGAACACACTTATATGAACTCATCCAGATGCCTGTAAGGGTCTTCATGAGTCAGCCCAAAATATTATGAAAGCATCTGAATAATGCTGAACTTGATCTCATAATTCTGAGCAGTAACATTAGGCAGTTGGAATCCAGCTGGCAAAGTGTATGTCTTTGGGACATAGTAATCTCTGAGCAATCTCGCCCCTTCCGCCACTACATTAGGCACAACATTGTTGTTGCCATCATTATTATTACGCCCATCAGCCATGGCGTCAATAATTTCTTCCTCTTGCCCAATGGTATCAACAGTAATGTTCCTCTACTGTCTGAGAGTACACTCAGGCTCATGATCAAGAGGTATTAAATGATCAACCACAGAACAACAACCGTGCATATGGTGACTAAAGTACCTGAAAAGAAAACGAAAGAAAAATTAAAAATATAAAAATTTCCTAAACTAAAATCAAATTAAAACTAATTCTATAGTCCAAACAGTTAAATAGACAATTCCCGGTAATGACGCCAAAAATTGATCATGGCTAAATGTATCAATTAAATTATACCACTTCATAATAGAACGAATTCTTTGCATACTAGGGTCATCGAAGGGGTGTCGATCCTCTAGGACGGTGGTCTGACTTTGTTGGATATATGGAACTAATTCTAATTAAATTAACGAAGAATAGTTTACTGATTTTTATATTAACTAATAAAGAAATTTAAACAAAAGTAAGAGAAAGGAGTGTAGAAAGTATGAGATAAATCTAGGGGTTATTGACTTCACCACTAACTTCACAATCAATGGCAAATTGCTCTAACTATGGAGAATCATACCATGCATAAGTGGTGTCAATGGCTACAAGCTCACCTCCAACCGTCAAGAAGATAACATATGATTAAGGCTAAGTCATGGACTATCTTCGATTGGCATGGGCCAATCGTTGAATAACAATAATTAAGTATCTAAGACAAGATAAGAAATCATTGAAACTGAATATATAAGACTTTTATTGCTCAATTATTTAAATAAAATCCTCTAAATTACACAATCTATGAATGAATAAAAAAATCTCTAATAATTAGAACAATCAAACCATTGATATTTAGTTAGGACTACATCGAAACCCTAGTGGATGAACAAGCCACGCATGGTAGAAGAAGATACTACAACTGTTGAGAAAAAAGGCATCATCTTCATGGAATATGTGCAAGACCTTGTTCTCCAATGGTTCTCCATCTCAAAAACGCTTCAAAGATGCTACCAAAATTCCTCAATATAGGCCCAATTCGTCCTTTTTAATGGCCAAGAGAATATGAAGTGTCCCCAACTAATTAGGAGGCAATTAGGGTTTTCTCGCAGGCCCTAATTAGGTAGGTTTTTCTACTGGCTTTTGGCCCAAAGTTTGATGCCCCAGAAGTCCGATTCACGAAATTTACGTGAATTACAAAAACATCCAGAATCAAATTTCATTTAACCTCTAACTGAATTAGGTTATTTTGATGCTCAAAAATTAGAGTTACGGGTTGTTTTCCAAAATGGAATTAAAATTGTATTACACACAGAATTGGATTTCAACTTGAAATACCCTTAAGATGTTATAATTCTCTTCGGCCTTTTCCTTGGACTGTTTTGAGTTAAAATATGGAGTTAAATTGATCCACTTGATGTAGGCTTCATATAACCCTCTTGAATGTCATCTTTGAAAGCTTAAAAATTATGGTTTTAACTAAAATAATCATTAAGGCCCTAAAAATACAAGAAACACTAAAACAATGTAAAATCACAAATAATATATCACTAAGAGAATAAAATATACAAATTAAGAGGCTAGAATGCATAACATTCAATGCCTATCAAATTCATAATGACATGTGCTTACATTCAACTTCCAAAATTAGAATTTTGACATTTCCCCAAAATTTCACATATTCAATATTCTTTATATAAGGCATACATTAGCAATTCAAGCATCCTATATCACATACCAATCATTTCTAATCCAAAGAAACGCACATACATTAATTCAAATCAATAATTTCATTCTAAAATCCCATATAATCATATATAACATAAAATCATCAATTTAATGCCTAAAATATGAAATTCAACTTGAAATGAAAGACACAACACACCCCTTACCTCAATAGTTATAGTCTCAATTTATCCCTTACTTTTATCAAAAAAATAAACATTTTTCGAATTTGATTCTGGATGGATCAAACTCGAGCCCTCAATGTGTAAACCAACTCTCAAAATAAATGGAGAAGAAAAATATAGCTACATATAGATATATATTGCCCTTTCTATGCAGCTGATGAGAATGAGAAATGAATTGTTGAATGCTCTACTTTGTTATTTATAGACCTAAAATTCTTATTTACAAAAATACCACTAGTCTCTCATTAAACCTTCCTGGGTTCCGTTTTCACTTTCAGTAACTTTTACGGACCCGAAATTGATTCTTTAGTGCGTCAAATATTTCATTAAAGTTATCCCCAAATTTGGTGTCATTCCGAAATTTTCAAATTTCCTGAGCCTACTTGACCCGAAAAAGTCAAATTTTGCTAAATGATTCCAAAACTTTTTCGGACTTTCATACAAGTTCCGAATCATGTGTTTTATATTTAAAACACATTTATAATCATTTAAAATCATATTTCAGAAAATAATTAAATAGAAGAACAAATTTGAATCTCTACAACCTCCCCACCTTAGGAGATTTCGTTCTCGAAATCGGACATACCTTGTGAAAGAAACAAGTCCAGGTACTTAGAGAAAACTTCTTGCTCTCATTCTCAAGTAGCCTCTTCTTGCCCCTCAACACTTGATCTCTAGTGTCAAGAATTTCCATTGGTCACTCCTCATACAACACATCTTCCTTAACCTCAATGTCTCTCCAACCCAAAATATATAACGGATCCATAGAGTCTACTTCACATATACCTCTAATGAACACAATTGACTCATATAAACCACCTTGAACACATATACATCATTTAGCACATAAATGGAACATATATTCCACTAAAAACGTGATAGCAGAATGAAGTATCTAAGGTAAAACAACTTTCACCTATGCAAATCATGCAAAACTACATGTCACAATTAAAGGACCTATAGATCAAGGAAAAGAAGGAATTCACACCCCTACCTCAAGTTTGAAGCTTTTCTAGCCAAAATCCTATAATTTTCCAAGCTTCAACTTCTTCAAAATCTGATTTTGTTTGGTTTAAAGTGAAGCCCTTAACCCGTAGAACACTTTGTCCTTCTCCAGGAACCTCCAAATCCAAGCCCAAGGCCTTCGAAATGAAAAGAAAATGAGAAAAGATGAAAAGAGAAAGGGAGAGAGAGAAAAAAAGTTGGTCTGCTGTGTTTAGCATCATAAATGGCTGAAAATTTCAGCTACACTAATATTTATAATATCTTGTGGCATGAAATGACTAAATTGCCCTGAGCCACTTAACGTACCCTCTCGACTTTCATTTTCAATTTCGAGAGTGGCTACGGCTCTAAAATCACCTCCTTAACTCTTTTAATATTTCATTTGCTTTAAAACTAAAAATAAATATCTCCCAAAAAATATCTGGTTCCCGATCCCACCTGACCAGCGTCCCGGGCCCCACCGATCCAAAAATATCAAAATGAGCCAACTGACTCAGAAACTTTCCTGAACCTCTAAAAAAGCTTCCAAATATGTTTCTCATATTTCAAACACACATATCATCATTTAAAATTCATTTATGATAAAAATGATGAATAAAAAAAATCGATCAAAATTGGACCCACCCGGTCTCTACAGATAAACACTTAATATTTATATTCGTTGGTCAAACTCCAAGAACACACATGATTGGCCACACTCTAAGTGTAATGTGGTATTGGTCAAATTTTGATAACTAAAGTATGATTGGCCAACTCCGAGTGTTATACGAGTATGAGGACGATCTCTGATTCTTAGGCATTCGCCTAGGTATGATTAGGCAATTCTGATGATCATACCAAGTGGATAATTTCCCAATTTGGTGACATGAATGACCAAACTTTGAATGTCATGCACCTAAGGACAACTTTGAAACATAAAGGATTTAACAATTCTATATATGTGCATTAAGTAACATAAATTCACAACTAGCATATTTATGATGCATAAAATAAAATTCATGGTGTATACACACACACCATTTTAATAGTCCATAGATCATGCTAATGGAGTTCATGCCTTCACAAATCAACACATAACTCTCATATGCTCATAAATTTCATATAATACATATATATTCATAAAATCACATACATTTCATTTTTTTAAACATATCTAGCATGCTTATACCAACATTTATTAACATATGTTCACAATTCACCATACAACACCTATATATTCACAAAACCATATATAGTCCATATATACTCAAAATCAAAGCATATTTCACATAGAGATCTAACATGCATGCATAGAACTATAAACAGTGCTATAAATGAAATTAATACCACCACCCTAACTACTTTATGCATACTAAACCAACCAAATCATTATAAACCATCAAATTTCCTAGAAAATCGATGATTAGAATAAAAGAAACCCCCCTACCTCAAGTTTCAAGCTTTTCTAGAAAAACTCTAGAAATATCCAAGTTTCAAATTTACCCAAATAAAACTTTGTTTGAGTCAAAATGTTGTCCTTACCATATAAAACAAGTTGCCTTTCACTAGCACCTTTCAAATCCAAGCTCTAGGGTTCCAAAATGAAGAGAGAAAAAGAAGAGATGAAAAGGGGGAAAGAGAGAGAGATGGCTAGTTTTCTTTAACTTCACAAATGGCTGGGTTCTCATCCATATAGATATTTATAATATCTTGGGGTACAAAATGACTAAAATACCCTTACGCCACTTAAGGTAGCCACCTAACCTTTGTTTTTTATTCTAAAAGTGGCTATGGCATCAAAATTAATTCCATTCTTATTATAACCTTCTAATTGGTCTAAAACTAAAAATAAATATTTTTAAAAAAATATTGAGTTTCTCAGCCCACCCAACTCGTGTCCGCCCCACTAACTTGAAAATCTCAAATTGAGCCAAGTGACTCTAAAACATCCTCGAACCTTAAAACTAGTCCTCACACATGAATTTCATATATATAATGCATGTACAGTCATTTATAATTATTTTAAGAACATAAATGATAAATAAAAGAAAAATTGATCAAAATTAGACCCAGACTCTACATAATAACTTACTATCTCAATGAATTGATGGCTTCTCTCTCAGCTTATGAAGAAAGGATGAACAAATCAGTAGAGAAAATTTTTGAGCAGGCATTTCAGTCCAAGGTGGAGATTTCTAAGAAAGACAGAAGTATTGAAGGCACTTATGAACATAAACATCTAAGGCGAGGTTGAAAAATATATGGTTATCATGGTCGTGGAGGAGGACGTGGCAAATCTAGTATGGGTTGTCAAAATTATGATAGAGATAACCATCATATTGATAAAGGGAGCCAAAAATAGAACTACAAGGGGAAGCAATGTTATCACTGCAAGAAGTACAGGCACATTAAAGTATACTACTGGGAAAAGGAAAAGCAACAAGCTAACTTTACTGAAACAAAAGAAACTAACCATATGATAGGAGATAGAAGTCTCTTCTACAGTATTGATGAAATAGTAAAGTTACAAGTCTAGCTTGGTAATGATAAGCAAGTTCAATTGAAGGCAAATGGGCTATTGTGGTTACGGGCAATGTATTGAAAAATTGATTAATGATGTTTATTATATTCTTGGTTTAGCTCATAATCTACTAAGTGTGGGTCAATTAACTCAAAAAGGATATTTAGTCCTATTTAATGATGATATATGCAAAATTACTAAGGAGAAATCTAATATGCCTCTTCTTAAGATTCACATGACTAAGAACAAGATATTTCCTCTTGATCTCTCATGTTTTGATGATTGTGCACTAGCTGCTAATGCTAATAATGATTTAAGGCATTGGCATTTGCATTATAGACACTTGCATTTTAATGGGCTGAAATTATTGAGTTAGAAAAAGATGGTGTTTCATCTTCCTTCTACTATTTACATTGATGATATTTGAGAATGTTGTATTTATGGGAAGCAACATCTCTTATCATTCTAGTTGGAAAAGCTTGGAGAGCTAAGATGCCTCTAGAACTTGTTTATGTAGATATTTATGTCCTTACAAATACTTTATCCTTAAATAAGAGTAGATATTTCTTATTGTTTACTGATGATTATACTTGCATGAGTTGGGTTTGCTTTCTTGCTTACAAATCAGAGGCTTTTGAGAAACTCCAGAATTTAAAGCTTTTGCATAAAAAGAAAATGGGCAAGCTAATCTAACAAATTCATGCCCCTAATATAACACCTTTCTTAGGCAATTTTAAGGTTTCCTTAGTCGCTGCACTAGGGTTTGTGAGGAAGAGATTGCTTGCTTGCATGGAAGAGGGTCAACCTTCCGCCTTGCCAATGGGGTCTTCTCCTACTCGTAACCAGTCTACTCTACTGATGGTCCATGAAACCCATAAACATGTTTGCCTGAATTTTACTATCAAAAGGATATGCAGGGAAAAATTAGAAATTATAACTTTTTGGGAAACCCTAACATGTTTCTTACATGGGTATTATAAAAGAAGAGGAGTGGAGATTTTAAAGTTAAAGATGAGCCAAAAAAGGAAAGAAGATACAAAAGTTGCTAGTGTGTGTGCGACATTGTGTATATAGTGAAATAGTGAAGGAACCATAATGTTTGGTGCTAAATACATAATATAAAATGAGAAAGGCAAAGAGAGAGTGAGCAAAGAAGAGAGCCTAGAAAGATAAAGAGTGAGAGCTAAGGGACATTTTGAGGAAAACTGTTTGCATCCATGGCAACCGAACAAGTTACATAGAAATCTCAGAGCCTCACTTTGGAAATATCATACAGAAATTTCAGAGCCTCGCTTCATCAATTTTGTACAGAAAACTCTGAGCCTCTGTTCATCGTGTCTCATGGTTGCCGATCGAGTCATGATTTTTTAGTCGCTTGTATTATCTTTGCCAATTCTAACTGAGCCTTTGTTTATCCTGTTTCATCATCGCTGATCGAGTCATGAAACTTTTGAATCTTGAAGCATCACATCGATATACTCTCTCTAATCTCTTCTATTTCACACATCACAGACGCACTGGTTGAGGCTACTTGTTGACACACACACAAGCATAAGCACACATCAATTTGTTATAATTTGTGCTTTAAATATTTGTATACACAATTCACAGGCATACATGTTTATTCTCTAGTTTGAATTGGATTTGCGCTGATCTAGAAATACATTTATTTTTCCCCAAATTTCTACTTCTGAAAATTTGTGTGATCGTGTCTGTTGCTGAAAAAATGTTAGAGTTATTCTATTTCTCAAAATCTGGTTTAAAGAGTGTATGAGCTACTATGTTTCTCTATCTACAATTTGGATTTAACATTTCATATCTATCAATGCTGATTTAGAATTAAAATTAAGGCTACCCTTGAATCTGTGCACCATAACCTCTCTTTTGACCTCAAATAACCTGTCAAAACCCTTGGTCTGCCAAAACTTATTTAGTAAACATCATGACTGTTTTATTTGAGCTTAACAAATGTATTTCGTTACATTAAGGCTATAATTTCTAAGTTAAAGTTAATTTACTGAGTACAACTCAAATTCATATTCTAAAACCTCAATATAAGATGTGAACAGTGACTGTTAAGACATGTGTTGTTGTTATGCTCTTAATTGATTTAATGTTTACTCCAGTAGTAGGTTAAGCTTGAAAAGGGTTTTAGCATGCTCATTAAAGTTCATTAGAGTTGTTCTTTTTTTTAAACTGTTTAGCTAAGGTTGAGGTTAGTTTTAATTATTGCCCATTTACTGTTATTTTTACTGTCAAAAGCTGCAAAAAGGGACTGATTGGTTCACAACATTTACAAAGTCGCTTGCATTAGTCCTGATATGTGTATATTTATAGAATTGATCAGTAAGAACCAACTTAGACATGTGAAAGTTGCTTCATCACTATTTATTCAACTGCACCTCATTTATAATCCAAAGTAAAGCTATCAAAAGACTATTGTATTGCTGATTTGGGTTTTTAAACTTGCTGATTTGTGAACAAATAATGCTGATTTTGAGAGACTGTTATATTGATGATCCTAAATTAAAAATTTGTTGATTTGCTGAATATAAAATGATGAATTGCTAAATTTATATATAGCTGCCTTTACAGTGCTAAATTACTGAATTATAATATTGTTGTCCAAAATTTCTGTTTGTTGAATTTATAATATTGTTGTCCAAAATTTCTGTTTGTTGAATTTATAATATTACTGTCCAAAATTGATATATGTTGAATGCTATATTTTTCAGGAATCTATTTTGTGGAATTCTGGTTTATGGAATCTGTTTTGTGGAATTCTGGTTTGAGGAATCTGTTTTGTGGAATCTATTTTGTGAAATTCTGGTTTGTGATTCTTGCTGAAATCTTGTGCTGTATTTTTGATGAGGTTATAGGCTATTTTTGCTGATTTAATATTGCTGAATTTGCAAGTTTTATACTGTTGATTTCTAAGCTTTATATTACTAAACTTGCAAGTTTTATATTGCCGTTCTGAGAGCCTAGATTTGTGCTACTAAAATCTCCTCCAATTGCAGTTGTGTTTGTGTTTAAGAACAGGTATCAAGATAAGCAGATGCCAAGACAGTTGTTTAAAGTGAATGTAACAAGCTAAATGGAAGCTTAAATAGCTAAGAAGGAGATTTATAGTAAGAGTAGTTGTTTACAAGACCTTGGAAGCTCAATTCAGAATTATTTGCACTGAAGCCTATCTTTGAAGAAATTCAAGCGTCATTGTGTGCCAAGAGTTCAAGTGTCATTATCTTCCAAGAAGTTAAGTGGTCATGTCATTATCAGGTTGTACTTTGAAGACCAACAATCAGAGCTTGAAGAGATTCAGATCAACCTTGAAGACCGACAATCAAAGCTTGAAGACTTGACGTTAACTACATCGAAATGACTCCACATTCACTATGTATAGTCCAAGTATAGGGATACTTTGGATAGGGGGAGTGTGAGTGATTATGGTGGGATTGGTGAGAGATAGCTTGGGCTTTGGGACTCCTAGGTTGGGTTGAGAGCGAAAAAGCTGTTGTGAGAATTGGTGAGAGTGGTTCAAGCTTTGGGAGGCTGTCAACTGGGTTGAGAGCTAAAGCGACTATATGGTGAGTTGGGTGAGTGAGAGAGTGATTGAAAGATTACTGTATTACCCTTTCAGACATAGTGGAGCTCAGTTCGGGCCTACGGGCCAAGAGGTTTTTTACCCCACCCTGGGGTTTTCTTCTATAAACATTTTTGTCAAAATTGTGTGATTGCATTTGACAGCCAAACTTACAATATTAGGAAGAAAAATCATAGAACCTATTCACCCCCTCCCCCTTTATGTTCTTCAATTGGTATCAGAGCATAAGTCTGCATTTCTTGGTTTAATCGCCTACAGCAAAGATCCTAAGTATGACTGAAGATAGTTCTACCCACAAGGCTCCTATTTTTGATGGCACAAATTTTCACACTTGGAGGATTAAAATGGAGGCCTTCTTATTATCTATCTCCAATGACATCTGGCATGTTACATTGGAATGGGTTGTCATTCATGATCTTGCAAACCTCTCTATAGCCAACTAGTTGGCAAAATTAGTTGATGGAAAGGCTAGAAATGCCTTATACAAGGCATTACAGAAGCAAGAATTCACAAGAGTCAAAAATTGCAAAAGTGCAAAGGAAATTTGGGACTCACTTGTAACTGTGCATGAAAACAAGATTCAGCTTCATCAAATTAAGTTTGATGGTATCAAGATGGATGAGAAAGAAATTGTGGCTGATTATTTCTTTAGAGTCAAAGAGATTGTAAATGCTATGAGGGCCCTGGGTGAACAGATTGAAGACAAAGTGGTGTCCAAAAAGATACTACGCACTATGATTGATAGGCTCAATCCCAAGGTCACCATTATAAAAAACAAAGACATCTCTAGACTCAACATTGATGAGCTGGAGTCATCTCTCACAGCTTATGAGATGAGAATTGGACCTCCTACTCAAACAATGAGGGAGTCAGCTCTAAAAGCAAAAGAAGTGGAGGTTCCAATCGAAAAGGAATCAAATTATGAAGAGTTTGAAGATGAAATAACATATGTTGCAAGAAAGTTCAAGATGAGAAAGAAGTCCAAGCAACTATAAGGCCAAAATTGATTTGGATGTGGAAGACAAGGACATTACATTGCGAATTATCCTAATGCTCCCAAAACAAAGAAGCACAAATATTATGAAGCCCTAAAATTTAAAGGAAATAGCAATAAAAAGGCTATTTACATTGGTGGGGTTTCAAGTTTAGAGGAGGAGAAACAAGATCCATCAGATGATAATGATGAGGAAGCTTATCTATTTATGGCAGTACAAGAATCTGAAGTTGATCAGTCAGAATTTGAAGATGAAGAGGAACCTGATATTGATAAAATCATTGCGAAGTGTGAAAGATTGGCCCAAAAGTGCAATACTCAGAAGAAGCAGCTAAAAATGGTTAACCTAGAGCTGCAAAAGTCAAATAAGCTACTCATCAATCATATAAGTTTAAAATTGTCCACCTTATGCTCTATTTCACTAATTCTTTGCTACCTTGCCAAAAATAGGTCACAAGAAGCTAGTTTGAGTACAAAGAGGTGGAAACTTGAACTTAACACATTCTTAGAAGAGATATCTCAAAGGATGAATGAAATTTGGGAACAATCCACAAAGAAATTGGGCAATACAGGTATTGGCTTTAATGATGACAAAGCCACTCAGGTACAATCAAACAAAACTCACACAATTTTTGTCAAAGCTAAAAATGAGGGCATCTACACTTCATATCCTTTCATAGATGTTGCTACTAGACCTAAATATGAGTTATTGTTCCATGCTTATCATCAATCTAGGGCTAAGTATGTCTCTTTGATCAATACATGCCCCAAATATGTGAAATTGAAACTCATGTATACTAGGAAGACTGATGCTCACTGGTACCATGCACCTAAATCATCTAGAGGTTTTGTGAAGTCTAAAATGATGTGGATCCCCAAGAAATTAAACTTTGTAAGCATGCTTGTGTATACTTCTTTGAAAGTTTCTAATGTTAATACCAAGTGGTATATTGATAGTGGGTGTTCTAGGCATATGACATGAGACAAGACCAAATTTAGCTATTTAGAAAAATGTGATGGTGGCAATGTCATCTTTGGTGATAAAAGAAAGGAAAATAGTTAAAAGAGGCACAATACCTGAAACCAAAGAAATGCCTAAGTTAGACAATATGCTCTATGTAGATGGTCTCAAACACAATTTACTCAGTGTAAGTCAATTTTGTGACAATGGTAATCTAGTTTTATTTGATAAAGACGATTGCAAAGTTATTAACAAACAATCAGGAAAGACCATTATTTTTGCATCTAGAGCTTTTAGTAATGTGTACACCATTCATGAAAATACCACACACATTGCATGCAAATGTACTCAAATAAAAAAGGATAGTATGTATAACTCCAAGTCAATGACTACTACCAAGTGCATTCTCACTAACATTGATAGGTCCATATTTAAAAGCTCATTGCATCTCAATGCTTTTAGACCTAATCACATGTTTGCTACAAAATTTCAAAGTGTTTCAAAATTCTCACATTTAAAGATTGTCAAAAGGATTTCAATGTATTATAAGGGCATAACTATCTTGGATTACATTACACTCCCTTTTCAGACCTATCTCTTATAGCATTTCTAGACATAGATTGGGGCGGTTCACTACATGACAAAACATTCACCCTTCCTCCCCATTAGCTCTTTATTTTACCGCCCTTTTGACTTTCATTGTCAAAAAGGGGGAGAAAGAAGTTAGGGTAAGAGGATAGGTTTTTGACATTAAAAGGCAAAAGGGGGAGATTGATGGTCCACGAAGCCTATGAGCAAGTTTGCCCGAGTTTTAATGTCAAAAGGATATGCGGGGAAAAATTAAAAATTACAACTTTTTAGGAAACCATAACATGTTTCTTACATGGGTATTATAAAAGAAGAGGAGTGGGGATTTTTAAAGATGAACCAAAAAAGGAAAGAAGAGACAAAAGTTACTGGTGTGTGTTTGTGGCGTTGTGTATATTGCGAAATAGTGAAGGAGCCTTAATGTTCGGTGCTAAATAAATAATATAGAGTGAGAAAGGTAGAGAAAGAGTGAGTGAAAAAGAGCGCCTAGAAAGAGAAAGAGTGAGAGCTTAGAGAGATTATGAGGAAAACTATTTGCATCCATGGCAACCGAACAAGTTACATAGAAATCTCAGAGCCTCACTTAATAAATTTCATACAGAAATTTCAGGGCCTCACTTCGTCGATTTTGTGCAAAAAACTTTG
Source organism: Cornus controversa (assembly GCA_026545225.1). Taxonomy (NCBI): domain Eukaryota; kingdom Viridiplantae; phylum Streptophyta; class Magnoliopsida; order Cornales; family Cornaceae; genus Cornus; species Cornus controversa. The sequence continues at coordinate 14,543,569 of CM048854.1, read as the reverse complement.
AGCCTTTATTCATTGTGTCTCATGGTCGCCGATCAAGTCATAAATTTTCAGTCACTTGTATTATCTTTGCCAATTCTAACTGAGCCTTTGTTCATTGTGTTTCATCATCGCCGATCGAGTCATGAATCTTCAGAATCTTGAATCATCATTGTTGGTATACTCTCTCTAATCTCTTCTATTTCACACATCACATGCGCACTGGTTGAGGCTATTTGTTGACACACACAAGCACAGACACACATCAATTTGCTATAATTTGTGCTTTAAATATTTGTATACATAATTCATAGGCATACATGTTTATTCTCTAGTTTGAATTGAATTTGTGCTGAACTAGCAATACATTTATTTTTCCCCAAATTTCTACTTCTGAAATTCTATGTGATCATGTCTGTTGCTGAAAATAAGTTTGAGTTATTCTATTTCTCAAAATCTGGTTTAATTAGTGTATGAGCTGCTATGTTTGTTGTCTACAATTTGGATTTAACATTTCATATCTATCAATGTTGATTTAGAATTAAAATTGAGGCTGGCCTTGAATTTGTACACCTAAACCTCTCTTTTGACCTCAAATAACCTGTCAAAACCCTTGGTCTGCCAAAACTTATTTAGTAAACATCATGACTATTTTATGTGAGTTTAGCAAATGTATTTGGTTACATTAAGGCAATAATTTCTAACTTAAAGTTAATTTACTGAGTACAGCTCAAATTCATATTCTGAAACCTTAATATAAGATGTGAACAGTGACTGTTAAGACATATGTTGTTGTTATGCTCTTAATTGATTCAATATTTACTTTAGTAGTAGGTTAAGCTTGAAAAGGATTTTAGCATGCTCATTAAAGTTCATTAGAATTGTTCTTTTTTTCAAACTGTTCGGCTAAGGTTGACATTAGTTTTATTTCTACTGTCAAAAGTTTCAAATAGGGACTGAATGGTTCACAACATTTACAAAGTTGCTTGCATTAGTCCTGATATGTGTATATTTATATAATTGATCAGTAAAAACCAACTTAGACTGGTGAAAGTTACTACATCACTATTTATTCAACTGTACCTCATTTATAATCCAAAGTAAAGTTGTCAAGAGACTATTGTATTGTTGATTTGGGTTTTTTAAACTTGCTGATTTGTGAACAAATAATGTTGATTTTGAGAGACTGTTATATTGCTGCTCCTAAATTAAAAAAGTGTTGATTTGCTGAATTTAAAATGTTGAATTGTTGAATTTTCATATAGCTAGCTGCCTTTACAATGCTGAATTGCTGAATTTACAATATTGCTTTCCAAAATTTCTGTTTGTTGAATTTATAATATTACTGTCCAAAATTGATATATGTTGAATGCTCCATTTTTGAGGAATCTGTTTTGTGGAATTCTGGTTTGTGGAATTCTAGTTTGAGGAATCTGTTTTGTGGAATTCTGGTTTGTGGAAATTTGCTGAGGTTATAGGTTTTTTTTGCAGATTTAATATTGCTGAATTTGCAAGTTTTTTACTGTTGATTTCTAAGCTTCATATTGCTAAACTTGCAAGTTTTATATTGCCCTTCTCAGAGCCTAGATTTGTGCTTCTAAAGTCTACTCTAGTTGCAGTTATGTTTGTGTTTAAAAACAGGTATCAAGACAAGCAAATTCCAAGACAATTGTTTAAAGTGAATGTAACAAGCTAAATGGAAGCTTGAATAGCTGAGAAGGAGATTCATAGTAAGAGTCGTTGTTTATAAGGCCTTGGAAGCTCCATTTAGAATTATTCGCACTGAAGCCTATCTTTGAAGAAGTTCAAGCATCATTCTGTGATTTGTACTGAAGCCTATCTTTGAAGAAATTCAAGCATTATTGTGTGCCAAGAGTTCAAGTGTCATTATCTGCCAAAAAGTCAAGTGGTCATGTCATTATCAAGCTGGACTTTGAAGACTAACAATCATAGCTTGAAGAGTTGCAGATCGACCTTGAAGACTGACAATCAAAGCTTGAAGACTTGTTGTTTACTACATCGAACTGACTCCAAATTCACTATGTATAGTCCAAGAGGGCCAAGAGGTATTTTACCCCATAGATGGTGGAAAGGGTCCCATGAAATCGATGCCCCAAACATCAAATATCTCAACAATGAGAATGGGGTTAAGAGGCATCATGTCTTTGTAGGACATTACGCTGAGGCGCTGACATCGCTCACAAGAGCTACAGAATGAATATGCATCCCAATGAAGTGTTGGCCAGAAAAACCTGCATTGAAAAATTTTTGCTATGATTTTCTTCGCACTAAAGTGTCCCCTGCACGCAAGTGTATGATAGAATTTTAAAATGCTTTGGAATTCAATGTCGGGGACACATGTACGAATTAACTGGTCGGGACAATATTTGAAGAGTTGAGGATCGTCCCAATAATATGATCGAGATTGGGAGAAGAAATGATCCTTCTCTTACTTGGTCCAAGTGGACGGGATTTTTTCAGTTGCCAAAAAATTGACAATGTCCGCATACCATGGAATACTCTCCTGAGAGACTACAAAAAGTTGTTCATCAGGGAAGGATTCACAAACTGGAAGGGAATCATTGAGAGTCTCAACGACAATCCTAGAGAGGTGATCAGCCACCACATTTTCTATTCCCTTTTTGTCTCTAATCTCAAAATTAAACTCTTGCAACAAGAGTATCCATCAGATTAGTCGGGGTTTGGTATCCTTCTTGGCCAAAAAATGCTGGAGGGCAGCATGGTCAGAATAGACAATGACCTTGGAACCTAATAGATTAGCTCAAAATTTCTCCAAGGCATACGCCACAGCAAGTAATTCCTTTTTCGTCATGGTATAATTTATTTGAGCTTCGGAAAGGGTTTTACTTGCATAATAAATTGCATGAGGCAACTTGTCTACATGTTGCCCTAAAACTGCACCCATCGCATAATCGGATGCGTCACACATTACCTCAAATGGGAGAGCCCAATTTGGAGGAATGAGTATTGGAGTTTGTGTAAGCAATGTGCATAGCTTCTCAAAAGCTTCAAGGCACGCTGCATCAAAGGTAAAACAAGACTCTTTTTTAAGAAGGTGACACAGAGGTCGAGAGATCTTGCTAAAATCCTTGATGAAGTGACGGTAAAAGCCCGCATGCCCAAGGAATGAACAAATTTCTCTCACCATTGATGGTGGAGGAAGTTTGGAAATAAGTTCAACCTTGGCTTTATTAACCTCTATTCCTCTCTTGGACACGATATGCCCTAGGACAATGCCTTCTTGAACCATGAAATGGCTTTTTTTCCAACTGAGGATTAGATTTGTCTCTTGACATCGTGTAAGAACACGGGACAGATTATGGAGACAAGATTCAAACGAAGGTCTAAAGACAAAGAAATCATCCATGAACACTTCCAAAAATTTTTCCACCATGTCCGAAATGATAGACATCATACACCGTTGAAAAGTTATCGGTGCATTGCATAACCCAAAAGGCATGCATCTATAGGTGAATGTACTGAATGGACATGTGAAAGTGGTTTTTTCCTAGTCTCGTGGGTCTATAACCACTTGATTATAGCCAGAATATCCGTCTAAGAAGCAATAGAAACCTTGACCCGTTAGCCTCTCTAGGATTTGATCAATGAATAGGAGTGGGAAGTGATCTTTCCTAGTTGCTGAATTGAGTTTCCTATAGTCTATGCACATTCTCCATCCCGTGGTGGTGCGTTGAGGAACTAACTCACCCTTGTCATTTGGTTGCACAGTGATACCAAATTTCTTGGGTACCACTTGAGTGGGGCTAACCCATTTGCTATTTGAGATAGGGTAAATGATTCTCGCATCTAGCAATTTTACAACCTCCTTCATTACAACATCTCTCATATTTAGATTTAATCGACGTTGTGCCTCTCTTGACATCTTTGCATCTTCTTCCAAATGTATGTGGTGCATACAAATAGAAGGATCTATTCCCTTTAGATCAGCAACACTCCATCCTAGTGCTTCCTTATACTCTTTCAGCACCTTGAGGAGTTCCCTCTCTTGTTCATTGGTGAGATCAGAGGTAATGATGACTGGGAGGGTTTCATTGGAGCCTAATAAAGCATACTTGAGAGTCGCTGGTAGAAGTTTAAGCTCAAGTTATGGTGGATAAATATGAGAAGGAGTTTGAGAAGCATTTGACAAAGGGGCAAAGGCTCTCTCAATGCTCTCTATTTAGGTGAATTCATGACAGCCGTGACATCAAGCAGTGAATTGACTTCACTTATAGATTGCTCAATGTCATAGTCATCACAGTTGAAGTGGCTTAGGCACACCTCGAGAGGATCCTTAGAAAGAATGGAGGGCAGTTCTTCTTGGACAAGATCTTCCACTACATCAATGCAAAAGCACTCACTTTCATCATTGGATGTATGGTGAGAAGCATTGAAGATGTTCAATCAAACTTTCATATTCCCGAAAGAGATATCCACTACTCTGGTGCGACAATTAACGTAAGTGTTTGCCATAGCCAGAAATGGATGACCTAGAATGATCAGAATATGTCTATTGGGATTTTGGACAGGTTCCGTGTCAAGGAATATGAAGTCCACCGAAAAATAAAACTTGTCCACTTGAATGATCACATCTTCAATGATGCCACGTGGTTGCTTCACTAATCGATCGACGAGTTGCAACACTATTATGGTGGGTTTAAGTTCCCCAAACCTAATTGCTTGTACACTAAGAAGGGAAGCAAATTGACACTAGCCCCTAGATCAAGAAGTGCCTTTTCAAATTCTTGGTTACCGATGGTGCACGAGATAGTTGGGGCACTCGGATCTTTGAATTTAAGAGGGGCTTGGTGTTGAAAAATAGAACTCAATTGCTTAGTTAAAAGGACTTTCCTAGGAACGTTGTTCCTAGATTTACGCTTTTGAGTGCATAAGTCCTTCAAGTATTTAGCATAAGAGGGAATTTGTCTAATAGCATCAAGGAGAGGGAGATTGATTTTCACTTATTTAAAAATCTCCATCATATCCTGAATTTTCTCTCCTTGCTTCCCGAAATGAGAGGGTTTTTTCAGTCTTTAAGGAAAAGGAACCGGAGGTTCAAATGATGTGTCACACTTTGGAGTAGGTGATGACACAACTTCAGTTGATTTTTCCTTTTGATTTTGTGAGATTTTGTTCATATTTGGATTTATGAGGGAGTCTTTTGAATTTTTAGGATGCTCATGGGTTTCCTTTTTCTCTTGCTCAACTTTAGAGTTTATGACTCTACCACTCCTTAAGGTGGTGATTGATTGAACCTATTTCGGAGGGGCATCATAAGATAAAGATGAAGGATCATCAATCACGTGAACACCCTTAGGATTTGCCACCGGTTGACTTGGTGACTTTCCTTCCTCTCTTCTATTCAAGGCATTAGCTAGCTGCCCTATTTGAGCTTCTAGCCTAGCCATAGATTGAGCATTGGCTTCAAGCTTAGAAATTGATTGAGAGTGGGACTGCAATAATTGGGTGTTAGCCTCAAGATTGCTTAGCACTCTTTTTTCAAAGCCTTGGCTTCTCGGAGGAGGTGGAGGTAGAATTTGGTAATTGGATTTCTGGTGATACGGTTGAGAATTTGGCCTATACTGAGGCTATTGAGATTGGGAATTGTAAGAAATTTTTCCTTGATAAGATGGACTTGGTTCCTGAGATTTTCAAGAGAATGCAGGATGATTCTTGTAACTAGGATTGTATGTATTTGAGTATGGGTCATTTATTGGTTTAGACTACATGGCATTTGTTTGCTCTTGAGCATAATCGGGGGATTGACTAGCCACAATCTCGCACATAATGTGAAGTGCTATAGCAAAATGAACACTCATCCTGATTTAGAACAGGTTGGCTAAAAGTAAGCAGCCCACTCTTCATGAGTTGGTCAATTTTTTGAGTAAGGGCCTCTACTTGCATGGCTACCTCATCTGACCTTGATAATTCAAACACTCCTTTACTAGATTGGGTGTTTTTACCTTTTCGAGAGGAGGAGCGTTGAGATGAGTTTTCACTTAGGCTTTCAAAAAGTCTCTATGCCTCATCCCGGCTCTTAAGAAGGAATGTCCCTCCACAAGAGGAATCTATCATTTGTCTATGTTGATCACTTAACCAATCATAGAAGCTTTGCACTAGCTACCACTTTGGGACAACGTGGTGCAGACATGACCTTAAAAGTTTTTTCAATCTTTCTCACGTCTCATGAAATTGTTCTTGGTCAAGTTGAGTGAATCCACTCACCGAATATCACTTGTCTTTCTCATTGGGAAGTATTTTTCAGGAACTCATGGTGCATTTCCCCCCATGAGTGGATGGAATTGGGCTCTAAGGAATTGAACCAATATGTGGCCTTATCCTTGAGAGAAAATGAAAACAAACGAAGCCTCAAGCCATCTTTTGAGAAATTTTGCAACCAAAGGGTTGAACAAACTTCAAGGAAGTCATCTAGATGCTTGTATGGGTCTTCGTTTAGAAGTCCATGAAAATAACTAAGAAGGTCGATGGTGGAGGATTTTATTTCGAAATGATTCGCTGCAATATTTGGAAATTGAATGCATGATGACGAAGCATATGTAGTAGGAAGGTAAAAGTCCCTAAGAACTTTCCCTTGAGAAGGATTATACGGTGGTAGACCGAGGGATTGTACATTGTTTGGATCAATGTTTTCTGTTCTAGGCAAAATAGGGTCCCTAGAGGTTCCTCTACGTTGTCTAAGTGTCCGTTCAAGTTTAATAATACACGAAAACAAAAGAAGTGACAATGACCGTCTACCTAGCATGCATTAATAGTAAAACAAAAATTATATATGCAAAAACAAAGAAAATTCAATCAAATGCATGAATTTTAGGCAATATACTCACAAAAGGTCCAAGCTTAAGTCTTGAGATGCACGGTGTGTGGTATACCTAAAATTAAGCAAATTGAGAGAGAAAAATAGAATATATACAAAAAGGATAAAAGAATTTATATACTAAGAATCAAATTAGACTTAATCTCTCAGTGGCGACAATTACACCGTAGAGTCCCCAGCAACGGCGCCAAAATTTTGATGTGGCCAAAATTATTTTTCTTTTGTAGCTTACTATTGCCTATCAAAATATAATTTAAACTACTCGCAAGAGAACGAATCTTTGTAGATACGGTTCTATATAGAGGGTATCGATCCCACAAGGACTACAAAGGTGAATTGCACTATTGAGAGGGAACTTCCAATTTAATCCTAAAAATAGAATTTTTGGTTTGGATTTGAAACTATTTCATAAAATGTAAAAACATTAAAAGTAAAGAGTTTGTAAAGTTGAGAGAGAGAGTTAGGGCTGGTTTCCACCTCTAGCCATTTGACATGTCCAAGTATGTAGCAAATGGGACTTTCTAGGATTCTATGCAACACAATGTCACTAGGATTGTGGCCTACAATGACATATCAAAAGATAAATATGATTTCTAACTAAACATAACCCATCTTTAAATAGCATAGTCCTTCAACCTATCTACTTGTCCTACCTTCTAAATATACCTACGTGTATCTGAACTACCCTATCTTGGCATGGACTATATAAGCAAGAAACATCACATTCCATTAAAAATCATTACAAAGCAATCATTTACCCTTTTTGTGAAAGTTGTAAATGTTGAGCATTCAAAATGAAATATTTCTACTCTAAAACAAGATGAAGAAATGATATCAAATGAATATATTGAAGAGATTCACAAATATTATATAAAACACTAGCCTAAGTAATCAACATATAAATATAAATCCCAAGGTTGCTACAAAATGAACAAGTTACATGGCTAGGGGTTTCACCCACACCCTAGATGGAAAGTTAGTTGAACATAGGAGACTTGCAATCCTCCATGGACAGAGATATGAAGCTCCAAAGGGTCTGGTTTAGCTCTTCCTCTTTTCCCCAAGTTGATATCTCTCTTTTTGCTCCAAATATGCATATATGTCCATCCACAAGTGGCCTTGGGTCCCACCATGCATATATATCTATATAATCCACTTAATATAAATATGCTCCCCTCACATCTCTCTTTTAAGTCAAAAAATCCTCCAAAAGGACATGCAAAAATCATTCTTGGATGCAAGTGGCAAGACAAGTGGGCAAGTGGACAAGTGGCCAACTTGCAGTCTGCAGAATCTCGATTGTGCAAAATTGAGGTTTCGCACAATCGAGATTTCGATCATGCGAAATGGCTGCTTCGCACAATCAAGATTTCGATCATGCGAAATTAGCATTTCGATTGTGTGAAATGCATTATTCAATTTCTTGATTTCTTCACTTCCACTACATTTGGTCAGAAACATCGACCTTTTTGGGACAAAACCTAATATTCAACAAAAACACAAAAATAGCATAAAAATACCTAGGTAAACATAAATATGGAATCCACACATGCAATTAAGAAGGGTTAAATGCGCAGCTTTCAGCGCTTATCAGGGCTCATTTTCATAATAAGGATACTAGTGGTGAGACAAAAGTTTTGATGCTTCAAGATAAGAGAGGGGTGAATAATAAAGAAGAACATTTGTGTTTAATGAACAAGCAAGCTGATTTGACTAAAAAGAAAAGTAAAGGGCATTTGAAAGGAGTCACCTCTTTGAGAGTGACTAGAGCTATGGCAACGAGTGAAATAGTTCCATCAATCCAACCTTCTCAATGATAGAAAGCTGGAATGTGAAAGGCCGCAATAGGCCTAGAATGTAGAAGACTGTGAGAAAATGGATTAAAAAGCATAATCTTTTTATTGCGTGCTTGGTGGAAACTAGAGTGTATGATAATAAGTTTGAATAAATTTCTTCAAAGGTGGGTAGAGATTGGCAAGGATTGAATTGGTTAGGATCTTTCAAAGGTTCAAGTGAATATTTTAAGGCAGAATATTCAGTCTACTTGATCTGAGGTATTAATCACTAACTCTCAAGTGAGGTTGTTCTTAACTACTATTTATGCAGCCATTACGGTTAGAGAAATGAATGTTTTATAGGAGAATTTAGAATATCATGCTAGTGTTATTCATGGCCCATGGTTAGCTATTGGGGATTGGAATGTGGTGATATTTCATGATGAAAAAATGGGTGGCATAAAGATCCCTCAATGAATTATAGATGAATTTAGTGATACTCTTAATTCTGTAGATTTGGATGAATGCCTATTGGTAATGGGGGTGGACTTGGTCTAATAGCTAGTTCACGTGTAAGAGGATACGTGCCAAGTTAGATAGAGGTTTTTATAATTCTCAGTGGCTTCAAAATTCAACTCCAAACTTTTTTTGTTTGCCCCTTCTCTTTTGGACCACTATGTTTTGGTTATGCAATATGATGATAATTTTAGTTTGGGAGCCAAACTGTTTAGGTTCTTAAAATCCTGGTGTGAAGATTAGGAAGTTGATTCTCTGGTGGTTTTAGTTTGGCAAGAGAGCGTGGTTGGTAATCCTATTTCACAGGTTCATGAAGAAGTTAAGGCTTGTGAAGGAGAAAATTAAGGTGTAGAACAAGGATAAGGGATCCATCTTCAATCAATTAGGTATTGCCAACAACAATTTGGAGGAGTTACAAATGAACCTTCTCTCTAATCCTATGAATGATGATCTTCTTAGGAAGGTCAATCAAGTTAAGGAATATTTGGAGGAATTATATGCCAAAGAAGAAATCATTTGGGCTCAAAATTCTAGTGTTTAATGGCTATCTAAGAGTGACAAATGCACTAAGTTCTTTCATAATAAAGTCAAGTAGAGGCGAGCCATAAATTCAATTACTAAGATTGAGAATGAGAAAGGTGTGTCTTATGATCAGAAGGTGATTACTCAATGACTTGAAGGTTTTTATAAAAATTTATTTTTGGCAATAGAGAATGGTAATGTGGATCTACAGTCTCCTATAGTCACTCTTACTAGAATTCAATAGGCTGGTTTGGAAAGAATGGTCACAGAGGACAAAATCAAAGTGGTAGTTATGGGTTTTGCTCCTAATAAAGCTTCAGGTCCAGATGGCTTCCTTGCGAGATTCTTTCAGCAATATTGGAGCATCATTAAGGATGATTTAATTCATGCTATTGGGTTTTGGTTTCAGAATGTTTCTATGCCGAAAGGTATGAATGCAATATTTTTATCTTTGATTCTAAAGCAGTCTAGAAGTTACAAGATCACATATTTTAGGCCTATCTCTTTGTTCAATATTCTATATAAGATTGTTCCCAAAGTCTTAGCTAACAGATTGGTTGGAGTTCTTGAGAGCTTGATAAGGATGGAACATATGGTTTTTATTAAGGATATAAAAATTCAAGGCAACATAATTATTGCTCATAATCTCCTCAAAGGCTTCTCTACGAGGAAGGGTGGTGTGTCTATCCCTCTAAAAGTTGATTTGAAGAATACTTGCGATTCTGTCTCATGGAAGTTTGTTTTTTCAATTGTTTCATAATTATGGTTTTAGGGCACAATAGATTAATTGGATAAGGAGTTATGTGACCACTGACAATTTTTCAGTTCTTGTGAATGGTGTATCGGTTGGTTTCTTTGCAGCTGGTAAGGAAATTTGACAAAGTAGTCCTCTATCCACCTTGCTCTTTACCTTGGTCACAAAATATTTCTCTAATTTGATGCGGGGAAAGATTGATTCAGGTCCGATTGAATTAAGCAGAATTGTTAGCAAAGTTAGTTAAAAAATAAGTCATTTTTCTTTACCGGTGATTTATTTCTGATTGTCAAAGTGAGATCTAGGAATGCAAGCTCTATGATGAATGTCTTTACTGAGTTTCAACAAGATTATGGTCTTATGGTAAGTAAGGAAAAAATTCATGTTTTCTTTTCTGGGCCAGTGAGGAGGAAGAGAAGCTCGCTTCAGCTCTTGCAATTCAGACAGGGAGAGTTTCCTATGAAGTATTTAGGTCTTCCTCTTATTGAAGGCTGCTTGAAGAGGGATCATTGTTCGATGTTAATGGACAAGATGGATTCTAAACTGGCTGTTTGGAATACTTTTAATTTGACTATGGCTGGAAGGGTGGAACTAGATAAGTCAGTCCTTTCATCCTTTTCCTATTACTGGTTGGTGTTTAAGCCCCCTCAAGCTGTGAAAAAGGACTTTTCCACAAAGCTTAAGAGGTTTGTCTAGGGCTCCAAAGAAAATATTCAACGATGCACATGCTCAATTGGAATAAGCTAGGTTGCTCTGCCAAGGAAAGAATGGAGTTTTGGGATTAGGAGAATTGAATATATCAATTTTGCAGTTCATTGCTCCTTGGTGTGGGATTTTATTCAAAATAAGGATACTTTATGGATTACTTGGTTCAAGAAGAAATATACTAGTAAGTCCAATGTTTGGAATTTATTGCTAGTATCGTAGACTCTTCTATTTGAAAATCAATGTTACAGGTTAGAGAGTTTATGCTTAATCATATTATCTTCTGTGTGGGGGATGGTAATTTGTTTAATTTATTAATGAACCCTTAGTTGAATGGCATTTCATTAATCCAGCAATTTAGTCTAAGATTTTGGAGATCTTACAATGTTAACAAGACCCATTTGGTGCAATCATTTTTGAAAAATAGACAATGGGCTCTCCCTCATTCTTTACCGTTCTCTGACCTTTTGAGATCGAAAACTATCTATGCAATTGATGGTGATCAAATTAAGTGGAATCACAGAGAATTCAATTTCAAATCTATTTGGAATTCGTGTCATGCCTCGGGTTCCCAAGTTCCTTGGTTTCCATTATTAAAAAAGAATTACAAACCAAGAGTTACTCTTATAGTTACTCTTAGTTTTCACAATGCTATCTCGTCTTACTATAATCTTAAGAGAAGAGGCATGGCTCTCCCTTAAATGTGCCACTGTTGTTGGGCTAATGAGGAGTTCAAACCATTCATTTGTACAATGCAAATTTTCCACGACAGTTTGGGATTGGTGGTTTTCTTCATTAAATCTTCCCAAGTATAGGGATGGTTCAGTTTTTGGTTTTGGTTGTTGGGTGATTCAAATTGCGAAGGTATCTACCTTTAAGCATAAGCTTTTTTTGTCTTTTTTTTTTGTCATTATTCTTTGGAACTTATGGAAGGAGAGGAATACTAGGGCCATTGATGGTATTGTGAGGAATGCTCCTCAACTTGGTATTGATGGCTTCATAGAGTCCATTGCTATCATGGGGCTTTCAATTGAAGACCTTATTTTGTTATGCTAATGGTGTTGATGTTTTTGTTATGTTTCATCTTTATTTCCTTTTTGTACAAGAAATGGTATATATCTAGGATCAATATTTGATCTTTTATAGGGGCATCCCTCTACTTCTTCTCTTATATTTTGTACCTTTTCTGTTTTTTATAAAATCATCCATTCAGGAAAAAAAAGTGGGCAGGTTATAAAAACTCTTCGAACCAATAGAAAAGGAAAATTTTTATCCAAAGACTTTGAGTCTCTTTTAGCAATCTAAATTATATCTTAAGGCAACTGAAAGTAAGAAGAACTCCAAAACAGAATGAGGTTGCCAAAAGAAAGAACATAACAGTTGTGGAAATGGCTAGAAGTATGTTGAGTGAAAAGTGGCTTCCAAAGGCGGTGCGCAATATAACTCCATATGAAGCTTGGTTGAAAAGAAAGCCTGATGTAAGTCATTTAAAAGTTTTTTATAGTATTGTGTATTCTTTGATTGACTCTAATGACCGTACCAAGCTTGATAAAAAAAAGTGAAAAATTTAGATTTGTTGGGTATAGTGATGAAACCAAGGGCTATTAGTTGTAGAATCCAGAAATTAAGAAATTAATTATTCGTCAAGATGTTATCTTTGATTAAAATAGTTTCTGGGATTGGGAGAGTGAAAAAAATTAGATTGTGCCATTTGTAGAAGATGAAGTTGAGCCGACAGAAAGTATGGAGAAAGTAACGTCTCCTCAACCTTCTCCATCATCAGTATGTGATAGATTTCTTGGACACTTTTTCTCCAATTGCTTGATTTGAAACTATTAGAATTATTTGGATTTAACAGCTCAAATCAAATGAAAAGTGTTTCAGTTTGATGTTAAATCAGCTTTCTTAAATGTTTATTTGAAAGAAGATGTGTATATTAAACAACCACAAGGATTCTTCATCAAAGGAAAGGAGGAGAGAGTCTACAAATTGAAAAAGGCTCTATATGGATCAAAGCAAGCCCAAGAGCATGGTACAGTAGACTTGACTCCTATATCCGTCAAAATGAGTTTTATCGAAGTGATAGTGAGCCCACTTTATATGTGAAGGTGAAAGGTAATGGTGATCTTCTCATTGTGTGTGATATTATATATACTGGATCTTCTAGCTTTTTTATTAATCAGTTAAAGGAGAGCATGATGCATAAGTTTGATATGTTTGATTTGTGGTTAATGCATTATTTTCTTGGTCTTCAAGTTTAGCAAACTGGTGATAGCATTTTGATTTCTCAAGAAAATTTGCATTGGATTTGCTCAATAAATATAACATGTTAAATTGCAAGATTTTCTACTCCTATGAACACGTGAAAATCTCTCAATGAATGATGGAACTACCAAGGCTAATGAAAATTTTTTTAGAAACTTGGTTGGAGGATTGTTGTATTTGACTCATTCTCAACCAGATATTATATTCAATGTGAGTTTAGTCTCAAGATTTATGCATAATTCTTCTGTACATCATCTTGGAGTAGCAAAATGAATTCTTCACTATGTTCGGGCAACAAGTGATTATGGGATTTGGTATAAACTAGTTCCTAATTTTAAATTACTTGGTTTTACTAATAGTGATTCAACTTGTTTTGTTAGAATATTTTAATAAATAAAATATTTTTTATTTGTGGTCCTATGCAATATTTCTAAAATTGCATTGTAATGTAATTATTGTTACTTGATGGGTTAGGGTTATACTGGTCAATTGTGGTCTAATTGACAGTATAATATTTACACCATTGGATTGTGGTTTTTCAACTTTATTTGGTGGGATTTAATCGTACCCGTTGATATCTAGATTTTCATAATAGGAATGGAGACTTAGGTATTTTATTTGTAGAGAACTCGCCCCCCCCCCCCTCTTTATGTTGTTGTTATTAATAAGGGTTTCGTAACCCTTATTCAGCTCTATCGAAGAACAACTCTTAGAAATGGGGTAGAGCTCTTTAAGGATCTCTTGCAGAAACTCAAAGGTATTCTACAGCTTAATCTTCATTCAGGTATGTCAATTAAAATCTCCTTTATAATTATTGTAGTATTCTTGATTTCTACAAGTTAACTGTGAATTAAATTCCAAGAATTGGTATTAGAGCCTGAGTTAGGGCTAGAGTTTATCGTAGAAATCAAGAAGACATAATCGAATTAATTAATTAATTATATATATATATATATATATATTGATCTTTCATGTACTGTTTTTGTTATTTTGTTTCGTTGTTCGTTGCAAAACTTGATAACTGTGCCAATATAATTTCATGCTTTTTGATTGCGTATTGTATACTCACAAGCCTCAAATCTATCATTATATAAATAAATAAAAAACCATCAGGTATCTTTATGCATAACCCACATTTTTTATTCAAGGCATATTATATATAATGTTGGCTTTTGATAGATATTTGACTAACATTTGTTTTGTAGATCTAGAATTCTGTGCGTGTACATTGAATGAAAAAGTTTAACAAATTTTGAAATTACTGAAGTTAACTTTTTCATCCCACCGAAGGTATCTATGTACATATATCACATGCATGTTATTAGAAAATAGAACAAACTTGAGACTTCGTATGTGGGTACATAGAGATATACATGTTCGGAAACTTTGACTTGTTAAAAAAAAAAAAACTCACTGGTGCGTGGGCGTACGATTATGTGTATATATTGTTTCATAAATATACATAATTATATATGTGCATGAAAAGGATGTTTAAGTTCTGTTTTTCAAAATTTGGAAAGGAAGAAAACTTTTACCTTTGACAATTTGACATTTGTTTAAAGGTTTTTATGCATACTACTTCGTTGAATGTTTGCTAAACATATATACATTTAATTGTATACATATAAGTTTTATCTTTTTCTTTATAAAAGTGAAAGATTTATTTTAAGTTATTTTCAAATTGTTCAATAAGCTGTGAACAGTGAATCTTATGTACATGGATAACTATAAATAGTTGTTTTATTTATATTCAAGTTATCTGTGATCCATGTTCATATTTAGTTCCATAATAGTTGGGTTTATTTTTATATGCATTATAAAGAAGTTTTTGAACCTAAATAAAATGGAATTTTAAAGTTTAGGACTTTCCTTGGGGTTTAGGAGGACCGGTAAAGTGACCGTTTCAAGGTGGTATCTAAAGTGGGTGATGTCTGCCCAAAGGTGACATTCACTCATGGAGGTTATTCTTTTGAAATTTTAAGGTCTCACAGTGCACTTGCCCACGTTAGGGAATTTGTTCTACCCAAAGGTGATCAATGTCTTAGTGTGAGTTAAGTGAATAAAATAGTTGAGAGTGTTAGGGTTAGAACTAAATAACCCTCTTGCCCAAAGGTAGTGAAAGTGTTTAGCAATAATTCAAACATAATCAACTAGGTCTATATGCGATTTAATAGCAAATTTGGGGGGTAAATGTATTTAAAATTATGTCCAAAGGTGATTTTTCGATGACATCTTACCTGTTCCCGCAAGGTGGAAGGTTTTGCACATAGTAAAACACCCTGATAAATTTGCTTAAAACTCCAAGTACGAATTAAAGTGATAATCCCTAAAGCTGTGACGTATTATTTTATATGTTGTTTATGTTGTGTTATTTAATATAACATGTATGGAGGTTATTAACGCTTCCGCAATTCAAATATAGCTTATAAGGATTGAACCACTGGATGATTCAAATTATACTTACCTAGGGAACATGTTTTGATATTATATTAGGTTTCTTAGACTATGAGTCTGTACCTTTTAAGGAGAAACCCTCTATGTTGGTTGCAAAGTCTTCTGAGATAACAAGGTTGTTACATTTTAAGTGGACTAAAGGTAATTCAATTGTCATAAGGTTGATTTGTGCTTCTATTGGTGTGACTTGTGGGGGTGGTATTCTAGTATTTGATACTATCAAGGATTTTCTTGATCTAATCAAGATTAAGAAGTAGTTTGTTGGCATCAAGAAGCACCTACATCATTATTAGCTGACAGAGCTCATGTCAGTCAGAAATTATGGCAATGGTTAAGTGAGGGAGCATAACTATAAGATGTGCAAATTGGTTAATGGACTGAGGGAGTAGATAATCATATTTGAATATGATGATGAGTTATTAGTCCACATGATGATATATTCTCTACCCAAGTTTATTAAAACTTTCAAGGTGAATATAATTCACAAGAGATATAATATGACATTAACCGGTTGTTGGCACTTTTTGTGTTAATGAAATGGAGTGACTCAAGGGCAGTTCATCTTGTCGTACGTAATAGCCATAAGAATATTTTTTAGAAGAAAATAAGCTGCGAGAAAGAAAATTTGGCTGAACAGAAAAGTTAAAAGAAGAATGAAAAAGAAAAATACATGATCATAGGAATGATGAATGCTGGTTCTGCAAAATGAAAGGGCATCAAAAGAAAGACCGCTGCAATTTTAAGATTTAGTTGAAGGAAAACAACACATGTATGAAAATTATTGTGGTAATTTTTGAGCCCAATTAGGTAAACGTGCCTGAATATATATGAGGATTGATTCAAGAGAGATCATACATACCTCTTATTTATCTATGGGCTCGATACCTTTCGGATAAAATCATGCTTTGTTAGAGATAATTAATCTGTATTATGACATAGGGGATTGGGGCATGTCTCTTGAAGAGACATGAATGCTTGGTCAAAGATGGGATCAATAGACTACTAAATTTTTCCAAATTATGAAAAGTTGCAGAGGCAAAATTATATAATCCAGATATTAAAAAGCTTGATTCTCGTACCGTCATTTGTCATTTCATATAGTATCTCGAGAGAGTGTTTGGTTATGAATTTTATTATCCGTCTAAACCAATGGAGATTGTTGAAACATGTCATTACAAAATTTATTGAGGATATATGAATTCAGTGGGAGTTGTTACAATCCACTGTGTCGTTTCACAAAACTTAAAGTGCATAAACCAAGTGAGAGATTGTTAGAATATTTTAATAAATAAAATATTTTTTATTTGTGGTCCTATGCACTATTTCTAAAATTGCATTGCAATGTAATTATTGTTACTTGATGAGTTGGAGTTGTACTTATCAATTGTGGTCTAATTGACAGTATAATATTTACAATATTGGATTGTGGTTTTTTAACTTTATTTGGTGGAATTTAATCCTAACCGTTGATATCTAGGTTTCCATGACAAGAAGGGAGACTTAGGTATTTTATTTGTAGAGAATTCGTCCCCCCACCCCTGTTGTTGTTATTAATAAGGGTTTCATAACTCTTATTCAACCCTATCGAATAACAACTCTCAGAAAGGGGGTAGAGCTCTTTAAGGATCTCTTGTAGAAACTCAAAAGTATTCTACAACTTAATCTTCATTCAGGTATGTCAATTAAAATCTCCTTTATAATTATTGCAGTATTCTTAATTTCTACAAGTTAACTGTGAATTAAATTTCAACATGTTTTACTGATGAGAGGAAAAGTACAAGTTATTTTGTCTTCAACCTTCGTTCGAAAGCTGTATTTTGGGTTTCAAAGAAGCAAGCAACAGTTACATTATCATCTTCAGAAGTGGAATACAATGCAACTTTATCAGCTGCTTGTCAAGCCATTTGGATTCAAAGAATTTTGGAAGACTTTCATCAAGGTCAAAAAAAGGGGACAGAGGTCTACTACAATAACAAGGCTACAATTGTAATAATAAAGAATCCAATTTTTAATAGAACAAAAAAGCACATAGAAATCACCATTTCATTCGAGATGTTGTTGCAGAAGGAAATTTTATGATGAAGTATTGTTCAACCAATGATCAAGTTATAGATGGATTCACCAAGGCACTCTCATATATAAAGTTAGTTAAATTCAGATCTTCTCTTGGTGTTTCCAGTTTTGCATCAAGGGGGAGTGATGAGAATTGATTATGCAAATTCAGCCTTGATGTGTTTATTCATCTATGTTTTTAGTCATCTGGTTTAGTGGTGTTAGTGGTTTACTGGTGTTAGCGTTTGACTTATTCAAAATATTTGTTAGTTGCATATTAGGAAGTGGTTTCTAATTTTATGTAACTATTTTATCATGTTCTAAAAAATTGGGGATACCCACTATATGTGTTTTATCTATAAATTAGCATATGTAAGCATTGTTATCATGTAAGGAATTTCTGATTTTTCAAAAGTGATATATAACAGTTTAGTTTTTTTCTTCTAACACACACTGTCCTCTTTTAATTTCTAACATGGTGCGAAGGTGTTTGCTTGTGTAAATAGTAGTGTGGGAGGTTTTTGGATTCACAATAGAGTGTTGGTGTGAGGGTTTGTGGGGGTCTGGAACAATGGTTGGTAGTGAGGGGTTTCTGTGAAGTTGTTTTTAGTGCTCGCATTCGCATCCTCAAAGGCTCTAGGGTGTTAAGGTCTCATATGAGGGTGAGAAAAAGAGGAGTATGAGATTTATTTATTTATATATGTATATATGAATATGGTGCACAATCAGAAGAGTATGAGACGGTTGATGAGAGAGATATTGGAAGCTTCAGAGGGGTAGTTTGGTCTTTTTGCAATATTGATTTTTTTTTGTTATGTTTCATTAAAAAAGTAAAAGTATATTAGATATTGCATGCCTAAACTAGCGGAGTTAGTAACAAAATTTTTTATAATAGTTATAAGTAAATTTTGTTTTCGTGTGATATTAAGTCAAATCACATGAAGTGTTAATTTAACCATAGAATGATAGTCCAGTAGTGTGGCAATGAAGAAGCATGATGATGACCTTTTAAATAATCAAACACTCTATTTAGGATGTACAGTTGGGTAGTCCAATAAAGTGGTTAAGGAAAAAAAATTGATCACCTTTTAAATATTTACACACTCTAATCAGAGTATTCAGTATTCTATTATGTCTCACAACTTGCAGTGAAAACACTTTCAGCAGTTTGGTGATGTCAAGCACTTAGAGAGGCTTATAAAATACTTCTTAGATCAAACAATTGTCACTGAACCACCATCTCTATTCTCTCAATTCAGGACCAAGTACAAATATATATATATATATATATACAAAATTCTCAAACCACTAAGTGTCAAGAATCTTAATTTTTATTTACTAGTACTTTGTGTACAAAAAATAAGTTTAAATTCACAGAGTAGTTTTTTTGTGCAAATAATATAAAATGTCATATCTATATTAGGAAGGCATTTCCCTTTTTTTTTTACCCATTAAATTTTTATCAATTAAAGGGAATCATACTAGAAAAGGCCCTTCTATCAATCTTAATGATCTTTTTTTCAGGAACAATTGCTTGGTGAATTGCTAAAAGTGTGGGCAACCAAGTTTGTGAAGGTGGCACATTTGAGTCCAAGGGTAGTTACTTTGGTAAAGTGTAAAGAATGTCAACAACTAGTTTTATTCCTAGTCAACCCTCCTAGGTTATGAAAAATCATACTGATTAATCCCTTTAGCAATCTTAAAGACAGTTTTCCACTACTTTTTTAAGTTTTTATTTTTATTTTTATTTATTTGAGTGAATCACACTTGTGATCATAAAATTGGGTTAATCTGCTTCTAAATATGCTCCACTTCAAATAGAAAAAGAACATAACGCTTGTATAATGACATAAAGTCATAATTTAAAGTGATAAAGTAGGTGGGTTAAATCTATTCTAGACATGATTAAGATTTTATTCCACATAAATGGTTTTCCTTTGTGAGATTCTAATGGCCCATGTCCCATGTCAATCTAAATGTGTTGCCTTTAAGAAATTCTAAGCTAGGGCATCAGAAGAGAAGTGATGTGACATAACCTTTCTTGGAGATCTACAAAACTGGGAATTTAGGTAAAGAAAATGCAGCATTCCATAATGGGATAATCTAATGTTGTTCCACATACTGTCAAAACAAGAAAAAATAAATAAATTACTCTCACCTTTTTTAAGATTTGATTTAATTATTTTTAAATTAAAATTATGTAAAATTACTTTAACACCCTCTCAAATTGATCATCCGTTAAACAAAATCACATCTAATATACAATTACAAAAATACCCATAAGTTATAAAATTTTTGTACAAAAATAACCTCAATTTTTAATCCTGTGATTGAGATTAACATCTTATATATATATATTTTCTCTATCAATGTCACATCAGTACTACCGCTATAGAGTATAATTTTGATATTTTAATTTTTTATATATTAATTGACTTTAACAAAATTGATTATCAATTAACGACAGTGGTATTCGAAATGAAATCAACCGAACCTCAAAAAAGTTTACCATTATATTTTAAAATTTTTAATTCAAAAGTAATTAGGTAAAACTTTAAAAAAAATCAGACTAATTAACCCTTTAATTTATTCAAGCACTTCTGATGCTTAAAAGACTGAAAAGTTGAGATCCTCTTCTTCTGTAACAGCACCTATACAACACTGACAACGATACAACTCTGATCGTATAACACTGTGCTGTTGACTCCTCCTCCTCTTTGTATCCTTCCAATCCCATTTTGTTTAAATTTTTTGTTTTATTATTATTATTATTATTATTATTATATTTATATTTCAAACATGTCGCTAGTCAAAGGTGCATTATTATGAAGTGAGTCGATTATACAATCGTCACTCAATTAACTTCCTTTTCGTGTTGATTATACATGTCATAAATCTAATTAATTGGACACTTTTAAAAGCATTGTCACTTTCTTGGGTTATGATCAAATATCTATTCATATCCGATTGACTTTAGCCTGTGTGATAACACAATAAATAATTTTTGCATTGACATAAGAAACAAAAACAAAACTCCACAAAAGAATTTTCTGCATTAAATGCTTCAGTTTTTTTTTTTCAAAGAAACTCGCATACACATTTATCACAGGGAGATTTAAATCCTCACATTTAGTACAAGGTATTTTAAGGGTACTGTACTCCAAGTCAATAATGAATTGTTATTTCTTGTTATCAAGGGAAATGTATAATTTTCATTGGCTACGATTCTTTAAGGTATTGAATATTTTTTTGTAAACGCGTATACAACATGATATGGACAGGTAATACAAAAAATCTTTACGAGAATAATATAAAAAAGAACATGGATGCATTAAAAAATAATAATATAATACATTTTTATATAAAAAAAATAGTTTTTGTTCATTTTATCTACATTATCACGAATGAAATCATTAATTTGGAATCCGTTTTTTTCTTGGTAATGAGGACAAAATATATATGTTTTTGAGTTATGTAAGAGGCGAAACTAATACATCCAAGTTTACGGTTCGCCTCACGTTAACTTCTTATTTATTGGGCCACATATTAACACTAATTTGAAACATAAAGACAGAAGTATGTTATTTTGAAGAAAAAAAAACAAACTAACTCATAATATATTTTTAAATTGCATTGGAATCACATTCTTATAAGAAAATTAATTACAAAATTAACCTGCATGCCATAAAGTGTTTTTATCTCCAGCCATGTTCAATTAAGAAAAAAAAATACTAAAACAATAGGACACTTCTAGTCATGTTGGTTATGTGCCTCGGTTGTGTTTCCAGTGATACCATCACGACACTCCTAAAAGATGTGTGCATGGCTTGATGGTCTTTAATAAAAGTCAAACATTGGGAAATGAAAAGGTGGAAGTGGGGAAAATGATAAGGGAGGAAAATAGTTTCCCATTTTAGAGAGAGACTAAAATAAATGGAATAAAAATCAGGTTTAAATATTCGTCTTTTTCTCTCTCTTCAAAAGCAGGAAGAAGTAGAATAAAAGATAATTGATTTTGTCCATTAAATTTATAAGAAGTGAGTTTTCATTTTAAACCCTCATTCTAACAAAATAAAAATTTAGCTATGGGTCATTAACCTAACTAATATAGCGTTTTCTCTCTCAAAGGAGACCTTGCATATAGGAATCCCACCAATTGCATCTTTAATTTTTTCAATATTATAGAAAAAATTAAATGCAATTGGTGGAATTCCTATAATTAAAGATTCCTCGGAGTACTCTATAATTTTTTGAGGGGGTATTGGATAGAAATTATAAGTTGTAACAGTGATGCCATGTCACATGACTGACATGGCATCACCATCCAAGACATGTGATAGAGTAACATGGCGGACATGTATCAGAATCTAATAAATACAAGTTATGTTCAACTATGTGAATTTGTCAGTCATGTTCCTCTAACACAGGGACGGCTCAACATAAATTGAGGCATTAGGCAAAAATTATAAAAGTGACATTTTAATATTTAATATATTAATATCAAATAATAATTAATAATGCTTATTTAAAAATTATTTTTCTTACTTTTTGAGATGCAAAGTTACTAATTAGATTCTTGTATTCAAGTTTTGCAAAAAATTATAAAAGTGACATTTTAATATTTAATATATTATCCTTTTATAGAATTTTCACTGAAATTTTTTGTTGTTTGATTATTAGGGTTTGAAAAATTATCAGAGCTCCTTTTTGAGATTAAATTAGTTTTTCTATTTTTCTTTTCTTTTCTCTTTAAGTTTTTCATATCCTGATTCATACTTTCTAGTAAACATATTCTAATATTCAATACTATAAATGACAATGATTACAAACAAAATATACAATTTTGTGATAACAAAAAACAATAAGACTACAAAAGAATTTAAGTTAAAGAACAATAAAACCTGATGTTAGAAAAATCCGATCTAACGTGCCAAAAATTCTTCAATTATTTTGTAGCTAGTAGCTTGAAAGTTTCCAATAAATTTATGGTTGTAATGAGTGAAAAAAAGAAATATATTGCAATAAGAGACTAAAAGAAAAGAGAGGTGGATATTGGAGAGTTTTGAGAGAATAGAAAAGATAAAG
The DNA here is from genome assembly GCA_026545225.1 of Cornus controversa. Lineage (NCBI taxonomy): Eukaryota > Viridiplantae > Streptophyta > Magnoliopsida > Cornales > Cornaceae > Cornus > Cornus controversa. The sequence goes on along the minus strand of CM048854.1, from coordinate 14,520,609 downwards.
CTCACAATGACATAGGAGGAAAAAAGTCAAAAATGTGTGGAGTAAAGGAAAAAAGAAAATAAAATTAATAAAAAATGCGGAGGGAAAAACCCCAACAACAGAAAGACAACATGTGTAACTTCCAACGGGGTGCTGACTTGGCAGCCACCTCATCACAGCAAGTCCACATTGCGTCCATCAAAACACGAAATCAGCAACCAAAATCCTAAAATAGGAATGGCTTGAATCATGGAATGAGAATCACTGTAAATGAGGAGAAAATCATGTTTCTCCCCAAATAAAGGAAGAATTATGGGTTAAATGTATTCAAGAACTCAATATAAAAGAAATGGCAAACACACCAAGAAAAGGACCCTGAATTTTTCGGATCATACAATATTTTTGAGTGTTATTTGCTTATTAAATTGCTTGATTATCTTGAGCGATTTTTAGCATCTGCACTTTGGCGCCGTCTGTGGGAACCGTTCACCGAATTCCCTAGGGGAGTTCATGCCAGTGCAATTACATTCTGAAACCGTGGTAGGTCAGCAATCGCCTATCCCTAGCCACACAATAGAGTAGAACCCAACACAGGAGCAAATTTTATAGCAGTTGCGAGAGCAGCTAAAAAGAGTCCAATAGGCATAATGAGTTGCTTCAGGAGAGGCTGGCTTGGCTTACCGAAAAATAGACTGAAGATCCCCCACCGGAGTGAGAAGGTTCCAGAGAGTATGACCCACGTCACGAGAAATTCCAACTGCCAGTCCGATCGAAGCATCATGGTCCCAAGCCAGATGCCCCCTTCAAAGCGATAGCCGAACGACTAGAAAAGGTTAACGCCCAGATTAAAGATCTGAAAAGCCAGACTCCTACGAACTTAGCAACGCAGGTAACCAGCAGAGTGGTCCAATCATCATTCATAAAGGAGATACGAAAATCCCAGAATTGGAGGAAATTCATCCTCCTGAGCTTCATTACCTTTGACAGGACGTCCAACCCCGTTGATCATATGTACCACATGAAGCAAAAGATGACACTAAACGCCGAGGACAAGAACCTCGTGTGCAAAATCTTTTCAACTAGCCTAAAAGGGGCCGCTCTAACTTGGTTCAAACAGCAACTGCCAGGGACAATCCATAGCTTCCATAAAATGGAGAAACTCTGAAGTCCTTTATGACTAGATTTAACCTAGAAATGTCCCTAATCGACGGCTCTAACCAGGCTATAATAGTAGAGGCCTTCAAAGTTGCTATGATTCTCGATTCGAAGTTCCATTCCTCCTTGGTGAGAAAGACTCCCAAAAACATAGGAGATCTGAACGCCAAGGCACAAGGATACCTCAGCCTCGAGGAAGATGAAGCGGTGCGTCAGCAAAGGCTAGCCCTAGTGAGTGTTAACGCTCAATCAAAAGACAAGGTAACCAAGCCAAGGGACCAGAGCAAAGCTCCACCAACCCCCACAAAACTAGAGAAGAAGCCTAGATATGAAGAGAAAAACACACCCCCTGAAATGTTCTCTAGCAAAACTCTACCAAGAAAATAAGGACAGAGGCATATTCCGAACACCGAATCCTATCAGGATCCCGACAGAATAGAGGGATTGGAACAAACACTGTGCTTTCCATCAAGACTATGGCTATACCACCAACGAGTGCAGGAATCTGAGGGGGCAGACCGGAGAAATCATAGATAAGGGTGGACTGGCTGAATATATAGTGAGAGATCATGTCGAACGGAATGAATGCCCAGTTGTCGAGCGTAGGGGGTAAAACTAGAACTTGAATCATATCTGAACAATTAACACCATACATGGATATGCAAGTCAAGAAGATCAAAGCGCGGGCCGATCCCATCTTCTCCACGCAAAGAAGCTACAAAAGTTAGATGAGATAAATTCAATTCAAAGCAAAGACGTCGGCATCCAGATCGTGTTTAGAGATCCAGACCTGATGAGGGTACAACTATCGTATGAGGAACCATTGGTAATCAGCCTCTTGGTAGCTAACTGCCGGATCAATAGGGTACTCATTGATGCAAAATCGAGCACCAACATCATGACCCTTAAAGTCTACAAGCAGTTAGAACTCAAAGCGGACCAAATCAAATTGGTCGAAAGCCCACTTGTGGGATTTGATAGGAACAGGGTCGCCCCAATTAGGGTAATTTCATTATCAGTAACGACAGCTCAAAGAACATTAAAGGAACAGTTTGTGATAGTAGATATCTGATCTTCTTACAACCTCATTATGGGTAGGGGTTGGATCCATAGGATACATGAAGTCTCTTCTACCCTGCACCGGGTAATGAGATGTTTGACACCGAATGGGAAAGGAACAATGGAGCTTCTTGGCGATCAGGTAGAGGCCAAAGAGTGCTATTCACTAACGATCAAACACACACTAAATAAAGGGAGGGCCAGTACAGACGCCGACCCTCAATAGCAATCATAGAAATGCGGTTGTCTCAAGCAAGAATAGGATAAAAAGCCCGTTCAGACCTTAGAGCCCCTCCAAACAGCTTCACTCAGAGAAACAAGGCAAGATCGGAACACCCAAATCAGTTTGCTCCTATCAGAATATGAGAAGAATGAACTGACTAAGATACTGCAAGAGAACATTGATGTATTCACATGAAACCACCTAGACATGCCTGGGATGGACCCAACCCTAGCAAGCCACAGTCTGAACGTAGATCTAACGAGCATCCCAGTTAAACAGAAGCAAAAGAGGTTCGCCCTGAAAAGGAACAAAATAATTGTGGAAGAAGTAAACAAACTACTACACACAGGATTCATCAGAGAGGTAAGATATCTATATTGGCTTTCAAACGTGGTAGTAGTGAAGAAAAAGAACAAAAAATGGAGAGTTTGTATCGACTTCACTAGCCTGAATAAGGCTTGTCCAAAGGATTGTTACCCTATCCAAAAAATTGATCAAATGGTAGACGCCACAGCTGGATATGAACAATTAACCTTCCTAGATATATACTCGAGTTATAATCAAATCCCAATGGATCCAAATGATAAAGAGAAGATGTCGTTCATCACAGAGGGCGGGACCTACTACTACAAAGTAATACTTTTTGGGTTGAAGAATACAGGGGCAACCTATCAACACCTGATTAATAAAATCTTCAAAGATCAGATCGGGAACACGATAGAAATGTATATCAATGACATGGTAGTCAAAAGTCAAAGGAAGGAAGATCACTTGGAACACTTGAAAGAAGTGTTCGACATCCTCAGGAAGTACAACATGAAGTTAAACCCACTAAAATGCTCGTTTGGGGTATCCTCTAGATAATTCCTGGAACATATGTTCAACCGTACAGGAATTGAGGCAAGTCCCACACAGGCAGCAGCCATTGTCAAGAGCTCTGAACCAAGAACTCACAGAGAAGTGCAAGTCTTAACCGGATGAATAGCGACACTAAGTTGATTCATCTCACGGTTCTCAGACATATGCAAACTGTTCTTCGATGCCATCAGAAAGAAAGGAAAAGACTTGTGGGGAGATGACCAGATAGAGGCATTGAATAGATTGAAAGAATATATGTCTAGCCCTCCAATCCTTTCAATCCCAAAAGGTGGAGAACCATTACATCTATACCTCACAGTATCTAAGATATCCACAAGCTCAATGTTGGTCAAAAAGTATGATCGGAAGTAACATCCGGTGTTCTATACCAGCAAGATAATGACCGATGCCTAACGTAGATATTCTAAAGCAAAAAAGTTGATCCTGGCTCTAATACATGTAAAGAAGAAGTTGAGGCATTATTTCGAATCCCACACCATAATAGTGCCGACAACTCTACCCTTAAGAGCAATCCTCAACAAACCAGAGATGTTAGAAAAAGTGTTGAAGTGTGACATATATCGTCTTACTGTGCTATGTCAGAAGAGGTGATCGGCACACTAGCGGGCTCAACATCCACAGGTCCCGGAGCTGCAGTAGAATTCATAAGATCCAAGACCTCCTTTTCCTCAGCATCCACTTTTGGATCGTGGTAAGAAAGATCCTCAATAGCCATCTCCTAATCGTACTCACCAAGACCACCAGGGTAAGTGCGCTCTTCAGTAGAAGCAGTAGCATCATCGAAACCAGCTCGATAGGCCTCGACATTTCGGATCTAGACAGTCCGAGATAGCCTACTGAACATAGCCTTAGCTCTTAACTCTAGCTTCAGAACCCTTTCCTGAAGGGACTTAACATTTAGCTCTGATTCACTGGCTTTGGACTCTGCAACAACCCGGTTGCAGATCAGCCACCTCCTTCTCTTTTTCAAGCTACTCACATAATGCTTTGCACTTATCAATCTCAGTTTAGAGGGCTTTGGACTTTGATTTTTCACTTGCCACCTCCTCATGGCAACTTGGAAATCAGCCTCAGCCTTCCTCCTCTATACATCAAATCTTTTTACTTTGACTGCAGCCTGTTCGACCAAACAACACATGGTCATCACCCCAAACTTATTTTGTGAAAGCATAAGGAAAAATTAGAACATTTGATAGAAGTATAAAAATGCAAAAGAAAGGAAAGTATGAAAAGCTAATTACCCTCAAGACTAGGTTAGGACATGAATCCAACAATGTCCCAATGGACACTTTATTCATCTTCTGGTCCTCTTTGGGAGGCCACTTCTCCTTCAAAAAGGCCTTCATTGCCTCCTTTCCTCCAGAATGGAATCCTCAGCAAAAAAAGAGTGGCATTCGCCTTCACCATCCGGTGAACCCATGACACAACCCTAGAAGAACTTGGGGCATCAACCCCCTCTCTAGAAGGTGTGAGGTCGACCTCCCCATCAGCTCCAAAAGGGGAAGGCTTAGTCACTCTAGAGGCAAATGGGGAAGAAAGAGCGGACATCCTCGGGGACTTGGGTGGAGGAGCGACTGCATCAATCTGAACTGTCTGCGCTTCAGGGGAAGCTTCTTCTTTGCTGCCTCATTTTGAGCAAACTTGTTGCACAGCGAAGCAACAACCTCCTTCTCTTACTTAAAAGGAGGACCACTAAGCTCAGTCTATTTTTTTTCCCTTGGGGCGTGTGGTCTTCGGTAAACTCATCTTTTTTACTCCAGAAGCCTTTCTGAAAATAGCCTTCAAAGTTTGAGAGTCAAGCAGAGAAGAGGAAGTGGAAAAATTGTTCCACACATTGTCCTTCAAGGTCTGCAAACGAGCCTTAACCTCCGAGAAGGGAAGCAGATCCCTAATTGCACCAAGATAAATATAGATATGTTTAAAAAGTAGAACTTCATAGATTGCACAATTACAATGAAGGTTAAGAAAGGAAACGAACGGGGGTATACCTAGTCCGTTGAACTTCTGGGGGATCGAATATTTGTTAGAAGATGGAACTTTTTCATTTACCCCAACAACTACGAGCTATTTTTTAGCCTTTTTCTAAAGTTAGATGACCGAAGCATAGTGATTTGCTCGATCAAGTATAAAAGTGGTAACGACTCTTCTTATGTATCATTTTTCATGCTTCGCGGCACACACTTGATAACAAGCGAGAAGATCGTCAAACCCTAACTCAAGTTTTCTGGTTTGATTCAAGGCTAGAACACTAGAAATAACCCTAAAGAAATTAGGGTTAACTTGAAGAAAAGCCACATTTATCTGGCAAAGAACCATGTGATAAAAGGGATGAAGGGGGAAATTGAATGCAGGAAAGTGTTTAGCCAAAAACACCATCTCACCCTCACTTAACCCTTCCCAGAACGAAAGTTCAGATATGATAGGTAATGCCTAAGGGTAATATCAGGAGAAATGTCAAAATTCACCCTAAGTTTCCCCAAATTAACTAAAACCCTAGCCGAGTCAGAAGGATCGGCCTCCTCAAAATCAGACTCAAAAGGTGTGCCACCCTCTGGAACCACTGGACCAGGAGAAGGAGCACCAGTAGGGGCAACTGAAGGGAGGAAACCCTCGGAGGAAGAAGACTCGTCCTCACTCTCATACAGAAAATCGTCAATGGATTTAAAGACCTTCATGTCCTCAAATCGGTCAACGATCTCCACTCTCCTCACTTTTCTCATGCTCATAAATGAATAATGAACCAGAAGGAGAAGAAAAAGGAAAACATTAACCTTAGAAGCAAGATGAATGAAGGCCACTGAAGAACTAGAATCGCTAGAGTAAGAGAAAAGTAGCACCACAGAATAAAATCCATAACCAGGAAAAATGATTTCGTGTATTTAAGGGACCCTACATTTCAACGGCCACAAGGGGCACGAACCCTAAACAATCGGGAATCATACTGACGCAACCGTCACACATTAAACTTCAAATCCCTTTTAACTTCTAAATCCAAAAGATGAAAGAAATTTTTGGGACAAAGTGTGGAGGGTAAAACCCCACCAATAGAAAGAGGACACTTTAACTTCCAACGGGGTAGTGACTTGGCAGCCATCTCATCACAGCGAGTCAACGTGGCGTCCATCAAAGCATGAAATTAGCAACCAAAATCCTGAAATAGGAATGGCTTGACTTATGGATTAAGAATCACTATAAATGAGGAGAAAATCATGTTTCTTCCCAAATCAAGGAAGAATTATGTGCTAAATGTATTCAAGAACTCAATATAAAAGAAATGGCAAAGGCACCAAGAAAAGGACCCTGAATTTTTTGGATCATACAATATTTTTGAGTATTATTTGCTTATTAGATTGCTTGATAATCTTGAGTGATTTTCAGCATCTACAAAAAATTAAATTTCCTAAAATTATCGGTTAGTGTGGTGAGCATTACAGCATTAAGAGTTAATATATATTAAATACAACATTTTGCGGGTGCAATGAAGGGAGAGAGAATTATTTTTAGGAAATTTTCAAATTGGTTGGGGTCTAATAATAAAAGAAAAAAAAATTAGGAAGTCTAATAATAGTAGGTTAAATTTTTTTTAAGAAGTTTTATAATATAAGGAAAAAATATATTTTGGAGACTTTTTATTAACTGGGGCCTTAGGTGATCGCCTAATTCGCCTTAGGGTCGAGTCGACCTTACTTTAACACATGACTTGGACGTATTATCTATGTGATACCACGCAGTCATATGACGTGACATTACTTTTGCAACGTATAATTTTTTCTATAACAAGACATTTGTAATTGTGTGTGAGTATTTATCTAACAAAAAAAATATATATATTATTTGCTTTTTTTTTTTCTTAAATTTTTATTTTTTCATAAACTCTGGAAACAACTCCCAGATAAGGAGAGAAATTATTACGTTCTCTTCCTTTCTTTTCTTTTTTTTTTTTTTCTTCTCCTCAAGGTAATCATTATCTTTTTTTTTCCTTTTCCTTCAAAATTCCTAAAAATACATTTTAAAAAATTTCCCTCACAAATATTTACAAGTATATATATAGTCCCACACAATGTTTTAGCACTTTAAGTGCCTGCATTACTTTCCCTGTTTAGTTGGTAATGATTACACAGACTAATAGAACAACCTCTTATCTTAACTCTTTCTTTAAAATATACTTTCTTTTCCCCAACACCTCTCTCTCTCTCTCTCTCTCTCTCTCTCTCTCTATATATATATATATATATATATAAACAAAAGAAGCCCCCACCTATCACAAACAAACAGATGAGAATAAAAAGAGCCCTTGTTAAGCAGGGAGAAAAGTGAATGTATCTTTCAATACACATAACATGGTGTAATGTAATAGCATTAAAACTCCTTAAATCACCCCTAAGATCTATTGGTCTAGATATGGGCTAGATTTAAAAATCATGATACCCCCATATTGTATGTATATTTATCCTTTTTCTTACCGGGCCCATATTCCAACTATCCATCCGCTTGCATCGCATCTGGGTACCATGGGCCCACATTACCACACTTGTGGGACACATCAAGAAATTTGGCTTCCTATATGCCCATATGCACCAGACAATCAATACCCACTCAATCAAGTGCTGACATTACTTGATACCACAAGCTAACTCAAGTGTCAACTTAAATTAAGATGTTGTGTCGCGTTCCTTTCAAATTATTTATGATTCCATTAATTTTTTAACTAAATTATTCTTATTAAGTCATGTGATAGGACACTGATGTCATGATAGAACACAAATATTATTATTATATATAATATAATATTGTATTATAATATATATAATATTATAGAATATATAAGTAATGATGCGCTCGTTCGTGATTATCCATTGGATTGAAGGTCCATGTCATATGTGCAAGAGTAAAATTCATTGAATGAAAAGGGAATAGAGGTGGGGGTGTTTTGGTAATATAGTGGGTCCTATCCAGATTTCAAATATCTCGTGATGTGGAATTTGTGGCACCATGACATGTTATGACAGTGATGTAAAAAGATATTTTACTTGCCAGTCACCAAAAGCTACATAAAAGGAGCAAAGGGTGGTCTGAATCTAAATCTATATATAAGCATCACTTCTCCAGAAAGCAAAATGTCCCATTAATTGTGTGGTCCCAATCCCATCTCACAAACACACACTTTCTCTCTCTACACCAATGTGTGTATTCCTCTCTCTCTCTCTCTCTCTCTCTCTCTCTCTCTTTCTTTCCATATGTATTCCTTTCCTCTCTGTCCTCTCTTTCTTTCATTCATTTATGGAAAGAACTTATGAATGAAAAACATAACACACGGGAATTAGAAAGTGAGGGAATGAGAGAATACTTCTCCTCCCTTGACTATTGAATATGATTGTATTCCATATAGTGTGTTGATTTGCTTTTTATGATAGATATAATAGCATCATATATTTTCAAAGAGAAAGTAAAACAAAATGAGGGAAGCCTCTACAATTTTCATCTTTTGTGTAAACAGTAAGAAAAAAGAAAAAAAAAAGAGATTAATCTATAGACTACATATATAAGGGACAAAATGGCAATGCCATTTTGGTGATTGAGCCAATTCAAGATGCGCCTTGAACCTCTTTTGTTAGATACAAGAAAATATACAATACTCTAGGAGGAGTACTAATGATATGGTTATTCTCAACCAGTATAAACTCTTTATTTTAAAAAGAATAATAAATTTCTCTATTATCAAGAAGAAATGAAGCGCTTAAACTAGCCAAAAATATCACAAAATCAATACTCTTGGAATATTGTATACTTTCTCGTTAGATACATATACTTTGGGTAATTCAAGAATTGACAAATGATCTATGTTAGGTGGCACGGAATTGGAGCCTAGAGTTTCCAATTTCATGGAGCCGAATATAGCTGATGATTTTCTTTTATGTGATAAAATACATGTTGGTAACCATTTTTATCTGCTTTTTCCTTCATTTTTGACAAGTAACTTGTCCAAAAGGTAATTTAATACATCATAAAAGAAAAAATTACTATTGACTCTATTTATACATGGTGTTGGATGAGAAAGATTGACAACAAATTTAACTTTTAACATTATTTTACACAAAGTTATTATCATCGTACTTATAAGAGCTCAACCCAGCAAATTGTTCAAGTTTATATGTCCGAATCTGGAAACCAAATTGAAGTAGCATAACTTGAGTTATGCTCAAGATCAATTTTTCATAACATGGGTTTCCAAGTTATACTTGGGCTGGGTAGGGTTGGTTAAAAAATGATGTCATTGGTATCATTAAGGTCAGAAATACAAGGAAAAGAAAAGAAAAGAAAAGAAAGGTAATGGAGGGATATAACTTTGTGTGTTGGCTATGATATTTTTAATGGAAAGGAAGGGAAATGAAAGGAAAGTGAAGGAAAAATTATATTTTTTAATGAAACTTTGTTAATATCAACTTTGCCTTTATTTTGATAAAAGCTAAGATTTGTTCTTTTTAAATATAAAATGATATAATGGAAAAAAATTTAAATTGTTTTCTATCCTTTCTTTTCCCAACATGTTAATTATCTTTTCCTTTACTAATCAATCAAACACGATAAAAGTTTAACACTATCATTTCCTTGCTTTTCCTTTCTTTTATTTTTTCTGATTAGTAATGTTATTCTTTCTTTTCTTTTCTTTTCTTTTCCATTCTACCAAACATAGCCCAAGGGAAGGAACATGTGCAGTAAGGATAAATGTATCCATATTATGTCCGTGTCGGATACAATCTTTGAATATTTACATATACGGATACAATCTTTGAATATTTGCAAATACGTGTTGAATACTTCTTAGATGTAATAATAATTTGAAAATAAATTTTCTTGTTTTGAACATGTATTTGATGCTTCTTAAGTTCTTTGACAATGTTTTCAAGACTTTTCATTTATTGTGAGACACATATTTGACAGATTTTTAATATTAAAATATCACAGATTTCTGGTAATGTTTCTTTTCAAGTATCGGTTGCATTAAGCCACTTTTAGAGGTTAATGAATAGAAAAATTGTAAACTAGTTGGCTCTATCTGACTTAAATACGTCTTCTATCCCATCAACTAGGTGTTTTGGGGTTAATATGCCTTTGGCCAGCACCTAATGCAATGCTTGAATGGTATATATATATATATATATATATATATATATATATATATATATATATATATATATATATTTATATTATCGTGTTATTGCCGTATTTTATTTTTAAAAATTTATCGTATAACATTCATATCTGTTGCTCTCGAACAATATGATGCCATTGTTTCCTTCATAACATGTCTTTCATGGTCACTACTAAAATTTATCATTTAAGTCGCTATAGTCTACATAAAAAAAGAATTGGAATTTGTTTGTTATGATGGACTTAAGATGGATCATGTCAAAAGAATTGGAGTCACCATCAAAGAGAATCTTAGCCAAGAAGAACCTACCTAGCAAACTGTCAAGCACTTCAAATGAAAACAGAAAGACCTTGGTTTGTCTATTTGAAAACTCTTTGCCAGTGTGTTGTGATGTGTACAGGTTGTAACCTCGTGGAAAACAAGTTCTACTGATGTCTTATATTTTCGGTTTGTAAATATATACATGTATGCAGTATGGAAAGTCATATATATATATATATATATATATCTATATATATATGAGTCAAGATATGATGAAGATACAATTTCTGTTTGAAATCATGTGACACTCTCTAATTCTTGGTTGTCAATTCTCTTGTGCCCAACGCAGAATTCTATTTGGCTATTCTTGGTTGTCAATTCTCTTGTGGTCTTGAATTATGAAATTTCCACCCAACACAGAATTCTATTTTGGCCAAAAGTTGCTTAGGAACTTTTTATACCATTGAGAACATTTTTCGCAATGAACAATACATGCAAAGACGGCTTCAAACGGAAACAATTTGGTTTGACTAAGGGAATCAAGAAATGTCTGCACTCTTGCGTTTCCGGTTTTGATCCCGTGACCTCCTCAAAGTCATAATGGAAATGGAGCAACCTTATCGTTGTGCCAAAACCAACCCTTAAAATGATATTTCTCTTAACTTCTGGCCTTTATCGTAGAAGCAGAAATGCTCTTGGTTGTTACTACATGAGTGCATTCACTGGCCACTCCTACCTTTCAGAAACTCCTTGAGCTTTCTTCCCACAGGAATTTTGTGCAATCAAACAAAATTTGAAGCATCCCGATATGAGCTCGGACTTCATGTTATTGATCTGGATATCACGTTAGGAACCCAATGGCCACCATTGATGGGCAGATTTCACATCAAAGGAGGATGTCTAGGTGAGAGTAACACCAACAGCAACGATTGAGGACCAACGGCATGCTATGCTGGTGTGCTCAGAATCTCCAACAGACCGCATGGGAAATCACTAGATTTGCAGATTGAATCAGTCTGCCTTTCGAGTTCAACCAGATGGGGATGGAGATATAAAAACAAGTTTGGACAGAAACCAGTCCTACACTTGCATAGCAGAAACTTGAGTCAAAAGTAGATCATCGCATTGCTAGAATATTATCCAAGTCTTCTAAACAGTTCTCCAACGATCCGGTGTGGGGTTCAGACCAAGGGATTTCAGATTTTCCAAGGAAATTTCTTGTAGTGGAGAGAGAATGCTTTAGAAAGATGGGTTTTCTTCCTGGATAAGGTCCTTCAGACAATCTCCATGACTTCTAATGTTTCTGAGTCCACATAAAAAGCACCAGTGACAAGTATAACATGAGATAGGCAGCATATGGGTTTCTTACCCCACCAATACACACACATATATATAGGATTCTAGGCAGTCAGTTTCCTGCAGGTAAATCCACTTGAAACTAGTTCATTTCATCCCAATGCATGACTCAACAAAACTTTCTACTTTCATCATTGGTAACAGTCTCATGATTCTCATCTCAATTTCAATGAACTTACCCATCAGGTATTGCAGTGGTTCTATCCAAGAATGATCAAGAAAAGACATATTTCCCTTTCATCTAGACCACAAGGGCATTAGTCCTTTGCATAATGGTTTTAAGAGTTCCCTGGAAGTGAGCAAAATAGGCAAGATATAATGCATCAATTTATGCAATTTCAGGGTGCTATAATCACCATAACAACAAAAACATGTCTGCCAACAATATTGATAGAATTTGTATCCAATTTGGTATAGTTTCAAAAGAGATGGACCTATCATTATAAATCTGGTTCCCATTCCTTGCTCCAGTAGGTTCAGGTTTCTAAATTTACTAAGGGCATCACTTATCAAAAAATAATAATTTACAAAGGGCTTCATGAAGGTTAAATAAAAATACAGAAAATAGAGGGCAGCATAAATGGTATTAATTTTAAACTGCACACTTTAAGATGCATTAATCACCACACTTTATGCATTCTAACTACCTATTCTTGAAGTTATATTGATCATAGTGTCTCTGTAACCAATACAAGGATATGGCATGCGATCTAAAACTCAAGCATATACATTAATTTGATGTTACACGATGAACATATTGGCATCATACAAATTCATCGAATAATAAATGAAATTTTCGTATATAGATATAACAACCACAGAAATAATAATTGTGGAATGGCTGAAGCATTGAACTTCACTGTGGAATATCTCAATCAGCAAAATGCTACAATGTTGCCATTATAAAACATGACATACAATGCCTACCTTCAAGAATCCTTCAGAAGAATCTGATAACTTGTCATAATGTATTAGCCTTTAGAGCTAAAAGATCCTTAAACACTTGCTTCTTTCAGAAATCACTATCAAGACCCAGCCATGTCTGCTGAATAATTTCATGTAATGACCCCGATGAATCCATTGGCAATTTTGGTATATAACAAGACATTTGGGACTTTCAGCATGATAACCATTGTTCTTCAATAAAATCCAGCATCTCCAACACAATTTCCTATGCATAAAAAAGGTTCGAGGTAATTTAATCAGTAAGATTTATTTAGAATTCTATAAATGAATCTTAGGGGTAGGTCTTGATGAATGATTGTGCTTATTTTCCAAACATAGTCTAATGGGTAGCCTGAAAACAATTATGTTTCAAGGGAAACTAGTACAAACAGAAAAACTAAGGGCTTGTTTGGTTCAGTTTCTGCAAACAGTTCTCAAGAACCCTGAAAATAGAAAAAGTTAAAGAGAACTAAAAAAGACAATTCTCTAAACAAGCCTTTTTTTAAAACTCCGTTAGTTTTCAGAAGTAACTTTTGAACTGTTTTTGTTTCTCAATTCTCTGATAACAATTTATGTTCTCTGAAAAGAACTGAACCAAACAAACCCTAAATTTATGATGGTATTCAAGCATGATGAATGAGGGGTTCAACAGTTGATTATCCATTTTCTTTCTCCTAGTTGGTAAACACACACCCACCCCAAAGAATTGTTTGCACCCAAGAGGATTATCCATTCTTTCACAGGCAAGTTATAGATTATTAATTGATAAGTAGACTAGTTTCGAAGTTGCATATCATGAGACAAACATAGTCAGATCCAGAGAAGGTGCAGTACATTTAGCTTCATGGTACAACAAGGTCCATTTTGGATCAAAAGAATCACCTGCGAAGGTCCCTTGAGAGAAGGGTGGAGTAATACCTGGACAGGCAAAAGTATCACCTGCCAACAATATGAATTATAGAGCTTCAAGCAGCTAAAGTTAGCACTTTAAATTGAGGGGTGCAACTTTAAATTCAATGAGGGTCAGTGTGAGTACTAAATAAGTTTCCATGTACCACTTTGCTTTTTTGAGCATACCTCATATAGGCATAAGATAAGGCAGGTATTCAGGTTTCAATTGGCTTAACTATTTGTCTGGTAAATCTATAATTTAGCAAGTACAGACTCCTACACACACATCATCTTTTTCTCTTTGGCTCGTTTTGGAAGTACATATTTCTGGAAAGAGATATCCCAAGAGAAATTTTTCCGTAATCAATTACCTTAATGGATGGCTTACCATGAAGCTTTGAAAAAACTTATCATATTTAAACAATTAGCATCAAGAAATATATATGCATATATACATTTTTTTCCATTGCAGGTACAAGAGAGAAGCCTTTATAGCATCTCTTTGCATTTGTTGTGCTTATATATTCTAGGAAAAGGAATTTGCCAAAGCTATTGCAACACAGTGATAAAAGTGTTGACATGACATCTAAAACGAGAAGAGTGGATTAGGAGTTCAATTTTATTGTTGTCAATTAAAGAACATTTATTTTCTTGTTCAACAGCTTCAATTTTGTTTCTTCCTCTCATCATCCTCTTGATTGTTTCAATCAAAGAAAAGAATAACATCGGATTAAGTTGAATCCCAAGAGGGCAACAATGTTCATTCCTTCTTTTCAATCCAGTCATCTTGTTCTAGTTTCCTATAGTTGAACCCCCTACTCCACTTTTCCCCATCTTCCCCCCAATCCTTCTCTTTCAAGGCACACACACAAAAGTCCATCTTTCCACCAGCTCTGCTGGCTGTGAGTTATCTGCTATTTGCTTGAACACCTACCATTATACAGAAGCCCCAATTTAACTTCTTGCCTCATGAAGTGTGACACTAAGCTTTTTATGCATGAAATCTCATGCCTTACAGACTAACTTTTTAATCTTCATTGCACCCAAAATCTTGTTTCCTCCCTAAATCCTGCTGCCTTTCTAGATTTGAGTTTTTCTCTGATTTGTTCAAGCACATGCATCAGACAGGCAGTAGCCACTGGTTCAGACTGGATGTTTATAACTAATTCACTTTTCAAGCTTTAAGTTGAAATAGGCATGGTCACACTACCTCCTCAATTAGCAACCCCCACCAAGTACTTTCCCGGCAGCCCCCCGATATATAGATCATGTGTTGAATTACTATTTCTAGATCTATCACTAACTAAACTGTTGCAAAAATATTGAAGGAAACTGTATAAATATGCGCTTGCAGGAAACAACTACAAATCGGTCAAAGTTTGTGAGAAGGTTTACTGATTGAATGATTGATTGACAAGTGCATAAAATTGAACTCTAACTTATCACTCACTTTAGATGTCATGCCAACACTTTTATCACTGTGATACAACTACTTTGGCAAAAAATTATCAGTTTCACATTAAGAATGAAGTTACAAAATTCCCTGGATATGCAGTTCATGAGAAGCTCAAAATTAGCAGATCCAAAGAAAAGTAAATTATTGGCAATGGGTTCAATTTCAAGGCAGGGCTCACTTGACCTTGTGCAATAAAGTTTACATCTAGTTGAGTTAATTTATTTTTCGGGTAGCTAATTGCTAGTTTAAATTCATATATGTTTTCTATATTTTATAAGTTAATAGTATTTTGATAGCTTTTATATTCACTAGACATGGGCTGCACTATCAGTCCATGGGTCATACTTAGGGTCATGTTCTGCAAATCAAAGTTTCTAAGTGCTAGCCAACAGCCGTAGCACAAGTACACAGACTACATATAGTTATGCAATGCTTTCAATTATTGAGAGAAAATGCTTTACTAACTTTAGGAAAGTTTTTCAGACTTCCTATGCGGGACCACTTTGCCATAACTAGTCTCCACCCTTTATATTACAATCTGTCTAGCAATCCCCTACTAGACTACAATACTAGGAGTACTAAGCCAAATTATAATGCATCATCATGCATACCAGAAGTTATTTTTTCGATTTAAACCTTCAAATAATGCAAGTATTTCAAAATTTTAATGAAATACTGGTAGCCTTAGCTTAAACCAAGTCTTTCGATATTAAAATCAGAAATACTACACATATAATTTATCCTATTTTGCTAAATGTTCATTAATAACTATAGCACTATTACAGTCTAGATCTTCAAAAAGAAAAAGCACTACTTCAATGCAGCCTTAACTACAACTACATTACGCAAGCTCCACTGATACCTACCTATAGAGTTAAAAAAGTACCAGTGACTTTCTAATGTGCTACATCCTGATTCCATGAACATTTATGGGAGTACAGCCCAAACTCTTGTTTGAAGTCAATGCTTTCAATTATTGAGAGAAAATGCTTTACTAACTTTAGGAAAGTTTTTCAGACTTCCTATGCAGGACCACTTTCCCAAAACTAGTCTCCACCCCTTATATTACAAGCAATCCCTTTACTAAGTTACAATACTAGGGGTACTAAGCCAAATTATAATGCATCATCATGCATACCAGAAGGTATTTTTTCAATTTAGTTCAAACTCTTGTTTGAAGTCAATGCTTTCAATTATTGAGAGAAAATGCTTTACTAACTTTAGGAAAGTTTTTCAGACTTCCTATGCAGGACCACTTTCCTAAAACTAGTCTCCACCCCTTATATCCTACTAGCAATCCCCTACTAGATTACAATACTAGGGGTACTAAGCCAAATTATAATGCATCATCATGCATACCAGAAGGTATTTTTTCAATTTAATCCTTCAACTAATGCAAGCATTTCAAAATTTTAATGAAATACTGGTAGCCTTAGCTGAAACCAAGTCTTTCGATATTAAAATCAGAAATACTACACATGATTTTATCCTATTTTGCTAAATCTTCATTAATAACTATAGCACTATTACAGTCTAGATCTTCAAAAAGAAAAAGCACTACTTCAGTGCAGCCTTAACTACAACTACATTACACAAGCTCCACCGATACCTACCTATAGAGTCAAAAAAGTACCAGTGACGGTGACTTTCTAATGTGCTACATTCTGATTCCATGAACATTTATGGGAGTAGACCCCAAACTCTTGTTCGAAGTGGTAACACTATGTCCATATAGAAGTACCATTATGTGTTACCGCTACTTTAGGGACTTAACACAAAACTTGAACTTCATTAAGAATGTACAACTCATCCTCAAAACTGTAGTAGTTTGCAATGGACATCTTAGATGGGGCACTACAAACATTTTAAAGCGTGCATAACCACTTGTCTAATTTGCTATAACCCATTAAACATTATACTAGTGGCATTCTAATTTTTTTATTTTTTTCATAGTTGGGGGGCTTACACTTTTTTGCCCACACCGGGGCTCAAACCCTCCCTTCCTCTTTGAGGATGGGGAGATTATACCATTGGGCTACAAGCCGTTTGGTATGGCATTCTAATAGGTGATTTTCAAGAAAGGGTTTCAACCCCACTGCACTAGATGTACATTTCTCAAGAATCACTTAGTAAAGGGATTGGCCAACTTACAATACTACGACTTAACATTTACAGTGTTAATAACATATACTGTTTGACATACTCCCGTTGAAAGCTGAAATGTTTAAACTTTTCATTATAAATTTTACCATATCCTCTGGTCATCATAGTTTCATATTTATAGTGAAAAATTAGATGGTATAGGTGGTGTGGTTGTGGACAAAACTTCTAATAACAAATTTCTCAACACTCAGCTCCTTTTCCTGCTATTGCTAATGCTATAAAAGATTGCATTGTTACGTCTTTGTCTCAGAAGCCAAATAAGTCCAATAGTGAATATCATCCAAAATCCAGATGTGGGCTTATTATCAGTGGCACTAGTAATCCAACTAGCATTTGAGTATCCTTCTAATACTACTACTAGTAATCCAACAAGCATCTGACTATCTGAGTATTCTTCTAATAATCCTGCTATAAACTACTATAGGAAAATGGACATTTTAGCCTAATACTAACAATTACTTTCTGGTGACTTGTACTCGGATTACTTTTGTAACTAGAAAGTTTACATACTCCAAATGTTACATCTTGTTTGTTATGTAATTATGTGTAGTGATTAAATTAATTTAGTTAAAAAACAATATTGCATAGCATACATACCAATACTTAATTGAAATTACAGTCAAACCAGTGTTACCGGTCCATCATTGATCCTTCAAGGAATGGCAGTGAGCTGAACTTCGAACAGAAAACCGCGACAAAGCCCATCACCGTTCCCTGGCACGCCGTCAATCCACCGCCACTGCCCCTTCCCCGCCTCCGCCGAATGGTCCCACAATGCCAACCGCCCAACCCTCTTGGCCGAAAAGCAAACCCTATTCCCACCTCCAAACACCTTGAACTTGCTCGATTCCTGGAAACACCGGAACATCTCCACCGGCATTCGACCCGCTTCGTCCCACTCCAACGTCTCCAGATCCAACCTCAGAATCAGAATCGTCGAGCACGAAGCGTGCAGCGAGAACGACGATTTCAAACCCCCAATCATCAGAATTCTGTTCCCCAAACCCTTCACCAAACGCGGTCGTTTCAGAATGTCGAAAACATCTCCCCATTCGTGCCTCTCGAGGCGAGTCCAAGCTTGAGAGCTCTGTAAATCTGCGAGTGTGCATGTGAAGAGCTTCCACTGGCTTCGCCAAGGTGACCCAATATCGCAGAGAGCGAGTACAGAGTCAGAAACCAAGATAGGGCTTCGTGGTTTCGATGGTAAATTCGACGAAAACTTGAGCCAATTGTTGTTAGAGCCCGAAAAATATAGAGCTGCGAGTTCAGTGAGGACGAGGACTCGGTTGGGTGAGCCGACCAGGACCGAGCCATGACGCGACCAGGCCGATCCGAGTTGGGGCAAGACTCGGTACTGCCGAGTCAAAGGGTTACACGCGACGAGTGATTTGTTGGAATCGGGCGAGTCAGCCCAGAGGTAGACGAGTCCAAGAGAGGAAGCGACGGGTTGAGGGGAACGAAAGGGAAGGAAATGGAGGGGGAATCCGAGCCATTGCTTCTGGTCGGGATCGAAGACGTGTAGGGTGGGATTGGGGGACGCGTGGCGGTGATGATGGTGGTGGGGGTGGCGGAGAGCGAGAAGGTGGAGGTTCGGTTGGGTGGAGATGAGGTGTATGAAGGAGGGTGAGGTGAGAATGTGATTGAAGAATTTGGATACTGATCGGCAGATGATTATCTGACGGAGAGGGAGGTTTGAGAAGATCTGATGGAGGGTGTCTTGTGGTAGATGGTAGATCGGTGGTGCGTCCATGAGAGACAGAGAGAGAGAGAGAGTCGGAGACGCTGGGTCGGAACTTGTGTGAAGTGTGGAGAATCGATCGATTGGGGGTGTGGGTGGGTGTGAATTCGACGATATAGATGGTGGTTTGACTGGTTTGTCTTGAGGTCCATTTTTTTCGGTATTCCTAAATTAGCCCTCTAATCTGCGTGCTAACTGACCTACTCCAATCTCGATTCAAGGTTCAAGCATGGTACCTATGTGTATATATATGGGCCGGACAAAAAACCGTTGAAATTGTAACCCTATGAAATCGTACTTGTACTAGTACGATTTTGATTCCGGTTCTATTTTTTAAGGAATTGTTGAACAGGGTTCCGATTTTGATTTCGATTTCAAGTTCAGCAAAATCGAACCGAACTGAAACCATGAGATTAGTTATATAATTACATTAGTTATTAGCCTTATTACTAATTTACTATTATAATATTATCAATATACTAAGTTACTGACTTATTATCTTGTGTCTTACATACTAATTACTAATTACTTGTTTCACTCACACACCTTACATTTACACTTGCACAACACATTAGTTAGTCTAGACTATATCCAGTGCCTAGTTCTTAAGTTCTCTTCTCAGTTCTTAGTGACGGCTTCCAAGTTCCAAGTTCTCTTCTCATGCACTGATGGGCCAACGTCGATGTGGCACTGCCTAGTTTTTAAGTTCTCTTCTTAGTTCTTAGTAACGGCTTCCAAGTTCCAAGTTCTCTTCTCACGCACTAATGGCCCAACGTCGATGCGGCACTGGACTCCCACAATCCTCACTCACCTCACAGAGTCACAGTCACCGACTCACTGTTTGATACGATTTGGTATACCTCTCTCTCCATCTCTCTTTCTCTCTCTGGTGTCACGGATTCAGATCTGGACCATCCGGTAACTCACTCAATCTCTCTCTCTACAACTCATGTAGCGACCGATGATAAGTCAAAACCCCAATCTCTCTAATTAATTTGGGGTTTTAAAAATATGTGCAGATCCTCTTTAATTTCCAAGTTCTCTAATTATTTTGTTCCAAGTTCTCTAATTATTTTGTTCCTTTTCCAATTGTTATCTCTGTCCGATTTGGTGGTTGCAAAATATGTGCAGATCCTCTCTAATTTCTCTTGCTTCCCTTATTGCTTTCTCATCCATTTGGCATATATAATTCGATAATTCCAGCATGTACCGATCCATTGTTGAGATTCTAAACTGGAATTGGTTAAGATTCATTTTAATTTTTATGTTGTATGGGGCTTGTTAAATTGACTAAAACAAAAAATAGAAGAATCGCGGTTCGAAACCAAACCGAACCGTTGGCTACGGTTCGATTCCACCTCCCAACGGTTCTGGTTCTGGTTCTGGTTCTGTTTCCAAAAAACAAGAACCGTTGGGACCAGTTCCGGTACCTATTCCTCCTGGAACCGTAAGGAACGAAACCGTGTGCACCCCTACACTCGACAATTAGAAAGAATGAACACGGACACGGGACATGAGTATGGTACGATACAGACACGACAATACGAAAAATTTTAAAAAATTAAGACACGGACAAGACGAGGATACGGCTATAAAATAATAATATAATATATTAATATATATTAATTATTCAATAAAAAAATAGTACATTACAGAAATACTTCAATTCATTATCAAGAAATTAAGAACCAAACAAACTTATAAACAAAAATAGACAAATAGATTAAAATAAATTAAAGAACTAGACTTATTTAGTCTTCTACGTATATTTAACTTATATTTTTAATCATAACTTAGTAGCATATAATTTTCATTCGAAATACTATAATATACGTCACTGCCATAAAGTATCCGACATGTATTCGAGGAATGTCCAAGAAGTATCCAAAGAGTGTTCGAAAAGTGTCCTAAAAAGAAAAAATGTCATTACACTTATATGAAATGTCTTACATGAGTTCGAGGAGTGTTCGAGTGTTTGACACGGTGTCCGAACCCTCGAAAAAGTGTCTGTGCTTTCTAGCCCGACAAATTATTATATCATCCGTCAATAATAACTCTCACGTAATTAAATTGTGTCAATTTTATTTAATTTTTAAATTATGTGACTATTTGTGATTAATTAAAATCATGTAGTTCCGACTATATAATAATTTCTCTATTTTTAATTGTGTGATTCTTTGTGATTAATCAAAATCATTTAATCTCAATTATATAATAATTTGGCCAAATTGCAATAAACCCTTTTCTTGTTTCAAAATGGCGCACATTACCCCCTCTCTTTTTTTTTGTTGCAACAAACACCCTCCAACTTACAAATTGATGCAATTTGCCCCTATTTGGATTAAAAATTGATATAAAATAATAAAAATACCCTCACAAAAATAAAAATAAAAAACTGATTAATTTACTGAAAATAACAAAAAAAATTACCGAAAAAAAAATAACTTTAATTTGTTGAAAAAATTTATCCAAAAAAAAGAACTTTAATTCACCAATTTTTTTGTAATTTTTTTCAGTATTTTTCAATAAATTAAAATACCAAAAAAATTACAAAAATGTTATTTTCAAAAAATACCAAAAAAGGAACTTTAATTTGTCGAAAAATACAAAAACAAATTACAAAAAATACCGAAATAAATTTACCGAAAAAATTGATGAATTAAAGTTCTTTTTTTTGGGTAAATTTTTTCGACAAATTAAAGTTCTTTTTTTTGGGTAATTTTTTTGGTAATTTTCAATAAATTAATCATTTTTTTATTTTTTATTTGTGAGGGAATTTTTATCATTTTAAGTCAATTTTTAATCCAAATAAGGGTAAATTGCACCAATTTGTAAGTTGGAGGGTATTTCTTACAACCAAAGCAAAGAGAGGGGGGTATTGTGCACCATTTTGAAACTAGAGAGGAATTTATTGCACTTTGGCCTAATAATTTCTCTAACTCTCTTATTAAAAATAAATCATGAAGTAAATAGACATGTGAGGTTAAAAACATTTTCATTTTTTTTTTCTGAAATTTAAAGTAAACGTGCATAATACTTAACATTTTTAGGAAACACAGACACGAAATATGAGTATGACACAACATGGGTATATTGGCACAGAATATTTTAAGAATACACGACACAAAAATGGCAAGGATAAGACTATAAAATACTAATATAATATATTAATACATATCCATTATTCAACAAAAAAAAAATGTTACAGAAATACTTCAATTCGTCATCAAGCAATTAAGAACCCAACAAACTTATAAACAAAAATAAAAAAAATATATTAAAATTGATTAATGAATTAGACTTATTTAGCTATGATGCTTTAATTTTTGTTCATTTTTTAGTCATTTATATATATTTAGCTGAGATTGTTTATCATGACTCAGTCTATATAAATTCATTTCAAAATACTTGAATACATCAATATTACGAAGTGTTCATGGAGTGTTTGAGAATTGTCAAAAAAAGAAATTTTTCTGGACATTTCTATGACAAGTGTTGGAAGAGTGTTCGAGTGTCTAACACGGCATCCGATTGTTCAACACGAGTACAACATTCTCGATGAAGTAGCCGTACTTTTTAGCTTAACATCCCTTTTGAGGAAGGGAGAAAAAAAAACAAACATAATAACTAAAGGGAGACGATATTCGCACTACTATTTTCTACGTTTAAACTTTCATATTAAAAGAAATGACATTTCTAACATTAACTTTACAAGTGAATGATTATGTTTTTTTTAAATTACACAATTATCCTTTTCAGATATCCTCATATTTCCAATCTTTAATGCTTTCGATCTCTTTTGACAGGATAAAAACGCTAAAAAAGTTATCTTTTTTGACCGGATCCAAAAAAAAAAAGAAAAAAATTGTTCTCTGTCGAATAAATTATTTCCTTTCTACATGAACCCAAAAAAAAGACCCAATTTTTTTTTATCTCTATTGAATAAATTATTTCTTTTGATATGAAAAAAAAAGAAAGTATACTGCGAAGAAAAAAGGACCCAAAAAAATGTTATATTTATTGAATAAATTATCTCTTTTTGCATGATAAAAAAAAAGTTATCTCTGTTGAATAAAATATCTCCTTTGATAGGATCAGAAAACAAGTATGGTATGCAAAAATAGAAAATAAAAAGGAGGGAACCAAAAAAATTCTCTGTTGAATAAATTTACTTTTTTGACAGGAACGAAAAACAAATGTATCCAAAAAAATTTATCTCTGTTGAATAGAATATCTTTTTTGATAGTACCCAATAAAAAAAATTATCTTTGATAATTAAATTCTCTCTTTTGACGGAATTAAAAAAAAATAGGTTATATTTGTTGAATAAATTATCTATTTTGATAAGATAAAAAAAAATTAAAAAATAATGACTTAAGAAAAAAAGTTATTGATAAAGAAGGTGAAAAAAAAGCTATTGATAAAAAAGGTAAAAAGAGTTAAAAGTTTATAATATAAATGGTAGTTTTGGTATTACTCCGTATAAAATAAGAGATGATACATTAATGAGTTTTGAGATTCTTGTTATTTTATTTAAAAGAAAAAGACAAGTAAAGTGTTAACGTTAAAAAGTAAAGTGTGAATATCAAACTTCAAAACTTCTTGGTTAATAATTAGAGATTTTTTTTTTTTGTTCAAATTGATAATTTGTGTTTGTTGGACCTAACAATCTAACATACACAATTACACATTACTGTGGCACAAGTAAATATAGAGTGGAATCATCAATTTTCAGCGTCCATGGTAAAGTTGCCCATATATTAGGTATTGAAAATTTACTTGAGCCGTAGAAATATGAGCAAGACTATGAACCACTAGGTCTAATGGGTTTACAATTAATCTAAATTATTTTAATCGCCATCCTTTAATTCATTTAAAAGTATTTTTAATTTTTTATTTAATTGGGTTAGCATGCATGTTAGATTTGATTTCAAAACATTGAAGCTGGTTTGGGCTCTCAATCCAATTTGGGCAACTTAGGATAATTTTTTTAGTAAATTTTCTTTATGATTAATAAGTCTTACTTTCAATTTTTATTTATTTATTTAAGTTCTAAATAATTAAATCTTTCATTTATACCCTAACTAAATTATATATGAAATTTAGACTCAAACTTTCATTTATATCCTTACCAAATTATATATAAAATTTGAATAAAAATAAATGAAAGTAGTCCTGAATTCTACACAATAGTTTTTGAATTAAAGTTAAATGAAATTAATTATTATTTAAAGTCAAAATGCAATATTCATTAATTAACTAAAACTTACTGAAATATTTAAAAAATTAAATTAAATATCAATTGAGTTATCAACAAATAAGAAACAATCACGTCTCATTTATGTGTAGAGTGTATATTAAGTCTCATCTATGTGTAGAGAGTATACCATCGAGAGGTTTACTTAATTTTGAAATGAAAAGATAAAAAAAAATATATATATATATTTTAATATCATATTTTTATGAATGAAGTCTAACTAAATATATAGTACTATCTCAAAAATAACGTTTAACTTTTCTACTTATCATTCATTTCAATTCTTATTATTTTCTATCATCAATGAATAATTAAATTTAAGAAGTTAATATAAAAAAAATGCACGAAAAACGATAATAACAATTAAGAGAGAGAGAGAGAGAGAGTAGGAAGAGAGAGAATAGAAAGAGAGTGCAATGATGGTCACTTTCGAATAATAAAAGAATAAAATAATAATTACAGGAAAGGCCAAATAAATTAATGTCTTTTTGGTAAATACATTTTGTCTGTCTCGAGGTGTATGGGTTCTTGTAAGTTATGATTTTTGAGATAGTTGAAGTCTACACTTGTAATGCATGTGAAACACTGTAAAACACTTGTAAATTCTCAGATTCTCGATGTGCATGGGCTATTGTAAGTTACGTCTTGTACTCGCATTTGATTCTCGAGTTGCATAGGTTGTTGTAAGTTACGACGATTATTAAGATAGTTGTAATTACATTTGATATATATATTAGTATTGTTTTAAAAACTCTCATCCCCGAGGTGGCAGACGAATTAGATAAGGACTTGGAGCTGGTGAGTAAATCTTGATATTAACAATTAGATAAAAGATTTGTTACTGGATATGGGAAAAGAAAATTGGGTTATCTTCGTAAAATTTCTCTCAATTATTAAAAATTCTCATAAAACTCTCTTATACTAAAAAAATCAATCAATTTGTCTCTCCCGTTAGTTTTCGTTGAAATTAACGGAGAGGCCACATGTGCATCTCACGTGAGTTGTTAAGTAATATGTAAATGATTAAATTACCATTGACGCATCTGTTGAAATTAAAATGACTAAAATACCCTCATAAGTAAAGAAAGTTTTATGAGAATTTTTTTTTATAGTAGAGGGGATTTTATGATTTTAACCTAATCAAAAAACCTCATCTACTTTCTAATTTTCTCAAATTGCCCATTCGTAAAGGATACATCTGTCATTTACAAATAATATTTTTTTTATGAATTTATTTTATTAAATAGATGAAGGATATTTTGGTAATTTCGTTATTAAATTGACGAAGTCGTTTAATTTTGTTCTTATATGAGAAAAATTGATAGTAAATGAGAATTTTGAAAATTCAAGAAGTTTTATGAAAAAAATTTACAGTAGGGAGATGTTTTTATGAATTTAATCTAAAAAAAATTTCACCATTTAAAGCAGGGAATTTGACTCGTGATATATATTATTTTCTTATATTTTAGATGTGAAATATTTTGCATACATATTTTCTCATGCCAATTCTAGTAATATCAATTCGATATTTTTACAAAACTTTATATAATATCTCAAGATTCACCCACTCTTTAACGGAATTCTCTAGAAAAAAAAAGTGTATTATTTTATCACATTTGCACTACATCATCTACTAGTGCCAAATCCGTTGTGGAAAATAGAGGAGATATGCGAGATTGATGAATGTGTTTGGACGGTGCCACATCAACTTTGTATTGAAAAATAAGTGTTTTATTTAAGCACGAAAAATAAGTGTTACTGCACAGAAGATTCACAAGAAATCGAAATAGTTAAGTTTTGTTTGAATAAACTAGAGAGAGGAAAAAATAACATTAATTATGAAAAAAAGAAAAAAAATAACAATAACTAATTTACTGTCATATCCCATTATATATTTGTATTACAAAATTGAACACATACAATCCATCTCTCTTCTCCAATCATTCCCTCCCCCCGTCCATACAATTTAATCTGTACCATATATAATATATATACTAATAAAAGTAAATTTATATATGATACCAATAATAAGAAAATAAAACAACTCTAATATTATTTAAGAAAATCTAAAATTATCGGTTGTTGTACTTTTGAAAATCCTTAATATCTAGTTTATTAATTATTAATCCTTTTTGAAATTATGAATTCTTCAAATTATTTCTTTTGATAGGGTCACAACATACATGATTATATATGTATGAATATATATATATATATATACAAAAACTTTAGCTCTTCTCAACATTAAATATTAAAAAATAATAAACATAAATGTAATGACACAAAATGTCGTGATATGAGTGGTTTCAAAGGGGGTGATTATAAGCCTTTAATCTACTTTGAACATATATATGGTCTAATAGTTCTAACATTGAAATTAATAATAAATTTGCATTACATCAAATCAAATAGTTTCAAACATGTAATGTTTCATATATCTTATTATTGTAGTCTAAAAATTTAGTACAATAGTAAAATTGCATTAACTTGATCACTTATATTCATTTAAAAAAAAAAAAAATGAAAAGATATATGATAAAACTTAGATAAATGACAAACTAGATACATCGTTTAATATAATTATGCAAATTATAATTTTAAATTAGTGGAAATCAATCTTTTTTCTAAATTAGAGATTAAAGAAGAAAATAATAACTCGATCTTTCTTCCTCTGCTTTTAAACATAGTCACGTTTGTCTAAAAAAATTGTACATAAAATAATCTTAATATTTCAAACAAATATATAAATATATATAAAGGGCACAATCTTAACCATAACAAAAGAGAACAATCTTGATTATTTAGCTGGAACGAACATAATTTTTTTTCATTATTTTAATATGATCATATTTCATTAGTGGCTGATATAGATTACTAAGGTATATGATATATGTAGGATTGATTTTCGTATTTCTTTAATCAAATGGTTTTTTTTCCTTCACATATCATGTATTCAATTGTGTCTCAAATTATATTATTATCATTATTATTGAAACTCATATAATATTTAAAATCAATCCAACAAAAAAATAAGCAAACCAATATAATAGATTAAAATAATCATTATTATTATCCATAATATTCAGATCTAAAACTTATAATTGATTACATATACATATTAATAACCACCGTAAAATAAAAACACATTATAAATTATTTAAAGAAAACAAAAAATATAAGAAGAGTGGAGAGCGTAACCCATCGCCAATGGTGGAAACCTTTTTTGTTTTACTTCTATAAACTTCTTTTTCTCAAACAACTTACAACGAAACCCTTAAAGATCAGTAAAAGAGATAAAATATAAGAGAAATCAAAAAGTAGATAACAGAGTTGCAACTAACAAAAAAAAACTCTATCCCTAATATTATAGATAATTAGTTTGGTTTGTATGCATTGCTCTGAAATTCTTTAGGAGTAATGTATTACAATTAAATTAAATAATTTGAAACTATATAGGAGTTTAGGTTGTAGAATTTTATTAGTATAAGAATTGTGGTATAACTAAATAATCAATTAGTAGGTTATAGAGTTTAGGTTGTCAAAGTATATTAGTAGAAGAATTGTGGTATAATTAAATGATTTGAAACAACTTCTACTTTTAATAGTAGTATAAATTATTTAAAGAAAATAAAAGATATAAGAAGAGTGGAGAATATATACTTTACCATCACTAAGGGCCGCCCCAGTACAACCCATCGCCAATGGTGAAAAATTTCTTCATTTTACTTCTATAAACTTCTTTTCTCTCAAACAACCTACAACGAAGCCCTTAAAGATTAGTAAAAGAGATAAATTATGAGAGAAATCAAAAAACCAGATAATAGAGTTGCAACTAACAAAAAAACAAACTCCAAGATCCCTAATATTATAGATAATTAGTTTAGTTTGTAAGCATTGCTCTAAAATTCTTTAGGAGTAATGTATTACAATTAAATTAAATAATTTGAAACTCTATAGGAGTTTAGGTTGTAGAATTTTATTAGTATAAGAATTGTGGTACAACTAAATACTCAATTAATAGGTTATAGAGTTTAGGTTGTAAAAGTATATTAGTAGAAGAATTGTGGTATAATTAAATGATTTGAAACAACTTCTACTTTTAATAGTAGTATAAATTATTTAAAGAAAACAAAAGATATAAGAAGAGTGGAGAATATATACTTTACCATCACAGAGGGCCGCCCCAGTACAACTTATTGCCAATGGTGAAAATTTTCTTCATTTTACTTCTATAAACTTCTTTTTTCTCAAACAACCTACAATGAAGCCCTTAAAGATTACTAAAAGAGATAAAATATAAGAGAAATCAAAAACCAGATAATAGAGTTGCAACTAACAAATAAACAAACTCCAAGATCCCTAGTATTATAGATAATTAGTTTAGTTTGTAAGCATTGCTCTGAAATTCTTTAGGAGTAATGTATTACAATTAAATTAAATAATTTGAAACTCTATATGAGTCTATTAGTAGGTGATGGAGTTTAGGTTGTAGAATTCTATTAGTATAAAAATTGTGGTATAACTAAAGACTCTATTAGTAGGTTATAGAGTTTAGGTTGTAGAAGTATATTAGTAGAAGAATTGTGGTATAACTAAATAATTTAAAACAACTTCTACTTTTAATAGTAGTATAGATAGATATGTGGGAAGTCATATTTGCACCCCCTTTTCTACTTTTGCACTCACGTCCTAAAAAGAAATGACACTTATAATCATAACTTCACAAGTAAATTATTATATATTTTTAAATTACGCAACAACCCTTTCAGATATTCTCCTCTCTGTTTCTAATCTTTAATGTTTTTGGTTTCTTTCGAAGAAATCCAAAAAAAAATGGACCCAAATATATATATATATATATATATATATATCTTTTGAATAAGTTTATCTTTTTGACAAGACAAAAAAAAAGTTATTTGTGTTGAATAAATTATCTCTTTTGATAGTACCCAAAAGAAAAAATTATATTTGTTGAATAAATTATCTTTTTTTTATGGAAACCGAAAAATAAGTATACTACACGCAAAAAAAAGTATGGCACACAAATATAAAAAAAGACCAAAAAAATAGTTATCTCTATTGAACAAATTATCTCTTTTGACAGAACTCAAAAAAAAGTTATCTCTATTGAATAAAGTATCTTTTTTGATCGTGCTAAAAAAACTAAAAAAAAAATTATCTCTGTCGATTAAATTATCTATTTTGACAGGACTCAAAAACAAACGTTTTATCTCTTCTAATATGATAAAAAAAAATAGCCAAAAAAATAATGACCCAATAAAAAAGTTCTCTCTTTTGACATGAAGCAAAAAAAAAAAAAAGTATTGTAGGAAGTAAAGAAGGTAAGAAGAGTTGAAGTTTATAGTATAAAGGGTAGTTATGGTATTATAAAATAATGAGTTTAGGGGCTTTTGATCTTGTTGTTTTCTATAAAAGAAAAAAGGCAAGTGGAGTGTAATCGTAGAAAAGTGAAGTGCGAAAATCATCTCCCTATATATATAAGGTTCCCAAAATCTTTAGGATTAATTTATGGTACGTGATTTTGTATAGAAAAATTTAAGTTGGCCCCGTCAAATTTCTTCCTATATATGGTTAACTATTTATAGTTATTAAAGGTGGTTTGCAAAATAAATTATCGTGACCTCTTCAAAAGCTTTTTAAAAATTCAAATATAGTAAAAAAATGTTAATTACTGTTGTAATCTTTGTTATAATATATTAGTAGTACTATATTTATATATCTATATAATATAGAAGCTTGATATAATAAGGAAAAAAAATCTAATCTAATAGTCAAAAGTTGTTAAAAACTAATCATGTGTTTCAAAATATCTTTTGCTATCTACGGTCTAAAATCATTTTATCTAACGGTCATGGTTGCTAGTGCATGATAGTGCCGTAGGCACAAGTATACACTAATGTGTGTGTGTGTGTGTGTATATATATATATATATATGATTTTTTATGAATTAAAGAGAAGAAAAAGAATGCGACAACTTCAAAAATCGTTATAATTATTTTACTTATTTTTAAAATTTAATTTTATATTTACTAATTTGGCCCCTAAATAAATATTTCTGGATCAGCCTATGTGCCACTTCCCCTTGTGTTGCTATATAACTTGGGACAAAAAAAGTTTCAATATTCATTGTTCTAGTCTTAGGAGTTCGTTTCGACTGAACATAAAAATTTATTTAGTATTATAAATTATATATCTATATGGTTGGTTTTGTATAAAACTTTATCCTTTGAAGGAACCAAAATAGTTCAATGATTTTTTTTGTAAATTCTGCCACGAGAAAGACCTCAACAGTTTTTGTGAATTCCTTACATCTAGAGGGATCATGTTATCACCAAGACATAAGCCATAGAAAGGTTTAATATTTTTACATTTCTTAGTTCTTTCAATTTCGTAATTCCAATTGAAAATTGTTCACCATGTTGTTCTTGTTGTTGATCAGTCACTTATATTTATGTTCCTGTTTCTATATCATTAAGATAAGGCTAGAAGCTTTATTGTTAAAACATAGCCAAAACTTGAGCAAGCTCATTAAGTAAATAACTTTATCTGCTCTAATATTTTTATTTTATTTTTGGAAATTAAAACAAAATATATTAATGTGTAATAATTACAGAAAGTGGGGGTGTACTCGATTGGCCTTAGAGGCCAAACCTATGATAAGTATCTGGGCTAAGGAGGCCTATTACATGAAGGAAACCCTTAGTAAGTACAACTCGTTAAAATAGTAACAAAATCCCAAACTAGTCCTAACAATTACTTCATCTTCTTCATCATCTTCGGTGCTCGATTTCTGATTTCAGTATCCAAGAACCACATATGGCTATGGGCTTGGACTCTCATCTCAGTCGGGTGGATGCGGGGGAGGGCGATCTAATGAAGGCAAGAAATTTCAATCAAATGATGAGAGAGAATTTTCAAACCTGCATTGGAAGGCCCTATAATTGATTTTTGTGTTGATGTGCCATGAGATTCTTTGAAGAACAACATTCTTGCTTGGAGCTTTATTTTTGAAGACTCTAGAGTTCCTTTCATGCCATATGTACTAACAGAGCGAGTTTGCAAAGAGAATTTTTGAAGTTCCTCTATTTCAAGTGAAAAGAAGCCTAAGAAATGAGATTGTCCCAAGTTGATGGGTTAATCATAAATCCACACTTCTCTTGTAGGAAATTCCAGATTGGGACAATGAAAGTGTATTTGAGGAATAAGTGGGTATGGTTTTCAGTCTCTAGCAAATACAATGGGCAAACGTTTGAAGCTTGGCGATGGCTCATTAGTCAAGAGTGGATAATCATTGTTGGATTGCAATCCATAGATTGAATTGATGTTTGGGAATGAGAAAGGGTTCCACAGGAGATGTGCCCAAGGTACTTGGGGGTACTCGAGTGAGATGGGCTTGACAGTATGCTTGAGGGTCTATTTGCCTGTAGGTGATGCAACCTAGATGGTTTGGTCAGTTAGGGAAGATGGTGGTGGTAGATTGATCAATGTTGGGATGTGTCTAGTCAAAGATTGGAAGAAATTTCATTGATGTCTTACAGAAAAAAGAATTGACTATAGTGTCTGTAACGATCGAGACCAAATTTGATCAGTTTTTTGATTTTTCATCATTTTTGCCATAAACACGTCTTAAATGATGTTATGGATATTTCGAGAGTGAAAAATATGTTTGAAAGGTTGACTAAAGGTTTTTGGAAGTTTTTGAAAAGTTTGAAAAAATTTGACTTTTTAGTCAAACGAGGGCTCAAAATGTAGTCTGAGTAGGCCCGGGAATCTAATTTTTTTTTAAAAAATAATTATTTTTGAATTTGGACTTAGTGAAATGTTTAGAGAGTTAAGGAACTGATTTCGAGGCCACAGGAGTTTTCAAAATCAAAAATAGAGGTCGGGAAGATCCGTTAAGTAGCCCGGGGCATTTTAGTCATTTTACGTACCCTAGACATAATAAATATATGGGCTGAGAGGTTCCAACCCATTTCACATGCCACTTTCTGTCTCTTCTTTCTCCTATCTTCATTTCTTCACATTCTCTCTACATTTCGGCCAACTTCGGCTTGGATTCGGGATTCGCCGAAGAAGGATAATGCGTAGAGGGTGGTTAGGGCTTTGGTTTGAAATGAAAAAAGTCATGTTTCGACAAGATGAAAGCCACTGGAATTATTGGAGATTGCTTCAATGGTCTTCAATGTTTAGGTAGGGGTTCTCCTTCTCTCCTATGTATCGATTCTAGGGTTTAGGTGAAATTAGAGAGGTTTGGGTTGAGTGGCATGTATGATAGAGATGGGTGGGGGCTGCGGGTTAGTATATCCCTCTTCTCTTATGGTATTTACATGCTAAATAGATTCATATAATGATCTATGTGATGTATTGTGGGTGTATTAGTATTATGTGAAATGTGAGCATAGTAGTGTACATATAAGTGATTATATGTGGGTTATGGAGGTATAGGAAGGTTGAGAGTATGCTAGACATATTTATA
This sequence comes from Cornus controversa, assembly GCA_026545225.1. Lineage (NCBI taxonomy): Eukaryota > Viridiplantae > Streptophyta > Magnoliopsida > Cornales > Cornaceae > Cornus > Cornus controversa. The sequence continues at coordinate 14,487,597 of CM048854.1, read as the reverse complement.
GCATGAATGGATATAGGCCAAACATGAACCTAATATGCTAAGTTGTATATTGTGTGTATATGAGTGTGATATGCATATTATTTGACATATATGTGGTTATATGTGATGTAGAGTAGTGGAAATGTTTGCTAAATATATTATAACATTGATGAGCATTTGAAGAGCATGAATACTAATGTGCTAGATTATGTGCATATTTGACTTATATGCAAGTTTTGACGTATATGTGAGTATATGTTTTGACGTATATGTGAGTATATGTGGTTTTGTGGTGAGAAATGCGTGCTAAGTACCTTTATTACTAACTTGTGCATTTAAGAAGCATGAAAATGATATGCTAGACATTATAAGTTAGAAATGCATATATGGGGTAATTGTGAGGAAACGGGAAAAATGGACTGTTCATGGGATGTTGGAATAGTTATCCACCCATGCTATGTAAGTGGCATTATTGCCCTACGAGGTATGACAGTCAGAGTAGTCTAATCATACCAAGGCTAAGGCCAAAGATCGGATTATATCCATAGTTGGTGACTGTCGGAGTTACCCAATCACCTTGAGATAAACCAAAATATTGCCAATGGACTATGACGTTGTCGGAGTTGTCCACTAAACGTAGTGGAAGTGTCTAAGGTCACGTGATCTATCAGAGAGGTCCAAATTATGTTGGGATATCGGATGAGGCTCGAGAGAGAGAAGTTATATCTTGTTGCTTATGTGATTTATATGTTAAGCGTGATATATATGTGTTAAATGCATTCATTCATAGTGTGTATTGAATTGGTTGGCATAAGAACATTGGTATGTCATGTAGTGGAGTGACATGTAGGTCGGTGTCGAGTTAATGCCTAGGTGGGTTGGGGTATTCTTATTGATCCGTTGAGTTGCTCACCCCTCTTCCCCTAACATTTTTACAGGTAAGACATTGAGGACGGATGGAAATGATTTACTTAGTCACTTGGAGCTCATTGGAGCATGTTGGAGCACTTAGATGCTTTTTAGACATTTGTGCACATACTATATATATTTGACTATCCATGTCGATATGTGACATTTGGACTATGTAGGCATAATAGTTACATTCTTATATATATAACTTGTATACTCATTTGGAGCTTGTATGCATAGACAATGCATTGTTATATGTATATTGTGGACTTATGTTAGCCTATGTGGATTTTATGAAAATGTAAAATTTATGGTTTTTGAAGTCTTTGTATAAATGCATGGATTATCATTTTTGAATTTCAAGTGTATGAGGTAGAAATCTAATTGTGATGAATTATCACTTGGTGGATATGTAAAAATGATAATTATGTGCTACGATTGTATGTTTAGGATGAGTAGTGGGATAAGAGTGGCAATTGTAATCACTTGGTGGATATGTTAGTGTAACAAGTTAAGTGATTAGGATGCATCGTAATCCCAATTATGATGCATCATAAATGGTTGAGTATTTGAGTGGGATTCCAGTAGGTTTCGCGGGATGTTACACACTTTGCGCGATTCATCATAAATATTGTGATCGACAACATGGGTGGATTGAGATCAAATTTAGGAATGGAATGAGGATGCATGTTTGGTCACATATGACGCCATAATAGATTATTGAGGTTGAGTCATACATGAATAAATGTATGTACGTAATTATGATTCTACATTGATTTAGTGATTGAGGTAGTTTGTTAGGGCGTACTCGACAAAATCACCTTTATAATTACGAGCAAACTCCAGAATTTGTCCAAACTTCAATTGGGCATAATTCCTTCATTTTAAATCGAAATTGAGTGTGTTTTTTTTTTAAATTGAGTATTTTTGGATTCTTTTTCCAATAAACCAAGTATCACTCAAAAATTCCAAACTCACAGGAAGTTAAATTCTGGAAGTGAGCGAGCTATAAGTGTGAACAAGTTGGATTGTTACTATTCACCCCCATTTCCTTGGCTCTTCACCAGGAGTCGAGAATTGAGGCATGAAAATTTTGTATCAAAGTGTGATACCTTAGTGAGAATATTGAGGTGAAATTTTGGTATGAAAGTATGATATCAAGAGATATTGTGATTCGAAGTCTGACTTGGTAAACCTAATAACACTCAGTTCCCGAGAGTCGGGAATCGGGACATGACAGTGTCAATGGAAAATTGAGATAAGAGGTTAGCTGGATTATTTAGTATCAAGATGATTGGTCCCCCTGGCAACCAATTGTTAGTACAGAATGAACAATTTGCCCCATTTCCAATCTTGGTCAAAATGAGTTGCCTTGTAAGACCCCTAAGATGCATCAAATTCTTCCAATTAATTCTATAAGCTTTGTTGTGGTATTTTAAAGTTCCAAATTATCCCGTTCCTTATCAGGTATGTTTTGCACCAACTAGCCCATAGTCCATGGAAATCATTAGAGATTAAAGCCCATAAGTGCCTTAAAATCGTTGCCTTGTTAGTTAATTTCAGATTTGATAAGCCTAATCCTCCGTTTGATTTTGGAGTCCAAACTTTGAGCCATGCAACTTTACATGCTTTCTTATCCTGCAAAAAACTAGACCACGAGAAGCTTCTTAGCAGACTATTAAGGTCATATATGATTGACTTAGGCAACACAAAAAGGCATAACCAAATTGTTTGAGTGCTAACAAGGACTGATTTTACCAGTTGCAGTCTTCCTATATAAGAAAGGAACTTGCTGCTCTAGTGAGTGACTCTTCCAACAATTTTTTTTATAAGTTGTTTGCAATTTGCAACCTTAAGTCTTGTGGAGAAAAGTGGCACTCCTAGATATTTAAAAGGTAGACAACCCTTCCTAATTCCTAAGTAATGTGAGATAATTAGTTCAGTTGATAGAGAAAGACTTGAAAAAATAACTGAGCTTTTGGACAGGTTAGTGGTTAGGCCAGAGAGGTTAGAGAAATGGTCAAGTGCTTTCTTAAGTGTCTTGATTGATTCAAGATCACCATGGCATAACAAGAGAAAGTCATATGCAAAGCTTAGGTGGGTAATCCCAAGATTTTTACACCTCCAATGATATTAATACTTAGGGTTAGAGGAGATAAAAATCCTTACTATTCTCATCCATTGTAATAACAAAGAGGTAAAGAGAGATTGAGTCTCTTTGTTTTTGGCCCTTACCTCATTTGAAGTGACCTTGAAGTTCCCCAGTTAAGGAAATGAATAATGAAGGGAAGTGAAGCCAGTGAACAAAGGTTGGTGGAAAGCCAAACAATGTGAGAGTATCAATAAAAAAAGTCCTTCCCAATGGTGAACTTTTTTTTGGTTGTGTTGGATGAAAATATCTGATGTAAATCATATCTATGTATAAACAAAAAAATTTCTTTAACATGAATATTAGCTTTAAGATTGTCCTTGGAGCTTTCGTTATTGGATATATTAGTGGAGAAGAGGAGCTCTGTGTTACTGCGGTGAGTGAAGGTGTGAATGCTAAATGGTGTGAATGAGTATTTTCCCTGATGTTAGATAGGACCCAAATGTGTTTTAAATTTTGTTTTTAAAAAAGTTAGGATTAGTTCTGGTATTGTAAAATTTTTACTTAACTCCTTATCTTTCCTCTCCAAATCTTCCCACTTTTGAGAGGATAGGAAATGAGCTATCCCTCCAAATCTTCCCTTATTCTCTCTTTTCTCTACTTATTAATAAAATAAATATAAAAAGCACTATCCCTCCCTTTCTTTTCTTTTCCTTCCAATTTCATAAATCCAAACTAGCCCTAAGATAAGTGGAATCAAGTGGTTAAAAAATTGTCTATCAAACTCGATGAAAGCGATTGTATCATCAACTTTGTTTAGACTTGTTATTATTTCCGTTTGTGTCAGGCGTTGCTCTCAATTGTTCTTTCTCTACTCTCTTATGTTGTGTTTTTCTCAGTTGTTTTATATTTCATCAACTTTGTTTAGACCTGTTATTATTTTTGTTTGTGTCAGGTGTTGCTCTCAATTGTTCTTTCTCTACTCTCTTATGTTGTGTTTTTCTCAGTTGTTTTATCTAGTTTGTTAATTTATATAATTTTCTCTTGTACAAGACATTTTATTTTCACTAGAGGTAGTAAAAACTTTGATACAACTCCTAGTATGGGTGCTAGTTTGGGCAGGCCAATCCGAGCCCAGCTCAATTTTTTAGAGACTTGGACAATCATTTTTACAATTAGTTTTGGGTTTGGATTAAAAAAATCTCAATCCGAACTTAATTAAGATTGGGCTTTGGTTGAGGTGCTAGCAACCTAAGCTTAACCCAGACCCAAAGCCAAATTCTAAGTTTAATTTTTATATTTTGATTTTAAATATTATATTTAATATTTAACTTATGAACACCTTTTTATTTTCAACTATTATTTAACACTTTGGAGATTTAATTTTAAGATTTTTTTTGTAATTTTTAGATTTTTCAAGTAAGTTTTTTAAAAAATTTATGCTTAGGAGTAATCTAATATGACACTAACTCAAGATCACATTAAAATTTCTCTGTAGCAACCCAAATTTCTAATCCAAAATCTTAGCCCGAGTTGCAAACCTGAGTCTAAAAATTGAAGGGTGGGTTGGGTTCAGGTTGAGTAGTTAGGTTTGAAGGTTAGGCTGGGTTGGGTTAAGGTTAAACATTTTATATGTTGGGTTGAGCTCGAGTTGTACCTCCAACCTACTTCATTCACCTGAGTTGCATCCCTAGTTCCTAGTTTAGTTTTCATTTGTGTTTTAGTTGGTGCATATAAAGATTTTCTTGTTACTTATAGAGTCATATGCAGTATGATTTATGTTTCTGCGAAGGGCCTTTACATATGAATATGGCAGGCCTGTGGAAGAAGACTTCGACTATTTTGGTGATGAATTGGGAAAAGGTTATGATTCAGTTAGATAATCTGATTGATTTGGTAAATGCTTTATGTTTCAAATTTCATAATGTATTCTCTATTTTTATATGAGATAATGGATTGTTTTGTTATAACTTAAATCAATTTGTGATGCATGGAGTGTAATGTAGAAATATGATTAAACTGCACAAGAGAATAAGACTTGTCTAGTGTAATTTTTAGGGGTCTGAGATTTAAAACTCAATTGTCTGTGATACTGAGTATGTTTTTTTTTGGAAATTTTGTATTTTTATTACACAATGTTGAACAAAAAATTCATCATTAAATAAAATGATATTTAGTAACTAAATTTATAACATGAACTTAAAAGTTACAATTAACAAGGTTTACAATTTATACAACAATGGAAAGACCAATAACATAATAGTAGAATAAAGAATATATAAATAAAATATATATTTGATTAAGGTAAGAAAAATAGTTTTTGAAATTGAGAGGCACGCTAGGCACTATCCAAAAGTCAATAACTTCCTCCCCTCCCAAGATGTTGTAGGCAATGTCTCTTCTAGGCACTTCTAAAGGAAGATGATCTAACCATGTTTACCCATAAACACGTAAAATAATGGAGTAGATATAAATAATGAGGACAATCAAATAGAATAAAAAGTTAGAGATAGATAGAAGAGAGCAAGAAAAAGTACAGTGAGATAGAGAAATTGAGAAATATGGGTAAGTGGAAATGATTTTGGGAGCTAAATTATCAGAAAATATTTTTAAAACATAGTACACTGTGGAGTTTGGAAATGAGGGGCTCTTACACATCAAGGTCTTTCTGAAAGCAAGGTGTTTATACCTTGTTTAGCAGCCAATCGCCAATAGGTGGGATACCGGATATGGTTTAGGGTAAACTGCAAAAAATCTCCTTGAATTATGTCCAAATTTGCAAATAATTCTCCTAAACTATATTTTGTCCATAATACCTCCTAAACTATCACATTTTGTTATAAAATGTCTCCCATGCCTGTTATGTGATGAACTATTTGTCATTAAATGACCATAATGTCATTTCTTATTGAATTACACTCAACCTATTTTTTTTATTAAAATAAATTATATAAAAAATTCATACTATTTTCATAACATATTATCCATCAAATTTGCATAAATTTACTTTTAATTCTTGAAATTAATTGTTTTAATAAAAATATTAAGTAGAAAATTTTAAAACAATTAAAGTAATTTCTTAATTTTTCATGAATACATTATATGAAAAAAAGGTATATTTTTTACAGTAAATTTTTTTAAACAAGAATAGGTAAAATTGTCTTTTGTGATGGGTATGTCCTTAATTGCAACAAATTATTAATTCAGAGAGGCAATTTGTAGTTCATAGTATTATTTGTACAATAGCAATAGTTGAGGGATTTTTTTTGCACTTTAAATTATAGTTTATTCCAGACCAAAGAGAGTGGCATGTGGAATACTGCTTATGACTCAATTGAAAATCTAGGACCTCAATAAGGAGCCAATAAGAAGCTGGCATGTAGCACAATTTTGACTAATTCAAGGTGCTGCTAGCAACAAAAAGACCTATATTGTAATTCTATTGGATACACAACACTAACAAAATAGGATAGGGACACTTGTCATGCGTCAGAGGAAGTAGTTGGAGGAGCTCCTATATAGATGGGATAGGTTATAGCTAGTGCGTAACTGTCTTGGACGTGGGGTTGACTACATGAGGACTCTCCAAAAATTACACAAGTGGGGGATAAGGACGACAATGCTTTTGTCATGCCATATTAGAAGGAGTTCCTTCTTTAAGGTGATGTCATCCAATCAAATATTAACACATCTCAAATATATAAAATATTAAAAAAATAAAAATAAAAGTCAATTTTAAAGGGTGAACTAGGTTTCAATAACGTGTTTTTAGATTTTCTGTCTTCCCCAACTAAACTTCAAATTCATCTTCATCTCTCATATATATATATATATATATATATATATAAATATAAACACACATAAATAATTATATATGTATATATACACTTGCAAATCTATATCTCTATCTCCCATACACATATACATTGTCGCACCCATATTTTCCCCCCCGAGAGAATATATATGTGTATCACGATGGATTGGCACGATGGCCAGAAAATGTGCGAGATGTGCCTATCATATAAAAAATGGGAGTCACCACCTAATATTGAGTTTTGGTGTATTAGGTCACCTAAACATGTCTAATTGTGGGCCCATGACTATCGGCTTGACCTATGAACTAAATTGATGGATTTGGGCGTTTGGTTATGCATGAGGAAGGTGTTAGGCACCCTATAACATCCGTACAAAGCACTATTACCATGTTTTATTATATTGTATTCCATTCCATGGCATGATCATGACTTCCAAAGCTATGACTTGTGTGATGTGGGAAGAAATGGATGAAAGTGAAGAGAAATGACCTTTTAAACACCCGAGTTTAGAAGGTGATGTAACCAAACCTGGATATGTTACAAGTTGCCTACATATCCCCGACTATAAATAATGTGTAGGAATCAGGTTAAACGCAATTCAAACCAAATGAAAATGAAAAAGGGTGGAATAAATGTGGAATGTGGAGGGTAGGAGTGAAGATGGTAATGTGGAGTGGTGTGATTGAACCCAAAGATATTTCAAATTGCCTACATATCCAATAGAGGAATTAGGTCGAACATAGTTTAGTTCAAATGAGGGTAAGTCTGAATGTTGAGTTTAAGGATCTTCATCTGTAATCGAACGAGTCATGGATGACTTTTGAAATGTTGATTTTAAGGATCTCCATCCACAATTAGAATTGAGTGTGTGTATTGGAAATAAATTGAGTTGAATGTGGGCCTACAAACATACGAGTTAGAAGGCAAGGTGACCAAACCTAAGGTTGCATAAGTATCCCAACTACGGTGGGAATCAGGACAAACGTAGTTTGAATCAGAGGAAGATGAAAAAGAGTGGAATAAATATGGAATGTGAGGTATAGATGTGAAGATGGAAATGTGGAGTGGTGTGACCAAACCTAAAGATGTTTTAGGTTGCCTACGTATCTAATGGGGGAATCAGGTCGAATGTAGTTCTGTTCGAAGTGTGTGTATTGGAAGGAAATTGAGTTAAATGTGGGCTCACGAACATACGAGTTCAAAGGCAAAGTGACTAAATCTAGGGTTGCCTAGAATTCCTAAGTATCTCAACTAAGGTGAGAATCAGGTCAAACGTAGTTCAAAAGAGATGTGAGTGAAACTGGAAGTGTGATTGTTGTTGAATGCGAGTTCAAAAGTTTGTTTCTTTGATCATTGTGGTTTTGGGATGATGTTATGGTGTGATCTTAGTTGGTCCCAAGGTTTTTGGACATGTCGGATGTGATGGTGAAATCGGATCATTGATCGGAATGTCATATTTTCTTGGGTGCAAAATTATGATTTTGCCCCTGAAATGATTTGAGTGATTAGCACTGTGATCTGATGTGATTATAAATTTTTTGGACATTTTAAACACAATGGTGAAGTCGAATCATCGATCAAATGGTCAAATTTTCCTAGATGCAAAATTATTATTTTGTCCATGTGATGATTTAAGTGATCAGGATCGTGATCTGATGTAATCCTAAGTGATCCCAAGGTTTTTGGACATTTTAACCACAATGGCAAAGTCAGATCACCGATTGGATGGTCAGATTTTCTTGAATGCAAAATTTTAATTTTGCCCTTGATATGTTTGTGCGATCAAGACTACAATCTAATGTGATCTTAAATGATCCCAAGGTTTTTGGATATTTTAAGTGCAATGGTGAAGTCGGATCGTCGATGAGATGGTCGAATTTATAGATGTGTATTAAGGGTGCAAAATGACAACCATTTTACCTCACTCATTGATATGGTGCTTGGAAGTGTGGTATGAGATTGATCTAAGGTGCTTTCTAGATTTCTATGTATTCTGAACTAAAGTGGTGAAGCTTGTTTTTTGATCCAACAGTCGGATCTTCAGGTCAAATTGTCAAGTGTGAGCTTTGATTTTTGTGAAAGTTTGTGTGAAAGGGTAGGGCCAAAATGGGGTTGTAGAGACCAGCTCCAATTTTGACCAATTTTCTTTTTTATTCATCATTTTCATCATAAATGCAATTTAAATGATGTTTTGCATGTTCTAAATGTGGAAAATTGAGAACTTGTTTAGAGGTTCGGTGAAGTTTTTAGAACATTTGGTAAAATTTGAGATTTTTGGGGCGGCAGGGCTCGATACACGGGTCGGGTGGGTTCGAGAATCCAAATTTTTTTTGAAACAAATATTATTTTTGGTTTTGGACCAAATAAAATGTTAAATGAGTGAATTATGTGATTCCGAAGCTGTAGCCGCTTTTGAAATTGAAAACGGAGGTCGGGAGGATACGCTAAGTGGCTTGGGGGCATTTGGTCATTTTGTGTCCTAGATATTATAAATATCTAGTGGCTGAGATTCTAGTCATTTGATACAACTAAATATATCTCTCTCACTCTCCCTTTTCATCTCCTTTCATTCTCTCTTCATTTTGGAAGTGTTGAGCTTAGATTTGGAAGTTTTCGAAGAAGGGTAAAGTGTTCTATAGGTTGAGGGCGTCAGTTTGAACCAAACAAAGATAATTTTTGACAAGGTAGAACTTGGAGGAATTCTGGGATTTAGCTAGAAGAGGCTTCAAATTTGAGGTAGGTGTGTGAATTCCTTCTTAGCCATGATTCTATAGGTCCTTTGTGACATGAAATTTTCATGAATCTTTTATGTAGAAATTGATGTATTTTTTGAATTTAATATTGTCTAACATGTCCTAGATTGAGATTATATTTTATGCATGTGTTGAATGCTATTCATGAGTCATTTATGAGTCATTGTGCTCATTTAGAAGTGTATATGAAATTTGACTCCATGTGTGGAAGAAATGAATTAGAAGAGATTTCTTGAAAATGCATTTTATTTTGATTCTCATGAATTGATTTGAATTGCATCGTAATATGCTTGAGTTTAATTTATATGCATTAGCTATTGATGTAATGTATTAAGAGTGAGTTTTGTGACAATCTTAGTTTTGTGCATATATGTGATAAATGGGCACTTATGTGGTGATTGATGATTTTTGGGGCAAGTGTGAGAATTAAGAAGGGCCCGGAGCCCTAGGGTGAAAGGCCCAAAATATGGCTAAGTGGATGTCATTATCGTTGGGTTAACAACCTGTAAAACGTAAGCAGAGTTTGTGGTTTTCAATGACACTTACTATGGATGTGATAATTAGAAGTCCCCAGTTGATTGATTTTAGAGTACACATGGTATTGAGTTTAATTGTGAATATAGTTCATGTTAAGCTACTTTTTATGCATGAAATATATGATATCATTCTTATGCCATGTTGAGTATATCTTGAGTTTATGAATGTTGAAATATGTCATGTAGTTACATATAGGTTTCATTGTCTATTCATGCATGGCTGCCTGGGTCAATGTTGAGTCGGGTGGATCATTTCTACTGGGCTAGTTGTATGATCACCCCTTCTCCAAACTTTTTTTAGATAAAGCACCAATGGAGGACGAAGCTTAGAATCACTCGAGTGTGACTTTTAGGTGTTTTTTTGGATTGTATACATAAATGTCCATTCCGGTTTGTGGCATGTTGACTAATTCAAGAATGTTCTTACATTTGGATAACTTTTATGTAACTAAGCTTTATATGTTTTCGCCATATGTGGCATGTTTGCAACTCTTGAAGGATGAACAAATGAATGTATGAAGGATGGTTTTGAAATTTCAATGTATATGTAATATGGATGTGACCCATTTGGATATGAAAGTTTTATGTTTTGATCACATCATATATGTTATGGATCATTTTATATGTTTCACTTCATAGAGAATGTATGTATGTTGAGGGATGATAATTGGACATGAATTGTATAAAATTGTTAATCACTTAGGAATTCTGCAGGAATTGTAGTCGAGTGATTACGATGCATCGTGACCCCCATTATGATGTATCGTAATTCGGTGATGCATAATAATCCCTATTACGATGTATTATAATTCAGCGATGCATCGAAATCCTATTTGCGATGCATCGTAAAAATACTAAGAAAATGGATGGAAAATAGCACATTTCGCATGACATTATGAGACATCTACAATGTATCGTAGATTATTTGTAATCTCTATTACGATGCATTGTAGTCCACATCTAGATTGAGGATAGGAGTAATGTTTGGGCATTCATGTGTGGTCACATGTGGGGCCCATAGTGATAGATTGATGTTAAGCTATACATATATAATTGTATGAATGTGATTAAGCTTTTGAATTGATTAAAGGTTGGGATAGTTCATTAGAGTTTAATGGACGGAATGACCCTCTGGATTCAGGCTCGGGGATGGAATCTTCGGTGGCTCAAAAATTGGGGTGTGACAACTTGGTATCAGAGGATGATATTAGAGCGTAATTATGATTAGGTATGATGATGTTTAACTTAATCACCCCCTATTTCTCATGCCCTCTTGGGTGTTGGAAATCGGGTCGTAACAACTTGGTATCAGAGCAACCAAGTTTAAATACCTTTAAACATTGGGTGGGGTTGAACCACGCGCAGACTTGAGGTTGTGAGTATAGATTTAAGGTTGAATATATGGAATGTGTTTATGTGCTTACTTATTTGGTATGACATGTTAATTATGAAGTGACTTGGTATGGTGTTGTGTAAGCAAGAGGAGAGTTGGTTGATATTACGCATGTTTTGGTTTTAAGTGTCTTTTTATTATCTATATAGCAAGATGCCACCACGAAGAACTCGTGGAGGAGTAACTGTAATCCCTATTGATGGAGAGCAATTTATGCATGACATGGTTACAACCATGCAACAAATTGCTAGGAAAACATAAGAAGATATTCAGGCTCAACCTAAGGCAGGGCCTAGTAGGATGATGTTGGCATTGGAACATGTTAAGAAGCATAATCTACCATCTTACACTGGAGGGTCTGACCCAATGGTGGTAGAGAATTGGTTAGATGAGATAGTCAAGCTCCTTAATGCACTAGAGGTAGAGGAGGACTTGAGGGTGAAGGTGGCCGCTTATCACCTTATAGGCGAGGCGAGGCGAGGTGAACCATTGGTGAAAATTTATTGGGAATTACCATAACATTGAGACAAAGGATTGGGAAATGTTCCAATTATTATTCTTTAAGAAATATTTTTCGGTAATGTGAAGGACAACTTGAGGCAAGAGTTCTATGAGTTGTTTCAAGGTACCATGATAGTTATGGAATATGAGACCGAATTCACTTCATTGGCTCATTTTACACAAGAGGTGATCCCTACTGAGGAACTCAAAGTGAAAAAGTTTGTAAGAGGTCTCTAAACTTTCATAAGGGATAGAATATTGATTTTGGGTTTGACAACCTATGCTACGGTGGTTTGATAGTGGAGGAGGTTAGTAATGATAATCACAAGATACGAGATGCTAAGAATTAGATGAGGAGTACGGGGTCCCTTCCCGACAATCGTGTTAGGAAGAAGAAAAATGATGGTGGTTCATTCGCGCAAGGGTAGCAGCAGGCTCGATCAACACCATCTGTAACTGTACCTATAGGATCTTCACGATCTAGAATGGTGTGTTTCAATTGTCAGTAGCCTGGACACTACAGATCCGAGTTTACACAGGGGCAAACTACTTCAGTGGCAGAAAAGAAGTGTTATCATTGTCAGTAGATGGGGCATATTAGTTGGAACTGTCCTCAGAAAAAGGGTACTCAAAGTGGGGTTGGTTCATAACAGCATTCTACACAACCTACTACTCCACAGTCTGACTTTTGAGCATTGTCTCCACCACAAACAGTGTTATTTGTTCATAGTTCACGACCATCAACTAAAGGAGCCACTCGTAGTACTTCTAGTTAACAGTCTGGATACCACGAGATTGGTCAACAGGGTCAGAGGGCACAAGGTCGTGCGCTTACTCTTATTCTAGGAGAGACCTCGACAGGACTGTTAGTGGTTCGAGGTATATTCTTAATTTCCAACTCTTGGGCTAGGATTTTAGGTGACTTGGGTGCATCTCATTCATTTCTATTGTATTTGCTTGTGCTTTGGGGTTAGAGATGTCACCTCTCGATACTGCTTTGTCCGTTGATACGCCGATCGATGGTAGCGTGACCTTGGGTAGTGTGTGTCGGTCTTGTGAGATTGAGATATCGGGATATTAGTTAGTGTTTGATTTCATTCTCCTCGACATGTATAGCTTTGATGTGATATTGGGTATGGATTGGTTATCTACATACAAGGCTAACATTGATTATTATCATGGGAGAGTAACCTTATGCGCATCGGAGAGTGATGGTATTTGCTTTGTGGGGGAACGAGATAACTTCTACATGTCTTCTATGCATAGTCCTAGCGATTGAAAAGTACTTGGCTACTTTTTAACTAACTTGCTAGTAGATGGTGAAGATGTGACACATAAAGAGTTTCTTCGTGTAGTACATGAGTTTTTGGATATGTTTTCGGAGAACTTGACAGAGTTACCTCCGAAATGTGAAGTGAAGTTTGTTATGAAACTTGCTCCAGGTACCGCACCCATTTCTATGGCACTGTACCGAATCGCACCAGTAAAATTAAAAGAATAAAATGATCAATTGCAGGGCTAAACAAGGGATTTTTATGTCCTAGTACATCGCCTTGGGGAGCTCCGATCATTTTTGCCAAGAAGAAAGATGCATCTTTATGAATTTGCATTGACTATCAGAATTTAAATCAAGCAACGATCAAGAACAACTATCCTTTACCAAGGATAGATGATTTGTTCGATCAACTCAAGTGTTCAAAGTGTTTCTCAAAGATTGATTTAAGATAAAAGTATTATTAGTTGGGGGTTATAGATGAAGACATTCATAAAACCACTTTTCACACTCGATATGGACACTACGACTTCTTGATTATGCCATTTGGTTTAACCAATGCACCGACAATATGCATGGATTTGATGAACCGTGTTTTTAGTGTCTATTTGGACAAGTTTGTGGTAGTGTTTGTTGATGACATCCTAGTGTACTCATATTCGGAAAAGGAACATGAGGGTCACTTGAGAATTGTGTTCCAACTTCCAAGGGAGAACCAATTATATACCAAATACGAGAAGTGTGAATTTTGGCTAACGGAGGTGAAATTCCTTGGACGTGTTGTGTTCGAAGGAGGAGATTTCGTAGATCCATCCAAGATTGAGGCAGTGATGAATTGAGAACGGCTAAAGAGCGTATTTGAAATACGTAGTTTTTTGGGGTTAGCCAGGTATTTCACTTTTCAAGGTTAGTGGCACCAATGACCAAGCTTACGTGAAAATGAGTTAAATTTATATGGAATGATGCTTGCGAGCATGCATTCATGGAATTGAATAATTGATTGACTTCGGCTCCAATATTGATTATTCCATAACGTGGATTGGGATACACGATCTATTGTGACGCTTCACGACTCGGTTTGGGATGCGTATTGTTGCAAACAAACTTCCATGGGAATGTAATAGTAAAGAGGGTTCATTAGGGTTAATGGACGAGTTCACCCTTAGTTTTTGGTGACTCAAAAATTGGGAAGTGACAAGTTCCTCGCACCCAAAAAAAGAAATAATTAATGATACAATCAACCAATGAATTATGAATTAATTAGTCCATCGCTAAGATTCATTCGGTCGAAGTAACTAAGAACTTTGAATTGAAGTAATAATATTATTAAATCATCTGAACTATTTTGATATCACTTTTTTAGTTTCTATCTACAGATTCTTTGTAAATCTATACGACTTTTGTTCTTCCACTTCTTTGTTCCAAATCTTTCTTTGAATTCTTCAATCTTCTTCTTGATTTCATCGGTTTATTCATTCAATTCACAGTCACAGACGAGATGGAAGGACTTCTATTGGATATTGGAATCCACATCTAAATTCACAGTAGTAGGGCAAATTAGATATACCCTTAGTTCATATATAACTAGTCAATATCTAATATCACATATACATGTCCTTCTTCCATAAAGTAGACCAACTGTTCCTACCTTAGATTCAATTGAAAGGATTCTAAAATCATTATTCAAAACATTCACAAGAGTTGACTTATATATAACCATTAAATTACATATACCTAGTGCAACCCTCCCTCTCCTTACCAAACCCTTTTTTTATAAACCCTATTTTTTGTAAATTGTTCTCTACCTTTTATTTATCATTATCCCCCATAAATACAATTTAAATAAACAAATTGATTAGACCAAATCACATTGCATAGAAATATCATTATTTAATTGATCTAAGTTCATGCAATTTCTTATTTATTAAAATTTCATTTTCCTTTGGTCAATCGTTGAATTGAATAAAATCAACTGAAATGGAAATTGCTCTATAGAAAATCATTTTTTAGTTTTATGTAATCACACGTCGTGACCATATAGCACAAGAATTCTTATTCACATTATGACTCCTACTAGTTAATATTTGGATTGACTAAACAATATAAATAGAATATTTATTGAGGGGAGGTACGATATAAGTGAACCAAATAGGAAAAATATCTTTCAGATTTTAGATCTCTCTCTTTGAATTTTTTTTTAACAATTCTCTAATATCGTATATCGTAATTTTATTTGCTATTACTCTCAATTGTATGTAACATATTTGTATATTTATATTCCCTAAGTAGATTTTCTTGAGCCGCGCATGCATCGTGCTGGGCTTAACCTAAAAAAAGACTATTTCAAAAATTAGTCAATTATGACCCTCCATGGATTCATCTATATAAGTCGTGGCTAAAGTTAAAAAAATAAGATCTTGAATACCACTTGTAAATAATCCAAGGAACATGGCAGGTATAGGAACCGCTGAAGGTACTAAAGAAACAAGAATAACAACTACTAATTCATCCACTAATATATTCTCAAAAATTCAAAAACTAAGTGATAACAGTTTTGTGAAATCTTCTAAGATGTTGATGGGTAAAAGGATTGGAGTTGGTTGAATGTATTTCCTGAAATAACCTAATCCTTTTCTGGCAAGACTCGCATAGAAATATGCCACTGATGTGAGTAAAGCCAAAACAACAGTAGTATTTATATCATTCGTGGGTGCAGCTAACTCTCCATGGGGTAATTGTATAATTTTTCAAGGTAAAAGAGCTCCTGATCAATTAGAAACAAAAATAAATAGAAACATAGTTCCAATAAAGGGAACCAAGGACCATATTTTTCTCCAATTTGAGTTTTGCTCACATCTCGAATGAATTCAAGGATATATTTAAAGAAATTCTGACCACTAGTCGGAATGGTTTGTGGATTCCGAACAGCTAGAGTGGTTAAACCTAATAAGATAGTAATTACAACCCAAGAAGTAATAAGTACTTCGCCATGGACTTGGAACCCCCTATTTTCCAATAGAAATGTTGACCTACTTCCACACCGGATATATCGTATAAACCTTTTAATGTGTTGATAGAACATGTTAAAACATTCATATTACCCTATGACAGAAATAGAACTTTAAATGAAATGATTTTGATTCAATCATCTCTTTCTCAACTTGTCTACTTGAATCATGTATTTTGAATACTAATTAATCACATAATATCCCAAGTTATGTTAATCTCTTTTTTGAGATTCATAAATAGTAACCGATTTCATAAATCTATAATAGTTCCTTACTTTTGGTTAAGGGATTGTTAAATCTTTGCCTTAGAATAAATAGAAGAAAATAGGGGTTGATATTGGTGCGATCTGATCTATTTTCAGAGATTAATCCTGAACTTGGAGGATCACTCCTTTTGCTAGTATATGAAATAGGGGATTTCATTAAGTCGATTCTTAGGAAATCTTGAATCAAACCATTTGTCCTTATTTCAATAAAAGAAACATGGGCCTCTTCGATAGAAGAATTTTTTTTTCTCTTGGCCCCAATTCAATACTAAACAAGTCTGAACTAATTGAATACTTATGTCAGAAATTTTTTAAATTGGTTTGCGATTTTCATAAAGGATATAATTGACAACTCGAAGTTGCACATTATCCCTTTCTTACAATAGATCCAAGGGAAAAAGTGTCGTTAACTTTATACCATCCGTTATTTCATATGTGACTACAGGTCAAACCAAAACAAAATATTTTTTCTTGGTAGGTGTGATCTGTTGGACATAGATCTAATTTTTTATTTTTTTTGATTCCTTAGAATTTTTTTTCTCGTTCCTTGTGGAATCAAGATGCCACTGTGTCAGGATATCTTATCTATCTCTCCCAAAAAATGGATATCTCCAAAACATATTTTAAGTTCAATTTTTTTGTTCCCTCCACTTGCACCAACTTGTCTACTCGGCTTCTTGTATTGAAAGTGATCTGTGCATCTACCCAATAATAATATTGTTCTATACCATTATGGAAAAAGATTTGGATAAGATATGCACTTACTCGGGAATGAAAAAAAATCGATCTACGTTCGTTTGGTATTTTGTGTCACGTATATTTTTGTAATTGGCAGTATTCGGTGTCAAAACTAAATGTGATCGAGTTGTTATCTTTGATTTATATTCTTGTAATTGATCACGTAATTGAAGTCTCAGAGTAAGCATGAAGTTCTACACCAACCATGCAAATGTTCTTCAAAGGTATGAAACTTGAATCTTCGGAAGAAGGCATTGAACAAGGATTTGACCAATTGAAGTTTTTAGATGGTTCTAATTGGATGAGGACATTGTTGATCAAGTATGAGAGTCATGTAGTCCAGGTAAAGTGGTGAGAACACATATATTTCAAACCGAGTAGCTCGAATCTTGAAATTTTGGATTTTCATACTTTTTTTTAGAAAATTCAAGGTAAAACCTGTCCAGCTCAAACCTGGACCGGTCCATGAGGTCTCGGGATCCTAACCTAAGTTTTTCATAAGGCTGGACTAGTCCAAGTGAAGGTTGGATCGATCTAAGCTTTCTGGTCTGGCATTTTTGCCTTCTTTGATCTTGTTTTGACCCGAATTTGACTCTGAAATTTCTTTAAACTTTGGAACTTATTTTTTATTGATTTTAACTTGTTTTTCAAGGAAAATTATGATTTTTAACATCTATAAAAATCTCATATGATTTCTCTCTCAGTGCGCTTTTACGAAACTTTCAATATGCATTAAAAAGATATTTTTAGAGAGAGAAAGCATAAAGATATTTTTTAGAGTAGAGAATTATTCATTAATTCTTTGTTTATATTTATTTAAGAGATTACACACATGTATACACTATGAGTGATTTAGATTGTGTCTCTCTATTCGCTTGATCAATCATTGGAAGTAGCTTCAAAGATTTTTTATTGATCAAGCTACTAGATTAGTTTTTCTATAACTGTTCTTTGGTGAGAAATGAGAGGAAGATCGCACTATGAAAGGGACATAATACTTGTTAAGTGTTTGTGTTCTTCTAGTTAGTCACAAAAGTAATCCTTAGGCGTTCCACATCAAGTTCTTGTCAGAGTGGAGTGGGTGTGAGTCTGAGATATAGTCTGTTAAACTTTCCTTCGACGATAGTGAATTTGATTCTCTGGGGCTACAAAAGCCTCACCCGTGGTTTTTTCCCGATCTAGGTTTTTCATGTATATCTGGTGGATTCTTTACTTTACTGCACTTTATTTTATTTACTTGCTTTGTGGGATTGCTTTAATTTTAATTGGACTTAAAATTGAGATAATATGAAAAATTAAGTAAAAAATAAGTAAACCTAATCACCCCCTCTAGCTTTTAGATCTAAATTTTGCAGCTACTTTCGCACCACACACCTCACAATTAGTATCAGAGCAATGTTCTCCAATTTGTGAGTAGTTCCTTACGAAAGAAAATTTTAAAGTCAAAAAGTATTTTTGTTTTCAAAAATCATTATGGAATTTAGTATGAAAGAGAGTATCGATTCATTTAACTGCTTTGTTTAATGGTTTAAATTATACTCTTTAGAAGTCTCGCATGAAAGCTTTTCTTAAATCTCAAGGTGAGAGAGTATAGATGTCTGTAGAGAATGGATATAAAATTCCTACCTCTACTACTAGTATTGGAGATGTCATTGTAACTGTAGAGAATGATAAGGTAACTTGGTCACCTACTAAGCATGGTGACACTAATAATAACAACAAGGGTTTATATGTTATATTTAATTATATTGTTCCATCTGAATTTGCTAGATTTCTACTTGTTTCACTTCAAAAGAAGCATGGAATATTTTACAGGTAACTCATGAAGGTACTATTAAGGTAAGAAAAACAAAGATACAAATGCTAGCAACTAAGTTTGAAACAGTTATGATGGATGAAGATAAGATGTTTTCTGATTTTTATTCTAAGCTTAATAATACTGTTCAAATTTGTGCTAACCTTGGTGAAAGAATTCAATTTTTTCAGGTTATCAGAAAAATCATGAGATCACTTCCTGATAGGTTTCAAGCTAAGTTGAAAGCCTTGGATGAGAGTATAAATGTTGCTAGATGGATGTGACAAAATTAGTTTGATCTATTCAAACTTTTGAGATAAAATATCCAAAACTTCATAAATAAAAAAATTTGGCTTTTAAATCCTCAAAGATTTCTAAATCTTCAAATTTGTCAAATGTTTCAAATTCTTTAAAAACTGAAGTTGAAAAGGTTGAAAGTTTTGAATATGATTCAGATAATGATATAGCACTCCTAGCTAGAGAATTTAGGAAGATCCTTAAATATAAAAAGGATATAAATTTTAGGAAAAGAAATCCTTTTAAATTTTGTAGTCAGGGCTCATCATCTAAAGGTAAGGATATGAAGGAAAAAGAAGTTAATGACTAAAGATTATGAAATTACTTGTTGAACATGTGGTGTGAAATAACCCTTACAAATTTCACACATGAGGTGGCCAGTCTCACACATAAAATGTAAGGAATACATACAATTGATAGCAACAAGCATAAAATACAAAGACAGAATGAAAAGAAATTTTAAAGCAGAATAGAAAATCCATCTGAAATAAAACAAATACATTAAATAAATATAATGCTAGTATGAACAATACAACTTGGAAGTCCCGTAACTCAAGGGCCTCTTTAACCAAAATCATGAAAGTAAAATACTTTATGAAAAGATCTAAGTCCCTACACTAAAGTCTGATAAGGAATAGATGATCGTCACACTCTACAAACTCTATACTCTAACCTTGAGGTGGAAACTTCATGGGAACTAAAATATCAACAAAGTGGGTTAAACCCACGAGCAAGTTATTTCTACTACAACCCAAACAGAGAATCGGTAAACATACCCTCTATAAGAGGAACAATAAAATATATAGATGTACACATATTATTTCCTTATTTAACCTTTGTCCCAAAATAGAAACCATCCTACACACCATCCCAATCCATCCCTTATCACACAAACTATAGAACCTATTTTCTAAATTCAAGCCAAAGGCAATTCTTACATGCCCGGACACTTTATTAAATAAACTATCTTATGAATATTTGGTAATCCTAACCTGCCTCCCTTATATATATATCAAGTACCCCACCATGTAATTGACAATCCACACATGCCTCCCTTATTAACCTTAAATACTTTATTAGGTATTGGCAATCCTGACACTTTAGGGAGCTTCATCTATTACATATAGAAAAACTAATTATCCAAAAAGCAATCCATCATGCAAAGATTATATTTGAAATATAGAAGCTATAATCAATACCTTGTGCTTAAATCGTTTCCAAATACAGTAGAACCACAGCTATGGCACCTCGTATGTTTAGGGTACAAGTAAGGTCCACTGCTTACATTCTGCGCCATTCAATAATAATAAATGTCAAGATACGAGAACCCAAGAATAGCCAAGTAGATAAGTAAAACCCACCTTGTGTGGAGGCTGTTGGCAGTAACACTGGTATGCACTATCACACCTTTTGCAGAACATGAACTTGTTTGCATCTCCGGTTCTTCGGCAGACCTAGAGTAAACAGAAAATAGAATGATATGAGCAACAGGGCTCGGGGGGGGGGGGGGGGATGAATTGATGATAGAATGACCAACGGCACAAGCACCAAATAGACAATTAGAAATGCAGGGAATCATGCAAGTAGGTTTATCGGTTAATCTTATCACAGAGAAAATTAGGAGAGTTTAAGCAAAAAATAAGCTAACAGCCACAAAATATACAGTTCAAGGGACCACAGTAATGAAGAAATGCCACTACCTATTCCATCATTAGTTTGGTAGATTGACCACATGAGAAAAATTCCTTCAAAAATGGTCAGCTAGATAAAAGGTTTTGCAGGAAATTTTTTGAATTCTTAATAAGAGCAAGTTATATTTGCACAATGTTGACCACTCGACCTCGTGACTCAATTTCATGACCTTTCAGCTTTATACCTACACTCATAAGAAAAATAAAATAAAATAAAACCATTTAATTCTTCCGCGATCCAATAAGACACCTAGACAACAGTAACAAAATGGGACATTATTATTAGTATAATTTTGATCCAAGGGAAGAAATTTTGAAGTATAATCAACAAAAAAATTTCTGAGAGCAAATACTTTGTGCAAACTATTGCCAAAGACTAGGTTTGTCTCCTCTCTTCGCTTCCATTACACCATGTAGGTGGGTAATGCCTTTATAGTCAAGAACAACTTGATCAAATTCACTTGTTCAGTAAGAACAACTCAATAGCATCTCCTATACATGCACTCAACTTCAGAACCACTTATCTCCAAAAGAAATCCAAAAAGAAAACTGTACAGAGAACATATCCATCAGGAAATTGCAAAAGAAATTTTGTAATTGCTACATCGTAATAGCCATTCTGGAACAGATAAATCCAACTTATATGGTCGTTAAGGGTAAAAAATCAACTCAGCAGCTCATTTCAAACAGTTTTTGGCATGCTGCCAGCACCCCATTGCCATTGCACTCTGTACAAAGTAATGACTACTACTGTTTAATCATATCATTACTTTGCCAATTCCTTGACTAACATTCCCCAAATTTTCATAATATGGAGGAGAATTCCTGATTTCTTGACAAAAAGAATCAAATCTTTATGAGAATCTTAAACTAAGTCATTTTATTCCCACCAAACAACATAACCTCTCCTGAAACTTCCATCTGTAGTTCCAATAACTAGTATCAATGTATGCCATCCACAAAAGGACCCTTGACCAAAGGAAAACCAGATTGAAAGAGTACGGTTCTTTGTGATGAACCAAACATGTAAGGGAAACACGAAATAGACTCAGTAATTCCTCTTTCTCCTCGTTATAATGTGAGAGATTTCATCATATAATTTTTTTATGATTACGCGTAAAATAGGATCATTATCACCAAAACCTGAAGCCAATTTGCATTAAAGACAGAAAATAGAAAAACAAAACAAAAGCAAAAACTCCAAACTTCTGTGCCTAGTGAACCATTTTAGTTCATGACTTTTCTTGTCATTAATGAATTCACTATGCTCTAATGATCCCAATAAGAGCATTTCAGAGAAAGAATATTTTTCATTTGTTAACGCGCATAACAACTATAGAAAGAGTATTTTTGTTAAAATGAGGGAAAATAAAGAAAAAGTGAGAGAATCAAGGTGTTCCGTGCATAAACCTGTATAGTTTTTTACATAATCACATTTTCACATTTGAAAGTGTCCATCATAAATTGTCAATCTAAAGAAGGTGAGAACAATTTCAAAAAGTTGATCCTTGCAGGACAAATCAGGTACTTCTCTTTCTTATTTGAAATCAGATTTCACACTGCACTTTATTGGAACATACTAACTTTCTTCATCTTGTCGCCTATTCTAGGAACTTCTAGAAGTCGTGCTTTGACAAATCATTGATTCTAATTATGTACTCTGCTATATGTACATCATCCAAATCAACATAAAAAATGAACTCATCCTATTGAGATGTGACCTCTAAACTTCAAACATTCTACAACATAAGACATAGCTAGTTATACATTTATCTTAAATCTGGTCTTATCATTTTCTATAGATCAAACTAAGGAAACATCTCTATTTTTGTACATAACACTATTATGACCTCTTAAAACTCAAGATAGTAACATTGTATCCCTTGAAATAATATATCCCTTATTTGGAAAAGTTCCCTTAATTTACAATAAAGAAAGAAGAAATCAAATCTATGGAAGCACACTCAAGAGTGTAGGTGTAATTGAAACAAAAAATGTCTAGAAAAATGAGAAAAAAATATTATTTTAGGAATTCATGCATCAGAGATGTATTATTAATCTTCATCAAAAAATGAAGCGACAAAAAGAACAGGTACACAATTCATACCTCACAAATTCGGCAAGAGGGATAGGTCCATGAACTCTAATGAAATAGATCTACAATCAAGCTCTTTATCAGAATATGAAAACCTTGTAGTATGATAGCTTCGGAGCCACAACCATACCTCTATGTTGAGCCCAAGCTTTCAGGCAATTCCTGTGATACTTCTTGACACAACTTTTGCATGACAACATCTTCCTTGCTTTTTCACTTCCTTCATTTTCACCAAAAAAGCAAAGCCGACACATTACTTTGACATTAGACAGACCTTGCTCTTCTCTAGGGGCATCCTGTTGGCAGAAATTTTTTGATTGATATTGCCAAAAATATAGGTAGATTATATATATATATATATATATATATATATATATATAGACACACACACACACACATAAAAGTGAACAAGTTAAAGTTCAGGACCTTTAGGTACCAGCATTAACTTATCAAGTAATATGCATTCGATTGCAAATTTCATAACATCAGCACACATTTCAAAGAGAGGGAGAAGAAAAGAAATAAAGAAAGAAAGAAAAAGCATTCAAGTGTTTTATCATTTTAATCAATCAAATTCGGATGGAATACAAGGACAATGTGCTTCAATATCTCAATGAAAACTACAGAATATGTTCAATTCATATAAAGTATAGAAAGTGATGAATTGAAATAGCATAACATGCAATAATGAAAATCAAGAGGGGAAAAAAACGCACACATACATCTCTGAAAGAAAGAAAAAGCGTTCAAGTGTTTTATCATTTTAATCAATCAAATTCAGATGGAATATAAGGACAATGGGTTTCAATATCTCAATGCAAACTAAAGAATTTGTTCAATTCATATAAAGTATAAAAAGTGACAGAATTGAAATAGCATAACATGCAATAAGGAAAATCAAGAGGGGGAAAAACACACACACACACACACACACACACACACGTCTCTAAACCCTCGTAATCTTTGTTCTTTACAGCCCACTTTGGCAAAGTTTAGCAATAAACAGAGAAATGATGACAATACTGGCAACCCATTTTCATTGAATTATTATATATCAAATATACGAGGTTTATATATATATACTGGCAACTGATTTTAACAAAATCATCCTTAATGCTCAATATGATGTAGCTTCAAATTCTAAAGCAAGAACTCCCAAACATGAAAATACAAAAATCATATATCGTTATCTCTAAGCTCAATGCCAACAAATTGGATCATCCAAAAAGGAAACATTCTAACAAATTAAAAAAAAATCATAATTTTTTAAATAAAATAGATATGCAGATAGTAATCAATGAGAACACAATTTTCCAATACCAATCATCACATCAACATTGAATAAAATGGTTTGTTTTATAAGTGACGTCGAATAAAATTGATTTAAGGCTAATGCAGAAAAACAATCAAAATAACTTGTTTAATATGAAAGCTTTTAGGTCGCATGCTTGACTCCTAAAGGCCTCAGACCCCATCTTATTTAGTACCCATAGTTTGGTGGCAGTTGCTCGGAAGGATTACTCTCGCTCCCAAAGGGGTGAGTATACCCTCAGTTATCCAACAAATGTAATGTTTTAGTGCAACACCAGGACATATTAAAACAAGTTAAATGACAAATTCAGAACCAGTATTTATTAAATTGATTTAGTATGCAAAGGCTGTAAAAGCCTAAAAGATAAGAACCATGCACTGCATATAAAATATCAATCAATAGTATCTTATCAATACATTTGCTAATATTTTAAGAAACACATAATTTTCCAAGCCCAAAGATTCAAAAAAGTGAAATGCCAAAACTAAAAAAAAAAAAATCAAAAACTCACCACCAGATCACCCCACTCAAAGATAAGGAAAAGGTAGTACATATATAATATTAATCAATATTATCTTATCAATACATTTACTGATAATTTAAGATGCACATAATTTTCCAAACTCAAAAGATTAAAAAAAGTCAAATGCCAAAATGAAAACAAAATTCAAATTAATCAAAAACTCACCACCAAATCACCAGACTCAAACCGCCGAGCATAATCCTCCGCAACCAGCGACGTGGCAGCCGCCTTCTTCTCTAATGAGGCAAAGGAGGAACAAGGTCCAAGTAAGATTTTTAAGGAGAGCATTAAACTCATCAGTCATAGCAGCGCACCTTTTCAAAAATTAAACCACTTGAAAATAACAGGTAAGCTCCTCACTGGAAGAAAAAATTTGACCTACCAAGGCACTTAGTAAGGGATAACACACAATGCCATCAGCGCGATCCAATGGTCATTATGCCCATCACGCAAATGAGTAACCACTGGATGAAGCCACGCTGGTGGAGTAGAACCTGGATCGGAAACCCATCCGGTGAGGTGCCCAATGAAGTAGGTAAAGAACAAACTGAAAACCAGAAGAAATCAAAGGTGGAACTATCACAAGCGGAGGTCAATGTTGATAATGTTGAGGCAGAAACTCATTGTATTGAGGTGGAGGAATTGGTAGAGATGCAACACCAGGAGTAGAGAAACTACTAGAACACTGACATGCATTTGTTAGGGAAAGAACATGCACAATAGCAATATCTGAAGTTATTGGAGAGTTGGAGTCCATGCATCTGGATGCATAAGGAAAAGTCATTTCCTCAAAGCCAACATGGCGTGAGACATATACTCTGCTACTGATGGGATCCAAACATATCTATAACCCTCGTGTTGAGAACTGTAACCTAGGAAAACACATTCAGTTATTCTTGACAAAAGTTTATTAGTATTATAAGCACCCAAATGGGGCTAATATGCACACCCAAAAGACATGAAGAAAATGACAGAAAAAAGGAGAATCCTACTCTAAGACAGGAGTGGGTAAACGATTAATGAGATAAACTGCAATAGATATTGCTTTAATCCAAAGGTGGAGTGGAACACTATCGGAGACAAGAAGTATACGAGCCATCTCAGATACATGATGATGTTTGCATTTAGCAAGTCCATTTTATACTGGTGTGTGAGTACAAGAAAGACAATGGTGTATCCTAATAGCGTTGCACAATTCAGAAGTTGGAGAGTTAACAAATTTTGTAACCCAATCACTTTGAAAAGATTTTAAATAACTACCAAAGTGATTTTAAATGAAGGAAAGAAAAGTTTTGAAATGGGAAAGAACTTATGATTTTCTACGCATGGTATAAAGTGAAGTGTAACGGGTGAAATCATCAAT
This sequence comes from Cornus controversa, assembly GCA_026545225.1. Classification (NCBI taxonomy): domain Eukaryota; kingdom Viridiplantae; phylum Streptophyta; class Magnoliopsida; order Cornales; family Cornaceae; genus Cornus; species Cornus controversa. The sequence goes on along the minus strand of CM048854.1, from coordinate 14,461,261 downwards.
AAATAAAACAATAGTTAAATTCAGAAACAAAAGTAACTCAAGATTTCCATACTCCAGAGTGCACTAGATCAAAAGGAGCAAATGCACTAATTTCATTACTGAGTGAAAAGGGGAGATGTGTGGATTTATCCAATTCACATCTGTTACAAAAAGACTTAGAAGAACGAAAATCAGAATATAACAATTTATTTGAGCCCAAGTAAGACAAGACTTTGTGAGATGGATGACTTAGGCGACTGTACCAAATAGAGGAAGGCATGCTGGTAGTAGCGAAAGCCTAAGGAACTGGGGAGATAGACAACAAAGGATAAAGACCATCCCTATATTGGCCTTGAAACAAAAGAGCGCCCCTAGAAGTTAGGTCCTGAATGAAAAATCTTTGTGCATCAAAAGAAAGATGAACATTATTATCGCAAGTGAATTAGAAAGCATAAAGTAGGCTCTTATGCATAGCTGGAACATGATAGACATTGTTAAGCTGAAAGGAGGATGAACCAAGAGGAAGTGACATGTTACCCATATGAGTGATAGGGAGGTGAAAACCATTGCCAAGATAAACTAAATTTAATCCAATGTAAAGGGTATGATCTTGCAAAGGACGAGGATGACCAGTCATGTGATAAGTAGCATCACTGTCCACGTACCAATTTGGGTGGCTGTATGAAGTATGGTGGCTGAAGAGACTATAGTGAAACCTGTTGTTGATAGCTCTATATAGGGAATGGTGACAAAGGAGATGGCTGAGTCAACTGAAGACCAGCAAAGGTAATAGGTAGAGAGTCATCAGTCAGACGAGCACACCAACAAGGACACTGGAGGGCAACATTGCTAGTAACACTACACAACTAACAAAGGAATTGGAAATGTTAGTAGAACCCTGACCCGAGTCACAATTGTTGTTGTTGTTGAAACCCTAGTTGCGATTTCAATTCCTATGATTGCCACCTCGATTACCAGAATTATTGCCATATTTGAAAGTAGAAGGTGTAGGAGAAAATAAAGGGGTAACAATAATACTGTTGAGCTAGATGTGCAATTTGAGGAGGTGGGGTAGGAACATAAGTCTGAGCCCTAAATAACGGTAGCCGAGCTTGAAGAACATAAGTGACTAAATCATGGTTGGATACGAAATGACCAATAGAAGCCAAGGAATCTGCTATCGACTTGGCATGTAAGAGGTAGTCAGAGATGAAGTGGTTCTCCTTGGTGAGAGATAGGAGACGAAATCAAAGTGTAGAGGCATTAGCAATAGATTGCTGAGAGAAGTGTCGTTTAAGGCAAGTCCAAACATCTTATGAAGTGTGGAAGCTGACAACCATTCCCAAAATAGGCAAAGAAGGTGGCATTGAGAAAAATAATGAGTGTCTGCGGGTTGGCCATCAGTCATTAGGAGGAATTCTGAGGGCGTGGGATAGGAGCCAACAACAAAGTGCCAAAAATTTTAGCCAACCTGAACATACAAACAATTATCATGTAAATCATGCTAAATACCCATCATACAATATATTACATATCACAAATTAAACTAAACAGGTTTTAGTAAATGCAACAAATAACTCATGATATACTATATGATGTACGTAATGACTTAACTCTCTAGCTCATAAGCTAAAACCATAATCATACCTCACTCTTTTGATATTTGGACTATAGATCACACATAATGGGGTTGACCCCCTCTCACTGCTCGTGAACCCTGAGCAAGCTGTTTTGGCTGCAACGGTGGTAATGCCCTAAAATTAGGCTGACTCATCAAAAAGTGAGTGGTACTCTGTTGAGACCTTTGTCCCACTTTGTACATTCCATCCTAGAGGATAATCTACTTTGATGTGACTGGTCTGGTGATATTGATAACAAACCTGCTCTACCACTGGTGCCAACCGTATGCTAGGACACTCAGATTTGTAGCGACCCGACTGCTAATAGTGGTGACACACCACTTTCGATCGCAAAGTTCCAACAGGCAAAGACACTGATGGTGTCGAGCTAACTTGTTGTTGCCCTTGAGAAAATGATAGGTCATCTTTATGTCTCTTCCTCCCTTGATTACCAAAAGATGTCCCGACATCCTTAGGCCAAATCCTGGCCCCTAGTATCCTTTGATTACCTTTGCTAACCTTTTCTACGACCAATACTTCCTCAAATGTTGTAGCATAACTTATCAAACTTAAAACTGTCACTCTGTCCCTTATGGAAGTTTTGAGACTTCCCACAAACTTCTTCACTTTAAGTTCTTTGGTAGGAATCACTTTTGGTGCAGAACGAGCCAATGACGTAAACTTAGTCCCGTATCCATAACTGTCATATCCCCTTGAAGCAAATCATAAAACTCTTGCCTCAAGCTGTCCTTCATAATTAGTGGAAAATACTTTTTAAAGAATATTGCTTCGAACATATCCTAGTCCATTACCTCAATGTTGTGGTAATTCTAAATAAACTTCCACCAATAGCTCACTTCATCAGTAAGGTGATAAGCGGCTACTATCACTCTCAAGCCTTCCTCTATCTTCAGTATAGTAAGGAGTTTGTCAATCTCTTCTAACCAATTTTCTACCACCATAGGGTCAGACCCTCCTACGTACGATGGCAGATTGTGCTCATTGACATATTCCAACTCCATCATCATCCTGCTAGGAGCTACTCCAGGTCGAGCCTGAGTCTCCTTTTGTATTTCCCTAGCAATTCGTTGTATTGTTGTAGCCATCCTTCACATAAATTGTTGTCCATCCATGGAAACTGTTGTTCCCTCGCGAGTCCTCCGTGGCCACATCTTACTATATTGATAACAAGAAGACACTTCAAAATCCAAAGCTTGAATATCTCGACCAACTCTCCCCATGGATACACAACGTCATGCTAAGTCACTTCATAAATCGTATGTCATACCAAACAAGTAGGCACATAAGCATGTTCCATATAATATGTACTTATCCTTCACTTAAACATTATATCCTACATTTATCACACAACCTTCAACTCATCTCCAATCATTCAAACATGTTACTCTCAGGCTTACAAACTATGACCTGTCCATTAACACAAAAGGAATTAAATTAATCCCAATTCCTCATTCGACTATCTCAATAGTTCACGTCAAACATACCCTTTCTAGAATCCCGGTATCACAATACCACTAATAGACTTACTCAATTGATTGACCTCTAGTTCCCACTATTCATGCAATTGTTGCAACACTCACATGAATCACCAAACTCGCTATTTGGAAAACATTAAGGCACTTCATACCTTTCTCCACAACCCTAGACTCATCCTCTCAAGTCTATCACAGTATGTTTACCCCAACATTGCAATATATTCAAATTCAAACCTCTACTTAGGTTTACCAATTCGCAAAACTAGAACATGTTTTATCAAATATAACACATACCATGTATAATATGACATATGATGTATCCCAACGAACCAAAACCCTAGCCCCCGGGCAAAAACTCATAGACATACCTCGTCACCAAGTATAAATACATACTTACAACGCTGACTATGCTCAAACAACAAAATGCCAACTCAATCCATAATTAGCTTGTCATAAAGACGTAAGCAAACAATCATGTTCCACATAAGCAATTTATAACTTTGTGCCCAAATCCTTATGTTTTAAATCCCCAACCTCGAATAAACGTATATTCAAATTCTTATTCTTTGTCTATGGTATTCCAACCTAGTTCTTTGATAGCAATCCGTAGATCATCATATCCTTTCAAATCAAGACGTGGTTCAACCTTTACTCGTCGTCCCTAGGTATTCAAACTTGGTAACTCTAATACCAAGTTGTCATGCCTCGAATTCTGACTACCGAACCTAGGGTGATTAGGTTGTCACATCATCACCTCGCCTTTCAAATCTCACTATGGTACCATGCTCTGATACCAAGTTATCACACCCCGATTTTTGACTCCCGGTGAAGAGCGAAGGAAATGGGGTGTGAGCAGTGTAATAAATTATCAATTATATTCATCACCAGCTGTACTTTAACACATTTCACATCTCTAATCTCAATGCGAAAGCGTAATCACCTACACATATTTACCTACGTATATCTTAACCTCAATAACTTATTATAGGCCCCACACGTGGGACAAAGGTGACATTGTCCATTAACCCTAATAAAATGTCCATCCATGTAAATAACCACGGAAACCTAAATTGCATACACATATGTATACACATACATTGTAGGCCCAACTAAACCCAATGGTTCTGTTACATGACATCCAATAATTCCCTAAATTTTTATCTCAATTTTTCTACCTAGCCTCACATGACAATGCATCGTAATGTGAGTTACGATGCATCGTATTTATGATGCATCGCACAAGTTGCGTAACATCCTACAAAATCCACTAGAATCTCACTCAAAACACTTAACAATTTACAATGCATTGTAACTGGGTTTAGGATACATTGCCATATCACGATGAATAGTAATTTGGATTATGATGCATCGTAATCACTCACCTGTTACAACCACAAATTCACTAAGTGATTACAATTTGTCATTCTTATCCCACTTCTTAATCCACAACATAAGTACATCCACTATATAATGCAAAATATTAAAATGTCTCACATATACTTCACATAGTCTCAAACATGCAAATTGAATCTAATAATTAATCAAATTCATAACGCATAAACATTGAGATTCAACTCTTCAACATACATTGTATTCCTCAAAAGTTATACATAAGTCATATTTGGCAATTACATTTGATATTTAAATACACCAACATAATTCAAATGTAAATACAACATTTTTATAATAGTCCATATGTCACAAACTGGCATGGACATCTACCTACATATCCAAAAGGAATGTCTCCAAAAGTAAACTCAAAAGTCCGTCCACGTCTTTAAGTCTCCTCTTCCATGGGAGCTTTATCTAAAAATAGTTTGGGGGATGGGGGTGAGCATACAACTACACCCCGTAGGAATGATCCACTCGACTCTATCTTAACTCAGGCAGCCATGCATGAATGCATATGAAGTCTCTACATAACTATATGACAAGTATCCACGCTTTTCACCCTTAAAACATATAAGATTTAGAAATCATGCGTGATGCTTCCCATTTTAGTATATGACAATTTATATGAAACCACAACTCACAAGTAAACTCATACCACGTATAATCTAGAAATCAATTCAACTGAGGACTTTGCTTGTCACAATCCATAGTAAGGGTTTCTTCGAAACCACAAACTCTGCTTACACTTTTTGGGCTACTAACCTGAAGGAAGCAACACCCACTTGGCTAAGTTTTGGGCCTTGTGCCCTTGGGCTCCGGGCCCTTCTTAATTCTCACAAATGCCCCAAAAATTGCACTTTTCACATAATGTACACTTATCACATAAATGCACAAAAATTCATAATTTTCACAACTCTCACCAAATGCATAATCAATGTCAAGTTTATGCACACAAATCCCATCTCAAGCTTGTCACAATTCAATTTCACTCGTGTCATGGAAATCACATAATGCATTTTAGAAAGTCTTGTTTCATACATAATTCTCCCAATTTCAATAAATGCAAAGCATTTTATCAAATGAATTTATTTTCTTCCTCAACTCAAGCTTATCATAATGCAATTCAACCATCTCATTAAAATCATCATACTTTTGCATTTTTAAGGACTCATCTTTTATGCATACATCAACATATGAAATCAAAATTCTCATCATTTCACAAATGAATACAATTTCATACTATGCATTCATAAATATCACTAAGCCATGCATAAAATATAATTTCTATACATATATATATGCACAAAACCCTAATCTCAGAAAATATCAAATATATCTTTCATGTCACAAATAAGGGACCTAGAGAATCACCTTGTTGAAAATGTCTTTTGTTCAGTTCAAATAGAAGCCCTTAGCTCGAGGAACAATTCACCCTTCTTCAAAAACTTCCAAATCATAACCTAGCACCTCCAAAATATAGAGAGAAGGGAGAAAGATGAAGTGGGAGAGTTAGAGAGAGAAGGAGATCTATAAAAATGAAATATCCCAGCCCTCTTGATATTTATCTCCCCACTTGGGGCGTGAAATGACTAATTTGCTCTCGAGTCACTTAACGTACCCTCCTGACCTCTATTTTTGATTTTGAAAACAACTATGGCTCCAAAATTGATTCCTTAACTCTCTAACATTTTGTTTGGTCTATAACCAAAAATAATATTTTTTTAAAAAAATTTCGGATTTCCGAGCCCATCGGACCTCAGCCAATAAAGTAAGAGGATCAACCATTGATATTTAATCACAAACATATTCACCGTAAGACTAGTGAAAAATATATATATAACAAACAAATTTAGAATACCTATTAAATTGTGCTATTTTTCATCCACATAAAGTAAATCAAGATTGAAATTTTTTGAAGCAATAAAATAAAAGAATCAAAACTGAAGACATGATGGGGAGTGAAAGCTGTACAAACATAGAGAGTATCAGAGAACTAACTCGATCAAAGACAAACTTAAAGAATACGCCTGAATGGATGAGACCCATATTTGGAAACTGAGATTAAAGAGTTATAGAAAGACAATTGGAACCTTGAATGGGCGAAATAGATTAAGGAAGACAGTCTAGAAACTAAGATTAAAGAGTTGTAGAGAGACAATTGGAGCCTTCAATGGGCAAAATAGATTAAGGACGACGGTGCAGGATGAACCTCTCCCAAAAATAGAACCATTGGTAGGTAGAGAGAGAGAGAGAGAGATAAATGGGGGTTTAAATGTCAAAAAGGTCTCACGATTTGAAATGTTAGAAAATGGAGATACACATCATCATAGAGAATTGTTATTGTCACTGTTTTAACCTCTGGAGAAAATCGGAGCACTGCCAATAATTCAAGTTACAGAGAGAGCTAGAAGAAGAGAGAGAAAGAACCGTTGGAGAGAAGAGGCATTGTGTCTGTGAGAGTATGTTATAAACAATAGGGCTTCAGTTTCGTATTTTTTCAAGTTTTTTTTATGTTTAAGTTGTATCTCTGTGTTCTCAAAAATAGTGAAAACAACTTTTAGTTGTTCTCTAAAGTCATGAACTATCGAAACTCAGTTTTATAAAAACTGTTTCTATAGTTGAGATCTAAGTAGAACAAAATCACAGGTTTTAGTTTTCTTTAACTCCCAAAATAGAAAACTATTTTGGTAGATACAAACCAAGCAAGGCCATGAGAGTTTTTTTCATGTTTCACTCTCACCGAGAGATAGTGTAATTCATCCCCATAGTTAGGAAACTCGGAATACACCATAAGAGGCACCATCTTGTTCAAAATAGTGAGACAATCACAATGGTGATCTCAAAAACGTGAAAAGATACTAGGAAGGTGGTGCATGGGACCCACGCACCACCCGGTGCGGTGATGTTCCGTTTGGGATGCCCTTTTTTTCTAGTAGCTTTGAAATTTAATTTTACAAATTTTAATAATTTTTGTAAAAAGTTTTCCAAAACAGATTTTTTGTTTCCAAATTTTATTTGATAAAAGTTTGAAATTCCAAAGGGAAAGACTCAATTGTGCACATGAAGGCACATAAGGAACTGTTTGGTGATCCAATTTGTGGTGTTTATGATGCTAGAGCTTTATCCGAATTTTTGAGACATTTGCAATTATTGACCTTATATTCATAGTAATTATTTTGGGTTATATATGGATGATTTTTATTTTTTTATTTTCATATTGCTTATTGAATTGATCTTTTATATGTGGGACCCAATTCCTACTCCTATTGCAGTGAGTATGGTAAATCTTATCAATCAAAGCCCATTTATTTTTTTGTGATATTATGGATGTATGATGATACAAGATTGAATGAGATTATTACATTGATATTCTAGTACACGTGTTTAAGTTATAATGTTATAACAAGGCCTAATTTTAGATATATGAGTTTTTTGGTGCAACATTTTCATGAATGATATTGTTATTTATTGGATATGTGATATTATTAAAATAATACAATGTCTAGGCAAGTTTAGGAGATTGGATTTTAAGTGGGACCAATGTGACCCCTCCAGTCTTTTCTGCAACTTACTTGGTTGTATTTTTAGTAAATATCAATCTCTGAGAATTCTAACAAGTTGTATTGGGATGTAATTATGCTCATTACTTATATATATAGAATTATCTCGACACAAGGTACTATAGTGCCAATTGAGCTCAAGTGGAGCTCACATGTATTTATGTGAGATATAAATTTGTAATTGGCATATTTCGGTGATCAAAAACCTGATTGATTGAGTTGTAATTTTTGGATTATTCTTTGTATCGATCATCAACATCTTCGAGCTGACACTCAAGTGCATGGAAGTCGACAAATCAGATAAAACACCATATAGTACAGGTAAGTATGGTGATGACACTCTGCACTTTTTAGTTCCGAGCCTATTTTGAAAAACCAGGGGTTAAATGCAAAATTTAGGGTTTTTCAAAGTAGGACCGGTCCCCAATATTCAGGACCAGTCCAACATTTCTCGGCAGTTTAGTTTCTGCAGGTTTTCAAAAAGTCCCACCGGTCCTATTTATTTGGCACCGGTCCCACTTAGCCTGTTCCAAATAGGAAATAGATTTTGACGAAAATCCTGATTCCTATTGGGTTTGAAACTTCTAGAAAAGTTCTATTTTGGTATTTAACTTCTTTTTCAAGTAGAATTAGAACTTCCTTGCCTATATATATGTATTCATATTTTCTCTACAAAGGTGTGCCCTGAAATATTAATTTTAGAGAGAGAGAGTATATATAATAGAATTAGGGCTTTATATTTTTAAGAACACACATCCATACTTCACGAGTGATATTTAGGATGGTGTTCTACTTCTGATTAGCTGCTCAGAGACTGCATCAAATCTATCTGCTGATCAGAACATTGGATTGAAGGTTCTTCACTTGCTTGCTTGCTGAGGAAGAAAGGTGACCAGATTGCACTACGAAGGGAACAAAATACTTGCCGAGTATTTTTGTTCTTCCAGCAACCTTTCTGTAAGGGTGGTGACGTTAGCCGGAAGTCTGCAGCAGTTGGACATGTTGTTGCAATCATAAGTCTGAGGTGTTCCGCATCAGATCCTTGACAGAGTGAAGAGAGGTGTGAGACTGAGACAGAGTCTGTTGTACTTTGCTTCATCATAGTGAATTGGTTCCCTGAGGTGTGCCACCTCCCTCCGTGATTTTTTCCGCCTTGGGTTTCCACGTATATTTGGTGCATTCTTTTCTTTACTTGCACTTTATTTATTTGCTTGCTTTAATTGTTTGATTAATTGGACTTAAAATTGAATTAATTAAAAATTAAGCAAACAAGCAAGTGATCCTATTCACCCCCCCCTCTAGGTTCTAAAATACTTTTCGCAACCGCTTTCGCACCGCGCAACTCACAATGTATGATTATTTATTGTGTGAATGAATTAGATATGATCTAATTCAAAATTATTTTGCTCAAAATCAATTGCAAATATTTTTTAATAAAATTGGGTGATGATTATGAGCATGGCGAAATTTTCAATCTCATTGTATTAAACAAAGAAATATTTGTACTTGAATTTTTGGAAACAAAATAATAATAGTCAAGAATGTATGTTTAATGTCACTTTGTGCAATTTGAATGTAGATGGTCTCTAAGAACGTTATTGCTAATCTCACAAAAAGTGAAAAGCTAGTAGGTATCAACTATGACATGTGGCATGGAAAAATCTAGAACTTGCTTAATGAGCAAGAAGTCCTAGAAACCCTGACCAATAGCATGACTCCACCTGAGGACTGCAATATGACCCAACATCATCAAAATGTGAAAGTCTATCAAGACTGGGTTAAGAAAGATTATGGTGTGCGCATTACTATGTTAAGCAGCATACATAATGATCTAATTAGGGAATTTGAAAATTGCTCCACAGCCTAAAGGATGTGGGACCAACTGAAAATTGATTTCGATGGAACCACTGCCACAAGGCTTTGTGCCTTAACGCTTAAGTTTGAAAGCTATAAGATGGATTCTAAGCAAACTATGGTTGAACACCTTAGGGTGATGTCAGCACTGATCAGGGATCTTAAGTCTATTGGAAATGATCTTATAGATGAGCAGTAGGTGCTTGTTGTTATCCGCTCTCTCCCAGATTATTAGAATCAATGAAACAAATATTAATGCATAATGAAAATATCAAAACCTTTTCTGATATTTCACGTCATTTGGAATTGGAAGCGGAGTGCCAATAGGCGATTCATTCAACTGTCCTTGTTACCTAGAGTGGCCCAGATAAGGCATGTGTGCCTAATCAAAAAAGACAAGGTGGTAAAAATAAGCAGGGTGGAACTGGAAACTTAGCACCAAATGCTGAAAATGCTACTAGCAATATTGCTAAGAGTAAAAGACGTAAGCGTGGTGACAGGAAAGACAAATCCAAGCTGAAATGCTACAATTGTGAAAACTTGAGACACTTCACTTATGATTGCACTGAGTTGAATAAGGTATTCTCTAAACAAAACTCTCTATTTACATTGGTTTGCTCACGTACTAGTTGCTCATTCATCTCCTTTGTGGATACTGGATACAAGAGCCACTAAACATGTGACACAGAATAGAGGAGGTTTTGTAGATTATCATCGGATACCAGTAGGGAGCCAGAGTATCTTCACGGGCAATGGTGCTATTGAAAAAGTTTTAGGAGTTGGTTCTTATCAGCTCAAACTATGATCGGGGCGTGTACTGCTTCTACATGATGTGCGTTATGCACCTAGTGTCTGATATAATCTAGTTTCAATTCCAGCACTAGCTGAACTTTATTTTTCTTTTCAAATAAGTAATAGATAAATGGACATGTATCTTGATGATGTGTTTTACGAACATGGTTTGGTTTTAAGTAATTTATATTATTTGGATTTGTTTGATTATTATTGTTCATCTAAATATTTGGTGTACGATATTGATAATCATGATTTTATAAAATGGCATGTGAGGCTAGGTCACATTGGAAAAAATAGAATGACCAGATTAGTTAGAGAATGACTATTGGGGTCTCTCACTAATGTTACCCTTCTAATGTGTGAGTCTTGTTTTGCTGGCAAGAGCTGTCGAAAGCCTTTTCGAAAGACTATAAATGCTACTTATCCTCTAGAATTAGTCTTGATAAACACAGAATGTTGTGCATTCGGTCCTTCTAATTTACATATGTTAATCCTTTAATTATGTTTATATTATTATTTTTATAGTTTTATTTTGTTTTTGTCATTTTCAGATCCTTAGATGAAATAGTGGTTAATTCCATGGTTCTTGGGCTTTCAATGAGGCTTCCATAAGAAGAAGAAATTGCCATTAGTTTGGGCCAAATTCCAATGATGAGTCCATGGATTGGGCCAAGCTATATTGAAGATTTAATGCAAAAGGGGCCAAAAATTTGAATTGGTTCATTCATTGGGTCAAGTACAAGTGCAAGACTAATCTCAAGCCCAAAATTCGTTCAAAATTCTGATCTGCGCACGGTTTGTATTTTGACCATAACTTCATGCTCCAAACTCCAATTAAGGCGATTTTTGGGGCTATGGAAAGATAAAAGAGAGTTCTAAATACGTTTAGTTTTGAGAAATCTCTAATTATGACATCTTGGTGGTTGAAAGTGGCCAAAACAGTAGGATAAATATTCTGGGCAGATTTTTCTTTGGTTGCTTTGAAAATTTTGTGACAAGTGACCAATGAGATGACAAGCAACCACCCCACTCAATTAATTCACCAAAGTGCTATACACATGGAGGGAGATGATCCAATTCTTCTAAAATGGAGTACATATGGAGCTATTTAGGCCATAGGATGAGTTTTAGTGGAAGAAATGGTGGACACTCATATTGCACTAACTTTGGCTATAAATGGAGGGGAATTGAGTAGTGTAGAGGAGGAGAAGTGAGTGAAAATATTCTGCACACTGTGAGTTGCGCGGTGCGGAAGCGGTTGCGAAAAGTATTTTAGAACCTAGAGGGGGGGTGAATAGGATCACTTGCTCGTTTGCTTAATTTTTAATTAATTCAATTTTAAGTCCAATTAATTAAACAATTAAAGCAAGCAAATAAGTAAAGTGCAAGAAAAGAAAAGAATGCACCAGATATACGTGGAAACCCAAGGCGGGAAAAACCACGGAGGGAGGCGGCACGCCTCAGGGAACCAATTCACTATGATGAAGCAAAGTACAACAGACTCTGTCTCAGTCTCACACCCCTCTTCACTCTGTCAAGGATCTGATGCGGAACACCTCAGGCTTATGATTGCGACAACACGTCCAACTGCTGCAGACTTCCGGCTAACGTCACCACCCTTACAGAAAGGTTGCTGGAAGAACCAAAATACTCAGCAAGTATTTTGTTCCCTTCGTAGTGCAATCTGGTCACCTTTCTTCCTCAGCAAGCAAGCAAGCGAAGAACCTTCAATCCAATGTTCTGATCAGCAAATAGATTTGATGCAGTCTCTGAGCAGCTAATCAGAAGTAGAACACCATCCTAAAATCACTCGTGTAGTATGGATGTGTGTTCTTAAAAATATATAAACCCTAATTATTATGTATATACTTTCTCTCTTTAAAACTAATATTTCAGGGCTTCTTTTTCACACCTTGTAGAGAAAATATGGATACATATATATAGGCAAGGAAGTCCTAATTCTACTTGGAAAAGAAGTTAAATACCAAAATAGAACTTTCCTAGAAGTTTCAAACCCAATAGGAATCAGAATTTTCGTCAAAATTTATTTCCTATTTGGAATAGGCTAAGTTGGACCGGTGCCAATTAAATAGGACCGGTGGGACTGTTTGAAAACCTGCAGAACCTATCTTCCCGAGAAAAGTTGGACCGGTCCTAAATATTGGGGACCGGTCCTACTTTGAAAAACCCTAAACTTTTCATTTAACCCCTGATTTTTCAAAATAGGCTCGAAACTAAAAAGTGCAGAGTGTCCTCACCATACTTACCTGTACTATATGGTGTTCTAACTGATTTGTCGGCTTCTATGCACTTGAGTGTCAGCTCGAAGATGTCGATGATCGGTTACATAAAATATCATGAAACTTACAACTCGATCATTCAGGTTTTGATCACCGAAATATGCCAATTACAAATTTATATGTCACAATCTCCCCCTTTGGCAATTTCGTGACAAAACCACTTAGACAATCAATAACCTAACCCATTGGAAAAATTAGATTACAATGTTGCCCAAATACAAAGAAATATAGAACTGATCATCAGAAGCTTTACTTGTGTGTTCAAGACGGTTTAGAAAACACCTATTGTACCTGCACATCTCTTAAACAACACAACCTGTGAAAAGCTTAATAAAGAAATATAATCATATATATCTCCCCCTTAAAAAATATCTCCCCCTTTGTCAAAGAACCTCATATCATGTCATATGCATATAACAGTATCATCTCCCCCTTTTTGGAACAAATTGACAAAGAACTAGCAAAGAGATTTAGATAAACAGATAAATCATGAAGCACATAGAGACAAACATAATCATCATCACTGATCAAATAAATATCCAAAACATATCAGTTGATGGAATAAACCAAAATAAATAATCTAGACATCAAAGATAAAGAAATCAACCATAGTCTAGAACAAAAATATATTAAGACCTAAAGTCTAATCATCATCTGCATCATCAGCAGCCTCATCAGAAGCAGCAGGGTCAAGCTTGTCTATCCTAGTATGTAAACGATCGAACCCTTGCTGAATGAACCTGAGAACTTGGTTCATCTGATTGGCCGTCACAGGTGTGTCAGTAGCAGGAAGTTGGAAAACTCCACGACCCCCAGACACAGCCTGACCAGCTCCTTGACTGAGCTCATAAGCTTTCCTATCCTTCTCTTTCTTGTTGACTGAACGAGTAATTGAGGTAGCATCAATTATCCCTTTCGGTCTTTCAACATCTGCTCCATCAGGAATAGGAACCCTTGCACCTCTCAGAATAGCCATGATAATCTGTGGGAAGGGTAAGGCTGATGATGACCTAGAGTGTCGAGTAGCTAGAATCATGGTACGCATGATTGTTGCAGGAAGATTGATGGGATCCTCTCGAACAATATGATATAGTAGCTCGGCTCGACTCTTGATCAAATTACCTTTATGATCATGAGGATCAAGGTTGTAGGAGACCACCAAATTTAATGCCGACACATTGTGTGTGATATAAAGTGAAGGCAACCTATCAACAAGTCTAGGGGCATTGGGTATGCATAACTCCCTAATCATGTCATCCATGGTTGGTCGGTTTGGATCCTCAATTTGATATGGCAAAACTAAGCCATTTTCAATCTCTGGGACTCCCAATATATTGGCAATTATATCCTTGGTAACCTCAACCCGAACACCATAACATTTGGTCACAAAAGTGAGGTCATCCAGGCTCGATGTAATGATATTACCATAGAAATATCGAACCATGTCCGGCTTGACAATCTCCCGAAGATCACATAGAGACTCCCAACCATTATCCTCAAAATATTGCACAAAATCCAATTCCCATTCTTGTTTAATCGCCACAAGATTCACTTTCCTTTCTATCCTCATAGCTCGACATCCAATGATGTTTATGAAAGTGTTGTAGTTAAAATCATCTTCAAACATGTTTCTAGTAAACACAATTCGATTATCTGCACTTGTAGACGCCTCAGTACGTCCCCTCTTTCGTGCCATAAGAACTACAATGAACGGGACCAAAAATAACGACAAAAGTTCCATTGAGTCAAATTGTCGAACACTTGGTGTGCAAGTGCAAAATCCCCAAATGTCAAAGCTATTTGTTTGTTCAAACTCTCCTAAATCAACAATCAATAAACCACAAACACCACAATCCTCCACCAGTTTAATCCCAACCTCCAATAATCACAAATTAAAAAGAAAAATAGATGAAGAGAAGCTTTATGTGAGTTGGAGAGTTTTAAAGTTAGAGAGATTGAGTGAAAGTGAGATATGAGTGTGTGTGCTTGTGAGAGTGAATGAGGGATTTTAAGCCAAAACGCGCGCGCGCAGAATCAACATTCTGGGCATTCACTAAGTGCGACCGGTCCTCATATTTGGGGACCGGTCCAACTTCTTTCTGTTCCTCAGAACCTGCAGAAGTGCGACCGGTGCTCAATAATGGGGACCGGTCCAACTTTGTGAATTATGAAAAATTACACTTTGGACCTTTAATTCACCAAAAACACATCTTTTCAATCTGATTTAGCAATTTAGCACAAAAAGAGTGAAAAATAAACACAAAATCAAAATAAACATATTTTTGAATTTTTTGAAATTTTTCAAGAGAAAAAAATACTAAACATGAATAATCTCATGAGAATAATCAAAACACATTTTTCAGAGAATAACATGAGTTCTAAAATTTCTGAACAATTTCAATTATTTATAAATGCAGAATTTTAAAACCCATAGATTGTCTTTAAAATTCATTCTCAAATTCATGATCATGACACAACTTCCAACACACAAATATTTATAAAAATTTAGAAATTCATCTAATAAATCCATGTGTGTGTGTGCAATCCAACTTCATCAAAAATTAATCAAATTCCTTTGATTCATTATCTAAAACATATTGGATAATAAGCAAATATAACTCCACAAGATCAATCATTTATTTTTCATTCATTTTCTAAGACGGTGGCTTTCACTCTTACGGGCAGCCAGCTATTTTCCTCAAAACAACTCTTTAAATTTTTAAAGATATCTCATTGGAGATTTACATTGTAGTGGAAGCTACGAACACATCCCGAAGGTAGCCTTTTTCCTTTTGTCTTAGATATTCAGCAAATTTCCTATTTTCTTTTTCTTTTCATGCTGAATAAAAACATATAATTTTTTTTTCATTTTTTTTTTCATTGATCATTTAAGCTTTCAATGCTACTCATACAATATATTCTAGTCAACTTCACATTAGATTTCAATCAATTCTCTCAGAGTTGGACTAGTGCACAAATTGTATGGACTCAGAAGATTTACCTCTAAAAAGAAATAAATAAAGCATATTGGTCATCAATGTTTAGATCATAAAATCAAGTACTTCATTCATTGACAAGCTGAGTGTCCCAATTATGCATTCACAAATTAAAGTGAAATTAAAAAGAAATATAAGGAAATCACATCATTTCTCAGAAAAATATAATTATCATAATCTCATATGATTATTACTAAAAATAAACAAAACCTAACCAAAAAAAACATGGTCCAATGGAAAACAAATAATGAAGAGAAGCTCAATCCATGACCATCAAAGTCCTAAAAGACTTAGTTAGGGGGTTTTGCACCCAAAGACCTATAAGGAATAAATCCCATAGTATCAACAGGCACAAACTTCTCCAAATCTTCCTTTTTCATCCAGATGGTTTTAACATGCAATTTATCAGGAGAGAATTGTGGAGAAACAAAAACATTCTTCTTTTTATTTGAATTCTTTTTACCTTGAGAATTTTTGGGTTTGTTCCAATATTGTGGCTTTTTAGCATGAACCCTATTCTTAGCAAAAGAATTATGCACATGAAAATCAGAATTAGAATGTCTTCTCTTTTTATAGCAATAGTGTTGACTATGTCCAGTCTTATCACAAAAAGAACAATAAAGCACATTGGACACAACATTAGCATGCACAGACTCAACTTGAGACTTAGGTTTGGGTTCTGACACAATCAAATTCTTGGGTTTAACAAAAATAGTTTTTCCCTTATACGATGACCCAACAAAACCTAATCCAGTTTTATCTCCTACAGGCTTACCAACACTAATCATGCTATCAAGCTTAATCTGTCCAGAAGTAAAAGCAATTAATTTCTCTTGTGATTTTTTCAATTCAGGCTCGAGAAAATTAATTCTAGCAATAAGAACATCTTTAGCAGAAATAGCTTGACTTACCTCGTTTTCAAGAAACTTGGCTTTGCCTTGAAGATTCAGAATTTTAGCTTTACTTTCTTCAATCAACTTCACTTGATCTTCATTCTTCTTCTTCAAAGTCTCTTTCTCAGATCTTTCTTGCTTCAGCTTCTCAGATTTTTTATTATAAGCTTCCAGCAATTTCTCAAAAAGTTCTGGCAGCTTGCTTTCACATGGTTCTTCATCAGACTGCTCAACTTCTGAATCGTCAGACCATACTTGACTGAGAGTAGTGTACATCTCTGTTTCACCTACATCAGAAGAAGAATCATTAGCAGTATCATCATTCAATAAAGCAACAAAAACCAAAGAATCATTCTCAACAGACGAATCACTATCAGAGTTAGAAGATTCAGACTCAGAAATAATAGCTTTCATAACTTTCTTGTTTGAAATTTTCTTTGCACTAAAGCTATTTTTCTTAGGACTTGGACATTGATTAGATGTGTGTCCTTTACCACCACATGTCCAACACGTAACCTCAATTTCCTTAGAGTCCTCTTCTTTCTCTTTCCTTTCCTTACCTTTGGATGATGAGCTTTGATTCCGGAATTTAGAAGGATTTCCTTTTCTCAAATTTTTACCTTTTTCATATTCAAGAATCTTTCTAAATTTTCTAGCAAGGAGTGCAACATCATTATCTGAATCATATTCAAACCTTTCAATTTTTTCAACTTCAGATTTTGAAGAATTTGAACAATTTGACAAACTTGAAGACTTTGAAGTCTTTGATGTTTTTAAAGCCAAACTTTTTGATTTCTGAAGCTTTGGATATTTCATCTCAAAAGTTTGAATTGATCCAACTAACTCAGCCACCTCCATAGAATCTACATCTCTGCTTTCATCTAAGGCTTCCAACTTAGCTTGGAACCTATCAGGCAATGATCTCATGATTTTTCTAATAATCTGAAAAGAAGGAATTTTTTCTCCAAGGTTAGCACTACTTTGAACAATATCATTAAGCCTAGAATAAAAATCAGAAAACATCTCATCTTCATCCATTCTAATTGTTTCAAATTTAGTGGCAAGCATTTGTAGCTTAGATCTCCTTACCTTGGTGGTACCCTCATGAGTTACCTGTAAAATATTCCATGCTTCTTTCGAAGTGGAACACACAGAAATTCTAGCAAATTCAGAAGGAACAACAGAATTAAATATAGCATATAACCCCTTGTTGTTATTATTTGCATCTTCATGTTCAGCATTAGACCATGTTGCCTTATCCTTTTCTACAGTCACAACAGCATCACTGTCTCCAGTTGTAATGGTAGGAATTTTATAGCCATTCTCTACAGCCATCCAAACTCTCTCTCCTTGAGATTTTAAAAAGGCTTTCATGCGAGACTTCCAGAAAGTATAATTTGAACCATCAAACAAAGGAGTTCGCTGAATCGATCCACCCTCTTTCATACTAGATTCCATGATAATTTTTGAAAACAAAAATAAAATTTGATTTTAAAAATACTTCGCAAGGAACTACTCACAAATTAGAGAACACTGCTCTGATACCAATTGTGAGTTGCGCGGTGCGGAAGCGGTTACGAAAAGTATTTTAGAACCTAGAGGGGGGGTGAATAGGATCACTTGCTCGTTTGCTTAATTTTTAATTAATTCAATTTTAAGTCCAATTAATTAAACAATTAAAGCAAGCAAATAAGTAAAGTGCAAGAAAAGAAAAGAATGCACCAGATATACGTGGAAACCCAAGGCGGGAAAAACCACGGAGGGAGGCGGCACGCCTCAGGGAACCAATTCACTATGATGAAGCAAAGTACAACAGACTCTGTCTCAGTCTCACACCCCTCTTCACTCTGTCAAGGATCTGATGCGGAACACCTCAGGCTTATGATTGCGACAACACGTCCAACTGCTGCAGACTTCCGGCTAACGTCACCACCCTTACAGAAAGGTTGCTGGAAGAACCAAAATACTCAGCAAGTATTTTGTTCCCTTCGTAGTGCAATCTGGTCACCTTTCTTCCTCAGCAAGCAAGCAAGCGAAGAACCTTCAATCCAATGTTCTGATCAGCAAATAGATTTGATGCAGTCTCTGAGCAGCTAATCAGAAGTAGAACACCATCCTAAAATCACTCGTGTAGTATGGATGTGTGTTCTTAAAAATATATAAACCCTAATTATTATGTATATACTTTCTCTCTTTAAAACTAATATTTCAGGGCTTCTTTTTCACACCTTGTAGAGAAAATATGGATACATATATATAGGCAAGGAAGTCCTAATTCTACTTGGAAAAGAAGTTAAATACCAAAATAGAACTTTCCTAGAAGTTTCAAACCCAATAGGAATCAAAATTTTCGTCAAAATTTATTTCCTATTTGGAATAGGCTAAGTTGGACCGGTGCCAATTAAATAGGACCGGTGGGACTGTTTGAAAACCTGCAGAACCTATCTTCCCGAGAAAAGTTGGACCGGTCCTAAATATTGGGGACCGGTCCTACTTTGAAAAACCCTAAACTTTTCATTTAACCCCTGATTTTTCAAAATAGGCTCGGAACTAAAAAGTGCAGAGTGTCCTCACCATACTTACCTGTACTATATGGTGTTCTAACTGATTTGTCGGCTTCTATGCACTTGAGTGTCAGCTCGAAGATGTCGATGATCGGTTACATAAAATATCATGAAACTTACAACTCGATCATTCAGGTTTTGATCACCGAAATATGCCATTTCTTGTTGTGTATTGCTAAGGGACTAGCAATATGTAAGTTTGGGGGTGTGATAAACACAGAATGTTGTGCATTCTGTCCTTCTAATTTACATATGTTAATCCTTTAATTATGTTTATATTATTATTTTTATAGTTTTATTTTGTTTTTGTCATTTTCAGATCCTTAGATGAAATAGTGGTTAATTCCATGGTTCTTGGGCTTTCAATGAGGCTTCCATAAGAAGAAGAAATTGCCATTAGTTTGGGCCAAATTCCAATGATGAGTCCATGGATTGGGCCAAGCTATATTGAAGATTTAATGCAAAAGGAGCCAAAAATTTGAATTGGTTCATTCATTGGGTCAAGTACAAGTGCAAGACTAATCTCAAGCCCAAAATTCGTTCAAAATTCTGATCTGCGCACTGTTTGTATTTTGACCATAACTTCATGCTCCAAACTCCAATTAAGGCAATTTTTGGGGCTATGGAAAGATAAAAGAGAGTTCTAAATACGTTTAGTTTTGAGAAATCTCTAATTATGACATCTTGGTGGTTGAAAGTGGCCAAAACAGTAGGATAAATATTCTGGGCAGATTTTTCTTTGGTTGCTTTGAAAATTTTGTGACAAGTGACCAATGAGATGACAAGCAACCACCCCACTCAATTAATTCACCAAAGTGCTATACACATGGAGGGAGATGATCCAATTCTTCTAAAATGGAGTACATATGGAGCTATTTAGGCCATAGGATGAGTTTTAGTGGAAGAAATGGTGGACACTCATATTGCACTAACTTTGGCTATAAATGGAGGGGAATTGAGTAGTGTAGAGGAGGAGAAGTGAGTGAAAATATTCTGCACACATATAGAAATATGAAGTAGTCTTCAACTATGAAGACTTGTAAGTTAGCCATGAGGAGCTAAAACTCTTCCTAGGGCATTGATGTAGCCCTAGCCAAGCATCAATGGTATGATAATAATATTTTTATTTGGGATTGTTATATGTGTATAATAAGTTGTATAACTTTGAGGATTACATTTGTAATTGAAGTATAAAGTTATGTTTAATCTTGACTTCATTCTTCTCTTATCTTATAAAGTATGAAAGTTATACAATAATTTTATTAGAACATAAATTCATTAGATTTGATAATTCATGCTTAAGGAAGATGAATCGTTCTAAACTTTTAATTTCATGTTATGTCTTTTATTTAAGTAGTTAGGTAGACGATTCATGCTAACTAGAGATGAATTATCCTTATCTTTTAATTTATGTATTTTCTTGAAGATATCATGGTGGTATGTGACAAATCCCATGAATCATGATTATACATATGTAACTTTCCCAAGTTGAAATACATTCTTCCATTGATGTGAGGCTAGTGGTGAAATCAATACCCTAGTCCCTCTTATATTTATCAATTCAAACTTTAACTAGTGCCCTTTATTTTATGTTAAACAAATACAAAAAATATCAATCTCTCTTTCAATGAATCAAATGAGACTAATTTAATCACATTCTCTGTGGGATCGACACCTTCACAAGAGCCCTATCTTACAAAGATTCGTGCTATTGCGAGTGGTTTATTAAGAATTGGACAAGAATTATTTTGGTAAAACAAAATACCCTTTTCAAGCACAACAAGTCTATTCAGACATTTGCGAACCAATAAATGTGAAAGCATGCAATGACACCTCTTATTTCCTCACTTTTATAGATGTGTATATCTGATTTATCACCAAAGTAAGGCATTAAAATGCTTCAAATGATTTGTTACAGAGGTTGAGAATCAGGTAGAGTGAAGAAGAACGGTTCTTCACACTGACCATGAATGCGAGTATCTATCAG
The DNA here is from genome assembly GCA_026545225.1 of Cornus controversa. Taxonomy (NCBI): domain Eukaryota; kingdom Viridiplantae; phylum Streptophyta; class Magnoliopsida; order Cornales; family Cornaceae; genus Cornus; species Cornus controversa. The sequence continues at coordinate 14,439,826 of CM048854.1, read as the reverse complement.
AGTAGTTCAAGGAACTATGTAAAAAAAAGGAGATACTTAAGCATTTGACAATTTAACATACACCGTAACAAAATGGTGTTGCAAAGTAGAGGAATCATACATTATTAGACATAGTTAGGTCAATGATGGTGCAACCTAACCTCCCGATTAGTTTTTGGGTCGATACTTTAATGACCGCTGCCTACATTCTTAACCGCGTGTCTTCTAAGTCAGTTCCTCAGACCCTTTATGTGCTTTGGCATGTCTGGAAGCCAGAATTGGGACATTTAAATCCATGGGGGTCAGCAAGTTAGGTTCATAACACTTTTCATCAGTATGGGAAGATGGGTCCAAGAACTAATAAGAATATTTTCATTCGATATTCTGAACGCTCAAAAGGCTATATAATGTATGGTGAACAACCTAACAAAGGAATGACTACAATTGAGTCACGAGATGTCATTTTTATTGAGGATAATTTCTCGAGTATTGGCGATACTAAAACGAATCTTGAACTCTATGGGATGGTGGATTTGGAAGATAACTTTTTCCCTTTTAATGAGGGTGGGAAATTATTTTTTATCCTGAAATCGCTAAAGAGGATAGTAGTAATCTTCAATCCATTTCACAGTTGGAATCTAGTGGGAGTCTATAATTAGACTCGCAGGAGACTCAAATTCAGAGGAGTGAACGTGGAGTAGTTCTTTGTCGTCATTTTGCGATTGAAAGGGATATACTTTTATGTACTCCATTAGAAATAGATGAGCTTGTTTTTTTTCTTGAAGTGCTCTCTTCACTGGCTTGTAAAGAATGGATGATTTCTGTAGAGGATAAGATGAGTTCAATGTATAAGAATTATGTTTGGGAGTTAGTTGATCTTCCAAATGGGAGCAACGTTATTGGAACCAAATGGGTTTTAAAGGTAAAACGTAAAGTGGATAGATCAATTAACAAATATAAAGCGCGTCTTGTGGCGAAAGATTATACCCAAATGGAAGGTATAGACTATGAAGAGACATTCTCCCTAGTGGTGAGCTTTTCCTTTATTAACCTTATTCTAGCAATTGTTGTACATATGGATTTAGAACTTTTTCAGATGGATGTTAAGACTGCATTTCTCACTGGAGAACTAGACGAATAGATCTATATGACTCAATCAGAGGGTTTTGTAGTCAAAGGACAAGAGTGTAAAGTTTTCCATCTCAAACGTTCTATTTATGGTCTCAAGCAATCAGCTAGACCGTGGTACAAAAGGTTTCAAACAACCATTTTATCTCATCATTTTGAGATGATAGAGGATGACCACTATGTGTATGTAAAATGATCTAATAAAAGTATTTTTATCCTTACATTGGATGTTAATGGCATCTTACTTGCTGGGAACAATACGATGGAGATTGTTGTCACTCAAGAGTGGTTGTCCTCTACTTTTGAGATGAAGGACATAGGCTCAGCTAGTACTATTTTAGGGTGAAGATCGTGCGAGATCGCTCAAAGAGATTTCTTTATTTGTCTTAAGAGATTTATATAAAAAGAGTCATTGAATGATTCTGAATGCGTCACTCCAAGCCCATTGACACTCTTATAGCAAACGGATATGATTTACATCTTCGTCAATGCCTTAAAACAGATGAAAAAAAGAAACAGATGTCCAAAACTCCTTATGCAAGTGCAATTGGTAGTTTAATGTACACTATATTGTGTACTCGACCAGACATTTGCTTCACAGTTGTTCAAAAGTATCATGGGAAGACCAAGCACATAGATATTCGTTATCACTACATTCGAGATATGATTGTGCAAGGAGAGGTGGTCCTGAAACATATATCCATGGACAGTATGGTAGCTGACCTAATGACTAAACCTATACCTAGAGATGTTTTTTACATCCCATGTTAGAAGTTTAGGTATATTTAGGATTTAATGTACTGGACACCATTGACATTTCTATTTATTATTATAAATATATGATTTTATATTCATATTGAGATGATTGCATACATTTCTTAAAATGTCATCAGGCAAGGATTAACTCTCTCACACGAGCAATCACCTTGGCGCTTACATAGAGAGCAAGATGAGACACATAATTCTTTGCGAGTGAGAAAATTTATTTTTATATATGTCGCCTTGATAAGGTTAAGATGAGGTTTTTTTGAGAACTGAACATGAAGGTATACCACACACTTCATTAGCTTGACCTTAGCCGAATGCGAACCTTTAAATAGGCGTTGAAAGAGTAACTATATTGAAGTGATTGGGTTAGGCACTGAGATAATGACTAGACTATGATTCATACGATGTTCTATGAGCTTGACATGCCCAATTGAGTGGAAGCTTCATCATAGCATACATAACATACTATATGTTCTATTTAAATGGCCACTAAAAGGGAGAAAATATCCCTATTTTGTCACTGTGTGAGATCTTAGAACCATATAGTTTTGGTTCCACTTATACCCTTATGACCTAGGACTACGTTATGATGAAAAGACTTAATATCGCTACTTTAGTATGTACCTAAAGGACCATGATTCATGCGGTTCGACGGAGCATATCTAGGAAAATGGTTAGGTCTAATTGGATTAACATGAATAACTAGGGAAGATAATTTCGTAATACACTATTGTGTTATGACTCATAGCCTGGGTGACTCTGTTGGAATTTGTTTCCAAACATAGTCTTGAGTACAATACAAGTTATGGGATTCAAGCATTTATTTGAGAATGACTCTCAAATGGGATAACAGATGCTGAATCAGGTGTAAGGAAATAGTCTAGGGCATAGATCAGATTACTAGTTCATAGTGAGGTACTATGTTAGTTTGATTGTAGCTTAATATAGTACTCCTACCTTAATCTTTCTTGTCCGGTCACACGATCCATTTCCTGTATGTAGAAATGAGATAAAAGATGAGAGATATCGAGAATTAAGAATTCGCCTATGTGGCTGAGTGGGAGATATAAGATAAATGGGTATGGATAACATGTTATCCCCCATTAAGTGGTTCATCCACTATAGACTCTTATATGGAGCAAAACATATCTACCTAACTAAGTGGGTTGAGTTGATATTGATGTATCTCTGATTATGCGATGCATAATCTCTATAAAAGGGAAGAAGGAAGAAGAAAAAATACAACGATTAATATATAGAATTATCTCTGTTTTTTCTTCTGGTATACTTCTTTTTGAGTTCTCTCTCTATCTGGATCTCTCTCTTTGGTAGCCATCAACCAATAGATTTGGATTGTGAAATATACATAGAAGACTCTAGTAGCTGCTCTATTGACGAGGATCACATTGCCGTAGGGACAACTCGTAACACAAGTTGCCGGTTCATTTGCTTTTGCTATTTCGGTCTACAAAAGGCAACTAAGTATTTCAATTATATAATATTAATTCTCTTACATGTATTTTGATTCTTGATTTCTATAAGAAAAACTCTAACCTAACCATTGCTTTGATAGTAATTGTTAGAAATTAATTCATACTCAACTTGTAGAAATAAAAAATACCGCAATAATTATAGAGAAGATTTAATTGACATACCTGATTGAAGATTGAACTGTACAATATATTTGAGTTCTTTTGCAAAAGTTCCTTAGAGTATGCTACCCCCGTCTGAGAGTTTTCGTATGATGGGGCTCAATAAGGGTTATAAAACCCTTATTTATAATAAGAACAGGGGGGGCGACTTTTATACGAACAACCATACCTAAATCTCTCTTCCCATTATGGAAACTTATATACTGACGGCTATGATTAAATCTCACTAATTAAAATTGGAAAACCACAATCCAACAATATAAATATTATGCTGTCAGTTAGACCACAAATTGACAAGTATAACCCAACCTATCAATTAACGATAATTACACTGCAACCTAATTTTAGAAAAGAGTGCATAGGATCACAAATAAAAATATTTTATTTACTTGAAATATTCTAATAGGAATAAAAAGAGAAAGTTGATGGGATTTAAGTGATGGTGTCTCACTATGAGGATGGTGGGGGAAGAGAGAGAAGTTGAGAAGCTAATTTTGGATTGAGGGATAACCCACTGGTTGTCTTCTATTAGACTCTCAACCTTGGTGTGGATTTTAGTTTGTTGAAGGCTGAGCTCAGTAGGAGCCAACTGGTTTATGGGGCATTGAACACTTTATAATCAAATCAGCAAGAAGGATTTTTTATAATGGTACTCATTACAACTTTCCTTGTATCATTATCAATTGATTTAACATTAAACACAATTTTTGCACATATAAATCCCATTTTATTCCAGTAAGATCTAATTTTCAAAACTCGATAAGTCCTCCCCTATAAATACATTTTTCATATAGCTTTACTATGTATCACATTACAAATTGAAACCATTGCTCTTTTTAATATAAAAAAATGTACTTTTAAAAATAAGACAATGCTTTCCATTATGGATGAAAACAAATACAACACAAGTTTAAACATTATAATATCTATTATGTATGAAAACAAAAACAAATTAAAAATAAATAATGTACCTTAAAGATTAAAAAAATACTTTAAGAAGTTGGGCCAGAGCTTGAACGTATATTCTCCAATATCTCATTTTGTCGTTCAATAAGTCATAATTTTCCTGCAGCTCTTGGCATTAATTCGTGCAAATTGGGCGTCTGCAAGAGATTCAGACTGAGAGTGAGTATGAGCTTTTACATTATCAAAACTAATAATGAATAATCTTGTCCTGCCTACTCCTTACAAAATAGAGAAAAATGCCAAAGAGTCCTTAAGCTCTCTCTGTCTATTGAAAAAATCTCCTAAAAAGTCCTTCCTTGCATTGTCACTTTAGTAACCTGCCCTGCTCTTCAACTTTACATAGCACCCAACCGTACCACCTAGCTCGACAGCAGATGGAAAGTCACTGGTGGAGCATTTCAGTCGTGGAGAATGAATAACCGGATGGCCCAAAAGGCTTTTTTTATGGGGTGGTTGAAATAAAAAAATTAATTGTTAGTACCAGGAGAGGGTAGAACGAGCTGAACCAATCCATCATTGGATTTTTGAGTCGTCAAGTGATGTGAGGAAATCATCTACACCAAAGGAAGGAAGAAAAATAGCTATTGGAGGACCTCACAAGCTAGCCCTCTCTTTCTGGAATAAATCATTCCCATACGTCTCGTCTCGTCCCTTTCACCGATGGATTACTTGGATTCTAGGCCAAGGTTCAAGGGCTTCCAACTTAATAGATTGTGTGACAGTTGTAGATAATTTTGTGAGGAAGAAGGTCACGATGGTGGGTGGCTAGCTAGCCAAGTAGAGGTAACAAGGTACGGTGAAGTAGAGTCCATCAACAAAAGTCAAGCTCGTTGTTCATTCGATCAAGTCAAAATCGAGGACATTGCTTTCTTTCCACTAAGCGGATTAGAGTCATAAAGGACTGATCAACTATTTTTTTTTTGAGAAAGAAAGAAGGTTTTAAGGTTCGATAGCCCCTACTCCTATAAAAAAGTGAAAAACATGAGCTGTTTCATTCAATAAGACTCTTGGTTTAAACGTAACCCAGTGAAATGACTTGTTGATTGATTGACTGCTTCCATGCCTCTGCCTTGCCTAACCTTGACTTATAGTTGGGCGTACAAGCCTTTCAACCTATTTCTTCTCCTCTGGTGGAAGGATGTGCCATTTGTGCACATCCAAAAGTGCGTAGGGGATCTAATGTCTTTGATGGATCCTCCATGTAAACTTAAGTAGGAGCTCGTTCCCTCGCCAGCTATCACCTTTTTCTCGACCTCTTAGACTGTCGGTCAAATGATTAAGTCTATAAATAGGTCAAATGAATTCGGTCCCAAGCCCAAGGGGTGGGGAAACATGTAGAGATCGTGACCAATTTTGGCCGGTTTTGTATTTTTGCATTATAATTGCCATAAATGCATTTTGAGTGGTGTTTAACATGTTTTGAGTGTGGGAAACATGTTTGGGAAGTGTTTTTAAGGTTTTGGAAAGTTTTTGGGAGAATTGGAGGATTTTGACTTTTTGGTCAAATTGGGGCCCGGGATGCGACTTAAATGGGCCCGGGAATTCAAAAAATTCTTGAAAATATCTATTTTTGAGAATGGTTGAGATGAAATTTTTAGAGAGTAGAGGAAGTGATTTCGAGACCGTAGGAGTTTTCGAAATCAAAAAAGGAGTCCGGGAATGTGCGTTAAGTGGTTTAGGGGTATTTTGGTCTTTTCGTGACCTAGGGAGCTTAAATGGTCAAATCTGCAGAGATATTTCATATCTCACGGCTGTTTCTCTCTCTATATTGCTCCCACTTCTTCTCTCTTCCTTCTCTCTAGGTTTTGGAGGTCTTCGGGTGTGATTCAAGTTCCGCCGAAGAAGGGGGATACGTAGGGGACGGCTAGGGCTTTCCTTTGAACCGATCAAAGTTGCGATTTGGCAAGGTTGACATTGCTGGAATTTTGAGAAGTGCTTGGAAGGCCTTCATTTTCGAGGTAGGGGTGTTCTTTCTCATCTATTTGTCGATTCTAGGGTTTCGGGTGAAGTGGTGAGAGCTAAGGTTGAGTATTGAATGTTTTAGAGAGGTAAGAGGGGTGGGATAAGGTATTTTTATTCTTCTCTTGAGTCTCTTGTATGCAATAGACATGTATCTCCTAGTATGAATGATGTGAGGGACAAATGCATGAGAATGTGGGAGAATGAGAGCATGTATGTTTATATGCTAACTTTTGTGCATTTATTTGAAAATGTGTTATATTGGACATATATGTGTTATATGTTGTAAGTGAGTTAAATGCATGCTATATTTGTACAGAAAATGTGTGCATTGGTGAAGCATAACTAAAATGTGCTTAGAAAAATTTTGTGAGCATATGTCGATATTATGCTAGGTTTTGCATATATAGGTAAATATATGTGTGGTGTTGTGGAGATGGAATGCATGCTACGTGTTTTATCAATTAGCATGTGCATTGTGAGGCATGAAATTAAATGCTTGATGTTTATATGTTCGAAATGCATATATTGGGGCCGTTGTGAGGAAACGGGGAGGTGTGGAAGGGTAACTTTTTTACTTTGGAGTATGTGATGACTCGGTGAAACTCTTAAAACAATTCAACCACCTGGGAGTATGTGATGACTCGGTGATGAATTTTAAAACTATCTAATTACCTTGGAGTATGTGAGGACTCGGTGATAGACAATCTAATTACCTTGAAGTATGTGATTACTAGGTGATAAGTTACTTAACCACCTTGGAGTATGTGATGACTCGGTGATGAATTCCAAAACCAACTAATCACCTTGGAGTATGTGATGACTCTGTGGCGGTGTTGGAATTGTGTGGGAAAAATGTCTCGGTCACATGGTTGGTTAAGAATCATGTTGGGATATCGGGTCGAGTCCGAGAGAGAGACAAGTGTATGATTATTGCCTTCATTTGAATTATGAAGCATGATATGTGTTTAATGCATCCCTATATATATATATGCATTGTTGTGAGTGAACATGATGTATGTTGAATGATATGTGAAATGTTGTGACATGCATCCATGTAGGTCGTGTCGGGTCGGCACTTAGGTGGGTTGGGATATCTCTACTGAGCCGCAGTGGTGCTCAGCCCTTTATTCTAAATATTTTACAGATAAAACGCCGATCACGGATGGGACATGAGTGTCCAAGTGGAATTCTAGTAGCACTTTACTATCTTTTGGATTTTGTGCATTTTTGTGGCTATTCATGCCGGCTTGTGGTATGTGACTTCCTTTTTGAGCTATGGTTATGTTTTGGACAAACGTAATTTGGATGTATGTATTAGATTTTAAACTTGTTGGGTGTGGAAAGACAACGATTTAATTTATGTAATGCCCATGGTGGCACTTAATTCATTTGATGATGTTTCCATTATGAATGGATTGTGTTCGTGAAAGGAATGGTTCATTTCGATGCATAAATTCAATTATGAATGTGATCTTGAGTGTGAGATTGGTGTTGGAACCTTTCATTTATGTTATTAATCATGTATGAGGGGTTCTAGCATGATAGAATGTTGTTTGGGCTTCATGTGGACCATGTATAGGGTTGTTGGAAGTCCCGGGAGGTGCATTTCGATCATGCAAAATGCCTATTTCGCACAATCGAAACTCCCATTTCGATTGTGCGAAGGGGTGATGATTTATGGTGGTTTTTAGGGTCTAGACAAGAGGGATTTCTCACAATCGAAACCCTCATTTCGATCGTGCAAAATATTGCAGGTCTGAGGTCCCGAGAGGGTGAAATCTTCGCACAATCGAGATTTATTTCGCACAATCGAGATGCCTGTTTCGCACAATCAAAATCCCATTTTCGCACAATCGAAATTACTATTCACAGAATTTTTCAAAACTTCATTTCGACGTAATTTCTTCGTTCTAGATCAGAATTGAGTGTGGTTTTTTTTGAACTTGAGTATTTTTGGATTATCTATCCATTGGTGTAGGTCTCACTTTAGGATTTTAAAGAAATCAAGTTTTGAGGCTTGAAAGTGAGTGATTCTTGAAAATGTGGACAAATAAATGTTCACTAAGGTGTATGATTCGATGTAGGGCCCATTGGGATTAGTTAAGGTGGAGTTGGTTATATTCATATGCAAGAATTGAGTTAAGCTTTCACGGTGAATGAGGGTAATGAGGGTCTATTGAGCTAAATAGACAGTTTAACCTTCGGTTTTCCGAGAGTTAGAAAGTGGGGAGTTACAGCATGGTGTCAAACCTTGATACTAATGCATGAGTGTAATTGAGATCGTTCATGGGGTTGAGTGAATGGGTTCACACTCAAGATTCCGGGTCGGTCCGGGGGAGTCCCGGCGGTCTGGGTTCCGGGGCGTGACAAAACACGACACGATCTGTGGAGCGCTGAGAGTTTTGGGTTTTGATTTTGTAGTTCTGGGCTTCTCATCACCAGTAGAGCACAACTCGGCAGGTCCTAGTCTTATTCCTCCCCAACTTTTTTGCGAAGGATTACGGGGGGAAATTGTCCCTTCCAGCAATCTTGCTGGTGTGCCTCCCTCCCCCTGTCATTAAAGACTTTGGTATGGCTCAACAACAAAACTACTCTGATCGAATTCTTTCTTTGGTCCCACTCGAAATCAGGGAGACTTATAGCAAGAAATAGATCGAAAAGGAACCGAACAAAAATCTCAGTAGATTGGAAGCTCGCTCGGTGCAACTGAGAAAGTCGATATTTATGGTCTAGAAACTTGGGGTCGGGGCATCCTTCAGAGGGGACAATGGAGATAGAAGAACTGTAGATTAAGACACCAATTCCATGCCTTGAGGATAAAGAAGGACATTAGTTATGCATTGTATGCCCACTTCCTTAATGACTCTATATACACAACTCCCACTATCTATGGTCAAAGGGGCTTCTTAAGATCCTTCTCCCTCCTTCTTTAGTTACATCACTGTTCTACCCGCGTACTTCCTCAACACTTACCAGTGGGGTTGGTTTTTGGAAGAAGTGGGAATCTCACGGTGAACTTTACTGGACTACATTGGCAAGCCTTTCTTTTTCTTTTGAGTCTAATCTCTGACTATTGCAAGTAGAAGGCATGCATCCTTAGTGCTTGTAGTTCCTACGGGGAGATTTTACCCTTGCCAGGATAGTGCTAGATTGGAAGTTAGGGGCCTTTCTCGCCCCTCCAGATACATAGAATTAGAAGTGCTAGGCTACCTAAGGAATCGATGAATAGGGAAGGGAAGCCTAACAGAAGGTGATGGACTTTATAGGAAGGCGTCCCCTATCAGCCGAAATCAAAAGTTCAAAACCCCTTATTTGCGCCTTATAGGGGGTGTCTGAGTTCAAAAACTTGACGGAACGGAAATAGAAAACAGTAACCGATCCTGGATTATACTTGGCTGAGCTTTGTACTCTACTGGAATGGTTTTAGATTTGGTATCACCCATCATAGACGCCATGTAAGGTAGGGCATCGATAAGACCTAGAAGCTTCTAGAAAAAAATGAGTGTCGCGGCTCCCCATGAATTGATCAGGTGGGATCGATCTCCACTTCTTGAATGGATCAACTATTAATTTGACCGTTGTGCCTTTTTAAAAGCAAATACCTCCCTATGAAATGACGAGAAATTTAAAAACAAAATTCTCGCAGGCCCGCAAGCGTGGTCTCACTCAGGAATTCTTGGAGCCCGACTGCGAGCCCACCATTACGGTGAGCCCAATGTGGGCTAAAAACCTAATTTGGCCTCTCTCTCTCTCTCTCTTTGTATATATATATATAATATCTCTATCTGTATTATATTTAAGTTTTGTCAAAATGTCTTTCTCTATCTATGGTCTAAAATCAATCAATCTAACAATCTAACAATCGCGATTCCTTTTATATTTATAGTGCCGTAGGCACGGGCATAGGCATACATGTATGTGCGTGTGTGTGTGTGTGTGTATATATATATATATATATAGAATGATTCAATTAATAAATTGTTTGTGTGGTAGGATATCCATTCTTAATGGTGTCAAGAACTGAAGCAAGGATGTCGAAGGAGGTGCCGGCGATCCTATAGCTTCTGCACCTGGTTGTCATGGACCCAAGACCTGTGATATTGCTAAGTGTGGGTGCGTGTATGGAATGAAAGTCAAAACCTTGGTTCATAAACTCTTTTAGCTATGACAACATCTTCGAATAAAAGAGTGATGAAATTTAAAGTATGTCTTTTTGAGCAACCTTTTCTGTTCCTGCCATTGCATTTAATTTCATGAGTTCAAAGGAGAATTCACGGGGAAAAAAGATAAAAAAAATTACCACCAAGTCCTGCCAGGAAGACAAACAAGTTTGAAAAAAATATCTTTACGATCAATAAGCTATACTTTTGAAATTATTTTTTATTTAAGTTTTAAATCAATAAATTCTCTATATATTCTTACAAAATTAAAGTAAAATTTTATAATTATAAATTATTCAAGAATTGAGATATAATATTTTTTTTTATATATTCTTTAAATTTTAGTTACTTAAAATACTCTATTATGAGTAAATAATAACTAATTTAATTTAAATTCAATTCAAAAACTCGTAATACATAATTCTGCCTAACATCACCTGAGAGGCTATTTTCATATATATATATATATATATATATATATATATATATACAAGTTTATGAGCTTTGAACAGTTGCCCAAATCTAGATTACCTTGATGGAGAGAACCGTTGAGAGCTAGAAAGATTATACAAATCTGGATTGTACTAGAAAGATTATATAAATTGAGGTCTCTCTAAATATATAAATAAATGGGAGGTCATATTTGTACCCTTTTACTACGTTTACACTCGTATTTTAAATAAATGACACTTCTAATTTTAACTTCACAACTGAATTATGTTGATTTTTATACACAACTGCCCTCTCACATTTCCCCAATCTGGATTGTACTAGAAAGATTACATAAATTGAGGTCTCTCTAGATATATAAATTAATGGGAGGCCATATTCTCACCCATTTTTTTAATTTAATAGATTATCTCGTTTGACAATACTAAAAAAAAAAGATAATTGTTGAATAAATTATCTCCTTTGACCCGACCCAAATAATAAGTATAATATACAAAAGAAGACCTTAAAAAAAAAGTTAATCTATATTGAATAAATTATATCTTTTGATAGTACAAAAAAAAAAAGTACCTAAAAAAAATCTCTCTGTTAAATAAATTGTCTTTTGACAAAATTCAACAAAAATAAATGTTATATCTCTATCTCTTTTGACAGGGTCAAAAAAATATACCAAATAAAAAAGTTATGTCTTTTAACATGACTCAAAAAATAAAAATTATTAAAAGAAGTAAAGAAGATAAATAGTATAAAAGATAGTTAAGGTATTAATGAGTTCAAACTCATCATTTTCTTTAAAAGAAAAATGGAACACGAGAAGTCCAATCTAAAAAAGGGGTGTGCGAATATGGTGTCTTTAAAAGTAATATGTGTATATATATATATATATATATATATATATATATATAGATGAATTGCTTAAATTTATGATTCGCTATAGATTTCTATAATATAAATATATGATTCGCTACAGATTTATATAATTTCTCTCTCTCTCTCTCTCTATATATATATATATATATATGTATGGATTGTACTAGATAGATAGATTATATATACAAGTGCCCCGGGCTTAGTCGGGGCAAAGGCCGGACACCCAAAAAGATTATATAAATCTGGTGTACATCTAGAAAGATTATATAAATCTGAATGGCAGAGAAAAATATATATAATCTGGATTGATGGGATTTGGTAGTTTAGTTGGGATTTAAATTTGGTCAAATACAATTCAATTAAACAAGTATGTACATTAATTTTGTGTTTCGTACGCAACAACGGAATAAAATGAGAATAGAATGAGAATAAGAATGATAATGGAATGGAATGGTCATTCTCATTCTATTATTTGGTTTCAAACATGAAATGATGCATGAATGGAATGATGATTACATTATTATTGATAATTAGATTTTATTTTTTAATATTTATTGAGAATTGAATGGTCATTTCATAAATTGAGTAGTAGAATGAATTTTTATTCTTTTTCATTTTAAACAAAAGAATGAATCTAAAAAGATAATATTAACATTCCATTATTACGTACCAATCGCATCATAACAATAATAAGGATTATTAGGTCACATGACATTGAAACACCACTTTAGTGTTATTTAATATAACTTATCCCTATTTAAATTAGTGCAAAGAAAATTAATGTTAATATTCTCTTTAACAAATGGAGCAAATTTCATTGTCCTCTTCATCTTCTTCCTTAATATATATATATTGCCTCGAGGAGCTCCTGTAATATACTACAAAAGTAAATCTTATACTCATCACCTTAGTTTTGTACGTTCTGCAATTTCATAGAACTCAAATAGCTAGATATGAAGAAGTGTTCATTCAAGTTGGCATTCTTCGTCCTGCTAGTGGTTATCGCATCCGGTCTCTCTCTTTTTCTTAATCTCTATTTGCATAAAGAATAATGATATTCTGTCCGATCGGACTTAGTCCGATATTTTTTTATGTGAGTGGGGTGGTGGGCTCCACACATAAAACAAAAATCGAACTAAGTCCGATCGACGTGTCTATCATTACTCATGCATAAAAAGTATATATACATATATTAAGCTTACTTGTTTTATTACAGTGTATATATATATTTATATCACGTACTGCTGGCATATATAATGCAGGTATTGGGCCTGGAGCTAGTGAAAGGGGACCAGTGTGTCCAAGATTGATTAATTGTACTCAAGTGTGTCAAGGGTACCCAAGCTGCTGCATCAACCGCATGTGCATCTGTGAGAAGTGCCCCCCCACCCTCAATGATGGTGTTGTTGGTTACAATTTAATTTAGCTTTGGAATATGGGAATTATTTATGAGAGTTCTAGCTATAAAAAAGTTAGTTCTTAAATAAAAGTTACAACATCTGCAAAATTTCCAATTATGGTTTTAATTCACTTTCTCAAACAGATAGACCTATAAAGTCGTTGTCATACAAATTCAATTCAATATTAACAAAGGCAAATTCTTCTGCCTCCATAATAATCAGTGTATCGATTAAGAATACCTCTTCATCTAACTTTTCCACACTCTCACTCTCACTCTTTCTCTCTCTCTTTTTTTAACGAAAAATAAAACAAATATATTAAAGAAATAACATATTTACATAATAGTCCTAAAGGCTATAGAGCCCAAACCCAAATACAATAAACCCCGATTGGGGGTAGTACAAAACTAAAGCAAATTAAATAGCGGTTAGTAATGGAACAGAAAAGTTTTTTTGTTATGAAAGGATATTCAACGTCAATCCAGAGAGCAATCCATTGGCGGGGGGACGGAGCTTATGAGGGAATTAAGCTTAGTGTGATTCAGTATGGAGGCCGAGGTGGTGGACAACGTCACCACAACGAAATATTCCATTCACAGAGGATACTTCTTGAGACAGAGCAATTCTTTAAGAACCCTAAGTTTAGGATGGAGGTGATGAGGTCTAAGATTTGATTCGTAACTATAGCATGAGATGAGCATCTTGATCCCATACATGGTAGACTGATGCTGCGCGGTTTAATTTATGTAATTTTAAAATTTGGAACAAATTGCCCCTTATTAAAGTTTTCTATGTCAGATTTTTTGAAAAACCCAAAAATACCATTTTTGAGTGACAAAATGTCCATTTTAATTTTCCATATATTTGTACTGTTGTTTGGATATACTTCAACCTCTATTCACATTTTTTCACATTCTCTTTAGATGGAGAAAGTATACAATATCTCTAAGATACTGATGATGTGGTATCCCGACAAGTGTAAACCCTCTATTTTTTCTTGATTGTAGAGAAATTAATAATTTTTAAAAAAGATGGAGAGTTTACACTTGTTGGGAGCAATGACGGATCCATAAATTTATGTTGGAGGGCGACCTTTAACAAAAATATTTTTTCAAACATCGTAATAATTCTATTGAAATTTTTTATCATTGTTCATTGATAACATTTACTTTATTTATTAAGAACTTTTGAAAAAAAATATTTACTTTATTATTTTTAATTAATTTATTATTTTAAAATTATTTTTATAGATATAGAGAGATAGAGAGAGGAGACAGTGAGGGGACTGCCACGCCCCGATTCTCAACTTCCAAAAATTGAGGATAATTAGGGCACACATGCACACTTCTAATCACAATTACCCTCTGATATCATGCTCTGATACCAAGTTATCGCGCTTCGATTTCTGACTCCAGAAAATGGGGTGAACAGTTAACATTAAACCAATTCACACACATAAATCCCTTTAGTCTGACAGTTAAATATTTGTGTAGTTGTAGTACGGAACTAAAACTTATTCTAATGGAAAGAGGATTCAAAATTACTCAAATCATACATTCCATCCAAATCATACATCTCACACGCATAATCCTCCAAGTTTACAACTGATCGGTGTTGAATGTTTCGCATTCTAGCATCTTAATTTGCGTATTTTATTCTCTTAGTGATAGATTATTTTGTGATTTTACTTCATTTTAGTATTTTCTGTATTTTCAGGGCCTTAATGATTATTTTAGTTAAAATCATGATTTTGGGCTTTTAAAGATGACATGCAAAAGGTTTATAATAAGCCTACATCAAGTGGATCAATTCAAATCTATATTTCAACTCAAAACAGTCCAAGGAAGAGACCCAAGAGAATTATAACTGCTGAAGGGTATTTCGGGCTGAAATCCAATTCTGCGCCTAATACAGTTTTAATCCCGTTTTGGAGAATGGCCTGTAACTCTTATTTTTGAGCGTCAAATTGACTCAATTTTTGCAAAGGTTGAATGAAATTCGATTCTGAACACTTTTGTATGTCATGTAAATTTCGTGAATCGAACTTCTACTGGGTCAAAATTTGGACCCAAGGTACCCACTTGATTAGAGCCTACAGGAAACCCTAATTGTCTCCTAATTAGGTGGGGACTCTTCATATTCTCTTGGTTATTAAAAGTGGTGAATTGGTGCTGTATTGAGGAGGCTTGGCAGCAGCTTTTAAAAGCTTTTGGAATGGAGAATCATTGGAGAACAAGGCGTAGCAATACTTCCATGGAGATGCTATTTTCTTCCTCAACCGTTGAATATTCTTCTTCTACCATGAGCGGCTAGTTTATCCACTAGGGTTTTAATGTAGCCCTAACTAAGTATCAATGGTTTTATTGTTCTAATTATTGGGGATTTTTGTATTCATTCATAGATTGTGTGATTTAGAGGATTCTTCTTATAGAATTGAACAATATAAGTCTTATAAATTCAGTTTCAATGATTTCTTATCTTGTCTTAAATATTTGATTGTTGTTATTAAACTCGTCCCTCTTGTTTTCTATGATCTTGAGAGTGATTATCATACAATAGTTTTCATTGAATATATCATTAAAAGCTTTGTTGGATTATGCCTAGAGAAGACGGACCATACTGAGTAGTTAGGCAGATGGCTTATGCCAATCGAAAATAGTCCATGACTTATCCTTAATCATATGTTATCTTTTTGATGGATGAAGGTGAGCTTGTAGCCACCGACACCACTTATGCATGATATGATTCCCCATTGCTAGTTCAATTGGCCATTGATTGTGACATTTGTGATGAAGTTAATTACCCTAGATTTATATTATATTTTCTACATTCTTTAGTTTTTCTTGCTTTTATTCAATTATTTCATTAGATAATTTAGATATAAAAATCAGCACTTTTTTCTATTAAATTTAGTTAGAATTAATTCCGAATATCACAACTCAGTCAGCCCACAGTCCCTGAGGTTTGACACCCCTTTCGATAGCCCTATTCTACAAGGAATTCGTTCATTCTATTGCAAAGTGTGGTAATTTTAATTGATACACTTATCACCACCAATCAACAACCTCAAGAGAATTACATTTATAAGCTCAAAAGTCTAAGGAGTTTAACTCAAATTATATGTTCCAAAACACACATTCAATTCATACATCTCATCAAAACGTACCTACCATCCATTTCATAAACAAGTTTATAATTTACAACTCCTTCTCAACATCCTTACATAACGTAGTCCAAATACAAGCAAGTTAGATATTGTCCAAATGTAACCACAATTACTACAAAGTCTCATGCCACATGTCGACATGGATAGCCAAATATAAAAATATCTAAAATGAAACAAAAATGCTATATGAATCTCCACTTAAGCCACTCAAGTTCTAGCCGTCATGAGTGCCTTATTTCAAAATAGTTTGGGGAAAAAAGGGGTGAGCAACTCAATGGCTCAGTAGGAATACCCCAATCCACCTAGGTGCCAACTTGACACTGACCTATATGAATGTATGCCATTACACTACATGTCACTTTCAACATTCATATATTGCATGTTAAGAAAAATGCATTAAAACATAGATCACGCTCAACATATGATCACATAAGCATAAGGCACTACAACAAATTTGGATTTTTGTCACAAAAATATTTGCTACAAGTAAAAACTTTTGCTAGAAAGTAGTAATTTTGCCAAAAAAATAAATTTTCGTGGCTAAATGTTATAATCCGCCACGAATTAGCTTTTTCATGGAAAAACTCGTGGCAAAATCCTTTCCCTCCATTATTTCCTTTCCCGCCATTACGCAGGAATGAATTTTGCCACGAACATTAGGGATGACATAAAAATTGGTGGCAAAATATCAATTTTGCCACAACAAATTATTTGTTGCCACGAATTATTTTTCTTGGCGCTGGTCTATTCTTTTGCCACACAACTATTTTGGTGGAAGATCCTTTAGAAATTCACAACGATGTTTTGTTCGTGGTTATAAAAAGTTTTTGCCACGAATTTCCAATCATCGTGGCCAAATCTCATTTTGCCACGAATTTGTTTTTGTGGTGAGTGTCTACTGTTTTGCCATTTAACTAATTTCATGGTAGATCTTTTATTAATTTGCGACGACATTTGTTTTGTGGTTAAAAATTCTATTTCGCCACGACTTTCAACCATTGTGGCCAGATGTCATTTTTGCCACGAATTATTTTTCCTGGCAACTATAAATTCTTTTGCTACGAAATTATTTTCATGGTAGATCTTTTTGTAATTCCTTTCTTAAGGAGTAAGAAAATAAGGATCACTGCATACACAAGTAAATTAATTGATAATAACGACAAAAAAAAAAATCAAGGATAACAAACAATATTCTCTAGAATTTCTATTAAAAAGTTATTAGCAGTTTTAATATATCATATATCAACAACCAATCCTATAATTAGGACCCTACTCTTATTTATATATAGCTTTCCTACTCTAATTTATATTCATGAGTAATAATTTATGTTTACTATACTATGAAATGTTGAGTATTAATTAAGTGAAAAATTTGAAGTAAAATTTACCCATCATATATAGAATCCAGACTTTTAAATTAATTGAAACCATGTATTAAAAATAACATCACATATAATTAGAGTTTATAATGATTTATTAGTTACATTAATGTACTTAACAATATGAAAATTAATTTGATTTTATGATACTTATAGCACATATCATACTATTTAACAAAATAATTTACTTAACTATTTAATTATCTTATATAAACACAACTTTGAAAATAATTTTAGTAGTTAGTGTTTTGAATGAAGTTATGAAGTATGTGTAAGCGGTTTCCAAGAAAGAAATTTTGACAGAAAGTTTTGTCATCATCAATGTAGAATTTGTGATCATTAGGAACCATAAACAAGCAAGAAAAAAAATGATTTGACAACCCATTTTCTGCAATGTAACATTTATTTCAATTTGTGTGCAAGCTAATGGTTTGGTAATAGAAACAAGGGCTGCAACTCTAGCGGGTTCAACCTGGCCCAATCCAAATTTTTCGGGCTTGGGCACTATATATTGAAGATCGGGCTAGGCTTGGGCTAGAATACAAGAACCTGAATTCTAATACTGATTTTCATGTGCATAATTCTTTTGCTAAGAATAGGGTTCATGCTAAAAATCCACATTATTGGAACAAACCCAAAAATTCCCAAGCTAAAAAGAATTCAAACAAGAAAAAGAATGTTTCTGTTTCTCCACAATACTTTCCTAATAAATTGCATGTTAAAACTATCTGGATGAAAAAGGAAGATTTGGAGAAATTTGTGCCTATTGATACTATGAGATTTATTCCTAATAGGTCTTTGGGTGCAAAATCCCCTAACTAGGTCATTAGGACTTTTGATGGTCATGGACTGAGTTTATGTTCATTATTTGTTTCCATTGGACCATATCTTTTAGGTTTGGATAGGTTTTGTTTATTTTTAGTAATAATCATATGAGATCATGAGAATTATATTTTTTTGAGAAATAATGTGAATTCTTTATATTTCTTTTTAATTTCACTTTGATTTGTTAATGCATAATTGGGACACTTAGTTTGTCAATGAATGAAGTACTTGATTTTATGATCTAGACATTGATAACCAATGTACTGTATTTATTTCTTTTTAGCGATAAATCTTCTAAGTCCATACAATTTGTGCACTAGTCCAACTTTGAGAAAATTGATTGAAAACTAATGTGAAGATGACCAGAGTATATTGTATGAGTAGCATTGAAAGCTTAAATGATCAATGAAAAAAAAAGGATGAAATAAATTATTATGTTTTTATTCAGCATAAAAAAAATTAAAAATTTGCTGAATATCTAAGACAAAAGGAAAATGCTACTTTCAGGATGTATTTGTAGCTTCTACTACAATGTAAATCTCCAATGAGATATCTTTAAAAATAAAGAGTTGTTTTGAGGAAAATAGCTGGCTGCCCGTAAGCGTGAAAGCCACCTTCTTAGAAAAATAAAAATAAAAAATGATGAAATGATTGATCATGTGTAGCTATATTTGCTTATCATCCAATATGTTTCATAAGATGAATCAAAGGAATTTGATTAATTTTTGATGAAGTTGGATTGCACACACACACATGGATTTATTAGATGAATTTCTAAATTTTTATAAATGTTTGTGTGTCGAAAGTTGTGTTATGATCATGAATTTTAGATTGAATTTTATGGATAAATTATTGGTTTTAAAATTCTGCATTTATAAATGTTTGAAATTTTTCAGAAAGTTTAAAACTAATGTTATTTTCTGAAAAATGTGCTTTGATGATTTTCATGAGATTATTCATGTTTTATTTATTTTTTTCTTTCTCTTGAAAAATTGTAAAAAAAATCCAAAAATATGTTTTATATTGATTTTGTGTTTATTTTTCATACCGTGTGTGCTTAATTGTTAAATCAAGTTGAGATGAGGTGTATTTAGTGAATTAGAGGTCCAAAGTGTAATTTTTCATAATTCACAAAGTTGGACCGGTCCCAAATTTTGAGCACCGGTCGCACTTCTGCAGGTTTTGAGAAACCAAGAGAAGTTGGACTAGTCCCCAAAAATTAGGACCGGTCGCACTTAGCGGATGCCCATATTTTTGTAAATTCGCTCGCGCGCTTGAGTGCTTTAAACTCCTCATTCTCACTTACGTGCACGCACTCTCACTCTCATATTTCTCAGTCTCTCTAACTCTCTTTACACTCTTAAAACACTCAACTCACATACATCCTCTTCTTCTACATTTCTTTTTGTTGATTGATATTGGAGGATTAGGATTGTCTAATTGTAGTTGGTGTTAATTGGTTGAGGATTTTGGTGGATATTGTGCAAACAAATATTCTTGAAATTTGAGGTTGAAAGACTTGCACACTAAGTGTTCGATAAAAAGTCCTAATGGAACTTTTGACTATATTTTTGATCCCATTTGTTATGATTTTGATGGCATGTAAGAGAGGACGTACTGAGGCGTCTACCAGTAAAGAAAATCGTATTGTGTTTACTCTAGACATGTTTGAAGATGAGTTCAATTTCAACAACTTTGTCAATGTCATAGGGTGCTGGGCTATGAGAATTGAAAGGCGAGTCAATCTTGCAATAAAACAAGAATGGGAATTGGATTTTGTGCAATACTTTGAGGATTGAAACTTTGTTCTCCAAGTGTTTGATAGAATTCTTTAAAGGAGCTTGTGATCTTGTTTATGCTTCCATTCGGTGTAGTTCTAATGGATAGATTAAAGAGCTAGGTTAGTATTTTTATAAGTCGATAAAAATGTTGGTTTGAAAAACATTGGTTGGGAGTCCTTATGTGATTTGGATGAAATGTTTTATTTGGATTTTTTTTTGCCATAGAAGAAGTGATGATATGATTCCTACTTTAGGAAGTAATACATGACTATCTTTACAAGGAAAAGTTAGTAACGGTTGACCATGATTACTGAAATTATTTATTTTTTTACATGTTATCTAAATGAAATTTTTTTCTTTATTTTATAGTTTTTTTAGGCAGCAGGTGATGATCATTTTGACTTTTTGGTGCTGCTAGGAAATATGAAGCATACAAAGTTAGTAATGGTTGACCATAAAATGCAATTCACTTATTTTTTTACATGTTATTTAAATGACATTTTTCTTTTTTTATTTTAAAGGTTGTTTTGAAGGCAATAGGGCATGTTCATTTTGAGTTGTTGGTGCTGTGAGATATAAATTTGTAATTGACATATTTTGGTAATCAAAACCTGATTGATCGAATTGTAATTTTTATATTATTTTATGTAATCAATTGTCGACATCTTCGAGCTGATATTCAAGTGCATAGATGCAGACAAATTAGTAAAAACACCATATAGTACAGGAAAGTATGGTGATGACACTCTGCACTTTTTATTTTCGAGCCTATTTTGAAAAACTAGGGTGTAAATGAAAATATTAGGGTTCTTCAAAGTAAGACCGGTCCCCAATATTTAGGACTGGTCCAACTTCTCTCGGCAGTTGGGTTTTTGCAACTTTTTACAAAGTCCCACTGGTCCTATTTGTTTGGCACCGGTTCCACTTAGCCTGTTCCAAATAAGAAGCAAATTTTGACGAAAATTCTGATTCCTATTGGGTTTGAAACTTCTAGGAGAGTTCTATTTTGGTATTTAACTTCTTTTCCAAGTAGAATTAGAACTCCCTTGCATATATTTATGTATTCATATTTTCTCTACAAAATAAGCAAGTACTATAAGCCTCAAGAATAAATATTTTTAGAGAGAGAAAATATATACAATATAATTAGGGCTATATATTTTTAAGAACACACATCCATACTTCACGAGTGATATTTAGGATGGTGTTCTACTTCTGATTAGCTGTTCAGAGACTGCATCAAATCTATTTGCTCATCAGAACATTAGATTGATGGTTCTTCGCTTGCTTGCTAAGGAAGAAAGGTGACCAGATCGCACTACGAAGGGAACAAAATACTTGCTGAGTATTTTTGTTCTTCCAGCAACCTTTCTGTAAAGATCGTGACGTTAGTCGAAAGTCTGCAGTAGTTGGACGTGTTGTCGCAATCATAAGTTTGAGGTGTTCCGCATCAGATTCTTGACAGAGTGAAGAGGGGTGTGACTTTGAGACAGAGTGTGTTGTACTTTGCTTCATCATAGTGGATTGGTTTATTGAGGCTTACCGCCTCCCTCTGTGGTTTTTCCCACATTGGGTTTTCACGTATATCTGGTGCATTATTTTCTTTACTTGCACTTTAAGTTATTTACTTGCTTTGATTGTTTAATTGGACTTAAAATTGAATTAATTAAAAATTAAGCAAAAGAGCAAGTGATCCTATTCACCCCCCCTCTAGGTTCTAAAATACTTTTCGCAACCGCTTTTGCACGCACAACTCACAATTGGTATCAGAGCTCTAGTTGATGATAAAATAGTCAATGTTCCAGTATGACAACAACGGGTGTTACCACAAGTTCTTCAAGATAAAATTAAAGAGAGTAATGTAATCTCTGTCCTGATTATCAAAGGGAGTGACTAGAGGCAACCTATAATTGATTATTTAGAACATGGAAAGCTTCCTAAAGACTGACGCCACAAGACCGAGATACGCAGGCAAGCACCTCATTTCGTTTATTATAATAACATGTTGTATAGATGATCATTTGAAGGTCTTTTCCTTCGATGTCTCGGAGAAGATAAAGCAGCTCATGCAATAGAGGAAGCACATTTTGGGGTATGTGGTGCACATCAATCTAGCCCTAAGCTTCACTTTCGCGTAAAGAGAATGGGGTATTATTGGCCCACTATGGTTAAAGACTATTTGGAGTATACAAAAAGGTGCCAAGCCTATCAATTCCATGCTAATTACATACACCAACCACCAGAGCCATTACATCCTATAGTTGCTTCATGGCCATTCGATGCATGGGGATTGGATGTAGTATAACCTTGGTACAAGTCTTCTAAAGGCCACTTATACATCCTGACAGCTACTGATTATTTCTCTAGATGGGTTGAAGCTGCACCCTTTAAAGAAGTCAAAAAAGACACAATTGTTGACTTCATCAAGTGTAACATCATATATCAGTATGGTGTCCCTTGATACATCATTACTGATAATGGGTTAAATTTCAAAAATAGCTCGATGACTCAACTTTGTGATAAATTTGGTTTCAAACAGCATAAATCCTCCATTTACAATGCTCCAGCTAATGGACTCATAGAAGCATTTAATAAAACACTTTGTGATTTATTGAACAAAATGGTTTCTAAATCTAAGAAAAACTGGCATGAGCGAATGGAAGAAGCATTGTGGGCGTTTCGAACTACATACAACACACCTACCCAAGCAACTCCTTATTCTCTCATCTATGGTGTAGAAGTTGTTCTCCCTGTAGAATGACAAATTCCTTCGTTAAGGATAGCCATACAAGAAGGTCTCACGAGTGAAAAAAATGACGTCTTCAAGAATTGGAAGCATTGGATGAGAAGAGGCTAGAAGCTCAATAACAATTAGAATGTTATCAAGCTTGGCTTTTTAGAGCCTTCAACAAAAAAGTTCGACCTTGGTCATTCTGGGTTGGAGACTTGGTACTTGCCGTTCGAAAGCCCATTATCATGAATCACCGCACTAGAAACAAATTTTTGTCAAAATGGGATGGACCATATGTAGTTCGTGAAGTCTACACCAACGTAGCATATAAGATTATTGATGAAGATAGAGTGTTAATTGGTCCCATTAATGACAAGTTCTTGAAATGCTCCTACCCATGATAGTGCCACGCTTCTAGCCCACATAAGCTAAAATTGTGAAAGGCACCCACCAAAAAAAAAAAAATTTGTGTAATACTCCTGGCCTGCAAGAGTATAAACTGTGAATGGCAGAAAAAAAAACTGAGTTTGTTTTTTTCTTGAACTACGTAAATGACTTGATCCCTTTTTGAGGGTACATTGGCAGCTTGGAGGTTTGTTCCAAATTTAGTCACCACCAAAAAAAAAATTTGTTATACTCCTGGCTTGCAAGAGTATAAATTGTAAATGGCAAAGCAAATAACTAATGACAATATTGGTTTTAAAAGTAATGACAATTCTTTTATTGATAAGATTGAAGATTGCAATTCTACTTTGCTAGCTAAAAAAAAGTCACTTTAAAACTACAAAGCTATAATCTCTTCACTTTCTATTTGTAATAATTTTTCTATAGTTCTCATTACTTTAAGATCCTGAGCTGCAAGAACGTTAGTTTCTTCAACCGAGGCTCGTTCTTTTCTAAGCTTGGTGATGGCCTCCTTTCTTTGAGAGAATTGTTTGTTGCTCTCTTCTATGGAGGCTCTAAGTTGCTTAGCATCCTCTCTTACTTGTTGCAACTCTTTCAACAACATTGCCTCCTTGTCCTCATCATCACTCAAAGCACCTTGAAGTGATTGCACATGCTTGGAATCAGTATCCTCCAAAGTAATGGCATCAATGAGCAATGTATCAATGTGAGTGAGTTGCTCTAACTGCTGATCTAAAGTCATTATAGAAGCATAAGAAGATTTTGCATCAACATAATGAGCAACATACTTCACATATGGTTCAATTCATTGCTTTAGACCAGAGTAATGTCCAGGGAGTTTTGAGAGTTCATTATAGAGTTTTTCAAGCCTGGGCCCCAAGGATGGAACCTTGTGAGTGGGAGTGTTGATCACGATACTTTTTATACTCTTGACAAGGACTAAAGCATTTTTACATTGAGCGTTCAAGATAATTTCTTCCTCATTGAAGGCTGACACTTCAAACGGGGCAATTTGATATGAGAATGAATCAACTTTTTGAAGTTCTTGCACGACTGGCTGGGGCGTTTGGTTACTGATTTCATGCCCTGATAAAAAATTTGAACCTTAAGGAGTCTCTTTTCCTACTAATAAGATTTATGATAATTCATTTATCTCAGGTACCAAATCAAATGCAGATGGCCTATAAACTGACACGCCCCGAAACCCAGACCGCCGAGACTCTCCCAGACTGACCCAAATCCCGAGTGTGAACCCATTCACTTAACCACATGAATTATTCCAACACTAATCCCACCTTGATATCAAGCTTTGATACCATGTTGTCAAGCCCCAATTCCTGACTCCCGGGAATCGAGGTGAACCGTAAGTGTTCCGCCCAGTCTGCATCCATAAACTGCTAAACTTCCTGTGCATTTGAAATTTGAGTGTGATACTTAGTCCATTAGAAAGAGGATCTAAAAATATTTGATTTTAAAAAAAAATCACACTCAATTCCAATTTAAAATGAAGAAGTTATAGCCGTCTGAAGTTTGGGGCTATTTTTGAAGCATTCTATAAAAAGTGGCTTCGATCCATCGAAGTGATGACTTTGATGCATCGAAAATAGCTCTTGGGACTTTTACATTCCAAAATCCTAGAGATTTTTCGATGCATCGAACTAGGAACATCGATGCATCAAACTGGATACTTCGATGCATCAAATTGCCCAAAAACTACAACTTTACAAATGATCATTTTTGACCTTTTAAGTCCTTTCTACCAACAATATCCATTCTTATAACCCCCAAATCATACAATAAAGGAGTCTACATCATTCACAAGTTCTCAATCATGCTCATAATCAAATCATGCACCAATATGAGTTATTCTCCCTCATAAACACATTTCATTCAAAGTGAAAAAATATCCAACAACTATTTTAGTCAATTAAATGAAACTAGATGCTCTTAACAAGCATTATAAAAATAAGTCTATTGTCTTATCATATACAACAAGGTTATAATTCAAGTTATATTTATCCAAAACATAACTACAACTCAAATGATGTCTCATGCCACAAACCGGCATGGATAGCCACAATATACATGATATCCAAAAGGTAGGAAATACCACTAGAGTCCCTCTTGGACCATCAAATCCCATCGGTCATTGGCGCCTTATCTATAAAAAGAGTTTAGAATAAAGGGGTGAGCATCACTGCGGCTTAGTAGAGATACCCCAACCCACCTAAGTGTCGACTCGACATGACCTATATGAATGCATATCACTATGTTACATGTATCATTCAACATACATCATGTTCGTTCATAATGACGTATATATAATAATGCATTAAACACATATCATGCTTCACAATTCAAAATGAAAGCAATAACATATCCCTGTCACTCTCTCGGACTCAACCCAATACCCTAACATGATTTTTGAGTAACCATGTGACCGAGACACACAACTTCAACACTGTCATCGAGAATCTACCTCCTCCAAGGTGATTGTCCCACCACTACTGAGAATTTACCTACTCCAGGTGGTTGTCCCACCATTACCAAGAAGTTACATCCTCCAAGTGGTTATTGTCCCACCACTACCGAGAATTTACGTCCTCTAGGTGGTTCGACTACTATTTTAATTCTCATCGAGTATCTATCTACTCCAAGATGATTGTTCCACCACTAACGAGAATTTACATCCTCCAGGTGGTTGTTGTCCCACCACTACCGAGAACTTACATCTTCCAGGTGGTTCAACCACTCAAACAAACTCACCGAGTATTGACCTACTCTAGGTAACTTAGCCACTGTTCCTCGTTGTCCCACAACGGCCCCGTATTTGCATTTTGAACATATAATAATCAAGCACTCAAATTCATGATTTACAATACATATGCTAGTTATAAAGGAATATAACATGCATTTTACATCCACCAATCCACATATATAATCGTCTATATATGAAAACACTAGCATAAATTACATATGCTCACATAATTCACATAAGCACGTATTTGTCATGCTTCACCAATGCACACAATTTCTATACAAAGATAGCATTCATTTAAATCATAAACATCTGATAACACAAATATGCTCATTCTATACAATTCACAAAAGTGCACAAAACCCAAGTATATAAGTGTACATGCTTATTTTCTCTCACTCTTTCACTCCTCACATCATGCATCCGACATATACATACCAATTGCATTTAAGAAACTAAATAGAGGTAGAAACTCACCACATTCCACCCCTCTCGCCATTCTAAAATATGCAATACACAACCCTAGCTCTCACCGTTTCTCCCGAAACCCTATAATCGACAATTTAATGAGAAAGAGAACCCTTACCTCAAAAATGAAGGCCTTACAAGCACTTCTCAAAATATCAGCAATGTCAACCTTGCCAATCTATAAAAATGTTTGGTTTAAACCGAAGCCCTAGCCGTCCCCTACGTATCTCTCTTCTTTGACAAATCCCGAATCCAAGCCTCAGGCCTTCAAAAGCTGGAGAGAAGGTAGAGCTAAGGTTTCCTAACCTAAATTCCAACCTAACGCGTGATTGGATCCTAACCCGTAGTCCTAGGGTGTTCGAACCTAAGCTCTGATACTAACTGTCATACCCCAGATTTGCAAAGATAAATTCAGGATGTGAAAGTCAAATAAACTACAAAATTAAAATAAAAGAAAAGGAAATATAAAGTCTCCAAACAGTCCCTTAAATACATAAGTCCTGTACAACTTCTTTCATCGGAAGAAAGCGTTAAATACAATTATTCCTTACAAATTTTCACAATAAATAATCTTTCTCATATATTGAGCAGAAAATAAATATCTAATGAATCGAAATAAATTCTAATGCTGAACAATCTTTCATTACTTCAGCAAGTTGACTTTTACGTCATAATCTCAAAATAATTTAAATAAATATATTTGAATAAATAATACAATCAAATATAACAATTTAATCACATTGCATTTAACATTAATAAATTTAAATGCACAAAACATATCAGCATTCACCCATAAACCTCCACACTTCGTATATATAAAATGGCAACTTTAAATACACCAATTGTCAACAAGTACACCTTTAATTGCACAAAATGTTAATAAGTACACACATACACATCAACCATTTGCGCACATAAAATAACGCAACAAAAGCACTGAACCATCAACAACCACAAAATAAATCACACCATAATTAAACTTAACATTCACATTCTACGTAAAAATTGTCATACATAAATTTAAATAAAGCAATTTAAACCGACATGTTCATAATCACCAATATATATATATATATATATATATATATATATATATATATATATATATATATATGCATGTTTACAAGTATTATTTAATAAATACAAACACATCAAATTAATATATATATTTATATATATAAATTTTATACATAGTCAATCACGTTTGTACAGATATATAATCATACGTAAATTAAATATACGCGTATAGGAGAAAAGAACAAGTATCAACTTGCCTCGAGTTTTTATCCGGAAGCCCGCGAGTCTGTTGCTAATCCAGAAATCCAAAGCCCATATTTTAGCCCAGTCAAATGTGATAACCAGACCCAAACAGTCAACCCATTTCATTTTAAATTGCTACTAGGTTTATTTATAATTCTAGCCCAGTCCAATTCAACAAGC
Source organism: Cornus controversa (assembly GCA_026545225.1). Classification (NCBI taxonomy): domain Eukaryota; kingdom Viridiplantae; phylum Streptophyta; class Magnoliopsida; order Cornales; family Cornaceae; genus Cornus; species Cornus controversa. Next base: position 14,411,538 of record CM048854.1, on the reverse strand, counting down.
CCATTTAATTAAACAAGCCCAATTCCAAATACCAAACCCAATTAATTTTCTAAGTCCAAATTCAAATCCGATTTGATCTAGTTTATCAACACTAGGCTGATTGAATTTTCATATCAACCCAATCTATGAAATACTCTAAGCCCAATGCTCCAGTCCAAGTGTTAACATCACTGTAGCATGCAAGATCACTATGTATAGACCTATATTTAATGGGTCTACTTTGAAGCTAAACCAAAGCTGTGGCCCAACCCAAACCATCAACCTTCAAACCGTAAACCACCTGTGCTGCCACCTTTCACCACAAGCCTCAAGCCAGAACTCCCCTAATTTCACCATGGCAGCCGGCCACCTTGAGTCACCACATACCATGGCCGACCCTAATTATAGGCAACCTAGGCGGTTGCCTAGGGCCTCCAAAATCTAGGGGTCCCAAAAAAATAGTAGTGTGTATATATATATATATATATATATATATATATATATATATATATATTGTATAAGTTGAAAACAGAGAGAAAGTGGGCAAAAAAACAAAATTTAGTAATATATATTGTATAAGTTAAAAACATAGAGAAAGAGGGCAAAAAAAAAAATTTAGTACTATATATTGTATAAGTTAAAAATCATCTTTTTATATATATTTATTTCTTTATTTGCCTCCTTCAACAATCTATCGACTTTTCTTTTCTTTTAATTTTTTTTGTTTTTCTTTATTCCTCCCTCTCTTCAACAACTCAACCAGATTCAATATCTCACCAAAATTATGTTTAGAGCTAAAAGTCTTAAAAAGGCTTCACCACGAGGAACAAAAAAAAATAATAATTGAAGTATTAGATTTTATAAAAAAAAGCTAGGTTATTGTACGTTTTTCAAATGTCTGGATTGCATATAGAGTATTATTGACTATCCCATTTATAGTTGCATCTTCTGAGAGAAACTTTTCAAAGTTGGAGTTGATCAAATATTACCTACGGTCGACGAAGTCACAAAAGAGATGAGAGAAACTTTTCAAAGTTGGAGTTGATCAAATCTTACATACGGTCGACGATGTCACGAGAGAGATTGAATGAATTGGCTATTATATCTATTAAAAAGATATGTTGGATAAACTTGATTGTAGCACTTTAATTGATAATTGTGCATCTTAAAATGTAAGACGATCACATTTATTTGTGACTAAGGAGTGTTGAAAATTCGTACTTTATATAAAAAAAATTGAGCGTGTGTAACCTTACATATAAAGAGCCTCATGTTGGAAGTTCGCCTAGGGCCTCTCGAGATTTTGGTAATCTCAGGGCCGGCCTTGCCACGTACCAGCCGTGAGCCACCATTGAACCCAGCTAAAATCCAGCAACGTCAGCCACCACTTACTACCGGCACCAGAACCCATAGCCAATCAACCATTGTGAACCAACCTTAGCCACAACCGCGAACACAACACTAACCAAGCTTCAACCATCTTGCATGGCTGCCACCACCATGGCAGAACCCTAAGCTTCCATAAAAGCTGTTTTCGACCCTCACACAAATATAACAGAACAAACAGCCAAACGCTACCCAAGCTAAACCCGAACCAATGTAAAACCAGCCTATGTACATCACCTCAACCAAGCAATCACTAATCAAAAAATCCATCGCCAAAAACCACCACGCCACTATGGTTACCGCCATGCAAACCCACCTATTTCAGCCGCTAGCAACCACCACGATGCCATGAAACCACTGCTGCTGTTGACAGCCACCAAATCGTGAGCACCTTCTTCATTCTCCATCAACTACCTAGTTGAGGCTTCCATCGCAGTACAATCATGCGTCAACCTTGAACTCAAAACCATCCACACCCATAACTGTGAGTCACCCATACCTCTGCCTTCATCTCTCAGCCAGTCGCCACCAAGAGCCACCTCCGGAAGCCTAAGGAAGCCACCATGGCTGCCCAACAGCCACCACCCTTCTCGGCAGCCTCTCCCTCTCTCTAGAACGGTTTCTCTCTACATATTTTTCTCTCTCCCTCTAGGGTTTTCTCTCTTTTTATTTTTAGAGATTTTAAAAGTCATCTAGAATTAAAAGAGAAAACAATAATAAATAAATAAAAATACACTTAGCCCATATTAAACTATCCTTAACCTAATATTTAAACAATTATACTCTACCCTGAACTCACCACAAACCCAAATAATCCAACCCAAACTCTTCCTAGCCCAATCAGAAAAAGAATTTAAAAAAAAATATAAAACACATAAGTATGGTCCAACCTAAAAATAAATAAAATAAAATACCCTAAAGCATTTAACATTTAAAACACTCAATAATAATTTAAACAAGTAAAACATTTAACATTTAAAACACTCAATCAACTATTTAACAAATAGAAAACCCAAATTAAAATTAAATAAACCTCAAAATTGCGGGATATTACAAATTGCACAAACAAAACTATCAATATATCAAATATCATTAATGTCATAACCCAATTCGGTGCATAGTTCAATTTGTACCGCAACACTGAAAGCAAGAACCGAATTTTAGATGGTGCAGTGGATCTTTTGTAATACTCCACTCTAACACATGGTATGATATTATCTTCTTTGGGCCAAGGTCCGCACGGTTTGCTCTTGGGTTTTACCCCAAAAGGCCTCATACCATTTGGAGATAACATACTACATATAAGCACATCCCCTTCACCATAGCCAAGCGATGTGGGATTGAGCACCCTATAGCTTGCCAATGTGGTACCTTAATCCAGTATCTTTTCTTGCATCCGCCCACATCACACCCGCTTACAAGAGTTACTACAATCCACCCAACTGTGGTAGCTCAACCCAGTATCTTTTCTGTTTAAATCCATGAATTCTATTTAAATCCATAGAAATTCATGAAAGTCTATCACTTAAAAAATGTCATTCAAGATCTTTTAAAATTCTAATTGAATACACCCTGTGTGGATAGTGTATTTAATTGTGTGAAAATAGGTATTAAAAATGTGGAAAGAAAAATAAAATGTATTTTAATTTAACATTAATGTTTTAATTTATTTATTAACATTTATTACAAAATTAATTACAAACACACTACATTTATTTCAAGAATCAATGGTCAAATGCGTTGGTGTTTGTTTTATTGGTAGAGATTCAATATTCACTTCAAACTTAAATCACATACAAACAATATTATTCATATATAATAAAATATATTTGAACTTAGTAATAATTTCAAATCTAGACAGCACAATACAAGCTTTAAGGTTGTTGAAGAAGACGCTGTAGTCGAGATGAAAAGGAGAAGAGGGAGATTTTACATGAAGGTGGGAAGAGAGAGAGAGGTGATGAAGATGTTAGAAATAGTGGCTAATTCACACACACACAATAATAAAATTGGAAGAGAAAAATGGAGGGAAGAACTCTTGAAAGATACTTTATTTCTCATAAAAATTTTTTGTAGAAAACATAGCATTATATAGTCTTCAAAATAAATATGTAAGACCTATATGTATATGCCATTACACCCACTAACATAATATTAACTCTCATGTCTTCCACTCCACTAACACAACTTAACCATGACTTTCACTAGCACAATAATAGCTCCACAACTTTCCCATGTCTTCCACTAGCACAATATTAGTTCCACTAACACAATAACAACCACTAACATACTAATAATTAATTTATTCAAGTTTAATTTCCAACACCCCCCCCTTAAACTTGATTTCACCCAAACTCCTTAACTTGTGAAAATCTTCAAACTTGAGGGGTTCGCTGAAAATATCCGCAACTTGGCCTTGTGACTTTATAAACTGGAGCTCCAATTCCTTCTTGGTTATGTATTCTCTAATGAAATGAAATTTTGTGTCAATATGCTTGCTTCGATCATGAAATACTGAATTTTTGGCCAACGCAATTGTCGATTTGTTGTACACAAAGATCTCCGTTGACCCTTCTTGTGAAATATGTAATTCCTTCAACAAATTTCTCAACCAAATTGCTTGACAAACAAATGAAGTAGCTACAACATATTCCGCTTCACAAGTTGAGAGTGTGACAATGGGTTGTTTCTTTGAACACCATGTGAAAGCCGTATTTCCTATGAAGAAAACATAATCGGAAGTACTTTTTCTTTCATCCAAATCTTCGGCCCAATCGCCATCACAATAACCCACAAGCTTGAAATCATTAGAAACTGAATAGAACAACCCAAAATTAAGGGTAACTTTGATGTAAGGAAGAATCCTCTTAGCTGCCTTGAAATGAGTTATGGTAGGTTTTTCCATAAATTGACTAACAAGCCCAACCGCAAAGAGTATGTCCGGTCTTGTGCAAGTTAAGTATCTTAAGCTTCCAACAAGACTTTTGAAAAATGTTGGATCTACCATCTCTCCATCTTCATCTCGTGACAACTTGATTCTAACTTCAACGGGGGTGTTCACCAATTTGCAATATTTCATCTTGAATGTTTTGAGAATTTCCTTAGCATAACTCTCTTGATGAATAAAAATTACATCCTTCATTTGTTTGACCTCAATGCTAAGATAATAAGACATGATTCCAATGTCCGTCATCTCAAATTCATGAGTCATAGCTTTCTTGAAATCTTCAAACATTCTTGGATTGCTTCCTGTGAAGATCAAATCATCCATATACAAGCAAATAAAAAATATATATCCATTCTTACTAATTTTAGTGTAAAGAGCATGTTCATATAGACACTTTGAAATTTTTTGCCTTGAAAATATTTGTCAATGCGTTTATTCCACGCCCTTGGTGCTTACTTCAAGCCATATAAAGCCTTTTTCAACTTTAAGACTTTGTCTTCTTGCCCTTTCACAACATACCCCATCGGTTGATGAACATAAATCTCTTCTTCAAGAAAACCATTCAAGAAAACCAATTTCACGTCCATTTGGTGGATTCTCCAATTATTCTGAGCTACCAAAGAAATTATCAATCTTATAGTTTCCAAACAGGCTACAGGTGCAAATACCTCATCATAGTCAATGTTGGGCTTTTCGTTGTACCCCTTGGCGACCAACCTTGCTTTGTAGTTTTCAAATTCACCATTTGCATTCTTCTTGGCTTTATACACCCATTTCACACCAATTGCCTTTTGTCCTTTCGGTAGTGTAACAAGCTCTCATGTGTCATTCTTCTCTATGGACTGAATTTCTTCTTCCATAGCATTTTTTCATTTTTTTTATCTTGTGCCGCCTCTTCAAATCCTATGGGTTCATAATTCGCAAGGAGACAAAAAAGTGTTAAATCACTAAAACTATTTGTTACCTCTTCTGTGTTATCATATATGTCTCGAAGACTTCTCATGCAAAGTGGTGGTGTGTCACTTGAACTTGATGATGATGGAGTTGATTGTTCATGAGTTGATGATGATGGAAGTGATGTTGGTGGAGAAATGGGCTGCTCCATGTCTTCACGTACTTGCTCCTATTCAAAGTTTGGAAGAAAATTATAATTTTCATTCGGAGTGTTCCAATTCCATGTGGCTTCCTCTTGGAATTCAACATCTCTACTAATGACGATCTTCCCATTGCTTGGGTTGTACAACTTGTAACCTTTAGATCTTGAATCATAGCCAATGGACACAAACTTCTCACTTTTGTTGTCTAATTTGGTCCGCTTTTCATCTGGCACATGTACATGGGCAATGCTCCCAAAAATTCACAAATGAGAGACAGCTGGCTTTCTTCCATTCCATGCTTCTTGTGGTGTCTTGGTTTGCACACTTCTAGTCGGACAACGATTGGATAAGTACACCGCACAATCAATAGCTTCGACCCAAAATTCTTTAGGCATTTCCTTCCTTTTCAACATACTTCGAGCCATATTTAGAATGCATGGTTCTATTCTTCCTTTCGGCGACTCCATTTTGTTTAGGCGATCTTGGAATCGTTAAAGGATAGTGAATGCCATTTTCTTCACAAAAAGTTTTGAAATCATTTGATGTGAACTCACCACATCTATCGGATCGAAGAGCCTTTATGTCATAGCCACTTTATTTTTCTACAAGTGCCTTGAATTTTTTAAAAACTCCATACACCTCTGATTTCTATTTAAGAAAATACACCCAAGCTTTTTGGCTAAAATCATCAATGAATAGCAAAAAATAATTACTTTTACTATATGATGATGGAGTAATTGGACCACAAACATCCGAGTGAATAAGTTGTAGTGGTGTCGTTGCTCTGTGGTAGCTTTCTTAAGAAAACTCTTTCTTGATTGTTTTCCAACGAGACATCCTTCATATAATTGATTTGGATTGCTAATGAAAGGCAATCCTTTCATCATCTTTTTTTTGGCCAACAACTCTAGTCTTCCAAAATTCAAGTGCCCAAATCTCAAATGCCAAAACCATGTAGAATCATTAAAACAAGCTTTCAAATATTTAGCCACATCGGTTTAAATATTTAGCAAAAACATCCAATTCTTTGTCATTGAAACTTTGACAATCAAGCTTCCCAAAGGATCTCTTATCGAAAGACTACAATCCTTCATGAAAATATTGTAGCTTTTTTCTAAGAGTTGTCCCAAACTCAAAATATTGTTCTTTATATTAGGCACATAATAAACATTGGAAATGAATTGATGCTACCCATTCTTCAAACAAATCAAAATTTTACCTTTCCCCCTTACTAGAATTTGTGATGGGTTTCCAAATGTCATATTGTCGTTGACCATTTCATCAAGATCAATAAACTTGTCTTTGCTACCACACATATGATTGCTAGCGTCGGTGCCAAGATACCACATATTCTCTTCATTTTTTTTTACCTTTGTATGTCAACAACAAAGTAGGCTCCACTTCTTCATTAACATAATTAGCCTTTTCTTCAACTTCAACATCATTAGTAATATTTTTACATCCCGAAGCATAATGGCCATACTTATGACAATTGTAACATTGAACTTGAGATTTATCATACCTTTTTTCATTTGGCCTTGAGTAATTTCCTCTTCCACACCACCTTGTTTGCTGTGAGTCATGACTTTTTTCTTCATTGTTGATGGTATGATGACCACTTCTTTCACCTCTACCTCTTCCTCTTCCTTAGCCACGTACATTTCTATGTCCTTGGCCCCTTTGGTTTCCACCATGCTTTTCTTTCAAAGAAAGCTTTGTTTGTAGCACTTGTTCCATAAACTCTTGTTTCTTCACCACTTTTCCTTCATGAGCTTGCAACGAACCCATGAGTTAATCAATGGTCATGGACTCCAAATCCTTCAATTCTTCAATGGCAACAGCAATAAAGTTGAATTTGGAATCTAATGACCGAAGGATCTTTTCAACAACCCTTGTATCATCCATGGAGGCTTCACCGTATCTTCTTAGATGATTTACGATAGCCAAGACTCTTGAAAAATAATCTGAAATTAATTCAAATTGCTTCATATGTAATGCTTCAAATTTACCTAGTAAAGTTTGGAGACGAACCTTCTTCACTTTATCAACTCCTTTGTAGGAAGTTTGAAGAATCTCCATAGTTATTTTGCATTAGTTTCATTGGCAATACTTTGTAACATTCCATCATCCAAACATTGATGGATGGTCATTACCGCATTTTGGTCCTTCTTTCTCATGGCTTGTAAAGTATCTTTTTCAGCTTGAGACAAGGTTGCTTCATCTTGTGGCTCAACATAACCTTTGTTCACAACTTCCCACACATCTTGTGCTCCAAAAATTGCCTTCATACAAATACACCAATTTTCATAGTTTTCTTTGGTGAATCGAGGCATTTGAAATGGAACCGAATTATTTGCCATTTCTTTTCTTCCTCACAAACTAGCTCTGATACCACTTTGTTAGAAATAATGGCTAATTTACACACACACAATAATAAAATTAGAAAAGAAAAATGAAGGGAAGAACTCTTGAAAGATACTTTATTTCTCACAAATTTTTTTGTAGAAAACATAGCATTATATAGGCTTCAAAACAAATATGCAGGGCCTATATGTATATGCCATTACATCGACTAACATAACATTTACCCATGTCTTCCACTAGCACAATAATAGCTCCACAACTCTCCCATGTCTTCCACTAGCACAATATTAGCTCCACTAACACAGTAACAATTACTAACATACTAATAATTAATTTATTCAAGTTTAATTTCCAACAGAAGATCACCGATTCACAGCACTATGTTTGGAGCATGAAACATCATGAATATCATAAATATTATATTAATATAATGTGAAAGAGGCACTAAAGATAACCATATAAATATTATACTAATACAATGTGAGAGTAAAGATTGACGGAAGGAACGGAGGACTAACTCATACCTTAAAAGAAATTTCTAATTTTTATATTTTAGCAGATACAGAAAATAAGACTTGAGTTATAGTTTGGATAATGGATACATAGTCAAAATTGGAGCCTATTATGGTTTGTCGATTGTTTGTAGCAGAGTTTCTTAGCTACTTCCTTTTCCCTCCAAATATGCTCTGTTTCTTGTCCTGCCTTAGTCGTCTATTGTGTACTTCTGATCCATTTTATGCTTTGGAATTTCCTTCTGATCAGTAGTGCTCTACAACGGCTCGACTAGGATTGGATACTTGTTTTTTGGCATTCGAACAAGAGTTAGCTAGATGGAGTCATCTTTGTCCAAAGTTTTCCACCTACAATGAAGGTCACTGTGTCAAAATGCAAGTGTAACTAGGCCTGAAGAAACTATGGCCTATTTGGTTTAGTTTTTGATTGATAGTTTTCTAAAAATTGTTATTTGAAAACTTGGTTGAAAATTGAGAATTAAACGAATGGGATTGTTATAATCATATAAACGTTACACTTACTTGTATCTGCAGACCAGGTGATGAATGAATACAGAAATCTCTAACTAGGCCAGGTTGATTCCTGGGCACATTCGTAATCCGCTACCAAACATAAGGTAACTAAAAGGCTTTATGGGTTCCTGCAAGTGATCCAAGCTATCAATTATTTCGTGTCATATAGTGCTACATTTTGGATATTTGTATATCTGGCTATCTATGACAGCTTGTGGTACGGTAATGATCTAGTGGTAGTCATGGGAGAATTTGTTACATTTTGAACCTTGTGCATGAATTCTTGTAATGATTATAAGCTTGGAAAACCATATGAATGATATGTACCTTTTGAGAAAAGTGTATGTGTTGGAGATGTATGGCACCATAGGACCATTTTTCTCTTGAGTTACGAGTTCTTGTATGGATAATTATGAGTCAATGGAGTATGGAATATATGTATGAATGAGTTGTTGAATGAAGATGGTAAGAAAAATTGATGGAATTACATTTCAAATGTGAAATTTGTGTTATGTGAATATACTTGATGGCCATTAAGGCATTACAGTAGTCATTGGGGGGATACATGCCCAAAAGTGTCCATTTTGAGTTCAAGGTATGAATGGAATATATATGTATAGAAGGTTAATTGTATTAGCTTCAATTTGATAGGCCATGGGCCTTGTTTGGAATTAAATTGAGAAAGATATGCACGTTTTAGTGCAAAAGTTCAAATTCTGACCTATACTCGTTGATTTGAGTATAATACAAGTTTTGGTTGGGATTTTTATATGATTTAAATTGGGTTAGAAATTAGACATGTTGAGGATGATTTATGTCAAATTTTAAGTCAAACGAACTTACGAATTGTGAGATATTCGAATTTGAAGTTGGGATGAAGTTTTGGCTAAGTTAATGCTACAGGATTTCGCCTAGGATTAACGGCAATCGATCCCCCTCTTTTACAGCGATCGATCCCCCTTGTGAAAAGGCCAAAAACTAGCCTCGGTCGACCTTGGGCGATCGATTCCCCTTTTACAGCATGCACTATTCAAACAGTGTTTTTATCCAACTTCGAATAGGCATATCTCCTTCATTTCAAATTGGATTTTAATGATTCTTTTTTTTTATTGTGTATTTTTAAACCCTCTTTTCAATGGTTTCATTTCTGGACATTGGTCAGAAACTCACAAGGAGTTATGTATTTGTATTTGTGGGATAGAATCATTCGGAGGGTTGTATGGTTAAGGCCATTTAGGTTAGGTGATGTTGACTTATGCATAAGTAAATACAAGTGGGTGATTAAGCTTCCGTGGTAATGAAAGGTCAAGATGGTTCATTAGGGCTTAATGGATGGGTTCACACCTCGGTTCTCGGAACTCGGGAATCGAGGCGTGACAGCATGGCATTAAAGCTTGAAATTATCGCATAAGTGTGGTTAAGGTAGTTCCCGGGGTTGAATGAACGGGTTTACACTCAGGATTCGGGTCAGTCCGGGAGAGTCCCAGTGGTCCGAATTCTGGGGCGTGACATACCCATTTTTCTTAAATTAATAAAATTGATTATTTGTTACTCATTTTTGTTCCTAGATTTTCGGACACAAAATTTGTGTGTACACCTCCTATACTAACTTTAAATACCTTATTAGGTATTGGCAATCCTAATATACCCCCTGAAAATTCTTACATGCCTCCCTAACTAACCTTAGATACCTTATCAGGTATTGGCAATCCATACATGCCTCCATATTACTTTTAAATAGAGAAAATATATATAACTCTATATCCAAAACAACATTAAATCATAATTATGAAAATCACAGCAGACAACTAGCTTGTTTATGTCTACAAAAGAAAATCTGATCCCCCGACAAGGTCTTATACTTAAACCCACAATTCCAAACTTAATCCTAACCCGTCGTCCTAAATTTTTCAAACCTTAAGTTCCAACCTAACGCGTTATTAGGTCCCAACCCGTAGTCCTAGGGTGTTCGAACCTAAAGCTCTGATACCAACTATCATACCCCAGATTTTCAAAGATAAATTCAAGATGTGAAAGTCAAATAAAATACAAAATTAAAATAAAAGAAAGGGAAATCTAAAGTCTCCAAACAGTCCCTTAAATACACAAGTCCTATACAACTTCTTTCACCGGAAGAAAATGTTAAATACAATTCTTTTTAAAAAAATTTTACAATAAATAATCTCTCTCATATATTGATCAGAAAATAAATATCTAATGAACCAAAATAAATTCTAATGGTTCAACCGCTACCTCTTCAACCGGTACTACCAAGACCCGTAAATTGTCCCCGTGTTAGCGTCCTAACCTGCAAAGTCTAGGAGGCGGTGATCAAGCTCAACACTCAACAAGGGTATGCTGAACAATCTTTCATTGCTTCAGCAAGTTGACTTTTGCGTCATAATTTCAAAATAATTTAAATAAATATATTTGAATAAATAATACAATTAAATATAATAATTTAATCACATTGTATTTAACATTAATAAATTTAAATGCACAAAACATATCAGCAATCACTAGGGGTGCACACGGTACGGTTCCTCACGGTTCTTGGTGGAACTGGAACCGGAACCGGAACCGTTACCAACGGTTCCTGATTTTCGGAACCGGAACCGGAACCGTTGGGGGTTGGAACCGTGTAATGAAGCTTGAAAATACAAAATATATATATATATATATATATATATTCATTAAATAAATGTGAGACCTACAATCTAAAAATGGCACCCTATATATATATAATTATTATATTATATTATAGATATATATACATTACATATAATGTATATATATTATGTATAGTAATTATATTATAATATAATTATTATATATAATATATGATAATATAATTATTATACATAATATATAATTATTATATGTAATGTATATATATATATATATTATATATAGTTATTATATTATATATATATATACACATATTTAATATAAAACGGTTCCGGTTTCAAGGAACCGTTACCCCCAACGGTTCCGGTTCCGGTACGGTTCTACTGGTCCTGGAACCGGAACCGGAACCGTTGGTAACGGTTCCTAATTTTAGGAATCGGAACCGGAACCGTAGCCACGGTTCGGTACGGTTCCCCTCAGTTCCGGTTCCGGTTCCGGTTCCGACGGTTCTTTGTGCACCCTTAGCAATCACCCATAAACCTCCACACTTCGTACACATAAAATAACAACTTTAAATACACCAATTGTCAATAAGTACACCTTTAATTGCACAAAATGTTAATAAGTACACACATACACATCAACCATTTGTGCACATAAAATAACGCAACAAAAGCACTGAACCATCAACAACCACGAAATAAATCACACCATAATTATACTTAACATTCACATTCTACATAAAAATTGCTATACATAAATTGAAATAAAGCAATTTAAACCGACATGTTCAAAATCACCAATATAAATATATATATTTATTAAATACATACTTGTAAACTTACATAAATATATATATATATATATATATGCAAGTTTACAAGTATGTATTTAATAAATACAAACACATTAAATTTACATATATAAATTTTAAACACAGTCAATCACGTATGTACATATATATAATCATACGTAAATTAAATATACGCGTATAGGAAAAAAGAGCAAGTATCAACTTGCCTCAAGTTTTTATCTGGAAGCCCGCGAGTCTGTTGCCAATCCAGAAATCCAAAGCCCATATTTCAGCCCAATCCAATGAGATAACCAGACCCAAACAATCAACCCATTTCATTTTAAATTGCTACTGGGTTTATTTATAATTCTGGCCTAGTTCAATTCAACAAGCCCATTTAATTAAACAAGCCCAATTCCAAATGCCAAACCCAATTACTTTTCTAAGCCCAAATTCAAATCCAATTTGATCCAATTTATCAACACTAGGCTCATTGAATTTTCATATCAACCCAATCCATGAAATACTCCAAGCCCAATGCTCCAATCCAAGTGTTATCATCACTATAGCATGCAAGATCACTATGTATAGACCCATATTTAATGGGTCTACTTTGAAGCAAAACCAAAGCTGTTGCCCAACCCAAACCATCAACCTTCAAACCGTAAACCACAAGTGCTGCCACCTTTCACCACAAGCCTCAAGCCGGAACTCCCCTAATTTCACCATGGGAACCGGCCACCTTGAGTCACCACGTACCAGCCGTGAGCCACCATTGAACCCAGCCAAAATCCAGCAACTTCAGCCACCTCTTACTGCCGGCACCAGAACCCATAGCCAAACAACCATTGTGAACTAACCTTAGTCACAACCGCGAACACAACGCTAACCAAGCTTCAGCCATCTTGCATGGCTGTCACCACCATGGCAGAACCCTAAGCTTCCATACAAGCTGCTGCCGACCCTCACACTGCTATAACCGAACCAACAGCCAAACGCTACCCAAGCCAAACTCGAACCCATGTAAAACCAGTCTGTGTACATCACCCCAACCGGGCCAGCACCAATCAGAAAATTCGTCACCGAAAACCACCACATCGCTATGGTTGCCGCCATGCAAACCCACCTATTTCAACCGCTAGCAGCCACCACGACGCCATGAAACCACTGCTGCCGTTGACAGCCACCAAACCGTGAGCACCTTCTTCTTTCTCCATCAACTACCCAATTGAGGCCTCCATCTTAGCACATACATGCGTCAACCTTGAACTCAAAACCATCCACACCCACAACCGTGAGTCACCCATACCTCAGCCTTCATCTCTCGGCCAGCGCCACCAACAGCCACCTTCCGCAGCCCAAGGAAGCCACTATGGCTGCCCAACAGCCACCACCCTTCTCGGCAACCTCTCCCTCTCTCTAGAACTGTTTCTCTCTATATATTTTTCTCTCTCCTCTAGGGTTTTCTCTCTTTTTATTTTTAGAGATTCTAAAAATCATCCAAAAATCAAACAGAAAACAATAACAAAAGGCAAAATACACTTAGCACATATTAAAATACACTTAACCTAATATTTAAACAATTATACTCCAGCCCAAACTCAGCCCCAACATAAATAATTCAAACCCAAACTCTCCCTAGCCAATTTGAAAAAGAATTTTAAAAAAAATAAAAAATACATAAGTATGGTTCAACCTAAAAATAAATAAAATAAAACACCATAAAGTATTTAGCATTTAAAACACTTAATAATAATTTAAACAAGAACCAAATTTTAGAGGGTGCAATGGATCTTTGATCTATCAACAAAGATATCAATTCTTAAAATAACATATATATATATATATATATATAGATACACACACACACAAAATAGGATTTGTGAGGACAATATTACTTTGTCGTTGAAAATAATGGTCCACTGAGTGCATCCACTTTCCATACTCACGGTTCACACTGTCTTTATATGAAAACAGTTTATTTAAAAATTGTACGGATTTACAGTTTATTATATTTCAATGCATATACACTTGTATGGATTTACTCTCACCCATTTAACATACTACAATATTTATATACACTTGTACATATTTATACTCATATGTGTACTCATTTAACAAGTCATACATACAATAAAACAAATGTCTATATATCTTTTAAATATACAAAATAAAAAGAAAATAATTTTTTATAAAGAATTTCACACGAAAAATATTTTATGGAGCATCAAAAGTAGATATTTGGAATATGTTTGGTTTAATTTTAAAAAAAACAGTTTTATATTTAAGATAAATGAAAACCCAGAAAGTTGTAAAAAAAAATTTGTTTTGTTGTAAGTTTTATGAAAATTGTTTTTTGAAAATTCAGTTACAAAAAAAAAAAAAAATTATTTGTAGAGATCTATCTTTTATAATTTTTTGAAAATAATTTTTTCAAATATAAGAGCAACAACGAGATATTGCTAATGAATGGAGAGTTAGTATAGCTTTGAATATGTGGAGAGATGTCGGGTACAATGATAACAATGAGAACTAAGGATATTGAGTAATGAATGTTAAATATTTTTCTTTAAATTTTGCTTTCAAACTTGTTATAAACTTGTCATTATACTTTTGTGAATGTCAATTATTTTGTGTTTGTTATAACTTTTGCTTTTTGTGAAAATTTTGATTTGTGCCGCAGTAGCATAATCATTTTTTTATATATATATATAAAAAAACATGTCTATATATCATATATATCTATCTAATACAATGAGGCAAAAAATAGAAAATATGAAAATATTCCATTTATCTTGAGCATAACTTTTTTGTCATTAGCTTAACATATAATACGAATAAAATAACAAAAGAATGAACATAGTTCAGCCTAATTCAAATTATACGTTCAACTTTCATTTTGACATATATTACTTAATCATTCTTTGCACTGTTATGAAGAGGGATATATGTAACTTTGTATATGTTGTTAATAATTCTATTGAATAATTTCAAATAGAAGAAACCATAATGATAGCTTATCCATTTTGCATTATACCTACTCCTTGAACTATTGGTTTACTTGTACACAAAAATATAATTCAATAATACAAATAAATAAAATATATTGAACAAATCATTTATAAAAATTCATCAAAGTCTCTAATAGAAGTCTTTACAAATCCATGAAAGTATATAATAAAAGCCTATAGAAATCCTTGAAATCTGTAATAAAAGTCTATAGCAATCCATGAATTCTATTTAAATTCATAAAAATTCATGAAAGTCTATCACTTAAAAATGTCATTCAAGATCTTTTAAAATTTTAATTGAATACACCCTCCTAAGTTGTGTGGATAGTGTGTTTAATTGTGTGAAAATATGTATTAAAAATGTGAAAAAAAAAATAAAATGTATTTTAATTTAACATTAATGCTTTAATTTATTTATTAACATTTATTACAAAATTAATTACAAACACGTACATTACATTTATTTCAAGAATCAATGGTCAAATGCGTTGCTTTTGTTTTATTGGTAGAGATTCAATATTCACAATATTCAAACTTTAATCACATATGAACTATATTACTCATATGATAAAACATATTTAAGTCTAGAAATAATTTCAAATCTAGACAACACAATACAAGCTTTAAGGTTGTTGAAGAAGACGCTGTAGCCGAGATGAAAAGGAGAAGTGGGAGATTTTACATGAAGGTGGGAAGAGAGAGAGAGAGGTGATGAAGATCACTGGTTCACGGCACTACGTTTGGAGCGTGAAACATCATGAATATCATAAATATTATATTAATATAATGTGAAAGAGGCACAGAAAATAACCATATAAATATTATATTAATATAATGTGAGAGTAAAGACTAACTCATTTCTTAAAAGAAATTTTTAATTCTTATATTTTAGCAGATACAGAAAATAGGACTTGAGTTATTGTTTGGATAATGGATACATAGTCAAAATTGGAGCCTATTATGGTTTGTGGATTGTTTGTAGCAGAGTTTCTTAGCTACTTCCTTTTCCCTCCAAATATGCTTTGTTTCTTGTCCTGCCTTAGTCGTCTGTTGCGTGCTTCTGATCCATTTTATGCTTTGGAATTTCCTTCTGAATCAGTAATGCACTACACCGGCTCGACTACGATGGGATACTTGTTTTTTGGCATCCGAACAAGAGTTGGCTGGACGGAGTCATCTTTGTCCAAAGTTTTCCACCTGCAATGAAGGTCACTGTGTCAAAATGCCAAGTGTAGCTAGGCCTGAAGAAACTATGGCGTGTTTGGTTTAGTTTTTGATTGACAGTTTTCTAAAAACTGTTATTTGAAAACTTGGTTGAAAATTGAGAATTAAACTGATGGGATTGTTACAATCATATGAACGTTACACTTACCTGTATCTGCAGACCAGGTGATGAATGAATACAGAAATCTCCAGCTTGGCCAGGTTGATTCCTGGGCACATTCGTGGTCCGCTGCCAAACCCAAGGTAAGTGAAAGGCTTTATGGGTTCCTGCAAATGATCCAAGCTATCAATTATTTCGTGTCATATGAGAATGGAAGTAATCAAAGAAAATATATAGCATGCTCGTTAAATATTAATGAATTAGGAGGAGCTTACATCAAATCTGGAGGGATCAAACTTCTGGGGATCAGTAAAAACTTCTGGGTCATGGTGAATTGAAACTACATCCAAGTTAATAGACCAGCCTTTCTTGATTTGGTAACCTGAAATGTCACAACACAGTTTAGTTTAGTTTAGTACTACAATTTCATGTTTCAGCAAGGAACAATTACTCGACATGTACGTTTACTTGGAAGATATATATATATATATATACCATCAATTTCAAAGTCCTGAGCTGCTTTTCTTGAAAACCAAGGCAGGATTGTGGCTCTCCTAAGAGTTTCCATAATCACCTGAACCAGGAAGGACCATTTAATTGCATAATTAGTTGAACTTTACTCAGAAAAAATACATATATATATATATATATATATATATATATATATATATATATAATTTGGATGGGAAGAGTTGATTTGCTGCTAACTTTATTGGTGTAAGGCATGTTATTGACTTCAGACCAGAGGAGACTTGACCCACCTCCCTTTCTGTTACCTTGAATTTCCTTGTGTTCCTCCTGCAAATCTACCATGAGATATATATTTTTTTTGCAAACTCCAACAAAAGAAATGGATATATATATATATATATATATATATATATATATATATATATATATTGGAGGCTAGAATGTGAAGTAAGTATTACTCTGAGACGTTCCAATACAGCAGGATTTTCTTCAAGGAACTTGATGAGCCATGTGAGAGCAGCAGTAGTGGTATCATGACCTGCAACTAGCAAAGTTAATATGTTGTCCTTCAATTGTGTGTCTGTGAGCTTATCATCATCGATCTCTTCTCCTTCTGAGGCATATTTGCTGTGCTTCCTTATCAGGGATTCTAAGAAGTCTTGTTGAAAACTTTCTCCATTTCTTCGCTTGGAAATTATCGAGTCTAACATGGCATACATCCTATCACGAGCCTGATCACGTACAATTAAGGAATATGATATTACTACTATTTCTTAGAATTTCCTTTATAATTTGATTTGATTCATTGTGACCTTTTTAGAAGTGTTTACCTTGATACCACGATGGAAAGCAGTCCCTGGGATTTTGAATGGCAAGGAGGCAAATGAGGAAGAAATGACCTTGAAATTGGCTCTAAATTTCTCTTGCTCCTCACCTGTGGGCTCTAAGCTCATGATCATGTTCCCTATCACCTTCAGTGTAAACTGCAATATTGCGAAACTATAATTAGATCTCTCGAAACAATTGGCTGGTAAGACTGTATACATCTGACTCTCCCTAGATCTCTCGTTGGTGGGAGACTCGGTAGCCCTTTTTTTTTTATCTGATAAATGAAAATCATTCTAGAAAATTAAACATCATGTTAAACACAAAGATCTGAACTTAACTGTAGATGCCTCTTCAAGAACCAAGACCTTTCGTCCAGGCCAGTGATCTAAGGTTTCAATAGCCAAGTTGTTCATAAACTGGAAATATCTTTTGAGGCCATCAAGTGAGAGGGGCTCAGCAATCAACCTTCGAAGCCGCTTGTGTGCTTCTCCAGTCTGCTGGAGCAAACTGGTTGGACCAAGCACCTGCTTCCCAGTATAGAAGAGGTTCAAACTCACCACCCCATCTTTGCCTGTCAACAATATCTTGCTTGCTTCTCTCCCAGTCATGAAGACACTAAATCTCCCCAATATATAGCTCTTGAACACCTTCCCATACCTAAAAAAATAAAAAATAAAGAAAATATGAAGATCGAAATTAATAGTCAATAACTTGATTTATAAAAATGAGGTCAATTTTTTATTTATTACTGTGTGCGCGGTTGTATTATTTGCTGGTGCAGTTGCTAAATATGCACAATTCCCCTTCATGTATGATTACTTCAAAATATATTGATCTCATTATATATGTCATTTTCGATAGATATATATATTTGATGAAGTTACCTCTGCTGTCTCTTGTTCATGAAGCTGTAAATACCAGAAGGACTCGAAAACTCGGATATGAATGAAAAACTTTCTCCGACTATAGGCCAACCAAGGGTACCAGGGATACCACCCATTGCTTTGGGAGAATTCCATGTATGCAGCAAGAAGAAGGCCGGAAGTAGAATTGCTGATATGAGCACCAACAACATTGAGATGGATAGTAGCTCCATTGCCTTTCTCCTAATGAACCAAGTACAGACTTGTTATATATATATAGATATACAGATATGATCAATACATTGTTTTTGTATATTTATAATATAAAAGAAGTAGCTCTTCATTGATTTCTCCTGTATATTCTTCTTTGTCTTTTTTGTAAACATCTATTGGCAGTTCACTATAAACTATGTAGTGACTACTGTCAGTGCCAGCTTGGGGCCTTAGGGACCTAAGGCCCCAACCAATGGGATCATTTACATGTCTATAGTAGCAACCCACTGTTTACAATTTAATTAATATTTTTCATATTTAACAAATAGAATGACAAAACCTTTTATCTATTCTCATGTTTTTTTTTCCACTTTACTACTAAAATCTATCAAAACTTCTATTTTTTTCTCCCTCTTTTTTTTTCTAGGTTAAGTACAAAAAATACCCCTAATGTATACTTTCATGAGCACTTTAACCCCTTACTTTTTAAAATATGCGGTATCAGTCCTAATTTTTTGAAAAAAAAATTGCGAATACCCACCTCGAACAACTTTTCTGCTCAATATTTTAAAAGGTAAGCAAACAACATAAATAAAAAATATTTTTAAAATATATCAATTGTTTAATTAGCTAAGGAATAAAGGATTTTGTTGTTGTAAGGGTATTTAGGTATTTGTATGAGGTTAATTTGTCAAGAAGTCTTTATTTGAACACATTTTAAATTTGAGGAGTATTTATTAAACATCAGGAGGTATATGCAATCTATTGATACTATAGGGATGTTTTCTACACTTTACCCTTTTTTTTTCTATTTTTCACTCTCTCAAGTCATATTACTATTTTTTCTATTCACTCACATATATGTTTATTTGTTTTCTTGCAAACTTCTACTTAATTTTAACATCAAGTTCTATTGGTTGTTAACTTAATTTATTTTTGTAGTCTTACTATTATTTTTTATCATGAAAAGTGTATATTTTGTTTGTTCATTTTTATTTATATTATTGAATATGTCTATTAGAAAGGGAAGAAAATTAGATAAACTAACCTAATCTCAAAATAAAACTCTTGATAAATTTGTTACAACTTAGCACTAACAATCAAAACATAACAAAAAGTTTAGTTGAAATTTACAGTTATGCAAAACTCAAATAAAATTCTAATCAGTAAATTTGAATTTCAAAAAGCAAGATGGATGATTTTTAAATTAAAATTATTAACTATTAATTTATTAATATATTAAATATTAAAAGGCAACTCTTAGATTTTTCGGGTTAGGCCTATATTGAGCCGGCCCTACTACGTCCTGTATTACTTTTTAAACCCATATGGGTTCACTTAGTGATAAACGACTCTTGCCTCTTGTGCATTTTTGCTTTGGAGGTAACTAGTGATAGTGTCTTTTCTTTTCTTTTTTTTCTTTTTTTGAGTATTACAGATGAAAAGGCTGTATAAATTAACAAGGCTGCCACTCTCATAAAAGCCAACGAGAGAGAGAATATTAATTATGTTTCTTTCTTTGTTATTGATGTACTCTTTGTATTTGTCAATGACGTGTAGAATATAAAGAATTTTTCTGAAAATGAAAGCTAGATGATGTAGTTCCGGCTGATTCTGATCCTTTGTTTGCCGACCAAGGGTCCTTTCTCTTAATAAGAAATAAAATCATTTTATGTTGGGATTTTAAGGGGCATTCACAGACGAAAATATTTTTTATGTTTTTATCTTCTACAAAAGTAAAAAAAAAAAGAAAATATTATGTTTAATAAAATGTTTCTATTCTCTGTAATGAAAAATATTTCTCATTTTTGTGAAAGGAAAAAGAATTAGAAAAAAAAAAAGACGTTTCTTCTCTTTTTCACTATAGCGGAGAAATATTATCTCCACAATGGTTGGGACTCACTTAGTTAAATAATATATAATATTAAACATAACTTTCACTATCAATGATTTTTTGCACAATTGTTTTCTTATTTACATAGTGTAATCTTTTTTTTTTGTCTGCTTAGTTGAATAATATATAATAAATTAATATGATAATATATAATGTGCATAAATTATCTATATTAAAGTAAAAAAAATACTTTGAAAATGCTCTTACTTTCATCTTCATTTTTTTATAAAAAAAATCACTTATAAATAATAACTATTTATGATATACATCTTATGTATATTATTATCTTTTAACTTGTATCATATTTTTTAATTTAATTTTCACATATATATAATGCCAATTTTAATTTAATTTAATTTTCACATATATATGATATCAATTTCATTTTAATTTAATTTTCACACACACACACATATATATATATATATATATATATATATATATATATATATATATGATATTATACTTATGGAATACTAGTTTTGCTAGAAAGCTTTTTGTATTCTCTAATAGTTATATGTTCAAATATGGAAAGAAAAAAAAAAGTGTAACAAAT
The DNA here is from genome assembly GCA_026545225.1 of Cornus controversa. Lineage (NCBI taxonomy): Eukaryota > Viridiplantae > Streptophyta > Magnoliopsida > Cornales > Cornaceae > Cornus > Cornus controversa. The sequence goes on along the minus strand of CM048854.1, from coordinate 14,390,159 downwards.
GTGTTACTAAACACTGTTTTTTGTTCTTAAAAATGTAGAAATAACAAGTTTATTAATGAACACTATTTCTGCTTTCTCTTTTCACTCAAAAAAACAAGAATATATTTCTTTCTTTTTCGAGTGCAAAAATAAAAATGTTTTCTTTAGTGAACGCATGTCCCGATTACCGATTAGTTTCATACACTTTGAAAAAATATCATTCCTGTCGTGGTTGTGGAGCTTGAGGATGATGGTTTTTAGAAGGTTGACTATTAGAAGATTTGTTTCCTTGTTTAGGAATTTAATTCCTAATTAAACTTTTCTTTTAAAACCTGAAGATTTGGTGACCAAGATATCTTTCTATAAATAGGGGTTTTGTGTAACCTTAAGATGTGTATCAAATTGTGAGCCGAAGAAATCTAATTTTGTAAAATTGGTGAGAGCAAAAGAGAAGAGATTTTGAGTGATTGTTATCATCCATCATATTTTTCAAAATGAAAATGTTCGGTGTGCTCCTTGGACATAGCCCATTATTAGGGTGACCCAAGTAAATCTCTTGTGTTTTTGTGTGATTGTTTTATTTTCTGATTATTTTTTCGCATTTATTTCTAATAACTAGTATCAAAGCCTTGGTTTGCATATCAAGGAAACGACAGGTGGTTGACAAAATTTCAGCGAAGTTTTTCATCACAGATCTGCCCATTTGATGGGAGTATAGCATCAAAAGATAAAACATCAAGGATTGAGAAGTTTGATGGCACAAACTTTGGTTTATGGAAGATGTAGATATAGGACTATCTGATCCAGAAATATTTAGATATACTACTTGGAAAGAAGCTAGTAGAGATGAAAGAAGATGAATGGATCAAGCTTAATCGGAAGGCTCTTGCAACAATCAGATTGACGTTGTCAAAATCAATCGCCTTGGAAGACAACGGCATATCTCGTGGAAGCCCTTTCTAATATATATGTACGAATGGTCACTTACAGTGAACAAGGTACATCTTATAAAGAAGTTGTATAACTTAAAGATGTCCGAAGGTGGAAGATTTAATGATAATCTCAATGAGATTGTTAGACAATTGGAATATGTTGAAATCGACTTTAAATATGAGGTCCACGCACTTCTAATTTTAGAGCAGTTACCCAAGAGTTGGAGTGGCACAATTATTACAATCAGCAGTTCTGTAGGGAAATCTAAGTTGGAGTTCGATGATGTCAGCATGATTCTGACTAAAAAAATCAGAAGGCAATTAGATGGCGTTTCTACGAGTGGTTCAGCGTTGAACGTCGAAAGCAGAGGCAGAAGTTCAAACAAGAAGAAATGTGATATTAGACATAGTCATTCCAAGTCATAGCATATCAAAGTCTCAAAATCCTAAAGACAATTTCCCAGATATCAAAGGCATTGAGTGTTAGAATTAAGGCAAGATGGGTCATTACTGGACTTCATGCAAAGTCCCGAAGGAAAGAAAAAAAGAGAAGACTGAAGCAAACATTGTCTTAGAAAATTTAGATGAAACACTAATATACTCTTTGAAGAGTCATGGGTGATTGACTCTAGGGCCTCGTTTTATGCTACCTCAAACAGAGAGCTATTTACTAGTCATTCACCTGGTAACCTTGGTAAGGTGTATTTTAGTGATGATTAGCCCTGCATTGTTGTTGGAAAGGGTGATATACAGATCAAGCTAACTGGATCTGTTTAGAAGCTGAAGGATGTGACACACATCCCAGACTTGAGCAAGAATCTAATTTTTGTTGGGCAATTTTCAGATGAAGGTTATGCTATTAACTTTGTTGGAGACTCGCGAAAAGTCTCCAAAGGCACTATGATCATATCACGTGATAAAAAGAATGGCTTTCTCTACACAACTGTCAATGCTAAAGTGTCAATAGCGATTGTTAGAAGTAAAGAAAATCACAATCTGTGGCAGTAGAGATAAAGTCGCATTAGTGAAAAATGGCTCAAAGTCATGCATTCGTTGGGGAAACTACCAGGGCTGAAATCAATTGATGTCAACTTCTGTGAGAAGTGTGTGTACAGAAAACAAAAGAGGGTTTGTTTCAAAAAGAGTGCCAGAGTTCTCAAGAGTGAGAAGCTTGAGTTAGTTCACACAAATGTCTGGGGGCTAGCCTCGGTATCATCCATTGGCGAAAACTCCTATTTTGTGACTTTCATCGATAATCATATGATAAAGGTATGGCTCTATTTTTTTGGCGCACAAATCTGAGGTATTTGAGGCGTTCAAGAAGTGGAAGACCATGGTAGAGAATGAGATGAGCTTGAATATCAAGAGGTTAAGGTCGGACAAAATAGGACTTTCCGCCAAATTATCATTAGAAACATTCGTAGCCTGGCAAATTTAACAAAAAAAAGTTATTTGAAAATCACAAAATACTCTTTGTAAATGCCGACAATGCCCCTAATAGACTTCTATATATTTTAACACACTAATTGCCCTGTTTAAATGCCTGGAGGTATCATATACTCTCTCAACAGCATCTCTATCTCTCTAAGATTATCTTTCTCAAAATTTTCTCTTTTCTCTCTCTCTATATCTAAGTTTTTTTTTCTCTTCTCTCTCTCATATTTTTTCCCTTTTCTCTCTCATAATTTTTTCTCTTTTCTCTATCTCTCTCGCTCTCTCTCTAGGATTCTCTCTTTCTCTCTCTCTCTGTGTAACGCCTCAGTTTCCCGACTCCCGAGAGACATGAACTCTCATTACCCTTAATTACCACGGAAGCTTAACTCTATTCGTGCACATAGATGTGCGCAACTCCACCTTATCCAATCCCAATGGGCCCTACCTCAAATCATATCACCTTAGTGGAAATTTTATTTATTCGCACTCTCATGAATCACACTTCCAAGACTCAAACACTTCACATTCTGTAACGCCCCAATTTTCTGACTCCTGGGTGACCAGAGCTTAACCCGTCCATTAAGCCCAATGAACCCTCATTACCCTTAATTACCACAGAAGCTTAACTCTATTCATGTCCATAAATGTGTGCAACTCCACGTTATCCAATCCCAATGGGTCCTACTTCAAATCATATCACCTTAGTGGGAATTTTATCTATCCGCACTCTCATGAATCACTCACTTCCAAGACTCAACACTTCGTGTGTTTGGAATCTAAAACTAAGACCTACACCATTAGATAGAGAATTCAAAAATACTTAATTTAAAAAAAAAGTACACTTAATTTTGATTTAAAACGGAGAAGTTATGCCCGATTGAAGTTTGAGGCAATTTTCGGGGGCATACTATAAAAAGTGACTTCGATCCATTGAAGTGACTACTTCAATGCATCGAACAAGTATCGACCAAAAATAGCTCTCGGGACTTTTACATTCCAAAATCTTGCAAGTTCTTCAATGCATCGAACTGCCCAAAAACTACAACTTTCCAAATGGTCATTTTTGACCTTCTAAGCCCTTTTTACCAACATAATCCATTTCTACAACTCCTAAATCATACAAGAAAGGAGTCTACATCATTCACAAGTCCTAAATCATGCTCATAATCAAATCATGCACCAAAATGAGTCACTCTCCATCATAAACATATTCTAATTTATATTAAAATCGTTCATCACTACATTAGTCCATCAAATGAAACTAGATGCTCTTAACAAGCATTATATAAGTAAGTCCATTGTCTTTTCATAGAAATTTACATATCTCATCCATGAAATGTGCCCATACACATAAATATAACATAGAGATAGGTTATAGTCTTAAAACCTATACATTCACTATAACATACATATTGTCCAAAACATACATTACATTTATGAGATTTTCGGGTTTATAGTCATTACAAGAATTCATGCATAAGGTTCAAAATACTATAGATCCTACCATGACTATGACTACATAGATCAACGTCAAAATGCCCCAAAATATCCAAAAATGCTCCTATGAGCTTCATTTGAATCATCAAGTCCTTTCCACCCACGGTGTCATACTTGTAAAATGTTTGGGGGAGAAAGGGGTGAGCACCACGGCAGCTCAGTAGAGATACTCCAACCCACCTAAGTGTTGACTCGACACGACCTACATGAATGCATGTCATTACATTACATGTAGCATCCAACATACATCATGTTCGTCCGTAACAACGCATATATAAGAATGCATTAACATATATCATGCCTCATAATGCATAAGCTAGTTATGAAAACACTTAGCATGCATTTCACCTCCACAAGCCACACATATAATTTCCTATACATGTAAACCCCAGTATACGTCGCATATACTCACAACATTCATTTAAGCACATTTTTGTCATGCTTCACCAATGCATACATTTTATATATAAAGAAGGCATGCATTCTAACTCATTCAACATCACATAACACACAAATACGGTCTCGAAATCACTTTTTCTACTCTCTAAACATTTTATCTGAGTCATTCCCAAAAATAAATATTTTTAAAAAAATTTCGGATTCCCGGGCCCACTTATAGACTGCATCCCGGGTCCTAGTTTGACTAAAAAGTCAAACTTCTCCAAATCTTCCAAAAATTTTCAAAAACCTTATAACATATTCCCAAACATGTTTCTAACTCTCGGAATGTCCATTACATTATCCGAAATGCGTCTACAATGAAAATAGCGTAAAATAAAAAAATTGGCCAAAATTGGTCACGGTCTCTACATACTCTCTCTTAGATATCCTCTCTTTATATCTCTTTAGAGATTCGTAATGGAGAGAATTTTGGAAAATTTTGCCTTTTGTTAACGACTAATTAATGGAATATACTTAGTTGCATAATTTAACAAATGTAAAGGGTTAAACTTCAGGGGTTATTCGTACATTTTGAGTATAAATTTTTCTCGTAAGTGTATTTTAGACATTTTAGTCTTCTGTTAACGGCAAAGTGACGAAATGTCCTCATTTGCACCATTTTAAAAATATAGGGGGTTAATTGAACGCTAGGGAGGTATTCGCACAATTTGTATATATCAGGGATTTTTTTTTCTTTTTTTTTTGTTTGCACTTTACATTTTCAAAAATAATATATCATATACACTATTATAAAAGAGATATAAGATGACATAGGTTTACTTGCCCGTTTGTCCAATTTTTCATATTAATATAATTTTAGTCCAATAAAAAATTAATCAACCACATAAAGCAAGTAATCAAAGTGCAAGTAAAATAAAGATGACACAAGATTTACGTGAAAACCCTGAAAGGGAGAAAATCACGGGTGAGGCTATAGTCTAGCGAAATGAATTCACTATTATTGAAGCAAAGTATAACAAACTCAGTCTCAGTCTCACATTGACTCCACTCTACCAATAATTTCATACTAAACATCTCAAACTTACTCTTGTGACTCTATGTCCAATTGCTGCAAACTTTAAGCTAACGTCAAAATCGTTACAGAAGGGTTGCTGGAAAAACACCAACACTCCGCGAATATTATGTCCCCTTCGTAGTTCAATCAACTTCTCTTTCTTCACAAATAAACAATTGAGATGAAACCAAAAAACTAGTGTCAATATGTAGCAATCTTCAAACAATTGATCTAGAAGAGGGATCCATAATCCTAATTCACTCAGTGTATATAGGTGTGCTCTCAATGAAAAACAAATGAAAAAATTCTCTGTCCTAAAAATACTTTAAAGCTTTCTCCCTCTAAACAATAATTTTCATAAAGCATAATTGAAGAAAAAACTTAAAAGAGTATTTATAGATGATAAAGTCCTAATTCTACTTGGAAAACAAGTTAAAACCCCTTTTAGAACATTTTCCAAAGTTTAAGATTTTTTATAAACCAATTTGAACCAAAATAGAAGTTTCCTTATTAAATTAGCAATTTCAGTAGAGTTAGACCAGTTGCACTTAACTTGGACCAGTTTCACTTTGCAGAATTTCAATTTCTAAACACCCGAGATATGTTGGAGCAATTGCACTTGAAGTGGGACTGAACCAACTTTTAAAATTTTGAAATTCTAACACCCTAGTTTTCAAAATCAGACTTCAAAATATAAAGTGCAAAAAGTCCTTACACACTTACCTTGACTATATGATGTTCTTACTTGATCAACAATATCCATGCACATGATCTCTAGCTTCATGATCAATTACAAAGATTTAAACCAAACATTATAACTCGATTAACTTTGTTTTGACACCAAAATTTATCAATTGTAATAAAATATCTCACACTACTTTAGAGTAGAATGTGAGAAGTACCACTAGGCTACAGCCTTTGGTAGTATCATGAATCTTTTTTACTAACTTGTCTTGATGAAGTAAATGAATAATACTAGGGCATATATATATTGATAATTTCATTAAATAAAGAGAATTGAACCAGTAAACGAGCAAGTCAAAATTATCCAATACTCACCTACATACCAAAATGATGAAGACAGAGCTAGTATTCGTTCCCTCCCCTTGAATGGCTCACCTTGTATTGACAGTTGAGTTTGCAAAATGCCTACTAAATCGAAACCTAAGATTATCAGTAATAGTCCTCATCATAAGGCCACCCTTTGCACCAAGTATAGACTCATACACCCACTCACCAGTCACTCACCGTTGAGGAGTCCCAAATCCTACATGTGAACCTTAATTCCAAAACTCGGACCACGTCTGACCTCCCTGATGTGCTCTCTAAGGGCCTATTTGGGAACCATTTTTGTTTCATATTTTTTTTTTGTGGGTAGTGTACTATAATGTAGCAAAATACCAAAATACGTTTGATAACTTTTGTTGTGATTTGAATAGTAACGCATTTTTGGCCAAAAAGAATCCCAAATCAAAAACAAAAAAATGAGTGATTCCAAGGGCCTGTTTGGATTGCCTGTTTTGTTGTTGTTTTGGTGTTATGTTTTCAAGTTTTGGGCCCAAAACATATTTGGTAAGTGGGTGATATGATTTGAAAGTTTAAAAATAATATCAATTTGGGACCAAAACTCATATCATCCAATACATGATATTGTTTTGGTTTGTAAATTTTCTGACCCAAAATCAATAACCGTTATGTAAATTTACTATAGTAGAGGCAACACCTGCATCACACGCAAAACAAAAAATGACAACAGTGTGCAAGGCCCGATCCTTCATTTCACTCTCAACTCCATTCGGCGATTCAAAGGTGATTCACTCTCAACAACCCTAATCTTTGTTGAATGACCATAGAGCCCTTCGTTCTCAATTTGGTTGGCGATTCATGCTCAAAACTCTTGCTTGTCGTTGACATCTTCTCTTAACCATGACTGTTGTTGAAAATTTTGGTTGAGAAATTGGATTAAATTATCTCAAATCAGGGTAAGTTTCAGAAAACCCTCTTAATTCCTCTGTAATTTCCTTGTATGCGTAAATCCCCTTCTCTCTCTCATTTATTCTTGATTCTTAGGATTAGATGTATATATATTCTATTATGCTTATATACACGTATACCTACATGTGTATATACTTTAATTTTCTTATAGGGAATAAGGTATCATATTTTTTTTATTATCTAGGTTCATTGGCTTATGAATATTGTTTATTGAATCTTTACTTGTGTGTGTGTGTGTGTTTTTTTTAAAGGTTTCTTAGGGTTTGTTCTTTACAATGTGTCCACTTCAATTATTATTTTTTAATTAAATCCTCCTGTACCATTGTAAACTAGTTTTTTTTTGTTGAAGTTAATTTCACTCCTTTTCTTCGAGCATTGGTCTCCTAATTGGCCAATGGATTATAATATTGAATAATTATTAATTGTTAATAAACTTATAAATTAAACCAGTTGTATACATGTGGAGTAGAAGATGATGGAAGAAAAAAATGCAAGGTTAAATAGTTCATGATTAAGTGGTATTTCCATTGAGGTTTGAGTTATAACAAGATCATAAGATTCATAACAACTAAGAAAACTCCATTAGGGTGATGAAAGTATTTTGTAAATTTGTAACAGCTTTAAATTAAAATAAAAGAGTTATATAGAGTTGTACAAGTTCATCACAACATAATTGAATGCACCATACTATCTTGAGCAACATAAAAGATTTGAAACAATAATGTTTGAAAATTAATTTGAAGATAAAAAATTTTAAGTAATAAAAAACTAATTATAAAATATTTAAAGATAAGATTTTTAAGATTCATTTCTAACAACTGTGAAGTGTGAACTTACAACAATTTTTATATCAATTTGATATGCAGAAATTTCATAACATTAGCTGGTGGTGCAGACCATGCATTTTCTAAGAGGGAGAAGTGAATTAAGTTGAACTTTGAATATAAAAAGTTAAGAACTCCTATCTTTTCTAAGACCCAGTTGATTCTCTTATATCATTTGTCATTTGCTTTTCAAATTACTGTACGTCTAGTCTACAAATGCTAATCATGCTTATAGTTGGTGTCATCAAGGATATATATATATATATATATATATATATATATATATATATAATGCTTTTCCTTTTTATTAGTTTTTCCTTTTATTGCTTTAATCTAGCTATCTTGAAGCTATCCATGACATCAGAAGTACATAACAGAGAACAATTTAACTAAATTATGAGTATAATCATAGTTGCATCTCAGTTTAATATTGGCAATTGCAAAGCAATACATTTTTTTTTTTGGTCAGAAAAGCAATAAAAATATTTGGAGTACTAGATGTTGGTTTTGGTTTAGAAGCAATTAAAATAGAAAATTAAATTTCTTTCAAATATAAGTTAGTTCTACTTAGTGTTAAATATTTGGAGTACTAGAGTTTGTTTTTGGTGGTTGACACATAATAATAATAATAATTCTAGTGGTAGTTACTCATTACAAGTCATTTATTTTGAAATGTCTCTATGTTTAAGCTCAAGGGTTTGAACTAATTACGAGGTAAATACAGAAATCTTAGATAAGGATTGAGTTTGAACATAATAGGAGACATCAATTTTCTTTATCATTTTGGTTGACTTTAATTCTTCTCTTTATTCATTTAGAAGGATAGGACACAAAGTTTGTATTGTGACTCTCATGATTTCACTAGAACCATGATTAGCATTATAGATACCCAACATTAATTCAAGCATAACCATACCACAATCCTTTTTCATGTGATCAACCTAATTCAAGCATGATCTTGGCGTTGATAACTAATGTTATAAGTGAGATGAAAACAAGCTGATGTAAGAAATGGAAGTGACGGAACTCAAGCTCATCCTTCACACCTACTTGAATACATATATAATTAATCATGAAATAACAATGAGATGTGATCTTTTGGGTTTTGATTATTCTTTTTTTTGTTTAGATTTATAATTTTTTGTGTGATCATAATGGTGATATTTTTTGCAGGATGTAGTTGTAATGGAAGGTGTGGCACATTTCATCCACAAAGAAAAGCCTCAAGAATCCAACAAACACATCTACGATTTCATCCACAAATTTTCAGCCTAAAGACTGAGTATATGTTGTATAGCATGAGGATGTTTCTCTAAGAAAGATTCACTAGCTTATTTTGTGCTGGTTTTGGTATGACCACATATCCAAAGGCAAACCACTCAGGCCTTCCTAGTATATGATCTTGCTACTATTCATTTGAAGTTATTCTTGGAGATAGCAATATCCATTGAAAAACTGATAACCTGTTTTATGTCTTACTGTTATATGTACTGATATTAAGAGCTTGAGTATGATGCTTGCTTGGAACTACGACAATTATAATCATTTTGGAAAATTATTTTATACACTTTGTAGGTTTCTCTTATTTTACTTCTTTCTCTATAAAAGTTTAGTACAACTATTTCTTTTTTTTTATGGGAATGATCATTTATACTTTTATAGTGCTTGATTTTATGTGCAAGGTTTGGCTTGGGATGTTTGTTATGTTACAGATCCTTTCAAGCTCCAATTTGTGTTTCAAATTCTTTTCTGGCAACAATTGGAGCTCCCAAACGTGTTTTCAGTATTTTGGTTTCAAATTTCTCATAACGCATTGATGTTACCAAACATGTTATGCATTTTCTATTTTTGTAAATCATGAAACACAACAATGTTACCAAATACGTTGTCAATTAATATTCAAAACACTAATTCATGTTATGTTATTTGTTAAAACAAAAACCAGTATCAAAACACCCATCCAAACGGGACCCTAATGTCTGCACACTGTAACAAAAACATTGTAGTGATGAACAGTACCAAAAAAAGAAAAAAAAACTATGTGGTCTTTTTTAACAACCCATTTTGTTTCTCAATCTTGTAATATTTTTTTTCCAAACATGTTTTCATGTTTTTACTTCCACAAATCTTGTAACAAATTTTACGTTATGAAACACATTTCCAATCATTATTGAACACATTTCAAAACAAAAAAAAAACATCATTTTTGTTTGGGATGAAAACAAAAACATAAAACGGAAACGATTTTCGACAAGCCCAAGTCAATAGAGAAATATGTTTTTGATTCCATAGAAAGCTATAGATGGTTACATGTTTTTCATGTTGCTAACGTGGATTAAAGTACTTCACAAAACTAGAGATTTGATGCATATTGGGGCAGCGAAAGCAAAAGCTTATTAAAACCACTCACACACAAAACATAAGAGATACATGGTTCAGCACAACTAGGCATACGTCCACGGATGAGAAGAGATTTCATTACAATTCCAAAGAGATATTATAACAGTAGAGAATACACAAAATCGGCCTGTATACATAAGCTCTTGTCCCAAAACTCTTCACCAGGTACCAATCCATGAGACTCCCTTTTGACCTATGCGTTTCACTCTACCAAACCCGTAATTCTCTCTACTCATCAATTCCTTCATGAAGCTACATCTCTCTTAACTCATAAGTCTCAACCTAGCCCCTAGGCATCTATTTATAGAGCTCAAACCCAATTCCTTGTTGGACAAGGATTACAATCCCTTGGAGTCTAAAAATTTCCTAACAAGAAATTACCTAATAAAATACAACTCTAAAATAGAAAATCGTATTAGACTAGAATTAGAGACACAATACATAACAATCTCTACCTTAGCTCAAATTCTATCACGCCAATTATTGCTTCCCACAGCATTGAATTGGATACTTATGTGTCTTCAATCTCACACAACTCTTATTGTCCCCATTGTATGCTACTCAATTAATCAAATCTCCAAGGCTCCACATTGAATACTCGAGCTTCATGCCATGTAACTCATCATAATTTTTTGACAATCATGATTAAAAAAGTCAATTGATTGACTCCATTTGCAATTGAAACATATTGTAGCACCGGTTGAAACTTCTTGTGTTTTTTGGATCTTTTTTGAATAAAGGTTGAACGTCCGTCCCTATAAGTACTGTGACCATTTTGGCCGGTTTTCTTTTATTTTCATTTATTGTTATATAAATATTTTAAATGATTATTTATGTATTTTAAACATAGGATACATATTTTGAGAACTTATTTAAGGTTTGGAGAAATTTTTGGAGCGTTTGGCAAAAGTTAACTTTTTCGGGTTCGGTTAACCGGGACACGGGCCCTGTTGGCCTAAAAAATTCAAAAGTGTTGAAATAACTTCAAATTTAGCAAGTTATTTAGATAAAATATTTGACACACTACGGAGTCAATTTTGTGTCAATCGGAGTTACGAAAATCAAAACCTGAGTTCGGGAAGGTTTAGTGAAAAAGTAGTAGCACTTGGTAATTAAATGACCTACCTATAAATAGCAAAGTTAGAGATTTCTCAATTCATTTCTCATTTTCTCTATCAGCCGTGAGAGCAATATAGATACAACATGTATATCTCTACATCTTATTCTTCACTTATTCATCACGTTTGAGGAGCGTAGGCCGAGAATTGGGCGACGCCGAAGAAGGGAGAAGCGGTCTACGCATTGAGGGCTCGAGTTTGATCCAATCAAAATTAATTTTGGACAAATTTGGGTTTTGGTGACAATTTGGCTTGGAATTGAGGTAGGGGTATTCTCTCTACCTTATCATCGATTTCTTAGGAATGGATAATATTTAAGTTGGTTAGTGTGTTTGAAATTGCTAAAAATTGAGTCTTGTATCTTTAATGGGGTTAATTCTTGTTGATTGATATTATTATTGAATTCAAGTATGTTAAATGTGTATCAATTGATTGATGATGTGAATTGTGATTACATGTCTAAGTGTTAGCAATTGTAGATAAATGTTGTTTAATAACATGAATTATAGTTATGGAGACTATGTGATATATGATGTATTTTATATGTTTGATAGAATGCACGAGAATGATTCTTTTTATAAATATTGCATTGTTATATGCATGGAATTACATGTTTTAGTATGAGAATTAAGTTACTTATAATGTACTGGAATTATGAAATTGTTGCATTATTATATTCATAAAATTACATGTTTTAGCATGAAAATTAAGTGGCTTATGATGTGCTTGGATTAATTGTATGTGTTGGCATACTTGAACCCTATGTGATTAGTTGTTAATTTTTGGAGTAGGTCGAAATAAGAAAGGGCCCCGAGCCCGGAACTTGGCGAAAGGGGTTTTGTCAAGACCTTCGAGTTATTAGCCCGTAAAGTAGAATATTGGTTTTGTCTAGACCCTCGGGTTGATCGCCCGTAAAGTAGAATATTGGATTTTGTCTAGACCTCAGGTTTTAGCTCTTGAAGTAGAATATTTGAGAAAATTTCTTGAAAAGATTTTGACCCGCGACCTACGACTACTCCCACCCTTATGTGATTTCAAAACATATATGACTTGGTGTTTGTATCTTGTCATTGAATTGTGATATTCATGTTGATGTTGATGTGGTCTTCTACTTTAAATGAGTATTGTTTAAATTGAATTTCATGAAATATTGAATTGAGATTATCATGAGCATGTCCATTATCGTATGTCATGTAGTGTGTGGGGATGTCATGCTGGCACATCACGAGCTTTGAAAGTATGACATGTAGTATAGGAATGTCATGTTTGCATTTATGTAGGTCGCGTCGAGTCGATGCATAGGTTAGTTTGGGTATCTCTACTGGGCATAGTTATATGCTCACCCCCCTTGCCCAACCAGTTTTACAAATGAGGCACTAGTCGTTGATGGAGCATGAGGCATCCGGATTATGAAGTTTATATTTTCTTTAATATCATTTACCTTATGTTTTCACATGTCATATTTAGGCATTTACCAAAGTTGTAATTTAGATTTAAATGTTGGGTTCGGTATGTATGAGCCACGTTTGGAACTTTAAACTAATTGAGGACAAGATACAGGATTATGTATAAGTTGGATTTCCTTTTTTTTCATGGTATAATCTCGATTTATCTTATCGTTAATCGAATGAGTGATTTGGAGATGATTAGTTGGTAAAAGTGAGGCGTATGCATGCATAGAATGATTCATTTGAGTTAGGGACCTTGTGAAGGATAATTTGAGAATTGAAAAATAGGGAAAAATAGGTTCTGGAAAGTTTCAGTTGACTAAAACTCTCATCAGCTGACCGAAATGGTGAGATACCGAATGTTTGCAATTGCAGACTCTGCAGGTACCTAATCGACCGACCGAAACAATCTTTCAGCCGACCAAAATAACCCTTCAGCTAATCGAAAGGCATCCTTCAGCTGACCAAAAGGCATCCTTCAGCTGACCGAAAGTGAAGTGTAGCCAGCTGATGGATTGCCTTGGTTTCAACCGGCTGGTGGGACATCCATTAGCTGACTAAAACCTAAATGTGAGCTTAAAATGCGTTGTTGAGTGTTGAGAGTTCATGTGCTCTACTTAGAGGCCCATGGTGGGATTGTAAAGCTTCCGCTGTTTTATAAAAATGATGGATGAGGTAAGGAATTGGTGATGATAACATAAAGGCTTCCGCGATAAGTCATGATTCAAAAATCGGGGCGTAACAATTTGGTATCAGAGCATGGTACCGTAGTGGGATTATGGATAAGAGGTGATGACATGTAACCTAATCACTTTTGATTTCTGGGAGTTAGAAATCGGGGTGTGACAATCCCAATACGAATCATTGGCTCTGATACAACTTGTTGGGGAAGCGGAAGCAAAAGCATATTTGAAACCAATCACACACAAAACACAAGATATATGTGGTTCGGCACAACCTGACTTATGTTCACGGATGAGAAGAGATTTTATTATAATTCCAGAGAGATATTACAATAGTAGAGAACACACAAAATCGGACCGTGTACATAAGCTCTTGTCCCAAAGCTCTTCACCATGTACCAATCAACGAGACTCCCTCTCAACCTCAGTGTTTCACTCTACCAAACCCTTAACTCTCCCTATCCATCAATTCCCTCGTAAATCTCTCTCAACTCATAAGTCTCAACCATACCCTAGGCATCTATTTATAAAACCCTAAACTCAATTCCATGTTAGACAAAGATTACAATCCCTTGGAGCCCAAAACTTTTCTAACAAGAAATTACCTAATAAAATACGATTCTAAAATAGAAAACCATATTAGACTAGAATTAGAGACACAATACATAACAACACTAGAGCTGTAATAGCCGATTATGTATTAAGCTAGTGAATTGTGTGTGAGAGGGTGTATTGGACATGTGTGAGAGAATGAGATGAGAGAGAGTGTTGATGGAGTGAAATACCCCCCAACAAATTTCGCGCATGAGGTGGACAGTCTCATATACAAAACCTGAGAGATATTTACAATTAATAGCAACAAGCATAGAGTACAAAAGACATAATGAAATAAACTTTAAAAACGTAAAAGAAAGTCCATCCGAATCAAAATAAAACGTTAAATAAATAAAGTACATGTTTGATAATACAATTTGGAAGTCTCGTAACCCAAGGACCCCTTAACTAGAAAGAACAAGAGTCTTAACTCTAAATTAAAAATCAACAACCAAAGTCTCAAAAGAGTTCATAGTTTAAACTTGAATAAGATAATAAGTTCATACTCTATAACTGATGAGAGGAGATGTCTGCCACACCAAACCCCAAGACTCCAACCTTGCAGTGGAACCGACATGGGACCTAAAATATCAACAAGTGGGTTAAACTCACGAGCAAGCCCTCTCTACTACATCCCAAGTAGAGAGCCGGTATACATACCCTCAGTATGAGGGACACAAGAGAAAAAATATAGGTGTAAACATACAAGTTATTCCTTATCCAGTTCATGTTTTCAAAAATAACTGTCATCTTTTACAATGTCCCAACAAACTCTTATCATACAAAAATGAACATATTCTTTAAATTCAAAAAAAAAAAAAAACATAAGCATGTATTTGATTAAATATAAGCAATCTGAACATGCCACCATTATTATCCTTGGATATCTTAATAGGTATTAGCAATCCTGACATGCCCCCTAGCAATCCTTACATGCCTCCTTTAACTTTAGATACATGAATAGGTATTGGCAATCCTTACATAAAATAAGATGCATAACGATTTAAATTGCACAAACATATGAATTTAATTTAACAGAAATTCCACCATCACAATACAATTAACACATTTAAAACTAAACCTAAACAAGTATCTCATGCACAGATATGATTTCAAAGAAACACAATGTAAAGACCAACCATCAAGTCAACTCTCCCACATACTTAAGTCATCGAGAGTGTTAAACCAATTTCAAATCCATGTTTCTGGGCCTAAACTTTGGTTAAGAACTTTACCCAATTATTCTGGAATTTTTCAAAAATTTAAAAGAATACTTTCCACTCAAAAGAAATAAAAAGAATTAATTATAAACACACTTTTAAAAAAAAGGTTTTATAATAAGGGAGTTTAATTACATAAATAAATTTAAAACCTAATGGTTTTCTGAAAATTTCAAGATTTTTCAAAGATTTTAAAATAAAAAATATATATCAAACTAATCCGGACTGTGCCCAAAGGTGGGCCGCGGTGAGTGGGGCCCTTCAGTACCTTCCCCGGCACCGGTAGGCGCCGACGCCATGCGCCGGTGGGGCACGTGGGGAAGGTTGCCCCCAGTCTTCTTCAACCCCCAGCCTGTGCGCACTTTTCATGCGCGCAGGCATCCCCTTTCCGGCCACTTTCCGGCATCCGTTCGACTCAAATTTTATACCGATCTTCTCCTCTCATCGTAAGCTATCTATTGGTACCAAAATCCCCATCAAAACGCCACAAAACGAAAACCCCCAAATCGCAACTTCTAGTGTTCTTTAACAAAATTTCAAAGTTAAACTTAAATCCCTCCATTATCCATTCCCGAATGTTCAAGGGTAAGTTAATCCAGCAAGACCAACTCAGCAAACCACAAATTGTTAGATTAAACTGCCATGAATTTAAACTTACCATATCAACATATTCATCATATACATGTATGTGTTTATCTATATGTGTGTATATAAATATTCCAACACCAATACTAAATTGCCAATAATTGCACAGAAATCATGATCCACAGAAAAATTCGATTAATATAACCAATTTTATACCAAAAATGAAAGATTAAATAAATGATGCAACAAACAATTTAAACATTGCAGGATTTAGTCTATGTAAACAGATTCAAAGGGGAAGAGAAGAGTCGAACTTGTCTCTTCGATGATTCAAAACTCATCCACTCGATCGCTCCTTCTCTCTCCCTCCTCTCTTTCGTCTACATGTTTGGTTTTTGTGCGTAAAACTAACAGCAGAAACCCTAGCCCCCTGTTTTCTTTTATATTTTCCACTCTTTTTTTTTAAGAAAATTTATTTAAAAACTAAAATAAAAATAAAATGACTAAATAAATAAAAGAGAAAAATATAAATAATAAACCCGAGCCCATTCGTATATACCTAGCCCAGTCATTCTAGTCCAACTCAACCCAATTTCTCCCTAACCCAAACCGAAATTTAAAATAAAAGAAAAACCAAAGACCTAATCCAACGAGAATTAAAAATAAAAATAAAATCAACCATTTCACCATATCTTAAATATTCCCTCAACAATTTAGGCATACAAAAATCTACTTCGCACATAAAACAAGTAAGTTCAAAACAGTTTAAGTACAAAATAATTAATTAAACACATACAATACGCAAAGCACTCAAGGAACTATTTAAATTTAAACATTAAGGCACTTAAATTAAAACAAATTAACACACTTAAATTAAAACAAATAATAAAAAAATAGCAAATAAAATATGAAATGAAAATGACCTCAAAATTAGGGGGTATTAAATTCTTTCCCACTAAGAAGAGGAATTTTGTCCTCGGAAATCTAACTAAAGGAATGGTTTTGGAATAAAAAACTTGATCTCTACAGTCAAGAATATAGTAGGGCTGCTCCATATATGTTGCATCTGGCTGCAACTCACTCTCTCCAACCTTAATGTGCTGGTAGGTATTCTCATCCCTAAGGAATTTTTGCAGCATAAAGACATGAAAAATGTTGTGCACCCTGTGCATCGTGTCTGGAAATGCCAATTTATACGCTACTGCCCCAACCCTGTCGGTAATCATAAAAGGACCTACAAAATGCGGTGCCAGCTTCCCTTTCCTCCTAAACCGCATGACTCATTTCATGGGAGAAACCTTGAGTAGAACCTGATCCCCCACCTTGAACTATAATGCACAAGTTCTTCAATCAGCATAGCTCTTCTGTCTGCTCTACGCAGTCCGCATACGGTCTCTAACAAGGGCAATTTTTTCTGACGTGTCCTTAATAAACTCAGGACCCAAAAATCTATTCTCTTCAACTTCCAACCAGTAAATCGGCGACCTACATCGATGTCCATACAAAGCCTCAAATGGTGCCATACCAATAGTATTTTGATAACTATTGTTATAAGCAAACTCAACTAGTGGCAAGTAACTCTCCCAATGACCCTTGAAGTCGAGTACACATGCTCGCAACATATCCACCAAAATCTGATTAACCCTCTCAGTCTGACCACCGGTCTAAGGGTGATAGGCTGCACTGAGATGCAGAGCTATACCCATTACCTGCTGAAAACTCTCACTACAATTTCACTCCGGTATAGGCAATGGTTGCAAAGACCTCGGCAGTCTTTGGTGATCAATCTTGATCATCTGACAAGTGCTGCACTTAGAGACAAATATAGCTATGTCCCTCTTCATGTCTGCCCACCAAAACTGTCGCTTCATGTCTTGGTACATTTTATCCACTCTTGGGTGTATCAAAAACTGAGAACTGTGGGCCTCACTCATCACTACCCTCCTCAAATTATCATTGTGATGAACCATTAATGGCCCCTTGTACTTCAATCCTCCATCTCTACCCACTGTATAGAATGGAAACTCCCCAGATTTTAACTCGGCCACCATCTCTATGCACTGCAGGTCAGTAAGCTGATCTGTAATTACCCTCCGTATGATAGCAGGGGTAACCACTACACATGATACAAAGGCATCAGCTAAGGCATTAACACAGCTCAAATCATTCCACTCTGCTTCAAATAAGGCAAATAAACTAGCATAGGGTTGGCGACTAAGTGCATCAGTTACTACGTTCGCTTTCCCTGGGTGGTACTAGATGGAAAAATGATAATCTTTCACAAACTCCAACCACCTGCATTATCTCATATAAAGTTCCTTCTGTATAAATAGATACAGCAAACTCTTGTGGTCACTGAATAACCTGAAGGTCTTACCCAAAAGGTAATGTCTCCAAATCCTCAAAGCAAAAACCACAGCTGCTAGCTCCAGATCATGCGTCGGGTAATTAAGCTAATGAGACTTAAGCTTACGTGAAGCATACAATATCAGCCTCTCCTCCTGCATCAGCACACACTCCAGACCCGGTAATGACACATCGGTGAGTACCAAGAACTCAATGCCGCTCTGTGAAGTAGCTAGGACTGGTGCAGTTGTCAACCTGTTCTTCAACTCATCAAACGCCGCCTGACAAAAGTCATCCCAAATAAAAGGCACACCCTTCTTAGTGAGAATGGTTAAGCGGGCCAGCAATCTTAGAGAAGCCCAGAATAAACCAACGATAATACCCAGCCAACCCAAGAGAGCTGCAAATCTCTAAAGGTGAGGTAGGTTATCCCCACTCCAAAACCGCTGACACTTTACTTGGATCGACCGCTATCCCTTTCTTAGATACTACATGACCCAAGAATTTCACCTCCCTCTGCCAGAAATCACACTTCTCAAATTTTGCATACAACTGATGATCTCTCAATGTCTGCAGAACGATACGAAGATATTTGGCATGATCCTCCTCTGACCTAGAATAAACCAGAATGTCATCAATGAAAATGACAACAAACTGATCTAAATAGGTCCTGAACACTCTGTTCATCAGATCCATAAAGACAGCTAGGGCGTTCGGTAACCCGAAAGGCATAACTCAGAACTCATAAGATCTATATCTGGTAAGGAAAGCTGTATTTAGTACATCTTGCTCCCTAACTCGAAGTTGATGATACCCAGATCTCAAATCTATCTTTGAGAAGTTGGTGGCCCCCTTCAACTGATCGAACATATCATCAATCCTAGGCAACGGGTACTTGTTGCGAATTGTGACCTTATTCAATTCCCTATAGTCAATACAAAGGTGAAGAGACCCATCCTTCTTTTTCACAAATAACACCGGTGCTCCCCACGGTGAAGTACTCATGCGAATAAATTTATAACCAAGAAGTTACTGAATCTGATCCTTCAGCTCCCTCATTTCCACAGGCGCTATTCTGTATGAGGCCCTAGCAATAGGCT
The DNA here is from genome assembly GCA_026545225.1 of Cornus controversa. Classification (NCBI taxonomy): domain Eukaryota; kingdom Viridiplantae; phylum Streptophyta; class Magnoliopsida; order Cornales; family Cornaceae; genus Cornus; species Cornus controversa. The sequence continues at coordinate 14,370,548 of CM048854.1, read as the reverse complement.
TGGTGCGTGAAGCAAAATCAATCATAAAGTCTATCTCACGACTCGGTGGTAGTCTTGGAATTTTCTAAATCACATCCTGAAAGTCTCGCACCACTAGAATGGGATCCATAGAAACTGTATTTCCCTCTAGAGACTCCTCACCAATAAATAATGGGTGAATACTAGACCCTCCATTTGATTACGGCATAACAACCAAACATGTCTCCTAACCCGATATAGCAAAATATTTGTCATATCAAGGCAATTGACATGGGCATGATAATGCGATAACTAATCCATCCCGAGTATGATATCATATGATTTCATATCCAAGACCAATAGGTCTGCCAAGAACCTAAGTCTGCCAATGTTTATACTAACCTGACTTACAACGTTCCTGTAAAATCGTACTAATCCCCAATGACGTAGCAATATAAATGGAGAACTACACGACTGAATGGCTATACCAGATAATCTCACTAATGACCGAGTTTATTATTTATCAGAACTGACCATAGTTTTGGTTCACATTCCTCCTCCTACGGGGTGGCATTTGAATACTACCCCAATAATAAACTAAAACGTACAGTGTACGATTAGTCCTATACTTAGATTCTATTTATCAGAATACGCAACGTGCAAAATACCGTACGACAGACCCTAAGGACCCGAGAATACCTTAACCTGGAATGCTTTGATACTAACTGAAATACCCCCCAAAACATTTATCGTATATGGTGGCTCATACACAAAACCCAAGAGATATTTACAACTAATAGCAACAAGCATAGGGTACAAAAGACAAAATGAAATAAATTTTAAAAATGGAATAGAAAGTCCATCCGAATCAAAATAAAATGTTAAATAAATAAAGTGCATGTCTGGTAATACAATTTGGAAGTCCCGTAACCCAAGGACCCCTTAACCAGAAAGAACAAGAGTTTTAACTCTAAATTAAAAATCAACAACCAAAGTCTCAAAAGAGTTCATAGTTTGAATTTGAAGAAGAGAATATGTTCCTACTCTGTAACTGATGAGAAGAGATGTCTATCACAACCAAACCCCAATACTCTATCCATGCGACGGAACCGGCTTAGGACCTGAAATATCAACAAGTGGGCTAAACCCACGAGCAAGCCCTCTCTACTACATCCCAATTGGAGAACCGGTATACATACCCTCAATAAGAGGGACACAAGAGAAAAAATATAGGTGTAAACATACATGTCATTCCTTATCTAGTTCATATTTTCAAAAATAACTGTGATATTTTATAATGTCCCAACAAACCCTTATCATACAAAAATGAACACATTTTTTAAATTCAAAACAAAGAAACATAAGCATGTATTTTATTAAATCTAAGCAATCCTGACATGCCGCCATTATTATCCTTGGATACCTTAATAGGCATTAGCAATCTTGACATGCCCCTAGCAATCCTTACATGCCTCCTTTAACTTTAGATACCTTAATAGGTATTAGTAATCCTAACATGCCCCCTGACAATCCTTACATGACTTCCAAACCAACTTATTACATGAAATAAAAGAAGGTGCATAATGATTTAAATTGCACAAACATATGAATTTAATTTAACGAAAATTCCACCATCAGAATACAATTAACAAATTTATAACTAAACCAAAACAGGTATATCATGCACAAAATATGATTTCAAAGAAACACAATGTAAAGACCAACAATCAAGTCACCTCTCCCACGTACCTAAGTCATCAAAAGTGTCAAACTTATTTCAAATATATGTTTCCAGGCCTAAACTATGGTTAAGAACTTTACACAATTATTTGTGAATTTTTTGGTATTTTTCATAAATTTAAGAGAATATTTTTCACTCAAAACAAATAAAAAGAATTACTTTTGAACACACTTTTAAAAAAACGTTTTATAATAAAGGAGTTTAATTAAATAAAAAATTTTAAACCCAAGCTTATTTAACCCCCACTAAACTGAATTAAAAATTTGGGAATTTTCTAAAATATTTAAGTATTTTTAAAAAATGGTTTTTCAAAAATTTCAAGATTTTTCAAAGATTTTAAAATAAAAAAATATCAAACTAATCCGGACTAGGCCCAAACTGGACCCAGAGGTGGGGCCCGGCGAGTGGGGCCAATCAGTACTATCCCTGGCGCCGGCGCCACACACCGCCCCCACCAACGGGGCACGGGGGAAGGTAGCCCCCACTCTTCTTCAATCCCCAGCCTGTGCGCATTATTCATGCCCGCAGGCAACCCCTTTTCGGCCTCGTTCGCCTCAAATCTTATACCGATCTTCTCCTCTCGTCGTAAGCTATCTATTGGTACCAAAAACCCCATAAAAAATGCCATGAATCGAAAACTCCCAAATCACAACTTCTTGTGTTCCTCAACAAATTTTCAAAATTAAACTTAAATCCCTCCATTATCCATTCCCGAATGTTCAAGGGTAAGTTAATCGAACAAAACAACTCAGCAACCCACAAATTGCTACATTAAACAGCCACGAATTTAAACTTAGCATATTAACATATTCATCATATACATGTATGCATGTATCTATATGTGTGTATATAAATATTCCAACTCCAATACTCAATTGTCAATATAATTGCACAGAAATCATGATCCACGAAAAAATTTGATTAATATAATCAATTTTATACCAAAAATAAAAGATTAAATAAATGATGCAACAAACAATTTAAACATTGCAGAATTTAGTCTATGTATTCAGATTCAAAGGGGAAGAAAAGAGTCGAACTTGTCTCTTCAATGATTCGAAACTCGTCCACTCGATCGCTCCTTCTCTCCCTCCTCTCTTTCGTCTACACTTTTGGTTTATGTGCGTAAAACTAACGGCAGAAACCCTAGCCCCCTCTTTTCTTTTATATTTTCCCCTCTTTTTTATTTTAAAGAAAAATATTAAAAACTAAAATAAAAATAAAATAACTAAATAAATAAAAGGAAAAAATATACATAATAAACCCTAGCCCATACGTATATACCTAGCCTAGTCATTCTAGTCAAACTCAACCCAATTTCTCCCTAACCTAAACCAAAATTTAAAATAAAAGAAAAACCAAAGACCCAATCCAACGAGAATTAAAAATAAAAATAAAATCAACCATCTCACCATATCTTAAATATTCTTTCAACAATTTAGGCATACAAAAATCTATTTCCACATAAAGCAAGTAAGTTCAAAACAGTTTAAGTACAAATTAATTAATTAAACACATACAATACGTAAAACACTCAAGAAATTATTTAAATTTAAACCTTAAGGCACTTAAATTAAAACAAATTAATGCACTTAAATTAAAACAAATAATAAAAAAATAGCAAATAAAATATGAAATGAAAATGGCCTTAATGAAAATGACATCAAAATTACAGGGTATTACATTCTTCACGCCTAAGAAGAGGAATTCTGTCCTCGAAATTCATCTCATACATGAAAGAAAAAGCTCTGTATACTTTGCTTTTATTTCATCCTCCATTTCCCAAGTGGACTCTGCCTTATTGTGGTGGCTCCACTGAACTCGAACTAAAGGAATGGTTTTGGAATGAAGAACTTGATCCCTACAGTCAAGAATACAGTAGGGTTGCTCCACATATGTTGCATTTGGCTGCAACTCAATCTCTACAACCTTAATGTGCTGGTAGGTATTCTCATTGCTAAGGAATTTTCACAGCATAGAGACATGAAAAACGTTGTGCACCCTGTGCATCGTGTCTGGTAATGTCAATCTATACGCTACTGCCCCAACCCTGTCGATAATCATAAAATGACCTACAAAACGCAGTGCCAGCTTCCCTTTCCTTCTAAACCGCATAACGCCCTTCATGGGAGAAAGCTTGAGTAGAGCCTGATCCCCCACCTTTAACTCTAATGCATGAGTTCTTCGATCAACATAGCTCTTCTGTCTTCTCTGCGCAGTACGCATACATTCTCTAATATGCTAACTTTTTCTAAAGTGTCCTTAATGAACTCAGGACCCAAAAATCTATTCTCTTCAACTTTCAACCAGCGAACCGACGATCTATATGGATGTCCATACAGAGCTTCAAATGGTGACATACCAATAGTATTTTGATAAATATTGTTATAGGCAAACTCAACTAGTGGCAACTAACTCTCCCAACTACCTTTAAAGTGGAGTACATATGCTCGCAACATATCCTCCAAAATCTGATTAACTCTCTCAGTCTAACCATCAGTTTGAGGGTGATAGGTTGTACAGAGATGCAGAGTTGTACCCATCACCTGCTAAAAACTCTCCCAAAACCCTCATACAAAATTCGAATCCCTATCCGATATAATAGACAAAGGCATGCCATGAAGCTTCACTATCTCGGCAATGTAGAGCTTCGCGTATTGCTCTGAGGTGTAACTCAAGCGTAAGGGCAAGAAATGGGCTAATTTTTTCAATCTATCCACTATCACCCAAATAGCATCATGATTCCATTGTGAGGTGGGAAGTCCCGCTATGAAATCCATAGAGATGCTCTCACACTTCCACTCCAGTATAGGCAATGGTTGCAAAGACCCCAACAGTCTCTGGTGATCAATCTTGATCATCTGACAAGTGCTGCACTTAGAGACAAATATAGCTATGTCCCTCTTTATGCATGTCCACCAAAAATGTCGCTTCATGTCTTGGTACATTTTATCCCCTCCTAGGTGTACCAAAAACTAAGCACTGTGGACCTCACTCATCACTGCCCTCCTCAAATAATCATTGTGAGGAACCACTAATCACCATTTATACCTCAATCCTTTATCTCTACCCACTGTATAGAATGGTAACTCCCCAAATTTTAACTCGGCCACCTTCTCTACGCACTACGGGTCAGTAAGCTGATCTATAACTATCCTCCATATAATAGGAGGTGTAACCACCACATATGTTACAAAGGCATCAACACTGCTCAAGTCATTCCACTCTGCTTCTAATAAGGCAAATAAACTCGCATAGGGTCAGTGACTAAGTGCATCAGTTACTACGTTCGCTTTCCCTGGGTGGTACTAAAAATGATAATCTTTCACAAACTCCAACCACCTGAGCTGTCTCATATTTAGCTCCTTATATATGAATAGATACTACAAACTCTTGTGGTCACTGAATAACTTGAAGGTCTCACCCAAAAGGTAATATCTCCAAATTCTCAAAGCAAAAACCATAGCTACTAGCTCCAGATCATGCGTCGGGTAATTAAACAAATGACACTTAAGCTTACGTGAAGCATATGATATCGACCTCTCCTCCTGCATCAACACACACTCTAGACCCTGCAGTAATGCATCGGTGAATACCAAGTACTCAATACCGCTTTGAGGAGTAGCTAGGACTAGTGCAGTCGCCAACCTGCTCTTCAACTCATTAAATGCCGCCTGACAAGAGTCATCCCAAATAAAAAGGCACACCCTTCTTAGTGAGAATGGGTAAGCGGGCTAGCAATCTTAGAGAAGCCCAGAATAAACCAACGATAATACCCAGCCAACCTAAGAGAGCTGCGAATCACTAAAGGTGAGGTAGGTTGTCCCCACTCCAAAATTGCTGACACTTTACTTGGATCGACCGCTATCCCTTTCTCAAATATTACGTGACCCAAGAATTTCACCTCCTTTTGCTAGAAATCACATTTCTTAAATTTTGAATACAGTTGATGATCTCTCAGTGTCTACAGAACGATACAAAGATGTCTGGCATGATCCTCCTCTGACCTAGAATAAATCAGAATGTCATCGATGAAAACAATAACAAATTGATCTAAGTAGAACCTGAACATTCTATTCATCAGATCCATGAAGACAGCTAGGGTGTTTGTTCACCCGAAAGGCATAACCCGAAACTCATAAGATCCATATCTGGTAAGGAAGGTTGTCTTTGGTACATCCTGCTCCCTAACTCGAAGTTGATGATACCTGGTTCTCAAATCTATCTTAGAGAAGTAGGTGGCCCCTTCAACTGATCGAACAGATCATCAATCCTAGGCAACGGGTACTTGTTGCAGATTGTGACCTTATTTAATTACCTATAGTCAATACAAAGGTGAAGAGACCCATCCTTCTTTTTCACAAACAACACCGGTGCTCCCGACAGTGAACTACTTCTACGAAGGAATTTTTAACCAAGTTGTTGAATCTGATCCTTCAGCTCCCTCATTTCATAGGCGCCATTTGGTATGGGCCCCTTGCAATAGGCCTGGTGCCTGGAGCTTAATCTATCACAAAGTCTATCTCACGACTTTGTGGTAGTTCTGAATTTCCTGAAACACATCCTGAAAGTCTCGCGCCACTGGAATGCGATCCATAGAAATTGTATTTCCCTCTGAAGACTCCTCACTAATAAATAATGGGTGAATACTAGACCTTCCATTTGATTACGGCATAGCAACCAAACACATCTCTTGACCGGATATAGCAAAAAATTTGTTATATCATGGCAATTGACATGGGCATGATAATGCAATAACCAATCCATCCCGAGTATGACATCATATGATTTCATATCTAAGACCAACAGGTCTGCCAAGAACCTGAGTCTGTCGATGTTTATAGTGACCTAACTACGGTTTTCCTGTAAAATTGTACTAATCCTTAATGGTGTAGCAATACTAAATAGAGAACTACACGGTTAAATAGCTATACCAGATAATCTCACTAATGACGGAGTTTACTATTTATCAGAACTGACCCTAGTTTTGGTTCACATTCCTCCTTCTACGGGGTGGCATATGAATACTACCCCAATAATAAACTAAAACGTATAGCGTACGATTAGTCTTATACTTAGATTCTATTTATCAGAATACACAACGCAAATTAAAAATACTGTACGACAGCCCTAAAGACCCGAGAATACATGAACCTAGAATACTTTGATACCAACTTAAATACCCCCCAAAAAATTTATAGCATGCGGTGGCCAGTCTCATACACAAAATCTGAGAGATATTTACAAATAATAGCAACAAGCATAGGGTACAAAAGACAGAATGAAATAAATTTTAAAAACGGAATAGAAAGTCCATTCGAATCAAAATAAAATATTAAATAAATAAAGTACATGTCTGGTAATACAATTTGGAAGTCCTGTAACCCAAGGACCCCTTAACCAGAAAGAACAAGAGTTTTAACTCTAAATTAAAAACCAACAACTAAAGTCTCAAAAGAGTTCATAGTTTGAACTTGAAGAAGAGAATAAGTTCCTACTCTTTAACTGATGAGAGGAGATGTCTACCACAACTAAATCTCAATACTTTATCCTCGTGGTGGAAACGGCTTGGGACCTGAAATATCAACAAGTGGGTTAAACTCACGAGCAAGCCCTCTCTACTACATCCCAATCAGAGAATCGGTATACATACCCTCAGTATGAGGGACACAAGAGAAAAAATATAGGTGTAAACATACAGGTCATTCCTTATCCAGTTCATATTTTCAAAAATAACTGTCATCTTTTACAATGTCCCAACAAACCCTTATCATACAAAAATGAACACATTTTTTAAGTTCAAAACAAAGAAACATAAGCATGTATTTTATTAAATCTAAGCAATTCTGACATGCCGCCATTATTATCCTTGGATACACTAATAGGCATTAGCAATCCTGACATGCCCCCTAACAATCCTTACATGCCTCCTTTAACTTTAGATACCTTAATAGGTATTGGCAATTCTAACATGCCCTCTGGCAATCCTTACATGTCTTCCAAACTAACCTACTACATGAAATAAAAGAAGGTGCATAACGATTTAAATTGCGCAAACATATGAATTTAATTTAACGAAAATTCCACCATCACAATACAATTAACACTTTTACAACTAAACCTAACTAGGTATCTCATGCACAAAATATGATTTCAAATAAACACAATGAAGGAGTAATATTCTAACCCACAATTTAAAGACCAACCATCAAGTCACCTCTCCCACGTACTTAAGTCATTGAGAGTGTCAAACATATTTCAAATCTATGTTTCCAGGCCTAAACTATGGTTAAGAACTTTACCCAATTATTCTAGAATTTTTTGGAATTTTTCAGTAATTTAAAAGAATATTTTTCACTCAAAAGAAAAAAAAAATAATTACTTTTGAACACACTTTTAAAAAAAGGTTTTATAACAAGGGAATTTAATTACATAAAAAAATTTAAAACCCAAGCTTATTTAACCCCCAGGAAACTAAATTAAAATTTTGAGAATTTTCTGAAATATTTAAGTATTTTTAAAAAATGATTTTTTGAAAATTTTTGAGATTTTTCAAAGATTTTTTTTAAAAAAATATCAAACTAATCCAGACTGGGCCCAGAGGTGGGCCCCGGCAAGTGGGGCCCATAAGTACCTTCCTCGGTGCCTGCCGGCGGGGCGTGTGGGGTTAGGTTGCCCCCCGATCTTCTTTAACCCCCAGCCTGTGTGTACTGTTCATGCGCACAGGCAGCCCTTTTTCGGCAACTTCCCGGCCTCTGTTTGCCTCAAATTTTATACCGATATTCTCCTCTCGTCGTAAGTTATCTATTGGTACCAAAGCCCCATAAAAATTGCTACGAAATGAAAACCCCCAAATCATAACTTCTAGTGTTCTTCAACAAATTTTCAAAATTAAACTTAAATCCCTCCATTATCCATTCCTGAATGTTCAAGGGTAAGTTAATCCAGCAGGAACAACTCAGCAAACCACAAATTGCTACATTAAATAGCCACGAATTTAAACTTAGCATATCAATATATTCATCATATACATGTATGCGTGTATCTATATGTGTGTATATAAATATTCCAACACCAATACTCAATTGCCAATATAATTGCACATAAATCATGATCTACGAAAAAATCCGATTAATATAATCAATTTTATACCAAAAATGAAAGATTAAATAAATGATGCAACAAACAATTTAAATATTGTAGGATTTAGTCTATGTATACAGATTCAAAGGAGAAGAGAAAAGTCGAACTTGCATCTTCGATGATTCGAAACTTGTCCACTCGATCGCTCCTTCTCTCCCTCCTTTTTTTCGACTACACTTTTGGTTTCTGTGAGTAAAACTAACGGCAGAAACCCTAGCCCCCTCTTTTCTTTTATATTTTTTCTCCCTAACTCAAACCAAATTTTAAAATAAAAGAAAAATCAAAGACCCAATCCAACGAGAATTAAAAATAAAAATAAAATCAACCATCCCACCATATCTTAAATATTTCTTGAACAATTTAGGCATACAAAAATCTACTTCGCACATAAAGCAAGTAAGTTTAAAACAGTTTAAGTACAGAAGAATTAATTAAACACATACAATACGCAAAGCACTCAAGGAACAATTTAAATTTAAATATTAAGGCACTTAAATTAAAACAAATAAAAAAATAGCAAATAAAATATTAAATGAAAATGACCTCAAAATTACGGAGTATTACATGGAGTGAAGTGATTTGGCTTTAAGGAAAATCGAAACCGCTATGTTTTGGTTTGTCATTTCATCAGCTACAGTTTTTTTTCTTAATTTAGTAAAATGTTAGGATACTTTTGTCATTTTACAACTCCATTGAGGGAAACTAACCATAAGCTCTTAAATGCACAATTCTCATATTTGGGGTGTTTTTTTGAACGGGAAGGGTGAGATATGCACTATATTGTACTTATAAAAAAAAATTATATATATATATATATTGAATATTTTTCACTTTACCCTTTTATGTTGAAAAATATCTGTTGTTGCTTCTCTTCTACCATCATTGTGTTGTGATTGAAAATACCGAATCCGCGCCTTAAAAGTGAAACTAGAGCAATTGTTATTATTAGAGCAATGCTACACGTCATGAAAATATTTCATAAATTTTTATTTTGAATGATGTGGCAATTAAATGGTGAGTTAGTATTTGTGGGATTCCCCCAATACACGGAATGTCAATGGTATTATCACTTGCCACATCATTCATGAAAGTAATTCATGATAAAATTTCATGACGTTTAGCATTTCCCGTTATTATTAATAGTGTCATTATTTCTTCGTGAGTAAGATTCATTAATCAGAAACCATCTAGATACAAAAGAGAGGGATTTATCCCCATAGCAAAAACAATACAAGTACCAATAAAATTATACAAGGAAGCCTCCAACTCCAAGCAAAATTGAATAGAAAGAAAGTTACAAGAGCTAGCTAAGAACAGGACAGAAAATCCTTTGAAAGAAGTAAAATCTAGCAGCAATCTGGAAGTTGGACTCAAATCCGAGAACCCATCTTAAACACAAACCAGCATAACCATTAAGGTCTAAGAGCCACCAGCTTCTGCAAAAACCAACTGGAGAAATACTCATCACTTGGCCCGCTGCCAATCCCAGCAATTATAGCAGTACCATGTATCAAATTAGAGATGACAATACTTAACACGACAAAGAATAAGTGGGGTTGGGTTTGGCTTAATCGTGCTCGAATTGTAATCGCGTCCAATTGAATTGACACAACTAATTAAACGTGTTGTGTTTGTGTTTGACACGCCAACCTATTTATAATTCAACTACACCTGTTTAACTAAACGTGTCAGACAAACGTATTGTGTTCGCGTTAGAAACGTCCATTTTAATTTTTGAAAAACGTGTTGTGTTAGTGTTAAAAATGATTCGTTTAATTAAACATATCGTGATCATGTTGATTTGACCTTAATAGTATGAAATTTTAATTAATCGTGTCGTGTTACTCATTTATTAAATAAGTTATGCGTGTCGTGTCATGTTATGTAATCCATTTAATAATTGTGTTGTGTTTGTGTCAGTTTTTTTAACACAAATCATAATTGTGTTGTACTCGTGTTTATGAAAAACGTGTTGTGTTACTATATAACATGATATCTGTCGTGATACGACCCAAACACGGTATACCCAGATGAATTGTCACCCCTCATATTACACTAATGCACAAAACTGAACCAGAATCTGCATGTACCAACTGTACCCAACAAGGAAAGAAATGTCCTCAGTCACTACAAATAGCAACATAAATTTGCAAAATTCAGAAACATAGCATACCCAAACATATTGAAAGAAGTACCATGAACACAGAATAGCTTTAGTATTTTATTTTTAAATTTGTTCCAAATCCACCAAAGAAAAAAAAAATTACCAGTGAATTTTTTTATCAAGGGCTAAGGCCTCGAATATTATACATATCTGTGTAGGCGGAGTGTATTTGTGTCTGTTTGAATGACCAATGTTTTACATACCCTGAACAGTACTGGAAATCGGAAAATCTAGTACCAACTTATCCATCATCCCCCCCTCCTCTCAGATATATACATGTTATATTCTGGACAAAGATTCTCTTCAGTCAAATTTTTCTCTTAAACTTTACGGACTCTCTTCAATCAAATTGAACTCCACAGACCCTCTTCAGTCAAATTTACCGCAGATCTTAATATTGTGATTCAAATTCAGCCACATCATCGTCTTGTTAAATTCAAATTTGAAATTTCTATTACAACTGAATTGATAAGTGTTAAAATTGAACAAAATCAGAGTCCCAGGATGTCTACACCGATTAAGAAAACTTAATGTCAAACTCTATGCTCATAAACAGAACCCAACGTCGGTCTAGCCGAACTTAACATCTGACATTAGACTTAACATTTGACACTAAGACCAACACAGGAGAGGATGTAATCTAAATATATAGTAGATAGTGAGGACATGCCTGCCCTGTTATTTTAATTACAGATGATCAATACATTTCTCTAAAAGGCAATATACGATCTACAAACAGTCATTCATCGATCAAATGTTCCACTAAGATATGGTAATTGCTCTACAGCATGATTCTATCCTAAGAATAACATACCCAGTATGTGCAACTGATACAAAAGACTGATTTGAGCAACCCTACCCACAAAACAAATATATATATACACAGGATGCTATCTCGAATCAGCTGCTCTACAATTCAAACAGCTGAACAACTGCAAACAGGGTCTCTGGGATGTTGCTAAACCCTCTGATCAAAGTCGAAGAAGCTGGGTTGGGGCTGCCCACTTGGAGTCTGGTTGTTGGCCATTAAGCGAGACATATGAGGCTGTTGTTGCTGTTGGGGCTGCAGAGTTTGGTTGGCGCTGAAGTGATGAAACGCCTGCCGGTGGGAGGAAAATTGAGGGGCCAAATCTCTGCTGAAAGGGTTTCCATTGATGGCTGGCATTTGGCTGGTTGCTATCTTAAGCCTTTGCACTTCTTCCCTCAAAGCTTCATTTAGAGCTGCATGCAACATATTCATTATATAGATTAATAATCCTCATGTCACTTGGATTAAATAAGAAACTGTTTAGTAAAGTAGGTGTGAATTTATCAAGTCGAGATGCTGTTACCCAAGGACGCATCAGAAAATGAGAGAGAATGGACTATTTCACATAAAAAAAAAAAATTCCTAGTTGGTACACACACCCATCCCCAAAGAATTATTTCCACCCAAGAGGACTTGATCCTTAGACCTAATACTTGCTAGGCACTAGGGCCAAGTTCTTTATCCACTTGAGCCAACCCCTTGGGGTATTTCACATAATTTTCATGGCTTTAACACACGAGTACTTTTTTAACCTATGCTTATAAAACAAAATATATTCAAGCATGTAGTAGGTGCGGGCTTGAAGTATGCAACTTTTTCAGTTTTGATGATTTCCTCCTGAAGACAAACGGGAAGTAAACAATGCATACCATCTCGAAGATGCGCTTCTTGTTCCAACGCCTGTAACCGTAGTTTGAGTTCCTTGTTGTCAGCAGTCAATCCAGTAGTGTCTCTCTGCATAACATGAAATGACAGGGACAAGCATGACCTCTCATTGTTTCTATGTATAATTGAGAACTTGGGTTAGATAGTAAATTATATATTAAACAGGCAAAGTAGCAAAACATTATAGTGTAACAGTATAGAAACAGTTGAGCAGCTTCGAAAGCGGATCTTTTAAGTAGCAAATCTCAAGGGATTCCAATTGTCAAATACAGTAACGCAGTAAGATTTAACATGAAAGAGGATGGAGGAAATGACATGATACCCCTTCCATAAAGCAAGTAGATGCAGGAAGAATATTATCACAGTGTCTCACCAACTAATGTCAGATATACCTCTATTAAATGAGAAGGGCCCATAAAATAACAAAAAAAAAAATCTTATGAGATCCTTCTGTCTACTGTTGTACGATGCCAGGGTAAACATCACCTAGAATACCAGAAATGGCAATGCACCAGAGTCTATTGACTATCACAGGAACCAATTTAGTTAAAAAGTATCAAATTAAACAATTTATATGCAACTTCTATGCAAAGTTCTCACTATTACAATGCAATAAAAACTGATGAGAATTTTTCCAACTAAGTTGAGAGCAAAGTACCAAACCTTGAATGACAACTAGAACCTTGTTATTGAAATGCAGCTGGCCACCTTTGAGACTTGATAACAAGAAAATGTGTGATAAACTCTGCTTTAAATTTCAACTTCAAATGCTCCAAAAGTGGTGCAAGTGTGTGGAGATTAATGGAAGGTCAAATCTATGCACAATCATTTACCCAAAAAAAACTATGCACAATGGAGAATGATTAACAGAAGAACTAAGAACAATATATAAGCTGAGTGGCATATTTGATATGTTGCAGAACCTTGTCAAAAAAGGAACTAGACAGGTTAATGTCCTGGTTAATTTCAACTTATAAATAACAGGCAAAATGGCAATGACAGATGATGCTATTCCACGATATAGTCATTTGTGATTTGTAGAAAGAAAAATGTTATGATGTGGGTGCGAATGTAATACCCCGCTCCAACACATGGTATGATATTGTCCGCTTTGGGCCTAAGCCCGCACGGTTTTGCTCTTGGGTTTTACCCCAAAAAGCCTCATACCATTTGAAGAGAACATACTACATATAAGCATATCCCCCCTTTTTCACACCCAGGCGATGTGGGATTGAGCACATTGTACCCTGTCAGTGTGGTAGCTCAGCCCAATGTCTGTCTTCGCACCCGCCCACTCACACCAGTCCACAAGGGTTACTACAATCCACCCCCCTACGAGACCTGACGTCCTTGTCGGCACACTTCCGGCTGGGTTCAGGCTCTGATACCAACTGTAATAACCCGCTCTAACACATGGTATAATATTGTCCGCTTTGGGCCTAAGCCATCACGATTTTATTCTTGGGTTTTACCCCAAAAGGCCTCATACCATTTGAAGAGAGCATACTACATATAAGCTCATCCCCCCTTTTCCACACCCAGGCGATATGAGATTAAGCACCTTGTACCCTGTCAGTGTGGTAGCTCAGCCCAGTGTCTGTCTTCGCATCCGCCCACTCACACCCGTCCACAAGGGTTACTACAACGAACTTCCTGAGGGCACCCTCTGGACTACTCTTGTAAAAATACTTGATTTAACTTATACCAAGGTGAGCAAAAAAAATTTCCCCCAACATTACTAGAAATATTATAGGACTTCCACAGATAATTCTGAACTATCTATGATCTTCCACAGGGTGAGATAATTCAGTTTAATTTATGCTAAGGTGTCACATGTCTCCTCACATTTGTTTCACATCATTTCAATCTAACATGCAAAAGGTATGGCCGTCCCTCCACCCACCAACTCTCTCTCACTCTTTTGTCATACAAACTTTGCATTTGTGAACTGCCAATGAGAGTGAGCTGCTTAGGCTTGTGGGGTATGTAAACTCTCTCTCTCTTCATTGGCAAAAAACACTCCCTACAGAAGACACTTTAAACTTGGGTATGTGAAAGAAGATTATATATTTGCATGAATGTTTGTGATTGTAAAAGGTTGATTATTGCAGATTCCCAGGAAAATGATGATAAGGTGCAACAGGTGTTGCTTATACAGCTGAACGAGGATACTCAATATGATTATCAATTACCTCTCATTACTCATTAGCATGAAATTGAAGATACAGTTCTGTTCCTGGTTCATGGCAATAATATGTAAAGAGAGGATAGAACATACAAAGAAATTGGAATGACAGTTATGTCTTAGCTTTAAATGGCATTGTCCATTTAAATAAGGGTTATATACACTGATCTCCCTTGAGGTTTGCCCCAATTACACATGGATGAAACTTTTGAAAACTCTTGCATCGTGTTCCCCTCAACTTTGGAGTCGTGATTACAAATATCCCCCTCCATCCAAAAAACCATTAGTTCCATCAAAAGTATTGCATGCAGTGACCAAAATGCCCATCAACTCTTCTGAAATGATGTTATTACCCTTAGAATGTCATTAAATTACAAAATGGACATTTTCATTCACAAAATGACCCTTCTCTCTCCTCCCCACTCATTGCCGCTACCCCAACCACAGCCTCAACTCCTGCCACCACCACCACTACCACCTCTCTCTTCTCTGGCTCTCTCTAATTTCTAAAACCGCCACACCCAAAGGGTTTTCAACAGTGAAGACCCATTTGCTATTCTATAGACATATGGCTGGATAAAGAGGTATGTGCCATACAAAGTGCTCCTATTTGTAAATAAATCTTGGATATAAATTGAACAAAATCCCTGTAGTATCATTAAAGTGGGTTTAGCTGATGGGAAAGCAAGTCGATTATATATTAGGGGTGTCTCTGACTTTGTCTCTGCAAACTTGTTGCAAGTATTTGAAGTTCTTGCTATATATCCATTGTGGCTTACAATCTCAGTTTTCGGTTTTCTAGTTCTTATTTCTATATATGATTTTGCATAATAAACTTCAATCCCTCACAGCTAACTCCTTGAGATTAACCAGCTCCCTGCTCTAAATTGTCACCTAATTTGTTCAGAATGTAATTAAAAGCAACAGGCATATTGCTTTTAATTACAAGAGAAGACCTATTTGTGATTCTATATATATATATGTATATTTATATACTAAATGTATTACAGGCTTACAGCTAAGTTACATCTTTATTCATATACAGAATTATGCATACTACACTCAATTCATTCAATAATCTACATAGAACAGAGAACATTACGGTTGGTTTTCGAACCTCATTCATAAACATTTTGATTTAGTATAGCTATATCGATAGATATATAGATGCACATACGCACATATGCATATACATAAGCCACCACCCGAAATGATTTCTTTTTATTATTACTATTATTGCAAGGGATTGGAGTAGATCGACAAGTTTGGTGGTGGTGGTGGTAGAAGGTTGAGAGGTACGTGGTGGCCATGGTTGGGGAGTGGTGGTGAGAGGTTGTGGCCGTGATTGGAGGTGGTGGAGAGAGGTGGTGGCCATGGTTGGGAGTGGTGGTGGCGGTGGTAGGAGGTTGAGAGGTGGTGGTTGTGGTTGTGGTTAGAGGGTAGTGGTGTAAGAGGTGGAGAGGAGAGAGTGAACAAAGAGATGGAAGAAGAGAAAGAAGAGAGAGGGAGAATAAATAAAATAATAATATAGGCAAATATGTCATTTTACAAATGGGTAAATTACAATCTCCTTCCCTAAGATTTGGCTTAATTACACACGAATGAAATTTGAGCAAATTTTCGCAATGACCTCCCTGTAACAGATAGGGCCTTACGGACATCAATTTTTGTGAGTGATTTTACGTTTTACCCTGACTATTTCAATAATAAAAATAAAAAAATATCTAGGTATGTGAAATTACTAGTTTGCCCAATTCCATCCCATCTTCTTTTGTAACACCCTCCAAAACCCTAGTTGCCAAACCCAACTCAAAAGCAATCCACTAGTAGAAAAAAGATTAATTTTCTGAAACTCATAATTTTTTCTATTTTATTTTAGATAGAGAGTAGGTTTTTCTTTGAATTCAAGCTTCATCAATGGTTGCCAAAAGTTGAAGGCAAGGCCATCGGCATGTGACAAAACGACCTCGCCAACATCATCCCCAACCACGACAATAGAACACCTATGGCATCAACCAACAGAACAAAAAATTGTTATGTTTGTCTCTCTCTCTCTCTCCCTCTCTCTCTCACACACACACACACACACAACGGTGAAATGAAGACAGTGTAATCAACGGTGTTGTCAAGATGCCGTCGTCAGGATCGGAGTAACATTGCTTGCTGTTGTTGATGTCGTGTACATCGTCAAAGAGGACGTTTTCTACGATGATGTTATAGCCAAGATTTGAGGTTTTTGTCTCTTCCTCGTCTTTTTCTAAAATCCTCAAAACCCCATCAACCAAACTGATTGAATCACAGTTCAGAATCAAAACGCTGGAAAGCCAAATTAATCAAATAGATATTCCAAGCTTGCGTCTGAAACCTCCTCCAGATTCAATCAACCTCAAGCAGATTCCAAGACTTGTTCATATTCACATAGACTCCTCCATGGCTAAAAATTTTGATTGAATTTTAGAAAGGTGGGAGGAGGCTAATTAAGAATATATATCTATCTATATATATATATGAGGTGCGCGACTGTTGCTAGCCAGTCGCCCATTTCATTGGGCCATGTGTGCTGTGTTTTTTCCTTGGTTTTCTTAAATCAGTCATCGATTCACGAAACCTTAAAAAAACGCAATCTGCTCCTTTTTTTCTTTCTTTCTCTCTTTTTCTCTAAAAATCTAAATCAGAAAGCTCTCTCTCTTCTTTCTTTCTCTTTATCTAAAAATCTATACCTGAAAGCTCCCTCTCTTTTTTCTCCAAATCTAAACCAGAGAGGACACTCCACTCCTCTCCAAATCCAAACACCTCTCTTCCCAATCCAAGAACTTCGCCAATGTTTTCATCGCTATAGTTGCCTCTAGTGTTCTTGGCCTTCCTTACACCTTCAAGAGGACCGATTGGATCATGGGCTCACTCATCCTCTTCTCTGCCGCCTTCCTCACCTACCACTGCATGATGTTGTTCATCCACACTCACCGACGACTCCAATCCCTCCACAGCTTCACTAAGACCAAGATCTCCTTCGGCGATCTTGACTTCGTCGTCTCCGCCGCTTGTCCCAATTGTTCTCAGTCCCACAATTTGTACGCCGAAGCATTCTTCATATGTGGTTGTTGTCACTTCTAATTGTGGTTGAATTCGATCCATCACTGACTCATTTGGCCACTCTAATTATTTTTGCTAATGTAGTTGATGTCGGAGCAATGGGTGTGGTTATGGTGGAAGATGTGTTAATTTTCCTAAAGAATAGACCTGTTAATTTTTCAATGTTATTGCTTATGGGTTGCTACCAATGTTACCCGGACTCGGGTATGCGTGCCGGACACCGGTGGGTATCTAAAGGTCGGATTCGTTGATCTATCAAATTATAGGATACGTGGACCCGACTAAAAAGTGTCCAATATTTAGACATGGGTACTTGGACACTTGTAAGGAAAAAAATATACAATTTTTAATATATGAGCCATCAGTTTTATTACTATTTTATTTAACAAAATAAGAAAGAGTTGTAAAATTATATTATTTTATTACCATATATGTTTAATAAAATGAAGAGGAGTTGCATCACACGTGGTATGATACACAATATACATTAAAAGTAAAGGTACAGAACTGGGTTTAACAAAAAAAATTTGGTGCATTATTGTAATTAATGATTTAACTAATGGTTTACGACTCTAACTAATGGTAATAGTTTACAGTTGTAATCCATTACTCTTTTCAAGAGGCTAAACATTTACAGATTGGACACATGGTATCATATTGACCACTAAAAACATATTAGTCAAGTAGCAAGGCACATGTTGGTCTCAAAGTGTGGGTTATAATTGATTGTGGCGGGTTACAGTTGTATATAATTGACTGTGAGTTACAGTTGTATATCATTGATTGTGGCTTATAAATTATAATTGATTGTGGGTTAATTGACTGGAATAGTAATTAAATACTTTATTTTAATCTTAAGTAACAAGCCTATAGCCCGTAAAAAATGTAAAAAGTAACTTTTTGGGGTCCAAGTTATATCATATATATATATATATAAATATATATATATAGATAATATATAAATATATATATAGTATATTATATGATACATGACAACACACGCTATCTTCTTCAACCTCCCAAAGGGGCCAAAACCTTATTTTTGCACCAGGTTCAATTTCGAACAGAGGCCTTACTTACAACATCATTTGTAGCCGATCAGTCGTGTTCGGAACAAAGATGAACCATATGACACATATATCATGTCCGTGTCCTGTCGACACGAACACTCTCGTTGGTGCCAGCAAGTCTGAGTAACACAGGTTGCTGCTATTATAATTTTAAGTGTAGAAAGAAAGAAAGAAAGAAGAGAGAGCCTTCTGGTTTAGATTTTTAGAGAGAGAGAGAGAACAAGCATATTGCGTTTTTTGAAAGTCTCGTGAATCGATGACTGATTTAAAAAAAATAAAAAAAGGAAAAAAAACACAGCACACGTGGCGCAATGAAATGGGCGACTCGCTAGCAATACACATGGCTAACGACTGTTGCTAGCAAACCTCTATGTGTGTCAGAGACAAAGTAGTTAAAATTTCCATGGAGTTGGTTGCTTAAGGATTAATCAGTGGTTGGATTGAAAACTCACTGAGTTGGGTTGGATCGAAATTAGTACTTGATTAGATTTAGTGTTAAGGTTTTCATTTTATTAACATATCTATGTGGGTATTTGACTATGATCATTGTAAACTCCATTGATAAACATAGTTCAAGAGCATATGATCAAAACCTATGTTACCTGGACTCGTCGGTGTCGCCAAGAGTGTCCATGTCAACACGACATGACACGGACACAGAATATGAATTAGACTCTTCACTTTTCTATCGAACACGGCAGACATTCACAGTGTTGGTTGCCTCACTACTCAAATGATGGTCTGGTTCGAAATAGCAAAAGGTTAAAGACCTCTAAGTTTTGGTGACTCGCTACTTGACCAATATGTTTTAATGGTCAATATAATACCACGTATCCAATCTGTAAAGGTTTAGCCTCTTGAGAAGAGTAATGGTTTACAGTTGTAAACTATTACCACTAGTTACAACTAGAAACCTAATAGTACAGCTCGAAACCATTACTATTAGTTACAGCTGTAAACAACTAGTTATTGTTGTAACTAATGGTTTACAGCTGTATCATTAATTACAATTCTGCAACATTTTTAAAAAAAAACTCAATTCTGCACCTTTACTTTTAATGTATATTGTGTATATATATACATAGTAATACTTGGATACCAAGTGTGATGCAACTCCTTCTCATTTTATTAAACATATATAGTAATAAAATAATACAATTTTACAACTCTTTCTCATTTTGTTAAATAAAATAGTAATAAAACTGATGGCTCATACATAAAGAACTGTATAATTTTTTTTCCTACAAGTGTCCAAGTACCCGTGTCAAAATATTGGACACTTTTTAGCTGAGTCCTCGTATAATTTGATAGATTAACGAATCTGACCTCTAGATACACACTTGTGTCCAACACCCGTACCCGAGTCTAGGTAACATAGAATTCAAAACACAATTAAGTTGGTTTTCATATCAAGTGTTTGATAAAATGTGTAAGTTGGTATTATTTTTTTTTTTTCCAGTAAAGGTGGTATTATTATTATTATTATTAAGGCAAAAACTTTTGAATTACGAACAATCGGAAGGCATACAGTCCACAAGCCAATGAGACCTAGAAACCCAACCACAATCCCCTTGTTTCCAAGTCAATGCCCAATGGCTCATGAAATTATATTTGGTTAATCTTTTATACACACACACATCTTCATTACAGGCTAATTTCCCTTTCATTTGGATTAATTGCAAGTGAGAGATTGAGTTCAAATGATTAAAATCCAAATGATTTTTCCTCTGTTCATCAATGGAATTCATTTAAGAGAGAAGGTCGTGGAGGAGAGATGCGTGAAATAGGAGAAGATAAGGGTATTTTCGCCCATGAAAATGAGACCTTTTGTAATTTGGTGACATTCTAAGGGTAATAACATCATTTCAGTTGGTTTGATGGACATTTTGGCCGCTGCAACTAATTATTTTGATGGCACTGACAGAATTTTGGCCAGAGGGGGGTATTTTTCATGATAGGCCAAACCACAAGAGAACACGGTGCAAGATTTTGCATAAGTTTCATCCGTGTGTAATTAGGACAAATCTCAGGGGAGGTCATTGTATTTTACCCTTTACAAATAAGATTTTTCATTCTTTTTATTATTAATTATTCGGGCTATTATGGTAAAATCACCCTAAAATGTGACGGTCATAAACCATAAACTGTTAGAGGAGAGGTCAATGTAAGATTTTTCAAAAGTTTCATCCGTGTGTAATTAGGACAAACCTCAAGGGAGGTCAATATATTTAACCCTTTAAATAGAGGATAAGAGAGTTCATCCAACTGCTCAAAATGGATAAAACTTTAATTTGGGGGAACTGTTTCACATCATGAGGTAGATCAACACAATTTCAGAGACCTCAAAGAATATAAGTGATATTTGTAGAATTCAAACATGAATTTAACCTTCCATCATTGTTTTTACTGCACTATCTCAGCGTAGAGTAAACAAAACAACAATAAAACAAAATTCTACATAATACAATTTTAAAATTAGTATAGAATGTTTAATACGCAAATCCTTCTCTCTTCCCATTTACCGGACAAAAAACAGAGATTATTCTCACCATTTATCAGTCCATATTAAACCAACAACACCTAGCAAAATGAATGATATGGTCAGTTTTGACTTTTGACTGATATATTGAGTTCTCTCTCATCCTTTCCTAGGATACATCACAAGAAGAGGACAGATAAATACATCAAAACAAAGATGTCTAAAATTCAAACACTTACCGGCATAACTAATTATTAGTACCTACATAGGGTACCAAAAGTGTCAAAAGCATGCGTAGTTAAGCATATTAAACTAAACAAGTAACCCTAAAACTCATACAATGGTGCACATAAAGATTTAATGTATAAGAATAGATGCATCACCATCCATATTTCCCAATTTGTCTTTTACATCTAAAGATCAAAGTTTAACAGACTCCAAATTGTGCAACTAATTCTCTCAAACTTTTTGGTTTACTCCTTAGGCTCCATCTGGATTACGGTAAGAATGAGGGAAAGGAAAGGAGAATGGTGAAAAATGCTTACTAATGGATTCTTTTGTAACAAACAATCAAGCATTATCCTTTCCTTTTCTTACCTTCATTCTAAGATTTAAACAAAGACATAAATCGGGTGGCAACTCATTTCACATAAAAGGCCAAAATTTTCCAAAATCCAAGGTATTGTGGTCTGCACATATCAACCAAATCAATAGCACTTCTGTGGAAATGGCATAAAATAATAGGAACGGCTCTCAATTCGTGTTCTGATAGCAAATGTTTTATTTCAAGCAAAAAAATTCTCTCTCACCGTACCCCCCCAAACAAACAAACACAAACTAAAGAAACATATATTTAAATAAAAATAGCAGTGAAAAAAAATGAACTTATGAACACTACTCTTAAACCACCATATAGATGTAGAAAAACAAATGCACAAGTTTCACAATGCTTATAATCATGGAAAATCAAACACTTATAATCATGGAAAATCATTAAATAAGTTGTAAATTGGTTCCAAGTCAAAGTCAATCCTTGGTTCTATAAAATACTAGGAAATAATATATACACTCATTTCTAAAGTTATAAGCATAATGAATGGTCCATACCTGTAGCATTGTGACCTGTGCAGAGAGGGTGGTTGCTTCCGTCTGAAGTGTCTGTATCTTTCTCTCCAGCTCATTCGTGTATCGTGTTTTCCGCTCCTTCGAACGTGCTGCAGATTGCCTATTTGCAAGAATCCTATAACAAACGTATAATAAAAAATCACAAGAGTAATCAGTTGTTCAGTGCAAACACGCAATTACTACTAAAACCCTTGACTGAGACCAAACCATATTCTCCGCACTAAAGGAAATAAAAAATTGGAAAGAGAGAACTGAGTTAAAGGAGAAGGGGGGGGGGGGGGGGGGGGGGGGGAGGGGAAGGATACAGATCAATCAGGACCAATAATCAAACATGATAGCTGATAATAAAAACTAAGAAAATAGATGAAGTCAAATATTTGGGTAATTGAGTCTTTTTGTTATTAGTCGTTGTAATTTCTTAGTAATAAAAAATTTACTCCACTAAGACAAAAAAAAAAAAAGTCAGATTAACGCTGTTGGGAGACCTGAAATTTTGGTTTCTAACACTTTTCCTCAATTTTCCGAGAAACCAAACAAAGACTTGAAACCCAAAACCAAATATATAATCAGAACAATATCGTTCTATCTGTCACTCAATCAACCAACACACAAAATTGATAAATCAAACCATCAAATTGCTGAGAAGAAAATATTACAAATGAAATTCAACAAAATTGAATAAAAAAAAAATTAGGAAAAATAAAAAGTGTCTACTTATTGGGTAAAAATGGTGAAACCTTTTAGCTCTCTTGGGATCAATCAGAGAGAGTTCAGCGAGTCTATCAGGAGCCAAAGCCTTCTTAGCACCGTCCAACATCCACTCCGTCTCAAACGACGATGTGCAACCGTCCATCGAGTTGCTGTGCCTGTGATGACCACCCACTCTCTTCTCATCCGCCGTGTTCACGCCAAATCTCTCGGAATCACAGCCGTCTGCGGCGGAGCTAAAGTCAAGGCCATCGAAGAAGTCGGCGTCGACGGACAAGCTCCTGAAGTGGCTGCTGATCGGAGCCACCGGCTCGGGCTTGGGCTTGGGCTTGCCGCGGCCGTTGAATGAGTCGGAATCGACGGTGGTGATGGGGAGGTTAGCGGTGTCAGAGGAGAGCAGAGAGGGGATATCGAGGTTGAAGTCGGCCATGTCGATGTCGTCGTCGAGGAGAATGCTGTCCGGAAAGCGGAAGAAGGTGTCGGAGTGAGCCCGCCGGTGGTGGCCCCTCCGATTTGGGGTTTCCGGCATCTGGTCAATGCCCGAATTCGGGGTAGCAATGGGCTTTCCGGCGAATACTGGGTCCATCTTCTTTGTGAGTGATTTGATTATGGTCTCTATTGGTCTGGCAATTATTTACCAGACAGAGATAGAGACATGATAATGACATAACGTTCTTCACCAGAGAGCGTTTTCCATTACCATAATAATAATAAGTGTATAACCGAATCAAAGCGACCCAATGCTGAATTTTAAACTGTGCAGAACTAAAAATGACCTAATTAACAGAAATATGTTATTTTGTCCCCTGCTTCATATGGGTTTTCTTTATGTTAATTACTATAAATTTACCTAATTATAAGACATATCGAAACAAGTTCTTATTAGTCTAAAACTATTAGTAAATATGTGTAAATGGGTATGTCCAATGCTAGTATTAAAAGTACAAAGACTTTTCAACTGTTATATATAATTCTAATATTATTTGCGGTAGAATACGTAAATAATATTATATTAAAAAGAGATTTTATTACATCTTACCCCGCACTTACAATAATATTATATTAAAAAGAGTTTTCATAATATATAATCCTAATATTATTTGTGGCCGAATATTTACCATATTTATTTTCTTTTCTCATAAAATTTTTTAGATTAAACAAAAAGTCATCATCAAAGTAGTATACCACATCGACATCAATAGAGTAGTAAGTCATTAGTTTCTCTCTTTCTAGAAGATAATATTAGGATTTGACCAATCAAATTTACTTTATATTTATTTCTTTAAATTTGTTGGAATTTAGGTCTAATTTTCTTTTATTTAATGGTTCATTGTTGCTCTGGGTAATGAAAGGTGTTTTCTTTTTCTTTCTTTTTTAAACGGAATTACTTGAATCTTATGACGGTTACAAATTGACTTTTACGTGAAAGACAATTAAATAGGTTGAAGGACATTTTATATATTGCTTTAATGCATTTATATATTATAAAGACCCCTTGATTTTTCTACCATTATAAAAGACTGATATTTAAAATATTCAGTCATTGATTTCTTACTTGAATAAAAGTGTGTATTTGCTTTAGGGTTCACATGTTTTGACTTTTAATTACATAGCGAAGTAATTGCTTGTAAAAAGTTTTTAATGAGTATAAATTTATATGGTACACATTGTTAATAGCCGACAGATATAGAGTAATAGTGATTGAAAATTTGTACGATTCTTTTAATGCATATTGATGATGCAGAAATCGACACGCGATCCGGGTGAAACACAAACCTGTAAAAAAATCGAGAAAGCAACAGCGCGGTGTCGGCCGATTACACTCCGACGCTCAAGTCAGATATCTGAAAGGATTTTTTAAGTTATAAAGGCACTCAGAGGGTATTAATTGCGTGTCTGGTATATGGAATGTCTCTATATTTATAGCATTCATATCCGAACATGTTTTAACAAGAGACTGGCTCTTTAGTTTTTCAGACTTATCTGGAGATAGAAAGTCCTGGTCAAAGTTTATGTCTCACCCACGTCATACTAATCACAATCGTCCATGTTACCTGACTTATAATTGGAGTCAATACCCCATCAGATGCCCCTGTTCATGAGGGTTGCTTGTTAAACCTCAGGAACACTTTGATTAGCACGTTGTGCCACTAAAATTGTTCCTTGGTCCACAAAATTTTGTTCAATCTCCACCTTGCATTCTGGACTCAACCCCGAACCAGTTAGTGACTTTTGGGTTAGTGGCCTTAGCTGGTCCTGGTGACCAGACCTAGCCAGCCCATAGGGACCGGCCTTGGCTGGCTTTTTAAGTCATGGTTTTGGCCTATTTGCTTTGCCGATTTATTACCCTTCATGTATTTCCTGACCGTTTCAAGTAATCGACTGCATAGGTGAACGTTGCATTCTGAACATTAGGATCAAAGTAGTAACAGTCGAGCAGTTTAAGGATTCACCCAAGTTTGACAAGATCTGCGACCAGTCATATATTAAAGGTTTTGAATATTTTTGCACAGTGACACAGGGCAAATGGCCATGGATGGACTTTTTCCGTTTGCAGCTAGGTGATGTTGAGAAGCCCGACCCTTGATTTCCTCTTTTCTTTCTCTTTTGTTTTTTGCATTGTAATGTATGATGCCTTTAGCCTACGACTTTGTAATCTTCTGCTTTATCAATGATGTAAAGATCGTGACCAATTTTGGTCGGTTTTGCATTTTTCGTATAATAATTGTCATAAATGCATTTTGAGTGATGTTTAACATGTTTTGAGTGTGGAGAATATGTTTGGGGAGTGTTTTAAAGGTTTTGAAAACTTTTCGAAAGATTTGGAGAAGTTTGACTTTTTGGTCAAACCAGGGCCCGGGATGTGACTTAAGTGGGTTAGGGAATCTGAAAAATTTTTAAAAATATTTATTTATGAGAATGGCTTAGATGAAATGTTTAGAGAGTAGAGGAAATGATTTCGAGGCCGTAGGAGTTTTCAAAATCGAAAATGGAGTCCTGGAAGGTGCGTTAAGTGGCTCGGGGGTATTTTGGCCTTTTCGGGCCTAGGGATCTTAAAAGGTCAATTTCTACAGAGATATTTCAGATCTCTCTTTCTCATGCCAGCTACTCTCTCTCTTCTTTCTCCCTTTACCTTTTCTCTAGTTTTTGAAGGCTTGAGGCTTGGATTTGGGATTTATCGAAGAAGGGAGATACGTAGGGGACGACTAGGGCATCGGTTTGAACCAAACAAGGTCGTATTTTGGCAAGGTTGACATTGCTGTGATTTTGAGAAGTGCTTGGAAGGCCTTCATTTTCGAGGTAGGGGTGTTCTTTCTCATCTACTTGTCGATTCTAGGATTTCGGGTGAAGTGGTGAGAGCTATGGGTGTGTATTGCATGTTTTAGAGATGTAAGAGGGGTGTGATAAGGTATTTTTCTTCTTCTCTTGAATCTCTTCTATGTAATAGATGTGTATCTCCTAATATGCATGATGTGAGGGACAAATGCATGAAAATGTGAGACAATGAGAGCATATATGCCTATGTGCTTAATGTGGTGTACATGTGTAATTATGTGTAAATGTGAGACATATATGTGTTATATGTTGTAAGTGAGTTAAATGCATGCTATATTTGTATAAAAATTGTGTGCATTGGTGAAGCATGACTAAAATGTGCTTAGGTGAAGTTTTGTGAGCATATGTGGATAGTATGCTATGTTCTGCATGTATAAGTAAATATATGTGTGGTGTTGTGGAGATGAAATGCATACTACGTGTTTTATTAATTATCATGTTCATTATAAGGCATGAAATTAAATGCTTGATGTTTATATGTTCGAAATGCATATATTGGGGCCGTTGTGAGGAAACGGGGAAGTGTGATTGAATTGCCTAAAGTAGGTCAATACTCGGAGAGGGCGTTGGAGTGGTTACTTCACCTTGGAGTAGGTAAATAGTGGGTGACGGTGGTTTACTCACCTTGGATTAGGTAAATACTTGGTGGAGATTCTAAAAAGGTTGCCCAATCGCCTTGGAGTAGGTAAATATTCGGTGATTGTGGTTTGCTCACCTTGGAGTAGGTAAATACTCGGTGATGGTGGTTTATCCACTTTGGAGTTGGTAAATACTTGGTGACGGAGTTGGAATGGTGTGAAAAGTGTCTCAGTTTCATGATTCGGTCAAGAATCACGTTAGGGTTTTGGGTTGAGTCTGAGAGAGAGACAAGTGTATGATTCTAGTTTCATTTGAATTATGAAACATGATATGTGTTTAATGCATCCCTATATATATATATGCATTGTTGTGAGTGAACATTCTGTATGTTGAATGATACGTGAAATGTTGTGACATGTATCCATGTAGGTTGTGTTGGGTCGGCACTTAAGTGGGTTGGGGTATCTCTACTGAGTCGCAGTAGTGCTCACCCCTTATTCTAAACTCGTTTACAGATAAAGCGCCAATGACGGATGGGACATGAGGGTCCAAGTAGGACTCTTGTAGTGTTTTTGTTGTCTCTTGGATGTTGTACATTTTGTGGCTAATTATGCCAGCTTGTGGCATGTGACTTATTTTTGAGTGATGGTCATACTTTGGACAAATGTACTTTTGATGTATGTATTGGATTTTAAACTTGTTGGACATGGAAAGATAATGGTTTAGTTTATGTAGTGCCCGTGATAGCATTTAATTCATTTGATGATATTTTCATTATGAATGGATTATGGTTGTGAAGGAAATGATTCATATTGATGTATAATTGAATCATGATTATGATTTTGAGCATGTAATTGATGTTGGTGTCTTTTAAATATGTTATGGATCATGTATAAGAGGTCCTAGGATGATAGAATGAGGATTGGGCTCCAAATGGACCATGTATAGTGTTGTTGGGAGTCTTGGGAAGGGCATTTCGATCGTGCAAAATGCCCATTTCACATAATCGAAACCCCCATTTCGATTGTGCAAAGGGGTGATGATTCATGATTATTTTTAGGGTCCAGACAGGGGCAATTTCGCACAATCGAACCCCCATTTCGATCGTGTGAGATATTGCAGGTCTGAGGTCCCGAGAGGGTGATATTCTCACACAATCAAGATTTTTTTTGCACAATCGAGATGCCAGTTTCGCACAATCGAGATTTGCATTTCGTACTATCGAGATTACTATTCGTAGCATTTTTTAAAACTTCGATTCGACGTAATTTCTTCGTTCTAGATCAAAATTGAGTGTGATTTTTTTTTAATTGGAGTATTTTTGGATTCTCTATCCAATGATGTAGGTTTGAGTATTAGATTCTAAATACACTAAGTTTTGAGGATTGAAAGTGAGTGATTCTTGAAAGTGATTCTAAATATCATGGGGATTGGTTAAGGTGTATTTGTGTGCATTTGTATTCAAAAATTTAGTTAAGCTTCTAAGGTAAAAGAGGGTAATGAGGGTTTATTGGGCTAAATAGACAAGTTAACCTCCGGTTCTCCAAGAATCAGAAATCGGGGCGTTATAGCATGGTATCAAACCTCGATACTATCGCATGAGTGTGGTTAAGATCGTTCATGGGGTTGAGTGAACGGGTTCACACTCAAAATTTGGGGCAGGTCCGGGGGAGTCCCGATGGTTCAAATTTCAGGGTGTGACAGAGTGGTATCAGAGCTCTAGATTAGAATACCTAGGGATGATGGGAATGGACGTATCATGTGTATGGTTGAGAAGGTTGGATTATGTTCCTGATACCAGAACTATATCAGAGCTCTAGGTTGGAATACCTAGGGACGAAGGGTGAGACTTGATTTAGTGATCACTTGAGGTTAAGAATCAGAACATAAGGATTTTGACTTGAGGTTGTAAATTGCTTATGTGAAACTTGATGTATGATTACATTTTTATGACATGCCCATATGGATTTAATTGACATGGCATGTGTAAGCCTAAGGGAATTTGAATAAGTGTGAATGCTTGGTCCTAAATTTTTCTTGTTGTGCATATAGAAAAAATGCCTCCAAGAAGATCGCGAGACATAGGCGCTAATGCTCCTCAAGAGCCAACAGATAGAACTCAATTTATGCGTGATATGGCGAACACTATGAGACAGATGGCTAGGGAAGCCAGGGAAGAGGAGGTTCAAGCATTGCCTAGGGTTGCCTTGAGCTGCCAAATGGTGGCAATGAAGGAATATGTGAAATTTGAGTGCCCTACCTTTAATGGCGCGCGTGATCCGCTTGTGGTTGAGAGTTGGATAGACCAAACTCACAAAGTCATGGTTGCTCTTTCAATCGATGATGATTTGAAAGTGGGAGTGGCAGCGCTTCACTTACAAGGAGAAGCAGATCGGTGGTGGCAATTCATTGGGAATGTCCATAACACCGAGACTATGAACTGGGAGACCTTTAAGGGGTTATTTTTTGATAAGTTCTTTCCGGCTTCAGTGAAAGATTGGATGAGGCAAGAGTTCATAGATCTAGTCCAAGGGGACTTAGATGTAATGGGGTACGAGACCAAATTTACATCATTGGCTCGTTTTGCCCCGAAAATGGTGATGAATGAGGAACTAAAGGTGAAGAGGTTCATGAAGGGACTCAAAACCTCTATCAGAAAGAGGGTATCCATTTTAGGTTTGAGGACCTACAATGAAGTGGTTGATAGTGCCTTAGTAGTTGAGGAAGATGACAGAGACACTCAAAGGATATGGGACTCTAAACAGTAAGTGAAGAGTGCAGGGGCATCTTCGGGTAGTTAAGGACGGAAGAGGAACAGGGAGGGCAAGTCAGGTTTCCAAGGGCAGCAACAAGCTCGCCCGGTACCTTCATTGACCTTGCCTTCTGGATCTTCACGATCTTCTGTGGTATGCTATAATTGCCATCAGATTAGCCATTTTAGCAGGGAGTGCCCACAGGGATATATAGTGGCACCAGTGCCAACAGGGATAGTGGGGGAGAGGGTGTGTTTCTCTTGTAAATAACCCAGACATGTGAAAGCTAACTGCCCACGGAGGTAGGTGATACAGAGTGGTATAGGGACTCAGCAGAGAGCTGGGCAGACTACGGGTCAGTCTGGCTTTCGGGCATTACTGCCACCGCAACCAGCACAGTTAGTGCAGGGATCGCGAGTAGCGAGGGGTTCGACGCCTGCTTCTAGCCTGCAGTCAGGGTTACAAGGGATTGGTCAGTAGTCACGGGGCCGTGTTTTCATACTCGCTCAGACAGAAAATGTACCAGGATCGTCAGTGGTCAGAGGTATTTTCTTGGTTTATAGCTCATGGGCTAGGGTGTTGATAGATTCAGGTGCATCACATTCATTTATATCTGTTGCATTTGCTTATGCCTTGGGGCTGCAGGTGTCATCACTGGAGTCACCATTATCCATTGATACACCAGTTGGGGGTAGGGTTACCCTGGATATAGTGTGTTGGTCTTGCGAGATCGAGGTTGCTGGACGTCAACTAGTGTTCGACTTTGTGTTGCTAGACATGACCACTTTTGATGTCATTCTAGGTATGGACTAGCTATATACATTTAGAGCCACTATTGATTGTCTCTGTAGGAGAGTGATAGTGTGCACACCTGAGGGTGATTGCTTTTACTTTGTGGGAGAGCGGGACGATTTCTACATTCTGTCTTTGCTTGGTTCCGGTGTGTGGAATAGGGTTGGATATTTCCTAGCTAGCTTATTAGCTGAGGAGGATGAGATTGTGACTAGTGGAGGATTTCCACCGGTGGTTAGAGAGTTTGTCGATGTGTTTTCGGAGGACTTGACAAAGTTACCTCTGATGAGAGATGTTGTGTTTAACATTGATCTTGTTCCTAGAACTGCGCTTATCTCTATGGCACCGTACTGGATGGCACTGACTGAGTTGAAGGAGTTGAAAGATCAATTACAAGAGTTATTGGATAAGGGATTTGTACGACCTAGTACATCACCTTGGGGAGCTCCGGTCCTGTTTGCTAAAAAAAAGGACAGATCTTTACGGTTATGCATAGACAATCGTAACTTGAACCAAGCAACGATTAAGAACAAGTATCCTTTGCCAAGGATAGATGACTTGTTTAATCAGCTTAAGGGTTCGACTTGTTTTTCGAAGATCGACTTGAGGTCGGGATATTACCAGTTGAGGGTAAAGGAAGAGGACATTCCGAAGATATTTTTTTAGACTAGATATGGCCACTATGAGTTTCTAGTGATGCCATTTGGATTGACGAACGTACCAATAGCGTTCATGGATTTGATGAATCGGATATTCCGAGTGTACTTGGATAGGTTTATGGTGGTCTTCGTGGACGACATTCTTGTGTATTCTTCTTCTATGGAGGAGCATGAGATCCACTTGAGGATAGTGTTGCAGACATTGAGAGAGCACCGTTTGTATGACAAATTCAAAAAATGTGAATTTTGGCTAACGGAAGTGAAGTTCCTAGGACACGTGGTGTCAGAAGGAGGAGTATCGATAGACCCTTCTAAGATAGAAGCGGTAATGGATTGGGAGAGGCCTAAGAACGTATTTGAGATACGAAGCTTCTTGGGATTGGTAGGATATTATCGGTATTTCGTGAAAGACTTTTCAAAGTTAGCGGCACCGATGACCAAGCTTACTCATAAAGGAGTTAAGTTTGAATGGAACAAAGCTTGCGAGCATTCCTTTATGAAATTGAAGCATAGATTGACTAGTGCTCCAATATTGATTATTCCCGAGCGTGGTTTGGGTTATGTCATCTACTGTGACGCTTCATGGGATAGTTTGGGATGTGTGTTGATGCAAACCGAGAGGGTTGTTGTATATAGTTCCCGACAGTTGAAGATCCACAAGCAGAATTACCCGACTCATGACTTGGAGTTGGCAACAGTAATTTTTGCTTTAAAGACGTGGAGGCCTTATCTCTACGGAGAGAAGTTTGAGGTTTTCTCTGATCATAAGAGTTTGAAGTACCTTTTTACACAAAAAGACTTAAATATGAGATAGAGGAGATGGGTGGAATACATGGAAGACTACAACTTTGATCTTCAGTATCACCCAGGGAAGGCTAATGTAGTTGCCGAAGCATTGAGCAGGAAATCACGTGGCACATTGGCTAGTATTGCTATCCGTGAGTGGAAGATGATGGAAGACATCTCAGAAATAGGATTGTGCTTCAGCGAGAGTGGTGAACAAGCCACGTTGTTCACGCTCATAGCACAACCAACTCTAGTGAGTAAGGTGGTTGAGGAGCAGAGGCATGACACATAGTTAGAGAGCATTTGCACTCGGATTACGGGTGGCGAAATGGTGGAGGATTGGGTTATCCATTCAGACGGAGGTCTGAGGTTCAGAGGCAAAATGGTTGTTCCATTGGCTTGTAGGGATGAGGTTCTGTGGGAGTTTCATAGCTCCAGGCTTGCAGTACATCCCGGTGGTACCAAGATGTACCACAACCTTCGTAGATAGTACTGGTGGAAGGGCATGAAAAAAATGTTGCACGGTTTGTGGCAAGGTGCCTCACTTGTTAACAAGTGAAGGCCGAGCATCAGAGATCGGCAGGTTTGTTACAGCCCTTACCTGTAGCTATATGGAAGTGGGAACACATCATTATGGACTTTGTGATGGGGTTACCTAGGACGAGGAAGAGTCATGATTCAGTTTGGGTCATTGTGGATAGATTGACCAAGGTGCCTCATTTCCTTTCGATTCGAGTGACAGATGAAGTGGATACTCTTAGTCGGTTGTATGTTGATCAGATTTTGAGACTGCATGGAGTGCTAGTTTCGATTGTGTCTGATAGGGATCCGAGATTCCTGTCACAATTTTGGCAAAGTTTTCAGGCTGCACTTGATACGGACCTCCATTTCAGTACGACTTTCTATCCTCAGACAGATGGTCAGTCAGAGCATACTATACAGATCTTGGAGGATATGCTTAGAGCATGTGCACTTGATTTTTGAGGCAATTGGGCGGATCACCTTCCATTGGTGGAGTTTGCGTACAATAATAGCTACCAAGCTAGTATTGAGATGGCTCCATTTGAGGCCTTGTATGGAAGACCTTGTAGGTCGTTAGTTTATTGGACAGAGGTCAGTAGGACAGTGGCTTTGGGGCCAGAGATAGTCAGAGAGACTACAGAAAAGATTAATATCATACGGCAGTGTTTGCTTATGGCTTAGAGTCATCAGAGAAGCTATGCCGACAGAAGGCGGAGACCTTTAGCATTTGAGGTGGAGGACCATATCTTCTTGAAGGTCTCACCACGATGGGGTTTGATGAGGTTTGGGCGTAGCGGGAAGATAGCCCCACGATTTATCGATCCATTCGAGATATTAGATCATGTGGGTGAGGTTGCATACCGCTTGGCATTGCCTTTGCAATTGTCAAGTGTGCAGAATACTTTTCACGTTTCGATGTTGAGAAAGTATGATCCAGATCCTTCACATGTGTTAGATTGGACAGATCTTGAGGTGGAGGAGGACGTGTCTTATGAGGAGAGGTCGGTTCAGATTTTGGATACTAGAGAGCAAATACTTTGGGGCAAGACCATTTCATTGGTTAAAGTCCTTTGGAGGCATCACGGAGTCGAGGAGGCTACGTGGGAGCAAGAACAAGAAGTCCGCTCAAAGTATCCCGAGTTGTTCACTACTTGAGGTATGTTCCTAATTTTGGGGACGAAATTCCCTTAAGGAGGGGAGGTTGTAAAGGTCGTGACCAATTTTGGCTGGTTTTGCATTTTTCGTATAATAATTGCCATAAATGCATTTTGAGTGATGTTTAACATGTTTTAAGTGTGAGGAACATGTTTGGGGAGTGTTTTAAAGGTTTTGAAAACTTTTTGAAAGATTTGCAGAAGTTTAACTTTTTGGTCAAACGAGGGCCCGGGATGTGACTTAAGTGGTCCGGGAATCCAGAAAATTTCCAAAAATATTTATTTTCGGGAATGGCTTAGATGAAATGTTTAGAGAGTAGAGGAAATGATTTCGAGGCCGTAGGAGTTTTCAAAATCAAAAACAGAGTCTGGGAAGGTGCGTTAAGTGGCTTGGGGGTATTTTGTTCTTTTCGCAGCCTAGGGACCTTAAAAGGTCAATTTCTGCAGAGATATTTCAGATCTCTCTTTCTCATGCTAGCTACTCTCTCTCTCTTCTTTCTCCCTCTACCTTCTCTCTAGTTTTTGAAGGCTTGAGGCTTGGATTTGGGATGTGTCAAATAAGGGAGATACGTAGGGGACGACTAGGGCCTCAGTTTGAACCGAACAAAGTTGCATTTTGGCAAGGTTGACATTGCTGGGATTTTGAGAAGTGCTTGGAAGGCCTTCATTTTCGAGGTAGGGGTGTTCTTTCTCATTTATTTGTCAATTCTAGGGTTTCGGGTGAAGTGGTGAGAGCTATGGGTGTGTATTGCATGTTTTAGAGATGTAAGAGGGGTGGGATAAGGTATTTTTCTTCTTCTCTTGAATCTCTTCTGTGCAATAGATGTGTATCTCCTAGCATGCATGATGTGAGGGACAAATGCATGAAAATGTGAGACAATGAGAGCATATATGCCTATGTGCTTAATGTGGTGTACATGTGTAATTATGTGTAAATGTGAGACATATATGTGTTATATGTTGTAAGTGAGTTAAATGCATGCTATATTTGTATAGAAATTGTGTGCATTGGTGAAGCATGACTAAAATGTGCTTAGGTAAAGTTTTGTGAGCATATGTGGATAGTATGCTACGTTCTGCATATATAAGTAAATATATGTGTGGTGTTGTGGAGATGAAATGCATGCTACGTGTTTTATTAATTATCATGTGCATTGTGAGGCATGAAATTAAATGCTTGATGTTTATATGTTCGAAATGCATATATTGGGGCCGTTGTGAGATTGAATTGCCTAGAGTAGGTCAATACTCGGAGAGGGCATTGGAGTGGTTACGTCACCTTGGAGTAGGTAAATAGTGGGTGACGGTGGTTTACTCACCTTAGATTAGGTAAATACTTGGTGGAGATTCTAAAAAGGTTGCCCAATCGCCTTGGAGTAGGTAAATATTCAATGATTGTGGTTTGCTTACCTTGGAGTAGATAAAGACTCGGTGAGAATTCAAAGAAAAGGGGCCAAGTCACCTTGGAGTAGGTAAATACTCGGTGACGGTGGTTTATCCACTTTGGAGTTGGTAAATACTTGGTGGCAGAGTTGGAATGGTGTGGAAAGTGTCTTAGTTTCATTATTCGGTCAAGAATCATGTTAGGGTTTTGGATTGAGTCCGAGAGAGAGACAAGTGTTTGATTCTACCTTTATTTGAATTATGAAGCATGATATGTGTTTAGTACATCTCTCTATATATATATACATTGTTGTGAGTGAACATGATGTATGTTGGATGATACGTGAAATGTTGTGACATGCATCCATGTAAGTCGTGTCGAGTCGGCACTTAGGTGGGTTGGGTTATCTCTACTGAGCCGCAGTGATGCTCACCCCCTTATTCTAAACTCTTTTACAAATAAAGCGCCGATGATGAATGGGATATGGGGGTCCAAGTGGGACTCTTGTAGTATTTTTGTTATCTCTTGGATGTTGTACATTTTGTGGCTAATTATGCCGGCTTGTGGCATGTGACTTATTTTTGAGTTATGGTCATACTTTGGACAAATGTACTTTTGATGTAAGTATTGGATTTTAAACTTGTTGGACATGGAAAGATAATGGTTTAGTTTATGTAGTGCCTGTGGTAGCATTTAATTGATTTGATGATGTTTTCATTATGAATGGATTGTGGTTGTGAAGGAGAATGATTCATTTTGATGTATAATTGAATCATGATTATGATTTTGAGCATGTAATTGATGTTGGTGTCTTTTAAGTATGTTATGGATCATGTATGAGAGGTCCTAGGATGATTGAATGAGGATTGGACTCCAAATAGACCATGTATAGGGTTGTTGGGAGTCCTAGGAATGGCATTTCGATCGTGCAAAACCCCCCATTTTGTTTGTGCGAAGGGATGATGATTGATGATGATTTTTAGAGTCCAGACAGGGGCAATTTCGCACAATTGAAACCTCCATTTCGATCGTGTGAGATATTTCAGGTCTGAGGTCCCAAAAGGGTGATATTCTCGCACAATCGAGATTTTTTTCGCACAATTGAGATGCCAGTTTCGCACAATCGAGATTTACATTTCGCACAATCGAGATTACTATTCATAGTATTTTTCAAAACTTCGATTCGACATAATTTCTTCGTTCTAGATCGGAGTTGAGTGTGACTTTTTTTGAAATTGAGTATTTTTGGATTCTCTATCCAATGGTATAGGTCTCAGTTTCAGATTCTAAATATACTAAGTTTTGAGGCTTGAAAGTGAGTGATTCTTGAAAATGTGGACAGGGAAATTTCCACTAAGGTGTATGATTTGATGTAGGGCCCTTGGGGATTGGTTAAGGTGGAGTTGTGTTCATTTATATTCAGAATTTAGTTAAGCTTCCTCGGTAAAAGAGGGTAATGAGGGTCTATTGGGCTAAATAGACAAGTTAACCTTCGGTTCTCCGAGAGTCAGAAATCAGGGCGTTATAGCATGGTATCAAACCTCGATACTATCGCATGAGTGTGGTTAAGATCATTCACAAGGTTGAGTGAACGGGTTCACACTCGAAATTCGGGGCCGGTTCGGGGGAGTCCCGACAGTCTGGATTTCGGGGCGTGACGAATGATGAGTCATCTTTCTTCTCAATAAGGTGTCCTCTGGCTTAAGATGTTTTGACAAAAAAATCTTTATGGCCTTGTGAGTTGCGCGGTGCGGAAGCGGTTGCGAAAAGTACTTTAAAACTAGAGGGGAGTGAATAGGATCACTTACTCGTTTGCTTAATTTTTAAATTAATTTAATTTTAAGTCTAATTAATAATTAACCAAATAATTAAAACAAGTAAATAACTTAAAGTGCAATTAAAGTAAAGAATGCACTGGATATACATGGAAACCCAGGGCGAAAAAAACTACAGAGGGAGGCAGAAAGCCTTAGGAAACCAATCCACTATAATGAAGCAAAGTATTGCAAACTCTGTCTCAGACTCACACCCTCTTCACTCTGTAAAGAATCTGATGCGGAACACCTCAGGCTTATGATTGCGACAACACGTCCAACTGCTATAGACTTTTGACTAATGTCACGATCCTTATAGAAAGGTTGCTAGAAGAACAAAAATACTCAGCAAGTATTCCATTCCCTTCGTAATGCGATAAGATCACCTTTCTTCCTTAGCAAGCAAGAGAAGAACCTTCAGTCCAATGCTCTGATCAGTGAATGTTTTGATACAGTCCCTAAACAATTAATCAATAGGAGAACACCATCCTAAATATTGCTTGTGAAATATAGATGTGTGCTCTCAAAAATATATAGCCCTAATTATACTGTATATACTTTCTCTCTCTAAAAATATGTTTCAAGCATATGATACTTGCTTCTTTTGTAGAGAAAATATGAATACATATATATAGGCAAATGAGTCCTAATTCTACTTGGAAAAGAAGTTGAATACCAAAATAAAACTATCCTAGAACTATCAAACCCAATAGGAATCAGAATTTTCGTCAAAGTTTATTTTCTATTTGGAACAGGCTAAGTGGGACCAGTGCCAAATAACTCGGACCAGTGGGACTTTGTAAAAATCTACAGAAACCTAACTGTCGAGAAAAGTTAGACCGGTCCTACTTTGAAAAATCCTAAATTTTTCATTTAAACCCTAATTTTTCATAATATGCTCAAAAATATAAAGTGCAGAGTGTCCTCACCATACTTACTTGTACTATATGGTGTTCTTACTGATTTATTTGCTTTAATGCACTTGAGTGTCAACTCGAAGTTGTCGAAGATCGATTACATAAAATAATACAAAAATTACAACTCGATCAATCAGGTTTTGATCACTGAAATATGCCAATTACAATTATATATCTCACAATCTCCCCCTTTGGCAATTTCGTGACAAAACCACATAGACAATTAATAACCTAACCCATTGAAAAAATTAGATTACAATGTTGCCTAAATACACATAAATAAAGAGCCAGTCAACTGAAGCTTCACTTGTGTGTTCAAGATGTTGTTAGAAGAAAAAAAAACTTGTACCTGCACATTACTTAAATAACACAACCTATGAAAAGCTTAATAAAGACATATAAACACAATCTGTAATGCTCCCCCTTAATCTCCCCCTTAAACATAAATATCTGATAAACACTTCTCCCCATTTTTGTAACATTGACAAAGAAACATCAAAGAGAAGTATATAAACATATAATTATGTAAGCACATAGAGAGATTAAGATAATAATGAAAAAAATAATTGTCATCACTGATCAAATAAATATCCAAAATATATCAATTGATGGAATAACCAAAACATGATAAAAATAAATAAACTAGACATCAGGGATAAAGAAGTCAAAAATAGTCTAGAACAAAAGATATCAAGTCCTAAGGCTAAGTTTAATCAGCCTCATCAACAGACTCATCAGAAACAGCAGGGTCAAACTTGTCTATCCTGGTATGTAAGTAGTCGAACCCTTGTTGAATGAACCTGAGAACCTGGTTCATCTGATTTGCCGTCACAGGTGTGTCAATCACAGGAAGTTGGAAAACTCCTTAACCACCAGGCCCAACTTGTCTAGCCTCTAGACTCAGCTCATATGCCTTTCTGTCCTTTTCCTTCTTGTTTACCGAGCAAGTAATTAATGTGGATCAATCATCCCTTTCGGTTTCTCAATAGCAGCCCTCTCAAGAATACGAACCCTAGCAACCCTCAAAATAGCCACCACTATCTGTGGGAAGGGTAATACGGATGAAGACTGAGAATGTTGAGTGGCTAAGAACATAGTACGCATAATTGTTGTAGGAAGATTGATTGGATCTCCTCAAACAATATGATATAAAAGCTCAGCTCAATTTTTGATCAAGTTTCCCTTATGGTCATGAGGATCTAAATTGTATGATACTATCAAGTTCAATGCTGAGACCTCATTCGTAAGATAGAGTGAAGGTAACCTATTAACAAGCTATGGAGCTTCGGGTATACATAACTCTCTAATCATATCATCCATGCTAGGTCAATTTGGATCCTCAACTTGGTATGACAAAACAATGTCATCTTCATTCTCTGCAACACCTAAAACATTGGCAATTGTGTCCTTAGTGACCTCAACATGAATGCCATAACATTTAGTTACAAATGTTAGGTTGTCCAAGTTCGATGTATTCATATTGCCATAGAAATATCTAACCATGTCGGGCCTTACAATCTCTCTAAGATCACAAAGAGACTCTTAACCATTGTCTTCAAAATTTTGCACAAAGTCCATCTCTCATTTGCGCTTGATTATTGCAAGATTGACTCGCCTTTCACTTCTCATAGCCTGACATCCTATGACATTGACAAAGTTGTTAAAATTGAATTCATCCTCAAACATGTCTATAGTGAATGCAATACAGTTATCATCACTGGTAGATGCCTCACTACGTCCCCGTTTACGTGCCTTCAACACCACAATGAATGGAATCAAAAATATAGTCAAAAGTTCCATTGGGGCTTTTTGTCGAACACCTAGTGTGCAAGTCTAGACCAAATTTCAAAGATATTTGTTTACACAATATCACCACAATCAACAAGCAATCAACCAATAATCTTCAAAATTTCAATCCCAACCTCCAATAATCACAAATCAAGAGAAATATAGATGGAGAGAAAATAATGTAAGTTGGAGTGTTTTAAGATTATTTTAGAGTTAGAGAGATTGAGTGAGAGTGAGATAGAAGGTGTAAGGTGAGAATGAGTGAGTGACTTAAGGCACCACAACACGCGTGTAGATTTTCAAAAATCTGGGCATTCGCTAAGTGTGACCTGTTTTAATATTTGGGGACTGGTCCAACTTATCTCAGTTCCTCAGAACCTGTAGAAGTGCGACCGGTACTCAATATTTGGGATCAGTCCAACTTTGTGAATTATGAAAAATTACACTTTGGACCTTTAATTCACCAAATACACCTCATCTCAACTTGATTTAGCACTTAAGCACACACAGTATGAAAAATAAACCCAAAATCAATATAAAACACATTTTTGGATTTAAAAAAAAAAATTTCAAGAGATAAAGAACTAAATAAAAATAAAACAAGAATAATCTCATGTGAATAATCAAAACACATTTTTTAGAGAATAACGTGAATTCTAAAATTTCTAAAAAATTTCAAACACTTATAAATGCATAATTTTAAAACCCATAATTTGTATATAAAATTCATGATCATGACATAACTTCCAACACACAAATATTTATAAAAATTTAGGAATTCATCTAATAAATCTATGTGTGTGTGTGCAATCCAACTTCATCAAAAATTAATCAAATTCCTTTGATTTATCTTCTAAAACATATTGGTTAATAAGAAAAAATAACTACACATGATCAATCATTCCTTTTTTTTTTAATCTTCTAAGACTGTGGCTTTCACACTTACGGGCAGCCAACTATTTTTCTCAAGACAACTCTTTATTTTTTAAAGATATCTCATTGGAGATTTACATTGTAGTGGAAGTTTCGAACATATTTCGAAGGTAGCCTTTTCTTTTTTGTCTTAGATATTTAGCAAGTTTTCATTTTCATTTTCTTTTTATGCTGAATAAAAACATAATTTTTTTATTGATCATTTAACCTTTCAATGCTACTCATACAATATACTCTAGTCAACTTCACATTAGTTTTCAATTAATTGTCTCGGAGTTGGACTAGTGCACAATTTGTATGGACTTCGAAGATTTACCTCTAAACAGAAATAAATACATCACATCGGCTATCAATGTCTAGATCATAAAATCAAGTACTTCATTATTGACAAACTAAGTGTCCCAATTATGCATTCACAAATAAAAGTGAGATTAAAAAGAAATATAAAGAATTCACATTATTTCTCAGAAAAATATAATTCTCATAATCCTATAGTGACCCGGTTGCTAAAAATGATAACATACTTTCCTTGACCCGATCGACCACACTACGGAAGTTGTAGGCACTAAATATGTCATCTGCTACCCCACTGATCCCATCGATCTAGAAGGGCCACTATTCTGCTTCTTCATTGACTGGCTCATAGAAGAAACACTCTTTCTTTTATCTTATATCCTCTGATTATCATGACTAACCTCTTCTGCTATCAGTGCTCTTTCCACTACTGTAGTGTAGCTCATTAAGCCAAAAACTAGTACTCTGTCCTTTATGCAAGTCCAAAGACCTCTCACAAAAAATTTCACTTTTAGTTCCTCTGTAGGAATTACTTCTTGTGCAAAATGAGCTAAAGATGTAAACTTGGTCTCGTACTCAATAACTGTCATATCCCTTGAAGCAAATCATATAACTCCTGCCTCAAGTTGTCCTTCATGGTCACTGGGAAATACTTCTCGAATAATACTACATTGAAATTATTCCAGTTACTTACCTCAATATCATGATAATTCTCAATGAACCTCCACCAACGGTTCACCTCACCCATAAGATAATGGGCAGTTACCTTCACCTTCAAGTCCTCCTCTACCTCCAACACAGTAAGTAGTTTGACTATCTCATCTAACCAATTCTCAGCCACCATAGGGTCAGACCCTCTTGTGTATAATGGCAGATTATGTTTCTTGACATGCCCTAATGTCAACATCTTCCTACTTGGAGCTGCTCTAGATCGAGCCTAGGTCTTCTATTGTGTTTCACTAGCAATTTATCGTATGGTCGCAACCATATCATGTATAACTTGTTCTCTATCCATAAGGATTGTATCTGCCATTTTACAAACTCTCTGTGGTGGCTTCTTGCTATTTAGACAACAAGAAAACACTTAAATCCTAAGTCAAATCATCCAAAACTGTATGCTTATTATAAACATGTAAGCATCAAATCATATTCCATATAACAACGCCCAAGTTATATATCTAATACAAAACCTCAAGTCAAAATCTTTAACCTCAAATAAACACATATTCAAGTACTCACCCTTTGCCTAAGGTAATCAAACAAGCCATAGGTCAACACCTAATTCCAATCTAACAGGTGATTGGACTTCACCATTCATTAAAAACCTAAAGTTCAGATCATAAAATTCTTTCAAACATCAAAACATGGTTCAACATTTTCCTATCGTCTCTAGGTATTCGACTTAGTGTTTGAATAATGAGCTATCAACTATCATAAATCCACACATTATCTGTCCATTACCCATTGCCCCTAGGTATTCGACCTAGTACTCTAATACAAAGTTGTCACACCCCAATTTTTGACTACCAGTAAAGATCGAGGGAAATGGAGGAGAACAGTTAAAGTCCCACCCGATTCACAGTCATGAACCACTCAATTCTAAAACTCAACTTCCTGTGTTTTTGGAATTTTAGAGTGATACTTATTCTATTGGAAATAGGATCCAAAAATACTCAATTTGAAAAATAACCATGCTCAATTCCAATTTGAAATGAAGGAATTTTGCCTGATTGAAGTTTAGAGCAATTTTGGAGCTTGCTATGAATAGTAATTACGATCCATTATAATTACAAGGGCAATTATGTCCATCCAACCCAAATAGAATTGTCCATCCATGTACATCACTAAATCAATACAGAAGTGTAACACCTATATATGTTTACTTACTTTAATTTCCCAACTTTATCTCAACAATTGTTCCACCCAGCCACACATTACTATGCATAATTGTTCTTACATGCATTGTATTTACGATACATCGCACAAGATGCGTAACATCTTGTGAAATCCTCTGAAATTCTACTCAAAATACTCAACCATTTACAATGTATCGTAATTGGGTTTAGGATGCATCGTCGTATCACGATGCATCGTAATCATTCAACCTATTACAACACCAAATCCACCAAGTGATTACAGTTATCATTATTATCCCACTTCTCAATCCAGAACATACGTACAATCCCTATACTATGCAAAACATTAAAATATCTCGCACATATTTCACATGATTTCAAACATATAAATTGAATCTCTAATCAATTGAAATCATAACACATAAACATTGAGATTCAAGTATGCACCATACCTTGTATTTTTTAAAAGTAATACATAAACCACATGTGGCAATTACATTTGAAATCCAAATACATCAACATAATTCAAATGAAAGAACAACATCTCTAAGAAACTAGTCCACATACCATAAGTCGGCATGGACATCCATACACATATGATCCGCAAGAACACAAAAATCCATTCGGGCCAATCAAACCTAATCCTCCACCGATGCCTTACCTGAAAATGTTTTGGGGTAGCGGGGTGAGTATACAATTATGCCCAGTAGAGATGACCAAACTTGTCTAAGCATTGACTCGACACCGACCTACATGATGTTAATCATGTCATCCCTACACTACATGACATGCTCACAATGTCTATACTATCAACAAGTCAAATATGCAATAGAGGAACAAATATTCACTTTGCCATACATAATCATAAAACAACACAACATTTGCCTCAAACTCATAACCCACACCTTAACATGAATTCACAATTCATGGAGCGCACTTAAGCCACCAACTCAACTACATAAACTATACAAATTCCCAAAATGTCACTAACGGAACTTTTCAACCTCATAAACCAAGATTTTCACAATCGAC
The DNA here is from genome assembly GCA_026545225.1 of Cornus controversa. NCBI lineage: Eukaryota > Viridiplantae > Streptophyta > Magnoliopsida > Cornales > Cornaceae > Cornus > Cornus controversa. The sequence continues at coordinate 14,326,590 of CM048854.1, read as the reverse complement.
TAAGATTATCACATGTTGACACCTGTAAACCTCAAGATTATTGCTACAGCTCCTTATCAATTGAAAACTACCAATTGAAAGAGAGAAATCCATTTTCCACCAATTGAAACCTGCCAATTGGAAACATAAGCTTATCATACCTTCTATGTCTATTCATTCTCATAGTTCAGTTTCCCCAACACTCATTCCCCTTTCTATCAAAAACAACCTATGCTAGGCATATACAACACACATATTCCCTTGTATGCAATTCCATTAATAAACATCACTGAAGGAATTAACATGAAAAAATACTTTCCTTTGATATAATTTCTCAAACACACGGCATTCAAAAAATGCAACCAACTCAAGTTGTGGCTCAATTAGACTTAATGAGCCTCATGCTTCTCAATTCAACATATACTACATATGTAAAACACAATTGAGCTATAACTAACAATCAAGTACATAATCTTTCATGTATAACACTCATACAAGTCACATATATCATGTGTTTCACATATAGGTGACACATAACTCATATTTAGCATCCATAAACTACCATGTCTCACATACATCATATAAATATCACATGAAGGACCATCTAAGCATGCATATATACATAATAGGAAATAAAGAACATGACATTCTACCCCTTTAACTCATACTAACACTTCCTTATATCACAAAAACCCTAGAGAATCAATGAAAGGAATGAGAAGACACCCCTACCTCAAGATTGAAGTCTGTTCTATCACAACCCTAGATTTCTAGCCCTTCCAACTTCGCCAAACCAGCAGTTTGTTTAGTTCAAACCGAAGCCCTTGTCGTGCTCTATGACTTATCTTTCTTCGGCGACTCCCAAGTTCAAGCCTAATCATTTCGAAATATAGAGAGAAGGGAGAGAGATGAAGTGGGAGAGTTAGAGAGAGATAGAATTATGTATCTATATGGCTGGAATATCTTCTCCAGATAGTTATGTCCTTTTGGGCCATGAAATGACCAAAGTGCCCCCGGTTCACTTAATATTTATGTCCTCTTTTGATTTTGAAAGCAGCTATGACTCCGAAATCATTTCCTTAACTCATTAAACATTTCGTTAGGCCCAAACTCAAAATAATTATTTTTAAACAATTTTCAGATTCTCGGGCCCACTCGGACCGTGTCACGGGGTCTCGTTGACCAAAAAAGTCAAACTTTTTCAAACTTTTCAAAAACTTTCAAAAACATATAAACAACTTTTCAAATATGTTTCCCACTCTTGAAACATCTATAACATTATTTAAAATGCATTTATGGGAATAATAATGAAAAATTCAAAAATTGATCAAATTTGGTTACGATCTCTACAACATATGTAGCCTATATGATAAAAAATGTGGAGCCTGATTATACTATACACCAGTGGCCCAATTTTTTTAGAGGGGTATTATAGTTTTTTTACATTTGTTATGTAGCCCTAGGAGTTACCTATATATATTTAGTCTAAACTCTCTATAATTGTATCCTGTATTCTTCATCATAGTGAACACCAAGCACGTAACCCTAAATTTTGGATGAACCATGTAAATCTGTATGTCTTTGGTTACATGTTTGGTCTTCTTTTTTGTTAATTTTCACAACACCATGTGCCAAGTGGGAGAATGTTGGATGGCTGTTATTTTGTATGTAACATATGTGCCATATTAGTTAACATAACTCTCTCTATATGGTGGTTATGGGTGGTTTATTAAATATTCCATTTTTTTCAGGTTAACTATCTCTTGATGGGAGAGGTATATATACAGTTAATGAAAATAATTGGGTCCATAATCTCACAACAAATTTGTTTTAAGGTGTTTGTGTTCCATCACTTTGAGATATAAGGGTTGGAGAGATTAGAAGGTTTTAAGAAACACTATAATATTATCATCAACATCTACATATTAAAGTTTATGGCTTGGTTGTCGTACTATCATCATATTTGAATCTCAAAGGACTACCGCTCACTTGTATTTTGGGTGTTTTTGAAGTTATCATAAAATTCATATTAGACTTTAAATCTAGTAGTCAAACACAATAATAATAGAAAATTTTATAATTTTTCACTAGAAATAGCCACTTGTGGAAAGTCAAGCGGCTCATCATGGTCAACTTTTAATTTGTCATCTTACCTATTAGATTGTAATATAATAAATATTTTTTTTCTTGTGAAAGTAATTCAACATAAAAGCTTAATGAGCATTTCTTATCTTAATATAAAAATGGAACACTTTTTAATACAAATTTGAAAAGTAGAAAAAATAAGAGCTAGTCGAGTGCTCGAGACTTCCACCATTGGGAGTAGAAGAGAGTCAAATGCATGCTGCTTCACATCTTTGTATGTATGTAGATATTGTTTTTCAAAATTTGGAGAATAGATTAGAGGGAAAAATTTAATTTTGGTATAATATGAATAGTTACAGATGGCTCTGTTTTCATCAACAGTATCTCTAAGTGCCTTCTCTCATTTGCAAAATTGAGAGAAATATATCAAACTTGTTTGCATGGGGTTTTCATATGGTGCATGATGGTGATATATATATATATATATATATATATATATAGATCAAATTTGTTATCATGAGGTATCACATGTACAATTATAGGTACTCAGGAAAGTTATCACTGAGAAATACTTTTAATAATCATATCTATTGGTGATCCTTCAAGAGATCAAAACACATGCATGACAAGAATACAATTTTGCTTCAATTTCCTATACAAATTGAGCTAGATTCTCCAAGCTAAAGTGGAACATATACGAAGGAGTTATATGCTTCATCTATTTTTTTCCTTGGAGTAGTTGAGCTTGTGAGATATAAATTTCTTATTAGCGAACTTCGGTGTTCAAAACTTGTTTGATCAAGTTGTAATTTTTCATTTATTTTCTGTATCAATAATCAACATCTTTGAGCTAATACACAAGTGCATGGGAATAGTTAATCCAAGGAGAACATTATATAGTACAGGTAAGTATGGTGATGAGGATATGTTGCACTTTATATTTTCGACCCTGTTTTGGAAAACTAGGATTTCTGAGAAAATTTAGGGATTTTCAAAATAGGACCAATCCCTATTTTTTAGTGAGGGTGAGAAATATGATGGTGAGAAATATATATATATATATATATAGATCAAATTTTTTATCATGAGGTATCACATGTACAATTATAGGTACTCAGGAAAGTTATCATTGAGAAATACTTTTAATAATCATATCTATTGGTGATCCTTCAAGAGATCAAAAGACATGCACGACAAGAAGATTACAGTTTTGCTTAAATTTTCTATACAAATTGAGCTAGATTCTCCAAGTTAAAGTGGAACATATACGAAGGAGTCATATGTTTTATCTATTCTTTTCCTTGGAGTAGTTGAGCTTGTGAGATATAAATTTCTTATTGGTGAATTTTGGTGTTCAAAACTTGTTTGATTGAGTTGTAATTTTTCATTTATTTTCTGTATCAATAATCAACATCTTCGAACTGACACACAAGTGCATGGGAATAGTTAATCCAAGGAAAACATTATATAATATAGGTAAGTATGGTGATGATGACATGTTGCACTTTATATTTTCGAGCCTATTTTGGAAAACTAGGATTTCTGGGAAAATTTAGAGATTTTCAAAATAGCACCAGTCCCCATTTTTTAGGACCGGTCCAACTTTGTTCGATAGTTTTGTTTTTGTAGGAAATTTCAAAAGTTTCACCGGTCCTTTTCTTCGAGCACCAGTCCTACTTAGCCTGTTCCAAATAGAAAATTAATTTTGACGAAAATTCTGATTCCAATTAGGTTTGAAACTTCTAGGAGAGTTCTATATTGATTTTCAATTTATTTTCCAAGTAGGATTATGACTCCCTTACCTATATATACGTATCTATGTTTTCTCTACAAATATACCTTGAGAATTAATATTTTTAGAGAGAGAAAGCTTATACATTATAATTAAGGAAAAATATTTTTCTATATTTTGAGAGCACACATCTATAATTCAAAAGTGACATTTAGGATGGTATTATTCTACTGATTGCCTGTTCAGAGACTGCATCGAATTATTTGCTGATCAGAGCATTGGATTTGTGGTTCTTCTATTACTTGATGAAGAAGAAAAGTGAACCATATCACACTATAAAGGGAATGAGATACTTGCTTAGTATTTTTGTTCTTCCAGCAACCTTTCTGTGAGGATCATGATGTTAGCAGAAAGTTTGCAGCAATTGGACCTGAAGTCGCAATTCTAAGCCTGAGGTGTTCCACATCAGATTCTTGACAAAATGAAGAGGGGTGTGAGTCTGAGACAGAGTCAACTGTACTTTGCTTCTTAATAGTGGATTGGTTTCTTGAGGCTTTTGCCTCCCCTATGATTTTTTCCCGGTTTGGGTTTTCTACGTGTATTTGGTGCCTTTTTTACATTACTCACATTTTAATTTCTTTACTTTCTTTATTCGTTTGATTAATTGTTAATTGTGTATAAAATTGAATTAATTTGGTAAATTAAGAAAACGAGCAGCGGAACCTATTCACCCCCCTCTAGGTTTTAAATTACTTTGACAACCACTTCCACACTACGTAACTCACATTTGGTATTAGAGCAGTGTTCTCTAATTTGTGAGTAGTTCCTTGCAAAGTATTTTAAAAAAAAATCAAAATTTATTGTTGCTTTAAAAAATCATCATGGAATCTAGTATGAAAGAGGGTGGATCGATTTAGCGAACTCATTTGTTTGATGGTTCAAATTATACTTTTTGGAAGTTTCACATGAAAGTTTTCTAAAATCTCAAGGAAAGAGAGTATATATGGCTTTTGAGAATAGATATATAATTCTTACCACTACTACTTGTACTAGTGATGCAATTGTGACTATAGCTAAGGATAAAGTAATAGGGTCTAATGTTGAGCATGATGAAGCTAACAATATCAATAGGGGTTTATATGCTATATTGAATTCTGTTGTTCCTTTTAAATTTATTAGAATAACTGCATGTTTCACTTCAAAAGAAACATGGGATATTATATAGGTAACTCATGAGGGTGCCACCAAGGTAAGGAAATTAAAGTTACAAATGCTAGCAACAAATTTGAAACAATTAGAATGGATGAAGATGAGATGTTTTATGATTTTATTCTAGGTTTAATGATATTTTTCAAAGTAATGCTAACCTTGGTGAGAGAATTCCATTTTTTTAGGTTGTTAGAAAAATCATGAGGTCACTACCTGATAGGTTGCAAGCTAAGTTGGAAGCCTTAGATGAGAGTAGAGATGTTGATTCAATGGAGGTGGAAAAATTAGTTGGATCAACTCTATCACGCCCATACTTTCTGATACCAATATCGATATAGAAAATGGAGGTGAACAGTTCATTCCTTACCACATGCTTTGATACCATTTCTGTCATGCCCCAAATTCTTACAAGTCACCACTAAGCTTGTTCAAAACCCATACATTTGCAATTCACTATGCTAAACACATGCATTTCATATATAGAATCCAAAATTATATGCTGTATATATTCCTCAAGAGTTGCAAAATTGCCAAACATATAAATTTATCAATTCCAGAACTCAACCCCTTGTACAATTGGAATTTGAAACTGAAACTTACACTATTGGATATAGAATTCAAAAATAATCGATTTAAAATAAAAAAATCACTCTCAATTCTAATCTAAAACAAAGAAAATATGCCTAAATGAAGTATGGACAAAATTGGAATTTCGCATAAGCGAAATCTTGGTTACGTACATGCGGAATTTTCGCACAATCAAACTTCATACGAAAATTTTTGGACTTCAGAACTTTGAAACTCCTTAATTTTTCTCACAATTAAAATGGGGGTTTTGTATAAACGAATTGCTTCTGTAGAGAACCCGAAAGCTAGAATATTTTGCAACCACTTCGTACACATGGGTTTCCATCGTGTGAAAGCGAAATGCCCTCTAAAAAACCTCCAACAATCTTATACAGCCCATTTGAGCCCAAAACTCAACCCAACAACCTAGGATCATTCAATCAATATGAAAATCATCCACAAATGATACCCCATCATATACATACTCCAAATATAATGATCTTTCTAATTTTTTAGTAAGGAGTGCAACATCATTATCTGAATCATATTCAAAACCTTCAACTTTTTCAACTTCAGATTTTGAAGAATTTAAAACATTTGACAAACTTGAAGACTTAGAAGTCTTTGAGGTTTTTAAAGCCTTTTTTTTTTTAATTTCTGAACGTTTGGATATTTCATCTCAAAAGTTTGAATTGATCGAACTAACTCAGTCACCTCCATAGAATTTGCATCTCTGCTCTCATCTAAGGTTTCCAACTTAGCTTGGAACCTATTAGGCAATGATCTCATGATTTTTCTGATGATTTGAAAGGATGAAATTTTCTCACCAAGGCTAGCACTACTTTAAACAATATCATTAAACCTAGAATAAAAATCAAAAAATATCTCATCTTCATCCATTCTAATTGTTTCAAATTTAGAGGCAAGCATTTGTAACTTAGATTTCCTTACCTTGGTGGTACCCTCATGAGTTACCTGTAAAATATCTCATGCTTCTTTATAAGTGGAACACACAGAAATTCTAGCAAATTCAGAAGGAACAATAGAATTAAATATAGCATATAAACCCTTATTGTTATTATTAGCATCTTCATGCTCAACATTAGACCATGTTGCTTTATGCTTCTCTACAGTCACAGCAGCATCAACATCACTAGTGGTAGTGGTAGAAATTTTATAGTCATTCTCTATAGCCATCCAAACTCTCTCTCCTTGAGATTTTAAAAAGGCTTTCATGCGAGACTTCCAGAAACTATAATTTTAACCATCAAATAAAGGAGTTCACTGAATCAATCCACCCTCTTTTCATACTAGTTTCCATAATAATTTTTGAAAACAAAAATAAAATTTGATTTTAAAAATACTTCGCAAAGAACTACTCACAAATTAGAGAACACTACTCTGATACCAATTGTAAGTTACGCGGTGCAAAAGTGGTTGTGAAAGGTACTTTAAAAGCTAGAGGGGGCTGAATAGGTTCACTTGCTCGTTTTCTTAATCTTTCAAATTAATTTAATTTTAAGTCTAATTAATAATTAACCAAACAATTAAAGCAAGTAAATAACTTAAAGTGCAAGTGAAGTAAAGAATGCACCGAATATACGTGGAAAACCTAGATTAGAAAAAAACCACAGGGGAGGAGCAATGCCTCAGGAAACCAATCCGCTCTAATAAAGCAAAGTACAGCAGACTCTGTCTCAGACTCACACCCCTCTTCACTCTGTCAAGAGTCTGATGCGAAACACCTCAGGCTTATAATTACGATATTCGATCCAACTGCTGCAGACTTTCGGCTAACGTTATGATCCTTACATAAAGGTTGTTGGAAGAATGAAAATACTCAACAAGTATTCTGTTCCCTTCGTAGTGTGATATCGTCACCTTTCTTCTTCGGCAAGTAAAAGAAGAACAACAAATCCAATGCTCTCATCAGTGAATGATTTGATGTAGTCTCCGAATAGCTAATCAGTAGTAGAACACCATCTTAAATATCACTCTTGAAATATAAATGTGTGTTCTGAAAAATAGTTTTTCCTAATTATATTGCATATACTTTCTCTCTCTAAAAATATTAATTTTTCAGGCATATCTGTAGAGAAAATATAGATACATATATATAGGCAAGGGAGTCCTAATTCTACTTGAAAAAGAATTCAAATACCAAAATAGAACTCTCCTAGAAATTTTAAATCCAATAAGAATTAAAATTTTCGTTAAAGTTGTCTTCTATTTGGAATAGGCTAAGTGGGACCAGTGCCCAATTACTAGGACCGATGGGACTTTTAAAAAGACCTACAGAAACCAAAAGTACCAAGAAAAGTTGGATCGGTCCTACTTTGAGAAACCCTAAATTTTTCAAAATAGGCTCGAAAATATAAAGTGTAAAGTGTGCTCACCATACTTGTGAGATATAAATTTGTAATTAGCATATTTCGGTGATCAAAACCTGATTGATCGAGTTATAATTTTTAATTTATTCTTTGTATCGATCATCGACATCTTCAAGCTGACACTCAAGTGCATAGAAGCCGACAAACAGTAAGAACACCATATAGTATAGGTAAGTATGGTGAGGACACTCTGCACTTTTTAGTTCCGAGTCTATTTTGAAAAACCAGGGTTTAAATGAAAATTTTAAGATTTTTCAAAGTAGGACCAGTCCCCAATATTTAGGACTGGTCCAACTTTTCTCGGCAGTTTGGTTTCTGAAGGTTTTACAAAAGTCGCACCGGTCCTATTTATTTGGCATCGGTCCCACTTAGCCTATTCCAAATAGGAAATAGATTTTAAAAGAAATCCTGATTCCTATTGGGTTTGAAACTTCTAGGAAAGTTCTATTTTGGTATTTAACATCTTTTCCAAGTATAATTAGAACTTCATTGCCTATATATATGTATTCATATTTTCTCTACAAGTACGCCCTGGAATATTATTTTTAGAGAAAGAAAGTATATACAATATAATTAGGGCTATATATTTTTAAGAACACACATCTATACTTCACGAGTGATATTTAGGATGGTGTTCTACTTCTGATTAGCTGCTCAGAGACTGCATCAAATCTATTTATTGATCAGAACATTAGATTGATGGTTCTTCGCTTGCTTGCTTGCTGAGGAAGAAAGGTGATCAGATTTCACTACGAAGGGAACAAAATACTTGCTGAGTATTTTGGTTCTTCCAGCAACCTTTCTGTAAGGGTGGTGACGTTAGCCGGAAGTCTGCAGCAATTGGACGTGTTGTCGCAATCATAAGCCTGAGGTGTTCCGCATCAGATCTTTGACAGAGTGAAAAGGGGTGTGAGACTTAGACAAAGTCTGTTGTACTTTGCTTCATCATAGTGAATTGGTTTCCTGAGGTGTGCCGCCTCCCTCCTTGGTTTTTCCCGCCTTGGGTTTCCATGTATATCCGGTGCATTCTTTTCGTTACTTGCACTTTATTTTTTGCTTGCTTTAATTGTTTGATTAACTGAACTTAAAATTGAATTAATTAAAAATTAAACAAACGAGTAAGTGATCCTATTCACCCCCTCTAAGTTCTAAAATATTTTTTGCAACCGCTTCCACACCGCGCAACTCACAATTGGTATCAGAGTAGTGTTCTCTAATTTGTGAGTAGGTCCTTGCGAAGTATTTTTAAAGTTAATTTTTTTTTTTGTTTTCAAAAATTATTATGGAGTCTAGTATGAAAGAGGGTGGATCGATTCAGCGAACTCCTTTGTTTGATGATTCAAATTATACTTTCTAGAAGTCTCGCATGAAAGCCTTTTTAAAATCTCAAGGAGAGAGAGTTTGGATGGCTGTAGAGAATGGTTATAAAATTCCTACCACTACCACTGGTGATGGTGATGCTGTTGTGACTGTAGAGAAGGATAAGGCAACATGGTCGAATGCTGAACATGAAGATGCCAATAATAACAACAAGGGTTTATATGCTATATTTAATTCTGTTGTTCCTTCTGAATTTGCTAAAATTTCTACATGTTCCACTTCGGAAGAAGCATGGATATTTTACAGGTAACTCATGAGGGTACCACCAAGGTAAGGAGATCTAAGTTACAAATGCTTGCCACTAAATTTGAAACAATTAGAATGGATGAAGATGAGATGTTTTCTGAATGATATTGTTCAAACTAGTGTTAACATTGGTGAGAAAATTCCTTCTTTTCAGATTATCAAAAAAATCATGAGATCATTGCCTAATAGGTTTCAAGCTAAGTTGGAAGCCTTAGATGAGAGCAAAGATGTAGATTCTATGGAGGTAGCTGAGTTAGTTGGATCAATTCAAACTTTTGAGATGAAATATCCAAAGCTTCAGAAATCAAAAAATTTGGCTTTAAAAACATCAAAGATTTCAAAGTCTTCAAGTTTGTCAAATTGTTCAAATTGTTTAAATTCTTCAAAATCTGAAGTTGAAAAAATTGAAAGGTTTGAATAAGATTCAGATAATGATGTTGTACTCCTTGCTAGGAAATTTAGAAAGATTCTTGAATATGAAAAAGGTAGAAATTTGAGAAAAGGAAATCCTTTTAAATTCTGGAACCAAAGCTCATCATCCAAAGGTAAGGAAAGGAAAGAGAAAGAAGATGACTCTAAGAAAATTGAGGTTACTTGTTGGACATGTGGTGGAAAAGGTCATACATCTAATCAATGTCCAAGTCCTAAGAAAAATAGCTTTAGTGCAAAGAAAATTTCAAACAAGAAAGTTATGAAAGCTATTATTTCTGAGTCTGAGTCTTCTAACTCTGATAGTGATTCTTTTGTTGATAATGATTCTCTTGCTTTTGTTGCTTTATTAAATGATGATACTGCTAATGATTCTTCTTCTGATGTAGGTGAAACAGAGATATACACTACTCTCAGTCAAGTAGGGTCTAATGATTCAGAAGATGGGCAGTCTGATGTAGAACCATGTGAAAGCAAGCTGGCAAAACTTTTTGATAAATTGTTGGAAGCTTATAATAAAAAAATCTGAGAAGCTGAAGTAAGAAAAATTTGAGAAAGAGACTTTGAAGGAAAAGAATGAAGATCAAGTGAAGTTGATTGATGAAAGTAAAGCTGAAATTCTGAATCTTCAAGGCAAAGTCAAGTTTCTCGAAAGCGAGGTAAGTCAAGCTATTTCTGCTAGAGATGCTCTTATTGCAGAATTAATTTTCTTGAGCCTGAATTGAAAAAATCACAAGAGAAATTAATTATTTTTACTTCTGGACAGATTAAGCTTGATAGCATGATTAGTGTTGGTAAGCCTGTAAGAGATAAGACTGGATTAGGTTTTGTTGGGTCATCATCTAAGGAAAAAACTGTTGTTGTTAAACCCAAGAACTTGAATGTGTCTGAACCCAAACCTAAGTCTTATGTTGAGTCTGTGCATGCTAATGTTGTGTCCAATGTGCTTTATTGTACTTTTGTGGTAAGAATGGACATAGTCAACACTATTGCTATAAAAAGAGAAGACATTCTAATTCTGATTTTCATGTGCATAATTCTTTTGCTAAGAATAGGGGTCGTGCTAAAAAGCCACATTATTGGAACAAACCCAAAAATTCTTGAGCTAAAAAGAATTCAAACAAGAAGAAGAATGTTTTTGTTTCTCCATAAATCTTTCCTGATAAATTGCATGTTAAAACTATCTGGATGAAAAAGGAAGATTTGGAGAAGTTTGTGCCTGTTGATACTATGGGATTTATTCCTAATAGGTCTTTGGGTGCAAAACCCCCTAACTGAGTCATTAGGACTTTGATGGTCATAGACTGAGCTTATACTCATTATTTGTTTTCCATTGGACCATATCTTTTAGGTTAGGATAGGTTTTGTTTATTTTTAGTAATAATCATATGAAATTATGAGAATTATATTTTTCTGAGAAATAATGTGAATTCTTTATATTTCTTTTTAATTTCACTTTAATTTGTGAATGCATAATTGAGACACTTAATTTGTCAATGAATGAAGTACTTGATTTTATGATTTTGACATCGATAACCAATATGCTGTATTTATTTCTTTTTAGATGTAAATCTTCTTAGTCCATACAAAATTGTGCATTAGTCCAACTCTAAGAGAATTGATTGAAAACTAATGTGAAGTTGACTAGAGTATATTGTATGAGTAGCATTGAATGCTTAAATGATCAATGAAAAAAAAATGATGAAAAAAAATTATGATTTTATTCAGCATAAAAAAAATGAAAAGAAAAAAATGAAAATTTGCTGAATATCTAAGACAAAAAGGAAAAGGCTACCTTCGGGATGTGTTCGTAACTTTCACTACAATGTAAATCTCCAATGAAATATCTTTAAAAATTAAAGAGTTATTTTGAGAAAAATAACTGGCTGCCCGTAAGCGTGAAAGCCACCATCTTAGAAAAAGAAAAAATATTTGAAAAAAAATATAAATGATTGATCATGTGTAGCTATATTTGCTTATTATGCAATATGTTTTAGAAGATGGATCAAAGGAATTTGATTAATTTTTGATGAAGTTGGATTGCACACACACACATGGATTTATTAGATGAATTTCTAAATTTTTATAAATATTTGTGTGTTGGGAGTTGTGTCGTGATCATGAATTTGAGAATAAATTTTATGGATAAATTATGGGTTTTAAAATTCTGCATGTATAAATGTTAGAAAATTTTCAGAAATTTTAGAACTCATGTTATTCTCTAAAAAATGTGTGTTGATTATTCTCATGAGATTATTCATGTTTTATGTTTATTTTTATTTTTATTTTTTCTTGAAAAATTCTCAAAAATCCAAAAATAAGTTTTTTTTATTTATTTTGTGTTTATTTTTCATATTCTGTGTGCTTAATTGATAGATCATGTTGAGATGAGGTATATTTGATGAATTAGAGGTCTAAAGTGTTATTTTTCAAAATTCACAAAGTGTGCCGGTCCCAATTATTGAGCACCGATCGCACTTCTGCAGGTTCTGAGGAATCGAGAAAAGTTGGACCAGTCCCTACATATTAGGACCGATCGCACTTAGCGGATGCCTAGTTTTGATGGAATTCGCTTGCGCCTAGTTGTTTTATGTTGCATTCCTCATTTATGCGTGCACACACTCTCATAGCACTCTATCTCAAAACTCTCTACAACTCTCACACACTCATATCATATACATTCCCTTCCTCTTCTATATTTCTTGTGATTATTGACTATTGGAGGTTGGGATTATATTTTTAGAGGATTGTGGTGATTGTTGGTTTATTGATTGTTTATTGAGTTTTGTAGTGAATTAATCAAACAAATATCTTTGAAGTTTGAGGATTGAAGCTTTGCTCTCCAAGTGTTTGACAGAATTCTTTAATGCAGCTTGTGATCTTGTTTATGCTTCCATTCATTGTGACTTTTATGATTAGGTCTAAAAGAGTTAGGGGAGTGCTTTTAAAAGTGAAAGGAGTTTTGATTTGAAATATCTTGGTTGAGAGTCCTTATGTGATTTGGGTAACATATTTGGATATTTTATCTTTCATAATCAAAGTTTTTGTCATTATCATTGAGGTAAATATAACTGTTATGACTCAATTGTTGTTATTCTTGATCTTAACATGTGGTATTATTTTATAATATTTGAGGACAAATCTTGATAGACCACCTATAGAGGATAATGATTCGAGCCTTATGAGTACCCAATGTATCTTTGATAATGGACATCATTCACTCTCCTACATCACTGATGATAAATAGTGTTTAAGGGTTTGATGTTTTGATAATTTAGACTAGTTCATCTGTTTGCTAGGTTTATGACTTAGACTTGTTTATTTTTGGATACACATGGTGTCTTTGATTAGGTTAAATGTCTATTCTATGGATACCATACTTGTGCTTGGATCATACTTTTGTGGACTTTGATACAAATTTCAATAGATGGAGTTATATGTTCAAGGATATCTTTTTGATAGAGGTTGATATCTAATTTTTGGAGCTCATGATGATGATGAGGATTAGGTCTTGATGATAGGCTTAGTTATGTTTCGCTAGACTTTGAGTAGTTAACTCTATTTTGTCTAGGTTTGCTGTTTGATCTTGTTATGTTTTGTTTATTCCATCAACTGATATGTTTTGGATATTTATTTGATCAGTGATGATTATTTTTGCTTCCTTATTATCTTATTCTCTCTATGTGCTTATTTTATTATTTGGTTCTTACTTTGTCAATTTGTTCCAAAAAGGGGGAGATGATATTGTTATATGATATGAGATTCTTTGACAAAGGGGGAGATATATTTATGGAGATTAAGGGGGAGATATTGATATTCATGATTATATTTCCTTATCAAGCTTTTCACAAGTTGTGTTGTTTAAGAGATGTGCAGGTACAACAGATTTTATCCTAAACACACATGTGAAGCTTCTGATGATCAGCTTTTTATGTATATTTGGGCAACATTGTAATCTAATTTTTCCAATGGGTTAGGATATAATTGTCTAAGTGGTTTTGTCACGAAATTGCCAAAGGGGGAGATTGTGAGATATAAATTTGTAATTAGCATATTTCGGTGATCAAAACCTGTTTGATCGAGTTGTAATTTTTGATTTATTCTTTGTATCGATCATCGACATCTTCAAGCTGACACTCAAGTGCATGGAAGCCGACAATTGAGTAAGAACACCATATAGTACAGGTAAGTATGGTGAGGACACTCTGCACTTTCTAGTTCCGAGCTTATTTTGAAAAACCAGGGTTTAAATTAAAATTTTAGGGTTTTTCAAAGTAGGACCAGTCCCCAATATTTAGGACCGGTCCAACTTTTCTCGGCAGTTTGGTTTCTGCAGGTTTTACAAAAGTTCCACTGGTCCTATTTATTTGTCACCAGTCCCACTTAGCATGTTCCAAATAGGAAATAGATTTTGATGGAAATTCTGATTCCTATTGGGTTTGAAATTTCTAGGAAAGTTATATTTTGGTATTTAACTTCTTTTCCAAGCAGAATTAGAACTTAATTACCTATATATATGTATTCATATTTTCTCTACAAGTACGCCCTAGAATATTATTTTTAGAGAGAGAAAGTATATACAATATAATTAGGGCTATATATTTTTAAGAACACACATCCATACTTCACGAGTGATATTTAGGATGGTGTTCTACTTCTGATTAGCTGCTAAGAGACTGCATCACATCTATTTGCTTATCAGAACATTGGATTGATGGTTCTTCACTTGCTTGCTTGCTTGCTGAGGAAGAAAGGTGACCAGATTGCACTACGAAGGGAACAAAATACTTGCTGAGTATTTTGGTTCTTTCAGCAACCTTTCTGTAAGGGTAGTGACGTTAGCCGGAAGTCTGCAGTAGTTAGACATGTTATCGCAATCATAAGCCTGAGGTGTTCCGCATCAGATCATTGACAGAGTGAAGAGGGGTGTGAGACTGAGACGGAGTTTGTTGTACTTTGCTTCATCGTAGTGAATTGGTTTCCTGAGGCGTGCCACCTCCCTCCGTGGTTTTTCCCGCCTTGGGTTTTCATGTATATCCGGTGCATTCTTTTCTTTACTTGCACTTTATTTATTTGCTTGCTTTAATTGTTTGATTAATTGAACTGAAAATTGAATTAATTAAAAATTAAGCAAACGAGCAAGTGATCCTATTCACTCCCCCTCTAGGTTCTAAAATACTTTTCGCAACCGCTTTCGCACTGCGCAACTCACAATACTTACCTGTACTATATGGTGTTCTTACCAATTGAACTGCATTTATGCACTTGAATATCAACTTGAAGTTGTCGATGATCGATTATATAAAATAATATAAAAATTACAACTTAATTAATCAGGTTTTGATCACCGAAATACGCCAATTACAAATACATATGTCACACTAATTAGAATCATCAAAGCTTAAAAACTAGTTATCATCATTGATGTAGGAGAATGAATGATGTCCATTAGCAAAGATGCATTAGATTCTCTTAAGGCTCAAATCATTATCCTCTATAGGTGATCTTATTAAGATTTTTTATCAATATTGTAAAATAATACCACTTGTTAAGATCAAGAATACCAATTACTTGAGCTATATATATTTTTATAAAAATATGTCATCCAAATCATATAAGGACTCTCAAACATTGTCCTCAACCATGTCCCAAATAAATTCAATTATTTCTTCTTCACTTGTAGAAGCACTTCCCTTAGCTCTTAGATCTATCCATTAAAGCTATAATCAATGGAAGTATAAACAAGGCCACAAGCTCCATTAAAGAACTTTGTCAAACACTTGGAGCACAGGATTTGAGAAAAAAAATTAAGCACAACTTCTTTGATTAATCACCTCAAAATCAACTCAAATACTCAAAAAACAATCCCTTCCACCAATTCAACTCAAAATCAACCACAAATATCAATTAATTTTATGAAGATCAAGTAGCATAAGATATGTAAGAGTCTAGGCAAAGTGTGGGAAAAGAGGAAAAAAAGGCACTCAAGAGGAATGAAAACTCACTTTTTAAACCTTTTGGCCGAGCCTAACTAGACCAGTCCAACCTATCCCTTGGACCAGTTCGGCTAGTTAGAATTTGTTTGTTGACCAAGTTTAACCAGATTTGTAAATTTTTTTATCAAAAAAATGGCTAAAAATTTCTGAAAATTTTCTAAAAATATGAAAAAATAGAAAATTATTTTTGGGTTTTTATTTATGTGAAAATAATAATAATAATAATAATAATCATTAAAAAAAAAATCACATAACATAACAATGAGATCTAAAATTTTTGAAAAAAATCAAGAAAATTCACAAATGCACAATTTTAAAACCCATAAATTTGCCAACAAAATTCATAATTAATTCATTTAATAAATTTAAAAATTCATTTAATAAATTCATGTGTGTGTGTGCAATCCAACATCATCAAAAATTAATCAAATTTCTTTTATTCATCTTCTAAAACACATTGGATAATAAGCAAATAAAATCACACATGATCAAATATTTTTCATTGAATTTTATTTTTCTTTTATTTCTAAGACGGTGACTTTTAAGCTCACGGGCAGTCAACTATTTACTCAAAATAACTTCTTTAAAAGATACCACATTGGAGATTTATGTTGTAGTGGTAGCTTCAAACACATTCTGAAGGTAGCCTTTTCCTTTTGTCTTAGTTTTAACGATTCATTTTTTTCTTTTCATGCTAAATAAAAATAGAATCTTTTCTTTTCATTTTTTCATTGATCATTTAGGCCTTCAATGCTACTCATACAATATACTCTAGTCAACTTCACATTAGTTTTCAATTAATTCTCTCAGAGTTGGACTAGTGCGCAAATTATATGGACTCAAAAGATTCATCTCTAAAAAGAAATAAATATAGCACATTAGTCATCAATGCTTAAATCTAAACTCAAGTACTTCATCCATTGATAAACTAAGTGTCTCAATCATACATTCACAAATCAAATTGAACTTTAACAGAAATATAGAGAATTAACATGATTTCATAAAAAAATATGATTTTCACATTCACATGATTATCCCCAAAAATAAACAAAACATAACCTAATCTAAAAGATATGGTCCAATGGAAGACAAATAATGAACATAAGCTCAATCCATGACCATAAAGTCCTAATAACTTGGTTAGGGGTTTTGCACCCAAAGACCTATTAGGAATAAATTTCATAGTATCAACAGGCACAAACTTCTCCAAATCTTCCCTTTTCATTCAAATTATTTTGACATGGAACCTATTAGGAAAATATTGTGGAGAAACAGAAACATTCTTTTTCTTATTGAAAATCTTTTTAGCTTGAGAATTTTTGGGTTTGTTCCAATTATATGGCTTTTTAGCATGAACCCTGTTCTTAGCAAAAGAATTATGCACATAAAAATCAGAATTAGAATATTTTCTCTTCTTATAACAATAGTGTTAACTATGTCTATTCTTACCATAAAAGGTACAATTAACACATTAAACACAACATTAGCATGCAGAAACTCAACATGAAGCTTATATTTGGGTTCAGACAAATTCAAGTTCTTGAGTTTAACAAAAATAGTTTTATCCATAGATGATGATCCAATAAAACCTAATCCAGTCTTATCTCTTATAAGTTTACCAACACTAATCTCGTTATCAAGCTTAATCTTCCTAGAAGTAAATGTAATCAATTTCTCTTGTGATTTTTTCAATTCAAATTCAAGAAAATCAATTCTAGCAAAAAGAGTATCTCTAGCAAAAATAGTTTGACTTACCTCATTTTCGAGAAACTTTACTTTACTTTGAAGATTCAAAATTTTTGATTTATTCTTTTCAATCTTCTTCTGGATCTTCTCGTATTCTTCCATTAAAGATTCTTTTTCACTTTCCACCATCTCTAACTACTTTGCCAGCATTTTTAGGCTCTCTTGACATTAAAAGTTTCTATAAACAACTCCTCAAAAGTCTTGGATAGTTCTTTCTTGGTTGGTTCTTCTTTTCTCTTATCTTCAAAATCATCAGACCCAACTTGGCTTAGAGTTATAAATTTCTCTATTTCACCTACATCAGAAGAAAATCATTAACAGTATCATCATTCAATAAGGCAACAAAATCATGAGCATCACACCTAACAGAAGAATCACTACCAGAACTAAAAGATTAAGACTCGGAAATAATAATTTTCATGGCTTTCTTTTTATCTTTTGAAATTTTCTTTGCACTAAAGCTATTTTTTTTAGGACTTGGACATTAAGTAGATTTGTGACCTTTACCACCATATGTCTAACAAGTGATTTCAGACTCCTTATGGTCATCAACTTCGTTTGCCTTCCCATCCTTACCTTTAGATGATGAGCCTTAACTACGAAATTTAGAAAGATTTCCTTTCCGAAGATTTCTATCATTTTCATATTTAAGGATCTTTCTAAATTTTCTAGCTAGGAGTGCAATATCATTATCTAAATCATATTCAAAACTTTCAACCATTTCAACTTCAAATTTTGAAGAATTTGAAATATTTGACAAACTTGAAGACTTGAAAGTCTTAAAGGTTTTAAAAGCCAAATTTTTTTATATGAAGTTTTGGATATTTGATCTCAAAAGTTTGAATTGATCCAACTAATTCTTCCACCTCCATTGAGTCAACATCTCTGCTCTCATCCAAGGCTTCCAACTTGGTTTGGAACCTATCAGGTAGTGACCTTATGATTTTTCTAATAACCTGAAAAAGGTGAAATTTTCTCCCCAAGGTTAGCACTACTTTGAACAATATCATTAAGCCTAGAATAAAAATCAAAAAATATCTCATCTTCATCCATTCTAATTGTTTCAAATTTAGTTTCTAGCATTTGTAACTTTGATATCCTTACCTTGGTGGTACCCTCATAAGTTACCTATAAAATATCACAAACTTCTCTCAAAGTGGAACAAGCAGAGACTCTAGAAAATTCAGAAAGAACAACAAAATTAAATATAGCATATAAACCATTGTTGTTATGGTTAACTTCTTCATGCTCAACAGTTGACCATGTTACCTTATCTTAGTTACAGTCACAACTGCATCACCAGTACTAGTGGTGGTGGTAGGAATTGTATACCCATTCTCAACAGCCATCCATATTCTTCCCACCTTGAGATTTAAGAAAAACTTTCATACGAGACTTTCAAAAAGTATAATTTGAACCATCAAACAAAGTAGTTTGTTGAATCGATTCACCATCTTTCATACTAGATTCCATGATAATTTCTTAAATCAAAAATAAATTTTCATTTAAAAAATACTTCGCAAGGAACTACTCACAAATTAGAGAACATTGCTCTGATACTAATTGTGAGTTGCACGGTACGGAAGCGGCTGCGAAAGTTAGATTTAAAACCTAGAGGGAGGGTGATTAGGTTTACTCGCTTTTTGCTTAATCTTTCAAATTATCCAATTTTAAGCAATCCCATAAAGCAGGTAAATAAATAAAATGTAGTAAAATAAACGAATACACCAGATATACATAAAAAACCCAGATCGGAAAAAAAAAATCATAGATGAGGCTTTATAACTCTGAAGAAGCAAATCCACTATCATCGAAGTAAAGTACAATAGATGTTGTCCCAAACTCACACCCACTCTACTCTGACAAGAACTTGATGCAAAACACCTTAGGCTTACTATTGCGACTACATTTTCCACTTGCTATAAATTTCTGGCTAACGTCAATATCCTTTCAGAAGGGTAACTGGAAGAACACAAACACTCAGCAAGTATTTTGTTCCCTTCATAGCAGGATCTTCTTCTCTTTCATAACCAATGAACAGTTGTAGAATAAACCAATCCAATAACTTGATCACAAATAAATCTTTAATACAGTCTTCGAACAGTTGATCAAGCAAATAGAGACACCCTAAATTACTTAGTAAATATGTGTGTACTGTCAAAAATATAAACAAAGAATTTGAGGGCAAAATTCTTTGCTAGAAAATATCTCAATGCTTTCTCTCTCTAAAATATAAATTTATTATCTATTAAAAGCGTCATTGAAAGCATACTGAGAGAGAAATCATATGAGATTTTTATAGAGATTAAAAACTCTAATTTTTCTTAAAAATAAGTTAAAAATCAATAGAAAATGAATCCCGGTGTTTTAGAAAAGTTCAGGGTCAAATCCGGGTTGAAATAGGACTCAACTATACAAAATTCGCCAGAGCAGAAGCATGGACAAGTCCAGCCTTCACCTTGGACTAGTCCAGGCTTTTGCCTGTCAAAAACCAAAGTCCTGAGACCTCTTGGACCGGTCCAAGGTTGGAGGCGGACTTGTCCAACCTTGAATATTTTCAATTTTTGCTTAAAAACCCCTCTATCCATGGTCGAAATCTCCCGGTTTGAAATATATGTGCTCTCACCACTTTACCTGGACTACATAACTCTTATATGTGATCAACGATATCTTTATACATTCGGAGTCATCTTGAAACTTCAATTGATCGAATCCTTGTTCGAAACAATGATCGCTTCTTCTGAAGATTAAAGGTTCATCCATTGAAAAACACTTGCATGGTTGGTGTAGAACTTCATGCAAACTCTAAAACTTTAATTAGATGATCAATGATAAGAATATAAACCAAATATTACAACTCAATCATGTTTGATTTTGACACCGAAGATTGCCAATTACAAAAATATACATCACAAAAATCACTTCTTTTCTTTTTTATCGATCAAGTTCTAACTTGATCATCAGAATGTACTCGGTCGGTACCATAGTAATGCTCTTTTCGGTTACTACTTGTTTCTTGCAAGGAAAATCTCCTTTCCAGGTCGTGTTGCAATCATGCAACAACAAATTATATGAAATTATTTTTACTGTAGAAATATAATGGAATGAAGTAGTAAATTTGACATTTGTGAATCTAAACAATTTAGAATCTGCTCGGTAAGGATTCCCACATGCCGAAAAACCTATGAAATTAATCACAAATGTGGTGTAGGATTTAGGCTATCTTTTCTTTTATATATATATATAATGGTTGATTAAAGTTATACCACCAATGAACCCAGATGGTATTATCTCTCTCTTTCCTAAAGGAAATGTTGAGTGTTCAAGTTCTGCTGGGTCAATATTGTGAGTGTGTGCACAAAAAATTAAAATTATACAACTAATTGCAAATGGGGAAGAAGTGAATGTTAAAAAATTTAACAGTCATATCAGGGGCTGTTTGGTAACGCTATCAGATTTCATTTTCTGATTTTTGAAAAATGAAATCTAAAAACCTCACATGCTATCATTTTTGTCAAAAGCAGAATACGTTTGGTAACATCATATACTGTTGAAATTTTGACAGCTCATATCTGAAAATATGTTTGGTAACCCAAAATTAATTTTCAAAAACAAATAGTGGTATTTTGACTAAAAATTGTGTTTGAGTAATATGGTTCAAAGTCATTTTAAGCAACATAAATGTGACAATGTATATTATTTCTCCGAAATTATATTTGTTAGGACTTTATTTTAATTAAAATTTTATTTTTAAACATTTGCATGTTTTTGGTAATTGTCATATATTATTATATATACTTGTTTTATTTCCTTTTATATTTCTATATTATATATAATTGTATTTATATATAACTCTTATTTTATTGTATTTTCTTCTTATATATATCTTTACATATATATATATATTATATATTTATTTATTATTATTACTATGTATATCTATATATTATTATTATTATATATATATTTTTATTTATTGTATTTTATAAAAGTTTTTTATTCTTATTGACTTATAATTTTGTATTTATTATATTATATATAATTTTATTTATATATAACTCTTATTTTATTGTATTTTCCTCTTATATATATCTATATATATATATTATATATTTATTTATTATTATTATACTTATATATCTTATATATCTATATTTATATATATTTTTTATTTATTGTATTTTATAAAATATTTTATCCTTATTGACTTATAATTTTGTATTTATTATATTTTATTTATTTTGTTTTATTTTTACTTATAATTTTCTTATTTCTTGTATTTTATTTTGTTATATTTATATTTTTTGAGTAACGAATTTTTTATTTATTGTATTTTCTAACTTTTTTCTAAAATTTTAATTTATTTTATTATATTATAGTTTTTGATGAAGCAAATTTTTTTTTATTGTATTTTATAAAAAATTCATAAATGAAAACTTGAATTAAAAAATGAAATCTGAAACTGAAAGCTTTGTTATGAAGCTTTCAAATTATGTCTAAAGATTGTCAAAATTTTGACAACACTTTCATTTTTTCAAAATTGAAAACTGCGTTACCAAATGCAATTTCTGCCGTGACTTCCAAAAAAATGAAAATGAAAACTGAAATCTAAAATCTGGAATTGGAAGTGTTACCAATTAGGGCCTTAATATGCATTTTTTGTTTGTCAGTGAGTAAGGTTTACCGACATCCACATTTTTCAGACCTTATTTAAGCGAAAATCTTATGTACCGGGTACAACCTTTTTGTTTGGTGGCAAAAAAGTTGTACGAATTAATCAACTAATGATGCAAGGAACAAGAAGTAATAATGAAGTAAAGAGACAAGGATTTAAGTGCAATCCCCAATAGAGGTTAAACATGAAAAGCTTATAGAGACACCATCTTACCACTACTTAATCTACTATGTAAAAGAAATAGAACAATTGCACCAGTACGTTATACTTATACCCATTAATCACAAGATTCACATCCATCACCATAATGATTGTGAAAATATAATGACATAACTGCAGCTAGTTATTATTTCTTGACACAATAAAAGCTTCAATATATAATAACATGAATATTCATATAAATAATCCTAGGGTTCTTGCAAATCTTCTGACAATGTCTGAAATTTTTTCATGAATTCTCTTAAAAAGGCGCATCTAAGTCTACAATTTACGTACAAATAAATATGTGAATATGGACCTTTTAAGTGCTTGAGAATCAATTACATGATAAACAAAACAAAAAAATTCAATCAATTACAATACCAACACTCTTCCTACATAGTTAATAACAACACTCGAAGAAAACTCATGAAGCCAATGTTAGTTGTTCCAAGTAGCCTCTTCCTCAATTAATAAATCCCTCTTATTAAATAACAGATAATTGAGAAATTCTTGTTCACTTTAAATATTTGCCTTGTAGCTAATCTAAGAGTTGTTACTTTTGTAATTTGGCTGGGTATTTTCTGGTCAATTGTGGTCCTACTTCATTAATTCTTCAATCCTCTCTCTCTCATTAAATATATTAATCAATATCTGCTCTAAAAGACTAAAAGTTTATTTATTTCAATACTCATGACACTTCAAACCTCAAGGGTCAAATGTCATGGTATTAGAATATGTAAGATCCTCAATTCAAATATCACTATTACCCTAATAATTATAATTCACAAATGAGTTGGTAAACTTATAATTGTACTGAGTTGGTGAACTCATTTTTATTCTGCTTTCGTAGTTCTAGTTCCTAATTTAAGATTTTAGTTCAACCTAAAATGGCCATGGACTGACCATGGTAACAAAATCCCATTTTCTACAACTACGGAACGAAATCTTTGCCTCGATAAGTATAACGGATCGGACGCTTGTTATTTAATCTAACAACTTTAGTTTTTGATTTGAATGGCAAGCGCACAAGGGGCTAACAATTGGACAACCATGTAGTGGGTCGGGCTTTTGAAGGCCAATCACATGCTAATTTCTAAGAATTGACATGGAATTCAATTCTAATTCTATAGCATAAATGTTGTTGACAAGAAATTCAAAGATCCACTTTTCTTTTGGAAAAACTTGAACCTAGGGATGGTAATGAGATGGATTTGGGGCAGGGGTACCCTTAACCCTATTTAAGAGAGGACCCTCCATCCCAACCCCAAAACTGTTTAAAAAGTCAACCACCATCTCCATTCCTGAAACTAATTAGGAACTCTAACCCCACCCCCCACCCTGATAAAAAAAGGAGAAAAAAAAAGGGTCCGACAGAGATGTACTAATTTGTTTGTTGTCGATCCCTCCACAATAAATCATTTGTTATAAAAAAAATGTAAACCAGCAAAGATTCAACTTACAAACACCTACATCTAAAAATTTAAAGTTTTATTCAAGCAAACTAGAAAGAGATATATATATATATATATAGAGAGAGAGAGAGAGAGAGAGAGAGAGAGAGAGAGAGAGAGAATTTTAGAGAGACATATATAGATTATAGGGTTTGGTGACTTGAATACTGAAGGGTAATTTGGTATGTCTTAATACATAGGGGTAGTATAGTAATTATATAATGTAAATGGGGGCGATAAATTTATCGCCGCCCCACACACGCACGGGTTTTTTCGTCTCTACCCCATAACTGTCCCAAACCCATTAAAGCAACCCCCAAACAGTCCTAATTAAGCCGCGACAACCCTATTGGCAAAGAAAGAAAGGCAAGTTCAGGTGACTAATCAAATAAATATTTTCTTCTCTTTCTTTATGACAGAACACTCAGAGACATTTTAGTTTGAAATGTGAAGAAATACCACTCGGTGATCCTAGTATAGATTTCATGCTAAGAAAACCTAGCATAAGTGTATTTACATGGAGTTTAGGGTAAATTTCGGATGGACTTAGATACCTGCTCAGCCCATTTCTCCCAACCTAATGGACCGGTCCTGAAATTATTGAGCACATACATGAATCATATGAAGTCTTCCTAATAATGCGAAATCACCTAATTATGATGCTAGCATAAAATACTCTCTCTCCCCCTAACATCCAAATTGAGTGGATTATCACTGCACAAGGCTAAGACTTTTTTTTCATATATATATATATATATATATATATATATATATATTATATTTAAGTGTGGTTCAAAATGTCTTTGTCTATCTATAATCTAAAATCAATTTATCTAACGATCTAATGATCCGATTCTTTCTACATTAATAAATTTAATAATTACGATTCCTTCTGCATTAATGGTGTTGTACGGACTGACATAAACTAGCACATATATATTCTAGAATGAGAAACTCCTAGGCAACCTCAACTTCACAAATTGTATAACTTTTTTTTTCTGCTAAAAAAAAAAAGTTAACTCACCCTGATCAAGAAAAATCAAATACATGCATGATACCTACATTTTAGTGGGCCCATGATAATGCAGTTTTGCTCAAAATAATTAGTGTCAATCATCATATGGGACACCCCAATTTCAATATTTTTTTAAAGATGTCATCACTCATCATCAATAGAGAAAACATAATTTTGGGACCATAGGTTGAGTGGCAGCTGGTGACGTGTGTTACATATTACTACTGGTATGTGTTGTTTCAATGGATTCAATTGCAGAGCTCAAGAAAGCAACCCTTGCAGAGCTCTGTATTTAGTACTATTCACAGTGATCAGTTACGCACAAATGTCCAAAATGTGAGTCACCCTCTATGCCAATCCTTAGCAACAGTTGCGACTTATGGTCCGTTTTGTGTAGAGAATGGTCAACCGTGTTTCCTCCGCTCAACCCAATATTACAAGATTTTAAATAGACAACTATACCCTCGTTCGGATTGTACAGGAGATTAGGAAATGATCAATATGTGAAGTCACACTCCTTGGATTAGGAAATGGATTCTCTTCGATCAAATCTCTCTTTTGAATTTTTTAGAACTCAATTTTACAATTTAAGTTTTGTAATATTATTATCTTGTTAAAGTCAATGTTGAATTTTTTGTTAATACTAAATTAGTAAGTAGTAAAATTAAATAAAATAATGGCGTTGTTGAATCTAAACTCCAGATTGAGATCTGCGAGATTCAGGAAAGATTGGGTGAAGAGAATTCTTGTCCCCTTGGAGCATCAACATTGGCCTCTCTATATTTTGGCTCTATAAATTTGCCGCCTCAATTTTTTCATGTCTGTTTTTCCAAAAGTCACATCAGCGTTTTTAGCTCTCAAGATTTTCACTAGCCAAAAAATAATAATTTTTTTCTTTTTGCAAAGGCTATATTTGAAATGTCTCAATTTCAAACGGCTATATTTCAATGAATACATTATAAATTGAAAAAAAAATACAATATCCATTATAAATTTCAACAAATACAACATAAGTTTAAACAATACAAATTTGAAATAAATCAAAACAAATATAACATAGGTTTAAAAATTAAGAAAAAATAATATTTCCTAAGGATAAAAATAACACTTTAAGAAGTTGAGTCACCGCATGAACGTATATTCTCCAATATTTCTTTTTTTCGTTCAATAAGCCATTCTTCCACTTCAAGAATTGGTATCGTTTCTATTTTTTTTTTCATTATCTCAAATTATTTGGCTCTTTGTTCTTCTTTGCTTTTTCCACTTTGCGTGTCTCTTGTACTAATTGGGCTATTGCAAGATGCGCTTTTTGTGAATCAAGCCAAACTTTTACATCATCAAAACTGTTAATGAATCCATACTATAATCTTTTGAAAGTTTGAGATTTGTTCTTAATTTTTCTGTATTTTGCCACTTTTCGTTTCAATGGTCGTTGTAATGGTTGACATTCTTCAACATGGGGTGAATC
Source organism: Cornus controversa (assembly GCA_026545225.1). Lineage (NCBI taxonomy): Eukaryota > Viridiplantae > Streptophyta > Magnoliopsida > Cornales > Cornaceae > Cornus > Cornus controversa. The sequence continues at coordinate 14,300,021 of CM048854.1, read as the reverse complement.
ATCGTCGTTGATGTATGAGAATCCTTTAACTGAACTTGGGGTCATCACTACGTTAGTTGATGGATTAAATGGCTTTGCGGAACCAACAGGCTCATTAATATCAATTTTGATTCCACCTCTCTTCTTCAGCTGTTGCTTATTTTTGTTTCTCTAATTTGCCTCGACACAATGTGTAAACCATTTACTGTTATGCCTCAGAAATAGCCAACAACTATCTAACATAAATTTCTCCTTGTTCTCACTTTGACTACCATACAGATGTTTTACTGTACTTCTCTAAATATTTAAAATTAACAATAATTAGAAGTCGAATATTTTAAAATTTTAATAGGTAAATTTCACATAGTAAAGAACTTACCATATCATCATTGTTGTAACCATTTCGCCGATTCATTTCGATCGTACTCGAGCACCCAAAAAATTTGTTAATTTTTCCTTGAATGATAGACCAATGATTCATCAAAGCGATGTGAGTTCGAAGAGATTGAGCACCAAGATGTTGAAAATCTTCAAGAATTCAGATCCATAAGGCTAACCTTCGATCCTTTGGTTTGGACCGATTATCGCGTTAGAGCCAATGTTCAACCATGCAAGACACAAAGCTTCATCTCCAACCATGGACCAATTGGCATTTCGGGTACCCGATTGCTTTCTAGTAGGTTGGAAGATACTAGATTGCGGCACTTCAGTTGCACCAAATTAGTTGTTGTGAGTAAGATGCAAAGCTGGTATTATTTTTGTTCAATACTGGAAACTCATTGCTTGATTCGTTGAGTTGGGGGTAGTATGGTGATTAGTCATCCATGGAATTGGATTGAGTATGGAAAAAATAGATAAGATTGATATAAGAAATGTTTTCTAGCTTGAAGGAGTAAAGAAGAAAGAAAATTTGGATGTGATGTGAATGGTGGTGGGGTTGATGTATTTATAGAAGTGAAAAAAAAGGGAAATGAAAAAAAAATTGTAAAAATTTCACTTTTTAAACTTCTTTTTAAAAAAAAATTACCTTTTTTGGGCAATTATAACTGTTGGGATGCCTTAACGACTATATTGGCAGAGAACTTTTTATAATATATATATTTTTAAAAAAAGGACCCAAAAAACTACTTTAAAGAACAGGTCTTAATCCCAATGATCAAATAATTTTAATCATTGGCGTGTGTGGTACACGCACCATAAAAGAAAGGGGTAAATATCATCTACCTCCCTTGAGGTTTGTCAAAATAACACATACCTCCCCTCTACGTTTTATATTCCCACCTACCTCCCCTGAGGTTTTGATCCATATAACACACCCCCTTCCTGTTATGGCAGTTGACGCAGTCAAAGAGAATCTGCTGATGTCAGCCACAATAAATGAGTAAAAGTTTTATTTTGCCCCTCTAACGCATCGAATGGCTCTTTTAACTTATTGACCAACTAAATATTACTTATATACCATTATACATATTTACCACAATACCCTTACGTTTGGTTACCAACTGTCTACCATGACTATCATTGTCGCTAACATCATTGTGAAGTATACTATTGACAATATATATAGGCACAGGCTACTGGTATTGGTTTTTTATTTCCCTTTTGCCATATATCTGTAATGAAATCTGTTGATTTGGAATCATGAGATGGGTATATCTATAGATGTAACAGATGACAAATCATTTTTTCTATCTTTGTTAGCGCTCTATGTAATGACAATAACTGATGAATCAGAAGCTCTCAATTGTTTTTTAATATCCTTGTATCTTGCAGAATTGAAAACTAAAGTTTTTTCAAGTTATAAGTGTTGAAAAAATAATGCTTTGTATGTTCTACTATTTAATTAAGTTTGCAATAACTAAACAACACTTGATTAAAATAAATAGTACAGTTTCTTTATTAGATACACAACAATAACACAAATAAGTAGAACCTGATTCTAGACCGAGGCTCGAACTACATTCGATCTCCTTAAGACAATTATTGCCCTGCAATAGTGTTGAACGAACTCTTGGCCACTGTCTCCTAGTATACAATGATCTTCCTCTCAATTGGTAAGAACACTTCAAACCAACTAAGCTTCTGCGAACCACTTATGAGGCTAATCGGCCTTTTTATAGACCACTAGGTGCATTTTCAGTTTTTTCCCGAATAGGCATGGGACATGATGTTTCACTTCAAACGTTAGGAATGATGATCTTTTGCCGTGAATCAACACTTAAGTGTTTGTTCGTAATTCACACTTAACTGTTTGTATCTGTTCATTACTTAATAGACACTCTACCACCATGTTATATCCCAACGATGCCACGATAGACGAATATTCTGTCACCCATGTCATAACTCATGCAATGTCACATTACATCGTATACCTGTAATTTTCATTCAATTTTTCTAACAATCCCCCACATGAATGAAAATTAGCCTCCAATACAAAAAACGACTCGACTAACACTAGAGAAAGTACAATTGGTAAATTATTGCATCGAGATAGATAACTTTTGGCCTTAAACATTCCCTACTGTCATACTATCAAATTTACTTGGCTAACTAGTGACATAAAGGCTTGAACTATTCAACAGTTTCTGTAAAACCAAACAATAGTATACACACAACACCTTTTTGTACAAAGTTGATTCTTTTGGTTGTGTTCATTTCGACCCTAAACAAATCCTGGTATTTATGAGTACTCTAGAGAACTTAGCCTTATCATTCTCATAGAAGCGGTCCACTTCACACTCATATAGGTGATTCTCTATTAAGTGTATCCTGTCGTACCCCACTTGGATTTCCAAGAGACAGGAATCACTAAAAGTATGGCTTAAACTAATTCACACGATAGGTAGCATTATGTCATCATAGAAATGGGTAGAAGATATACATCTCTCCAGTACTACTGATGAGCCACTCAAAACTTCAGTTGTCCATTTGAATTTAGTTCTTAGGATCTTTAGTCAACTAGATAAGGTTTCCATTAAGTTGACTGGATAAATATAGGTTTAAGCCTATTTCCCTCGATGACTTATGTACCTACATTCTTGGTAAATCTTTTGTAAAATGATCTACTATATTATCCATGGACTTCACATATTTAATGGAAATTATTCCATTTGAGAGCAACTGCTTAACGGTATTAAATCTCTTTCTTATATGCCGAGACTTACCATTATATATATGACTCTGTGCCCTCCCAATTGCTGATTAACTATCACAATGTATAAAAATTGCAGGCACAAGTTTTGGCCAATTTGGAATATCCTCTAGGAAGTTACAAGCCATTCTACTTCTTCACTTACCTTATCCAAAGCAATAAATTCATATTACATTCTGGATCTAGCAATACACATTTGCTTTGATGATTTCCAAGATACGATAGCACAATCAAGAGTAAAGACATATCCATTTATGGATTTTAAGTCTTTTGTATCTAAAATCTAGTTAGCGTCACTGTATCCCTCAAAAATAGCTTGGTACTTTGTATAATGTAATCCCAAATTCAGGGTTTATCTCAAATATCTTAATACCCTGATTATTGCTAGCTAGTGATCTTTTTTCTAGATTACTTGTATACCTACTCAGTCTATTCATTGAGTAAGCTATATCGGATCGTGTAAATTTCATCACATACATTAAACTACCTATGATTCGAGAATACTCGAGTTGTGATATGTTAGGACCATTATTCTTTGATAAATGAAGATTTAAAGGAGTCTTTGTAATATTTCTGTCATTCTTATTGAATTTACCTAGTATTTTCTCAATATAGTTAGATTGAGATAACATTAGACCTTATGATATTCTAAAAATTTTAATTCCTCGAATGACATCAGTAATACCCATATCTTTCATATCAAAGTTATTGGTCAACATTTTTTTAGTAGTTTAATGATGCCATTACTACCCATGATTGACATATCATCCACATATAGGCAGACAGTCACATATTCATGTCGAGTTCTCTTAGAAAACACACATTTATCACACTCATTGATTTTAAATCTGTTTGATAACATCACTTTATCAAATTTCTCATGCCATTGTTTAGGTACTTGTTTTAATCCATAAAGAGATTTAACAAGTCTGCACACTTTCTTCTCTTGTCATGGAACTATAAACCTTTTTTGTTGTTCCATACAAATTTTTTCATCCAACTCATCATTTAAGAATGCTGTCTTAATATCCATTTGATGTGTTTCGAGATTTTGTAATGTTGTAATTGTGATTAACATTCTAATGGATGTAATTCTTATTACTAGTGAGCTTGTGTCAAAGTAATCTAGGCCCTCTTTTCGTTTGTAACCTTTAGCTACAAGCCTGACTTTATATTTATCTATTGATCCATTAGCTTTCATCTTCTTTTTTGAAAATCCACTTATAACCAAGTGGTTTATTTCCAGGAGGAAGATCCACTAACTTCCAAGTATGATTTTGTAAGTTGAATTCAATTTCACTATTAATAGCCTCTTTGCACAAATGAGCTTCTGGAGAAGACATAACTTTCGTGTAGGTTTGAGGTTCACTTTCCAATAATTATGTTAAGAAATCAGGACCAAATGACTTCGACATCTTAGTTCTCTTACTACGTCTAGGTTCATCCTCAGTTTTCTTATCTATAGACTTTGGTTCTATAGTTTCTTGACTATCACTATTAATAGTATCACGATCTCTTTTAATAGAGATCTTATCTTGTATATTTTTATAAGAAAACACATTCTCAAAGAACATTGCACTCCTGGATTCAATAATGGTATTGACATGTATATCAGTAATGTTATATTTATGCACAAGGAATTTATATGCACGACTATTATAAGCATAACCAATGAAAATACAATCAATTATTTTAGGACCTATCGTAACTTTCTTAGAATTGGGAACAACCACCTTAGCAAGACACCCCACACTTTCAAGTATTTACAAGGTCTTTGATCTTTCCATAACTCATAAGTTGTCTTATCAAAAATCTTGTAAGGTATTTTATTGAGAATATGGTTGGCGGAAAGCAAAGCCTCCCCCCACAAGTTCTGAGGTAACCCATAACTAATTAATAAGGCATTCATCATCTCTTTAATTGTACGATTCTTGTGTTTAGCAATACCGTTTTGCTGATGTGAGCAGGGAGTCGTGGTTTGATGAAGGATACCAAATTCTGAACAAAGGTCAGCAAATGGTGCTTCATATTCACCACCCCTATCATTTCTTAATAATTTTATCTTTTTGCCAATTTGATTCTCTACCTCATTCTTATAATGTTTAAACATTGCTAATGTTTCATCTTTGTTATGAAGCAAATAGACATAACAGTATCTAGTACAATCATCAAAAAAAATAATGAAATACTTTTCCCACCTCTAGTTTGCACATAATTTAAGTCACAAATATCATTGTGAATTAATTCTAAAGGTTTTGCACTCCTCTCTATGGAGGTAAAAGGAGTTTTTGTTAACTTTGCTTTGACACACGCTTCACACTTATTAGTTGAGTAATAGTACATTTAGGTAGTAAATTCATATTAATTAATCGGCGTATTGTATCATAATTAACATGTCCTAGTCTACTATGCCACATATCAAAAAACTCGACCAAATAAGAAGAAGCATTGACTTTATTATAAAATTTGGGAATATCGGTTAGTATATTGAGTTTAAATAAATTATCACTCAAAGAACCTTTACCCACATACACCCCACTTTTAGTAATAAGTAAATTTTGATCAACAAATACTAATTTGAACCCATTTTTTCTTAGCAAAGCTCCAGATATCAGATTCTTTTGAATATCCAGTACATGCAGCACATCTTTGAGTGTGAGTTCTTTCCCTGAGGACATCTTCAGCACAATTTTCCCTTGACCTTCAACTCTAGCAGTAGCGGAGTTCCCCATAAAGACACATTCTGCGGGTTCTACTACTTTATAAGCAATAAATTTACTCCTCTCTGAGCAGATATGGCGAGTAGCTCCAGTGTCCACCCACCATCCTCGAATTTTGTCTACCAAGTTGATATTTGAAAACATGGCTAACAGATCTCTATCTGATTCTTTAATAGTTGGTTTTTTTATGTGCACCTCAGTCGGCTTTAATTTTTAGAGCTTTTGTACTCTTCTAGAACAATCTTTAGTATGGTGTCCATTCCTCTTGCACCCATAGCATTTCCCATTTAATTTGGGAGGAGCCATCCATCTGATTTATTAAATACACAGATCGGTTTAATAACAATAAATAATATAACACGTAATTAAGTAACAGAAATTGAATTATGCGAAAACACGATTAATTATCTTAAGATTGTTGGAAAAATAATGCTTTGGATGTTCTACTATTTAATTAAGTATGCAATAACTAAACAATACTTGATTAAAATAAATAGTACCGTTTATTTATTAGATACGCAACAATAACACAAATAAATAGAACCAGATTTTAGACTGAGGCTCGAATTACATTCAATCTCCTTAACACAATTATCGCCCCACAATGGTGTTGAACAGACTTTTGGTGACTATCTCTCAGGATACAACGATATTCCTCTCAATTGGTAGCAACACTTCAAACCAACTAAGATTCTGTGAACCACCTAGTGTTAATACTGTCTCTTGTACTTGACTCTTTTAAATCATTGATTCAGACCATACCACAAAGACTTACTAGACTACCAGTTGTGTTAGGCTATATAGGGAGGGAGACTTAATGCGTGGAGAGAAGAAGAAATCAAAAAATCATGCATTACAAATGAGGCTAATTAGCCTATTTATAGATCACTAGGTGCCTTTTCAGTTTTTCTGAATAGGCATGGGACATGTTGTTTCACTTCAAATGTTAGGAATGGTGATCTTTCGTCGTGAATCAACACTTAAGTATTTATTCGTAATTCACACTTAACTGTTTATGTCTGTTCATTACTTAACAGACACTCTAACACCATGTTATATCCCAACGATGCCATGACATACATTCTACCACCCATGTCATAACTCATGCAATGTCACATTACATCGCATATATGTACTTTCCATTTAATTTTTCTAACAATGTCTTTGGATTCTAAGCAACAATATTGTAGAAAGCTAAATTTTGAAACTTTTAGTTTTTCATTTTTCTAGTTTCTGATCATTCTTTTATTTATTGTAAATTATTTTAGTGTTGATGAGTTAAGAAAGCTTTTGTCCGATGTGTTGTATAAACCCTCTTTTCTTGTAGTGTGTTCTTCTTCGAAAACCTTCAATCCACTGTTCAAAATCAAGCTTCATCGGCCCTCGATCCGAAATTTAATCAAGCCTTTCTCAATCTTTAAGATTTGAAGAAAGCTCATCACAACTGGTTCAAGAACAGGCTTTTGAAACCCTTGTACCGAATATCAAGGAGATTGAATCAAAGGAAGATTCTTTGTTGTAAAAGAATCGACCACGGAAAATTGTACTCATTCTTCTCAAATTAATAAAATTGATTATTTTTTTCTCACTTTTCGTCCCAGATTTTCGGACACAAAAATTGTGTGTGCAGAGAGAGTTTATCCACACCTTTTATGGTATCCATTAGATTAAATCTAATGGACACATTCCAAACTCACCTTTCTTCTTTGAAGTAGAATTGCATTTGTGTGGTGTGCTTGATGTTCTTCGTCTTCACGACTTCAAGTGTTGATTGAGGCAAAAGTTTGGCAGAGCTTAGGTATTCTCTTGATCTCTCCATCTGTCTTGAATGTGTAGGGTGACCTTGTATTTATAGGCCAAAATGTGGGGGTTTAATTTGGTAACTCCCTATTAATTGTGCCAACTTCTATGAATAAAGAAATTTTGCCTCCTTTTATCTGAAAATAAATTCAAATTTAAGTTTGAATTGTGACACATTTTTCTAAAGGCCTAAACCTTTAGGATTTTGACACGTGTCCGCTGAATGGGACTTGCAATCATGGAATTTAATTGACCAAGAGTGTTTGACTTCTTGACCGATCGAATAGTGATTAGAGCATCAAAAAATTTACGTGTGTACAAACTGCCCCTACTTGACGACTTGCAATGTATACATGCTTGTCATGTAGGAGAGCAAGGCTTGAAGTATTTCCTTTCATTGTATCTTCAAACTAGTATGCCTACGATCATTCTCACGTAAGAACATGTTGGTTAACCATCCTTGTACATACAAGTTAAATTTTTTTTTTTTTTAAACACATGGACAGAATTGTTGGACTTGTGCTCCCATGAACAACGAGGGGTCTGTGGGGGCAGTCAAGCGTAAATGTAATACATCTTATGTAAATGAAATACATCTTGACAAACTTCAAATGGGTAAAATCAGACCACCCTTCATATGAATCATATATCATTAAGAACAAACTAAATTCACAACAAACTCTTTTTAATTTTTAATTGTTTATTTATTTTTATTTTAATTGTTTATTTATTTTTAGTAAGATTGCCTCGCCACGCCAAGGAGATTTTTTTTATTATATATATATATAGTAACTCACTTCCCTTGCCTGATGAAGATGTATCCCTGGCATGTGCTGGATAAATATTCCCCAGTTAGACCCTTGATACAAAATTTCAACATCAGAATAACCTTGATTTCATGCTCCTTTTTTTTTCTTTTGCTTTCCTCTTTACAAAGATTTGTTCACTTCCATCTTTTCCAAAAAGGTCCTTCCCTTTAGGCTTGTATCCAATCAAGATGCTCTTCAATGAATGAAGGGTCCTTTACATGTATCAACACTTGCCTTCTTTGGATGAGGTTACAACAGCAAAAATTTCTCAATCCCAATTTGCTACTGCCCTTCTTTGCATGGATGTTCTCACAAAAGAATTGTACCCCATTTTCCTTGCTTGAATTTTATTTTATTTTTTTTCTCACTGATGCAAATATACGTACTCATTGTACATCAAAACCATAAATCTTGCAAGGATTCTAGAATACCAAGATCGATATAGAAAGTGGAGGTGAACAGTGAAAGTCTCACCCGGTTCACACTCATGAACCGCTCAATTCCAGAACCTAACTCTCTGTGTATTTGGAATTTTAGAGTGATTCATAGCCCATTGGAAATAGGATCTAAAGATACTCAATTTCAAAAAAAAACTACACTCAATTCTGATCTAAAACGAAGGAGTTACGCCAGTTTGAAGTTTAGACCAATCCCAAAACTTACTCGTAATTACAAGAATGATTTCGTCCATTTACTTCTAATACACCACCTCAATTACTAAACCAACATAGAAACATAATTGTGTATGTACAATTACCTTTGGCCTCACACGTGGTCACAAGTTTCATCCCTAAATAATTATCTAATTTCATTTCAACAAAGACACCTAGACACACATTTTGATGCATCGAAATGTTAGTTTTGATGCATCGTATGCGAAACATCCTGCAAAACCTACTGAATTTTTGTATGGAGCACTCATCCCTAATTTATGATCCATCGAAATGGTTTATGATGCATCAACACGTTTCGATTCATCAAAATGGGAATTTCGATGCATCGAAATCACTTAACTAGGAACACTAACAAAAACACTAAGTCATTACAACAACCATTTTTCTCCCAATCCACCCTCCTAACAAACAATCATAGAACATAATTATCTTTCCAACAAATTCCCAAACATTCACAAAGTGATAAATCACCACCATTTGATACCACCAAATACTCTTACAATAAAAAGAAAAAGAAAAAAGAGAGAGAACTTATGCATTATCATACACCTATTGCAATAAAACATCATTTTTACATAGTCCACAAGAATCATCAACTTATCATACATATTTGTAAGTCCCATGCATAGTTCTCATCCAAAAATAAGTACAATAGTTCTATACTAGTCCACATGCCCCAAGTCGGCATGGACGTTTATACACATGTCTCAAAAGATGCAAAAGTTCAAAAATGATGTTCTTCTACTCTAGATCCAACTCATGGTTGTGCATCCTCAACCACCTCCTTGCCATATCCCAAAAGTGTTAGTGTAGGGGATGAATAATTTTCAATGAGCTCAAGGTTAATGTATTGTGCAATCCATTTAAGTCCATAAAGTGTCATTATTATTTGAACCTCCTCCAAACTAATGATGAGGTACAATAGCACAACCCTTATATATAAATACAAAGATAAATATTTATACTTCCTTTATAACCTCTTTACAATGAGACTTATTCCATGTTTAGGTTTTATGATTGTCTCAAACACCGGGGAGTGGGCATAATTAGGAGAGAGAGAGAAAGAGAAGTTGGATAGAATGAGGGATAGAACAACCTTTAGTTCTAGCATAGCATAATGTTGTCCTACACACATATGCTGCCCAACACCGAATGGCATATACACTTGAGGAACCTTGCATGCACTAAGCACACCATTAGCAAATCTCTCAGGATTAAACATCTTTGCATCAACTCCCCATATTTCAAGGTCTTGGTGTAGTGCCATCGCTGAAATCCATATATTCATGCCTTTCGGGATCTCAATGTTTTTAAACTTCATCTTTTCCAAAGCTTTCCTCGAAATTAAATTTCCTGGAGGGTACAGACGTAATACCTCTTGGACTATCATTGTCAACTACGCGCAATATTAGCACCAAATCGCATTATATAGTCTTACATAATGGAATTGTTAATGGTGATTTAATTATAAGGCAGGCATATGAAGGTAGCTATCATGCAACAGTAATGGTTTTTTTTCCATACATACCACTTTCATTTGGGCAAGCATATTGAAATCAGGGACACAATCTTTTCCACAAGCTTCTAACACCTCTGCACGAGCACGAGCTTGCCATTCTGGATGCAACCCTAATAGCATCAATGTCCAAACTGCTGAAACTGTAGTGCTCTCATACCCTGCAAAGTACACATTCTTACAGTTGTCCACTATAAAGTTCTCTTCAGCATCTGCCCCAGCTTGCTCATCCTTTCTAGCTCCTTCAATGATCTTATGTAAAATGTCGCTCTCAGATGAATCTACCATATGATCCTTTACAATATTTAAAATCATTGAACATAACTCCTTCTCTAATCTCCACTTCCATCTATTAGTCTTGGTTGGAAATTTCCTAATTAACATAAAGATTTATATTATTTTTAGGGGGAAGATAAGCATAGGTGCATATATGAGAATTAAACAACAACAACAATAACAACATACGATAACCCAACAATTGCTCTCAACCAACTTTGGCCAGCGAAGGTCTTTTGAATGTGTCTAAACTTAAGAAAAATCTCCGTGCCCTCGAAATGGCTCTTTCCAAGTAAAGTTTTTGCGATGATTGACGGAGAAAAGATTTTCATATGGTCATTAGGGTTTATCTCTGCTATTCCCCTTGTCTTTCTATTTCAGTTTTCCATGTCATTACCAATTTGGTTGCAGCCTCTACCATTAGCTGAACCTTGCCCTGCATGCAATAGTTTTAATTTCATGTCATCCATCGATACCGATCAATCAATTATATCTTGTTGTATAAGTAAAAATACATCTATTTTAGCGACTCCTATATATCACTGTATGTCAAAACGTAACACTTAATTAATTAGTGATACAATATCATTGGTATCACCATTGTGTCGAAGTAATTTCTTTGTTGAATTGTAACTAGCTAATGAGTGTGCAAGCTAACTAAATTATGTATATGGTGGGAATGAAACCTTCTTTAATTATGATATACCTTAATCTTATCCATGTAAAACTCAGGAGCTATGGTTCTTCTCTGGTGAGCCCACAAGGCCCCGTCTGAGTTAAGAATGCCATTGCCGAGTAACGGTCTCAATACTTTCTTTTGAAAATCCTGCCTTCCTAAGTCTGCTGATGTGTAGAGGCTTATCTCCTTGGCCAGATATGGATCTATCACATACAATACTTGAAAATTTCCCAACAACAACACGATGTTCCGACCTGTTACAAACCACTCCATCAGCTTAAAATTTCATGCATATATACTAAAAAATTCTCTCTCAATCTTTATCTGTTTTCATACATAGTTACTTCTTTTGTGTATATCTTAGAATTAATATTTAATGTACAAGATGCATGTATTATATGTAGAATGGAACTGGTTATACTTTGTGTTGTGGAGTTATTCCTCCTCGATCTTATATTGGTTGCTTGATCAATAAAAAATCAGCTTGATTATCAAAATATATATATATATATATATATATATATATATATATATATATATTAAACTTTTGCAGTTGAGTTGCCAAAGCATTTTCGTCAAAATGTAATCCAAAATCCAATTGTTTATGAGGGGAAAATAAACAAACGATTGCTTACAAAATAATAATAACAATAATAAAGACAATGACGAGAAAGGAAAAATAGAGGTGATTCTAGGACCAGATGGCTACTCATCCTTTTTCTTTAAGAAAAGTTGGTCCCTTATTGGTTCAGATGTAACATGGGCTATCAAGGATTTCTTTGCTTCAGGTAAAATGCTTAAGCAAATTAATTCTACTTTGATCTCCCTCATTCTCAAGATTCATAATGCTTCCACATTGCATGACTTCAGACCAATTACTTGTCGTAACACTCTATATAAATGCATTTCTAAGCTCCTAGCTAACAAGATCAAACCCATTCTCCCTTCCTTCATCAATCAATCACAATCTGCTTTCATCAAGTCAAGGAGGATTGCAGATAACATCTTCTTAGCTCAGGAACTTTTTAGAGGTTACTATAAGCATTCCTCTCCCCCTATATGTGCAATCAAAATTGATCTAAAAAAGGCCTTTGATAACTTGGGTTGGGACTTCATTCTGGAATGCCTCAAACTGATGGGATTTCCCATTATCTTCGTAAAATGGATTGAACTCTGCATCACTACACCAACATTCTCTATCTCACTGAATGGAGAAAGTCATGAATTTTTCAAGAGTTCTAGAGGGATTTGACAAGGTGATCCCTTATCACCCTATCTTTTTGTCATAGCAATGGAAGTCTTTTCTCTCATCCTCACCAAGCAAACCTTTAACAACCCAAACTTTGTCTACCACTGGAGATGCCAACCTATTGCACTAACCCATCTCATCTTTGCTGATTACCTCCTTCTCTTCAGCTATGGTAGTATTCCTGCAGTAAAGGTTCTTAAAGAGGGATTTGACATTTTTTGCTCACTATCAGGACTAGCTGCCAATTCTTTGAAAAGTCATGTATATTTTTCTAGTGTTCCTGTTGCAACACAACAAGCTATCACAGACTTGCTACACTTTAACATTGGGACACTTCCTTTCACTTATCTGGGTGTTCCACTAATCTCTTCAGCTCTCTCATCCAATTACTGTAACTCTTTAATTGATAAAATCTCAAGCAGAATTTCTCATTGGACTAGCAAAAGTCTTTCATATGCTGGTAGAGTCCAACTTTCTAAATCAGTCCTTTATAGTATGCAGCTGTACTGGATAAACATCTTTCTTTTACCCAAAAAAGTGACTGCAAAAATCAACTCCCTTTTTAGAACATTCCTATGGTCACATAATGAGAGATCATTGAGATACTGTAAGGTTGCATGGGCTAAGGTATGCACCCCAAAATCTAGTGGAGGACTTGGCCTTCCCTCACTTTCTTCACTCAATAGAGCTGCCATGACCAAGCATATATGGTCTCTATTCAATAATCCAAGCAATTTATGGGCTAGATGGATCCAATCTGTCATCCTGAAGGATAAGAGCTTTTGGGAGATTAAACTCCTATCCAACTGTTCATAGTCACTAAGGAAACTTCTCCAGCTGAGAGGATTGGCAAGGCCACTTTTATCTATCAAATTAACTTGGTAATGGGAAAGCCATCTCTCTTTGGTTTGACTCTTGGCTTGAGTGTGGTCCTCTAGAAAGAAAAGTTGCATATTCAATCACTCTCAGCACTACAATAGGAAGATATGCCAAAGTAAGCTCGTTAATGAATGAGGATCACTAGTTTATACCTTCAAATCTCCAAAGGATGCTGCCTGAACTTAGAAACACATCATCCCTCCCATCAATCAACATAAATCAACCAGATTCTTTCCTATGGATCAACCTAGAATCCTTTTCACTTCAACTTACTTTCGAAACTATCTCCCCTCCAACTCCATCTCTGAGTTGGATACATTTGATATGGACCAACCCTCAAATAGCTGGACACAATTTTATCTTATGACTTGCTGCACTTGGCAGACTATCAACACTTGACAGTCCATGCATGTCTAAGAAAACTACACCTAATGTCTATTGTCTATGTCTTGCAGCTGCAGAATCCCACAACCACTTGTTCTTCCAGTGTAGCTTCAGCTCTAAAATATGGAACCATTTGTGAGTTGCACGGTGCGGAAGCGGTTGCGAAAAGTATTTTAGAACCTAGAGGGGGGGTGAATAGGATCACTTGCTCGTTCGCTTAATTTTTAATTCATTCAATTTTAAGTCCAATTAATCAAACAATTAAAGCAAGCAAATAAATAAAGTGCAAGTAAAGAAAAGAATGCATCAGATATACATGGAAACCCAAGACGGGAAAAACCACAGAGGGAGGCGGCACGCCTCAGGAAACCAATTCACTATGATGAAGCAAAGTACAACAGATTCTGTCTCAGTCTCACACCCCTCTTCACTTTGTCAAGAATCTGATGCGGAACACCTCAGGCTTATGATTGCGATAACACGTCCAACTGTTGCAGACTTTCGGCTAACGTCACCACCCTTACAGAAAGGTTGCTGGAAGAACCAAAATACTCAGCAAGTATTTTGTTCCCTTCGTAGTGCAATCTGGTCACCTTTCTTCCTCAGTAAGCAAGCAAGCGAAGAACCTTCAATCCAATGTTCTGATCAGCAAATAGATTTGATGCAGTCTCTGAGCAGCTAATCAGAAGTAGAACACCATCCTAAATATCACTCGTGAAGTATGGATGTGTGTTCTTAAAAATATAAAGTCCTAATTATATATTGTATATACTTTCTCTCTTTAAAAATAATATTCCAGGCTCACTCGTAGAGAAAATATGAATACATATATATATAGGTAAGGAAGTCCTAATTCTACTTGGAAAAGAAGTTGAATACCAAAATAGAACTTTCCTAGAAGTTTCAAACCCAATAGGAATCAGAATTTCTGTCAAAATCTATTTCCTATTTGGAACAGGCTAAGTGGGATCGGTGCCAAATAAATAGGACCAGTGGGACTTTTTAAAAACCTGCAGAAACTAACCTGCCGAGAAAAGTTGGACCGGTCCTAAATATTGGGGACCGGTCCTACTTTGAAAAACCCTAAAATTTTCATTTAAACCCTGGTTTTTCAAAATAGGCTCGGAACTAAAAAGTGCAGAGTGTCCTCACCATACTTACTTGTACTATATGGTGTTCTAACTCATTCGTCGGCTTCCATGCACTTGAGTGTCAGCTCGAAGATGTCGATGATCAATACAAAGAATAATCCGAAAATTACAACTCAATCAATTAGGTTTTGATCATCGAAATATGCCAATTACAAATTTTTATCTCACAATCTCCCCCTTTGTCAATTTCGTGACAAAACCACTTAGACAATCAATAACCTAACCCATTGGAAAAATTAGATTACAAAGTTGCCCAAATACACAGAAATATAGAACTGATCATCAGAAGCTCCACTTGTGTGTTCAAGATGATTATTATAAAAACCTGTTGTACCTGCACATCTCTTAAACAACACAACCTGTGAAAAGCTTAATAAAGAAATATAATCATATATATCTCCCCCTTAAGAAAATATCTGATAAATATATCTCCCCCTTTGTCAAAAAACTTCATATCACATCCCATGCATATAACAATATCATCTCCCCCTTTTTGGAACAAATTGACAAAGAACTAGCAAAGAGATTTAGATAAACAGATAAATCATGAAGCACATTAGAAGAGAATAATGAAAAAATAATCAACATCACTGATCAAATAAATATCCAAAATATATCAGTTGATGGAATAAACAAAAATAAATATCCATACATCAAGGATAAATAAGTCAACCATAGTCTAGAACAAAAGATATCAAGACCTAAAGTCTAAGTCTAGTCAGCCTCATCAGCAGACTCATCAGAAACAGCAGGGTCAAGCTTGTCAATCCTAGCATGTAAGCGATCGAACCCTTGCTGAATGAACCTGAGAACTTGGTTCATTTGATTGGCCGTCACGGGTGTGTCAGTCGCAGGAAGTTGAAAAACTCTACGACCCCCAGACACAGCCTGACCAGCTCCTTGACTGAGCTCATAGGCCTTTATGTCCTTTTCTTTCTTGTTTACCGAGCAAGTAATTGATGTGGCATCAATCATCCCTTTTGGTTTCTCAATATCAGCTCTCTCTGGAGTACGAACCCTAGCATCCCTCAAAATAGCCATCACTATTAGTGGAAAAGGTAATACTGATGAAGATCTAGAATGTCGAGTGGCTAAGATCATGGTACGCATGATTGTTGCGGGAAGATTGATTGGATCTCCTCGAACAATGTGATAGAGAATCTCAGCTCGACTCTTAATCAAATTACCCTTGTGGTCATGAGGATCTAAACTGTATGAGGCTATCAAATTCAATGCCGAGACCTCATCGGTAAGGTAGAGTGAAGGCAACCTATCTACTAGCCGTGGGGCTTCGAGTATGCACAACTCTCTAATCATATCATCCATGCTCGGTCTATTTGGATCCTCAACTTGGTATGGCAAAACAACGCCATCTTCATTCTCTGCAATACCTAACACATTTGCAATATTGTCCTTGGTGACCTCAACACGAACGCCATAACATTTAGTTACAAACATTAGGTCATCCAAGCTTGATGTAATCATATTGCCATAAAAATATCAAACCATGTCGGGCCTTACTATCTCTCTCAGATCACAAAGAGACTCCCAACCATTGTCTTCAAAATATTGCACAAAATCCATCTCCCATTTGCGCTTGATTATTGCAAGATTGACTCGCCTTTCAATCCTCATAGCCCGTCACCCTATGATATTCACAAAATTATTGAAATTGAACTCATCTTCAAACATGTCTAATGTGAATATAATTCGATTCTCATCACTGGTAGACGCCTCAGTACGTCCCCTCTTTCGTGCCATAAGCACCACAATGAACAGAATCAAAAATAAAGATAAAATTTCCATTGGGGCTTTTTGTCGAACACCTTGTGTGCAAGTCTTTAAATCTCAAAATTCAAAACTATTTGATTGCACAATATCACCCAAATCACTAACCAATAAACCACAAATACCAATTAGACAATCCCAATCCTCCAATATCAATCAATCCACAAAGAAATGTATAAGAAGAGGTTGCTTGAGTGTTTGAGTGTATGAGAGTGTATGTAGAGCTTGAGAAGAGAAGTAGAGTGTAAGTGTGCATAAGAGGACAATAGGCATGTTAAAGACCAAAGCACGCGCGCGCGGATTGTCAAGAATCTGGGCATCCACTAAGTGCGACCGGTCCTCATATTTGGGGACCGGTCCAACTTCTCTCGGTTCCTCAGAACCTGCAGAAGTGCGACCGGTGCTCAATAATGGGGACCGGTCCAACTTTGTGAATTATGAAAAATTACACTTTGGACCTTTAATTCACCAAAAACACATCTTTTCACTCTGATTTAGCAATTAAGCACATAAAGAGAAAAAAAATAAACACAAAATCAAAATAAACATATTTTTGAAATTTTTCAAGAAAAAAAATAAAAATAAAACATGAATAATTTCATGAGAATAATCAAAGCATATTTTTCAAAGAATAATATGAGTCCTAAAATTTCTGAAAATTTTCAAACATTTATAAATGCAGAATTTTAAAACCCATAATTTCTCCATAAAATTCATCCACAAATTCATGATCATGACACAACTTCCAACACACAAATATTTATAAAAATTTAGAAATTCATCTAATAAATCCATGTGTGTGTGTGTAATCCAACTTCATCAAAAATTAATCAAATTCCTTTGATCCATCTTATAAAACATATTGGATAATAAACAAATATAGCTACACATGATCAAACACATTTTTTTTTCAATCAAATTTTTTTTCTTTTTCTAAGACGATGGCTTTCACTCTTACGGGCAGTCAGCTATTTTCCTCAAAACAACTCTTTAATTTTTAAAGATATCTCATTAGAGATTTACATTGTAGTGGAAGCTACGAACACATCCCGAAGGTAGCCTTTTCCTTTTGTCTTAGATATTCAGCAAATTTTCACTTTTTTTTTTCATGCTGATTACAAACATAATTTTTTTCGTCATTTTTTTCATTAATCATTTAAACTTTCAATGCTACTCATACAATATATTCTAGTCAACTTCACATTAGTTTTCAATCAGTTCTCTCAGAGTTGGACTAGTGCACAAATTATATGGACTTAGAAGATTTACCTCTAAAAAGAAATAAATACAGCATATTGGTCATCAATGTTTAGATCATAAAATCAAGTACTTCATTCATTGACAAACTAAGTGTCCCAATTATGCATTCACAAATCAAAGTGAAATTAAAAAGAAATATAAAGAAATCACATCATTTCTCAGAAAAATATAATTATCACAATTTCATATAATTATTACTAAAAATAAACAAAACCTAACCTAAAAAAAATATGGTCCAATGAAAAACAAATAAATGAACATAAGCTCAGTCCATGACCATCAAAGTCCTAATGACCTAGTTAGGGGGTTGTGCACCCAAAGACCTATTAGGAATAAATCCCATAGTATCAATAGGCACAAACTTCTCCAAATCTTCCTTTTTCATCCAGATAGTTTTAACATGCAATTTATTAGGAAAGAATTGTGGAGAAACAAAAATATTCTTCTTTTTATTTGAATTCTTTTTACCTTGATAATTTTTGGGTTTGTTCCAATAATGTGGTTTTTTAGCATGAACCCTATTCTTAACAAAAGAATTATGCACATGAAAATCAGAATTAGAATGTCTTCTCTTTTTATAGCAATAGTGTTGACTATGTCCAGTCTTACCACAAAAAGAACAATAAAGCACATTAGACACAAATTTAGCATGCACAGACTTGACTTGAGACTTAGGTTTGGGTTCAGACACAATCAAATTCTTTGGTTTAACAAAAATAGTGTTTCCCTTAGATGATGACCCAACAAAACCTAATCCAGTCTTATCTCCTACAGGCTTACCAACACTAATCATGTTATCAAGCTTAATCTGTCTAGAAGTAAAAATAATTAATTTCTCTTGTGATTTTCTTAATTCAGGCTCAAGAAAATTAATTCTAGCAATAAGAACATCTTTAGCAGAAATAGCTTGACTTACCTCGTTTCCGAGAAACTTGACTTCGCCTTGAAGATTCAGAATTTCAGCTTTACTTTCTTCAATCAACTTCACTTGATCTTCATTCTTTTTCTTCAAAGTCTCTTTCTCAAATTTTTCTTGCTTCAGCTTCTCAGATTTTTTATTATAAGCTTCCAACAATTTCTCAAAAAGTTTTGGCAGCTTGCTTTCACATGGTTCTTCATCAAACTGCTCAACTTCTGAATCGTCAGACCCTACTTGACTGAGAGTAGTGTACATCTCTGTTTCACCTACATCAGAAGAAGAATCATTAGCTGTATCACCATTCAATATCATTCTCATGAGTTAGAAGATTTAAACCCTGGTTTTTTAAAAAGTGCAGAGTGTCCTCACCATACTTACTTGTACTATATGGTGTTCTAACTGATTCGTCGGCTTCCATGCACTTGAGTGTCAGCTCAAAGATGTCGATGATCGATACAAAGAATAATCCGAAAATTACAACTCGATCAATCAGGTTTTGATCATCGAAATATGCCAATTACAAATTTTTATCTCACAGCATTTTCAAAATCTTTTCAACTTCCATTGCCCATCTTCCTCATGGCCATATTTGCTCAATTGGGCTTCATTAAATTGGGATCACTCACTGAAATTTCTTTCACACAGACTTATCATGGCTGCTTGTATGTACTTCATTTGGAAAGAAAGAAATTTGAGAGCCTACAAGGACAGATCTTCAACTGCTCAGATCACAATCAATTCTATCACTGAAATCATCAAATTGAGGCTTCTAAGTTGCTCCTTTAGAGAAAGCAAATCAACAAGAGCTCTAGCAGCAGCATGGCATCTCCCAAGCTCCTCCATTAGGCCTCCAAGGAAGCCACCAGACCATGGAATTGGGAACTAAGTGGAGCAAAGCTTATGCTAAGTTTCTGCTTAACTCTAGTCCCCTCTGCAGATACATCTCTTACTAGGATGCTAATGATGCCATGATGCTACTTCTCCACTATGCTCCTTGGCTGCTTCTCTTTTTTTTATATACTTTCTAATTGTTTTTTCTTTCACTTGATCCATGGACTCAATGTTCTGTTTCAAGGATCTTTGTTGTAACTTTTATTTGTTCTTCTTTCTTCAATATACATCTTACATTATCAAAAAAAAATAGAGGTGATTGATCTTCAACTCATTGAAATTTCAATTATAAGGATTGATGTTTCTTCGCGTCCTTCATTTTATATTGGGATAAGTATCTTGTCAAAGAAGTGTTTTTTGTTTTAATGTATAAAAGTGGGTGGACTTCGTCTCCATGTACATTTGTACGTAACATGTGATTTCTCCTGCAAAGACAAGGATTATATATATATACAACAAATGGTTATTAAGAAAAAGAAACCCAAATAAATCTCTTATCATTCACGTCGTTAACTCAAAGACTTGATTTCTCCAAACGCTGTAATTCATTTCATGTCAAGATTGGACTTTTATGAATTATATATATATATATATATATATATATATATATATATATATAACCAGAGAAAAGTTTTAAAAGAGAACAAGCTAGTGACAGCATTATGTAGAGTAATTAATGCTGTATATATAATCTCTATAATAATATTAATAGTGGCTTTATTTCATACTTACAAAAATGTCATAATAGAAAAATGACCACAATATCCTTCAAGATAATATGCATTGGCAACTAATTTTTTATTTTATGTTAATATTATTACTTATGAAAATAAATAATTATATATATTAGATTATATCTATTATAGTGTATATATATATAGATGAATAGAGAAAAAGAAAGATAAATTTAATTACTTTTTTATTTTATGTTAACATTATTATTTATGAAAATAAATAATTATATATATATATATATTAGTATTCAATGTATATAGACAGATAGATAGATAGATAGATAGAGAAAAAGATAGAGAAATTTAATTACTTTTTTATTTTATGTTGACATTATTATTAATAGAAATTTAGTTAACTATCTTTTCGAATTCCGTGTCATTTAAGCGTATCAGTTTAATTATGAGGGAAAAATAAACAAACGATTGACTCCTTACAAATAATAATAATAATAATAATAATAAGGGTAAATATCACTGACACCTCCTAAGATTTGATGTACTGACACGCGATTATAACTTTGTTAATTTTCGTCACCAACACCCCCATGTGGTTTGTGTCGTATATCAGATACACCTCTTCCTACCAAAAGTACACCATGTTTGAGCACTTTTTGACGGTAAAATGACCATACTACCTTTTAACTTTTGACCTAACCCATTTGAATACTAAATTTACCAATTTAACCTTGTCTAATGAACCAAAATACCCCTACATATATATATATATATATATATATATATATATATATATATATATAATTATTTATTTTCATAAATAATAATATTAACATAAAATAAAAAAGTAATTAAATTTTTCTTTCTCTTTCTCATACAATATACTATAATATATATATATATATATAACCTATATATATAATTATTTATTTCCATAAATAATAATGTTAACACAAAATAAAAAAGTAATTAAATTTCTCTTTCTTTTCTCTATTCATCTATATATATATACTATAATATATATGACCTAATATATATAATTATTTACTTTCATAAATAATAATATTAAAATAAAATAAAAAATTTAGTTGCCAATGCAAATAATCATAAAGGATATTGTAGTCATTTTTCTATTATGATATTTTTATATTAAAATATATTCAAATAATCAAGGACAATCAAGACATTTCACATATTAAAAAAATGAAAAAGTTAACACAGAGTATTGGTGACGAAAATTTACGAAGTTATAACTACATGTCAATACATTAAATCTCACGAGGTGCTAGTGATATTTACCTTAATAATAATAATGACAATGACAAGAAAGGAAAAATGGTGGTGATTGATCTTCCGCTCATTTAAATTTCAATTCTACATATTGATCTCTATTTTATTTTATACTAGGGCAAGTCTATTGACAAAGCCTCTTGATCTTGCTTATAAAAAAAAAAAAAAATGTCTCTTGGATTTTTTCCATGGACTTTCATCTGAGATGTGAATGTGATAGTGATTGTGAATTAGGTGAAAGACTTGATCAAAAATTAATAATATTTAACCACACTGTATCCTTACAAAATAACTGTGTTGACCTCGATTTAAGCCCTGTTTGGATTGGCTTTGAAAAGCAGCTTTCGATTTTTCAAGTTTAAAAGCCATTTGGGAGAGTGTTTAGATTGATAATGCGGAAGAGTTTCAGAGTCCAAAAAGAGCGTTTAAAGCAAGTTGGGGGTACTAGCTTCCTGCTTTAGCTTCTACTTATCTTCTTCTTCCTCGTAAAAGCCAAAATAAAAGTTTTGCCAAATGGGAGCTTAACGTGTGGGCTTGTGTTTATTACATGTTATAGCATCAAAAATCGTACAACACAAAATCCAGATCTCTATGTAAATTCTGTCTCTTTTAGTTTAATAACCTGACATCGTGCCTTAGTGAGATGGACATGACCTCACTGAGGAAATGATAGGGCTGCAAATTAAATCGAGTTCTTTGAAAGCTGCTTGTCAAATTTGAACTCGACTCAATTTGTTTAGTTGAACGAGTAAAGAATAAAAAATAAATCAATTACAAAATGCAATGTTTATGAATCATTCTTCTTAAATACTATACTAACAAGTTAAAGTCAAGTTAAAGTCAAGGGTTGTTCAGATTCACTCAATTGATAAACTAGTTTGAAACTGCAACTCAAATTTAGCCTCATATGCGGCCTCACTATTCTTGTAGCTTCCCATGAATTTCAAAAATAAATAAATGAGGTCCCATAATAAAGAAAGAACTCTCAAAACCACAAAATTGGGCTTCCATCCCAAAAGAAAGTGTGACAACCATTAATTATAATGATAATGATTTTTCTTTCAAATTTAATTATTTTTGAACGTGTGTTTTGTCGATGGAATGGATTTTCCCACATGACGTCAAGTGGTGGAGTTCATCATCTCACGCGCATAAATAAATTTTGAAATCTGTCAAATTTAGTAGGCATTTGTATCATTACTCATTTCTACTTTACCATATATGTATAGGGTAAAATAATTAGTCAAGTATCATGCCTAACATGGAGATCGAATTGAACAAGCATTGGGTACACGTGGTACCAAGAATATAGCACTCCCATAAGTGATGAAAGGCTATTTCTTATAATTAAGGAAAATGAAAAATTTTTATTCACCGGAGATACTATATAGTAAGTACCTTAAGGAAAATGAGAAGTTTTTGATTTGGTTTTGTCTCGTATTTTAAAGCTTTGCTTGGATAAACAAAAGAGAAAATAAAAGAAATGATAACATTAATTATGAGAAAAAATAAAAGATAAAAATAATCTCTATTTATGTTTTAATAAATTATGAAAGAAAACAAATGAAAGGGAAACATTTTTGTTTCGAAAAGTTAAAGAAAAAAAAAAGAAAAGAAATAATTTTAACCAAGTTACTATCATATTTATTTGTCTTTTAAAATGCTAGCGTTAGTTTTGATATTATAAAAATTTTATTTAACTTTTTTATCATTTCTCTTCAAAAAAAATTTCACTTTTGAGAAGATCATCTAAATCTCTCCTTGTCATTTCTTTCTCCTCTAAATTAAGAATCCAAATATAAAAAGCACCATCCCTTTCTTTTCTTTCCCTTGATGTGTGTCTGAATAGAATTAGTCTCCAGTAATCGGGTAATGCGTAATATGCTGTAATCTGAATGTAATAAAATATTATTATCTTATACACATATATGTTTCATTTGGTACACTATATATATATATATATATATATATATATATATATATATATATATATATATGTTTGTGTGTGTTTTTAATTCTTTTTCTTCCTTTTATTTAAAAGTCCATAACTTCTCTTGTAATTGAAATTTTTTGATAAAATAATTTTTGTTCAATAGAACATTCCGAGAGGTTCAATTTGAGTACAACTTTGGTTATATTTTGATTTAAAACAAAAAAAGTTATAATTTTTTCAAATCAAATGTTAAAATTTATCATTTCATATGTTTTTTCTTTTTAAAAATGAAACTAAAAAATGTGAATATAATTTTTTATGATTTACTTGTGCAAAAAAATTATTCCAATAAACTTAAAAGTTGCTAAAAAAATTTGGAAAGAAAAAACATAAAAAAAATACTTGTTTTAAGTGTGTGGAAAAGTACTTTAAGTGTATGAAAATTGAGAAAAAATGATACGAAAAAATGTTAATATAATTTTTTATGATTTACTTGTGCAAAAACATCTTTCCAATAAGCTTAATAGCTGTTAAAAAAATTGGAAAGAAAAAACATAAAAAAATACTTGTTTTAAGTGTGTGGAAAAGTACTTTAAGTGTGTAGAAAGTGCTTTAAATGTATGAAAAAATGTTTTATGTGTGTGGAAAGAGAGAAAAAATGAAACTAAAAAATTTGAATATAAATTTTTATGACTTATTTATGCAAAAACATCCTTCAAATATCCCTAAAAGTTGCTAAAAATTTGGAAAGAAAAAACATAAAAAAATAATGATTTTAAGTGTGTGGAAAAGTACTTTAAATGTGTGAAAAAGTGTTTTAAATGTGTGGAAAAATACTTTAAGTGTGTGAAAAGTGAAAAAAAATGAAACTAAAACATTTGAATATAATTTTTTATGATTTACTTGTGCAAAAACTTCATTCCAATAAGCTTAAAAGTTGCTAAAAATTTTGGAAAGAAAAAATATAAAAAAATACTTGTTTTAAGTGTGTGGAAAAGTAGTTTAAGTGTGTGGAAAGTGCTTTAAATGTGTGCAAAAATGCTTTATGTGTGTGAAAAGTGAGAAAAAATGAAACTAAAAAATGTGAATATATTTTTTTATGATTTACTTGTGCAAAAACATCCGTCCAATAAAAGTTGTTAAAAAAATTGAAAAGAAAAAACATAAAAAAATACTTGTTTTAAGTGTGTGGAAAGTGTTTTAAATGAGTGGAAAGTGAGAAAAAAATGTGAATGTAATTTTTTATGATTTACTTGTGCAAAAACATCATTCCAATAAGCTTAAAAGTTGCTAAAAAAATTGGAAAGAAAAAACGTAAAAAACCTATTATTTTTTTAGGTTTTTCTTTTCAATTTTTTTAGCAAGATTTAGGCCCGACATATTTGAATGATGTTTTTGCACAAGTAAATCTTAAAAAATTATATTCACATTTTTTAGTTTTATTTTTTCTCATTTTTCACACACTTAAGCATTTTTCCACACATTTAAAGCACTTTCCATACATTTAAAGTCTAGGAAGCACAGACAAGGACACAGACACGGGTATGACATGACACTGACACGGCGATATGAGAAATTTTTAAAAAATAGGACACGGACATGGCGAGGATACGGCTATAAAATAATAATATAATACATTAATATATATTAATTATTCAATAAAAAATACTACATTACAGAAATATTTTAATTCATCATCAAGTGATTAAGAATCAAACAAACTTATAAACAAAAATAGGCAAATAGATTAAAATAAATTAAAGAACCAGAATTATTTAGTATTCTACATATATTTAGCTTAGATTTTAATCATAACTTAGTATCATATAATTTTCATTCAAAATATTTGAATATACA
Source organism: Cornus controversa (assembly GCA_026545225.1). Taxonomy (NCBI): domain Eukaryota; kingdom Viridiplantae; phylum Streptophyta; class Magnoliopsida; order Cornales; family Cornaceae; genus Cornus; species Cornus controversa. Next base: position 14,274,127 of record CM048854.1, on the reverse strand, counting down.
TTACTGCTATGAAGTGTCCGATACGTCTTCGAGAAGTGTCCAAGAAGTGTCCAAGGAGTGTTCGAGAAGTGTCCTAAAAAGAAATATATCAGGACACTTCTACGAAATGTTCGACACGTGTCCGAGTGTCCGACACGGGTACGGCACCCTCGGTGAAGTGTCCGTACTTTCTAGTTTAAAGTACTTTTCCACACACTTAAGACAAGTATTTTTTTAATGTTTTTTCTTTCCAATTTTTTAGCAACTTTTAGGCTTATTGGAAGGATGTTTTTGCACAAGTAAATCACAAAAAGAATATTCACATTTTTTAGTTTCATTTTGTCTCACTTTCCACACACATAAAATATTTTTCACACATTTAAAGCACTTTTCACACACTTAAACTACTTTTCCACACACTTAAAACAAGTATTTTTTAATGTTTTTTCTTTTCAATTTTTTAACAACTTTTAAGCTTATTGGAAGGATGTTTTTGCACAAATAAATCATAAAAATATATTCAAATCTTTTAGTATCATTTTTGCTTACTTTCCACACAGTTAAAACACTTTTTCAAACATTTAAAGCACTTTTCACACATTTAAAGTATTTTTCCTCCCACTTAAAACAAGTATTTTTTTATATTTTTAAATCATAAAAAATTATATTCACATTTTTTAATTTTATTTTTATTCACTTTCCACATATTTAAAGTACTTTTTCACATATTTAAAGCACTTTTCACACATTTAAAGTACTTTTTGACACACTTAAAATAATTATTTTTTTATATTTTTTCTTTCAACTTTTTCTATCAACTTTTTGGCATATTTGACGGATGTTTTTGAACAAATAAGTCATAAACATTTATATTCACATTTTTTTGTTCCTTTTTTCTCACTTTTCACAAACTTAAAGCATTTTTCCACACATTTAAAGTACTTTTCCACACACACTTAAAACTATTAACTTTTTATGTTTTTCTTTACAAATTTTTAGCAAATTTTTGGCAAATTTGAAGGAAGTTTATGCAGAAATAAATCAAAAAAAATTATCTTCACATTTTTTAGTTTCATTTTTACTAACTTTCCGCACATTTAAAGAACTTTTCCACAAATTTATAGCATTTTTCACACATTTAAAGTACTTTTCCACACACTTAAAACAATTATTTTTTTATGTTTTTTCTTTTCATTTTTTTTTTTGCAACTTTTAGGCAAATTTGAAGGATGTTTTTGCACAAGTAAATCTTAAAAAATTATATTCACATTTTTTAGTCTCGTTTTTATTCATTTTCCACACATTTAAAATACTTTTCCACACACTTAAAACAAATGTTTTTTTATATTTTTTCTTTCCAATTATTTTAGGAACTCTTAAGCATATTTGAAGGATGTTTATGCAGAAAAAAATCATAAAAATTTATATTCACATTTTAATCTCATTTTTTCTCACTTTCCACACATTTAAAGTATTTTTCCACACTTAAAACAAATATTTTTTTATGTTTTTTCTTTCCCATTTTTTTTAATTTTTCTCACTTTCCACTCATTTAAAGTACTTTTTCACACACTTAAAACATATATTTTTTTATGTTTTTTTCTTTCCAATGTTTTTAACAACTCTTAGCCTTATTTGAAGGATGTATTTGTACAAAAAAAATCATAAAAATTTAGATTCACATTTTTTATTCTCATTTTTTCTTACTTTCCACATTTTTAAAGTACTTTACACACATTTAAAGTGCTTTTTCACACATTTAAAGTACTTTTCCACACACTTAAAACAAATATTTTTTTCTATTTTTTCTTTCCAATTTTTTTAGAACTCTTAGGCATATTTGAAGGATGTTTTTAAAAAAAAAAAATTATATTCACATTTTTTAATGTCATTTTTATTCACTTTTCACACATTTAAAGTACTTTTTCACAAGCTTAAAACAAATAATTTTTTATGTTTTTTTCCAATTATTTTACGAACTCTTAGGCATATTTGAAGGATGTTTTTGCACAAAAAAATAATAAAAATTTATATTCACATTTTTTAGTCTCATTTTTTTTTTACTTTCCACACATTTAAAGTACTTTTTCACACAATTAAAACAAATTTTTTTTATGTTTTTATTTCCAATTTTTTATAGCAACTTTTAGCCTTATTTGAATGATGTATTTGCCCAAAAAATAAAAAAAAATTATATTCACATTTTTTAATCTCATTTTTTCTCACTTTTCACTCATTTAAAGTACTTTTCTACACAATTAAAACAAATAATTTTTTTTTCATTCCAACTTTTTTAAGAAACTCTTAGCCTTATTTGAAGGATGTATTTGCACAAAAAAATCATAAAAATTTATATTCACATTTTTTAATCTCATTTTTTTTACTCTCCACTCATTTAAAGTACTTTTCCACACACTTAAAACAAATACATTTTTATGTTTTTTCTTTCCAATTTTTTTAGAAATTTTAGGGATATTTGAAGGTTGCTTTTTTGCAAAAAAAAAAATTATATTCACATTTTTTAATGTTATTTTTATTCACTTTCGACACATTTAAAGTACTTTTCCACACACTTAAAACGAATATATTTTAATGTTTCTTTTCCAATTTTTTTAGGAACTAGGCATATTTGAAAGATGTTTTTGCACAAAAAAATAATAATAATTTATATTCACATTTTTTAGTCCCATTTTTATTCACTTTCCACACATTTCAAGTACTTTTTCACACACTTAAAACAAATGTTTTTTTATGTTTTTTCTTTTCAATCTTTTTTAGCAACTTTTAATCTCATTTGAAAGATGTATTTGCCCAAAAAAATCAAAAAAAAAAATTATTCACATTTTTTAATCTCATTTTTTCTCACTTTCCACTCATTTTAAGTACTTTTCCACACAATTAAAACAAATACTTTTTTTTTATTTTTTATTTCCAATTTTTTAAGCAACTCTTAGCCTTATTGAAGGATGTATTTGCATAAAAAAAAACATAAAAAAATGTATTCACATTTTTTAATCTCATTTTTTTTTACTTTCCACTCATTTAAAGTACTTTTCCACAAACTTAAAAAAATACTTTTTTATGTTTTTCTTTTAAATTTTTTTAGAACTTTTAGGCATATTTGAAGGATGTTTTTGCACATAAAAAAAATTAAATTCACATTTTTTAATGTCATTTTTATTCACTTTTCACACATTTAAAGGACTTTCCACAAATTTAAAGTACTTTTCCACACACATAAAACAAAATCCTTTTTTCTGTTTTTTTAAAAAAATTTTAGAAACTTTTAGGCATATTTGAAGGACTTTTTTGAACAAACAAATAAGAATAATTTATATTCAAATTTTTTAGTCTCATTTTTATTCACTTTCCACATATTTAAATGACTTTCCACGGATTTAAAAGAGTTTTTCACACAATTCAAACAAATGTTTTTTTATGTTTTTTCTTCCCAATTTTTTTTCACAAATTTTAGCCTTATTTGAAGGATGTATTTGCCCAAAAAAATCAAAAAAATCTATATTCACATTTTTTAATCTCATTCTTTCTTACTTTCCACTCATTTAAAGTACTTTTCCTCACAATTAAAACAAATACTCTTTTATGTTTTTTCTTTCCAATTATTAAGCAACTCTTAGCCTTATTTGAAGGATGTATTTGCACAAAAAAATCATAAAAATTTATATTCACATTTTTTAATCTCATTTATTTTTACTTTCCACTCATTTAAAGTATTTTTCCAAACACACAAAACAAATACTTTTTTATATTTTTTCTGTCCAATTTTTTTAGAACTTTTAGGAATATTTGAAGGATATTTTTTCACAAAAAAAAAATTATATTCACATTTTTTAATGTCATTTTCATTCACTTTCCACACATTTAAAGTACTTTTCCACACACTTAAATAAAAATATTTTTTTTTTGTTTTTTTTCTAATTTTTTTAGGAACTTTTAGGCATATTTGAAGGATGTTTTTTCACAAAAAAATAATAATAATTTATATTCACATTTTTTAATCTCATTTTTATTCACTTTCCACACATTTAAAGTATTTTTTGACACACTTAAAACAAATGTTTTTTTATGTTTTTTATTTCCAATTTTTTTTAGCAACATTTAGCCTTATTTGAAGGAAGTATTTTCCCAAAAAAAAAAAATTATATTCACATTTTTTAATCTCATTTTCATTCTCTTTTCACACATTTAAAGTACTTTTTCACACACTTAAATAAAAATACCTTTTTATGTTTTTTCTTTCCAATTTTTTAAGAAACTCTTAGTCTTATTTGAAGTATGTATTTGCACAAAAAAATCATAAAAATTTATATTCAAATTTTTTAATCTCATTTTTTTTTTTCATTTTCCACTCATTTAAAGTCTTTTTCCACACACTTAAAACAAATACTTTTTATGTTTTTTCTTTTCAATTTTTTTAGAAACTCTTAGCCTTATTTGAAGGATATTTTTGCACAAAACAATCATTAAAACTTATATTCACATTTTTTAATTTTCTTTTTTCTCACTTTCTACATATTTAAAGTACTTTTCCACGCACATAAAACATTTTTTTATGTTTTTTCATTCCAATTTTTTAGCACTTTTAGCCTTATCTGAATGATTTATTTGTCCAAAAAATCATAAAAATTTATATTCACATTTTTTAATCTCATTTTTTCCCACTTTCCACACATTTAAATTACTTTTCTACACATTTAAAGTATTTTTCCACACACTTAAAACAAATACTTTCTATGTTTTTTCTTTCCAATTTTTTAGGAGCTCTTAGCCTTATTTGAATGATGTATTTGCAAAACAAAATCATAAATATTTATATTCACATTTTTTAATTTCATTTTTTTTCACTTTCCACTCATTTAAAGTACTTTTCCACACGCTTAAAACAAATATTTTTTTAATTTTTTAATTTTTAATTTTTTTAGCAACTTTTAGCCTTATTTGAAAGATGTATTTGCACACAAAAATCATAAAAATTTATATTCACATTTTTTAATCTCATTTTTTCTCACTTTTCACTCATTTAAAGTATTTTTCCACACACTTGACACAAATACTTTTTTATGTTTTTTCTTTCCAATTTTTTTAGCAACTCTTACCCTTATTTGAAGGATGTATTTGCACAAAAAAATCATAAAAATTTTGTTTTACATTTTTTAGTCTCATTTTTTCTCACTTTCCATCCTTTTAAAATACTTTACACACATTTAAATTACTTTTTCACGCATTTAAAGTACTTGTCCACGCACTTAAAACAAATATTTTTTATGTTTTTTCTTTCAATTCTTTGAGGAACTCTTAGTCATATTTGAAGGATTGTTTTCCACAAAAAAATCATAAAACTTTATATTCACATTTTTTAATCTCATTTTTTTCACTTTCCACTCATTTAAAATATTTTTCCACACACTTAAAACAAATACTTTTTTATGTTTTTTCTTTCCAATATTTTTAGAATCTCTTACCTTATTTGAAGGATGCATTTGCACACAAAAATCATAAAAATTTAGATTTACATTTTTTAGTCTCATTTTTTTTCACTTTTCACACTTTTAAAGTACTTTTCCACACACTTAAAACAAATATTTTTTATTTCCAATATTTTTAGGAACTTTTAGGCATATTTGTAGGATGTTTTTGCACAAAAAATTAAAAACAAATTTATAATCACATTTTTTAATCTCATTTTTATTCACTTTTCACACATTTAAAGGACTTAAAACCAAAATCTTTTTATGCTTTTTTTCCAATTTTTTTAGGAACTTTTAGGCATATTTTAATGATGCTTTTGCACAAAAACTAAAAATAAAATTATATTCACATTTTTTAATCTCATTTTTATTCACTTTCCCCACATTTAAAGTACTTTTCCACACACTTAAAACGAATATTTTTTATGTTTTTTTTTCCAATCTTTTTAGGAAATTTTAGGCACATTTGAAGGATGTTTTTGCACAAAAAAAAATTATATTCATATTTCTTAATCTCATTTTTATTTACTTTTCACACATTAAAAAGACTTTCCACACATTTAAAGTATTTTTTCACACACTTAAAACAAATACTTTTTTATGTTTTTTGTTTTCAAATTTTTTAGGAACATTGAGGCATATTTGAAAGATTTTTTTGCACAAAAAATTAATAAAAAATTATATTCATATGTTTTAGCCTCATTTTTATTCACTTTTCACACATTTAAAGGCTTTCAACTCATTTAAAGTACTTTTCCACACACTTAAAACAAATGATTTTTTATGTTAGGCATATTTGAATGATGTTTTTGTACAAAAAAATAATAATAATTTATATTCACATTTTTTAATCTCATTTAAAGTACTTTTCCACACACTTAAAACAAATACTTTTTTATGTTTTTTCTTTCCAATTTTTTTAGCAACTTTGAGCATTATTTGAAGGATGTATTTGCATGAAAAAATATAAAAAAATTATATTCACATTTTTTCTCACTTTTCACAATTTTAAAGTGCTTTCCACACATTTAAAGTATTTTTGCACACATTTAAAGTACTTTTCCACACACTTAAAACAAATAGTTTTTATGTTTTTTCTTTTCAATTTTTTTAGGAACTCTTAGGCATATTTGAAGGATGTTTTTGCACAAAAAAATCATAAAAAATTGTATTCACATTTTTTAATCTCATTTTTTATCACTTTTCACTCATTTAAAGTACTTTTCCACACACTTAAAACAAATGTTTTTTTATTTTTTTACTTTCCAATTTTTTTAGCACCACTTAGCCTTATTTGATGGATGTATTTGCACCAAAAAAAAATCATAAAAATTTATATTCACATTTTTTAATCTCATTTTTTCTTACTTTCCACTCATTTAAAGTACTTTTTCACACACTTAAAACAAATATTTTTTTATGTTTTTTCTTTCCAATTTTTTTAGCAACTCTTAGCCTTAAGGATGTATTTGCACAAAAAATTCATAAAAATTATATTCACATTTTTTAGTTTTATTTTTTCTCACTTTCCACACTTTTAAAGTACTTTACACACATTTAAAGAATTTTTCCATACACTCAAAGTACTTTTCCACACACTTAAAACAAGTATTTTTTTATGTTTTTTCTTTCTAATTTTTTTAGCAACTTTTATGCTTATTGGAAGGATGTTTTTGCACAAGTAAATCATAAAACATTATATTCACATTTTTTAGTATTATTTTTTCTCACTTTCCACACATTTAAAGCACTTTTCCACACATTTATATCATTTTTTACACATTTAAAGTACTTTTTCACACACTTAAAACAAGTATTTTTTAATGTTTTTTCTTTCCAATTTTTTTAGCAACTTTTAGGCATATTTAAAGGATGTTTTTTGCACAAATAAATCATAAAAAACTATATTCACATTTTTTATTTTCATTTTTTTTTACTTTTCACACACTTAAAAGCAATTTTTCACACATTTAAAGTACTTTTCCACATACTTAAAACAATTATTTTTTATGTTTTTTTCAATTGTTTTAGCAACTTTTAGGCATATTTGAATGATGTTTTTGCACAAATAAGTCATAAAAATTTATATTCACATTTTTTAGTTTCATTTTTTCCCTCTTTCCACACACATAAAGCACTTTCCACACATTTAAAGCATTTTCCACACATTTAAAGTATTCTTCCACACACTTAAAACAATAATTTTTTATGTTTTTTCTTTCTAATTTTTTTAGCAACTTTTAGTCATATTTGAATGATGTTTTTGCACATATAAGTCATAAAAATTTATATTCAATTTTTTTAGTTTCATTTTTTCTCATTTTTCACACATTTAAAGTAATTTTCATATATTTAAAATGTTTTTTCACACACTTAAAACAAGTATTTTTTTATGTTTTTTCTTTTCAATTTTCTTTAGCAACTTTTAAGCTTATTGGAAGGATTTTTTGAACAAGCAAATCATAAAAAATTAGGATAATGTTACTCAGTCAGAATTCTTAGGCAGAATTAGTAAGTAGAAACATTTACATCCATTGGATGCATGTGATGAGTGTATGTGATGAGACCTACCACATACATCTAATGGATGTAAATGTTTCTGCCTACGAATTCTGCCAAAAAATTTTGCCTAAGTAGTATTATCCAAAAAATTATATTCACATTTTTTTAGTATATTTTTAAAAAGAAAAAACATACAAAATGATAAATTTTAACATTTGATTTGGAAAAATCATAACTTTTTTGTTTTAAATGAAAATATAGTCTAAGTTATGCTCAAATTGAACCTCTCGGAATGTTCTATTGAACAAAAATTATTTTATCAAAAAATTTCAATTACAAAAGAAGTTATGGACTTTTAAATAAAAGGAAGAAAAATAATTATATATATATATTGTACCAATATTACAAACTATTCCCAAACGGAACATCTACATATATATATATATATATATATATATATATATAAACTATTTCAAATGAAACATATATCTTTATAAGATAATAATATTTTATTAATTTCGGCTTACAGCATATTACGGCATTAGCCGATTAGTGCGGAGGATCCGGCTGACTCGCCTTGATATATATTTATACATTTATTTAGAAAGAAAAAAAAATTACCCGACCAAACTAGTATATAGATATATATATATATATATATATATGAGTATTGATAGTTGCACCCTATGAAACTACTATTGCTCTTAAAATTTTATTTTATTAAAAGTAAATGATGATGCTGTCATTTATTCTAAAATGAATCATATACTTCTTTTTAACTCACTTTTTATGTGATTTTATCTTTTTTTCAAAAACATGCCGAATATCCTCTATACGTCAATGAAATAATAATAAAACTTGAAATCCAAATGTTTGAAATAATAAATGAATACTATAATATACTCAATATTTGATCCGAAAAGGGAGAGCAATTAAACAATAAAAAATTAAATTTTAAATGATTCAAGTTAGTCCCTAATTCATACGTAGCCCAACGCTCTGCCGCACTAAACAAAAAATTCTAGAATTTTTTCACTAACAATAATTTTTTCACTAACAAGAAATTTGAGTTTTAGTATTTCAAAAAATCATAAAAGATTGGTATCAATCTTTATTTCGATGGAGTTTGAGAATGTTATTAATTTTCATAGGAAATGAAAACTTATGTAAGAAAAGAATATATCTCACGTCTTTTTGATAGGTTTTCGTGAATGTAAAATACAAAAAATAGAGAAGTTTTACTTCACGGCTCAAATAATAGATTAGGTTAAAGAAGAAAACAGATAACATTAACAAATCCTAAGAACCATTTGGAGGGTAGAGTCATCATTTTATTTTATAGAAACATGAATTACAGCGCAACAGGGTTTTGTGGAGCACCAATAACACCAATATCCTCGGACACTTCACTAAAAAAAAAAAAATTACAAAGGTGTCCCTCTACTATACAATCATTGATTCTTATAATTTTAATAACCTAATTGCCCCTTGGCTCCACATTGCAACTTCTTTCTCACATTCTCTCTCTTTTTTGGCATGAAAATAGTATTGAAGAAATTTCAGAAATTTATGAATCACCCCACACTATTTGAGTTAGAAACAAACATTATATCAATAAATAAAACCTATTTAGAAAAAAATTAATTTTATTTAAAATCAATAGAAAATTTAATTTTACTTGAATAAAAATTATAATATATAGTTTTTTAAGGAAACTAAGGAAAGTTTTTTTTATTTTAATAGGAAACTTTTAGAAATTAAAAGATGTAAAGAGAAAAACATGACTCTATAAAATCCTTTTCCAATTATAGTTGTCTTAATTTAACTAAAGAGTCTTTGCACCAATATTTCAAAAAATAAAAATAAAAAATTTAATATGATATTTTTCTTCCTTTATTTTGGAGTCTTTTAGTTATATAGGATAGGGACACGAACAACAAGTTTTAATTGAAAAATATCTAAACTATAGTATCGGGTGGCAATAAATGGATTGTTCTATTGTAAACCTAAAGTAAAAACAAAATCAATCACAAATTACTTGGAATAACAAAAATACAGTTAAAATTTTTTTTTTTTAAGAAAGATAAAATAGAGTTAGAATTGAGTCCTGATTTAGAATGATAATTAAGATACTAACAATATAAGAATCAATAATTGTATAGTAAAAGAACACCTTTGTAATTTTATTTTAAAAACGATAGAAATGGAGTGCCGGATAATATTGATGGAGTGCCAATATCAACTCCATATATATATATATATATATATATATATATATATATATATATATATAATCGAATTTATAATTATCCCATGCACAGTGAATAACGTATACTGCTCAAGAAAACCATATTATTAATTAGTAATGACTTTTGGGGTCATCTTTATTATTCTTTAGTACCTTGTATGTTTCATATATATATATATATATATTCATTTGTCATAAGTAAGAGTCATGTCATGTTGACAAATCTAATCCTTTTTTACCGCTGACTTCATATAATTAAAGGTTAAATTCATAAAACCTCCCTACTATTAAAAATTTTCATATAAAACTTTCTGAATTTTCAAAATCAAATTTTTAATTATCCCATGCACAACCAGTGGCAGATGAAATAACGTATTCTACTCAGAAACCACCTTATTAATTAGTAATGACTTTTGGGGTCATTTTTATTATTCTTTAGTGTCTCATATATATATATATATATATATATATATATATATATATGTTCTCTAGGCCGGTCATAAGCATTAATTTCTATTTGCATGTCTTTCCATACTTGTAGAGTGGTAATTCATGTTAGACAAGTGATAGGAATTAAGCTTGGCAACCCCACTTCCATTCTCTCTTACAATCCATTGTACCGAACAACTAGAATGTTAAGCGGGTTCGTCTGGCTAGATACTTACAAAAGAGTGCCAACTACATGAACACTTGAATCAAAACTCAAACCAATTTCAATCTAAAGATTAGGATAGAACGTTTGGAGAACTTTATTTAACAAAACTGGCATACAAGATTAATGGACAAAAATTGAGTAACTTTATTTACTATTATTATTATTATTATCGATAAAAAGTTTCATTACTGTTCCAAATACCACATCAGTGCAAAATGTAAGAATTTCTGGGCTCCATTGATTATAATTTATTTAAATACATAAAGAAAACCCGGATTGAGGATTGAGACCAAATAGAGAATTACCGGATACTCTATACAGATGTGATTATAAATACTTATTGGGTTACGGTATACCTTAGATGCATATTATCATGTGATTAGAGATATGGATAAGGATATATATATATATATATATATATATATATATATATATGTTTACCTATAAAGAGAGATAATGGTAACTTTAATTGTCATAATCTAGAGGTAACGTAAAGATAGTCTGATCATTTCCTTGATGAGGGAATACTAACAGATATTTATTATATATATAGCTTGGTCCCAACTCTCACACGACACGCTCAATCACAGTTAGTCTTGCCCCATTAAATAGACGTGAGTTAAGTGTAGAGAGTGGAAGACCAAGTTAGAAGTATTTATCTGATTTTAGACTTCCTTCTCGTTATAGCAATGGCTTCTGCAGGTATGTTTAGTTTCTGAATCAATATCAGTGTTATAAGCATGTGTATGAGTTTCCTATTTTCTTTTACATGTGGTATCAAAGTTTGGTGGTACACCTCTTATGACCGATGTATGTTTTATATAAACTGGTTTTTTATAACTGAGAGTCCTAGTTCGATTTCTCAATTGATTGCTTGTGATTTCTTTTAAAGAATTATTTATTATAAAATGAAATCGGTAGAATATGCCTATATAAAGATACGATGAATATGATGCATAGTGGAACCAACATATTATTTGTCCTGGTTGGTTTATTTTCTATTGTCGTTTTATATTTGGGTTATACGACTGTTATCTCAGTTTTATGTTGTATATTAATCGATCTAAATCTAAAAGGTCGTAGATTTATATCCTTAAAATATGCTATCTTTTTAATAAAGTACAGTTTACGATTGTTAAGATAAATGACCCAAAACCAATGTCGATATCTGAAATTGTACAGATAGTTTTTGACGTGATTCACTATTTTAATAGGTCTTTTATTTATCAATATTTATGGTAGATGATTTAATGAAAGCATGTCTAAATATCACAGAGAGTATCTTTATTTACATATTGATTGTGATTAACAATTGATTGAGAATTTGATCTCGTTCTAAGAAAATTTTACCAGACTGATCGAGTGTGCTACCAAAGTGGTTTTTCGTGAAATCTGTAGGGTTTTCTTAGTTCAAGGATTATACGGATCAAAATTGCATTTTTAATTATAACAAATAATAATCCACCCAAAGGAGATTTTTATTTGGTTCAATTCAAAAATGACACATTGCAATATATAAATTGTAAAATTTGTGAAAACTTTTTCTTGCCCAAAGGTGTTGAAGTTTTTATAAATTTTTTATTATTATATATTGGTTTTGTGATAAAGTGTTAAATTATAGCATATTATATTTCGACCCGAAGGAGATTTATAATAATGCATTCGGAGTTTTGGGGCTCGGTTTTTATTGTTTAAATTGGATATTTTTATTTGCTTCCACAGTTAATGCTTCTGTTAATACCCACTCTTCTTACATCGAGTGATGGACTGGAACCCACTTTAATAAATCAAAGTAAGACCTAGAGATTGTTCTTGGGTAAGCAAAATAGTTCTTGGGTAAGCAAAATATGATAACAGTATGTCTTTATTAATTATGAAGTCGTCTATGTCTGAATCTATTCAAGGAGGAGTCCCTGGGTGCGATAATGCGAAATAATTCTTATATGTTGAAGTAAGACCTAGAGATTGTTCTTAGGGAGCATGGGCAGGGTAAAATACGTCATAATTATAAACCCAAATCATCTCTTAATAACCCTACCAAGAACACTATGCCACCTAATGTATCCTAAGGTTTCAAACCAAACAAGAATGATGTTATGTGTTACTTCTGCAAGAAGAAGGGTAATATGAAGAGTGTCATAAATATAAAGTTTTACTTGAAAAGCAAAACGGTAAACCTCTAGTCTTAGTTTGTTTTGAGTCTAACTTAATTGATGTCCCTAACTTTTCTTGGATTGACACTGGATCTTGATGTCACTCATTCTTTGCCGCCCTTCGTAGGGCACCAAATAAAGATGAAGTAAATGTGTTTATAGGAAATAGTATGAAAGTTGCAGTCGAGTCCATATGAGTTATTAAGCTTGAGTTAGAGTTTAGTTATGTTTCATCATTTTTGTACAATTGGCAATGCTTTTTTGTGTGATGAATTATATAAATTAAACTGTGTTCAATAGCTTTAAGTGTGGAGAATAATTTTGGAGATAAACTTGCATCTTAATGAAAATTCATTTATGATTTGGCATAAATGATTAGGTTATATTTCTAAGGAAAGAATTGAATGCTTGATAAAAGAAAGATATTCTTCCTCCACTGAATTTTGGAGATTTTGGTGTTTGCATTGACTGCATAAAATGAAAGTTTACTAATTTTAGAAATCATTCATACGTACATATATGTGACCCGTTTTCTAGTAACAAATCGGTGGACATCGTTATTTTGTAATTTTCATCGATAACTTCTCACGTTATTGTTATATTTTCCTATTATTATAAAAATTGATATCATCTATTTTTCTCCCACCTCTCTCTCATTCAAGTTTAATGTCATGCACTTGTGCACCTCTAATATATGTAGGAAGGTTGAAAATATCTACGATATTTTATTAGAGTGTATACTTGACATTTGTGAGAAAGATGGATTTTTAGAATTTTCTATATTTGTATAGAGAATTGTGAAGTGTTGTGGAATAATGAAATATTTTAGAAATTTAGTACTGAGTATGTTGATTAGAGCAGATTCTAACAGTGTATAGTTATGTAAATTAAAATTGTAATTATCCAGATATTTTGGAGGAGTATCCTAACCATTGATTGAAATGCATCCTAGTCCTTTAATTAGGAAGAAGGATGTCTATATATAAAGGGAATGAGTCTGCAATCCTTTCCTAGTTCCCTTGCTTTTTAAATTTCTTCCACTCCCAATGTAGAAGGCGTGTCAATTGCTACCCTATTTTCAGACTCATATTTTTGTAAATCAATTAGTTAGAAAAATCAAAATCGTAAAGTCCGAACAGGTGGGGAGTATTATGGTAAATACGACGAGTCTGGTTGCCATCCAGGTCTTTTGCTAAATTTCTTCAACATTGTGATATAATTGAGGAGTTGACGCTTAACAAAATGAGGTTGCAAAAAGGCGTACCCTAAAGATATGGTCCGAAGTATAATTTGTATGTCTTCCTGGCCTAATTTTATGGGGTGAAGCCTAAAGACTGCCAATTATTTTTTGAAGAGCTTTACTAGTAAAGCAGTTCTCAAAACTCCTTTTGAGTTGAGGACTGGTAGGACACCTAGTTTAAATCACCTTCACATTTGGGGATGTAAGACTGAATCTAGAATCTGTACTCCGCAAAAAAAAAAGGTTAGATCCCAGAACCATTAGGTATTATTTTATTGGAAATTTATAGAAGATTTTGATTTGTGGGAGTGCAGATACTCGTATGTTTAACTTTGAGAAATAGTCTACCGTTGTTCCTACTACTACTATCCCATGGAGGTCAAAGAAATATTGAGACTCATGAGATACAACAAGTGGTTAATCAAGAGTTTCCACAACCTGAACAACAAATTCAACCAACTCTAGAGATGCTTTTTAGAAAATCTCAAAGAAGTAGGTGACCTGCTATACCTTAGGATTTTGTTGTTTATTTGCAAGAATGTGATTATCCAGTTAGTTTCAATGGAGCAATCTTTAGTCCACAATCTAACAAATGGTTAGAAGCTATAGAGACTGAATTAGAGTCGATGATCAGGAATAATGTTTCCAATAGGTTACAAGTGGGAGTAAATTTATCTTATTTTTATGTGACATATTGTTAGCCAGTAGTGATGTAGCTTTATTTCTAAAAATGAAGACTCTTTTATCATAATATTCTTTAGAATATTGGTGAGACACAATAGGTTTCATGGCTTATTGAGACTATCGCAAAAGGTGTATATTGATCGCATATTTAAGTGGTTTAATATGGATACTTGTTCACCTGAAGAGATTCTTATTAGTAAGAGTGATGAGCGATGAATTTAACAGAGGACATTGTCCAGGGAAACGGTGAAGAATAAATCTTGTGCTTTTGTTGTTGGAAGACTAATGTATGCTTAAGTATACACCTGTTCAGACTTAACATTTGCGATTAGTGTGCTTGGGAGGTTTTAGACTAATCTTGGGTTTGAGCATTGGGTAGTTGTTCACTTATAATAAGGGTGATAATCTTGAAGTGATAAGATATGTAGACTCAGATTTTGCAGGGTGTCCTATGATATGAAATCAACTTTTTGTTACATATTTATGTTGGTTGGAGGTGTTATTTCATGGAAGAGTGTTAAACAGTCCTGCATTGCTTCATCTACTATGTAAGCTAAGTTCGTAGGCTGTTATGAAGTCATTGTTCAGGCTATCTGGTTAAAGAACTTTATTAAAGGTATTCGTATAGTAGATTCAATTACAAAACTCATAAAGATGTTTTGTGATAATAGTTCTGCAGTATTTTATTTCAAGAATAATAAGAGCTCTTTTGGTTTCAAGCATATGGATATTAAGTGCTTGCTTGTAAAGGAGAAAGTGAGAGAAGAGCAGATAGTGATTGACTACATAGAGACTAAGGAAATGGTAGCGGACCCACTAACTAAAGCTTTACCCATTGGGTTATTCAAAAATCATATAATTAGCATGGGTTTGGTGGATTCTTTTGATGTACTTGGATAGTGGGAGTTTATTTACTTATTTGCTCTTATTTTATAGCATTCATAAAAACTTTTGTAGTCTTATCTTTTATGAATATTTGGTAGCTAATAAAGTTTGGAGTATTACTTTTCAATTCATGAATATTCTCTTTGTGCACATATGGTATTATGAATTATTTAAATCTTGTGAGAAGATATAAAGTTTGAAAGACTACATTTGCATTCAGTATACGGTTATTAGCTGATTTTTTTTTCCATGCCTCATGTCATAAGGTTATTACATACATAAAGATGAGAGATATGGTTGTCTTGCATTAAAGACATAAAGGCTTCGAGTTTGAAGCATAAGGGGTTATGTGAAAAACCATAAAGTTGGACCAATATGGATATAACATAAATAATCACATAAAGATGTTATTTTTCATATATTCCATATTTGTCGGGGATCCATGTGGATAATGGTGCTAGTGTTGTGATCATGGATGGTCATGTATGATTATATGTACATAAATCACTATGGTTCGCATTGGTACTATTATTTGATAGGATCTTGAACTAAGGTATTTTCATATTTGGTTTCCGTGGCCACTTAAGTTATCCAATCTAGAAATTTTTATTTTACTTTTAAAAAAAAAAAATTAAATAAAAATTAAAAATAAAATAAAATGATATCATGTAATCAATGTTTGCCCAAGTGAGAGAATGTACGAATTTTTGGGCTTCCATTGATTATAATTTATTTAAATACATAAAGAAAACCCGAATTGAGGATTGAGACCAAATAGAGAATTACCGGATACCCTATACAAATGTGATTATAAATACTTATTGGGTTACGGTGTACCTTAGACGCATGTTATCATGTGATTACAGATATGGATAAGGATATATATATATATATATATATATATATATATATATATATGTTACCTATAAAGAGAGATAATGGTAATTTTAGTTACCATAATCTAGAGGTAACGTAAAGATAGTCTAATCGTTTCCTTAATGGGAGGGATACTATCAGATATTTATTATATATATAGAATCGACGTGAGTTAAGTGTAGAGAGTTGAAGACCAAGTTAAAAGTATTTCTTTGGTTTCAGACTTCCTTCTCGATATAGCAAAGGCTTCTACATGTATGTTTAATTTCTGAATCAATATCAGTGTTATAAACATGTGTATGAGTTTCCTATTTTGTTTTACACAAAATACATTTAATTGATGAACACGTTTATACAACAAAACAACCATAAGTTTTCATTATTTCTTTCAAAATGAAGAGGAAAATGAAAAATACAACATAGGGACCGGGAGAGTGGCTCCCACAAACTAGCTAGACACGTGTCATTATTATTTGAACCTCCTCCAAACTAATGACGAGGTACAATAGCACAACCCTTATAAATATATACAAAGATAAATATTCATACTTGCTTTACAGACTCTTTACAATGAGACTTATTCCATTTTCAGGTTTTATGATTATCTCAAACACTGGGGAGTGGGCATAATTAGGAGACAGAGAGAAAGAGAAGTTGGATAGAATGAGGGATAGAACAACCTTCAGTTCTAGCATAGCATAATGTTGTCCTACACACATATGCTGCCCAACACCGAATGGCATATACACTTGAGGAACCTTGCATGCAGTAAGCACACCATTAGCAAATCTCTCAGGATTAAACATCTTTGCATCATCTCCCCATATTTCAAGGTCTTGGTGTAGTGCCATCGCTGAAATCCATATATTCAGGCCTTTCGGGATCTCAAGGTTTTTAAACTTCATCTCTTCCAATGCACACATCGGAATTAAATTTCCTGGAGGGTACAGACGTAAAACCTCTTGGACTATCATTGTCAACTGCGCGCAATATTAGCACCAAATCGCATTATATAGTCTTACATAATGGCATTGTTATAAGGCAGGCATATGAAGGTAGTTTATACAATTAAACTTTAACCTTCAAAAAAAAAAATTAAAGATAGCTAGCATGCAACAGTAATGGTTTTTTCCATACATACCACTTTCATTTGGCCAAGCATATTGAAATCAGGGATGCAATCTTTTCCACAAACTTCTAACACCTCTGCACGAGCACGAGCTTGCCATTCTGGATGCAACCCTAATAGCATCAATGTCCAAAGTGCTGAAACTGCAGTGCTCTCATACCCTGCAAAGTACACATTCTTACAGTTGTCCACTATAAAGTTCTCTTCTGCATTTGCCCCAGCTTGCTTATCCTTTCTAGCTCCTTCAATGATTTTATGTAAAATGTCTCTCTCAGATGAATTTGCCATCCGATCCTTTGCAATATTTAAAATCATTGAACGTAACTCCTTCTCTAATCTCCACTTCCATCTATTGGTCTTGGTTGGAAATTTCCTAATTAACATAAAGATTTATATTGTTTTTAGGGGGTGGATAAACATAGGTGCATATATGAGAATTAAACAACAACAACAACAACATACCATAACCCAGAAATTGCTCTTAACCAACTTTGGCCAGCGAAGGTCTTTTGAATGTCTCTAAACCTAAGAAAAATCTCCGTGCCCTCAAAATGGCTCTTTCCAAGTAAGGTTTTTGAGATGACCGACGAAGAAAAGGTTCTCATATGGTCATTAGGGTTTATCTCTGCTATTCCCCCTTGTTTTTCTATTTCAATTTTCCATGTCATTACCAATTTGGTTGCAGCCTCCACCATTAGCTGAACCTTGCCCTGCATGCAATAGTTTTAATTTCATGTCATCCATCGGTACCCATCAATCAATTATATTTGTTATAAAAGTAAAAATACATTTATTTTAGCGAGTCCTGTCACTGGATGTCAAAACGTAACACTTAATTAATCAGTGATACCATATCATTGGTATCACCGTTGTGTTGGAGTAGTTTCATTTTCTTTTCTTTTTGGAGATAGGGAGAGATATTACAAAATTCAATTGCTATGAGTTGTAGTGTAACTAGCTAATGAGTGTGCAAGCTAACTAAATTATGTATATGGTGAGAATGAAACCTTGCTTTAATTATGATATACCTTAATCTTATCCAAGTAAAATTCAGGAGCAATGGTTCTTCTCTGGTGAGCCCACAAGGCCCCGTCTGAGTTAAGAATGCCATTGCCGAATAACGGTCTCAATGCTTTCTTTTGATAATCCGACCTTCCTAAGTTTGCTGATGTGCAGAGGCATATTTCCTTGGCCAGATATGGATCTGTCACATACAATACTTGAAGATTTACCAACGACAACATGATGTTCCGACCTGTTACAAACCACTCCATCAGCTTAAAATTTCATGCATATATACTAAAAAATTCTATCTTAATCTTTATATGTTTTCATATATAGTTACTTCGATATTTTGTGTATATCTTAGAATTAATATTAATGTACAAGATGCATGTATTATATATATGTAGAATGGAACTGGTAAAAAAGAAAATTATATATATATATATATATATATATATACAAGGTGCATGATGTACTAGCTAGTAGCCTAGTACTTCTAAGTAGTACTTATAAATTCATATACCTACGTACCATATTGACCAGTCCACTGCTTGAGGTATGGGAAGAGAGATTGAATCAAATCATGTGAAATCTCACCATGGTCTCTTGTCGCCAAAGTTTTGTCGGCCTGCTTGGTTGCCATCCTCATCATCTCTACAACGTTACCTAGAGGAAACGAAGGTGAAGGACCATTGATCCCTTGGCTACTAAGCTTTGACCGAAGCCTTTGAGGCTTAAGCCAGAGAAGGTTATAGAGAAACAAGAAAATACTGCAAAAGATGAGCAATACTACAGAAACAACAATTGGTACTTCCATTTTAATTTCTCGTTTATTTCTCTCCTCTAGCCTATTGCCCTCTTTGACTTTCTGTGATAGTCACTAGCAAGCTTCCCCTGCATACATATATATATATATATAGGCCGATTACTTCATGCATGGTTTTTTGGTCACAAGCTCTCCTTTATTTAACAAAAATAAGGATAATGCTACTCGGGCAGAATTTTTAGGCAGAAATATTTACATCCATTGGATACATGTGGTGAGTGTATGTGGTGGGGCCTACCACATACATCTAATGGAAGTAAATGTTTCTACCTACGAATTCTGCCTAAGAATTATGTCTGAGTAGCATTACCCCAAAAATAATGCATGAGTCACATCAACAATTTTACACAGAATCTCAACACAAGAGGGCTTCTGCTTATTAAACTGGTCTTAGGGCCCGTTTGGGATTGCTTGTCAACTATTGAGAAGTGATAGGTGATGAAAAAAGTGCGTTTAGAAAGTAAAGCTTGAATTCAAAATACTCTTTTTGATTAAACTCAAAATTGGAGCTTCTAAAATTGCGTTGACGATAGTTGTATGATATTTTAAGTCACTTATGTTTTTGGACAATATAATCTATTTTACTCCCTCCGTCCCATAATTCTAGTCCACTATTCCTTTTTGGGATGTCCCAAAATACATGTCCATTTCCTAAAATGGATTATATGATTCCTAAACTACCCTTTCCAAACTCTACTATCCTAAAAGTGAGGCCCACCATATAATAATAATACTAACTTTTAAACAAGGACTAATATGTAAATTCATGCATTATTACACTAAAAAGTAGGTCCCACCATAAAAAGTTGGAATCCCCAAACATGCCAAGAATTATGGGACGGAGGGAGTATTTTTTATAAATACAATATTATCTCTTATTAAGTATATTTAAAATTAAAAAATATATAAAAATAAGTTTGTATTGGGATTTTTCAACTAAGGCCCAATCCCAATTTTAAAAATAGTTGTCAAAACCCGTGAAAAATTGGATTGACTCAAATTGGTTTAAATTGACCTTCAAGTTGCACCTTTAGACTAATGCACATCTTATTATTGTATGGGTAAAATGATAAAATTAATAATAAAAATGTTTTTAAGTAGTACTGTTATCAAATAATTTTAAGTATAAAAAATATTTTATAAAATACATCACCAAACGCCTAATATGTTTTTTTACAATAGTTCTATCAAAAAAAGGCGTTTGATCATTACAAAAGCAATGCCAAAAGGGCATTTAGTTAAGTATAATAGGTGTCGGTCAAATATGACACTTCATATGGTTCGTGTACTGTAAATAAGTGTGCATGCATGTGCATGTTATCTAAAAACCCTATGTGTGGTGGATTACAATTTTAGTTCTTGTACTGTAAATAAGTGTGCTTGCATGTGCATGTTATCTAAAAAATACAAAAAAAAATTGAACTAGCTGGAAGCAAAACAAAGAAGAGGAGGACAACAGCTGGGACTAATATATATATATATATATATATAATCGAATTTATAATTATCCCATGCACAACCAGAAATAACGTATACCACAAAGACAACCACCTTATTAATTAGTAATGACTTTTGGGATCTTCTTTATTAGTTTTTAGTGCCTTGTATGTATCATATATATATTCATTTATTATTGGTAAGAGTCATGTCATATTGACAAGTCTAATCCTTCTAAATTCATAAAAACTCTCATCAACTATTAAAAAAATTTAAATTTTCAAAAACCGTCCTACAGTCAATTTATTTCAAGTCAAGATTGGACTTTTATGAATTATAGATATATATATATATATATATGAATTAGATATAGATATATGAATTATATATATATATATATATATATATATATATATATAACCAGAGAAAAGTTTTAGAAGAGAAGAAGCTAGTGACAGCATTATGTAGAGTAATTAATGGTGTATATTTAATCTCTATAATAATATTAATAGTGGTTTTATTTCATACTTACTGGTTCCCAATCTATCTGTTCTCATTTATCATGCACAATGTATTAGTCCCAGCTGTTGTCCTCCTCTTCTTTGTTTTGCTTCCAACTAGTTCAATTTTTTTTTTTTGTATTTTTTAGATAACATGCACATGCAAGCACACTTATTTACAGTACACGAACTAAAATTGTAATCTACCACACACACACACACACACACACACACACACACACACACACACACATATATATATATATATATATAAATGAGTATTGATATTTGCACTCCATGAAACTATTATAGCACTTCAAATTTTATTTTATTAAAAAAAATGATAATGCTGGCATTTATTCTAGAATGAAAGCCAACTATGGAGGTCTTTATATACATCTCTTTAACCATCTTTTTCTGTGATTTTATCAATTTTTCTCCAAAAACATGCCAAATATGTTCTATACATCAATGAAATAATAATAAAACTTGAAATCCAAATGTTTGAAACAGCAAATGAATATTATAATATACTCAATATTTGGTCCAAAAGTAGAGCAATTAAACAATGAAAAATTAAATTTTACTTTAAACAGAAAAAAAAATTGATTCAAGTTAGTCCCTAATCCATATATAGCGCAACGCTCTACTGCATTGAGGAAAAAATTTCATAATTTTTTCACCAACAATAATTTTTTCACTAACAACAAATTTGTGTTCTAGTATTTCAAAAAATCATGAAAGATTGTTATCAATCTTTATTTCGATCGCGCTTGAGAATGTTATTAATTTTCGTTGGAAATGAAAACCTATCTAAGAAAATAATATATCTCACGTTTTTTATGGGTTTTCATGAATGTAAAATACAAAAAATAGAGAAGTTTTACTTCACTGCTCAGATAATAGATTAGGTTAAAGAATAAAGAGATAAAATTAACAAATCCTAAGAACCATTTGGAGGGTTGACTCGTCATTTTATTTTATAGAATCATGAATTACAGCGCAATAGGTGTTTTGTGGAGCACCAATAATACCAATATCCTCTCGCACTTCACTCCCAAAAAAATAAAATTAGAAAGGTATCCCCCTACTATACCATTATTGATTCATATATTTTTAATACCCTAATTGCCCCTTGGCTCCACATTGCAACTTCTTTCTCACATTCTCTCTTTTTTGGCATGAAAATAATATTAAAGAAATTTCAGAAATCTATGAATCAGTCAACCCAAATTTTTATATTAATGTGATTTTTTTTTCTACTTTATTTTTCAAATCATATTGTTTGAGTTGATTTTAAAAATATTATTTCTTATTTTTAAATCAATTTATTAATATTTATTTTAAAAGTAGAAAAGTTCAGGATTCAATATAATGATTTAAAGAGTATCAATCAAATGCATGTGATTAGGATAATAAAAGTTACGTTACTAGATAAGTTAGGAAGAAGTTAATAATAGATCACCTAGAGAAAGATTAAAAAAGTATTTGAGTTGGAAACAAACATTATATCAATGAATAAAACATATTTAGAAAAAAATTAATTGTATTTAAAATCAAAAGAAAATTTAATTTTACTTAAATAAAAATTATAATATATAGCTCCTTAAGGAAAGCTTTTTTATTTTAATAGGGAACTTTAGAAATTAAAAGATGTAAAGAAAAAAAACATGACTCTATGAAATCCTTTTCCAATTATAGTTGTTTTAATTTAGCTAAAGGAGTTTTTGCACCAAAATTTCGAAAACTGAAAATAAGAAAATTAATATGATGTTTTTCTTCCTTTATTTTGATTCTCTTAGTTATATAGGATAGATACACGTGCAACAAGTTTTAATTGAAAAATATCTAAACTATAGTATATGGGTGCTAATAAATGGATTGTTCTATTGTAACCTAAAACGAAAACAAAATCATTCACAAATTACTTGAAATAACAAAAATGTAATAAAAAAAACTTTTTTTATTAAAGATAAAATAGAATTAGAATTGAGTCCTGATTTAAAAGATAATTAAGGTACTAACAATATAAAAATCAAAGATTGTATAGTAGGAGGACACTTTTGTAATTTTATTTTAAAAATAATAAAAATGGAATGTCAGATAATATTGGTGGAGTGCCAATATCAGCTCTATTTATATATATCTATATATATAATCAAATTTATAATTATTCCATGCACAACAAGTGGCAGATGAAATAATGTATACTGAGCAGAAAACCACCTTATTAATTAGTAATGACTTTTGGGATCATCTTTATTAATTTTGAAATGCCTTGTATGTATATGTGTGTATATATATATATATATATAAATATATTCATTTATTATATGTAAGAGTCATGTCATGTTGACAAGTCTAATCCTTCTATATTCATAAAAACTCTCTTCTATTATTAAAAAATTTTAAATTTTCAAAAACCGTCCTACAGTCAATTTATTTCAAGTCAAGATTGGACTTTTCTGAATTATAGATATATATATATATATATAACCAGAGAAAAGTTTTAAAAGAGAAGAGCTAGTGACAGCATTATGCAGAGTAATTAATGGTGTATATTTAATCTCTATAATAATATTAATAGTGGTTTTATTTCATACTTACTGGTTCCCATTAATCTATCTGTTCTCATTTATCATGCACAATGTATTAGTCCCAGCTGTTGTCCCCCTCTTCTTTGTTTTGCTTCCAACTAGTTCAATTTTTTTTTTTGTATTTTTTAGATAACATGCACATGCAAGCACACTTATTTACAGTACACGAACTAAAATTGTAATCTACCACATATGGTTTTTAGATAACATGCACATGCATGCACACTTATTTACAGAACTAAAATTGTAATCTACCATAATATATATATATATATATATATATATATATATATATATATATATATATATATACTAAAATTGTAATCTACCACACACACACACACACACACATATATATATATATATATGAGTATTGATATTTGCACTCCATGAAACTATTATAGCACTTCAAATTTTATTTTATTAAAAAAAATGATAATGCTGGTATTTATTCTAGAATGAAAGCCAACTATGGTGGTCTTCATATACATCTCTTTAACCATCAATGAAATAATAATAAAATTTGAAATCCAAATGTTTGAAACAACAAATAAATATTATAATATACTCAATATTTGATCAAAAAGTAGAGCAATTAAACAATAAAAAATTAAATTTTACTTTAAACAGAAAAAAATTTTTTTTGATTCAAGTTAGTCCCTAATCCATATATAGCGCAACGCTCTACTGCACTGAGGAAAAAATTTCATAATTTTTTTACTAACAATAATTTTTTCACTAACAACAAATTTGTGTTCTAGTATTTCAAAAAATCAGGAAAGATTGTTATCAATCTTTATTTCGATCGAGTTTGAGAATGTTATTAATTTTCGGTGGAAATGAAAACCTA
Organism: Cornus controversa; assembly: GCA_026545225.1. Lineage (NCBI taxonomy): Eukaryota > Viridiplantae > Streptophyta > Magnoliopsida > Cornales > Cornaceae > Cornus > Cornus controversa. The sequence goes on along the minus strand of CM048854.1, from coordinate 14,249,072 downwards.
TCTAAGAGAATAATATATCTCACGTTTTTTATGGGTTTTCATGAATGTAAAATACAAAAAATAGAGAAGTTTTTTACTTCACGGCTTAGATAATAGATTAGGTTAAAGAATAGAGAGATAAAATTAACAAATCCTAAGAACCATTTGGAGGGTAGACTCGTCATTTTATTTTATAGAATCATGAATTACAGCGCAATAGGTGTTTTGTGGAGCACCAATAATACCAATATCCTCTCCCACTTCACTCCCCAAAAAAATAAAATCACAAAGGTATCACCCTACTATACCATTATTGATTCTTATATTTTTAATACCCTAATTGCCCCTTGGCTCCACAATGCAACTTCTTTCTCAAATTCTCTCTTTTTTGGCATCAAAATAATATTAAAGAAATTTCAGAAATCTATGAATCAGTCAACCCTAATTTTCATATTAATGTGATTATTTTTTCTACTTTTTTTTCAAATCATATTGTTTGAGCTGATTTTAAAAATATTATTTTTTATTTTTAAATCAATTTATTAATATTTATTTTAAAAGTAGAAAAGTTCAAGATTCAATATAATGATTTAGAGAGTATCAATTAAATGAATGTGATTAGGATAATAAAAGTTACGTTACTAGAAAAGTTAGGAAGAAGTTAATAATAGATTACTTAGAGAAATATTAAAAAAGTATTTGAGTTGGAAACAAACATTATATCAATGAATAAAACCTATTTAGAAAAAAATTAATTGTAATTAAAATCAAAATAAAATTTAATTTTACTTAAATAAAAATTATAATATATAGTTGTTTAAGGAAACTAAGGAAAGTTTTTTTTATTTTAATAGGGAAGTTTAGAAATTAAAAGATGTAAAGAGAAAAACATGACTCTATGAAATCCATTTCCAATTATAGTTGTTTTAATTTAGCTAAGGAGTCTTTGCACCAAAATTTCAAAAAAAAAAAAAAAAAATTAATATGATATTTTTCTTCCTTTATTTTGGATTCTTTTAGTTATATAGGATAGGGACACGTGCAACAAGTTTCAATTGAAAAATATCTAAATTATAGTATCTGGGTGGCAATAAATGGATTGTTCTATTGTAACCTAAAACACAAACAACATCAATCACAAATTATTTGGAATAACAAAAATGCAATAAAAAATTTTTTTTTTTAAGAAAGATAAAATAGAATTAGAATTGAGTCCTGATCTAAAAGGTAATTAAGGTACTAACAATATAAAAATCAAAGATTGTATAATAGAAGAACACTTTTGTAATTTTATTTTAAAAATAATAGAAATGGAGTGTCGGATAATATTGATGAGCTCTATATATATATATATCTATATATATAATCAAATTTATAATTATCCCATGCATAACAAGTCACAGATGAAATAATGTATACTGAGCAGAAAACCACCTTATTAATTAGATGACTTTTGGGATCATCTTTATTATTTTTTTAGTGCTTGTATGTATCGTGTGTGTGTGTGTATATATATATATATATTCATTTATTATAGGTAAGAGTCATGTCATGTTCACAAGTCTAATCCTTCTTTATTCAAAAAAACTCTCTTCTACTATTAAAAATTTTGAAAATTTCAAAAATCGTCGTCTACAGTCAATTTATTTCATGTCAAGATTGGACTTTTATGAATTATATATATATATATATATAACCAGAGAAAAGTTTTAAAAGAGAAGAAGCTAGTGACAGCATTATGTAGAGTAATTAATGGTGTATATTTAATCTCTACAATAATATTAATAGTGGTTTTATGTCATACTTACTGGTTCCCAATCTATCTGTTCTCATTTATCATGCACAATGTATTAGTCCCAGCTGTTGTCCTCCTCTTCTTTGTTTTGCTTCCAGCTGGTTCAATTTTTTATTTTTGTATTTTTTAGATAACATGCAGATGCAAGCACACTTATTTACAGTACAAGAACTAAAATTGTAATCTACCACAAATATGGTTCGTGTACTGTAAATAAGTGTGCATGTTATCTAAAAACCATATGTGTGGTAGATTACAATTTTAGTTCTTGTACTGTAAATGAGTGTGCTTGCATGTGCATGTTATCTAAAAAATACAAAAAAAAATTGAACTAGCTGGAAGCAAAACAAAGAAGAGGAGGACAACAGCTGGGACTAATACATTGTATATACATATATATATACTCAAATTGTAATCTACGACACACATATATATATATAGATATATATATGAGTATTGATATTTGCACTCCATGAAACAATTATAGCACTTCAAATTTTATTTTATTAAAAAAAAAATGTTAATGCTGTCATTTATTCCATAATGAAAGCCTAACTATGGAGGTCTTCATATACATCTCTTTAACCATCCTTTTCTGTGATTTTATAAATTTTCTCCAAAAACATGCCAAATATGATATATACAACAATGAAATAATAATAAAACTTGAATTCCAAATGTTTGAAACAACAAATGAATACTATATAATATACTCAATATTTGATCCAAAAGTAGAGCAATTAAACAATGAAAAATTAAATTTTACTTTAAACAGAAATAAAAAATGATTCAAGTTAGTCCCTAATCCATATATAGCGCAACGCTCTACTGCACTAAGGAAAAAATTTCATAATTTTTTCCCTAAAAATAATTTTTTCACTAACAACAAATTTGTGTTCTAGTATTTCAAAAAATCATGAAAGATTGTTATCAATCTTTATTTCGATCGCGCTTGAGAATGTTATTAATTTTCGTACGAAATGAAAACCTATCTAAGAAAATAATATATCTCACTTTTTTTATGGGTTTTCATGAATGTAAAATACAAAAAATAGAGAAGTTTTACTTCACGGCTCAGATAATAGAGTAGGTTAAAGAATAAAGAGATAAAATTAACAAATTCTCAGAACCATTTGGAGGGTTGACTCGTCATTTTATTTTATAGAATCATGAATTACAGCGCAATAGGTGTTTTGTGTAGCACCAATAATACCAATATCCTCTCGCACTTCACTCCCAAAAAAATAAAATTAGAAAGGTATCCCCCTACTATACCATTATTGATTCATATATTTTTAATACCCTAATTGCCCCTTGGCTCCACATTGCAACTTCTTTCTCACATTCTCTCTTTTTTGGCTTGAAAATAATATTAAAGAAATTTCAGAAATCTATGAATCAGTCAACCCAAATTTTTATATTAATGTGATTTTTTTTTCTACTTTATTTTTCAAATCATATTGTTTGAGTTGATTTTAAAAATATTATTTCTTATTTTTAAATCAATTTATTAATATTTATTTTAAAAGTAGAAAAGTTCAAGATTCAATATAATGATTTAGAGAGTATCAATCAAATGCATGTGATTAGGATAATAAAAGTTACGTTACTAGATAAGTTAGGAAGAAGTTAATAATAGATCACCTAGAGAAAGATTAAAAAAGTATTTGAGTTGGAAACAAACATTATATCAATGAATAAAACATATTTAGAAAAAAATTAATTGTATTTAAAATCAAAAGAAAATTTAATTTTACTTAAATAAAAATTATAATATATAGCTCCTTAAGGAAAGCTTTTTTATTTTAATAGAGAACTTTAGAAATTAAAAGATGTAAAGAAAAAAACATGACTCTATGAAATCCTTTTCCAATTATAATTGTTTTAATTTAGCTAAGGAGTTTTTGCACCAAAATTTTGAAAACTAAAAATAAGAAAATTAATATGATGTTTTTCTTCCTTTATTTTGATTCTTTTAGTTATATAGGATAGGTACACGTGCAACAAGTTTTAATTGAAAAATATCTAAACTATAGTATATGGGTGGTAATAAATGGATTGTTCCATTGTAACCTAAAACAAAAAAAATATCATTCACAAATTACTTGGAATAACAAAAATGTAGTAAAAAAAACTTTTTTTTATTAAAGATAAAATAGAATTAGAATTGAGTCTTGATTTAAAAGATAATTAAGGTACTAACAATATAAAAATAAAAGATTGTATAGTAGGAGGACACTTTTGTAATTTTATTTTAAAAATAATAAAAATAGAATGTCAGATAATATTCGTGGAGTGCCAATATCAGCTCTATTTATATATATCTATATATATAATCAAATTTATAATTATTCCATGCACAACAAGTGGCAGATGAAATAATGTATACTGAGCAGAAAACCACCTTATTAATTAGTAATGACTTTTGGGATCATCTTTATTAATCAGTCAACCCTAATTTTTATATTAATGTGATTTTTTTTTCTACTTTATTTTTCAAATCATATTGTTTGAGTTGATTTTAAAAATATTATTTTTTTATTTTAAAATCAATTTATTAATATATATTTTAAAAGTAGAAAAGTTCAAGATTCAATATAATGATTTAGAGAGTATCAATTAAATGAATGTGATTAGGATAATAAAAGTTACGTTACTAGAAAAGTTAGGAAGAAGTTAATAATAGATTACTTAGAGAAATATTAAAAAAGTATTTGAGTTGGAAACAAACATTATATCAATGAATAAAACATATTTAGAAAAAAAAAAATTGTATTTAAAATAAAAAGAAAATTTAACTTTACTTGAATAAAAATTATAATATATAGTTGTTTAAGGAAACTAAGGAAAGTTTTTTATTTTAATAAGGAACTTAGTCTTTGCACCAAAATTTCAAAAACTAAAATTAAAAAAATTAATATGATATTTTTCTTCTTTTATTTTGGATTTTTTAAGTTATATAGGATATGAACACGAGCAATAAGTTTCAATTGAAAAAATATTTAAACTTTAGTATCTGGGTAACAATAAATGAATTGTTCTATAATAAATCAGAAACAAAAAACAAAATTAATCACAAATTACTTGGAATAACAAAAATGTAGTAAAAAAACTTTTTTTTTTAAGAAAAATAAAATAGAATTAGACTGGAGTCGAGATTTAGAAGGTAATTACGGTACTAACAATATAAAAATCAAATATAGTATAATAGGACACATTTGTAATTTTATTTTAAAAATAATAAGAATGGAGTGCCCGATAATATTGGTAGAGTATCAATATCAACTCTATATATATATATATATATAATCGAATTTATAATTATCCCATGCACAACCAGAAATAACGTATACCACAAAGACAACCACCTTATTAATTAGTAATGACTTTGGGGATCATCTTTATTAGTTTTTAGTGCCTTGTATGTATCATATAGATATTCATTTATTATAGGTAAGAGTCGTGTCATGTTGACAAGTCTAATCCTTCTATATTCATAAAAACTCTCTTCTATTATTAAAAAATTTTAAATTTTCAAAAACCGTCCTACAGTCAATTTATTTCAAGTCAAGATTGGACATTTCTGAATTATAGATATATATATATATATAACCAGAGAAAAGTTTTAAAAGAGAAGAGCTAGTGACAGCATTATGCAGAGTAATTAATGGTGTATATTTAATCTCTATAATAATATTAATAGTGGTTTTATTTCATACTTACTGGTTCCCAATCTATCTGTTCTCATTTATCATGCACAATGTATTAGTCCCAGCTGTTGTCCCCCTCTTCTTTGTTTTGCTTCCAACTAGTTCAATTTTTTTTTTGTATTTTTGAGATAACATGCACATGCAAGCACACTTATTTACAGTACACGAACTAAAATTGTAATCTACCACATATGGTTTTTAGATAACATGCACATGCATGCACACTTATTTACAGAACTAAAATTGTAATCTACCATAATATATATATATATATATATATATATATATATATACTAAAATTGTAATCTACCACACACACACACACACACACACACACACACACATATATATATATATATATGAGTATTGATATTTGCACTCCATGAAACTATTATAGCACTTCAAATTTTATTTTATTAAAAAAAATGATAATGCTGGCATTTATTCTAGAATGAAAGCCAACTATGGAGGTCTTCATATACATCTCTTTAACCATCAATGAAATAATAATAAAATTTGAAATCCAAATGTTTGAAACAACAAATGAATATTATAATATACTCAATATTTGATCCAAAAGTAGAGCAATTAAACAATAAAAAATTAAATTTTACTTTAAACAGAAAAAAAAAAAAATTTCATTCAAGTTAGTCCCTAATCCATATATAGCGCAACGCTCTACTGCACTGAGGAAAAAATTTCATAATTTTTTTACTAACAATAATTTTTTCACTAACAACAAATTTGTGTTCTAGTATTTCAAAAAATCAGGAAAGATTGTTATCAATCTTTATTTCGATCGCGCTTGAGAATGTTATTAATTTTCGGTGGAAATGAAAACCTATCTAAGAAAATAATATATCTCACGTTTTTTATGGGTTTTCATGAATGTAAAATACAAAAAATAGAGAAGTTTTTTACTTCACGGCTTAGATAATAGATTAGGTTAAAGAATAAAGAGATAAAATTAACAAATCCTAAGAACCATTTGGAGGGTAGACTCGTCATTTTATTTTACAGAATCATGAATTACAGCGCAATAGGTGTTTTGTGGAGCACCAATAATACCAATATCCTCTCCCACTTCACTCCCCAAAAAAATAAAATCACAAAGGTATCACCCTACTATACCATTATTGATTCTTATATTTTTAATACCCTAATTGCCCCTTGGCTCCACATTGCAACTTCTTTCTCAAATTCTCTCTTTTTTGGCATGAAAATAATATTAAAGAAATTTCAGAAATCTATGAATCAGTCAACCCTAATTTTCATATTAATGTGATTATTTTTTCTACTTTTTTTTCAAATCATATTGTTTGAGCTGATTTTAAAAATATTATTTTTTATTTTTAAATCAATTTATTAATATTTATTTTAAAAGTAGAAAAGTTCAAGATTCAATATAATGATTTAGAGAGTATCAATTAAATGAATGTGATTAGGATAATAAAAGTTACGTTACTAGAAAAGTTAGGAAGAAGTTAATAATAGATTACTTAGAGAAATATTAAAAAAGTATTTGAGTTGGAAACAAACATTATATCAATGAATAAAACCTATTTAGAAAAAAATTAATTGTAATTAAAATCAAAATAAAATTTAATTTTACTTAAATAAAAATTATAATATATAGTTGTTTAAGGAAACTAAGGAAAGTTTTTTTTATTTTAATAGGGAAGTTTAGAAATTAAAAGATGTAAAGAGAAAAACATGACTCTATGAAATCCATTTCCAATTATAGTTGTTTTAATTTAGCTAAGGAGTCTTTGCACCAAAATTTCAAAAAAAAAAAAAAAAAATTAATATGATATTTTTCTTCCTTTATTTTGGATTCTTTTAGTTATATAGGATAGGGACACGTGCAACAAGTTTCAATTGAAAAATATCTAAATTATAGTATCTGGGTGGCAATAAATGGATTGTTCTATTGTAACCTAAAACACAAACAAAATCAATCACAAATTATTTGGAATAACAAAAATGCAATAAAAAAATTTTTTTTTTAAGAAAGATAAAATAGAATTAGAATTGAGTCCTGATCTAAAAGGTAATTAAGGTACTAACAATATAAAAATCAAAGATTGTATAATAGAAGAACACTTTTGTAATTTTATTTTAAAAATAATAGAAATGGAGTGTCGGATAATATTGATGAGCTCTATATATATATATATCTATATATATAATCAAATTTATAATTATCCCATGCATAACAAGTCACAGATGAAATAATGTATACTGAGCAGAAAACCACCTTATTAATTAGATGACTTTTGGGATCATCTTTATTATTTTTTTAGTGCTTGTATGTATCGTGTGTGTGTGTGTATATATATATATATATTCATTTATTATAGGTAAGAGTCATGTCATGTTCACAAGTCTAATCCTTCTTTATTCAAAAAAACTCTCTTCTACTATTAAAAATTTTGAAAATTTCAAAAATCGTCGTCTACAGTCAATTTATTTCATGTCAAGATTGGACTTTTATGAATTATATATATATATATATATATAACCAGAGAAAAGTTTTAAAAGAGAAGAAGCTAGTGACAGCATTATGTAGAGTAATTAATGGTGTATATTTAATCTCTACAATAATATTAATAGTGGTTTTATGTCATACTTACTGGTTCCCAATCTATCTGTTCTCATTTATCATGCACAATGTATTAGTCCCAGCTGTTGTCCTCCTCTTCTTTGTTTTGCTTCCAGCTAGTTCAATTTTTTTTTTTGTATTTTTTAGATAACATGCAGATGCAAGCACACTTATTTACAGTACAAGAACTAAAATTGTAATCTACCACAAATATGGTTCGTGTACTGTAAATAAGTGTGCATGTTATCTAAAAACCATATGTGTGGTAGATTACAATTTTAGTTCTTGTACTGTAAATGAGTGTGCTTGCATGTGCATGTTATCTAAAAAATACAAAAAAAATTTGAACTAGCTGGAAGCAAAACAAAGAAGAGGAGGACAACAGCTGGGACTAATACATTGTATATATATATATATATCTACTCAAATTGTAATCTACGACACACATATATATATATAGATATATATATATGAGTATTGATATTTGCACTCCATGAAACAATTATAGCACTTCAAATTTTATTTTATTAAAAAAAAATGTTAATGCTGTCATTTATTCCAGAGTGAAAGCCTAACTATGGAGGTCTTCATATACATCTCTTTAACCATCCTTTTCTGTGATTTTATAAATTTTCTCCAAAAACATGCCAAATATGATATATACAACAATGAAATAATAATAAAATTTGAATTCCAAATGTTTGAAACAACAAATGAATACTATATAATATACTCAATATTTGGTCCAAAAGTAGAGCAATTAAACAATGAAAAATTAAATTTTACTTTAAACAGAAATAAAAAATGATTCAAGTTAGTCCCTAATCCATATATAGCGCAACACTCTACTGCACTAAGGAAAAAATTTCATAATTTTTTCCCTAAAAATAATTTTTTCACTAACAACAAATTTGTGTTCTAGTATTTCAAAAAATCATGAAAGATTGTTATCAATCTTTATTTCGATCGCTCTTGAGAATGTTATTAATTTTCGTACGAAATGAAAACCTATCTAAGAAAATAATATATCTCACGTTTTTTATGGGTTTTCATGAATGTAAAATACAAAAAATAGAGAAGTTTTACTTCACGGCTCAGATAATAGAGTAGGTTAAAGAATAAAGAGATAAAATTAACAAATTCTCAGAACCATTTGGAGGGTTGACTCGTCATTTTATTTTATAGAATCATGAATTACAGCGCAATAGGTGTTTTGTGGAGCACTAATAATTGGACTATTAGTGACGGTCAAAACCGTCACTAATACGTTTGCATATTAGTGACGGTTTTGACCATCACTAATAACTAGACTATTAGTTACGTACTGTCACTAATACGCTGGTGTATTAGCGACGGGTTCGACCGTCACTAATAACTGGACTATTAGTAACGATCGGGAACTGTCCCTAATATGCATCCGTATTAGGGACGGTTTGTCCTGTCCCTAATACCTACATTTAGACTGTCTCAAATGCTACAAATAATTTTTTTAAATTTATATATTTGCTTAATTTCTATTTTTTTAATTTGTTTGATTTGTTAATTTACATTTCTTATAAGCTAATAACAATATAAAAAATATATTAATATCAAAATAAATTATATATATGACAATATTAAATAAATATTGCATAAATTATATAACAATACCTAATTAGGACTTTTTTATAAAAAAAACTAAAAAGTTAATACAAGCTAGTTTAACATCTAAGATAACAAAACAAAACATAAATTAAAAAAATTTGTCTTCAAATAAAACAAGCATGCATTGAACAATATAGATCCAATATAGAACCTACAAAAGCAAATCCAGAATTAAGGTGGTGTTGGTGCTGAATGGGGTGTTGGTGTTGGGGCTGAATTTGATGTCGTTGGTGTTGGTGTTGATTGGGGCTGCTAAGAAAGCTGAAACCATGGTGGTGGATGCTGATACTACCACCATGGTGGCGGCTGGGGATACCTTGGTGGTGCATGCTGCTGTTCGGAATCTTATGTTTGCTGATAATGGTGGAACCATGGTGGAGGTTGTTGTTGTTGCGCAAGCATCATCTCCTGCACTTTGGTAATTTTTTGCAACTGTCCCCGCACGGTCACTAGTTCCTCCAACTGTTGCCGCACGTTTGCTAGCTCCTTTGCCATTTTTTCACTTTTTTCCTCTGCTATTTCTGCCCTCCTTCTAGAGGACTCTTCAAAAGATGAGGATACACGTTGACGACTCGAAACAATGTACCCATTCCCAAGGCCACAAAGATATCCCTTCCTAACACCTCCTAGTTGCTCCAGTAGTATCTCGACATCATTTGGATTGCTGGTACCATCAGATTCAAGAGAAACTTGTAAGAACTTTTCCATCATATCATCCTGCATTAAAATAACATATTTTAAGTCTAGATAAAATTAAAAATATATAAAATAAAAGAAAGAACAATAAATAAAACAAGAATTAGTAACATTAATGATTAAAACAGTGTCATAATTAACTTACATAATTCATTTTAGTTTTCTCGTTTACCCAGCCAAAATTTTCTCTAAAGTGTGTCCTTATAGGTGCTGATTGCAAGACCAGGCTAATGAATTCCAGTTTCCTCGACTTCCTCATTTGCTTGGATTTGCTTTGCTTTACGCTGTAGTATAAACTAATAGTAAACATTGAACAATATATGATTTGAATGGATAGTAAATTAAAAATCTATAATTATTATTCAATATTTTACGTACGTAACCATAAAAGCGTCTAATGTAGGACATTGAACCAGAAACATGTGGAATTGTATTCTTTGATCAATTTTCTTTGTTTTTTGCACTTATTTCCTATGTAGTAATTCAAACAATAATACAAAAATAAGTGAATAAACTCAATTAACAAGTAAAATCAATATTTAAATGATTTAAGTAAATTGTCAAATGGTAAATAATTAAAAGCACGTAGTTGAGAACCTGAAATTCCTCTGAGATCCACCTATCACACAAGACTTACCAAATATCAATATCAATGTCATCTTTAGGATGTCGGCGTGCATTCTCAACCGGAAGATGCTCATCAAAATGTTTCTTCAAACTACATCTATATTTCCTCAAACTCTCAGATAGTCCCCTGTCCACTCGCTTAAAATCCTTTTCATTGGCATATGCATCCACTCCAAATGTTTTCTTTATAATGAATATTCAATACAAGTTAAAACAATGTAATGGTCAGGCAAAATCTTAGTGGCATACTAAAAAATGAACGACTTATATACACTAATATGATATAAAAAAGAACAAAACATATTTCATACACTAATATAATATAAAAAATAATAATTCATTACCTTTACATGGTCATAGAGGTCTTGTTTTTCATATTCCTGAACATCCTTCCATGATTTATGTAGAAGTAGTGCATTTCTTTGTCTAGTACTGATACCAATCTCAGCTGTCCAAATATGATTGTTTAAATCAACAAGTTTATAAGAATCTGGCGAGAACTCTACCGGAATTGGATTGCCTTTTCCGTAAAGTTTCTTAGCTTTCACTAAGGCTTCATTCTTTGCTTTTCCACGCCTTTTTCGAAATGAGCCTAAAAAATAAATTTATCATCAATATTAAAATACATCAATTATAATAGAGCTTATATATGATGAATTAATGGTGCAACATAATTATCACCTTCTCCACTTGGTTGTCCTCCTCCAATCGATTGTGGGTTCATCTGTGAAGCACTACCTGAGCTTTCGATACTTGCTCGTGTATTAAGTGAATTACTACCATCACCTTCTCCACTAGGTTGGCCATCATGTGCACTTGTAGATTGTGGGTCAAGTCGAGCCGTATAAGACCTTAGTACTCTATGCATTGGAGGCTTAGAGATGTCCATGAAGAGAGATACAATCAAACAACTACAAATACAAAATTATTGGAATAAGCTAAGTTATGATTATGAACAATTAAAAAAAGAACCAATACAAGTGAAACAAAATTCAATTTTAGACACCTCTATCAATATAAAGCTTCAAAACATGGAATAAAGAGAGTAAAGACATCCTAATGATTCAAAATAGAAAAAAGAAAAAAGAAAGTAATATAATATATGCTTATTAGCTATATTGTAAAAAAGACATGTGAAAGAAATCACCAAGGGCTTAGGAAAGAGTTCCCATAACACATTTTTTCAATAATCAACTATATAATTTAAATGAAAGAGCCCACACCAAAAAGTTCAACTAATTAGCCGCAATTCAAATTCGGTTAGACATTCAATATATAAATTAAAAAATAATCTGTTGTAATCCACGCTCGTCCAAATGAGTTTAGAATGGACTCAAGCAAAAGAATACTACAAAGATACATCAATGCACCCATTCAGTCCTCTTAAATGATGATATTTTAAAATGCAGCACGCTTCAATAAAACTACAATAGCTTATTCAAATTTTATACTTGAATAATGTGTTATGAAAACCAAATGTTTTGCTTTACTAATATTTCACAAATCTGCAAGACATAAGCATGGAAGCCTAGAGTCAATTTTCATATTCCGGTTAGGTTACTCTACATATATAAAGTTGCAGAGAGCCAACTCACTGTTATGAAAATGAAAAACAGATTATCAAGCTATTATTAATAGGAGCTGAAGAGGGTTAGTGTCAAAATAAGTCAGAATCTGTTTGAATGGCCGAATCAATAATAGCCTTTGAGTGACCTCTTTATTATATAGGACCTTTACAAGAGAGCTATACATGGAAAGAAATTAATTGCCGAGTGATTCTAGCAGTCTAGCTTTATATGGAAACAATATATTCTGGCAATATGCTAACTGTACAAGCCTACGTAAATTAAGTAAATGTGAAATAAGGAAAGAAGAATAAAAGGAAAGAAGATTAATTATGGACAGCAGAGCTGTCCATTGACAGCCCCCCTCAAATTGATGCGAGTTGATCAATAAGCATCAATTTGCTACTTAAGAAACAATGTTGATGGCGAGTAAGAGCTTTGGTGAAGATATCAGCAATTTGTAGTTCAGTGGAAACATGTAGAAGAGTGATAACACGAGCTTCAAATGCTTCACGAATAGAGTGACAGTCGACTTCAATATGCTTTGTGCGCTCATGGTAGACAGGATTAGCCGTGATCTGAATAGCACTCGTATTATCAGCATGGAGAGGTGTATGATCAGTCTCAGAAAAATCTAACTCAGCAAGCAAACCTCGAAGCCAAATAATTTCAGAACAAGCAAGAGACATCGCCTTGTACTCAGATTCTGTAGATGACTTAGAGACTCTGTCTTGCTTCTTACTCTTCTAGGAGATCAATGCATCACCTAAGAACACACACCAACCAGTGATGGAGCGACGTGTATCAGCACAACCGGCCCAATAAGCATCGCTATAAGCAGTAAGTCGAGGAGAATTGCCTGCAGGAAAGAATAAGCCACGGGCAGAAGTGCCCTGAACATAGCGGATGATCCTACGGACAGCAGCCAAATGAAGATGACGAGGGGTCTGAAGAAACTGGCTGACTTGCTGAACTGCAAAAGAAATGTCTGGTCTAGTAATGGTGAGGTAAACAAGACTACCCACCAACTTCCGGTATAAACTGGGATCAGCAAGTAAATCACCCTCCTCTTTGCGAAGCTTGACATTCAATTCCATGGGAGTATCAACAGATGTAGCCTCCTCTAGGCCAGCTGTAGCCACCAGGTCACTAGCATACTTATGTTGATTGAGGGAAATACCAGATGGACTACGATGCACCTCAAGACCGAGAAAATATGTGAGAGATCCAAGATCTTTCATGTGAAAGGACTCAGATAGATGAGTCTTGAGCTGACCAAGTAAAATAGAATTGGAACCAGTAATCACAATATCATCAACATAAACCAAAAGAACAACAATACCCATGTCTGATTTTCGAAGAAACAACGAAGTGTCATACTTGCTCTGCTTGAATAAGAAGTGTAATAAAGTAGTTCGAAATTTATCAAATCAGGCCCTCGGAACTTGTTTGAGACCATAAAGGGAGCGACGAAGCTTACACACATGTGAGGTCGGAGAGGGAAACAATCCCGGGGGTGGCTTCATATAAATACACTCTTTAAGATCCCCATGAAGAAAAGCATTCTTGACATCCATCTGATGTAGTGGCCAATCATTGGAAGCAGCAAGAGCTAGAATCGTACGAACAGTGGTCATTTTAGCCACAGGAGCAAATGTCTCTTCATAATTGACACCATATTCCTGATTATTTCCAAGTGCAACAAGCCGAGCTTTATAACGATCCAAACTTCCATCAGATCGAACCTTGACGGAGTAAACCCATTTGCAACCCAGGGGAACTATGGTGGAAGGACAAGGTGCAATGTCCCAGGTGTGATTGGCCTCTAGAGCAGCAATTTCTTCCTGCATAGCTTGTCGCCAACAATCATGCTTGACAGCATGTGAGTAGCATGTGGGAATATCAAAATTGGACAATGTAGCAGTAAGAGAGGAAATAGTGTGGCCAGAAGAAAAACCATACCGATCCGGAGGTACAGACACTCGAGAAGAGCGACGTACCAAGGACTCTGGAGGTGCTGCAACTGACTGGTTCTGGAGCATGGTAGGATCAAATATCGGTGGAGCCACCGGAAGAGATTGTGGGCGGGAACGTCTCGTATACACAATACCTGGTTTAAAGCAAGAGCTGACTTGATGAAGATCTGAGAACTGCTGTTCAAAGGAGGGGAGAACCACAGTAGAAGAAGATGGCACAGAAGACATAGGAAAGAAATGTTGATTTTCAAAGAAAATAACATTCTTAGAAATGCGTGTACGATGTAAAGTAGGATCATAGCAAACAAATCCCTTTTGACACACATTATATCCTAAGAATGCACATTTAACAGATTGAGCAGATAATTTATGTCGCTCATGAGGAGGTAAATGGACAAAACATACACAACCAAAGATACGGAGATTATCATAACTAGGTTGTTTAGCAAACAAGCGGAAATAAGGAGACTCCATGTGTAAGACTTGGGAAGGTAAACGATTAATCAAGTGAGTAGCAGTTTTTAAAGCCTCGACCCAGAACATGGATGGAATAGAAGATTCTAACAAGAGAGTACGTACCACATCAAGAAGATGTCGATTTTTACGTTCAGCTACTCCATTCTGTTGGGGAGTAGCAGTACATGAACGTTGATGAATAATACCTTTAGAAGCCAAGAATGCCTGAAACTCAGTAGGCAAATATTCACCACCAGAATCTGTACGTAATGTCTTAATAGTCACAGAAAATTGATTCTCAACATACGCTAAAAACTCATTGAAAGTACGAAAAACCTCAAATTTAGAACGAAGAAAATAAACCCAAGTGAATCTGCTATGATCATCAATGAAAGTCACAAAGTATCTAAATTTTTCATGTGAACTAACCGGGGAAGGTCCCCAAACATCACTATGGATAAGATCAAAACAGTGAGAAGCTCTACTAGCATGCAAAGGAAAGGGAAGAATTTTGCTTTTACCAAGTTTACAAGAATCACACTCAAGAGATAAAGAAGAACGTTCTTTATTACCAAGAAAACCAGAGTGCAATACATGAGATAAGATCTGAGTATTGGGATGGCCTAAACGACGATGTCACACCATACTCAGATCAGAAACATTATTACAAGCAAAAGACTGAATAGAAGAAATTGGAGAAAGTGTTGGAGCAGGTAAAAATAGTGGAAACAAGCGCCCCACTTTAGGTCCCTTTGCGATCGGCTCCCCTGTTACCTGGTCCTGCACAACACAACCATCACCAGAAAAATTAACAGCACAATTGTTATCAACCAATTGACCAACAGAGATAAGACTCGTGGAAAACTGAGGAGCAAGAAACACATCAGTAAATTTAGAAGAGGCATCTCCTACAGCAGCTATGGGCAAGGAACTGCCATTGGCAGTCTGAATGGCAGATTGACCAGTATAGGGCCGAACATGACACAGAGCGGTGGGAGTATTCGTCATGTGATTAGAAGCTCCCGAGTCTACGTACCAAAGTTTAGTAGAATAATTACCTTGAAACCCCATTGCAGATAATGCCGAAATTAGCATTTGTTGCACCATTTCTGGTGTGCAGTAATTTGGTGCAGGAGGTGCAAGATCAGAGGAAGAGGAAGCACCTGAGGAAAAGTCATGTGCGACAGAAGTTGCTGCGGGAGGAACAATAACAGAAGTCTGAAATGCTTGGGCCTGACGATTCTGAGGACGGAGACGACATTCTTTGATAATGTGACCCTTCTTCTTGCAATAAGAACAATATTTCTTAGGACAATTAGCAGCAATATGCCCATATTCCTTGCAACAGAAACACTGCAAATGTTTAGAAGGCATAGGTGATCCTCGGCCTTGGGCAACATAAGCCACAGGTGTCGGGCCCGAACTGCCATGAGATTGCTCCAGAATAGCTTGAGTACTAAGACGTTGTTCTTCGCGAAGTAACTCACCAAAACAAATATCAAGAGAAGGAACAGGAGATCGGTTCAGTAGAGAGGAGCGAACAGATTCATATTCCGGACGTAATTTCATAAGAAATTGATCACGCCGGCTAGTCTCATGAAGAGTCTGGATAGTCGAAAGAGCACCAGCAGGAACATTGGCTGTAACCAAATCAGTATATTCGTGCCAAAGAGTCAGAAAGGCCGAGTAGTAGTCTTGGATGGAAAGACTACCATGTTGAAACATGGCAATTGCATGTTCCAACTAAAAGCGACGAGCATCATTAGCTTGATGATAAACCAGCTTCAAGTAATTCCACATGGATTGAGCGGAGCGATGAGGCCGCAAGTTGGTAACAATATATGGCTCCACTGAACCAAGAAGCCAAGACATAATCCGAGCATCAAGGACAGCCCATGAGGGAGAAGCTCCGAGATCTTTGGATTTGTCAGTAGCGGATTGTGGAGCGACATCCGTGCCATCAATATGACCCCAAAGATCTTTTCCTTTGAGGAAAAGTTCAAACTGAAAAGCCCAAGTAGAGTAGTTTGTACCCGTAAACTTGACACACACAGGTGCAGAGTCCATCACAAAGAAACTAATTCACCAGAAGGATGCGACTGCCGAGATGAAAACAGAAATTGCGAGAAACTATAGAGACCAGAAACAGACGCGTCTAGAGGCTCACCAGAAAAGAACTCCGGCCGAGACCTGAACAGAGGTTGTGAAAAAAAAAAACTCAAACCAGGAGTAATCCAGAAGACGCCAACACAAGAACACCGAGAGGAGAAAAAAAATCACGTGGGCGACAACCAAACCGAGAGGAAAAAAAAAAATCAACTTGGCTCTGATACCATGTCAAAATAAGTCAGAATCTGTTTGAATGGCCGAATCAATAATAGCCTTTGAGTGACCTCTTTATTATATAGGACCTTTACAAGAGAGCTATACATGGAAAGAAATTAATTGCCGAGTGATTCTAGCAGTCAAGCTTTATATGGAAACAATATATTCTGGCAATATGCTAACTGTACAAGCCTACGTAAATTAAGTAAATGTGAAATAAGGAAAGAAGATTAATTATGGACAGCAGAGCTGTCCATTGACAGTTAGTACATACATCTTCATCGCTAGACTTATATATAAATTTTCTGCTTGTTTTATATATATAGAGAGAGTTTAGTTTGGAATGTAATATTAATTTTGTTATGAACATTTCCATTTCCATTTTTGGTTTGACGTAACTAATTATATGTTAGTTTATTTTTTTTAGCAAGTAGATACTGAATTTTGTTGATATTTTCATATATATATATATATATATATCATGAGTTATAAATCATCAAACTAAGTTTGAATATGCATTGTGTACTTACCTCTTTAGAGAGAGAATTGAGAGGGAAACTGGGAAAGCCAGCATACTTGGAAGACTGGATTACGACGACAATCACCTCTTTAGCCGCGGGGGATTCAGGATTCGATGTCACGTTTGATTGGAATGAGGAGGAAATGGAAATAGGAATTCCAGGAGCATTCATAATCAGAAACCTTCATCACAGTGAGTTCTACCTTAAGAGCCTCACGCTTGAAGATGTTCCTAGTCATGGGCGGATCCATTTCGTCTGCAATTCTTGGGTTTACCCAGCTTACAAATACAAAAATGACCGTCTTTTTTTCACTAATCAGGTATCATTAAGATTCTGGAAGACTTGAATATAAGCTTGAGGGTGTTTTGTAGTTGTTAGTTTAAATTTGTGTTACCCAATTGGAGAGTTAGTTTCATTTTGTAATGCTAGAAACAGAGCACAACTCCGCTCAGCCTACTTAATTGCTCCAGAAAAAAACAAAGTGTTGGAATCCAGAATTCATTAGGGACTACGGACTGTGAAATAAGATAAACAACTTCTCAATATGCTACCTCCTCTGTATGTGTATGCAGATGCTCTTGATTACTTAATTTGAGCTAAGAATAAATTAATCATTAAGCTTCTAATTTATACCAAGTGCATGCATACATACGTCTTCGTATATTTATTATATTGAGAAAAATATAATAGAAAAGAAAAAGAAAAATTCAACCTAAAGATGAAAAATTATATAAAAAGAAAAAACACTTCGTAAAAATTATATAAAATATTGCAAATTTTAAAAGAAGAAGATTATTAAAAACAAAATATAAAAGTAGTTTAATAACTTAAAACAGAGAGTAGCTATAGCATCTGTCATTTAACAAGGACGAGCTGTTCTCCTATGCCAAAATGTGCCATGAGCAACCAGACCAAGGTAATGAGCTCGCCACCATTGCTGAGTCGCTGAGCATGAGTGCGTTCTCTGCAATGACTTGCGCCAAAGCACAACAATTCCACCCACACTTTGGCCATCATTTCCCACCTCATTTTCTTGCCCTCTAATTTGACAAGTAGTCTTGAGAGCTCTAGAGCATCAACCAGTACCGATTTGCCACCACTTGGAAGCATTGTTGCATCGGAATTAAGCAGAATGTTAGAGCACCAAACATTGTTGAATTCCTGATCAGAATTAGAATTAGGACCATGTAATTCTGACATTGAATGCAAAATGATTGCATCACAGGTATCCCGATACCTGAGTTGCAGAGTTTTCCCCACTAACAACATCAGTGTAGGCTGTTGCATGACCAATAGACACAACATATTTTCAGGATCATAATTGGATGAATAGCATAATTCAGTAGCCACTAAGTCAGTACAGAGAAGAAGAATTAGTGAGCTTGAGAGGAGAAGGAACTGGGAAGCTTGAAGAATGGGACAGGGTCTATGACTATGCTTATTACAATGATTTGGGAGATCCTGATAATGGTCCAGAATATGTCAGACCGGTTCTTGGAGGATCTACCCAGTACCCTTATCCACGCAGGGGAAGAACAGGCCGGCCACCAGCAGAAACAGGTTAGTGTGTGTGTGTATATATATATATATATATAGTCTTGTTAGTCATATTATTGACTTTAATTTTGCTATAATCGACCTTGACAGATCCTAATTCAGAGAGTAAGCAGCCAATTGTTATGAGCTTAAACATTTATGTTCCTAGAGATAAGAGATTTGGTCACTTGAAGATGTCGGATTTCTTAGCTTATGACCTGATATCCGCAGCCCAATTTATTCTAGCTGAGTTTGAGGCTATAGGTGACAGCACAACTAATGAGTCTGAAACCTTCCAAGATACGCTACAACTCTAAGAAGGAGGAATCGAATTACCTGATGGCCCTTTACTCCAAAGTATAAAGGATAATATGCCCTTGGAAATACTCAAGCAACTTGTTTGGACTGATGGTGAGGGATACTTCAAATTTCCATTGCCACAAGTAATGAAAGGTATTGCATGTCTCAAATGCAACCCCACATTTGTTTAGTGCGTGTATATATATATATATATATAATGTTTCCATGATGTTGGGCAGAGGATAAATCAGCATAGATGAAGAATTTGCAAGAGAAATGCTTGCTGGTGTGAACCCTGTCCGCATCTCTCGTCTTGAGGTAAACAAAACTTATTTGTAGTTATCAAATCTTCTTTTCTTTCTCCCTAGCTCTTTCTCAGCAGTCAGATTGAGAGCTTTTTGTTCTTTAGCTATAATTGCTAATTTTCTTTACTTGCAGGAGTTTCCTCCAACAAGCAAGCTAGATCCTGGAGTATATGGCAACTAAACTAGTTCAATAACCAAAGAACACATAGAGAACAACCTAGATGGGTTATCAATAGAAGAGGTAGCACTCGATCATGAATTCCTAATTTTTCCAACACTAAATATTGAATATATATATAGTACAAAGTCCCATGCATAATGATTCAAAACAAAAGTTCTTCTTTTTAATTTGTTCTGAATAGGCAATCAAGAACAATAGACTATTCATATTGAATCATCACAATGTGCTGATGCCATACCTGAGGCAGATAAACACAACTTCCGCAAAGACTTATGCCACGAGGACTCTTCTATTCTTGCAAAAAGATGGATCTTTGAAGCCATTAGCGATTGAATTAAGCCTGCCACATACACAAGGAGAGTGGAAAATGAAGATCACGAGAAAGTAGAAAAACAAAGACAGCTCTACCACAATTAAAGAACTCCTACATTAAACAGCTTGATGGGCTTCATCTTAATTTCCAGGCAAGTCACTGAATCTTTCAAAATGTACAACTGCTTTATTAATGAACATCGATCTGCAAAACAATATTGGCTCCTGATTCTTCTGCTTCTTGCAAGAGTCTGGTCAAAAAGTAATGACTCTTTCTGCCAAAAAGTAAGATGAAAGCTGTAAGCTTAATCAGTTAATAATAATAATTAGTAGTCAATGTCATGGGTAGTCAGTAAATTTTGGTGGCAAATTTGATGAGTTAATCATCATGTTAAAGGTTAATCTCTCAGACACTATGGTTGAACAGAACAAATTGGCAATCCACAATCCTGTCAAAAATTTCAAGAAGAAAATTCTATAATTGAATAAGAACACGTGTGATTGATTTAAGCATATTTGAATCGCTAGTACAACAATATATCCATTTAGACTTCACTGGTTGAGAAATATGACAC
Organism: Cornus controversa; assembly: GCA_026545225.1. Classification (NCBI taxonomy): domain Eukaryota; kingdom Viridiplantae; phylum Streptophyta; class Magnoliopsida; order Cornales; family Cornaceae; genus Cornus; species Cornus controversa. The sequence goes on along the minus strand of CM048854.1, from coordinate 14,227,967 downwards.
TTCTCAAATCCATTTTACGTTATAACATGAACAATCGATCATAGACGTCCACTAATCTTCTTGCAAAACAGAGTTGACGGTGGGACATGCAGAAGGAGAAAAATAGGTAAATTAAATGACGTCCTGGATTTACAGTACTGGATTTATTGGTATTTGAGGTATTTTATTCCTAAATGTTTTAAAAAATTCCTGATTTGTATTATACAAGTACGTATCAAGTTTGAATTAGAGATTTCTTAATAATAGAAATGATATTTTATATGTTTGGGAAGAAGTTTTTGATGGTAAGAGGAGAAAATTATAGATAGTATCAATTTTAATGAAGGTTGAAGATGTTATTTATAGGAAGGATTCCACAATGGGTAATTAATTATAACCAACAATGTGATTTTTCATGGCTGAATGAAAAGAATAATGAAAGGACTGAAAATAAAGTAAATTTTTCTATGCTTCCAAATTTGATGGTGTTTTCATGTTTGCAGAGTGATTCCCCATCACAACCTCATCAATGACATAGAATGCTAAGGGAACGTTTTCCATGACCATGTGAATTGGAAGGTCCAATATCTATCTTCTGTATAGTATTTGAAAGAACAAAATCATCATCATCAATAAAGCCATAAAATAATTTGGAAGCCATTTCCACTGTTGATGCTACAGAATTTGTTTTAGGATTAAATGGAAGATTTTATTTTATTGTTTCCTGGTAAATATATATCATTCGCAATAACAGTTTCCATTTCCAATAATGGTCCACTTCAAGAGGAACTTAAAAAGTATTATGTATATAACACAAATGGAGCAATTAATTCAAGCATATCTGAGAAGTAACAAAATCTGCAAATCCTACCAGCATTTGAATGATAACAGAGTATCTAAGTAGAAAAGGAGAGAGAGCCAAACAAACCTTAGATATGGATGTCACATCAATTTTTGGTTTCATTCCTTCCTAGAGACGTTGTATTTGAAAGAATCATCCCATCTTCTGAATGGAAATCACCAAATTCAGCAAGAGAAATGGCCACTCCCCAAAATTTATTGGCAACTTCTTTAGCTTTGTGTGGCAGACAGAAGAAAACACGTACCAAAGAACATAGATCGATTTTACATTAACAAAATAGATTGCTTAGCCTATTTATTTATGAACAGAAGTTCAAATGCGCATCAATACATGAAATTTCACTTCCTTGAAAAGCCCACTCCTTGAGGAGATCCTTGAAGGCATGGTTTTATTCCATATCAAAATATATAGAAGTAATTAAAATTAAGGCTTTGTTTTACTTGAGGAGATCCTTGAATCAGGCGTTAAAATTAAGGCTTTTCCAAGTTTAGCTCCGTAAAATGTTATTCTCATTCCGGATTCAACAGCCAGTGCATGAATGAATCAACCAAAAAACCTTATCATATCTGGTAAAGTGGTGTAAGCAGAACCACCTTCTTGTTTTAGAATTTTATGGCAATCCTCAACTTTCAGAATCGTCTCTAAATTCATCAGTGAATTACAAAATGCAAGATAGAGGTTGCCATATAATAAATGAGATATTGCAGCCAGGTGACATAAGACAGCTCTAAAAACTCAAATATTGCTGTCTATAATTAAGTTCATGGTGGGAAAGTTTGTATGTTTCTAAAACAGGATTGAGAAGTAGTAAGCTTTGTTTATTGGACTACTCAGTTATACAAATGCAGTGAAAAAGGAGACCTGATGCAATAAAGGCCTTCTACTTCTAGTGAACTTATATATATCCATCAAATGTATTCTATTCTAGAACACCTCCAACACTATCAGAAAACAAATAATCTAGCATTTTAGGCTTCTTGGTATGCTTTCAAGACAAGCACCTAATCCACCACCCCACATCATATGATCAGCACCTTCCCCTTATATTTAAGAATTAAGATCTACTATCTATGACTTTACTTTTGGTCTCTTAGATCTCTTTTCTTGTCAAATGAAATATTTGTAGCGCCTAAAAGTGTCACCTCCAATTCCACTAGTTTCATTAGTTCATGAATGGGAGTAGACTCGTGCAACCATTTTCAAGAAGCCTTGAATATATAGGTGAGAGATCCTTGAATGTCACCTCTAATCTGGTGGAAACCTAAAATCCAGAATGAAAAACCTTAGAACAAATAAAACTATCTTACCAGGCATGTACAGGTTTTGGGAACCAAGATCCTCATTACAACCAGCATATGAAATAAATCAATTCAATACTTCTAGTACTCTTCCACTTTGAAATCAAGTACTTTTCCACTTTGAAAAAGTTTTAGCTGACAAGTACTCTTCCTCTAGGAGGTGTTTAAATTATCAAATTGTGAAAAAGAAAAAATAAAGTTCCAAAACACGTATAAAAATGAAGCAAAAGGTAAATGTTTCTAACTTGGAAGTCTCATCCCTGAACTAGTACTATCATACTGTAAGTGTCCCAAGCTTCAATCAATTGACTGACATTCAAAACTCTACATGATATATAATTATAATTCTTCAACATGAGTAGTATATCTACAAGTTCACAACTAATAAAATCATAATCTCCAGCTTCATGAAAAACTACATAAACATGCAAGTGTTATATGTCCATATACATAGTACTCTTTTAACATGATATAGCAGTCAGTAAAAACCTGTTAATGTTCAGGGCATTGGCACCACCTTCAGGCTGATAAAAAAGTTCAAGGCTTTCTAGTGGAGAACTCACTTCTTTATTCACTCTCCCCTCTACTTTCACTGTGGCAATATAACCACAGTATCTTACAATGCCAACACCTAAAGTTGCAGTATCCTGCAATCAATTTTAATTAAGAAAGAAGACAATTCAAAACTTCTTTTTTATTTTTCATAAGCAAAAAATGACTGACAAACAATCCAAAACTTCAATATAGTGTTGTTTATAATCCTACCAGTGGAAAATCAAGCACAGTATTCATATAGCACGTCATAATGTTATAAACCATGTCAAGACAATGTTGTCTTACAAGAAAAGGAAAATAGAATCCATATCATTAGATAAAACAAAGTAATAGAACTAAATAGATCACATAAATGAGTCTATCACAAAACCAAAAAATAAAATACAAATTCAACAATACAAGCTTCAGGTGTCATCCAAATCAGTATCATCTTCAGACAGTAAATTTGGTTCCTCATCTGAACTGTGTTGAATGTCATTTCCCTCATCCTCGACAAGCCAAAATTCATCATTAGTTGGTGCTTCACCACTACTTTTGTCAATCACTTCAGCATCAAGAGTTTCACCCTCCAAGTCGTCCCTGTTTAAAGGGAGTGGATCCATATCCAAATCTGTCTCAACAACACTATCCATGATGTTTGGTTCATTCTCTTGATATGCTGCAATACCTCCCATTTCATCATCTACTCCGGCTTCATCCTCTACTTCAGGAACATCAAACGAGTTTCTATTTGTTATATCTTGAACTACCTCCCATGTCCCTTGTAATTTATTATCTTTGACATAGAAACATTGTTTTGCTTGATTTGCTAGTACAAATGGTTCATCTTTGTATGCTCTACTGACTACATTTACGCTTGTGAAATAAGCATCTCTATGTATGCCAGTCCGAACGTCAAACCAATCACATTTGAAAAGAAAAACTTGTCTCCCCAAAGGATATTGCAACTCGATGATATCTGTCAGGACACCATAGTAATCTTGGGTTTCTCCTTTCACTAGCACACCACTATTTTGTGTCCGTCGATGTCGCTCTCTTTCCTTAGTATGAAACCTAATTCCATTTACAATACATGCAGAATATCGATTTACTCGAGTATCAGGTCCACAGGTTAATGAATACAAATCATCACAAGTTGTAGCCTTATCACGATGACGCATTTCCTTTATCTATTAAATTTTTTTTAACGTGTTATCTAAATACATAATGGCACATCATTTAAATTAAATAAAATAATTTGATTTAAGTATGTCAAATATATACATGATGGACTTGTGTTTCGAACCATCTCGGAAATTCTTTTGCATGTCTTAAAGGAACATTGCGTGGGTTACTTATCGTCAGTGCTGCCTTGTGTTTACTAAACAATTACATGGTGTTAAAATACAATATATTCAAAAAAATTGATAAGATCTAATATACAATAAGTTACTTACTCTTCCCATTCCATGACTTCTTCACAATTCCTTAACACATACGATCGAGCCATGCCCATGTCTGCACGGTTCAATATCTCCATACTTTGTGCCCCTAGAGGTCGAACCACTTGCTTTAGATTTGAAAAAGTGGACCAACCATTGTTACAGTCTCCCTCACTATTTATCTCTTCTCGATTGAATCGTGTCTCAATCCCTCGAAGAAACTTTGAACAAAATGTGAGGCACTCATTGTCCACGTAAGCTTCAGCAATGGATCCTTCAGGACGTGCTTTGTTATGCACGTATCGTTTGAGTGTGTACAAAAATCTAGACAAATTAAAATAATAAAAAATAATTCAATGCAAGTCAAAAATAAAAACTGTCATTAAAGAATGTAAATTTTTGGTGTACTAAAAATATTCAACACCTTTCAATGGGGTACATCCACCGATATTGTGAGGGCCCTGCGATGATGGCTTCAAGGGGCAAATGCAGAGCTAAGGGCACCATTATGTCAAAAAACGATGGAGGAAATATCATCTCCAACTTGCATAGTATAACAACGATGTCTCTTTCCATTGCCTCTAAGACATCAACTTTAACGGCTCGACAACACAACTCCTTGAAAAATAAACCAACTCTGCTATTACATTACAAATATCCGAATCTAAAAATCCTCGTATCCCTATAGGAAGGAGACGCTGTAAGAGAATGTGTGAATCATGACTTTTCAATCCAGATATCTTACAGGTCTGAACATTCACGCATCGACTTATGTTCGATGCATAACCATCTAGGAACTTAACTGATTTTAGCCATTCAGAATGTTGCCTTTTATCATTCTTTAACAATGTGTAACGTGCTTATGGCATCTCAAATTTTTCACCTTTACGCATAAGGTGAAGTTCTTTTCTAATCCCCATTGCAGCTAAATCTAACCGACTTTTGAATAAATCTAACCGACTTTTGAATGTGTCCTTTGTTTTTCCATCGATGCCCAATAATGTCCCCAACACATTATCACATATATTTTTCTCTATATGCATAATGCCCAAGTTGTGTCGTAGCAAAAGCATTTTCCAATAAGGGAGTTCAAAGAAAATGCTCTTTTTTGTCCAATTAAGTTCAAAATTCTCACGAGTTCGCTTCTTGTTATTTGGTCCCTTTCCAAAAATAACCTCGGGTATGAGGTTAAGTTGTTCTAGAATTTCATCACCTGTCAACTGCTTCGGTGGAACTCTGTCTTCCCTCTTACCATTAAATTGTTCATAACGCTTCCTAAAAGCATGATCGAATGGCAAAAATATACGACTTCCCAAATAACACATCTTCCGTCCGTGACTCAAATAACAAGAACATGTTTCTTTGTTACAATTTGGACATGCTAGATAACCCTTTGTAATCCATCCGGAAGCCATTGCATAGGCGGGAAAGTCGGTTATGGTCCAAATCAATGCCGCATGCATTTTAAAGTTGCATTTACTATAAGCATCATAAGTCATCACACCATCTGTCCATAATTCTTTCAACTCATCAACCAACGGTCGCAGATACACATCAATGTCATTACCAGGCGATCTTGGACCAGGAATAAGTAGCGACATAAACATATATGGTTCCTTCATGCATATCCAATGTGGTAAATTATAGGGCACAGTCATCACAGGCCACATACTATAGGCATTACTCATGTCACCAAAAGGATTAAATCCATCAGTTGCTAATCCAAGACGAACATTACGGGAATCTGCTGCAAACCAATTATACTTATTGTCAAAATCTTCCTAAACTTGTGAATCAGCTAGATGTCTTAACTCATTTGTCTCCTTCACACGTTTCTCCTTATGCCACCGCATGTCTAAGGTTGTATCCTTTGACATAAACAATCATTGAAGCCTTGGTTTTAAAGGAAAATGTCGAAGAACCTTTTGAGGGATCTTCTTACCCTTTCCTTCGTGAGGTTTATACCTTGACTCACCACACTGTGGACAATTTTCTTTATCTTCATTCTCCTTCCAGAATAGAGCACAATCATTTTTACATGCATGGATACACTCATATCCGAGACCCAACTCACGCAACAAACTTTTAGTCTCGTAATGAGACTTTGGTAACACATTGGTGTCAGGAAGCATATCCTTAAATGCCTCAAGCATCATGTCAAAAGTTTTGTTCGTCATTTGATTTATAACCTTCACATGAAACAACTTCAATATCGCTGATAACTTAGAGTATTTTTTACAACCTGCCCACAATTCACATTGTGCATCATTTAGCAATCTATCAAAACTTCCCCCTCCCGCATCAACTTCAGATGAATCTTCTTCTTGTTCATCATTATTGAAGTTTCCCATTTGTACATTATCCAATAACTCAAATACATTATCAACAATTCTGTCTTCATCATGGACATTTTTCAAACTAACATTAGCATTGACATTAACATTATTGTTGTTATAACAAACCTCCCCATGATATATCCAATTGGTATAATCCTTGTCAATCCCAACCTCATCAAGATGCTTCTCAACATCTTTAATTAGAAGATAGGATTCGTTTTTGCAACGACGACATGGACATTGACACCTACCGGCCGAGTCTGTATGACGACTAGCCACCTCAATGAACTGTTGTATGCCATTAAAATACTCTTGACTACCCCTAGTGTGATGATGAATCCAAGACTTATCCATGTAACTAGTTGTACAAAACATGAAACGTTGTTTCAGACCTTAATAGAAAAAGGTTCAGTAATTAAAGCCCTTAATAGAATCAAGCACGAAAAAAATTGAACTTCAGATGTGCAGATTTCTGTGCAATTGCTAATTAATTCTCTAGCAAGCCCTAACATGTCACAAAGTATAATTAGACTGAAGATTGAAAACAAAAATAGACAGCATTTTAAATCAACTTTTGATGAGTGTTTTGTTTTGTTGATGTCTTCATTTTATATTTAACGATAAAAACTCACCTTATCTTAGCCAGACACATGAACAAGACTGAGTAGCATTGATATTTGTATTTGTTTCTTTGCACCCAAAATAGTAGACATTCTCTCATCAAATCAACCAAAAAAAAGAAAAAGAAGGTTAAAAACACTCACTTTTTACTTTCCCCTGAATGGGCTTACTCGGTATGGAATGCTGCAAGTTATTTTTGTTCTTGAAACTTAGTTAATGATCAGCATAACCAACTGGCAACCCCAAAATTCTTGTAGCAGCATATTTGCATATTCAATGTATCTTTTCTTCTTTATTTTTGATACTTTTACAATTGTATAGGAAGCCAAATATATTACTGAAGAATTAGTCTATATGAATTTCCATCCCATTAGAATTCAGTCACTAAAATGCAAGAGGTAAATAGTAGAAAAGGAAATTTTATCATTTATCTCCCGCCTTCTTCTCTATGGTGGTGTAATTTTTAAGGACTTTCTTTCAAGTTTATGAACCTCTGATTCAGGTATTATTATTATTATTTTTGGAGGGGGGCGAAAACTAGTAATATAAAATAAAATTTTAAAAATAATATATATATATATATATATATATATATATATATATATATATATATTGCATTAGAAAATAGTACCTTTAAATAGGTAACCATAAATAGGATTTTTAAAAAAATTTGGAGGGGTCAGCCTTAATTTTTTTATATAAAATCACCATTAATAACCATACATAAATAAGTACTATTAATAGAGTTTTGAAAAAAATCTGGGGGGGGGGGGGGGGGGGGGGGGGGCGCAGGGGGGGACACCCTCTGCACCTGTTTTGATTTATATGCTCACAGCTCTTGCAAAATCTTTCCAGTTAATATTATAGAGTTTGATTTCTCAGTCTTCTCTGATTTTGCTTGCTAGAATTTTGAAATGGGGAAGATAGTGATCCAAAGATTTCTTCTTGGACTATTCCTTCAAGTCCTTTCAGTATCTGCTGTTGATACCAAGCGCCTTAACATATGCCCGATGCCAAAATCAGTGAGATATGGAAATTGGACTCTTTATCTAAGCAAGGACTTTGAGCTCAAGACCGATGGAAGGAAATATGTTGATGCTTCTAGAATATTGAAGGATGAATAAAGTTCTTTTGTTATGGCCATATATGCTTAATTATCATCAGTTTGATCGTTTTCAGATATTGACGAATGTCAGAATTCAAACCTCAATGACTGCACAAATACTTGTCATAACAAAGAGGGCAGTTATGAATGTTCTTGCCCAAAGTGGTACAAAAGGGGACGGCATCAGAAGTGGACAAGGTTGCATTCTAGACCCCTTATTATTGACAAAGCTCTGTGTTGGTAAGTCTATCTATATTTTTTTACATACACACAACAATAATTGCTTTCAACCTATGTTATACTTGCCTAATTATTCCTTACAAGTTTGTTCTTACCTAAAAATAATAATTGCAAAATGTTAACAAATCTAAAAGCTTAAAGGATTGGAGAAGATGTAACTTTAAATATTTAAATGTCGTTCAAATATCTAAAATTATAACTTTCAAAAGTCATTTGTTAATCAGTACTTTTACATATGGGAAATAGTTAGGATGAGCATTTAAGCTCATGCACATGCGCACACATTTTCAATCCACAGTATAATACTCCATTAAATATATATATATATAAGACGAGAATGGAATTCAAGGATTTATGGCATCCCAAACGGGAGAATTTCCGTTATCGCATCTATTATGTAATACCACCCTTGGCAAAGGATAAAACGAGAACGGGACTCTGAGAATATTCTTAACTAGGGAGTGGATATATATATATATGCGTGTGTGTGTGTGTGTGTTTCTCAATTTATTCAAAGGTTTTAATCCTTTGTTTACAATTTTGCTAGGTTAGTAGAGTTGTTGAGTGTACCATGCGAACATTATATTACACTAAAAAAACCCAAAGGAAAAGGAAGTAGACATCAAATTAATGCATAACCAACAGGCATTTCAAATGGTCCCTGGTTAAAACACTAGCAGGTAAGGAAAAATAACATAAATTAATATGACATACCGAGTCAAAGACATATTGGAAGCTTCATGTTTGTTTTCCATCACCATATACAGTCAATGGTTGTTTGCGAATGGCCTGCAATACATAGCTATCACAGTAAAAATCCTTCTGAAAGAAAACTTTTCTTTAACGGTCTAGAAGACCAAAATTCAGTGCATTGTCAATTTGTCACTTATCATAATCACGATAGAATACAATTTATTTTAATGGATTCAGCTAAATGTGTTTATACAACCCATAGGATTTTCACATTAGAACTCATTTTCTTCCTATCAATACAATTCGTTTTATGAAAGGTTTACAAAGGACCACCATGTGATTGTGATAGCCCTTAAAGAGTAATCTCAGTCGAAGTCCTACACACACATTAGCACGTATATATGTACATGTGCACAAAAACACGAAGCAATCAAAAGAAGAATTGCTGGATGTGAGTCCATATAAGAATATGGACAGGACTTCTTGTCATGTCCATGTTATATTTCCAAATAATTTTCATATAAAATAGGTAGGTAAAATAGTATACAACCAAAAATAAACAAGTGACTGTTATACAAGTCAGTTTTGCACTATTTACCACCCAATCTAATAGACTGCCTTGGTTAATACAAGTCATTTTGGACACAGCAACTTTTAGAAACCCAATTCTCCATTGGTTAAGTACTTACCTGATCAAAAATAAAATAAAATCACTATGGACATAACACTTTCTTTTTTCCTCTTGAATAGACCCAACACGATTCTTTCTTTTTCCCTCAAAACCAATCAATAATATAATATGACAAAAACAAATACTCAATTGAATACCTAAATTAAAACAACCATCAATGAACATTGTTTTAGTAATGCCAATGGCTGTTTAATCTACAAAAAAAAAAAAAGGCATACAAATGATTGTTATCATTATTTAATCAAGTAAAATGACTTTTGAATTCGGTAAAAAGGATCAGTCCACAGTCCACACAGATAATAATGAATTGTTTCAACCACCCATCACCCATGTACTACTTTTCCTGCCCTCTCCAAAGACCAAAATTAGAAGAATCTCTAATTCTCTATCCCTAACAATGACAATAGTTAGTAAGTAACCCTGCTCAATCAAAAGCTTGTTATATGGTCATGGGGGACTATGAAACTTCAACTTAAGATATAAAAGAAGGGCAGTGCAAAATTGATATTAAAAATTGAGATTTTTTATTGATGAAAGGGTTGAACAAAAAGGAACAATATATATCAATAACATCAACATATTCTTCCTTCTTTCACTAACCCAGTAAGTTTCCACCAGACATCAAATCTCCCTCTTCCAATGTTCTATATATATCTTCTTATATATACACGTACATAGTACACAGCCTCCTCTAAAAGCCAGCCCTCTCTCTCTCTCTCTCTCTAAAAACCAGATTAAACAGTTTTACATATTTCTCAGTTTCTTCTCTCAATGAACATGGAGATGCCAAAACAAGGCCGGCCTACATAAAAATGAAAAAGTAAAGAATTTTAGGGAAAAAAAGAAAGAAATGTAAGGAAGATGGGACCAGAGAGCAATGACGAACGAATGAATAAATAAGAACTACAAAATGGAACTATGCTATCTCTCTGGTTTCCCCTGACATTGGCTGCTAATGAATTATTATGTAGTTCTGATTATGTCATAAGTAACTGGTAATCCTTGTATGGTGGGGGAGGGGGTAAGATGAGAGGGCTGAGGAAGAGCTCTAGTCAGGCTTGGATTGGCAAGAAGGAAATGGAACAAGTAACGGAAACCTTTTTAAAGAAACAGAACAGAAACGTGAAATTAAGATTTTGGATTTTGAGTAGGGTAACTTTAATGTTTGTGAGCTTCTTGAAGGAATTAAACTCGAGTCTGTTGTATCATCTGCTGCTACAGTGTGTTGTGGCATTTTTTATCACATTCAAAATCGCATTTCATTAATACACAGAACAAATGTGTTTAAACATGATTTAAATGCATTGAAATTAGAAATAATAATGTTGAAAAGAGATTTCAATACAATTAAAACGTGTTTCAACACATTTGTTTTAGATTTTAACACAGAACATGAGTTGAAATGAAGAACAAATATGTTAAAATTTACAATAAAAAATGTGTTGTGCTGATAAATTTTACAACAAGGGGACTTTTCATAGTGAAGAAAGTAATTATTGGTCTCTGCAAAGTGTCTTGTATCTATTAGTAGAAATTAAAGAGGCAAGAGAAAGACAATGACATTGTCATTTTTGGTAACAACTTCATTACTTTTCTACTTTATATCTAGATATCCCAACCACTCGAAAGCTCTACAAGCATATCTATGGATGCTTTACAAATGGTTTGCTTTGGGAGTGGAAAGCACACTTAATGGCTGGGTCCAGCTTAATAAAGAAAGTGTAATTACTTCCCTATGATTTGGATGTATCATACATTGGACGCATTTTTTATTCTTGGAATAGGGAGGTTTTTTCCGTGCAGGTTCAAGCTCTTAAAGAGAGTAAAATGATGGTCTGAGTTCCACATGGAAAAGGTTGCTTACGGAGAATGGCTTTACCAAATTGTCTGTGGAAGCAAAACTACTTGGAGACAAGGTTCACTCATAGAGACCAATGTCACAAAGCTGAGTACTCATTTTGGGATATTATCGTACTTTTATGAATTAAAATTTTATGCTCAAGTATCATTCCCATGCTCCAAACATTATTAATGAAAAGGAAATAACAATACAACTCTCCAAGCAAGCTTGCCTTCGCATTCCATACACATCTCTCTCTAAAATGACGCTATAGTAAAATATTAATTGAAATGTTTTCCAAAAGGAAGGATGTTGATACCCCTTTGAAGAGTTGCTCTTGGTTGTGAAAACTGGGCGTTAAAACATTCTTCTTATGAAATCTGTGAGTGTTGATGAAATCAAATGAGTACCTCTCAGAGTCCAAGTACATAGAATAACATCTCTTGTTTATCACTTCATCCTTCCCTCTAAGATTGACCTTTTCCAGAAGGACACATATGAAGGAGATGTGATCAATGCATTTCATCTCATTCATTCAGGTTTAACTTCTGATATTACTTTTTCATTGTTTGATGGTAAATTTTGGAATCAAGATCTTGACTTTTACAAGTGTAATGTGGGAAAAGGGAACAAATTTGAAGCATAGCCTTCACAATAATTTAGCATGATATAATAGGAAAAAAATCGAAGACAGGCCAGTATTTGTGGTACAGAGGGAGTAACAAAATGAACTGCCTAAAGTTAATATACAGAAAAGATGGGACAGAATGCACTATACAAGTAGATAAGGAACTGAATGTATCCCATGGGCTCCATCTCAAAACTTAGAACACTAGTTATTTTGAGGTCAATTTATGCTTCGTCCTTGAAACTATTTAAACATCAAACAGAGGCTTTGGGAGGATAATATTTCGTGAGGACCAAACCCCTGACCACCCACTTAGTTCCTACAGTAATCATAATTGGGAATCAAAACCTAACATTTATAGTGATGCAGGAGCATTCACAATATCATACATATATATAGATATATATATTATATTTTATGCATATGCACACACACACACACACACAGAGGGAGAGAGGTGTCAGCTCAGCATTAAGCGATAGCTTCTAGCTAGTTCAGCGTAAAAGATGGCTGCGCTCCAGCTCACTCAAGAATGGGACAGCAGTGGTCTGCCGGCAAGCTCATTCTGATCTTGGTGGCAGTACATTAGAATCCTGAAGCACCACTACCTGCCGTGCGTCCGCCTGCGGCTTGAAGGGCTCCATGGTAAGAGGGGAAGGCAAAAAAAATAGGAAAAAAAAGGCCATTAAAGGCTATCACCCAATGCTAGTCTTGTCCATGCAGGGTGTTGTAAGGAAAGATTAGAAACAGACCTAACCTTTGGCGTTATTCTGTACAAGTGGTTGTTCTCACACTTGAACCCCCATCCTCATGCTTGTTAGCCCAAAATTTCATGATTACAAAAAAAATGAATTTTCTTTTTTTAGCGTCTCATTTGTGTTTGCTTGCTTTGATACCACTTTGTTAGAAAATAGAGGGCTAGAAAACACTAAATCAATTGAAGGGAGAGAAGTGGAGGAACTTCACTTTGAAATCCTTCATTCCACTTGAGAACAAATACCAAGAGCACATAGGTATTGATATGTTTTATAAAACAGGAACCTACCCAAGTACATGTATGTACAACATTTAATACGTTCATGATTAATTCAAATGACTCTTGGAATATGCATGAACTAGTGAACCACCTATAGCATGTACTAACCAATGCTACCCATGTGTCTAGAAAATATTAGGAAAATACTAGAAACTTAAGTAATTAAAATCAAGTTTAATCACCGACAATTTGAACCTTGGGTGGGTCTTACCTTCTTCTGTTTGGCACCCATGTGTCAAATATTTGGGTATTCTTGATGGAGATACTAGAGAAAATGGAAGGGAGACAAGTGTATGTGGCACAGAGGAAGTAACAAAATGAACTACGAATAAATAATTTAATACACAGATTAGATTGGAAGGATGCATTAGAAAAGGAATTTGGAAGTGTTCCAGGGCTGCATCTCAGAACTAACTGACAACATAGTACAAGTTTGATGTCAAGATATGCTTACTCCTTGAAAATTATTTAAATATCAAACAGACGCTGCTGAGAATTTTTTTAATGATCCATGAGGACCAAACCGATGCAGACCTAATTGTCCAAGTGAAATGTCCAATTCCAATGGAAATGAGAGAGGAAGGTGGGTGTTGCTCAGCATGGTTGGAAAACCTTCCATGGTATGAGGAAAATGCAAAAAATGAAAAAAGAAATGAAACAAAAACTAAAAGAATACAAGAAATGTCTTTTCTTTTTAAGTTAGTGTCATTTGGTTTGAATTATTGAAACCTTATGTCAAGGATCAACATTTAGTTCATATGTTTCTACATTAGTCATGTATAAACGAATAAGTATGCAAGATGAGATTTCATGGGGTATGTTATTTGTGGGTGACATTATTTTAATTTATGAAAATAGAACAGAGATAAATACTAAATGAGAGGTCTGGAGAGAAGTTCTAAAATCAAGAGTTTTTAAGATAAGTAATGCTATATAATGGAAGGTAATTTTTAGTAAAATTAGAAATACAAGTGGGAATTCATGAAGGACAGTATCAAGAGATACCAAAAGACAAGTATTCGATTACTTAACCGAAGCTATTGCATCATTTAACCCAATATTGGCCTTTCTGATCTCATTTGTATTCCGATGTTGAAATTTAATAAAGAAAGCATCTCGTTCTTTCTAGCCTTACTTAAATGACCTATGCAGGATTGATTGGTGGGTACCTTCAAAAATTCTAATGAAAGAAATATCAGGTTCATTTTTCATGATTTCCATGGCAGAAAAAATAAAGGTAGTGCCTTCCCCCCCAAAAAAAAGGGTAGTGCAACTATAATAACACATACTTACCGTGTTGATCATACACACGCAACAATAACACAGAACAACAAAAAGATAAAGAACATATAGATTTAACTTGGTTCGGCGTTACACCTACTTCACGGGAGAGCCAAAGAAGTAATCCACTATATCCAACGAATCAGGGTTACAACTTATATATCTCCAAAACCCTAGTACATAGAAAATCCCCAATATATCCATACCGTAGCCCCCGCACCCCCCACCATATTAGTTCGTCCATGCCCCCCCCCCCCCCCCCCCCACGGGCCTTCGGGCCCTTCCATAAGACCTAGAGCCTAGTGTAACTTCCTCACTTGAATATGAGCCACAACCCAACATATCGAAAAAAAGAACTATAATAACCAATAACCCCCTCAATGCAAGGAAACAGTAGGGATCTTGGCACAAACATCCCTGATGTCAATAATAAACTGAATATTAGGAATCTTTTTTTTTGTTGATAAATCTGAATATTAGGAATCTTTCATAATAGAGTCAAAAAGCATTCTCCAATAATGTGGTATTTGGTGTCCTATAGATTCTAGGACAAGCCCCAGGGTATGTTTACCACCATAACAGCCACCACCAATAAGCATGCTACCACAAGTACACATTACATGTCATAATATAAACATTAACACCATTGCAACCCTCACTACCATCGCCACCTCTCTAGTTTTTACTACAGCCATATGCATAATCTCCTCCTCTAGGGGGTTTGCTACAAATCAATTTATAACCAAGCACCTAGATATTCCAAGAAACAAACAAGGCCAATGATCAAACTCCCACCAGAGGTAGACCTACATGGAATTGAGTAGGGAAGAATGAGAGGCTAAAACCCAAGATGACACTTTAAACCCAATTAAATGAAGACATGCACGCATTCTCCATAGGACTGAGGCAACCACTTCAAGCTTTTTAATCTACAAACCCTTTCTACATATAACAACTGCTATATTGTCACACAAACCCTCTTCTTGTAAGAAAGGAGGATAAATTATGAATCAATTTCTAACAAGCACCTAGATATTCCAAGAAACAGACAAGGCCACTGGGATCAACTAAGAAATATATATCTTAAACATTATAATAAATGAAAGACAAAAATTATAAAATTCACTCGTGTCTATTCAGGCACTAACCTCTAATGTATTAAAAATGATTAGTTTCAGTTATCAAGCTCTAAATAATACTTCCAAAACTGACTATCAACTTCACAACAACGTATTTAATATTAGTTGGGTCTAAACATAAGTTTTGATAAGATAAACCTGTGGAACACAGAAAATTGATGGGGGCGGTTATCATTATCAGTGTATCATATATTATCATTATATATGCATTATGTACATTAGACAACGTGATCAAACTTGGATCTCTGTGTTGACTGTTAGGACAAATATATATATCCAATAAACTGAGAGATATCTGCAACACAATAGAGCCCAAGATCAGAGAAGCTAAGAAAACTTAGAGGAGCAAGTGAGCAACACCCTGATGAGCCCTTTCATAAAAAGAAACTAACAATTCCAATGATTTACACAGCCCGCTTTGCTCCACTGCTCTACTCCAACGATTCTTTAATACAATGTAATGCAATAAAATTGAAAACTAAAAGCCACAGTATGCTGCAAATGCTACATACACAGAGTGAGGGACGAGGTTCAGCTGCACTGCCAGAGATGAGAGGGATGTTAAGCTCAAACTCTTTTTCCTCAGCTTTGGAAGCAAATTCAGCAAGGTTCAGTGATGCTGTCCCAACAACAGAAACCTTATTTTTTGGGTTCAAGCCCTGGATTCAAAACAAAATAATGAGTTTTCATAAACAAATTACTGAGATTTTTCAATGTTATAAAATACCCAAAAAATGACATGATATGCCATTATAATTACTAAAATCCAAAATTATGCCAGAGAAAAGTTTTGATGATATAACACAAGTAAGATGTCTGTGCATTTGTACGCATATTAAAATTCAAATTCAGTAAAACGACAAATCTGCAGTGATGTAGTCAATCCCAGTTTTCAAAGGTTAGGACAATAAAAATTAATAACAGAGAGTTCTAAAGTCAACAAAAATGGTCATCACATCTACACACTTTCAACCATATACAATTTCCTTTGCAAAATACCAACTATTGAGGTTTCAGATATCCCCTACAAAGATCGTAAATATCATAAAGTAAGAAGCTCAATTTACAAAACAAGCTCAGCCAATCACTTAAATGACCTCCAAATAATTCCACAGCTTGATCGTTTAGCAAGTCAATCTACAGATACAATATAATCCGTCCATCAGCAAGTCAATATGAATTAAAAGATAATAAATCAAAACTTCAATTAGCATATGATATATATATATATATATATATATATAAACTGAAACCCATATTAATTGAAATCAGAAGCCCTAATTGGCAACTTACCCAAATTGATTGACCCCCAAACCCTACTTAGACCTAATTATAACCCCAATGCCTAATTAGATGTAATATAAAATAAAAAAATATGATATCAAATATCAAATTAATGATCTGTATTGCAAAAAAACCTAAAACCAAAATTATTGTACCTTCAGCTTGTGGATTTGGCGAATAAATCTAGTATTGAACGAGCTGATGGATTCGGAGAAGAGAAGTAAGTGTTGAATGAAAGAAGCTAACATATCAATTCGGTGAATAGAATAAATCTACCATTGAAGGAGTGGAGCATGAGATTGATTCGTGGTTGGGCTTGTGGATCGACTTGCTTTGCCTTCGAAACGGCTTGTGGATCAACTTGCTTCGCCAATGGATACAATCAAAGCAAGGCCGACTTCGAAGCACATGCAACTTCAAGAAGTGACAAGAACTAACGACCTTGTGGATTTGGAGAAAAGAAACAATGTCTGGATCTGATGTGCGTCTGGATTTGATGAGCGATGAAGGAGTTGAATGAAAGAGCTAGGCTAAACGTCTGGATCTGATGAGCAATAATGGAAAAGAGAGAGAGCAGGTGATGAAGTATTGATATGTGTGTGATTATTGATCGATGGAGAGTCTAAAAATGGTCAAAAATGGCGTAGTACAGGTATTTTGGCCAAATAAATTTGGTGTTTGCAATCCCGCCAAACTGTTTCACACAGGCGCTATAATTTTTGGGACTTTTTGGGACGGTCCAAAATTACCGTCACCAATAAGTAGGATTATTAGGGACGGTTTTTGGACTTTTTGGGACGGTTCAAAAGTACCGTCTCCAATAAGTAGGATTATTAGGGACGGTCCAAGTTAACTGTGCCCAAAAATAGGGTTATTAGTGACGGTTTTTTGACTATCACTAAAGGACTGTTCCTAAAAAGCCTAGTGTTCCCAAACCTTAGTATCATTAGTGACGGTCCAAGTGCACTGTGCCTAAAAATAGGAGTATTAGCGACGATTTTTTGGGCTGTCCCTAAAGGACTGTCCATTAGTGACGGTCCAAGTGCACCATGCCTAAAAATAGGAGTATTAGCGACGGTTTTTTGGTCTGTCCCTAAAGGACTATCCATTAGTGACGATCCAAGTGCATCGTGCCTAAAAAAAGGAGTATTAGCGACGGTTTTTTGGACTGTCCCTAAAAAACATATTTCTTGTAGTGCTGGCTAAATGCCAAACTTGAAAATATATTACATACAAATTAAGATTTTATTATTATTATTATTATAGTGTAAAATGGCAATGCTTAGAACAATAAATAAATAAATACAAGGAAAAGAATAATGGATGAACTTGTACTTACTGCTTTCAATATCAAAATACAAATCTACTTACCTTCGTTCTGTATGCAACATTTTTTTGGATTTTCTATTAACAAATCCACTAATCATCTCAATTATTGTCATGCTTAGATTAGTCATAACATATATATATATATATAAGATCAATGAAGATAGGGTGGGTCTCATCTTAATTTGAACAACTTAATACAAAATCAAGCACAACTTCATTTCAAGAGATCACTGCATGTACGCTTAGTTTACTCAATTCCACTTTTTTAGAAATGATAAGAGACATACTGTAGCGAAAAATAACAAGTTCGTTCGTTCATGAATCTTATATAAGACGGTGAATATATATATATATATATATAATGCTCCAATGAAAATTGTTGTTGCAATATAAAGTTTGTGTCTAAATTATATATTCTTATTTTTAATTAGAAAATTACAATGGTGAAACCCTACAATAATTACTAAAAGGAAAAATATTATTTTTTTCTTAAAATAGAATTCTTACTAAAATATTTTTTTTAAAAAAAAAAAAAGATTGACCAAGTATAGAAAGAGAAAGGGGAAGAGAGAGAGAGAGGTGGGATCGAAGAGAGAAAAAGGGAAGAGATAAGTTGGATAGAAGAGAGAAACTTTAATTCACATTTTGTTTTATGGGTGGAAGATAATATTGGTGGAGTGCCAATATTAGCTCCATATATATATATATATATATATATATATATATATAAAATCAAATTTATAATTATCCCATGCACAGCGAGTTGCATATGAAATAACGTATACTGCTCAGGAAAGCCACCTTATTAATTAGTAATGACTTTTGGGGTCATCTTTATTATTATTTAGTGCCTTGTGTATATATATATATATATATATATATATATATATATATATATATATATATATATATATATATATATATATATTCATTTATTATAAGTAAGAGTCATGTCATGTTGACAAATCTAATCATTTTTTACCGCTGATTTCATATAATTAAGGGTTAAATTCATAAAACCTTCTGAATTTTCAAAAACTCTCGTCTATAATCAATTTATTTCATATAAGGACAAATTTAAACGATTTAGTCAGTTTGATTTTAAAATTACCAAAATATTATTTGTTTATTTAATAATTTTAAACATAAAAAAAAGTTATTTTAAAATGACGAATGTGCCCATTCATTGTTTTAAAATGATAGATGTGTCACTTCACACAATGTCGTTTAAGTTTCAATATACAGATTTTTCATATATTGGATGACATTAGCATCTCATCGTTTTATCCTATTCACTAGCCAATGTAGCATCTCCACCATGGAAGACGACAAAGAAATCTAGATCACCTACTTCTCTGCCACTGGATGGAGAACAACCACCACCACCACAAATAACCACCACTGGGAGCACCACAATCTCCATCCCAGTAACCGCCACCACCATCCCCACCCCAAAACCACCACTATCGCAGCCCTACAATCGAAATTGAACGGCTACAATCTCTTGTCTAACACCATTTTTGCCTCGGATCTCCAATACCAAATCTTAACGATGAAGCCTTCACTTTCTTCTCTCCTTACAACATTGTGCCTCTCCATTGATCATCATCGCTGATCTCCACAACCTCTCCTCTAACTGTAGTTTTCGTCGCCATCGGCAACGTTGGTCTGAACATGGCAGCAACGTGTTTCTGTTAGGCTCCGTTTGGATAAGGAGGAGAGAAAAGAAATGAGATCGAGGATAACATTAGTTATGAGAGAAAGGAGAGGAGATGAGAGGATAACAATAATCTCTATTCATGTTTGGATAAACGAGAGAGAAAAGAAAGGAAAGGATAGTATTTTTGTTTGGATAAGACAAAGAAGAGAAAAGAAAAGAAATGATAACAATTAATCAAATTACTAACATATCCTTTACTTAAAAATTCATATCAATATGTGTAATTTCTGTGGAAACATTGTAATTATACAAGAAAATGAGAGAAGAAATTTCACACCAGTCATTCATTAATGAATTTTTGTTCTCTGTCATTTATCTTTCCTCCCTCTCTAAAAAAAATTATTATACAAGTTCTTTGATGGCAGCATAATATATTAACAAATTGTAAACTCAATTTTTTTGAATTGATCCACTTTTTATATCATAACCATTTAAAGTATTGATGTTAAAAAGAGCATAAGATGATTTGTTCAAGTTTGGCTACCTAATGGGTATAAACAATGTTAAAGAGTAATCTCTTCTCTCTCTCTCTCTCTCTCATTTGGGAGCATAAAATCTTTATCCTCTAAAGTGAAGTCACCCAACAAGGGGCAATCAGATACTAAAATATATTCGATCACTTGTTGAAACCTTGAGATGATCTCTACATATCAGACTAATACCAGACTCGTAAAAATTGATATGGGTAACACTATGAAAAAACCCAATTCACATGCAATCCAAACAGACCGTTATTATAATCATGTAATCTCAACAAACTTTTGCCTTCAATATGAAATTGTACTGTTCAACATTATAGCAATAAATCCTAATTAAAAACCCCAACAAACATGGTCTTCATCAATGATAAGGCATAAAACTATACCCACACTGAAGAACAAATTATAGAAGGAACTCACTTTTCCACTACATTAGTAATCAGATCTCAAATGTAACAAAGATGAAAGACCCATCAAAGAACAGACCAAAGGATGAGAGATTGATGTAGAGAAAATGGGGAGTGAAATAGGATTTAGAGAGAGAAACAGAAAATACAAGAGTATGATCAGCAAACATACCGGAAATGGAGGACGTTGGAGCCGAAAAAGAACGTCAAAGCTGGAGAAGAGGAGAGGGCTTGTTGCGCAAATGGGTGGAGCTGAAGAAGAAGAGAGGACGCCGAATGGGTCTGGAGAAGATAGAGGATATGTGAGATGCCCTAATGGGACTCAAAAGGAATAAAAATATTTTGTGTTAAAATATTGAGGTCAATTATGGTATTATGAAACTTATGCTTAAGTTACAATCCTTTCCCTCCCAATCTTCTCATTTTTGGGAGGATTGCAATTGAGGGATAATGAGGGTTTGCGGTCCTTATCCTTTTTTTTCTTTTTAAAATACTCACCCAAACACAACATACTCTATCCTCTCCTTTCTTTTCTCTCCTTATCCTTCCAAATCCCTCAATCCAAACGGACCCTTAGGGTTTGAGAGAGAGCATAGGGAGGAGAGAGGTTAGGTTTTTAAAATTACATAAAAGCCCAAATTTTTGATGATGTGGTAGATTCAGTTGAGGGCATTTTTTGTCTAAAAAATATTGGGATAGTGACTAACCTCATCCTCAAAGCAGGGAGGTTAGTTATTCCCGTTAACACACACACACACACACACACATATATATATATAGCAGAAGGGTATGTTAGTCTTTTAATTTTCAAGGATGTAGGTATAAAGGTCAATTTAGTCATTTATACACCACTTAAAAGAGCACGTGAGTTGCACACACGATTTCTCCGTCAAATTCAACCAAAAACTAACGGAAGGGGACTATTTGATTAATCTCTTTTAGTTAAGGGGGGTTATTTGAGAGTTTTTGATAATAGAGAGGAGTTTTATGAATTTAACCCAATAATTAATTGTATATATGACTGGATTTTATAAGCGTTATTCTTTTTCTCCTTGCATTTATTTATTTATTATTATTATTACTTAAATAAAGTTATATACATCACTCCCTAACTTTCTTCATATGGGATACAAGACTTGTAGGCCGCCATTACTGGAAGATTCCCATTAATTAATTAGTATTATTATTATTATTATTATTATTTGAAAGCAATTATTTATCTGATCCAGGCAAACAATTTGGATTGGGATTGGACGAAGAAATTGCCCAATAAGTCAACAACTTAATTGAATTGTAGCATGTCAAGGATTATTATAAATGCAACAAAATGGTTATTAAAGAAAAAGAAGACCCAAATCTTTTATCATGACTGCTTCCCCAAACTAGTTGTTTGAATTGTTATATTTCTTCTCCTAATAATTCATTTGATATCAAGATTATTGGACTTTTTTTATGAAATTTATAACCAGATAAAAGTTTTAAAATGGGACAAGTGGATAAACAGCATTATTATGTAGATTATTAGACTTTGAGGATTTGATTTCATACTCAGTGGGTTCCCAAAATACTTGTTCTCATTTATCATGCACAAGGTTTGACCCAAAACTTGCAATGCCATAAAATTTTTACTCCTGTAACAATTAAAATCATTCTAATATCAAAAATAAGAGTCCCCTCCGAAATAATCGTCCCTTTAAAAGACAGGACGAGAGTAGTTAAACTATTCGTTAGTCTATTGGGGTTAACAAATATCCTTCCATCCTCTGTTTCTTTTCTTTTCTTTTTTCTCGTTTTTTTTTTTTTTTGTCAAATCAAAGATAACCTCTGCTCTCTTCCTCTTCTTTGTTTTGATTCCAACTACTTCAATTATATATATATATATGAGGAGTACTAACGGCAGTCGCTCAACCGAATGTCCTTGCACAGTCGCTCTACTGATTGGTGGAAATCAATCCCAAAAATTAAATGCTTTCTACTTTCCTGCAATAAATATCCTACTTTTTCATCAATCAATATAACCTTCAGTTCTAAAGTATTTGCAGTGGTGCCATTAACAAACAAATAAAATTATAAACACAAAGTATTAAAATATTTTTATTAATATTTTTTTTATATTGCCCTACTTTTAAATATTTTTAATAATCTATATACTTATTATAATCATTTCCTATATAATAATTATGGTTAATTGAATAAGTATATAGATTATTAAAAATATTTAAAAGCAGGAAAATATAAAAAAAATATTCATAAAAATATTTTAATACTTTAAAAATATGTTCTTTTATTAAAATTTTGTAATTATGGTTAATTGAATTAAAGAACATATTTTTAAAGTATTAAAATATTTTTATGAATATTTTTTTTATATACTTATTCTATTAATTAAAATAATATATATACTTATTCAATTAATCTATATACTTTATGTTTATAATTTTATTTTTATTAATATTTTAATACTTTATGTTTATAATTTTATTTGTTTGTTGATGGTACTACTGTAAATACTTTAAAACTGGAAGGGTATGTTGATTGATGAAAAAGTAGAACATTTATTGCATGAAAGCATTTAATTTTTTGGATTGATTTCCACCAATCAGTGCGACTGTGCAACAACACTCGTTTGAGCAACTGCCGCGAGCACTCCTCTCTCTCTCTCTATATATATATATATATATGTGTGTGTGTGTGTGTGTGTGTGTGTGTAGATACACAAGGAAGCTAGTGGCAGAAAACCAAAAGAGAAATAAGCCAAAGGTAAGAGAAACCAAAAAGAAAATGAGAGCACCAGTGGTTCTTACTCAAAAGATTGTCTTCTCTGTAGCATTGCTGGTCTTTTGCAGCATTGCCTTGTTCCTTTATAACCTTCTCTGGCTTAAGCCTCAAAGGCTTCGGTCAAAGCTTAGTAGCCAAGGGATCAATGGTCCTTCACCTTCATTTCCATTGGATAACATACTGGAGATGATGAACATAGTATCCTACCACGGCAAGACTCCAGCAATAAATTGTGAGGTCTCACATGATTTGGTTCACTCTCTTTTCCCATACCTCAAGCAGTGGACCAATCAATACAGTATGAACAGTGAAGTAACAACTATACATGCATCAACTTCATCTTCTACACTCTATCTATACAAGTACCTATAGACAAATGATTCGAAAGATAATTTGTCTTTCAAGTTTGAAATTACTTCTCTCTTTAAAAATATGAAACATTGGACAAGAAGAGATAAAAACACAAACACATGCATGTATACAACAGGGTCGGTGTCAATTCCACTACAAGGATTAGATTTACAATGGTTCCATCTGAATGGTTTTTATAACAGGTCGAAACTTCATGCTGTCCTTGGGACATGTTCAAGTACTGTGTGTGACAGATCCATATGTGGCAAAGGAAATAAGCCTCTGCACATCACCACAATTGGGAAGGCCTCATTATCAAAGGAAGGCATTGAGACCATTACTTGGTCACGGCATTCTTACCTCAGATGGAGCCTCCTGGGCTCACCAGAGAAAAACCATAGCTCCAGAGTTGTACATCGATAAGATCAAGGTATATCATAAAGGTTTCCCTCCCAAAACCCATATTTTAGATGACATGCACATTTAATTACAGTACCAACACAAACTAAATTTGTACTCTCTCTCTCTCTCTCTCTCTCTCTCTCTCTCTCTCGTGCTTTTAAATGAAAAAACAGCAGGACATGGTACAGGTACAACTAATGGTGGAGGCTGCAACCGAATTGGTGAACACATGGCACACTGAAATAGAAAGGCATGGGGGATTAGCAGAAATCAATCCTGATGAGGATTTGAAAACCTTTTCTTCTTCACTCATCTCAAAAACCTTACTTGGAAAAAGCCATACCGAAGGTGCAGAGATCTTCCTTAGGTTCAGGAATATTCAGAAAGCTTACACCACCACTAATTTGTTGAGAGCAATTGCTGGCTAGGGGTATGTAATTATTGTTGTCGTTGTCAGTTGCAAACATCTTCCCCCTCCCAACCCCACCTAAACGAAAAAAGAGAACTTCTCGCAATGAAAACTTTATTTGTTAAAATTAATTTAAAGATGATATTGATTAGGTATCTTCCGACCAAGAGCAATAGAGAGAAGTGGAGACTAGAGAAAGAGATACGTTCAATGATAATAAAAATTGCGAAGGACCATATGGCAGATCCATCTGAGGATGACATTCTACAAAAGATCATCAAAGGAGCTAACAAAGGTGAGCAAGGGCCAGCTGCAGCAGAGGAGTTCATAGTGGACAACTGCAAGAATGTATACTTTGCAGGGTATGAGAGCACTGCAGTTTCTGCTCTTTGGGCATTGATGTTGTTGGCATTGCATCCTGAATGGCAAGCTCGAGCTCGTGCAGAGGTGGTAGCAGTTTGTGGTAATCGTGTCCCTGATTTCAATATGCTTAGCCAAATGAAAGTGGTAAGTAAAACAAAAATTACTGATAGATTAATGTGTTCATCATCCTAATCCTTCTTATATTAGAACTCATAATACCCAAGTTTTATATTTTGGGCATGCTTATCCTAACATCCACATTGTTAGTTGGCAGCTCAACAACAATGTTATTTTGCATTACTAACAAGGTCAGCAATCCCCACCATAGGACTAATATGGGTGCTAATATTGCAGTTAACAGCAGTGGTCCAAGAGTTTTTACGCCTCTACCCTCCAGCCATTTTCATCCCGAGGGAAACCCTGCAAGAGATGAAGCTCAAAAGTATTCAGATCCCAAAAGGTGTCACTGTTTGGGTTTTAGCACTAACACTGCACCAAGACCCGGAAATCTGGGGACCTGATGCAAACATGTTTAATCCTGAGAGATTTGCTAATGGTGTCTTTAGTGCATGCAAGGTTCCTCAAGTATATATGCCATTTGGTGTTGGTCAGCATATCTGTGCAGGACAACATTTTGCTATGCTAGAGTTAAAGATAGTCCTATCTCTCATTCTATCCAACTTCTCTTTCTCCCTCTCTCCAAATTATAAACACACCCCAGTCTATGAACTAATTGTAAAACCTGAACATGGAGTAAATCTCATTGTAAGGAAGTTGCAACTTGTAAGTTCTATGTATGAGTAAATAATAATAAGCAACACTACATGTTCCTATACACATTTCCGACTAAACAAGTGGTATAGAAATGAATAAAGAAATTATAATACTACCAAAGATATTCTATATTCTAGCAATTGGATTTGAAAAGATATAATGCAAACT
This sequence comes from Cornus controversa, assembly GCA_026545225.1. Lineage (NCBI taxonomy): Eukaryota > Viridiplantae > Streptophyta > Magnoliopsida > Cornales > Cornaceae > Cornus > Cornus controversa. Next base: position 14,201,778 of record CM048854.1, on the reverse strand, counting down.
TTATATTCTCATTTCTATTCCAAGGAGAAACAACTTCAGCCTCCTGCTGAAGTAAGAACCTCTACATAAGCTCATGTTGAGGGATATAATCCATACCTCTGCACCCCAACAGTATACATGTGTTCCATTGCATCCTATTCTTCTTACCAATAAACAATATTTATCAGTGTCAAGAATATAAGCTAAGTTGAAAGAGAAATCTTAGAGAAAGATTAGAAAAATAGACTCTTTTATTATATATTCAAAGTGTGACTACAATCTGAATTTCAAATGATCTAAAGAACAAAATATAAGGAAAGCGACAATATATGGTAAGCAGTGATTCTGCCCCTAATTAAGGAATAATTGATTTATCCCTAATTAAGGAATAGTTGACTGACAACAATCACCATTGAACTTTGGTAAACTAAGCAGCATGTGAAGTGTGAAGAATTCATAGGATAGTCAAAAATTGACTCACAACACTACTGCATAGGCAATATTTGGACAAGTAATGGTTAGATAAATCAACTTGCCTACAAGACGTCTGTACATCTCTGGATCATCAATTAAGTCACCAACTTCAAACAGTAGCTTCAGATTAGTCTCCATAGGGGTTGTTGCAGGTTTAGAGCCAAGATAGCTCGTATCCCTTAAGAGATCAAGAGTATATTTTTTCTGAGATCAACAAATCCCTTTCTTTGATCTAGCAACCTCAATACCAAGAAAATAACAGAGCTTGTCCAAATCTTTAGTGAGAAAATTCAAACCCAAATAATGAATCAAAGTCTGAATCCCCTCCTTGTCACTCCCAGTAATAACGATGTCATCCACATAGACCACCAAAATTACAATGCCACACTTTGTCTTTTTAAAGAAAACTAAACGATGGCAACCACTGTCTTGCTAAACTTATCAAACCATACACGAAGTGACTATTTGAATCCATAAATAGATTTCTTGAGATGACAAACACACTCCCCCTTGGACTCAAATCCAGAAGGTTAAGCCATATACACTATCTCGGTAAGATCACCGTGAAGAAAAGCATTTTTGACATCGAGTTGATGAAGAGATCAGCCAAGATTGGCAGCAAGAGATAATTATGCGAACAGAGTTGAGCTTAGCCACAGGTGAGAAAGTCTCAATATAGTTAATGCCATAGGTCTGAGTGAAACCCTTAGCAACAAGACGAGCCTTTAAACGATCAACAGTGCCATCGGAATTTTGTTTCACTGTGAAAACCCAACGACAGCCAACAACATGAGCACCTGCAAGCTTTAGAAGAAGATCCCAAGTATGATTCAATTATAAGGCATGCATTTCCTCTTCCATAACTTTACACCAACCAGAATGGTTAAAAGCTTCCTTGTATGACTTAGGAACAGGAACAAATAACAATGATAAAGAGAAAGCTCAGAAAGAAGTTGACAAATGGTCAGAAGAAACAAAATGAGATATGGGATGGTCAGTACAAACCCGTCTACCTTTGCAAAGTGCAACGGGAAAATCAAGATCAGACTCGGAATGATGAACAACTAGATCTGTAGGCGCCGAGGAAGATGATAGAGGATGCAAGGAAGGCTCTACATGTTCAATCGCTAGAGCAGGTGGCACAAGAAATTCGTCCTGAGCAGTGGTAGGAGCAGAAGCGGTATTCTTGTGAGCACGTCGAGTATAAACCTAGGAGCAAGAGGAGTATCAAGCACCGGAGACGGGAGAACAATGTCTGAAAAAATAAGTTCCTCCACTTCATAACCCTCCTTGGAATAATATGGAATATGCTCAAAGAATGTCACATCAACGCACACAAAATGTTTTCTCAAAGATGGACTGTAACATCTATATCCTTTCTGAGTGCGAGAATAGTCCAAAAATATGCATTTGTGAACTCAAGGATCAAGCTTATCTCATCTTGAATTTAAATTATGAACAAAACAAATGCACTCAAACACTTTTGGAGGAAGAGAATGGATCTTTATCAGAAAACATCATTTGAAAAGGTGATTTTCCTTTAAAGACCCGAGATGGAATTCTATTTAATATATATGTCGCAGTAAGAACTGCGTCTCCCCAAAAATGCTTAGGCACATTCATTTGAATCATCAAAGGCCGGGAAATAGCAACAATTGGTCCATTCTTTCTTTTAGCAATTCCATTTTGTTGGGAAGTATCGACACAAGAAGTTTGATGGGTGACACCTCTAGACTCAAGAAATTGCTGAAAGAGACCATCTTTATATTCAAGGGCATTATGAGTTCAAAGAATGTGTAACTTAGCATTCAACTGATTAGTTATCTCAGCATAAAAAGATTTAAACACATGAAACACTTGAGATCGATCTTTAAGAATATATAACCAAGTCAAACGAGAATAATCATCAATAAAGGAAATAAAATAACGGGCACCAGCTAATTTAGTAGTTCGGGTTGGACCCCAAATATCAGAGTAAACAATCTTAAAAGGACGTAAACAAGGCCCATCAGTTCTAAGCTTAAAAGTAGCCCTGTGATGCTTACTAAGTTCACATGTTTCAAAATTAAAACTAGAAAAATTTGGTAAAGAAGGAACTGAACACCGAAGATTGTCAAATGAAGGATGTCCAAGACGACAATGTCTCTGATACGGATAAGTGGAGGTATGGAGTGCAGATGCAATAGATGAACAAGACAACTGAAAGTAGTAGAGCCATCTTTCTCAAATCCCCCACCAATCATCTTATTCGTCTTTAGATCCTAAAAGATTCAGTGATAGGATCGAATGTAACCGAGCAATTTAGAGCAGAAGTAATTTTACGAACTAATAACAAGTTAAAAGGAAACTAAGATAGATACAAGACAAAAGAGAAGGTTAGACTAGATGTACTAACGATACCAATTCCTTGGACTGGAGACTTGGTACCATTAACTATTGAAACAAACGAGGGAGAAGATACACGAGTAATGTCAGACAGAAGAGAGGAGTTACCTGTTATATGATCTGAGGCCCCCGGAATTAATAATCCAAGGTGTACTGAAGGAAGAATGAAGACAAGTATTACCCCAATCACCAAAAGTAGTTGTGGAAGTGGATGGAGGATTGGCACGCTTGACAATTGAATCATACTCAGCTTTGGAGATAAGAACCTGTTCTTCAACAGCAAAATTAGGGTTTTCCCCCTCAATCACAGCCTAATTTGCCCATGCAGGCTTGCCGTGAAGTTCCCAAAAGTAATCAACAGAGTGATTGATGCAACCACAGTGTGTACAAGTCTTGCCATCATGACCACCTCTACCACCACGACCACCTCTTCCACCACAACCACCTCTGCTAGTATGAGGAGGACCGCATCCCTCTCGATCACCATGTGAAGTATCTAATCGCTCAACTGGAGTAGCAAAGGCAGAACGATCCTCTTCTGTAGTAGAAGAGTGGATAGAGGCACGTCGAATACGAGCAAAAGTCTCACTAGCAGTTGGCAAATCTTTGCTTGAGAAAATTCGAGAACTGATGGGAGCAAGTTCTAGCTGAAGTCCTGATAAAAATTTTGCTATCCGAAATTCTTCTCTATGTTGTTTTTGATAAACATTAAGTTCTTCCCACTTGCCTTTCAATTCCGAATAGTATTCTTCAATCGATCGGTCACCTTGTTGAAGAGAAAAGATATTCTGCTACAACTGGTAGATACGAGAAATATTCTTTTCTGACGAGTACATTTCTTTGACAGTGTCCCAAATCTCCTTAGCAAACTCCAGAAACGAAACATTATCAAACACCTCTAGTTCCATACTATTCCATAGCCAAGTCATAATTTGTGTATTCTCATGTTCCCATGTATCAATCTGTTTTTCCTCCTTGGGTTTGGGTGACAAGATGTAAGAAGTTTCCCACGAGCTTTCAAAAAAACTTGGACTGCCCGAGACCATTGAAGGTAATTGGAACCCTTCAATTTGGTAGTAGTTATCGAGCCGAAAAAGGAAGAGTCCTTGTTTTCCGATTTGTCACCCATGATAGTCGAGATGAGACAATCCAAGTACAAGAGAGAGAATTATAGAAGATTAAACATGAAGTAGAACTATAGAATATTGAATATGAAATAGAGAAAGAACATAATACTTTTATTTTATTTTTATTTTTTTAAGTCATCTCTGCCAAGAATTACCGAGAACTTTCTTTTTTTTTTTTTTTTTTTTGGAGACCTAGGGTAGGTCATTTTGCCAAAGAAAGAATAGAGAAACAAAATATACAGAGAAAGACTAGAGAAATTGAGAAAGAAGAAGTTGGAAAAAAAAATGAAGTTGTTTTTACGTTATGTCTTCAACATGGATCTTGATGTTAGGAAGAGGAGAGAAATAAACTCTTTTATTATATATTCAAAGTGTGACAACAATCTGTATTTATAATGATCTAAAGAACAAAATATAAGGAAAGCAACAATATATGGAAAGCAGTGTATATGGAAAGCAGTGATTCTGCCCCTAATTAAGGAATAATTGATATATCCCTAATTAAGGAATAGTTGACTGACAACAATCACCATTGAACTTTTGTAAACTAAGTAGCAGTCATTTTGTAAAGCCAAAACCTCATAAAAAGTAAATATTTAGCAAATGATTGCAGCAACGAAAGGAATCACAAAAAACATAGGATGGCAGTGCCCATAAGGTTTTCTATTTTAAATAATCTGTAAACAAATCCTTAAACAAATATTGTTTTGTAATAAATTAAATGCAACGCTACCTCATCAATCTAGTACTTAACAACACGCTAATATACAAGAACCTTTGAGATTTTGTTGATGATATGTTTTTGAGCTTCAAATGTTCCACGTTACATTAAGTACTCCACCTGTCAGAGTCAGAGAAAATTAAAGGTGAAACACTTAGGCTACAATTGATTGCTAAGAAAACATTAAGATGATAAGATAATTAGGGACATTAAGTCCCTCCAGTATTGCAACAACTGAGCATTAAATAATTAAAGTAAAAAGAAAAAGAAAAGAAAAGGTTTATGCAGTTTGATATTTCAACAAATGATTTATCCAATGATGTTAAGAATCAGGCCAAGGAAGCAAAAGGAAGACGTGATTCTGATTGCTCTATCTGTAGGGCCCTAATTTTAAGAGAACACGCATAAGGAGAAGAAGGAATTAAAGTGAGAAAGAAACTAAACTTTAGCACCCAATGCACTATTTGGCTCCTCTGATGAACGGTAGATACAGGTATGAACTGTTACAGCATGCAGAATTGACCAAACAAGTTGGCCAGTGACTCAAAATAATGCCATATGACATGAAGTTAATGTAAAAAATTTAAATGTCACAGGACATTAGATATTAATCACAAAATTTACATCGCTCAGTTAAGTCTAAGTGGATCAATTGAGCAATCTGCTCCATGGAGGACTTGGACCAAACTTGTCCTTAATCATGCTTAGATAGGTCCAGAGAAAGCATATAATCTTGCTCTGTAGGAGTTTGAAGGAGTCATCAGGAAAAGAATTAACAATTAGATTTCTGCAACAAAGATCAAGTTTCAAATTGTGTGACCGCCCCATTGAGGCGTGTGTGTTTGTGCGACTGTCAATTTAGAAGGGGGGAAGAAAAGGGAAAAAAAAAAGATGCCTCAATATACATTAGCAAATCAGTTATTATGGTCATAAAACCATACCTCAATATACATGATTAGATGTTTTCCTTAATGTGACCATTCATGTTAGACGATTCCCTTTTCTCTCCAAATTGCTTGTACTTCATCAGTTCTGAACCGCTGGGTGAATGTCGATTCCTCCAATGGAGTTGACATGCCATGAGCATAAGCAAGCAAACCAGTATATGCAATCATTGCCCCATTGTCAATACAATACCTATCATCAGTTGCAAACAATCTTCCACCCCTCTCAGAGCACATAAGTCTCATCATCGCTTGCAAGCGCTCGTTGCAGCCCACACCACCGACAATAAGAACATCTTTCTTGTCACAGTGTGCCATTGCCCGTTCTGTGATCTCTACAAGCATTGCAAATACAGTTTCCTACAACAAATTTATAAATAATGCAAAAAATGTTTCAACAATAGAATATGTAGATAGCCCACATGTTTAAGAAGTGTGGAAGCAATTCCAGATGAATGCTTACCTGCAGAGAGTAGCACAAATCCGCAGGGATACACTCGTTATTTTTTAGCTTCTCTACAGCAGTGGCTTCAATATAGCTCAATATTCCACTGAATGAAACATCCATTCCTTTCACAACATACGGAAGGTCCAGAAACTGTTCTCCTTTCTTTGCAAGCTGATAAAGAAGAAAAACAAATTGGCTGGTCAAAAGGGAAGAATTTCCCATCAAATGATCCAGTAGTTTTATTTGTTACAATCACGGCACAGAACATAGCCAAAGGCAATATGAGAAAATCTCAAGAGTCCAGGCAAAAAGGGAAATTAGAAACTAAAATGTCAACTATCAAACACTACACTTTCAGCTTCAGAGAATAGTGCCTTTAGAATGAGAGATGACACAACAGGTCAATCTATAGCTGCGATCTAAAACTATGAGATCCTCCATGTGACACTGAAGGTTCTTACAATGGGAAATATAATCCCATGTCAATTGTTGGCCAAATTGGATTAGAACTCCAGCAATCAGCCATCTTAAAACAAACCACTCCATATTATTTTGGGGGTTTGCTAAAATCTCAGACAAGGGGGAGCATGCCAGTGAAGTATAAACTGCCATCTCAGAGAGACAGCTTGAATTTAGTGATCGTGGTAACATCATTGCTTCTCTGCTAACAATAAACCACCCAAATCCAGCCTCAAGTTTTTGGAATCCAATAAACTATATAAGCACCTTTTAACCCCAAAAATTGGGATCTTTAATCCTTCCAACTGCCAAGTGAGCAGTCAGACTGATCAGCAAAGCGATCACACATTGCTCTTCCTCATTTAAATAAATAACTTGCCAGAAAAAATCATACAAGGAAATATAGGAAAAAAACAATACAAAATGTTTGTTTGCTTGATACTACCATACAATCATACAATTTACATTAATAATTGAGCACTTTTAGTATAAACTAGTAAACCATAGTTAAAAATTCTCCCACTTCAGTATGGGCAAGAAAAAAAAAATCTACAATATTACTTGTAACCATAATGCAAAGGTACTTAGCAGGAAGCACAGAAAATTCTTACATAGTAGAAGATAACATGCCATTTGAATTAACCTCATTACAAAAAAGTAAAATTTTAAAATATCAAAGTTCTATTTTTTCAAGGCAACTAGTTTGAGTCCATAACAGCCAAAAGTTAAAAACATAAATGAGGAATATGTGCATGCAAGGTACACGCGTGAGTTACAAAACCTGACAATATATTAAGCCAACTTTTTTCAGGTAAACAATATATAAGCCAACTTGTTAACAAGTACCTGCTCAATGTTGTACCCAGGACTTGGATCATTTGACAGTGTTAAAACCCTGGCAAACCGATCCAAGCAATTGCCGACAGCAATATCAATAGTCTCCCCAAAAATTCTGTAGCGTCCCTCACTATAAGCAATCACCTGCGTGTTCCCGCCACTTACATACAACACAACTGGATCATCAGCCCCCGTCACAATCCTACCCATTTCAATATGAGCAACACAATGATTTACCGCAACAATTGGCTTATTCCACAGCTGTGAAAGGACCCGTACAACAACAGCAGAAACCTGTAGAGGTGCACCCATACCAGGGCCTTTGGTATAACAAAGACAGTCAATATCGCTGGGGGTTATTTGGGCAGTTTTGAGGGCAGATTTGATCAGTGGAAGGATGTGCTGGAGATGGTGTTGGGCAGTTTCTCGAGGGAGGAATCCATGGCCCGGAGGGGTAATATAGGTGTTCCTTGGGTTTGATAGGATTGTGCCATCTAATGTTACAACCCCAACAGCAATCTTGTTGGCTGACCCCTCAAACCCCAAAGCTATCATATTTTTCATCTCTAAGAACAATATACCCAATAGGTCAATTCAAAATTCAAATTAGGATTTGGTGGCTTTGCTGAAATTGTGTATACTTATTATCCCTGGACAAATGCACATGAGTTTCAGAGTCTATAGCACGAATAATAACAAAATGTAGAAAACAATATCAAATCTATAGCACGAATGATAAAGAAACGTATAAATCAATATCAAATATATTCACACACACACGTTCATGTAAGTATGGCATCAACATGTATGTGTGTGTGATATATAATAATTTCAACCAAAAACTATAAATGAAGGATTGATGACCACAAGTGAACAGAAAATTCATGTTATCTTCTAAAAAATGTACAGATAACAGCATGAAGCATATTTGTGAGGGTGCGCGCGCTTGCCCTTGCGCTTGTGTAAGCGTGTGGAAGTGTGTAATAATGGTCTATTGCACAATTTTCACAGCAAGCTCAAACAACTAGAGGAAGAAGACAGAAGACAACTACCTGAGAAGTTTCAGTTGGAGCCACAGAAAGGTTTCTGTTTAGAGAGAGAGAGACTTATTTTAGCCGCCGGTTGGAGAGGTTAATAATTGCAAAATCAACGCTTCTCCCCAGCACTATGGCTGAAACCTGAAACTCAGGCTGGTGTGTTGAATCTTACCGGATCCGGATCGGCAGTTCTTGAAACCGGCCCCAGATAACGAGTTAGGAGTGCACTATCGCCAGTAGAGTTTTCTTTCGGGTCCATCAGATCCGATGAGTGCATGTGCGGGTTAAGTCCAAGTTTAACAGGAGCATTGGGGCCTGTCCGGCACTCACGAGAGAACAAAAGGGTAATTTAAAAGTGGCCAAAAATTTGTTCACTGTAATATATATATATATATTTTTTTTTTGTAAAGAAAGAGATAAAAATTATTATTATAATAAAACCTTTTTCTGTTTCTTTTCTTTTACTTAATTGGATATCACCCATGTACTATATTCAGTAAAGGTGCCTAATCTGATTCATGGTTTATGAATTGGATAAATTTTAATTTCATCCAAACTAGGGATGGCAACAGGGCGGGTACGGCACGGGTTTTCCTAACCCGTCCCCGTCTCGCTGCCTTCAATACTATTCCCAAATCTGTTGAGGGTTTAGAACGGGACAGAATTTCAAAACCCATCCCCGCCCCATTGGGAGAAATCTCACTCTGTCCCCTGCCCGCCCCGTTGCCTTCAACACTATTGCCTTTTTTTTTTAATGTATTTTATTAAGTAATTTGTACCCTTATTTATTCCCGCCCCATTGGGAGAAATCTCACTCTGTCCCCTGCCCGCCCCGTTGCCTTCAACACTATTGCCTTTTTTTTTTAATGTATTTTATTAAGTAATTTGTACCCTTATTTATTCATTAACCGAAACAAGAAAATGTGATTTTTATTTTTATTTTTATCCTTTTATTGGGGTTGCTTGCTTTCTTTCAATGATAGAGTGGACAAATTTAAAAAGTAATAATGATCCAGAGGTTTAACTATCAACTGAGATTCGCAGAGTAGCAAACTTGGATAGAATAATCAGGGGAAAGTTCATTACAACTTAGATTGTTCTCATTATCAATACCCAAAACTTGATTTAGAGACAATTTTCAATATTGCACATGCAAATGATACAACACATTATATATGTATGTGCAAATTATAATTAATGTTAAAATAATTACACATTCTTATAGAAATCTTAGAATCATTGCATATTTTAATAAAAATATATGTTAAAATATATAGGCGGGACGAGGTGGGACGGGTACGAGGCAGGTTATTATAGATTCCCAAACTCGCTCCATACCCTCTACGGGTTTTGGTTTCCTTTCCCAAACCCGGCAGAGCAGACAAAATTGTCATCCTTAATCCAAACTGTGGCCAACATTAATCTAGACCAAATCGAACCATTAAAAAACGCATTGGTTTGAATCGAATTGACGAATTGGGCTTTTCTCAATAATTTTGACAATTTAACCATAATTCCATATATATATATATATATATATATATATATAATGAAAAGAAAAAATTAAAAAAATGTATTAAAAGAAAGAATTAAAAAAAGTAATTATATTATATTTGTAAATAATACATATTCAAAATAGATTATATATATAATATAATATATATTTGTAAATATTATATAGTCCACGTTTCAGATCGATTCAATTTAATAGTTCGGATGGAATTTCTCAAATACCAATCCATTAATTAAAGTGTTACCAACGAATTTGTACTTTATAAATCCATAACTAAACCATTGACTCGAAAATTTGAATTGATCTGCACAGATCGGATCGGTTCAGATTTATGAATTTTTTGAACACTCTAATATATAGGATGCAAATACTACAAATCAACGAAGCAGAGCTCGACTCAACACTATCTTGACAGGCTTGAAATCGGATCGGCTTGAGCTCGTCCACCCCATTTTTTTCTATTTTTTCTTCGGTGGAAACCATTAAAACAAAAAATGACAGAGCAATGGTGTTCAGGTCAATAGATGGAGACCAAATGATAGAGTAAGAAAATAACAAGAGAGAGATATGATCTTGTAGACATCGGTGGAGACTAGTAATATTCATCGGCGTGGAGTTGCCGAAAAGCAAGAGACGTCACCCTAGTGGATTTCAGTGGTGACTAGCGTTAATCGCCGATGAGGGGTTGTAAAGATAGGTCACCTTGGGTAGCCGACGTGTGTTCCCGTCTAAGAGAGTTGTTGGGTGCGGTGCTTGGGGCTGTACTTGCGACTGGAGTGGGATGTTAGGATTTCAAATCTATAATAATTATTATAGATCCGACGGTTGAGATTAGATTATAAATGGATGATCAACCCTTGAATCTTGTTGGTTGCGCAATGGATTTTGTGGATCCCACAACGACGACAATAGATCCGATAAAAATTTACTTATAACCACTAACAATCATATGACCCTTAATATAATGACAGAATGTTGGGGACTTGTTGAAGCAAGGCAAGTATATATCCCTGGTAAGGCTGAGCCATGCTTTTGTACGCCAAACATTCTTTTTCTTTTTCTTTTTCTCCCTTTAATAATACTTGTTTATTTAATGTAAGGAGAATATATTTTTCTTTCACAGCGGATTTAATATTTATAAATAAATTATTAAAATAATATATCTATTTTTACTTTTACTTGGGTCAGACTGAATGTGGTTCAATCATATCATTGTACATCAATTTAAATGGCTCTAGTTGCTATGAAACTCAACCCCAACTCATTCATGTGAGAAAATTAATTTTTAGTTGACAAATTTTGATATCAAAATATGAATTGATGAGTTGTAATTTTTTCTTTAATTAATGTTTTGATTATCTCAGCTAAACATCAAGTGCATGAATACCTTAATTCATTGAGAACACCAATTAATATAAATATGTGAGTAAGGACTGTACACACAAATTTCGTGTCCGAAAACCTAGGAACGAAATTGAGTAACAAACAATCAGTTTTATTAATTCAAGAAAAAGGGGTACAATTCTCTATGGTCGATTCTTTTATAACAAAGAATCTTCCTCTGATTCAATCTCCTTGATGTTTGGTGCAAGGGCTTCAAAAGCTTGTTTCTTGAACCGGTAGTGATGAGCTTTCTTCAAATCTTCAAGATTGAGGAAAGGCTTAACTGGATTTCCGATCGAGTGCCGATAGAGCTTGATCTCGAACGGTGGATTGAAAGTCTTCGAAGAAGAACGACACTTGTGTGGCGTGTTTGATGTTCTTTGTCTTCAGATTCTTTGCGGGTTGAAGGTCTTTGAAATAGAACGGCACTTGTGTGGCGTGCTTGTTGTTCTTCTTCTTCAGATTCTTCGAGGATTTAAAGTCTTTGAAGTAGAACGACACTTGTGTGGCGTGCTTGATGTTCTTCGTCTTCAGATTCTTCGAGGACTTAAGATCTTTGAAGTAGAACGGCACTTGTGTGGCGTGCTTGATGTTCTTCCTCTTTAGAACTTCGAGTCTTCGTTGAGGTAGAGGTTTGACAGAGCTTTTGTGTTCTCTTGAACTCTTTGTGTCTGTCCTCCTCTCCTTCTGTTTTTCTGTTGAATGTGTAGAGTGACCCTGTATTTATAGGCAAAAGGGGTGGAGGTTTAATTTGGTAACTCTCCATTAATTGTGACAACTTCCATAAAAAGAGATTTTGCCTCATTTTATATGGAAATAAATCAAATTTAAATTTGAATTAGAACACATGTTTTTTTAAAGGCCTGAACCTTCACAATTTTGACACGTGTCTCTTGCTGGGACCCATAATCGTAGAATTAAATTGATCAAAAGTGTTTGACTTATTGACCAACTGGACAGTGATTAAACCATCATAAAATTTATGTGTCTACAAGGACACTTCGCACTTTAGTTGAAATGTGCACTTTAGTTGGGCTGGACTACGAGTCAAAAAATATTTTGAAAAGCTTTTAAATTTATTTTAATGGTTAAATAAATTTTTATCTTTAAAAAAAAATTTAAAGTTAGTTTTATATATATATATATATATATATATATATTATGTTCAAGTGGTTGGAAAATCTCCAACCGGTTCAACAGATCTTGGTATATGAGACCTGCAGAGTTCAACCGGTTGGGCGTATACCAACCTATTCAAGTTCTCTCTGACGTGAATGTGTTTGAAAGCTGTTGTATATTTGATCCATTCATTTCTCTTTGAGTCTATTATACCACATCAAACTTTCACACCACTCATGCACCACAAAACTCGCAATTTCAACACAACAATGAGACATTGAATAAGTGAGTTATTTCACCTCTTCATTCCTCTCTAAGTCTATTATCCGACATCAAACTTTCACGCTCCTTATGCATCACAAAACTCACAATTTCAATACTCCAATGAGACATTGAATAATTTCACTCAAACTGGAATTTCGTTCAGGCTTCCCCAGCTTACTGTTATTACCCTTCTCATTTCTTCAACACTAGTAGCGTGCTGAGAAAGTTCTATGGGCTTCAATTCAATTTCAATTTTTGATTTTATTCACACCTAATGATGCAGGGTTAGGAAGCATGGATATAGATACGGGACACGAATACAAAAAAATATGAGTACGATGATACAATAAATTTTTAAAAAATAAAGCATACGAATGCGACAGGATAGGACAATATAAAAATATTAAACTATTTTTATATATACAAAAGAAATTGAATTATTAACAATTTTTCTACAAAATCTTATGATTAACAAAATAAATAAGAGTTAAGAGTCATATTGCATAAATAAATTTTGTATGATATATATCTTAACATTTCTTTTTAAAATAAATTTTAAAATAACAATTATACTATGGTATTATTGTCAAAAAAGCTATATTTTAATACTAAAAATTTGTTAAAAATGTGTTTTGAAGTATCTGAAAAGAATTGGATACGTGGTAGAATTATTTGAAAAGTATCAAATAAGTGTTAAAAATAAAAAATATATATTTTAAAATTATGGATACGTTTAGGAAATATCGAACATATATTTGTGAGCATCTGAACAGTATCGGTATAAGATATAGACACGATACAGGTACGTCACTCTCGTTCAAAAGTATATGTGCTTCCTATATATAGGAGAATTGATGACTGTCTTTCTTCAAAGGGTTGAAGAAGCACACTTGCATTCGAGTATTGGGTTTAGGATTCATTTCACACAAGAAGACCTACTTTTTAGTGAGATTTTGATTGGGGTTAGGTAGCTCCGAATAAGCTAGGTTTGGAAGATCCATTTCAATTTCCCTCTCCTTTCCTAAATTGAATACTAGCAATTGATTCAAAATTTTAGGTTGATCTTCCTGTACAACCAGTAGTGGCGTGTGAGGATCACAAGCTTGCCACTGCACCCTAACTGGGTTGCTTTGCCATGAATTGACCTTCCTCTGCTCATTACTGACCTTAAACAAGAATGATAGCCTCTTTTTCCCCTCACTCTGCCACCATAAATATTCAATGTAAATCCATTCCTTAAGCAAGAATGATAGCCTCTAAATGCATATTTTCTGCTAGAATTCTCTACTAGGATTTAGGCCATGCTATTGGGTCACTATTTTGCTTTGAGGAAGATGGTTGAATTGAATTTAGCCTTCTTTTTTAGTTGTTGTTTGGTTATCCAGGACGTAATGCCTCCCTTCTTGTATATTTCTCTTTCTTTTCTTTTTATTAATTTTTTCCCCGATAGGTTCTTACTTTTTTAATATCAGCTCAAATATTAAAAATAAATAAATTAAGTCTGTTATCTGGAAATCAAATGGAGATGATCAAATTCGCTATTCCACAATAAAATTTCACTTTCTCAGACTCTATGAAGTACAAGCGAAGAATTTGGTGGAGAAATGGTCGGATAAAATTGAGAAGTTTTCTATATATATGGTTCTTACACACTTAGCCTTTAGATAGTACATGAGGGAGGTCTATATATAACAGGACTCAAACAATAGAAAAACCAAAACAAGAATTTGAAAAATTAAGATAATCCTCTTATCAACTCCTTATCAAGTGGACTTCTATTATCTAGAGTTTGAATTTGATTTGCTTTCCTTATCTTCTTATCTGTATCTCTTTCACTCCCCCTCAAACTGTGCCGAGTAGCATGGAGGCCAAGTTTGACCCGAAGATCATGAAAGACTTTACAAGCTAAGGGCTTAGTGAATATATCGGCAAGCTGTTGACTTGATGGCATAAACTTGGTGATTAAGGCACCTCGGGCAACCTTCTCCCGAACATAATGATAATCTAGCTCGATGTGCTTTGTTTGCCTATGAAAAACTGGATTTATAGTCATATATAAAACACTAATGTTGTCACAGTGCAAAATAGGCAGCTGCTTTAAAGAAATGCCAATGTCTCGAAGAAGAAAGGACAACCATGTTAGTTCAGCTGCAGTAGATACTATAGAACGGTATTCAGCTTCGACACTTGAATGAGCAATAATAGGTTGCTTCTTCGCACTCCAAGATATATAATTATTGCCAAGGAAGGTACAAAACCCAGTGGTAGAACGACGTGTGATTGAACATCCTGCCAAATCCGCATCAAAAAAGGCATATAAATCAAAAGAACTATGGGCTAGTATCTGCATTCCATAGTCTAATGTGCCACTGACATACTGCAGGATACGTTTGACAAGTTGATAATGCCCTATTGTTGGAGCATGCATAAATTGGCAAACAAAATTAACACTGTAACTTAAATCTGGTCTTGTAAATGTTAGATACTGAAGCGCCCCAACAACGCTGCGATAGAAGGTTGGATCTGGGAACGATTTTGTGTTGGAAAGATAAGTCCCACCTTTAGTGACCATTGGAGTTGATACAGCCTTGCAACCAGTCATATTAGCACGTTCAAGTAGATCATGAGCATATTTATATTGACATAAAAACAAGCCATCAGGAGAGGATGTGACCTCCACACCAAGAAAATAATGCAATCGCCCTAGATCTTTAATAGCAAATTCATGACTTAAGCAACCAATAAAAGAATTCACGAAAGTTGGATTATCATCGGTGATGATCATGTCATCAACATAAAGTAAAAGAATAAGCGTACCGCGAGAACAATGACAAACAAATAATGACGGATCAGCCGTACTGCAGAAAAAACCAATGGTAAGAAGACTTGTGCTAAGTCATTCAAACCATGCTCGGGGTGCCTGTTTTAGTCCGTAGATGACCTTCTTAAGTTCACAAACATGATTTGGAAAATTTGAATTGATGAATCCAGGAGGTTGCTCCATAAAGATTGATTCCTTGAGAAGTCCATGGAGGAAAGCATTTTTGACATCTAGTTGTCGAATTTTCCACCTTTTAATTGAAGCAACTGTGAGAACCATTCGAATGCTTCCCAGTTTAACAACTGGAGAAAATGTCTCAGAGAAATCAACGCCTTCAACTTGACTAAATCCTTTCGCAACAAGTCGAGCCTTAAGTTGTTCAAGAGTTCCATCAGCTTTGAGTTTTGTCTTGAAGACCCACTTGCAACTAACCACATTTATGGTGGCAGTACGAGGAACAAAAACCCATGTCTCATTATTAGCGAGTGCATCATGCTCTTCATGCATAGCAGCTAGCCATCCTGGATGTTTGATGGCAGATTTTATTGTCTTAGGTTTTGTAGGAATATCGGATGATGATTTTATATGAAGATTAGCATACTTGGGATTGGGTTTCACAATTCCATGCATAGAGCGAGTGGCAATGCGATGCACAGGCTGATGCTCAATGCTTAGTAAAGTCACGACTGTAGGTGTTGAAGAAAAGGACTCACATCCAAAGTGTTCCAATTGTATAGAACTTTTTTCTCTTGAAGCTATAGCAGTAGTCGTAGTTGGTGATTGAAGAGTTTGGTCAACTAGAGAAGATGAAGAAACCAATTGATTGAGAGGGGTGGTGATATGATCTGGTGGATTTTGATTAGAGAGATCAGCATCAACCATGTCCCCATCATTGACCAAAGGAATTGAAGTGGTGTTCACATCTTCAGTCGAGGAACGATAAGAATTTTCACTAGCTAGAACCTGAACCATCAAAACACACATTAGTTTGTACACTGGGAGAGTTAGTAGAAGATTCATTAGTCCATTCACTAAATGTGCTTAGCTCCCCCATAATTCCATTTCCATCATAGAATGACCCGGATCTTTATATGGCGGCTTTGACTCATCAAATATAACATGTCTGGAAATAAAAATCCTCCCTGTTGGAGGGTATAAGCATTTGAATCCCTTATAATTGTTACTATACCCAAGAAATACACATGGCAGGGAATTTGGTTCAAGCTTATTTTTAGCATAATTTCCTAAATAAGGAAAACATCGACATCCCAACACACGAAGCATATCATAATTGGGTTGTGCACGATATAATTTTGCATAAGGCGACTCCATGTTCAATACAGAAGAAGGAAGTCGATTAATTAAAAACATTGCTGTAATAAAACAATCAACCCAATACCATTTTGGAATTTTTGCATGAATCATCATGGTTAAACCTAATTTGCGAATATTTCGGTGTTTTCTCTCCGCTACTCCATTTTGCTCTAGAGTATCCGAACATGAAATTTGATGGCTAATTCCAAGATCATCAAGACATTTATGAAAATCACCCAAAGAATATTAACCTCCACCATCCGACTGAAATATTTTAATTCTTCGTCCAAATCACGGAAGCATGAAAAAAAATCAGATTTTTTTTTTCATAGGATAAAGCCATGTAAATCTAGTGGAATCATCAACAAATACCACGTAATACCTAAAACTTTGTGGAGAACAAACTGGGGCTGGTCCTCATAAATCAGAGTGAATTTTTAAGAACGGTTCATCACATAAATTGCCTGAAGAAGCAAACGGCAACCTATGTGCTTTACCCATTTGACAACTGCAGCAAACTACGTCAACTTTATTTTTGGAAGTAAATTCTATACATTTATTCTAATAAAGGTGCTGGATAATCCTTCGATGTGGATGGCCTAATCTTTTATGCCAACGTTCCTCAGATGTCTCTTTGTCTATTTGAGAAATAGGCAGCCTGCACATCTCCAAGAGTGTAGAGGTCACCTTTTTTACTCCCTATTGCCACTAGTTGACCTATTTTCCTGTCCTTTATCACACAACCAGTAGAGGAAAACTCAAAGATATAAGGATACTCAGAAGTAAGCCTACTTACAGATAAAAGATCTTTATTTATATTTGGAACCAGTAAAACATTTTTAAGATTAATAGAAGTAGGCTTTGTATTTACCATTGCTTCGCCAACATGGGTAATAGATAGCATTTCACCATTTCCTACCATAATTCCATCATTTCCTTTATAAGGTTTTAAATTTGACAATTTACCTGGATTACTCGTTATATGTGAAGATGCTCTTGAATCTGGAAACCACTCTGATTCTTTATTGTCATCAAATTTTAAAGCTACCAAAACTTGTGGAATATTCTCAAGTTGAAAAGCATGATTAAAATGATTCCAACATTTGAGAGCTGTGTGATTCTTCTTACCACATATTTGGCAAATTAGCATCTCATGTCTCCCATCAGTTTGGTTAGTTGAGTCAGGCTGTGTAGTCCTCCCATCTAATTTTTGTCCATTACTTTGATTGTTGGATCTGCTTCCTTGAATAAAGCCACGACCTCGAGAATTGAACTTGTTCTCACCATTTCCCTTACATCCAAAGCCACGTCCACGTTATGCAACATATGCCACTTGAGGCTGATCTTGCTCTCCATTTGAATAAATCGAAGTTGAGCTTCATGGCTTTGAAGAAGAGGAAAGAGATCCTTATAGGATGGCATAGGTGGTTTCAACATAGTAGTAACAAATGTCTCATAACCACGTCCAAGACCTTGTAGAAGCCAAAAGACCTTATTTTTGTCTGAAATTGGCTTCCAATAGCAGAGAGATCATCACAAATATTTTTGAATTTTTGAATATAATCATGCAATGAGTCTGTACCTTTTTGAATAATCGAAAGTTCTTGGATGAGTTAGAACTCCCTTTCCTGAGAGTCTTGTGCAAAGGCATTTTCTAAGGCTCTCCACACGCTGGTAGAAGTGTCAAGCCCTACAACAATGCCAAGTACTTCTTCTGTTAGTGTTGCGGTTATCCATCCACTCAAGAGATGATCAGAGCGCCTCCAATAAGTGAATTCTGGATTCAAGACTTCTTTGTCTTCTGGAGTTATTATGAACTCTTTTGGCATAGGAATCTCACCATCAAGAAAGCCTTGCAAATTCTGACTTTCAATTAACGCATCCATTTGTGTCTTCCACAGTAGATAATTAGAATAATTTAATCGCAATGAAACAAAGTTTGCGACATTGAGACCTACTGGATATGGATACTTTTGTGTCACATTAGTAGTTGATGCCATAATTTTTGTAGACAAATTAAAGCTATCCAACTACTACTAATCTAATGAAAAAAGGGTGAACAACAATCTTGGTTGATTTAGTTCAACCGTAAGAGCTCTGATACCATGAGAAGTTTTCTATATATATGGTTCTTACACACCTTTAGATAGTATATGAGGGAGGTTTATATATAACAAGACTCAAACAATAGAAAAATCAAAACAAGAATTTGAAAAATTAAGATAATCCTCTTATAGACTCCTTATCAAGTGGACTTCTATTATCTAGAGTTTGAATTTGATTTGCTTTCCTTATCTTCTTATCTGTATCTCTTTCAAAAATGCGGTGTTTATAGCATCTTTTGAAAAATTTAGTCAACTTAATTTTTGATTAAATGGTCATTAAATAGGCACTCTAGTTAGGTTATGTTGTTTAAAATGGTCATCTTTAAAAATGAGAGTGCAGGGATGATTTGGAAGCTATGATACCAAATTATTGTGCAAAGCCAAAGGTTTGACACAATAATTGCAAAACACCATATATTTATTAATATATATTTTTTTGCACAACTTCACTTACTAAAGACCCGTTTGAATGGGTGTTTTGATATTGATTTTTGTTTTAGAAAATAACATAACATGTGTTATGTTATATTAGTGTTTTAAATTTTAATTGACAACACGTTTGGTAACATTGTTGTGTTTCATGATTTACAAAAATAGAAAATATATAACATGTTTGGTAACGTCAATGCATTATGAAAAAATTAATATCAAAATACTAAAAATACGTTTAGTAAGTCAAACTTTTGCCAAAAAAAATTTGAAACGCAAAATAGAAACATGTTTGGTAAAACATGTATGTGTTTTTTTGTTTCAAGTCATTTGTTGATATCTAAAAAACATTGAAATTAACAAGTCTTGTTAATATTTTTATAAATAAATTGATTGAATCTTGGTATATTTTAAAATCTAGCATATTTAATTGACTACCATCCAGTTACTGCCATAAATCAATTATGCACTATACAATTCTAAATATATATTTCAAATAACGTTCTAACATGACAAACTTCCAAACAATATTAGACATATATTACAATTTGCTCCAAATAGCAAGATTCTAACAATGGTGAATGAAAGAACTTAAAATATATAATTTACAAATAGCCCCAAAATAAATAGCCTCAACTCTCTATTGGGACAAACCTTAAAGATTCAGAAGATGACAATCACAATACATCATTTCCAACAACATCAACATCATCCTTGTGGCATTTCCAGTTCCACATGCACAAAATAATAATCAACAAATCAGCATTTCTAACAACATCAACATCATCCTCACGGCTTTCCAGTTCTACATACACAAAAAAATAGTCAACAAATCAGCATTTCTAAAATTACCAGAATAATAGGAGCATTAAAAAAATAAACATGTAAAGAAAAAAGATGTACCTTTTTTCCTGCTTATTTGGTAACATATTCCATCCTCACAACAATCAAAGACCCATGTTTTTGTCATATGCACAGAAAATAGTAAATCTTAGCACTACCATAATTTTATGAATAATGAGTAATGAAAAATCTGATAAATGTAACCTACAAGATGTACCTTTTCATGCTCATTTGTCAACACAGTCCATATTCACATCAAAATCAACCCCACATGCACAATTTTAAACAAATCATTATCACCACAAGCATAAGTTAATTAAGAATATAAAATTTAGATAGAATTAAGTGTATACATTTTTTCAGTTTCATTTGAAGCTCATTTGAAAATAGACGATCCTTATTGCATCATCACAGTCCATCCTCCACTCAATATCAATCCCAATATCCAATCCAATAAAGCATTGATAATATATTGCACACCATCTAAGTTTTTACTAATATATTACACATTATCTAAGTTTTTAGTAATACATTTCAATATCATCTAAGTTTTTAGTAATATATTACACAAGATCTAAATATATGCAATATATTACACAGAACTCATTTCTCAACAACCACGATGAGTATGAAGAAAATGACAACCACAATACATATTATTGTAATTGTAATACAATAACATCCACCATATAACAAGTTTTTTTGTCTATATTGTTCATTTTGTATCACTGCAATGATACTTTCCAAGTCATCACCAACCTGTGTTGCAACTTGTGTTCCTTGATGAAACTCATCCAACCATATAAATGTATGAAGGTTTGACTACAAAAAATGTTGTATCTATTTATGAAACTGTAAAACTCATATAATATCATTATATAAATAATGCAGATCAATTTCTAGTCAGAAATCCTATACTGGACACCTATTTTCATTGTTGGTTTTCTTTGTGTTGCGAGTTTGGTCATTCTGGTTTCTTCGCTACAGTGATTGGTACCGGTTTGGGCCAGCAAAAAATTATAAAACATAACAATATCATAGATTCGGTGGTACAGATTTTGGGCCCAAATTGATATTATTTTTGGACTTTTGAAACCAAACCAGCACAACCCAAATATGTTCATGGGCCAAAAACATGAAAACATAACACAAAACCAATAACAAAACAGGCCAACCAAACAGGGCTTAAGCACTCACACAAATAGTTTGACGTATATACACAAAAAAAAAAAAAATCACACTACAATTTTCACACAAGAGTGCATGGACACACACTTTAGCTTTCTCTCACTCAGACCTTAGATTTGTATCTTCACTCCACAAACTAAGCACTCACTCACTCATAGGGATGTCAAAATTTGACACGACCCACCATACGACTCGAACACGACACGAAGTTAGCGAGTTTAGGTTGATCTTAATTGTGTTTGTGTTAACCTGTTTAACCTATTCAATTAATTATAAGCTTAAAACCTATTAATCGAATTTGAACAATATTCAAAGGAGATATGTGAGTGTTACGCCCCGATTGCCATCTCCCGAAAATTGTGTGATTGGGTTTACAGAACTACACTTTGAATCACAATCCCTCTTGATATCATATTTTGATACCATGACTTCACCTCAATACTCTCTCGAAGGTACCATGCTTTGACACCAAATTCTCACGCCCCGATTCCCGACTCTCGGAAACCAAGGGTGAATCCGTCCATTTCAACCCTAATGAACCATTTTACCCTTTACTTACCGTGAAAGCTTAATCATATATATATATATACAACTCAACATCAACTAATCTCCATGTGCCTCAACCATACAACACTTCAAGTGATTCCATCACACAAGTGTGGGTACATAACTTCTTTTAAGTTTATAATCTATGTATGAAAATAAAACCATTAGAAAGAGGGTTTAAAAATACTCAATTTCAAAAAAAGAATCATCTAAATCCAATTTAAAACGAAAAAGATATGCTTGTTTGAATTTAGGTAAAAACACTGTAGAACAATCCATGCTGTGAAAAGGGGGATCGATTGCCCAAAGTCGACCGAGGCTGGCTTTTGGCCTTTTACAAGGGGATCAATCGTCGTAAATAATGGGGATCGATCGTCGTCAATGTCCAGCAAAATCTTGCAACATTAACTTACCCAAAACTTCACCCTAACTTCAATTTCGAATATCTCACAATCCGTAAGTCCATTTGACTTAAAATTTTTCATGGATCATCCTCAACATGTCTAGTTTCTAACCCAATTTTAATCACTAAAAAATTTGACTCACAACCCCGATTACACACAAATCAATGGCCATAGGTCAGATTATGAACTCCTACACTAAAACATGCATATCTTACTCAATTTAAATCCAAACAAGGCCTATGACCTATCAAATTAAAGCTAACACAATTCTCATTATATACATATAAATTCCATTCATACCTTAAATTCAAAATGAAAACTTTTGGACACGTGTCCCCCCTAATGGCCATTCTAGTGCCTTAAATTTTCATCCAAGAGCATTCATACATTCCATATGATTAACCTTTAAATCATACACATGCTTGGACATTAATGCAAACATAATCCATCAACATGACCATTCACTACAAGAAAATTAGTCTTTTAAGGTGGGCCAAAACTGCCTTAAATGACTTTTTAAGGTGCTCCATGACTTGTCCTCTATTAAGGCATTATAATTGCTAAGTTTTTTTAAAGGCGTGCGAAAACTTTTTCAAAGCGGTTCAAAACTGCCTTTAATAATTTCAGAAACACCTTTAAAATAATTTTTCAAGGCTGTTATTTAGTGTCTTAAAAGTTTCATTATTGAAGGCGGTTGTTGTACGTCATAGAAGGTGTAATTATTTAGGGCGGCTAACTACTGCCTTAAAACCTCAATTATTAAGGGCGGTTACTGTCTGCCTTAAAAGGCGTTAGAATTTTAAGAGGGTTATTGTCTGCCTTAAAAGCTAAACCTTATAATATTAAAGGCAGATTCGGTCCGCCTTAAAAGATTTTTCTTTTTCAAATATTCTTTTTTCTAATGACTTTCATCTCCCAATCCAAAAACCTGTGCTACTATACAACAATTTGCATTTGAAACTAACACATTCAAATGAAATTCAACCCAAAAACACAATATATTACTTTCATCTCAACCCAAAAGTATGTGCTTCCATACAATATCAATATCCAATTTGCATCCCTTCAAAGCTAACTCATTCAAATGGATTTAGCATGCTTAAAAATTACAACTACTAACAAATATTTCTAGGTACAGTGAACATCTAAAAGGTATTCTAGCTATAAATGAACTCAAGCAAAACACTGAACTTGAAGATGGAGTTTAGAGGCAATTAAAGAAAAATCTCAATTACAAAGGTCATCACAGTATAACATAACATCCACACTGCTGCTGCTGCACTGGTTCATTATCCTGGAAGTTAAGGAGAGAGGGTCAATGGAGCAAGTACAATAGGAGAGAGGGCAAAAAGATCAATAAATAAAGACAAAAAATTAATAATAAAAAATAGTGTGACAATAGAAAAATTTTGAATAAAAATAAAGTAATTGTAACAAATAGAAAAACCAAAAAGTTTAATTTTAAGTTTTAACCAAACTGAAAATTCTGAACTATTGAGTTTTCACCAAAAAAACAAAAAAGGAAGAAGAAAATTATGAACCTACAAAGTAAAATACAAGTAATCTCGCATAGATGTATGGATCACAATAAATCAACTATAATTCATCAGCATCCACCAACTAAACTTTTGGTATGGATCACAGTAAATCAAGAGGCTTTAAAAAGCATTCTAAACAGACTGAAACTCATACCCTGGGTCATGAAAAATCATGATGCAAAATCAATCAGGATAGAGATTAACCACTAAAGTAATTATCCATGGGGAAGTTCATTTTCCTATAATTCTATTGATAACTCAATAAAGCCAAACTATTCCAATTATTTCCATGTGTTCAGAAGGTGAGACAGAGTGAATGTGTTGTATGTATATACAGGGGCGGAGCTAGGATTGTAAAGTAGGGAGGGCTAAAAGTAAAAAAAAAAAAAAATGAACGCAATAATTTTTATAACAAAGATATGTTATAAATATTCCAAAATAGACCAAAAAAAATGAGAACATTCTCATATAGATAAATCAAGTACATCGTAGATAGATACAAAAATAGATATAACATTTTCCTAAACAAGCTATTGAAGATGAGCTCTACGATCCTTAAAAGAGTCAAATTCATTCACAACCGAATCTATATCAATATCTTCAGCAAGTTCTCTTTCAATGTTGAGAATCATGCAACCGGCAAGAAATTCATCACCCATCTTGTTGCGAAGTACAGTTTTGACACGCTTCATTGCCAAACAAGCTCGTTCAGTTGTTGCCGTAGAAACAGGAAGAGTCAATATGAGACGAATCAATCTATCAATCAGATAATAGGTTTCTCTCTTTCTTGTTTCAGCTAACATTTTGCATAAATCAGAAATGGTGGACAAATTCTGAAAACTCGGATGATGGAGGACATCAATCTTATAATGCTGTAATTGACTTCTCAAAGCACGCATCTCATTCTAAAAATCTTTAGGATAATACTTTTCTGCAAGATCACAAATATCATCAACTTTAAATGACTTATAGGCATCTTTAGGATCCAAAGCTGAACCAAGAAGAAGGAGTTCCATTGTACTTTTAGAGAATCTTTGATTTAATTCCATCAACTAAGAATCTATTGATACATTGAATATATCAACTTGATAGTGATG
Source organism: Cornus controversa (assembly GCA_026545225.1). NCBI lineage: Eukaryota > Viridiplantae > Streptophyta > Magnoliopsida > Cornales > Cornaceae > Cornus > Cornus controversa. The sequence goes on along the minus strand of CM048854.1, from coordinate 14,176,803 downwards.
TTTAAATGTGATATTATCATTTTGTTGACAAGAACGACCTGTACCCACCATATAAGAAGCATCAATATCAGGTACTAGAATCTCATGCTTTTTACAAAATGATTCCACATTTTGAAAGAAAGTATGCCACCGATTCTCTCTCAATTCCTGAAGGAGTACATTCGTACTTGAAACAAGGTTCATAGCATTTACAATGTCTTGATTTTTTCATTGCAATGCTTGAAAAAGTAAATCAATAATTCCCATCATCTCACACAACAATTGCAAAATAAATACAAATTCAAATGATAGCATTGCAAGATAAGCACCCTTTGCTTCCCCACATATAAAATTAGTTAGTCCATTATTTGAAATATTTTTAAGAATTTCACGAGATGGACCAAATAAGTCTATCAAGCTATTAACAGAACCATAATGAGAGCTCCATCGAATGACACTTGCTCGTTGCAAATTTTTAATTTGATTAGCCCTTTTGCCACTCTCAAGTTCACCGGTAGCTAACTTATTAGAAGATAAAATTACTTGAACTGATTGCAACTCACTATGACGCTTAGGAGAAGCAGTGACAAGATTGACAATGGAATTCAACTTTAGAAAGAATAGCCATATATCTTGCACATCTTTGGATGCTGCAACTAATGCTAGTTGTAGTTGGTGAGCAAAGCAATATACATAATATGCATATGGACATTCTTTAAGAAACAATGCTTGTAATCCATTCCATGCCCCACGCATATTGCTCGCTCCATCATACCCTTGGCCTCGTATGTTATCAATTTGGAGATCATAAAGAGTAAGGATGTCTGATATTTCTTTTTTTAGAGTTAAGGAAGTGGTGTCTTTAATGCCTACAACTCCAAAAAATGTTCTTTAAGCAAACCATTCTTATCCATAAATCTCAAGACAATAGCCATTTTCTCTGTATTAGACACATCTTGTGCTTCATCAACCAAAATACAAAATTTTTCATCCCCAACTTCTTCACGAATCTTACGTCTCACCCTATTGCCAAAAATGTGCAAAACTTCTTTTTGAGCCATTGGGGAGATGTACTTTGCATTTTTTGGAGCATTATCTAGGACAACTTTCGCAACTTTGTCATTTAACGTTGTTGAATACTTTATGAATTCAATAAAGTTACCACAATTCAAAGAATCAACGGATTCATCGTGACCTCTAAATGCACATGTTTGGAATGCAAGCCATCGAACACTCTTAATTATTGTCTTGAGGCGCAGTCGATTCTTCTCCACCATATCTCTTGATTGTACATTCAACACTCTGTCGATATGTTGCAAAGGATTCATTAAAGCATTTGAAGTTGTTACGGCACACAAGTATGATGAATTAGGACCTCCCACATGTCGCAAAAGAGCGCACCTATCTCCATCATTAACCCTTTTTCAACTATTGAACCCCTCGACAGTAAAAGTAGGACGGGATGGTGGATTAGTTTCAAAGAGAAAGCAAGGGAAACAATATGCTTTATCTTTCTCAGGAGAATACTCAAGCCAAGTGAATTTTTTATACCAACTACTTAGAAATCGACGAGTTTGAGTTCTATCTTGGGTGGAAGGACACACTAGGAGATTTGGTTGATAAGGTCCCCTTCTGATATAATTTCATTGAAGCTCATCACGTTCATTAACGGGTTGTTGCCATATTTGAAGATGCAAGCCAGGATCTCGTATAAAAGACATATCATCAACTTCTGTTTGTTCAATTCTTGAAATTTTTGAAGGAGACTGCTCCCACTACTCATTAGAAGTTTCCCCACTTTTTGATTTATCATTTTCCAGTTTATAGAATGAAAACAAAATTTTCATCTTGCAATATGTGTGCCTCGATATTTTGAAACAAATAAGCCACACATGGCCAAACAAATAATTATGCAATAACAAATAAGCCTCACACTGCCAAATAAATAATTATGCAATAACAAATAAGCCCCATAGGGCCAAACAAATATATATACAATAACAAATAAGTCCCACACAGCCAAACAAATAATTATGCAATAACAAATAAGCCCCACACGGCCAAACAAAATTGGAGAAGGAAAGGAATATATATCATAGTCTTGTAGTAGATTAAATTAGCTCATATTGATAGTGTATGGTAAGTGTTCACAGAAAAATTGTGTAGAACCCCAATCAGATGAGGGTTGTTTACTCCTTTAGTTGTAGTGTGTGATTTTATAACCTAATGTTAATAAGCTATATCCAGGTTGTATGTGGCTTATAGGTTGTCATAAGTTTTGAATATTATGGCACACGTTGAGTGACTTGAGTCATAACTTGGTGTTGTATAAGTGTAGTTAAATTGATGTTTGAACACACATAATTATGACATTAAAATTGACTAAACGATGTCAATTAATATTTTTGATTTAATTAAATATTTACAATATAGTTTTGCTATTTTTATTATTTTAGTTTTTATTGTTAGCATGAGTGATCATATAATGAGAATAATGGAGATGAAATTTTAATAGTTGATATTTGTTCACTATAGATCTTATTATAATGAATTATATTTTAGTTGGTGGTATGATTTATTTAATATTGTGATGAATAAATTTTTAGTGTTGAAGTGAAGGCATGCACTAAATTTAGGCATGAGACTATTTGTTTCTATGTTTAAATTTGGAGGTGTGAAACTTTAATTACTACTAGGTGAGGTCTCTAGATCTTTCTAAGATGGTGATTGACACAATTGCGTTTAGAATTGATAAAGTATATACTGTTTAATACTGTTTAACATATATATATGTATATATATATATATGTATGTTAATTGCAGGCAGAGAAGAGTGTGGCTAGGCATATTTGGCTGACTTCTACAATTTTCCTTTTAGTTGTAATTATAATGTAATAATTTTTGTTTCAGAAATTAGAATTACCAAAGCAATCTAAGGCAAAGATAGAATCTAAATAGTATAAACATACTAGGAGCAGCAGGAGAATCCACAATCACTCAGTCCAAGAATTGAATCAAGATAAAGCAATCTGAGATAGAGTTGAAGAAAATGAAATGAGAAAACGAATGTAAGCAAAAAAAAGAATATAAACAAAAAAAAATGCAAACAAAAATGAAATGAGAAAATGAATGTAAACTAAAAAAATAGAATGCTAGAGAGTCAAAGATAGAATCTAAAGTTCTAAACATACCACGAGCAGCTCCACAATTACTCAGTTGAGTCAGTTGAAGAGAGGGATGGAGAATTGGAGGATTGAAGTTGGGTTAGGTAATAGGTATGTATCTAACTATCTACTGTATAAATGTATAATGTATTGAATTGCTAAGTTGCTATTTGCTAAAGAGAAGGAATGAATCAATGAACTGAGAGTCTGAGATTGAAGTTGGTTTATGTTTCTTAGGTACAGAGGCGGAAAAGAGGAAGGAGATAGAGACGATTTGCACAAAATTTAGGTTTATTAGGCTGGGCTGGGCTGGGCTACAGTACTATTAAAATATTTTATTTTTTTTTGGACCTAGGCTATAGCCCAGGTTAGCCTCTGCCTAGTTCCACCCCTGTGTATATATGTGTCCAATATACTCCAAACTATGTCTCAGATTCTCATTGGTCCTACCTAGTTCTCATGTCCTGTTTGCTATAAAACCTTCAACAGATACAACAATATGTAGGTAATTAGTTTCATCTCATGAAACAAAACCCCCAAGGCTTCTTTTGTCTTCTCTCTATCTCTCTCTCTTTTTCTTCAATTTTCACTTGAAGAAAATACTTAATAATTAGTTTACTCTCAAAATTTCTAGCTAGCTAGCTTGATACTATCAATCTGTTGTTGCTATGCTGGGCTTGATTTTCAAGAGAAAAATGAGGGTTTTTTTTAACTTTTATTTTTCTGTAAAATTATTATTTTTTAGTGCTTATATTTTTTGTTTCCAGTTGTCAATTTGATACAACTAAGACTGAGGTTGAGTCCCCTTCATTTACGTGATTGAACACAGACAATGTTCCTTGTGGTTTTGGTACACTTTGAAGTCTGTGCTGATCTACACATTGGCAAGTGTGTAGAACTGAATGAATTCTCCAACTGAACCTTTAGTCTACAAGAAATCTTACAAGCATGAAAACCTTATACCTAAGATTTCAACCATCTTTATCTTATGAAACAACTCTAAACTTATTTTTCTTTAGAAGCTATTTCCTCATATAAGACCTCCTTTTCTTTTATTAAACCTTGTGGAATTAAATAACCTAGTAATATTCTATAAAATTAATGATTGTTCATTATAGAACAACTACTTAATTAAGAGCCATATATACTTTTTAGCAATGAATCTTCAACTTCATTGATAGAGAGAGATTTCAATCATCTAGCATGTGCACTTTTTCATATATATGTTCACTCCCAAAAATATTAAGTCCTTTACATGCAGAATACTAATACTACTCTTATTGATATCCAAATAACAAAAGTGTGTGTATATATATATATATATTGACAAAAAACCTTATTCTAAGGTCACAATTTTTCCAAATTTTCTTTGATTTAAGTTTGATTACCATATCACAATTAGTGTTTTAATTTGTTGTTATTTGCTACTCATGATTCATATATTTTTATTTTTGGCAATGTGGATATATATTGATGAATTTTGCAGATGCATATGTGGGGGCATTGGCTAGACCTCCTTCAAATATACAATATGAAGGATTGCAATGCGGTGAAGATTCCTATGATTACAAATTAGAAGCTTTGCATGGATGATGGGGATGAAAATGTGAACTCTCATGTTTTGAAGTTTGATTAATGGAAGTTTGTTGTACCTCACAAACACTTGGCCTAACATATTGTTTGCCACAAGCTTGTTATCAAGATACATGTCAAGGCCGACAAAGATTCACATAAGAGTTGCAAAGAGGTTGTTGAGATACCTAAGAGGAACCTCACATTTTGTTTCAAACATTTATTAAACAACAGAGTGAATTAATGATGTTCTCAGAGGATAACATTTCAAATTTGGGATTAAGCAAGTAATATAGACCTTTCTAAAGAGACTACAAAACCATTTGAAGCATTCTTGAGGAAGTTAGGGATAGCATTTAGGAGTAATTGAATAGCTAGAGGAAGTCACATACATAACCAGTTAACTAAAGACCACCTAGACACATTCTGTTATGATGAATCAATCAATTCAATCTTTCAAGATTAGAAAAATAAAAGTTGAATTTAAGTATGCCAATATAAATAATTATTTATTTTAAAATGTGTCAAAAAAGTTATATAAAAATAGATGTCTGTAACTGAAGTGTCTTGCTTTAGAGTAAGTGACCATTATGGATACACTACTTTCTTGGGTCTGGAAATCAATCAGGTGAGGGATGGAGTATAGTGTGTGATAGTAACTTGAAGATAAATATTTGTGTTTGATGTTTTGTACAAATGTAAATTATCTTTTAGTAGAAAATTTGATTTCTATTTACAAAATAGGATCTTTCAGTATATGGATTTTAGAAATCAGCTATTATGAAGTTTAGCCTACCATTTAACTTCTAATTTATTCTTTAAAAAAAAATGAAAAACTATTATCAGTCCCAATCAAAGCTTCCAAATTTTTTGAAAATAAAATAAATAAGAGCATTTCAAATTATCAAGAAAATTCTAGGCCAAGGCCATACATAAAAAATTACACCAAAAGGAAAACCAACATAGACTCAGTCAACACAAAATAGAGAACCACAACAGCCAACCCGCCATTAAGTAGAACACTGCAACACTGTAGTTAAGTCATTTAAACAAACTCAATACAACTGGAAAGTCTCCACTTCGCAGCCACCCTTACAAATCAAACTGAAAATTCTTCTCATTTTATGTCTTTCATTCATTAATTTATTTAATACTTTTTCCAACTTTTTCTCTTTTGATAGATCATAATCAGTTTGGATTTATTGATTACAAGTGGATAGGATGAGATTTTCAATTGCTATTGAACATGAACCTTCATGAGTGAAGATGGGTAGGGATGTTCACAAACAGTGATTTAGTAACCAAAACATAAAGAGTCAAAGTGGGTTAGAGTTTAAAATAGAGTTTGTATAGTAATCAAAACATATACATGTTCGAAAAGAGACTACAGAGACATAATATGCATAATAAACCAGATAAAGCTTCATATATCTTTCTCTTCCAAAGTGATCAACTAAAAACAAGTCTAGAACTATAATATGCACTTGGTGTTTTTTTGTCTTCCTGAAAATGACGAGAGGAAGCCATAATAGAAACCAAGAAACATGTTGGAATTGGATATTTGAAGTGTGTAAAATTGGAGTATTAGCAGTGAGTATTAACATGAGAACAGAAACTATGGAAGGTATTGTGTAAAATTGGAGTATTAACAGTGAGTATTAATATGAGAACAGAAAACATGGAAGGTATTAATAACAACAACAGTACCTTGTATACTTGAATATCATTAAATTATAAGTTTGTGTGGCCTAAACAACCAATTCAATTTATAAAATCTGAACCTTAAAAGCATCCATATTTGCAAAAAGGGAGCAACCCATGCGGATAAATTGAATCTTGATCAAATTGCCATATGAATATCAATCATAATATATATAGATCCAATTTCACAAAGCAAAAATAAGACATTCTTAGGACCAAAGAAGAAAGTACAACTGCACATTCATTTAAATAAGAGACCACATTATGGACTTTTGATTATACAAGGCTTGATATTCTCACACATAGCAAAAATACTATATAACACAATAGGACAACACATTCACAATGCGCCCAACTCCTATCAATAAGATTCAAAGAAATATTTTAGAATTACATATGCATAATATAGGTACTGACCTTTTCAAAGCAACATCCAAGTTGTCCTCTTCCTTGTGATTGGAAGCCCCATCAAACCAAAACTTGTTATTCAGTGGATCAACTTTATAGTAAAAAAAAAAAAAAATGGAGGTTAGTTGTTGTTCATAATCAAATCCTGTAGACCCCCTTTTCACCGAAAATAAATAAAATCAACAAATAGTATATATATATATATATATATATATATATATATATATATATATATATATATATATAAACAGAAAGATATACAAATACAAAGGGGAAAATAAAAATTAAGAAATTGATACACACAATACAAATACGAGAGAAAAATATTACCTTAATAACAACAAAAATTGAAACTGCTGATGACTAGAAAAAAAACCAATGAACCCAAGAAATGATTATTAGGGTATTGTGAGTTGAAATTGATGAACCCTAGACTTAGAGATAGAGAGAGAGAGTGTGTACCTGACCAGACTTGGTTTGGAGACTAGTGTTGGCTTCGTTGAAGGCACGATGGTGGGTAGGGAACTCCTAAAGGTCGTAGTTGGAGGTTGTCAGACGGTTGTCATTTGTCATCGTAAGAGGGAACCTTTAGGTAGGAGTGAAAGGTAACGATTACCAACTAGTACCAAAGGGATAAAATTAGAGAAATTAGAGATTGGTTGGGGGAATCGAGTGAGAGGGAGGTCCTACAGTTAGGGCTGGTGGGCTTTAAACGAGAGAGGAAGGAGAGAAAAAAAAGGGGGTGGAAATAAGATAGGGTTATTAGGGTTCGATCAAAAAAGAAAGAGGGAGAAAGTGAGAAAATTGGACTGAAATTTTCATATTGCGCTTGAAATTTTTTGATAGCCGCAAAAATCGTGTGTAAAAAAAATGGTCATTAAAGGCGGTGCATGGATGCCTTTTAAAGTAGTTGTTTAATTATATCGAATTTGGAGTGCCTTAAATAATCTGATTATACAAGAAGCTTCGAGGCCTTCCTAAAAATTATTTTTATTGTGGCCGGTAAAAGCCCGTGTTAGAAACATATTTTTTACAACTGGCCATGCGGGCCTGTCCTAAAAAGTAATTTTTACAACAGGTTATGCAAGCCTGTTCAAAAATTTTGCAATAAAAGACTGATTTTCTTGTAGTGATTATGTTTAAGTTGAACCTTTTTTCTTTACATAGTATAATTTCGGTTCTATAGTTGTCATGCGCCGATTCCCGTCTCCCGGAAACTGAGGGTGTGACAACTTGGTATTAGAGCATGGTACCTTCGAGAGAGTATTAAGGTGAAGTCATGGTATCAGAGTATGATACCAAGAGGGATTGTGATTCGAAGTATGGCTCGGTAAACCCAATCACACTTGATTCCCAGGAGTCGGGAAGCGAGGCGTGACAGTGAGTGTGAGTACACTTGTGATTGAAAAACGTTTTTGAATATTTTCAAAAGTCAAAATATGTTTTTCAAAATCCTAAACTTGAGTTGGTTGTAAAGCATTGGGATTTCTTTTAATTTCTAATTGCAATTAATTATGTTGTAATTGTGATAAAGCATGAGGAATTGATTTAAATGTGTGTTTTACGTACAATGAGACTTTTTCAAAAAAATTTAAATTCGGGTGTGGGACCCAGGAAGGGTCGTGCTACCCGGATGACTAGTATGAGTCTTGTGAAAAATTATACATGTGTAGGAGAATAATTGAGGGGTTTAAAAGATAACTTGGGAAGAGATAATGTTAGTATGTGATTAGTAGAGAGTTAGTACTAACAATGAGTAAATTAAAAGAAAGAAAGGGAATTAGTTGCAAGGAGAGAAAATATAAATAGAATTAAACCATTTAATTCATCATAAAAATTAGATTTTCTCTCATCTCTCTATCACTACAACTTCATCCCAATTTCTCTCTAAGATTAAGATGACCTAGAATGACAATTAAAGATTGATCCAAGAGGAAAGAGTGTTCTCCTCATCATTCTTTACGAATTAATTGGTTAAAAACTCATTTTGGTGGAGGTTGAAAATTTAGACAAAAAAACTAGGGTTTGGAATTGGGGGTAGCTCAAGAAGGGCAAGTTGTTCTCCCGCTACGAACGACGTGTCTATAGTTCGAGAATTGAATTTGGAGCAATTCGGACTTTTGGTGATTTGGGAATTTCTAGAATTTGGCTTGGAATTGAGATAGTGGTGTTCTCTCCACCTTATCATTGATTTCTTAGGAATTGATATGGTTTTGAATTGATTAGCATGTTTAGGAATGCTAGGAAGTGAATCTTGCATCTTTATTTATGCTTATTCTTGTTAATTAAGTCTCCAGATGATAATTATGGTGATAGTTATATACATTGATGCTATATATATATATATATATATATGTTTTGATAATATTGTTGAATGCAAGTGTGTTGGAATTTGTATCAAAGTGAATTATAATGTGAATTGTGTATGCATGCCTTATATGCTAGCAATTGAGGATACATGTTGCCTACTAGAATGATTTATAGTTATGGAGGCTATGTTTTATATATCACGTGTTATATGTTTGATAAAATGCAAAAGAATTTTCTTTTTTTATAAATATTGCATTTTATGAATGCCTTGTGAGAGAATTGACATCGTATATTGATATGTATGAAAATGACATATTTTAGCATTGAAACAAATGGCTTATGATGCGCTTGGAATTGTTGCATTGTTATATGCATGGAAATGACATGTTTTAGCATGAAAATCAAATGACTTATGATGTGCTTGGAAATGAGTGATTCATTTGAAATTGTATGTATTGTCATACTTGTAGTCCTATATGATTCGTTATTAATTTTAGAAGGAGGTCAAAAAAGCAAGAAGGGCCAGGAGCCCTAGGGTGAAAAGCCCAAAACTTGTCCAAGGTGGTTCCTTCTAGACCCTCGGGTTAGCAGCCCGTAAAGTGAGATATCTTGGATAATTTGCTCAATTAGCGGTTATTCGGTGTTTCTACAAATACTCCTATTTGTTTGATTTCAGAATTTACGTGACTTGGTGGTTAAGTCTTATTATTGAATTGTGATATTCAAGTTGATGTTTGTGTGGCCTTCTATTAATTGAGAATTTTTTAATATATGGTTCATTCATGTATTGAACTGAAGTTCCATGAGCATAATCATTAATGTATTCCACGTAAAGTGTAGGAATGCCATGATAGCATCTCACGAGCATTGGATGTATGCCATGTAGTACATAGGAATTCCTTGATTGCATTTCATGTAGGTCGCGTCGAGTCGATGCATAAGTTGGTTTGGGTATCTCTACTAGGCATGTTAAGCCTCATCCCCTCCCCCAAACAATTTTACAGATAAGGCACCGGTAGTTGACGGAGCTTGAGGTTCATGGGATTAGCGTACTTGACCTCTTGTTCGAGATTATCTACTTTATGTTTTGTATATCATGTTTTGGCATTTACTAAACCTTGTATTTGGATTTGAGTAATGAGTTGTATATTATATGAGCCATGTTTGGCATTTAAAAATAATTGAGGACATGATTGGGATTTACATTAAGTCGTATTATTTCCTTTGTGCATAGTATAATTGCAATTCCCTTACCGTGGTGGATACCGTAATTTGAATTGGATGTATGCAAAGATATTTAGATTGATGCATATGAATGATGAGAATTAACTTGCGAAATTGGATGTGTAAGGAGTTCTACAGGAATTTCTATCGAGGACCTACGATTAATCGAAGTTCGCATTTTGATTAATCGCAGCTTTGATTAATTGAAGTTGCCCATTCGATTAAGCATAACTCTAGCTTGAAAATATTGATTAATTCCAATGTGGTTATGATGGTACTTCGATACAACTACGATTGAGCATTGTTTCGATTGATTGAAATTCCACCTATGATTAATCGAAGGGGGGATTACGATTAATCGAGCATTATGTAATCAGTAAGGACCAATGTTGAGGCTTAACAATACATATGCCCTTATGAGGGACCCACTTGTGTGAGAGGACTTATATATGTATACATATACATATTGTATATATAATTAAAACTATGCTTCTGCTGTTATGAGATTTCAAATGAATAAATTATTTAGAGGACAGTTCACTTATAATCATCACCAACCCCATTTCCCTCGCTCTTAACTAGGTGTTGAAAATTATGGTGTGATAATTTGGGATTAGAGCTTAATCGGATTTGAATACTTGAGAATGAAGGGTGAGAATTTGATTATGTGTTTCTTTGAGGTTAAGGACTAGAACGCATGATTTATAAATTGTTTATATGGAATATGACTACTTGCTTACATCTTTATAACATGCTAATTGTGGAATGGATTAGCATCGTGTTGTGTAAGCATATATGGTGAGAGTTATATGATCATATGCACTTGGTATTTAGTTTTCCTTATTATGTGTATAGTAAGATAGCACCAAGAAGAGCGCGAGGCAGAGCACAAGAGCCAATTGATGGAGCTTAATTTATGGGAGACATGGTAGATACCATAAGATAAATTGCAAGGGAAACCAAGAAGAGGAAATTCAAGCACAACCTAGGGTTGGCTTGAGCTGAAAAATGATTGCAATAAAGGAGTTTGTGAAGTATAAATCACCCATGTTTGTGGGCGGATGTTATCCACTAGTGGCGGAGGGTTGGATTGACCAAACCTTCAAACTCTTGGGTGCTCTAGAAATCGATGATGACCTAAGGTTGGTGTGGCAGTGCTTTATCTCCAAGGAGAGGTAGATAGATTGTGGTAGTTCATCTGTAATACCCATAATATAGAGACAATGGAGTGGCATACTTTCAAAGGACTTTTCTTTAGTAATTTCTTCCCAACTACGATGAAGAATTGGTTGAGACAAGATTTCATTGACCTAGTGCAGGGTGACATGGATATAATGGGGTACGAGACCAAGTTTACTTCCTTGGCTTGCTTTGCATCGGAGATGATGAATAATGAAGAAATAAAAGCAAAAAACTTCATGAAAGGGCTTAAGACCTCTATAAGGAAAATGGTGTCAATCTTAGGCTTGAGAGTCTATGCTGAAGTGATTGACAAAGCTTTGATAGTGGAGGAAGATGATAGAAATGCCTAAAGGAATTAGGACTCTAAGAATCAAGCAAAGGGTGCTGGGACATCTTTTGGTAATCAAGGGAGGAAGAGGCACAGAGATAATGTGTCATTTTCTTAGGGGCAGCAACAGGCTCACCCGGTACCATTATTGTCCTTGCTTACCGAACCTTCATAGTCTACGGTGGTGTGCTATCACTGCCAGTAATCTGGTTATTACAAATTCGAGTGCCCTCAGAAGTAAGTAATGGTATCAGTGCCAGTGATATCAAAAGGAGAGCGGATATGCTTCCATTGCCGACAGTTGGGATATGTTAGAGAAAACTACCCTCAGAGACAAAGTGCACAGAGTGGTTCAGGGTCTTAACAGAGGACCATTCAGGCTGCCATAGTATAGTTAGGCTATAGGGCGTTGCCATTGCCCCTACCGGCACAGTTAGTTCATAGTTCTCCAGCAACGAGAGAGGCTTTTGGTCAGTCTGGGTTTCAGGGTACTGGCCAGCAGGGTAAGTAGACACAGGGCAATGTTTTCACGCTTGTTCAGGAAGAGGATGTACCACGACTGTAAGTGGTTAGAGATATTTTCCTAGTTTTTAGCTCATGGGTTAGGGTGTTGATAGATTCGGGTGCATCTCATTTATTCATATCTATTATATTTGGTTGTGCCTTGGGGCTGGATGTGTCATCACTTGAGTTACCATTGTCCATTGATAACCCTATTGGGGGTAGAGTTACCCTGGGTAGAGTGTGTCGGTCTTGCGAGATAGAGGTTGCGGGACGTCGACTAATGTTCAACTTTATAGTGCTAGACAATGACTAGTTTCGATGTCATTCTAAGTATGGATTGGCTATTTATGTTTAAAGCCACGATCGATTATCTCCGTAGGAGAGTGACAGTGTGCACACCTGAGGGTAACTGCTTCTATTTTATGGGAGAATGTGATAATTTTCATGTATCATTACTACACGGTTCTGGTGTTTAGAACAGGATTGGATGTTTCTTAGCTAGCCTATTAGCTGAGGAGGATGAGGTTATGACTAGTGGAGGATTTCCACCCATAGTCTGTGATTCCTTAGATATTTTTTCGAAGGACTTAACAGAGTTACCTCCGATGCGGGAAGTAGTGTTCAACATTGATCATACTCTCGGTACCATGCTTATCTCTATCGTACTGTACCATATGACACTGACAAATGAACCGAGTCTTCCGTGTTTACTTGGATAGATTCATGGTGGTATTTGTGGATGATATTCTTGTGTACTCATCTTTTATGGAGGAATATGAGATTCACTTGAGGACAGTGTTACAGATTTTGAGGAAGCACCGTTTGTATGCCAAGTATGAAAAATATGAATTTTGGCTAATAGAAGTGAAGTTCTTTGGACATGTGGTTTTGAAAGGAGGAGTTTATGTGGATCCTTTGAAAATTAAAGTCGAAATGAGTTGGGAAAGACCGAAGAGCGTGTTTGAAATTCATAGTTTCTTGGGCTTAGCCGGTTACTACCGACGCTTTGTGAGGGATTACTCATGATTGGCGACACCAATGACATGACTTACTCATAAAGAAGTAAAGTTTGTGTGGAATGAAGCTTGTAAACATGTATTTATGGAGTTGAAGGGTCGATTAACTTCCGCTCCAATCTTGATTATTCTCGAACGTGGGTTGGGGTAGGTGATCTATTGTGATGTTTCACGAGACAGTTTGGGTTGTATTTTGATGCAAAATGAGAGAGTGGTAGCGTATGGCTCCCGACAATTGAAGACACACGAGCAGAATTACCCAACTCATGATATGGAGTTGATGGTGGTAATTTTTGCATTGAAGGTGTGGAGACATTACTTGTAAGAAGAAAAGTTCAAAGTGTTCTCGGATCACAAGAGTTTGAAGTACATTTTCTCACAAAAGGACTTGAATATGAGGTAACGAAGATGGGTAAAATATATGGAGGATTAGGACTTTGATTTACAATATCACCCAGGAAGGGCTAATATTGTAGCCGATGCCTTGAGTAGAAAGTCATGTGGTAGTTTGGTGAGCATTACTTTTTATGAATGGAAGATATCTCAGAAATGGGATTGTACTTTAGTAATGATGGAGAAGTAACAATGTTGTTCACACTTATTGATCAACCAACTCTAATGAATAGGGTGATTGAGGAACAACGACAGGACAGTGAAATAGAGACCATTCGCACTCAAATTTTGAGTGACGAAGTGGTAAAAGGTTGGACAGTCCATTCCGACGGAGGTTTGAGATTGAAGGGGAAGATAGTTGTATCATTGGCTTGTAGAGATTATGTACTTAGAGAGTTTCATCACTCTAGACTTGCGGTACACCCCAGTGGTACCAAAATGTACCATAATTTGCGTCGATAATATTGGTGGAAAGGAATGAAGAATGATGTTGGTTAGTTTATAGAAAAATGTCTTATTTGTCAACAAGTAAAGGCGGAACATCAGAGACTTGCGGGTTTGCTATGATCGTTACTAGTAGCAATGTGGAAGTGGGAGCATGTCACGATGGACTTTGTGATGAGACTTTCGAGGTCAAGGAAGAGCCATGATGTTGTATGGGTTGTTGTTAACAGATTAACCAAAGTGGCTCATTTTCTTCCTATTCAGGTAATTGATGATGTGGATGCTGTGAGTCAGTTGTACAATGAGTAAATACTGAAACTTTTTGGCCTAACAATTTCTATTGTGTCGGATAGAGACCCACGTTTTGCGTCATAGTTTCGATAGAGTTTTTAGGCAAATTTTGACACCAATCTCCATTTTAGTATAGCTTCTCATCCTTAGACGGATGGTCAGTCTAAGAGGACTATTCAGATTTTGGAGGATATGCTTTAGGCTTGTGCCTTAAATTTTAGTGGTAGTTAGGAAGATCACCTTCCATTGGTGGAGTTTGCTTACAACATTAGCTATCAGGCTAGTATCAAAATTTCACCATTTAAGGCTTTGTATAGTAGACCTTGTAGGTCATTCGTTAGCTGGACCGAAGTTGGTGAGACAGTGGCTTTGGGACCCGACATATTCCGAGAGACCACATAAAATATTAAAGTGATATGACAACAGTTGATTATAGCTCAAAGTCATTAAAAGAGTTATGCTGATAGAAGGTGGCGACGTCTTTTAACATTTGAGGTTCGAGACCACATGTTCTTAAAGATTGCTCCACAAAGGGGATTGATGCGGTTTGGGCATAGTGGCAAGTTATCACCATAGTTTATCAGTCCGTTTGAGATTTTAGAACATCTTGATGAGGTTTAATACCTCTTGGCATTGCCACCACAAATGTCAAGCATGCATAATGTGTTTCACATTTCCATGTTGAGGAAGAATGAACCAGATCCTTCACATGTACTTGATTGGACGAATCTTGAGGTGGAGGAAGATGTGTTATATGAAGAGAGACCGGTAGAGATCATGCACTCTAGAGAGCAAGTGCTTCAAGGCAAGACCATTCCATTGGTCAAAGTCCTTTGGAGACATTATGGGGTCAAGAAGGTTACGTGGGAGCGGGAACAAGAAGTTCACTCAAAGTATCCCGAGTTATTTGCTACTTGAGGTATGTCATAATTTTGGAGGATGAAATTCCTTGAAGGTTAGGAGGTTGTAAAGCCTTGGAATGTCTTTATATTTCTAATTGCAATTAATTATGTTTTAATTATGATAAAACATGATGAATTGATTTAAATTTGTGTTTTGTGTACAGTAGGACTTTTCTAGAAAATTTTGAGTTCGGGTGTGGGACTCGGGAAAGGTTGAGAGACCTGGATGACCGATTAGAGTCTTGTGGAAACTTATAAGGGCGTAAGTGAATAATTGAGGGGTTTAAAAGATAAGTTGAGAAGAGATAATGTTAGTATGTGATTCGTAGAGAGTTAGTAGTACCAAGGATTAAATTAAAATAAAGAGAGGGACTTAGTTGCAAGGAGAGAAAATATAAATAGAATTAAACCATTTAATTCATCATAAAAATTAGATTTTTCTCATCTCTCTCTCACTACAACTTCATCACAAGTTCTCTCTAAGATTAAGATAGTCTAAACTGAGAATTGAAGATTGATCCAAGAGGAAAGAGTGTTCTCCTCATCATTATCTACAAATTGATTGGTTCAAAACTCATTTTGGTGAATGTTAAAGATTTGGGAAAAAAAACTAGGGTTTTGAGTTAGGGGTAGCTCAAGAAGGGAAATTTGTTCTCCTCACTACGATCTACATGTCTATGGTTCAAAAATCAAATTCGGAGCAATTCAGACTTTTGGTATTTGGGAATTTCAAGAATTTGGCTTGGAATTGAGGTAGGGGTGTTCTCTCCACCTTATCATCAATTCCTTAGGAATTGATGTGATTTTGAATTGATTATGTTTAGGAATGCTAAAAAATGAGTCTTGCATCTTTATTTATGCTTATTCTTGTTAATTGAGTCTCCACATGATAATTATGGTGATAGTTATATACATTGATGCTATATGTATATGTTTGGATAATATTGTTGAATGCAAGTGTGTTAGAATGTGTATCAAAGTGAATATAATATGAATTGTGTATGCATGCCTTATATGCTAGCAACTGAGGATAAATGTTGCCTACTAGAATGATTTATAATTATGGAGACTATTTTTTACATGTTGCCTATTACATGTTTGATGAAATGCAAGAGAATTTTCATTTCTATAAATATTGCGTTTTATGAATGCCTTGTGAGAGAATTGACATTGCATTTTGATATGTATAAAAAAAACATGTTTTAGCATGGAAACAAGTGGCTTATGATGTGCTTGGAATTGTGAAATTGTTGCATTGTTATATGCATTGACATGACATGTTTTAGCATGAAAATCAAGTGCCTTATGATGTGCTTGAAAATGTGTGATACATTTGAAATTGTATGTGTTGTCATACTTGTAATCCTATGTGATTGGTTGTTGATTTTGGAAGGAGGTCGAAAAAGCAAAAATGGCCTAGAGCCCTAGGGTGAAAAACCCAAAACTTGGCCAAGATGGTTCCTTCTAGACCCTCGGGTTAGTAGCTTGTAAAGTTAGATATCTTAAATAATTGGCTCAATTAGCGGTTATCCAGTAGTTCTACGAATACTCCCATTTGTTTGATTTCAGAATTTACGTGACTTGGTATTTAAGTCTTATTATTGAATTGTGATATTCAAGTTAATCCTTATGTGGCCTTCTATTAATTGAGCATTTTTGAATATATGGTTCATTTATGTATTGAACTGAAGTTCCATGAGCATGTTCATTGATGTATTCCATGTAGAGTGTAGGAATGCTATGATAGCATCTCATGAGCATTGGAAGTATGCCATGTAGTACATAGAAATGCCATGATTGTATTTCATGTAGGTCGCATCAAGTTAATGCATAAGTTGGTTTGGGTATCTCTACTGGGCATGTTGACGCTCACCTCTTCCCCCAAACATTTTTATAGGTAAGGCATCGAAGGTTGACGGAGCTTGAGGTGCATGGGATTGGAGTACTCAGCCTCTTGTTCAAGATTATCTACTTTATGTTTTGTATGCCATGTTTAGGCACTTGTTAAACATTATATTTGGATTTGAGTAATGAGTTGTATATGTATGAGTCATGTTTGGCATTTGAAAATAATTGATGACATGATTGGGATTACATTAAGTCATATTATTTCCTTTGTGCATAGTATAATTGCAATTCCCTTATCATGGTGCATACCGTAATTTGAATTGGATGTATGTAAATATATTTAGATTGATGCATATGAAGAATAAGAATTAATTTGTGAAATTGGACGTGTAAGGAGTTCTACAGGAATTGTCTGTCGAGGACCTACTATTAATCGAAATTCCCATTTCAATTAATCGCAGCTTCAATTAATCGAAGTTGCCCTTTCGATTGAGCGCAACTTTAGCTTGAAAATATTGATCAATTTTAATGTGGTTATGATGGTACTTCGATACAACTACGATAAAACGTAGTTTCGATTTATCAAAATTCCACCTACGATTAATTGAAGGGGGGTTATGATTAATCAAATGACATGCTTCAATTAATCGCATTGTATAATCAGCAAGGACCAATGTTGAGGCTTAAGTACACATATGCCTTTATGAGGGACCCACTTGTATGTGAGAACTTATATACGTATATATATACACATTTTATACATGATTAAAACTATACTTTCACGATTATGAGATTCCAAATGAATGAATGATTTAGAGGATAGTTCACTTATAATCATCACCAACCCCATTTCCCTCGCTCTTAATCGAGTGTCAGAAATTCGAGCGTGACAAGTGACCTTTAATTCCATACCAACATGTGGTGTTGTATTCAATTTCATTCTTACATACTTCTCTTACTTTTTTCATATCTCAGTCCACACTTAAAGTTTTGACATGACCTTTATATGGTAAGAAACTAGACTTAATAAGATTTCCAATGATATATTATTTACTCAATTTCAAGTTGTTGGCCCCTCAACGAAGTTCAAAAAATTAGGTCATCGCAGAGATTTCGAGAAAGAGGTTCTAAGGGAGTCCAACCAGTTTGGAAAGACCCAACCGATCTAATAGATCTCAGATTCTGAGACCTGGAAAGTCTAACCGTTGGAAAAATGTCCCACCGGTAGGACTTGGCTGGGTGGCTCCGAATTTGCACATTTTTTTATATATATAAAATTTTGACTCCTTTTTAAACCGAACTTCTTGAGACTTCCAATAAGATTTCAAAACATTTTTTCCTAATTTTATTTGAACTAACTGGTCTATAAGAATTTCTCTTTTAGCCATCTCAACACATGTTAGAGAGACAAACTATTTTTCATTCTTAGAGCTTTTGACTGAGTTTTCACTTTTGAATTTTTTGAGCGATTTTCTTTATTCGTGAACACACACTGATGAAGCAAAATTCCCCCCCAAACTGATCAAATGCCAACCTGTGAAAAAGGACAAGAGAAGTGTAGTCGAAGGGGCATCGGTGCGGTACCGGCCGACTACTCTTTGATGATCAAGTCAGATATCGAAAAGGCTTTTTAAAACTGTATGAGAACTCAAAGGGTATTAATTGCGTACCTTGGTATATGGATCATCCTATATTTATAGTGACCAAGTGAAGTTGTGCCCTAGTAGAACTCTGTCTCTTCAGCTTCTTTTTCCCACTTGGAGATCCTTCTTATCCATGTCACCTTAGCGTTAATTTTCCACGTCATACGTTTCATATTAGGAGTCAAACACTCCATCAGATGCCCCCTGTTCATGAAGGTCATTCGTCGAACATCAGGAACACATACGCCTATACACATTTTTTTTTTTGGGCAGCGCCCGGCCTGGGCCTGGGTCCATCCTGGCCTTGCGCCAGGCTCTAGTCTTGGGTCCGTCCTGGGCATAGCGCCCGTCCTTGCACCCGACTCTCTTTCCCTTGCGTATGGCTTTGTAGCTTGTGACCGTTGCTTTCATTACTTTCATAGCCATTGGAGAAGGACTTGGGAACGTTGCCTTCATAGCCGTTGGAAAAAGGACTTGGACTATTGGAAAAAGACTTGGGAACGTTGCCTTTGTAACCATTGGAGAAGGACTTGGGGGATTGGTAGCTTAGTCTATTTAAGTAGTAGTTCATTCTTCATTCTTACTACACCAACTCTCACTAGCCCATGTCCGATACTTTCATACACTCCCTTTCTCGCTGCTTGCATATTATTGATCATCCCTTTGAAAAACCATCAATAGAAAAATTTTCCCCTAGCTCACCCCTTATATAAGTGTTTAAATTTCTCCATTCTACAATGGCAGACTATAGCGAGTGCCAGGATCTGAGCTCCACTATGACGGAGTCCGAGGTGGAGGAGCTGGCTACTTTGTATTCTTTTTCGGAGGGGATCGTGGCTAGGGCTCCCCTACCTGCTGAGAGGGCATACTCTGTCTGCCCAGGAGAAACTTGCTTCTACGAAGCTCATTTCATTTTAGGCCTTCAATTTCTTATCCCAAACTTTGCCCAAGGGCTGCTTCAGGCAGTTAACCTCTGTCCTGCTCAACTTACGTCTAATTCTTGGCGTATTATCATGGCTACTCTGGTATTTTGGAAATCTTCCAACCTTACCTCTCAACCCACTCTCAATGAGTTCCTTTCCTGTTATACCTTTATGAGGAGCAAAGACTGGCGTCACATTCAAGGCCGGTCCCGCGGTGCAGGGAGCCTGGCCAAAGGACTAGTGACTCTTGACAACAGTCACCGAAATAAGAACTGGAAAGAACGTTTCTTTTTTATCTCAGAAAACTGGGAGCTCCCTCCCTTCCGTACTCCTCGCACCTGGACTGCCGGGGATACAACTGGTGAGCTCTTCTCATCTTCTACTTTCTTTATCTATACTATTTTTATCTTTCCTTCGCTATACCTTATAGGATTTATTTATATTCCAGCTGCTAGGATCGAGCACCTTGTGAGCCGTGAAGAAGAAGAACGATTGGACATTGTCTTCGAGCTTCAAATGAGGGACGCAATGGTCCTAACCACCGACACAGGACTAAGCACGCTGGGCTACCCTGCTAGTGCACTTGGGAACAGGCGAGGTACACCTAGCGCTTTTATCTTCCTTCTTACTTTTTTAATGATTCGCGTAATACGATTTTGTGCTCGAATTGACAGGATCGCAGAAGAGGCCAGACAGAGACATTCTCAAGTTGGCGAAGGGAAAAGGTGTTGAGTCATCCTCCTCTCCCTCTATTCAGAAAAAACCACACCTGCCTGTGATCATCAGGAGTACCAGTCCACCTACAGGTGGGGACTTGTCTTCCCCTCCTTCCATTCGATACTCCCCCTTTTCTGCCACTATGAGTACTCCCCTTCCGAGTCCCTGCCTGTCTAGGGTGCCTCCTACCCAGCTATTTATGGGCGGTTTCATGCCAGAATCAAGCACATTCGGGGTACCAACCAGGCAACTCTTTGGCGGTAGTAGTTCGCAAATATCCTTTTCTCCTGCTACTAGTCACACCGGGCTGCTAGCCACACCGGATCGCTACTGTCTGATACAACTTTTGCTATGAAGAGAGCCAGGGAATTTGTTCTTCCGGGCGATCTTGAGAAAATAAATGCCATTGACTCTCCTTCCTTTGCTGGTTATCTGCTGGCCAACATGGCTAAGGTGCATCTCTACTTTTCTTGTTATATTTGAGTGGGATTCTCCCTCTTATTTTTCTGTTTCTTCTCTTTTTTTAAAACTGTGTATTCTTTCTCAAGGCTTGACTATTGCCCATAGTCTTTCCAATTGCCTCTTATGGACGAAGGAGGAACTAGGGAGGCAGAGGACCGCCTTTGACGCAGAACGTGCTTCCTTTGCCAGCGAGCATGCTACCTTCAGCTCAGAGCTTGAGACACTCCGTGATTCCCATGCTTCACATGGCGAGGAGATAGACACTCTTAACTCTCAGCTCAATCATGAACGGGAGGAGATGGCCAGGTGGAACGCTGACCTACCCGGGATTAGAGACTTAGCTGTGGAGCACTTTAAGGACTCACCTGATTTTGACAAGGCCCTCAACCAGTTGTATATCGATGGGTTTGAGTATTTTCGTGAAGTGGCACAGGATCAATGGCCTGATATGAACTTCTCCGGCCTGCAACTTAGAGATCCTGACACCTAATTTGGAGTCTTTTCTTTTGGTACTATGTAATGCTCCTCTTTTGTGGAGGCTTCTTGTATCCTTTTGTTTTAATCAATGAGGAACCGTATATTTCTTCTTTTTTATTGAAAAATGGCTTGTTTTGTGGAGGTAATTCTCGCAGCACAAGGGTTTATGTAGGGATGTATATACATTCTCAAAATTTTAACTCATCCCCCTTTTATCGTAAAAGGGCCTCCGTGGAGGTGTGTCCCCGTAGGGTAGTGTTTTCTCAGGATTAATCCATCCCGCCTTTTTCTCCAAAGGCCCTCCGTGGAGGTGTGTCCCCATAGGGTTTTGCCCCCGTAGGGTAGTGTTTTTCTCGAGATTAATTCATCCCGCATTTTTCTTCAAAGACCCTCTGTGGAGGTGTGTCCCCGTAGGGTTTTGCCCCCGTAGGGTAGTGTTTTTCCATTCTGAACATAACGGCACGCTTTGAAATGAATAACACTTTCCACTGACATTCCATAATAAAATTTTACAAAAGAAAAAATGGAACTTGACAAGAGTCCCGTTTTGAGGTTTTGGCAGTAAAGCCAACCTCTGAAATAACTCTTGAGGCTTGGCAATAAAGTCGACCTCTACAATAATACTTACTGACAGTAAATGCAAGCTAAAAATAAAGAAGATAGGATGAAGAGTAATAAAGAATTAAGTCGTGAAACATGAGGCTTCACTGATAGAACTTCCTTAGATGCTCGGCGTTCCAAGGATGGGCTAACTGCTTTCCTTCTAAGGTTTCCAACCAATAGGTGCCTCGCCTTTGAGTCCTGACCATTTTATACGGGCCCTCCCAATTAGGAGCTAGTTTTTCGGTGTTGGGAGGTTTAGTGGCTTGAGTGACCTTACGTAGGATTAAATCACCAGGTTGAAAACTACTCTCTTCACCCTGGTGTTGTAGTACAAGGACATGGCTTGCTGGTACGCGGCCATCCGTACCAGCGCTTGCTCCCTTTTCTCATCGATGAGGTTGGCACTGGCTCTTAACTACTCCTCATTAAGAATGGGGTCATAATACCCGGCCCGATGACTTGTCACCGCTCCTATTTCAACAGGAAGAACAGCTTCGCTTCTGAAAGCTAAGAAGTGGGGCGTCTCTCTAGTGGGGACTTTGACGGTGGTCCTGTAGGCCCACAAAATGCCTGGCAGCAGTTCTGGCCATACTCCTTTGGAGTCATCCAGGCGTTTCTTGATCATTTTAAATATCGTCCTGCTGGCCACTTCAGCCTACCCATTGGACTGCGGGTGGCCTGGTGAGGAATATCGGTGGTTTATGCCGTGCTTGGTGCAAAAATCTTGGAATCGTTGGCTTTCAAACTGCTTTGCGTTAACCATGATGATAACTTTTGGAACACCAAACCTGCATATGATTGATTTTCATATGAAATTGATGACATTCATTTCTCCTATTGTAGCTAAGAGCTTGGCTTCTACCCACTTGGTGAAGTAGTTAACTGCTACAATTGCAAATTTTGTCTGCCCCTTTCCCATGGGTAGAGGGCCGACAAAATCCATTCCCCATTGGACAAAGGGCCACGGGGCCACTATCTGTGTCAACTCTTTCGGAGGCTGCCTTAGGATGTTGGTGAAGTGTTCGCACTTTTCACATTTCTTGACAAAGTTCAGTGCATCCTGCTACATAGAGGGCCAATAGTATCCCTGTCTAATGGCCTTGTGAGCCAAGGACCTACCCCCCGTATGGTTTCCACAATCCCCTTCGTAAATTTCCCTCATGACATGTTGAGCTTCTCCTATCGATACACATCACAGGTATGGCAAGGAGATTCCCCTTCTATAGAGGATTCCATCGATCAGGGTGTACCTAGATGCTCTGATCCTCGTTCTATGTGCCTCTGTATTATTGGATGGAAGTTCACCATCACTTATGTACTTGACAATCGGATCTGCCCATTCCATGCCTTGGGTGACTTGGTTCACTTCGCATGATGTCGCTTCTGTTATACTCGGGTGGTCCATGTGCTCTACAAGAACCCCCTTGGGCGGCCTCTTGTGTCGTAGCCAATCGAGCGAGAGCATCCGCATTAGAATTTTCACTAGGAGGGACCCGCATGATTGAAAACTTCTGAAAGTGAGTAACCAACTCTTGTACTTTTTGCAAGTAAGATTTCATCCTTGTTCCCTTTGCCTCGTATTCTGCATTGACCTGTCGGGCAATCAGCTTGGAGTTGGTATAAGTTTTTAACTGCCGAACCATGAGGACACCAGCTAGTTTCAACCCTGTAATCAAGGCTTCGTATTCAGCCTCATTGTTTGTTGCCTTGAACCTGAATTGCAGGGCGTACTTGAATGTTTCCCCTAGTGGAGATCTAATTAGTACCCCTGTGTCGCTGGCTTGTGTGTTCGATGACCCATCCACAAATAATTGCCATGTGCAATCAGGGTCCATCAGGTCCTCCCTGTCTTGTTGGACTGGGCTCTGCACCTCTTCCTGTTAAACCTGCTTATCTTCCCGAGGGTATGTAAATTCGGTTATAAAATCTGCCAGCACTTGGCCTTTGATAGCAGATCTTGGCTTGTACCGGATGCCAAATTGTAGTAACCCTTATGGACGGGTGTGAGTGGGCGAGTGCGAAGATAGACACTGGGCTGAGCTACCACACTGACAGGGTACAGGGTGCTCAATCCCACATCGTTTGGGTGTCGAAAAGGGGATGTGCTTATATGTAGTATGTTTTCTTCAAATGGTATGAGGCCTTTTGGGGTAAAATCCAAGAGCAAAACTGTGCGGGCTCAGGCCCAAAGCGGACAATATCATACCATGTGTTGGAGTGGGGTATTACAGTTGGTATCAGAGCCTGAACCCAGCCGGAAGTGTGCCGACGAGGACGTCGGGTCTCGTAGGGGGGTGGATTGTAGTAACCCTTGTGGACGGGTGTGAGTGGGCTGGTACAAAGACAGACACTGGACTGAGCTACCACACTGACATGGTACAAGGTGCTAAATTCCACATCGCCTGGGTGTGGAAAAGGGGATATGCTTATATGTAGTATGTTCTCTTCAAATGGTATGAGGCCTTTTAGGGTAAAACCTAAGAGCAAAACCGTGCGGGCTTAGGCCCAAAGCGGACAATATCATACCATGTGTTGGAGCGGGGTATTACACAAATTCTCCTAGTTCTATAGACCATTTCACAAGCCGTCCAGAGGTTTCGGGCTTGAAGAGGACTTGTCAGAGTGATTGATCAGTTAGTACCACAATAGTGTGCTTTTGGAAATATGGCCTGAGTTTCCTGGCCATCGTAACCAAGGTGAATGCTAGTTTCTTTATGGAGGGATACCTTTCTTCCGCCCCCTAGAGCACCCTACTGGTATAATAAACTGGCCTTTGCACTCCCTCTTCTTCCTATACCAGCACAGAATTGACTGCTGCAAGGGAGACAGCCAAGTATAAGTACAATTCTTCTCCTACATGTGCACATGACAAGAGAGGGGGAGAGATGAGGTACTACTTTAGCTCATTCAAGGCCTGTTCACATTCTGGAGTCCACTCAAAGGCCCGCTTAAGGACCTAGAAAAATGGGAGACACCAGTCTGTAGCACAGGAGATCAACCGACTTAATGCTGCCACATTTCCTATTAGCCTTTGGACTTCTTTAACGGTTCTGGGTGATCTTGTATCCAGGATGGCTCGTACCTTCTGTGGGTTAGCTTTTGTAGTAACCCTTGTGGACGGGTGTGAGTGGGCGGGTGCGAAGACAGACACTGGGCTAAGCTACTACACTGACAGGGTACAGGGTGCTCAATCCCACATCGCTTGGGTGTAGAAAAGGGGATGTGCTTATATGTAGTATGTTCTCTTCAAATGGTATGAGGCCTTTTGGGGTAAAACCCAAGAGCAAAACCGTGCGGGCTCAGGCTCAAAGCGGACAATATCATACCATGTGTTGGAGTGGGGTATTACAGTTGGTATCAGAGCCGAAACCCAGCCGAAAGTGTGCCAACGAGGATGTCGAGACTCGTGGGGGGGTGGATTGTAGTTATCCTTGTGGACGGGTGTGAGTGGGCTGGTGCGAAGACAGACACTAGGCTGAGCTACCACACTGGCAGGGTACAGGGTGCTCAATCCCACATCGCCTAGGTGTAGAAAAGGGGATGTGCTTATTTGTAGTATGTTCTCTTCAAATGGTATGAGGCCTTTTGGGGTAAAACCCAAGAGCAAAACTGTGCGGGCTCAGGCCCAAAGCGGACAATATCATACCATGTGTTGGAGTGGGGTATTACAACTTTTATCCCTCTTTATTGACTAAATAGCCCAAGAGCTTCCGGAGGATACCCCAAAGGAACACTTGCTTGGATTGAGCTTCATTCTATACTTTCGAAGGACATCAAAGGCTTCCTGTAAATCAACTAAGTGGCTGGCAGCCTTCTGGCTTTTGACGAGCATGTCATCAACATACACCTCCATATTCCTGCCAATTTGCTCTTTGAACATTCTATTTACCAGCCTTTGATAAGTTGCGCCAGCATTCTTTAGACCGAACGGCGTCACCGTATAGCAGTATAATCCCCTTTCTGTTATAAAGGATGTCCTTTCCTGGTCTGATGGTCACATTGGAATTTGATTATATCCCGAATAGGCATCCATGAAGATGAGCCGCTCATACCCCGTCGTCCCTTCCACTAGCATGTCAATCCGAGGAAGGGGGAAGCTATCTTTCGGACAGGCTTTGTTTAGATCAGTAAAGTCAACACACAAGTGCCATTTGCCATTGGATTTTTTTAACTTGCACCACGTTTGCCAACCAGTCCGAGTAATTGGTTTCCCGTACAAAGTTGGCCTTCAATAATTTCTCTACCTCCTCAGAATTTGCCAAGTTTCTTTCTAGGGCAAAGGTTATCCTTTTCTGTCTAATTCGCTTGGCAGTGGGGTCGATATTCAATCAATGTACGACAATGGTTGGATCGATCCCAGGCATATCCTCGTGGGACCATGATAACATATCTTCATTTGTTATGAGGAATAGTACCATCTCTTCCTAAGAGGTGGGTGAGAGTGACGATCCCAGACTCACCTTCTTTCCTGCACCTTGTTCATTCAAGTCGACCTCAACTAGTTCTTCCATCGGCTCTGCATGACGGACCTCCTCTTTCTCTTCCACTTCTAGTCCCTCAATGTTCAAGGTTTCTGATGTCTTCCTCTCCTTTAGGGAGGTGACATAACATTCTCGGGCAGTGGCCTAATCTCTTCTTAGCTCCCCGACACCATGCTCCGTGGGGAACCGAACGAGGAGGTGATAGGTAGAGGTCACTGCTCTCATAGCATTCAACGTGGCCTTTCCTAGAATGACATTATACGTGGTTGGGCAGTCCACTACAAAGAAAGTTACCATCTTGGTGACTTGTCTAGGGCTTGAACTAACAGTGACCGGGAGGTCGATTGTACCTAAGGGAAGGAGTTTCTCCCTGGAGAAGCCCACAAGTAGAGATTGAGTAGGCTTGAGTCTATCCCTTCTAATCTTCATCTGATCAAATGCATCTACAAAATGGATATCTGCGAAACGGCCGTTGTCAATTAAAACCCGCCTAATTGTGAAATTGGCGATAATTAATGTTACCACGAGGGCATCATCGTGGGGTTGCTGAATTTTTCTGGCGTCATCCTCTGAAAAAGTGGTGACTGGCTCACCTCGCCGACTTTGGAGAAATTTTTGACTTTCCTTGCATGTGCTTTGCGAGCAGCATTAGACTCTCTGCCGCCCCTGATTCCTCTAGAGATGACTCTAATTTCCCATATTGGAGGGTTTTTGCGAGTTGCGCTTTCATTCACGTCCTGTGTTTGATTCTGCGTTCTCTATCACCTAGCGACCACAAATCTCCGCAATTGGCCCCTTTGAATCAAACTCTTAATCTGTCTTTTCAAATCTATGCATTCATCGGTATCATGGCCATGGTCGCGATGGAACTTGCAATACTTATCACGAGATCTTCTAACACTGCTGGGTCGTCCTGGATATGGAGGAGGATCTAACTTATAGGCGCGTTCAATGGGGTGAAACCGAATCCCCTGTCACTGCGCATAGTTTTATCGTTCTGTTCTTGTGACACTCTGCAGTACTTAGGGTTTCGTTCCTCTCTGCTAGATTGTCCTCCCCTCTTTCTATCCACCTTTTTCCCTCCAGGCATCAAGGGCATCCTCGGCATTCATGTATTTTTGAGCTTTCACAAGTAATTCGGATATGCTTTCAGGGGAGGTGCTTAGAAACAGAGTATAGGAATTTAAAGGGCAGTAGTCCTCCCATGAATGCTATAACTACCACCTTATCATCCAAGGCATCGATTTGTAACATTTCTCTGTTGAATCGGTTGATGTAATCTCGCAACAATTCCCCATTGGTTTGCCTTATATTCAGGAGATAGGTAGCGGGTTTCCTGTGTCTTCGGACAGCAATGAAATTACCAACGAATAGTTGGCTCAACTTTTTGAAAGGATGAATAGATGCTGGTTTCAAACTGTTGAACTAGGACCTGGCAAGGTAGTGGGAAAGGCTCTGCACATGATCTCATCGGGTACCGCCTGAAGATGCATCAAAGTCTTGTAAGTTTTCAAGTGATCTAGCGGGTCCTTAGTCCCGTCAAAGCTTTCCACTGTGGACATCTTGAACCTGGCGGGCAGGGGATATTTCATTACCCCTACAGAGAAAGGGAGGTTGGTTTGCTGGACCAAATCCTCTATTGTGGCAGGACCCTTCCCCCTTATAGCATGGACCATGCTTTTTACCCTGGCTTTTAAGTCCTGTATCTCTATATCGTGATAAGCAAGAGGTGCAGAATCTCTATGTGGTTGGCTTCTTTTGGGCAGGACTAAACGGTTGTGATTCGTCCCACCTCTCACTTGACTCTGAGCCGCATCCTCCATTGGGATTTCGCTTTCTCACCCAATACTGTCCCCCTCAGGGTCAATAGGCCTTAGGTAACTTGGCGATGACATCGGCGCCACAGGAGGGAGGCATTGCAGAATCGTTGCATTTTGTTGGAGCAATTGAGCCAGACTTTGATTTAAGTTCTGGACCTGGTGCTCGAACGCTGCGACATGCCCCTGATCGTTTGGGACTTCGGGGTGTGTCCCCGAAAAATCCATCTGTCCAGGGGGTTGGGTGCCTCCATGACCTGCGGGCGCACTGGCTGTCGAGTCCCGTCCGGCTGGAGGGTCAATACCGATAGGAGGATCTTGCGCGACTGGAGGGTCATTCTGGACGGGTAGATCATGTTCTGGAGGATTGTGGTCAATAGGGGGTCATGTACGGCCATAGTTTCCAACCCAGATCGTAGGTGCATCATGCTTTGTGTATGATTCGAGTAGAATAGTCAAATTTTGTGACCGTTCCCACAGACGGAGCCAACTGATGAAGAAAAATTCCACCCTGAACTAGTCAAACGCAAACTGTGAAAAAGGACAAGAGAAGTGTAGTTGAAGGGGCACCAGTGCGGTATCGGCCGACTACTCTTCGACGATCAAGTCAGATATCGGAAAGGCTTTTTAAAGCTGTATGAGAACTCAGAGGGTATTAATTGCGTACCTTGGCATATGGATCGTCCTGTATTTATATTGATCAAGTGAAGTTGTGCCCTACTAGAACTCTGTCTCTTCAGCTTCCTTTTCCCACTTGGAGATCCTTCTTATCCACGTCACCTTAGCGTTAATTTTTCACGTCATACGTTTCATATTAGGAGTCAAACACTCCATCACACATTATTACACTTGAGTGTCATTAGGTTGATGTTATTCATATGATCAACGACATACATAACTTTTTACGATTCATCTTGGTTAATCAGAGTAGCAAGATTTTTCCTTCATCTTCACGTTCATGAGTGAAAGGAAGGCTAGTTCAATCACTTGTAGAAGTGATTAATCGTTAGGTGATTGTGTTGACATGGATCGGTATTATTGGTAGTTTTAAGGCATTGGGATGAAAGGACACTGAGTGTTAGGGGTAAATCAACAGCAGGTGATTCCGAAGGCACCAAAATTATAGACTCTTGTGGATAGCAATTTCGAAGGCAGTTTAACTCATTATCCTCTTTCTCCTCATAGTGGATTATTTCGCCAGAGATGGCTATTCTCCGTGAATTTTTTCTCGATTGAGGTTTTTCCATGTAAAAATTATGGTGTTATATCTCTAACTTTATTTACTTTTTTTTTTTGCATTATATTTACTACTTTGTGTGATTGATTTAGTTGTAATTTGTCAAAATTAAAATAATTTGAAAATCTATCAAAAGAGCAAGCTAAACCTTTTCACTTCTTTCTATGTTTTTCATTTAAGGTCAAACTTTTCACACTGCATCCGCATTACGCAACTCACTGTATCAGCGATGGTCGCCCACAGCTCTTCACTAATACATGGTTCGAGTAAATCTCTATTCATCTCATCAGTGATAACTTGAGTAATTAGATGCCAAAAGTGTCAGTTGGTACTGGCATGAGAAGATGAAAAGAGTTCAATGAAGATTGTTCAGCCACATCTCTTCTCTCTGCTTTTAAGTCAGACCATTTTTTGGTGGGATTTTCCAATCCAGAGTTCTCATTCTTCTTTCGCTGGATCATGGTCTTTCAGTGAAAGAAATTGGGTATTTATCAATCGACAAAATCTCCTCATCTTGTCGAGTCCGTCCCAATTCAAGTTCCAGCAGAAGGTAATTAGATTTGTTAAAAGACACATCAGTTTTTGCTTGAACTAATTTCGCTTCAATTCTTTGATTATGGCTTGAGAATTTGATTAACGAGTTATGCTTGAGCTTGTGAGAGGTTCTTTGCAACGGATTAGCTTCTCTTTGATGTAAAAAATTGGAAGAACCAGAGACTAAGACCTTCCTAGATTGATTAGTTAAAGGTTTGCAATCATCAGCTTTAATCCATCGATTGACTAGTGAACAAACAAATTACATTTTTATTGATGGATAGGAGTTGATGATCCTCCAAAATTGTTAAGACAGAGCTTATTTCATGAATCCCGTGTTATTAGTTGTACTGATATAGAAACCATTTTGTTAGTTTGTTATGCTAGCTGGTACAGTTGTATATAAGCTGGAGTCCAGGTAGCTTGTTTCTATTGGTTTAGGCTTCTTGTATATAAGAACCAGCTTGTATATTTTTGTTCAATGAGATTTGCTTTCTTTTCTTCTCTTTTGTATTAAAAATGAAAAGCATGGCTTCTTTGAATTTTTTCCAATAAGGTAAGAAGTGAGTTGCATTAATGAACATATATATATATATATATATATATATATATATATATATATATATATATGTATGTATGTATGTATGTATGTACAAAAAGATAAAGGAGCAAAGTCCAACAACCTAATAAAACACCTTTGACCAACTTAGAATGGTCAGATCTCCACGAAAAGAAGGATAAAAGGAACCAAAACATCTAAGACACTACCAAGTAAGCTTGGTTTAAGCCCTTTCCAACAGCCCTTTCTATCTCAATAATGGTGATCATCCAGGTCTAAGCTTGGTTTAAAGCCCTTTGACTGGTAGCAACTATAACTCTTGGCATCGTTCTATGGTAATAGCTCTTATTACTAAGAACAAGATTGGATTTGTTGATGGATCAATTGCTAAACTAGAAATTGGTGATAATCTGCAAAATTTTTGGTCTCGTTGTAATAACATGGTTATGTCATGGATCTTGAATGTTGTTTGTAAAGACATAGCAGATGGCATAATGTATGTTCGTGATGCTGAAAGTATGTGGACTGATTTACATGATTGATTTAATCAGAGCAATGGTCCTAGGATTTTTTAATTGAAGCAACAAATATATGCTCTCACACAGGGTTCAAATGATGTTAGTACCTATTTCACCAAGCTTAAGATTTTTTGGGATGAATTGAGTGACTTTAGACCTGCACCAGTGTGTCATTGTGGAGGAATGAAGTGTTTGACAGAATATCAACATCAAGACTGTGTTACAGTTTCTTATAGGTTTAAATGAGTCTTTTGTTCAGATCAGGGTTCAAATCCTTATGAGTGATCCATTGCCTCCAATGAATAAAGTCTTTTCACTAGTTATATAAGAAAAAAAGGTAGTGATCCATGAATTCCTTTGGTTCAACTATACTTCCTACTTCAGCTTCTTATGGAGTAACTTGTAGCAATTACAGTACCTATAAGGGAAAGAAGGGCAAGTCAGTTTGTTCGCATTGTGGTTTCTTTGGTCAGACAGTGGATAAATGCTACATGATACTTGGATATCCATCTAGTTTTAAACTAAAAGGTCATTCTGGAGACTTTTCTAAAGGGCAAACAAGTAGTCATTCAGGGTACTCAAACCAATTAAGATATTCAAAGCCTCAAGCTAATCAAACCAGTTTTGTTCCTAAGGCTAAACTTTTTCTAAGAACAATCAGAATCCTAGTAATAATCCTCATTTACATGCTTTGACTACTAATCAATATCAGCATTTGATATCTTTGTTAAGTACTTAGATACAGGGGATTTCTTATGATGCTCAAGAACAACAGCCTGTAGTGTCCAATTTTATTAGTATTTCTTCTTTTATATCAGATAATGTTTGGATTATTGGTTCAAGTGCCACTCATCACGTAAGTCATGACTTGAGTTTGTTTGATTCTTTTGATAACAATTATACTTCTACTTTTGTTGTTCTACGTACTGGACATACTTCAACAATTTCTGAGATAGGATTAGTTCGGTTGTCTCCTTCATTAGTTCTATCCAATAAGATAGGATCAGTTCGGTTGTCTCCTTCATTAGTTCTATCCAAAATTCTCTATGTTCCTTCTTTCAGATACAATTTGTTGTCTGTTAGTTCACTCACAAGAAGTCTCTCTTGTTCCTTAATTTTTTATGATGATGGCTGTGTGATTCAGGATACTCAGGGCCTAAAGATTGGGACTAGTAAAAGTGTAATACCCTGCTCCAACACATGGTATGATATTGTCCGCTTTGGGCCTGAGCCCGCACTGTTTTGCTCTTGGGTTTTACCCCAAAAGGCCTCATATCATTTGAAGAGAACATACTACATATAAGCACATCCCCTTTTCCTCACCCAGGCAATGTGGGATTGAGCACCCTATACCTTGTCAGTGTGGTAGCTCAGCCCAGTGCCTATCTTCGCACTCGCCCACTCACACCCGTCCACAAGAGTTACTACAATCCACCCCCTACGAGGCCCGATGTCCTCATCAGCACACTTCCGGCTGGGTTCAGGCTCTGATACCAACTGTAATACCCTGCTCTAACACATGGTATGATATTGTCCGCTTTAGGCCTGAGCCCACACGGTTTTGCTCTTGGGTTTTACCCCAAAAGGCCTTATACCATTTGAAGAGAACATACTACATATAAGCACATCCCCTTTTCCACACCCAGGCGATGTGGGATTGAGCACCCTGTACCCTATCAGTGTGGTAGCTCAGCCCAGTGTCTATCTTCGCACCCGCCCACTCACACCCGTCCACAAGAGTTACTACAAAAAGAGTAGGGTATCATTATCATCTCAGTATTCTAGATCTTTGTCAAAAGTCTTCTAGTTCTGATGTTGCTTGTAATTCTTCTTTAGCTTTGTCCACCAGGACGTTATGGCATTATCGTCTAGGACATCCTTCTTGTGTAATTTCTCAACATACAGATAAGACATATGTTTTCAATTTTAGAAGTGATAAAAAGTTTCTTTGTAATGTTTGTCCTCTTGTAAAGCAAAGACGTTTGGATTTTAATAACAAATTTTCAGCATTGCCATTTGATCTTATTCATGTTGATGTATGGGGCCATTTTCGGGTTATGTCCAATGAAGGTTTTAGATTTTTTCTAACCGTTGTTGATGATGCCTCGAGATATACTTGGGTTTTTCTTTTGCATACCAAAGCTGAAGTTCAGAAGGTGATTCCAGATTTTTTTATAATGATTGAGACACAATATGAGAAGCATATAAAAGGGGTTTGTTCAGATAATGCTAAGGAGTTAGATCTTGCTCAATTTTATAATTCTAAAGGAGTTATACATTATCAATCTTGTGTTGAGAGGCCATAGTAAAACTTGGTTGTTGAGTGTAAACACCATCATTTGTTAAACATAGCTCGTGCTCTTTTGTTCCAGTCAGGTATTCCTTTATTCTATTAATGTGATACTGTTTTAACTGCTGCTCATCTTATGAATAGACTGCCATCTCCTTTTTTGAATTCAAAAACTCCTCTTGAAATGTTAAATCATAAGTCTCCTTCTTATAGTCACTTGCGTTCGTTTGGTTGTCTATGCTATGCTTCAACTTTGTTGAGTAATTGAGACAAGTTTTCACCTAGATCTTGGGCTTGTATCCTCATTGGTTATCCTTTTGGGATGAAAGCATATAAGCTTCTAGATTTAGAGAGTAACAAGACTTTTGCATCTGTGATGTTGTGTTTCATGAGACAGTTTTTCCTCTGGTTGTTGAGAGTTCCTCTACAGATATTATTTCTTTGTTTCCAAACAGTGTTCTTCCTTTACCTGTTCTTGATAATATTTCACCTTGTTATGAGATTCCTATTGTTCCTCAGCTTATAGAACCTGTTGTTCCTACAATTTTAGCTCTTTATACAGATACTTCTGCTATTGTTTCTACTAGATCACAACGCACTGTTAAAAAGCCTAACTATTTACAGGCCTATCATTGTGGTAATTTTTCTGAAGCGCATTATATAACTCAACATCCTTTTTCAAATTTCTTCTATTATGACAAACTTAGGGGAGGATTTAAAGTTACTGTTATGTCCATCTCTAACACATCTGAACTTGAGTTTTTTTTACAAGCTTCTGGTATTCCTGAGTGGGATAAAGCTATGGCGGATGAGTTACATGCATTAGAGCTTAACAATACGTGGTCCATTGTCTCCTTACCTGCTGTACATCACACTGTGGGACGTAAGTAGGTTTATAAAGTCAAGTTTCTAGCAGATGGGACGTAAAAAGACACAAAGTTAGACTCGTTGCCAAAGGATATACTCAGCAAAAAGGAGTTGATTCCTTTGACATATTTGCTCCTGTAGCAAAGCTTGTTATCGTGAAGCTTTTGCTTGCATTAGCTTCCATTCATGGTTGGTCTTTACATCAGTTGGATGTTAATAATGCTTTTCTCCATGGTGATCTATCAGAGGAAGTTTATATGACTATTCCTCAAGGGTATAGTCCTCAGGGGGGAAATAATTACCTGTTAATGCTGTTTGTAAGCTTAACAAGTCATTATATGGTTTAAAACAAGCATCAAGGCAGTGGTATGCTAAGTTTTCTAGCGTTTTGATTGAAGAAGGATTTCGTTAGTCTGCAACTGACCATTCATTGTTTATCAGGAGTACATGGTCGAATTTCATAGCAGTACTTGTTTATGTTGACGACATTATTATAACCAACAGTGATGACATATCTGTATAAGACTTGAAGTACAGAATTGATGCTAGATTCAAGTTGAAAGATCTTGGAACTTTGCAATTTTTACTTGGTTTAGAAGTGGGAAGAACAGAAAAGGGCATTCAGTATCACAAAGGCCTTATGCTTTGCAATTGTTGGCTGACACAGGGTACTCAGGATGTAAACCAGTTGTTACACCTATGGAACCAAATTTGAAGTTAAGTTAAGATGAAGGGGAATTACTGGCAGATGCTTCACTTTATAGGAGGTTAATTGGCAAGTTATTATATCTCACAATCACTAGGCCAGATCTGTCTTATGCAGTTAATAGGCTTAGTCAATTCTTGGCTCAACCGAGACTTCTTCATTTCAAGGCTATGCAAAGAGTTTTGTAGTTGTGAAAGGTACTCCTGGACAAGGTCTTTTCTTCCCTTCCAAGACTGAAATAGAGCTAAAAGCTTATGCTGAGACTGATTTGTCTACAACAACTGAAGTTCAATTGTTGTCATAACACTAAACGTTCCATATCAGGTTATTGTGTATTTTTAGGTGACTCATTGATCTCATGTAAATCCAAGAAACAAACCACAGTTTCACGATCTTCAGTGGAGGCTGAGTATTGATCAATGGCTAATGCTACATGTGAGTTAACTTGGTTGTTGTCCCTGTTGAAAGAGCTTGGGGTATATAAGTCATTCTAGGCCAGCCTTACTGAACTGTGATAATTAATAAGTTGCCCTACACATTGTAGTGAATTCTATTTTTCATGAGCGAACTAAACACATAGAGATGGATTGTCATTTAGTTCGTGACAAAATTCAAGCAGGAATTTTGAAGACCTTACATGTTTCTACTTGGAATCAGTTGGCTAATATATTTACCAAAGCTCTTCATCCTTCTCATTTCAAAGACTTATTGGACAAGATGGAATTAGTTAACATCTACTCTCCATCTTGAGGGGTAGTTTTAAGACAGAGTTTATTTCATGAATCTTCTGTTATTAGTTGTACTGATATAGAAACCATTTTGTTAGTTTGTTATGCCAGCTGGTATAGTTGTATATAAGTTGGAGTCCAGGTTGCTTGCCTCTATTGGTTTAGGCTTCTTTTATATAAGAGCCAGCTTGTATATTTTTGTTCAATGAGATTTGTTTTCTTTTCTTGTCTTTTGTATTAAAAATGAAAAGTAGGGCTTCTTTGAATTTTTTCCAATAAGGTAAGAAGTGAATTGCATTAATGAATATATATATATATATATATATATATATATATATATATATGTAAAAAAAAAAAGAAGGAGCAAAGTCCAACAACCTAATAAAACACCTTTGACCAACTTAGGATGGTCAGATCTCCACGAAAAGAAGGATAAAAGGAACCAAAACATCCAAGACACTACCAAGTAAGGTAACCAAGACACTAGCAAGTAAGGTAATCAATTGGAAAGAACCAATTCATAACACAAGTTGATGCGTAAATAGAGCTTTTAAGACATGGCCCGAAATTGAAGTGAGGCAACTGTGCCATTCTCCTTTGGAGACACATTAGGATTAGAATATTCTAAGTTAAATTTTGTCCAAGTTTTTCCAAGTTAAATTGACTAGATGTTGACATGTGTTGTTTTGTACAGATCTACAGCTTAAAAAAGGCCACAACAGCCGCTTTGAAATATGTTACATTGTGACGTCATTTTGAAGGTCAGTTTCATGAACACTATTACTAAACAACGCAACGCATTATACACACTATGCACCTCGCTTATTTTCTTTCACGGCAGTGAGAAATTATTGAATATCACAAGGGTTTGATACCTTTTATACATCCAATGATTCAAAACTTTTTATTTTCTTTAATTATAAAAACTATTAATTTACCATTGGTTAAATATGTAAAAGGGTATGCTATTCCAAAAATACTGTGTTGTGACGTGTTTCAAGTCATAAATACAAGTAAAAATAACACATGTCAACACCATGTCAATTTAACTGACCATTACTTACACAGAATTTAACTTAGAAGATCCTAATACTTTACATGTATAAAACACCACACCAATACCTTGTCAATTTAACTTAAAATAAGTTAGACAAATTTTAAGTAAGAGGATCCTAATCTTTTTGAGTAATGGGATTCTGACTGAATTTAGACCTAAACATAGCTATGTATGTTAAGTTCAGTGGTCTAAACTTTTGGAAAAATTAAATTGTTTATACGTCATAATTTACACATGCAGAACTCTTATTGAAAATTCCCATTCAAAGTAGTTAAAGCAAATTAACCATGTCAACACAATAGCTGCAAATGTTGAAACACGTGCCCATGGATTGTTGAAATAGTTGCACCTTAACTTGGCCATGACTTGATTGCAATGTTTTTCACAAGAGCAATGCTACACGTTATGAAAATATTTCATGAATTTTTATCTTGAATGATGTGGCAATTAGATGGTGAGTTAGTATCGGTGGAATTCCCCCTATACACGGAATCTCAATGGTATTATCACCTGCCACATTATTCATGAAGGCAATTCATATAAAATTTCATGACGTTTAGCATTTTCCTTTTCACAATGGTGGTTCACCTTTTGGCATAAATGTGAGTAATAGAAACTTGAATCGATTACTACTCCATTAAACAACTTGTTGAACATACGAGCCACCAGCTCGTCATGACCCAACATGTTCTCCATAATTCCTTGAAGACGAAGTGCATTCGCATCTTTCTCCGAGTTGATAAGCAGATCCATAAAGCAAATGTAATCTGTGAAATGTTTGGGTCCGACACTTAGCGAATGTTGCTCGTAGGCAACAATGTTACGCAAGAATGTCACTGTTTGATCACTGACTTGAAATATAGGGACTTTCATGGGACCATGCTCGAAGCATATATCAAAAATGCTAAGATGACCAGTGGCATCAACTTTGAAGGCAATACCAGCCTCTTGAAGCTCAGTGACACAAGACATTTGGTAACAATATTGATCACCACTAGATTTAGAGATTCTGTTTAAATCAGAAACCTTCCCAGACAAGGGAAGATAAATATTCTTCACCAAGTCAAGATAAATATTATTTTCATATATATATATATATATATAGTTTGGATGCCAAAGAGGGGAATAAAATATTCACATATCATTTTTCTACTCTCTTTTTTTTCTCAAATTCTTAATCATTAACTTTTGAGAAATTTTTAATTTTGAATTTTATTTGACGAAGAAACCTATAGACAAAGTTTTCGTTGTACACAATGCTCAAGTGAGAAAAGCGAAATTAAAGCTATATACGCATCAAGTGATGAAGATGAAATTCAATCATTATGCAGAATTAATTGTTTCATAATAAAGTTAGTTTATTGGAATATTTTGGCCAAATTAAAAAATAATTTGTTGGAAAAAGACAATTTTTGTAGCAAATCATTTTTTGCTACAAACATTTTTCCATTGTAAGCTATATTAACTAATTCTTAGAGGAAAATATTTTCCATCCAATTCCACACATACATATTCTGGAAAATTTTATAGCTTTTGCCTACTCTCCATTGCTTGAGATTTTCACTCAAAATTGGAGATGAGAAGTTTATTAATTAAGGTCAGGGTGGAGTACCAGTGGATCCCAAATTAGTGCACTGAATGTAAGAAGGATAGCCATACCACATCCACTTGCCCTGCCCTCAAGAAAAATGCCTAGACAACCCCTGTTAAGATCAAAGAGAGCTCCACTGAATGGAGAATGGAGCCTTTTTGAAAATTCAGGTCTAAATCCCTTATCAATAGTCCTCATCCATGCCCTCCCACTGGTCCACATATTTCATCTACTCACCATAAAACTATGCAAACCACTAACCAACACCAACCCCAACAGAGTTTTTGTCAACTTGGATAACAACAATGATTAACATGTTTGAGCCTAGTGTTGATGCAATGAAATAGGTAGAAAGTATTGATTCATCCACTGAAGATTCTGTTCAATCAAAGTCCCGATTATAGACACATTTTCTATCCTATTCATCCTCTGCCTCAAAGAGAACGAAGAAGACCTCTGTGAAGAAGAGGAATTCAAAAGGAATCTTACAAATGTATGCCCTTCCCTTCAAGTTATTGAGGCATCTGAGAGGCACCTCCAAAGCACCTCTTAACGATCAAGGTTGCTTCTTGGAACATCAGAGGCTTGAATAACCTCTCCAAGCAGTTAGAAATAAGGAAGCTTATTGACTCTAATTGTTTGGGTCTTTTAGCAATTCTAGAAACTATAGTATGCTCTGACAATACAGAGCAAAATCACAAGTTTATAGCTAAAAAATGCCACTTATGCACAACTATTCTAACTCTTGCCTTGGAAAGATCTAGGTTTTGTGGAACCCTGATAAAGTGAGTGTCTCTCTAGTTCAAGCATCTAGACACGACACCATTATTGTCACGCTTCAATTTTCAACACCCAAAAGGGTATGAGAAATGGGGGTGATTAAATTAACCATTCACACTCCTAATCACAATTACATTCTGATATCATGCTTTGATACCAAGCTGTTACACCTCGGAATTCGGACCACCGCGACTCCCCCGGTCCAAGCCCGAACTTCAGGGTAGTGAGGTGTCATGATTGTACGATCATTATATCACGAATCGGACAACCATAGCAGACTACCATTTATCACCCTCGACTCCATGCGGACCACCCAGACCACTACTTGTCGCAGAAGCCTTTTCATTATTATTACATCAATTCCTAACCAGAATGTCACATATAGTGATTCAATCTAAGTCATAATCTCATATTCTAGGGAATTATATTAATTACCATACCTACAGTGTATACATGCATACATAAGTAATTCAAGTCCACTATATGAGTCCCTTGTTGAAAAGTGTACACAAGTCCCTTTGAAAAACATTGTTTATGCTCTGTGCGATTAATCAAAATACATTATTCGATTAATCGTAACCTTCAATTCGATTAATCGAAGTGGAGGTTGCGATCAATCGAAGTTGCGCTTGATCGAACTTTTATCGTAGTACTATCGAAACTGCACTGGAATTAATGATCACTCATTTTGGTAAAAAATTATGATTAATCGAATTGGTTCCTTCGATTGATCGTCGGTCTGTGCTTAATTCAATCGAGGTCTTCAATCAATCGCATGTCCTGAAACAGTTTTTCTGCAGAAATCATTAAATGTTCACTCTCATGCCTTAGCTCCCATTCCTATCATGCCATACTCCTCAATTTACCAATTTATCAACACAATCATTCCCACAGGATTATACATGCATAAATAAACATAAATGTATAATCATCATTCTCATTGTCTAGCATTCACCATGCTCAAAACATATATATAATGTATGTAATCATAAAATATAACCATAACATGTTCTCAAAATACAATAGTTCTTATACATGATCAACACATGTATATAGTCCACATCTCGGACATGCATTCAAACAAAGCATTAAATGTCCTTAAAAGAAATAGGTTATGCTCCACGCCAACTCACTATTGGGGAGATTCCAACACCTCTTTACCATTTCCTGAAAGGAGTTAATACTTATGGGATGAGCTTCAACACACTTAGTAGGAATATTTAAAACATAATTCCACAAGTTCTGTGAATACCACATAACATACATTTGCATTTAATTATGTTATGCAAATAACCGCATATCTCAACCATATCGTGAGCTACATATGATGCAACATGATATGCACATCTCTCTCATCCTCTCCACACAACCATTAGACTCCGATTACTAGACCATCCAATTCTATCTAACTGCAAGCATGTTGTGTACACTTCTTTGAAAGTTTCTAATGCTAATATTAAGTGGTACATTGATAGTGGGTGCTCTAGGCACGTGACAGAATACAAGACCAAATTTGGCTATCTAGAAAAATATGATGGTGGCCCTGTCATCTTTGGTGATAATAAGAAAGAAAAAATAGTTAGAAAAGGCATAATACCTGAAACCAAAGAAATGCCTAAGTTTGACAACGTGCTCTATGTAGATGGTCTTAAACACAATTTACTTAGTCTCAGTCAACTTTGTGACAATGAAAATCTTGTTATATTTGATATAGACAATTGCAAAGTAATTGACAAACAATCAGGAAAGACCATTCTTTTTGCATCTAAAGCTTCTGCTAATGTGTACACCATTCATGAAAGTACCACATACATTGCATGCAAATGTATTAAAATGAAAAATGGCATTATGGATAACTCCAAATCAATGATTACTACCAAATGTATTCTCACTAGCATTGATAGGTCCATATTTAAATGCTCACTACATCTCACTACTTTTAGGCCTAATCACATGTTTGCTACAAAATTTCAAAGTGCTGCAAAATTGTCACATTCAAAGATTGTCAAGAGGATTTAAATATATTATAAGGGCATAGCTAATCTTGGATTACATTACACTCCCTTTTCAAACCTATCTCTTATAGCATTTCTAGACATAGATTGGGGTGGTTCACTACATGACAGAACATTCACCCTTCCTCCTCACTGGCTCTGTATTCTACTACCCATTTGACTTTTATTGTAAAAGATGGGGAGAAAGAAGTTAGGCGATTTTTGACATTAAAAGGCAAAAGGGGGAGATTGATGGTTTGGAAATCCCATGAGCATGTTTGCCCAAGTTTTAATGTCAAAAGGATCTATAAAGTCATGAGCATGTTTGCCCAAGTTTTAATGTCAAAAGGATCTATAAGGGCATTAGTGTCATTTTACTTTGAATGATAATTTTCGAGTTTGCTATTAATGATTAAATTTTGAGTTTACTATACATGATTTATTTAATTATCTTATTATTAGTTTATATGCACTAACCTAATTGCAAGGACATGCTGGATATTTAAATATGAAGGATATTTTGGAAATTATTTCTAGGGCAACAAAGTGCAGGGAAAATTTGGTAATTCTAATTGCTAGGGTTTTATGTCTTTGCTAAAAAGGGACATGATATTTATCTATTGAGAGGTAGAGATGATATAAAGGCATTTATAGCACTGGTAAAGAAATAAAAGAAAAAGAAAAAGAAAAAAAAACATGATATATATATGTATCTTTTGGCACTATAGAAAAGAGGTAAGGACAGAACACAAAGGAATGCAAGAAATGGAAAAACTGTGAAGGGAAAAGTGAGTGAAAAAGAAAAAAAAGGAGAAGAGCCGAGAGGGGTGAGATCAGTGTAACAATGGTGTGTGAGTTGTGAGCAATAGGTTGATTGAAAGAGATGAGTGAGAGAAATCGTGTGCAAGAAGAGTAAAGAATAGAGAGAGAGAGAGAGAGAAGAGCCGATTCATGGTCGCCAATCAGCGATTCAATGTCATCAATTAGTGATTCAAAGCTGTTAGCATGTCCTATTCATCCTCATCTGCAAATCCAAAACTGTAGATGTGTCATGTTCATCCACATCTATAATTTATCGTTGTAAATGTGTTCTGTTTGTCAACATCTGTAATTCAATGATGTAGATGTGTTCTGTTCATCCTCATTAGTGATTCAACGTCGTTGACTTGTTCAATTCATTCTCTTCGATAGCAAATTTGGTTCATCCTCTTTCTTGATTCAAAAAATGGAACCTCAGCTACATAAATTCGAAATATAGAATCTCTGCTTCATTGATTCACCAAATAGAATCTCAACTTCTTCTTTGGTTCTATTTTTGGGTCTTCATTTTCGGTTCTATCTCTAGAGTATCATTTTCAGTTTATTCACATAGACAGAGTCTTAAAATCTGTGGCAGTCATGTCTATTTTTAAAAACAGGTTCAAAGACAAAGTAGCACCAACACAGTTGTTTAAGATGGATACCAAGCTGAAGGAGAATCCAAGTATCTAAGAATAGAAGTTATTGAAATAGTGTTTCTACTTCAAGTCCGTTGCAGCTACACTCAAGGGTGTACATATTGAAGCCTATCATTGAAGAGTTCTAGTGCCATTATCTGCTAAAGAAGATGGGTCTTAATCATTATCAAGATCAACTTTGAAGACTAAATATCAGAACTTGAAGATTGACTCAAAAGACCTACAATCCAAGCCTGAAGAGTTGCTGCTCAAGACATCGAACTCACTCCACTATCACTATGTGTAGTCCAAGTATTGGGATACTTTGGACAGGGGGAGTGTGAGTGATTGTGGTGAGATTGAGGTGAGATAGCTTAAGCTATGGGAAGCCTAAGTTGGGTTGAGAGTAGAAAAGCTATTGTGAGATTTGGTGAGAGGGGTTCAGGCCTAGGGAGGCTGTGAACTTGGTGAGTGCTTGAGCGACTATGATGTGTGTTAGGTGAGTGAGAAAGTGATTGAGATAATTACTGTACTACCCTTTAGACATAGTGGAGCTCAATTCAAAGAGGTTTTTTCCCCACCTTGGGATTTTCCTTTATAAATATGTGTGTCCATTAATTGTATGATTGCATGTGCCAGCCAAACTTGC
Source organism: Cornus controversa (assembly GCA_026545225.1). Lineage (NCBI taxonomy): Eukaryota > Viridiplantae > Streptophyta > Magnoliopsida > Cornales > Cornaceae > Cornus > Cornus controversa. Next base: position 14,133,468 of record CM048854.1, on the reverse strand, counting down.
AATATTAGAAAGAAAAATCAAAGAACCTATTCACCCCCTCCCCCTCTAGGTTCATCAGATATAGACTCCCCAAGGTCACTTTACCACCAACTGGTGTATCAATGGTTAAAGTCAAGTCCAAGGATGACACCACTAGCCACAAAGCACAAGCAAATGCACATGAAATGAATGAATGTGATGCACTTGAGTCCACTAAAACCCTAGCCCACGAGCTAAAACAAGGAATATACATTGAACCACTGATGGTCCTGCCAAGGTCTCTGTTGGAACGAGAGTGAAGGCACGACCCTGTGCTTTCTAGCTCTGTTGCCCTGTACCCTAGTGTCCAGATTGTTGACTAGGAGCACTAGACGCAACCCCTCTAGCTGGTGCTCGTGAACTCTAAATAGATTGCACTATCTGCAGTGGAGGCAATGCCCTAAAGTTCGACTATGGAGTAATAGGTTGCGTAGAACATTGCTATGAACCAACCCCACCGTAAGTACCCTTCTTCTGACAATTCCAACTGATGTGCCCCATTTGCTGACAATGGTAGCACTTCTTTTCTACCACTGAAGTAGTCTACCCTTGAGTACATTCGGACCTATAATGTTTGGGTTTCTAATAGTTAAAGCACACCACTCTATATCGTGATGATCCAGTGGGTACCATCATAGATGGTGTCGATTGGGTTTGTTGTTCCCTTATGAAAATGACCCACAAACCCTTTGTTTCTTCCTAACATAATTGTCTAGAAAGGACCCCATGCTCCTCATTTGGTTCTTTGCTTCCCTTACCCTCTGATTATCATTATCGAGCTCCTTAGCTATTAGTGCTCTCTCTACTACCACAGCGTAGCTCGTCAAACCCAAGACTGCAACTCTATCCATTATAAACGTTCGGAGACCTCTCATTAGCTGTTTTATTTTAAGTTCTTCAGTTGAGATCATCTCTTACGCAAAATGCGCCAATGACATGAATCTAATCTCGTAGTCCATTACTATCACTGAGCCTTGAATCAACTCATAAAATTCTTACCTCAAGTTATCCTTTATCATCACCGAAAAGTACTTCTCAAATAAAAGCACTTGGAATATGTCCCAATCCATCTTCTCAATGTCATCGTAGTTTTCGATAAACATCGACCAACAATTAGCCTGACCCGTAAGATAATCAGCGGTCACATTCATTCTCAAGTCCTCCTCTACTTCAAGTACAATAAGGAGTTTGATTATCTTGTCCAACCAATTTTCTACCACCATAGGGTCAAACCTTCCCTGATATGATAGTGGACTATACTTTTTGACATATCCTAATATCGTCATCGTCTGACTAGGAGGTGCTCTTTGTCGAGCTTGTGTCTCCTCTTAGGTTTTCCTTTGCGTTTCCCAAGCCATTTACCACATAATAGTAACCATGTCATGCATGAGTTGCTCTCCATCAATGGGAGCAGCTGTCGATGCTCCTCAGTGATCTCTCCTTGGTGGCATCTTTCTATATAGATGACAAAAAGACGCTTTAAAATCTAAAACATAAATATACCCGACCAATTCATTTTATACTCACACAACACCATGCTAAGTCATTTCATAAATAGCATGTTATACTAAATAAGTGAGCACATAAGCATATTCTATGTAATATGTACTTATCTTTAAATCTTGGATCACACCTCAATTTCATATGTCGATGCGTGATGCAACCCCACCTGTTGTCCAAAGGTCCTCAAACCCAGTAGCGTTGATACCAAGTTATCACACACCAATTTTTGACACCCGGTTAAGAGCGTGGGAGAAGGGGGTGATTAAGTCAAACACTCACATTATTAATCACAATGATCCCTCTAAATAATTCAATTGTGAAAACTATCATATGTACTTATTTACTTATGCATATACTCATCATTATCCATCACAATGGGCTCCACATTGGTTTATGTATCCATATATACTCATTCCTATTCCAAAGTTTAAGAAATTCAAATTCAGTTCAATTTTGGTCGGCTAAAACTTCCCTAGCTATACTAAAACTTGGCTTCAACTGACCTTCAAGTTCCCAATTCTATCAGTCGATTGGAGGAAAGCTTCAGCCAATCGAAAGGGAACTTTTGGCTAGCTGAAACCTTTCTCTAGTCCTCCGGAAAAGGTACCCCATTTACAAATGTTTAGGATCTCACACTTTTGGTCGACCACTGCAAAGACTAGGAGACCGAAAGTTCTAAAAGTGTCCAAAACCTATCTTTCTCAAGTCTAGATTCATTCCCTATATTCATACACTCATTCACAATTCTAAACATAAACAAAAACTCATACGATTACTCTTACGGATGCTAAGTGTTCGGTGTGCAAAACAGGATAAAATAATATGTAATATTGTCGTTGTTGTTTTACACCACGACCAAAAGATAATTTATAAATACCTACAAATACTCTACTAAAATTAGTAAAGTGGTAAGTAGGAGTCAAACCCACAGAGACTGCGTTTGGCTGAATTGTTAAGCCATCAAGACTTCATCTAATTCGATTTAAAAGAATTTGTTTTTGTGTTTTTGTGATAAAGTGCTGAAAATTAAATGACATAAAATAAAACATAAATTAAAGATAGAAGTTGGAGAGAGAGCTAGGGGTGGTTTCCACCACTAGCCATTCACATGTTCATAAGTGTAGCAAACTTGGGATTCATCAATTTAAATGCCTAACAATGTCATTAGGCTTGTGACCTCAATGACATATCAAAAGATTAATGTGTGTGTCCACCTATCATAACCCATCTTCAACAAGCATAGTTCTTCAACCTACCTAATTACCCTACTCTCTAAGTGAACCTACAACTAAATGCATCCAAACTACCTTATCTTGGCATGGGTTATACAAACAAACACCACACATACATTTAAAGTACCATTACTTAGCCATCATTTGCCCTTCTTGTGGAAGAAACAAATGTTGTGCATTCACATGAAAGAATCTACTCTAAGACAAGAATAAACTCAACATCAAATGAATATATAAAAGAGATGTATTAGTGTACATAATCACTAGGCTAAATAATCAACATTTAAATACAAATCCCAAATATGCTACAAAAATGAACAAGTTTACATGGCTAGGTGTTTCAATCACACCCTAGTAGAGGAGCTAGTTGGTCATGGCAGCCTTACACCCTTCCATTGATGGAGAAATTGAAGCTTCAAGGTCTGCATGAGCTTCCTCCTCCCTCTGCCGAGAGTCTCTCTGTGTATGCTGCTGTGTGTGAGAGCTCCTCTCCAAAATGGCCTCTTTTTGTGCTTTATGGCCTCTTTTTCCACCTTGGGGCCCACCATATATATATATATATCACTATATATATCTATTGCATTAATAAGGCCCCCAAGAGTCTTGTTCAAGTCAGACAATCCCCCTAAGTCGTGCAAAAAGGGGGATTTTGTTGCAAGTGGGAGAGCAGGTGAGCAAGTGGCCAAGTGGGCTCTGCAGCATCTCGATTGATCGAGATTGAATCTCGATTGATCAAGATTTCGATCAATCGAAATGAGATCTCGATCAATCGAGATTTCGATTAATCAAAATCAACATCTCGATTGATCGAGATGCCTTGGCTACATTTTCTGATTTCTTCTCTTAACTGCAGAAAGCTTCCAACTTTGCTCCATTTACTCCAATACCTGCAAAACATCAAAAACACAAAAATACCGTAAACATATCTCGGTAAACGCAAAAACGGAACTAACGTATGCAATAAAGAGGGTTCAAATGCATAGAATTGAACACTTATCACTAAGTCCATACATTTCACAAATTTTCTCCTAAGGCATTTCCATAGAACCTAAACATCCAAAAATATACATAGTATGATAAACGTATACAAGTTTCATCTCCAACATTCATTTCCACAATGTCGTAAATAAAGAGGTTCAAAAGATCCATCATTCATTCTTCCCAAAAGTCATACGTAAATGAATTCATTACACATTCACTTCTAAAAAATCCTATATAAGTTAAATGTGGCGATTACATTTAAAGTTCGTGTATAAAGGAAGGAACCAAATGTAAAAACAACACTCCTAACATAGTCAACATGCCACAAACTGGCATGGACCTCTATATACACAATGCAAAAGAAACTCAAGATCCACTCAAGCGCTGTATGCCTCGTCCTCCATGGTAGCTTTATTTGAAAAGAGTTTGGGGGAAGGGGGTGAGCATACAACTACACCCAGTAGGAATGATCCACCCGACTAGACCTTGACCCAGGTACCCATGCATGAATGCATAATAAAATCTCTATATAGCTACATGTCATGCTCCAATGGTTTTCATGTTCAAAATAATATCATTTTGGAAATCATACTTAATGTCACACGTTTCTAATGCACATAACAATTTATAAATGAACCACCTTCACAATTAAATGCACACTAGGTATACTTTGAAATCAATTCAACAGAGGACTTCTGTTTGTCACAATTCCATAGTGAAGGTCTTTTCAAAATCACATACTCTGCTTACGCTCTAGGGGTTGCTAACTCGACGGAAGCGATATCCGTTTAGCCAAGTTTTGGGTCTCGTACCCTAGGGCTCTGGGCCCTTATCAATTCTCACACATGCCCCAAAACTCACATATTTCTATATAATGTACATTTATCACAAAAATGCACATAAACCACGATTGTCATGAATTTCATCTAATGCATAATGTTTATCAAGTTAATGCATATAATCTAAAATTTCATCTAATGTATAACATTTATCAAATTAATGCATATAATCTCATATCAAGCTTCTCACAAATGTAATTTCACTCACTTCATGAAAATCACAACAATGAATTTTAAGAAATCTCATTTCATGCATTTATCTCACACAAGAGATCAATTTTCATTTATAACGCCAAAATGTATATCATAACTCGGCATGAACTCAACAATGGCATTTAAGACATGCATACTACATAACCTCAACCTAGATCACGCTAGAGGACTCTAATTCCACAATTAAGATCAATCTTTACATGAATGAATTCATAAAATTTTCATGTCATAGTTATGTGACCTATAGAATCAAAGTAGGGAAGAGATTCATACCCCTACCTCAAATTGAAGTCTTCTCTAGCTAAAGCCCAAGATTCCTCCAAATCCCACCTTGCCAAAAATTGACTTTGTTCGGTTCAAATTGACATCTTTAGGCCTAGGAACAAACTACCCTTCTTCAAGAACTTCCAAATGAAAGCCTAACATTTCCAAAATGTAAAGAGATGGGAGAGGGATGAAGCGGGAAAGTGAGAGAGAGATATTTTTTGTATCTAAATGGATGGGATCCTAGCTCTAGATCTTTATATCTTCATAGGGAGCGAAATGACCAAAATACCCCTGGGTCACTTAACATATCCTCCTGTGCTCCTCAAACAAAAAACTTTTAGATTCTCGGGCCAACCCGGATTGCGTCCCAGGGCCCGTAGACCCAAAATTCTTCCAAATGATCTCAAAACTTTTCAAAATCCTAGAACAACATATGTTTCCCACATTTAAAACATGCTTAAACATCATTTAAAATGCAATTAGGGAAAAATTGATGATTAAATGAAAATTGGTCAAAATTGGACCAGGTCTCTACAAGTGAAGTGGTAAAAAACTTACCTAATTTGATAGAGGAATCTTTGGGGAATCAATATTGCTAACAATAGCACGTGGAGCAGGAGAAGGATGCTTCAACTCATAAGTATTGTTAAGCCTATAGTGAAATATAGAATTGGCCTTCATCTTATGAATTGATATGGTACATCACAACTCCCCAAATGTATGCCCCTTATGCTTATCTGATGCAGAGAACCACTCCCACTTAGTTTTTGAATGTCAATTTGGACTTTCTCCAACAAAAATGCTAATTTTTTGTTTTCCCTAATGATTCTCTAATTGCATGATCTTCATACCATTGGAAGCCAAAAAGTTTCATAAATTCCCTCTCAAGGTTAGCTCTATCAAGATGCATCTACCACATATGGAAAGAATGCAAAAATAGAGTGTTCAAAATTTGTCATCGTCTCTATTCACAACCAAAAATGGCATGACACGTGGTACCAATTTGGTATTGACATGGTCAGAAAATTAGTAGATACGTGGTATTAATATTGGGCATCATATTTGATATAAGCATGTCTTTGAAGCTAAATGGAGCCATTTAGGTGCTGATAAGTTTCTAAAGATGTAGGACTCTTCTTGTAATGACCAACTAAAGTACAAAGATTGAAGATACGTGTTGATGGACTTTTGGTGGGCAAAGACTCTATTATTCATTATGCAAAGAAGTGTTTCAAGGAGTTCAATTGATACGTAATATATATATATATATATATATCGTCAATTTAAATTGAAGATGGACTCCTATAAGACTATGTGTATTAATGGGAAGATATTTGCTAAATTATAGACTTTGTGAAGGCTGAGGGCTACGATAGGCTGTTACGTGTAAGGCTACCTGTCTAGATAAGTCCAAATGTGACTTGGACTCTATGGAATTTCAGGGGAAGAGCTATATTAGTTTATTACATACATGATTAGTTATACATAAGTCATGTGGATGAGTTTGAATATGACTACAACTCTATGAAAGCTTAGGATAATACGCTATAAACAAGAGAACTTGAAGATAAGTTGCATGTCGATATGCATTATTTGTTTTTTTTTTTTTTGTATTTCTTTTATTTCCATTACTATCTTGTAACTTAGATTTAGGAAGTTAGTTATGTAATTTTTCTATAAATAAATGAAAGGAACTCTGTATTAAGGGTTCCACAACCACTTCACAAACATTGCATCATGTGCAATTCTTCTCAATCATAATATTCTCACAGAATATTGCTCTTATCTCTCCTACTCTACATCTCCCTTATACTTGCTTGCTCCCTACCTCCTTTGATCAGTCTATCTGTCTCCATCTCTCTCACTTTCTATCTCCCTCTTTCTACCTCCCTCCTTACTATGATTCAATCTCACAATTCTTTGTGTATTCTAAAGTCCTCTTCATTGAAGCAAAAAAAAACTTAATAGAGAGTTTGGTGTTTTCTCTTCCTAACTAATTGCCTGATCCAACACCATACTCAAAAGAGGTACTGTGTTCAACCAACTGATTTTTCTCTTGAACTGATTTAACGGCTCTGACATGCCCGCACACACGCTAACAATACAATCGGCCTGCTGTCAATTAATTGATCGAACAGTCATAGAACATTATGATGAACAAAATCTCACACTCAATTAGAGCCAAACTTCTATCCAAGCACATCAGATCTAAGCTTGAAACGTATAGATGTTTCATGGAATGGAACATCCCACCATTCCCTCCAGCGACTCGGCATCCTCCTCATCTTCTACTGGATTAGTTCCTGTGGGTGGAGATTCATGATTTCATGGCAATCAGTTGATTTTTCTTATGTGGTAGTAGGATAAACGAATAGGAGTACATGCTCGAATTAGGGTCAATTAATCGCAAAGACGTCTTAGTTTGAGTTCCAGTCTCTATGATTGGTCCCAACAAATGGGCCATTTTTTCTCAGTAATAGGTTTATAGGCTCTGCTTGTTTTCTATTCATTGTGTCTTCTTAAATCCACTAGGCCATGGCCCACTTTTACCTATCCTTAAAAATTTCTAGTTTGTTTGAGAGTTTGAGGATATTAACAAGTAATTTCCGGTGGATGCAATTACATATATCAGAGGATGCCTTTGTCTTGTAAATGGTAAAAATTAACCTATCCATTTCAACACCTTACAATGGCTAGACCAACAATTTTTTCAAAAGCAAGGTGATACAAGGTTGTCAAATAATTTTTGAATTGTCATAACTACCGACCTTTTGGAAAATAAAAACAAAAAGACTGAAAGTCTTATATATCTATACTACTATTAAAAGTACGAAATGATCTTTTAGTTTTAGTACACTATTTTTTTATTTTTAAATTAAAAAAATATAATTACCCAAGCAAAACCCTTCCATTTTTTATTTTGAAATTTAAAAATCGAATTACCCAAACAAAATCTTTTCTCTTTATTTCTAATTTCTAAGTTTCAAAAAGTAAAACCCTTTCCTTTTTATTTTCAAATTAAAAAAATAGAATTACTCAAGCAAAACCCTAAAAACCTAAAATCACTCTTCCTCTTGGCTACGGCTCTCCAAAAATAGAATTACTCATGCAAAACCCTTTCTCAAGGAAAAACCTTTCCTTTTATTTCTAAATTTTAAAAAATAGAATTATAACTACAAAACCCTAAATACCTATAAAATCACTCTTCCTCTCTGCTACGGCTCTTCATTCTCCCTCCCGGCTCTCATCAACACGACTCTCAGCTTCCTCTCGAATCTCATCAACAACTGTTTGATTCGGTTTCGTCTTGGCATACATGTGAGTTCTTTTCTTTGACTTCCTTTTTTTTTTCCTACTCATTGTTTGCTATTAGCTTTTGAAATAAAAAATTTTTAACAAAAAATTACATATGTAATGAGTCATGTTATCGAATTGAATATCTTATTAATAAATCAAATATAAATTTAATCATAAATAATCAGTCTATAACATATTATTCCAATAATTTATTATGCTTTGATAGGTTTGAAGAAAACATAAATGACAAAGACATAAATACTCTAATTTCAAGTTCAAAATATCAATTATTCGAAGACGCTCAAAAACTTCCACTTGAGGACATAATTGGAAAATCTGCAATGCCATTCAAAGTATTAAATTATTATTATTATTTTTTTATATATATTTATTTAATTTTTCTTTATTATATCACATGTTTATAATTAATTTCTGTTAAAAAATTATATTTTGTCACTCAACTTGCAGAAAACATATTTCTTTTTGAAGCAAGAATTACAGAGATTAAAAATGCATTCGAAACATGGTACAATGCATGTAAGCAATACAAGAAGAAAATTGAAGTACGAAAGGATGGACTCAGTTGTACTAATTGCAAAATAAAAAACACTAAATGCTTTCAAAGGTATTATTATATCTGTAAACATTCTATTTTTAAAAGAAAATTATAATATGACAAATATATCATTCTTTATTATTATGTATCAATGACGTATACTCATTTATGCAAATTTATAATGCAATTTTGAGTCAAAGATATAACAAATAATGCATATCTAATAATATTTAATGATTCTCAATCATTAATAAATTGTTCACTAGATGAGCTACTACAGTTAAAAATTCAAGTAATACTTTTTTCCTCTCTCATAAAATTTGTGGATAAAACAATTCATTTGAAATGTATTAATATTACTAAAATAAATTTGTTTTTTTTTTTGTAGGACGCAGAGATGAATTAATTTTATGATAAAGTGACAAGTTGCAAAGGAAAATTGTTTCTTTTTATGAACAAGATAGATAATAGTATAAATGACGTAGTCAAAAATAATTTTGTGGTGGCAACTATCAAAGAAATTTCACTTGAAAATAATTTATTTGAAGAAGAACTCAGAAATATTAAAAGAATAAAGTGTTGAGAATTTTTAAAAGAATAGTAATAGATTGTTCAAGAATGGGTAGAATTTTATCTTTTAATTTCTTATAGTTTGTACTTGATTCCTTCCATTTGAATAATAATTAACTTATAATTTTTTTTTTTCAACAAGTGAGTTTATATTACCAAGGTTACATAATAGAAATAGTTTTGAGTGTTTTAATAATGTGTTTGGATGTATTATAATAGTTTTGAATATTTTGGGTGTTATAATAAAATTTTAATTTATTTTTAATCAATGTGCACCACACGTGCTTTAAACTAGTATATATATATATATATATATATATATATATATATATATACACTAGCGTATTGCCTGTGCCTACGGCACTAAAAAAAAAAGGTTTATTGGACTGAAATAGAAACTGATTTTATATAATCAACGTGTCAATAAAAAAATATTAACAAAACACTAAATTTTCTTCACTACCGAAAAGAATATCCTTGCGTCAATAAGAATGTACTCCGCCTTCAGAAAAGGACTATGTACAACAATTTACAAAATATATAACAGTGTATTATATTAACATTATGTAAAAAATAAAAATTTAGAGTACACATAAAATTGAATTACCTCATTACATCCCCAATTATGTAGTGAAGATGAATTGATATATCGGACTTTTCTGGCAACAGCATCCCAGTCCTACAAAGTTATATTGGATAACACACTTTGATTAGAACATTATAATAAAATTTCTAGGTAGACAATAATTATTGTAGAATGCAGACTGTCGTCTGGAAGAAGGATACTTATACGTTCAGAACTGGTGCATCTAGATAGTACAACATATAACTGCCCATGACTAAATACTGGTGTGCGCAAATCAACCCCAACAAATTGAATAGACTGTCCTTGAGATTTATTTATGGTCATTGCATAGGCCAGTTGAACAGGAAATTGACATCTTGTCATTTTAATGGGCAATTCTCAAGAGGATGGAGTCAAGGATATTCTTGGAATAAAGACAAAATTACCACATTTATCTCCCGTTAGAATCTGTGCTTCAATTACGCGATGTGCACACTTGATAACCTTCAGTCATGTGCCATTGCATAGGAAATACATTTAATGTAACATTATTGATAGTACAAACATCATCATTTCAGGCAGAAAGAATTGTACGCTCATTTAAAAAAATTGTTGTAACTGTATTCGCAACACTCAACCCTGGATAAACTGCACATAGTAAGTCATCTAAATTCCTGCACTTTCATATTGTCTGCGGAAGTTCTATATTTTCTTGTGGGTTTGATCTAATCTAAACAAAAAATTTTTTGTTAAGGTGGGATGTCAAAAAATAACACGCTCCTAAAATTATTAACAACTTGTATATTTTTAAAAATATTACCTCCGCCAAGAAATTTGAAAAGTCTGCATTTGTAGTGTCTGTGCTATTCAGGTGCATGTTCAAATTCAAAATTAGAACGTGTACTTGATTCCAGAGTTTGGAGCGTGTTAAAGTTACGCCCACAATTTCCTCACGGGTTCTCTTTTGTATAACTGGTAATATCTTCCTGAAATCTTTGCCAAGAACAATAGTAATACCCCCAAATGGCTTCTCATTATCGTAGATATCCTAAAGAGTGCGATCAACAGCTTCCACACAATACCTATGTTCTATAGGGACTTCATCCCAAATTATTAGTTTTGCTTCCCTAAACAACTCTGTATGCAACGATTATTTTGTAAACCCACAAATTGAATTTTCCAACACATTTAGTAGAATGCAGAATGTAGAATGTGCAGTACGACCCACTATCAATAACAGAGAAGCAATACCAAATGAAGCAACAGTGATAACAATGAGTCCAAGGTTGCAACATTTTGTTGCAATTGTATTATACAAAAATGTCTTTCTTGTTCCAGCACCACCACTTAAGAAAAATGTTGTCCCTTCATTTTTGAGAACTGAAGAAGTAATTGCACTATAAGCAGCACGTTGTCCATCATTCAGGTGGTCAACATTAAATTGAACATCTGATTGTTGTGCCTCGACTTAAAGTTGATGACGTTCCCAAATAAGTCTATTTCCAACTATCATACTCCAATTGCCAGTTGGCAGTGGCATTGGTGGAAAGTCAGTTAAAATCTTACCAGATTCCTTTAGTAGCTGATTCAGAAGATACAAACCATAATCCGTGATTTGAGACTCAATTGGATTGGGAATCGCAAAGTCTTAAAAAATTATGCAAGCAAGATCATCACACATGTGCATTGAAAATTTATTCCATAACATATGTGGTTGTAGTGGGGAGCAGTGTGTCAAAATAACACAGAACAAACTTCTCAACTGACGTCCATTTTTTTATAGTTGCTGCTTCATCAAGGCAATGCGCCCATTCTTCATCATCTTCTAGAAGTCCCCTTTCAACACATGTAGATTTGAATGTTTCGTGCAATATATTGTTGACGGTCTTTAAACATTCAAAAGATCGCGGTCCTTTAACAACAGTAAGTAGCAAACGCAAGTAAAATCTCTCACCTTCATTGGGGTTAGCAAAGTACATTCTACCAATTGCAAATCCCCTCTGTCTTTTTGTCCACCTCTTTTCTTGAATGTGCCATACATAATGTTGGAAAAATTCTTAATAAGTAAATTCATGGGCATCTGCATTGGTAGCACAGCACGCAAAAAAACTAGTAAGAGTTGACACTTCAGCCTTAAGCACGCTCCATGACCTTATGTATTGAATCAGCTTGATTGTAAACAACTTGATGTTCATCTGGTAAATGAATTTTTAATCTCACAACATTTTGAAGTTTCTCATGCAATAGATTGCTAAATATTCGCCAAGCAGCTTCTGTCGACTCGATGTACCTTGCATCAAGGTATTGCTGAATCTCATCTACGCCGCCCAAAGTCATTGTTGTGCGATCATGGCCCTTGTAAATATACTTGTGAATATATTTTACCCATCTCAATCCCGCAAAAACTTTCACATTGATATGACAGTAAACATTCTGGATAAATACGAATTATATGGCACAACATCTCTATTATCAACATCACGTCCCCTCACAGAATAAACGCGACCATCATTGTGTCGTCGATATAGCGGGTAACCATCTTGGTCCATACTTGTTTATTCTGAAAACTGTTTAGGGTACCTTTTAGTGCATTTACCATTTTCCATACACGATGCGTGTGGATTTCAAGTACCACACGATCCATGAACCATATAACTCTCGATACTTTCAAAAAGTGTGGGATCTTCATTTGGATATGGAAATTCAGATGACACAATTTTATCCACCTGTGCACATGTTCAAATTTTGCTTTGGCCTTCAAGGAATATAAAGAAATCCATGTACGGCAACCCCCATTTTTGAAATTCAATTATGAAGACATGACCAACTTTTTTGCCAAACACCTTCTTATTATCTAAATCCTTCATTAGAGCGAGTTGTTTCAATTCAAAAACACGGGCAACTAAATCAGGATGATCAGTGGCCTGTTGATGTGGTAATAAAGCTGAAGTAATTTTATGTCAGTTAGGATTTGCAATCATTGGAAAGAATATATCTGGATGTTGATTATACCGAGTAATTGCCATTGAATCTTGAAAGATCTCAAACATATGTCTTGGACTACCCTTGAATGAAGAAGACAAAACTATTCATTGCCCAACTTGATGTGGTTCAAATCCATCTACAGAAATATTTGTCAAACCCTAGTAGAGTTCCCGATGGAGTTTTGGCTGATTTAACTTGTAGTACATCAGTTAATTTCGCTCAGTAGCAGCCCATGCATCTATAATGAACTCCTAAAATAATTTTCCATCCCTTAAAATAATTGAGTACTTAGAAGAGCATTCAAACAAATGATAAGCATAGAACTGTAACTGGGTAAGTCTATTAGTTGTATGTCTCCCATCTAGGATGTTCCACTATTTTAACTCAGGTTCCCATCCAAGCTCACCGTAAGGGAACAACAAAACATAATGCAAAGATAAATAAGTAGGGTGACATTCACTAATTTGCATCAATTCATTATTTCCTCTTAAGCACACAACAATATCTCTCATTCCACTGACTTGAGTTCCATCTCCTAGCAATATAACTGTAACCTCATTTGTTGTCGACAGATTATACCTACGTCGAACTACTGTTGAAGATAGAGAGTAATGAAGATAGGCAGGTATATTTTGATCTCCTGAATTCAATTGCTCTAGTATTGCAAATGTTTGACGGAATTTTTTTAAAAATGCGTTATACTGGAACAAATTTTTTTGAATATCTTTGAGAACATCTCTCCTCAGATGCGAATTTTTACGACTACGAATGTCTAAAGCCACTTCAGGGTCATAAATGTACAACTGAGCAAAACTTGCTTCCTGTCCTGATTAGGGTAAAAGCGTCCCTGTACGATGTCGCAGTTCTCCATGAATGGTGAATGATGTTGGACCCCTGCCACTAAGAAATGTTATCCATTTGAACACCCAGACTTGTAAATGCATTAGCTACATTATATTCCCGAGTATAACGACAGAATGATTTTGATATATCATCATCACTGTTGTATAATGATGCAAGTTCTGGAGGGGGTGTAAGCAAGGCCAGTAATTGAATCTTTCCTTGCAGACAACATGTTCCAAAAAGAGGATGCTCGCAAGATGAGTTTTTTAATTTTTCATCCATCCAGTGTAAGGCTTTACAATAAGGACATGCTACATTCATGTTAGCCAAAGAATGCCAACCAATATTATGTTTATACCGAACATTGACCGTTGTATTGGCACATGTGTTTTGTAATTAAACACTTAGATGATCATTTTGAATGATATTTGATTCATTTAATTCCTGGTCTAAGAACATACACTGAGGCCGACGCCGACGCCGAGGCAAACCAGGAAAAAAATTTTAGGAGAAAGATCAAAAGACACTTATAATTGAGGTGGTGCTTGCATATTAGATGTCACATTCGCCAATGTTATCGGAGTTCTTTGTAGAGGAATAATAGAATGCAACTCATGAGGTGTTGATATGGTAGTTACAGAAGATGGCACCACAGAATGTGCTAACGTAGCTTTTGAGACATTTGGAATAGGTTCCCATAAGATGTCAATTAACTGTTAAAATAATTGTAAATGTTGGTTTTAGCATTCTATACTAAATATTTTAAAAAAGTGACAATATGATAATTACATAAACTAAATATAACATAAGCAAAAGGTCCCTAAAATATGGTAATTGTTAAAAATACATAAAATAAAATAAAATAATATTTACATGTGTATAATAAACAAAACAAAATTAATGATAAAAAACACACCCCCACTTTTTCCTTTCCCTTGCGCGAAGTGCAAGCCTCTGAATGTTTCCTGGCCACCTAAAAATTATTAAAAGACTGAGTATGAAAAAAAAAATTAATTAAAATTATAACAAATAAAGAAATGTAATGAGTAGACCCACCTTCGCAACTCTAATGATATTGAGCTCACGTTCATCATGAATAACAATAGAATAATTTTTTTTAGTTTAATAAATGGAGAAATAAACTTAAATTTGACATTGTTACTATTCAATTAAATAAAAAGATACATGAAAGTTAATTAAAATTATACGTTCAGATTATAAGTATAGATAAATCCATTAAATAAAAATAAAAAGAGACAGAGAAAGCAAATTAAAGCTAAAAGCACCATTCGTAACCAAAGAAAAAAATAGATGATTAATTAAAATCTATTGGTCAAAAATAGACATAAATAGATGATTAATTAAAATCTATTGGTCAAAAATAGACATTTGCATGGTTTTATATTTTTCACATAACATTGGGCCCAATCCCATGAAACTATGTCATTCTAAACCTCAATTTGCTAGTGTAGCAATAAATTTCCAAATGTAATTAATTACCAAATGTAAATGAAAAGGATCCTTCTTTTCTTCTATTCATATTTTCATAACGTGCCATGTTTTGTCATAACTATTATAACATTATTTTCATATTTTCACATCCATTTAAACTACTCATTTAACATCCAAAGTCTTTTCGCTATTGTCCGGTGAGTTTAACATTTATAATATTCTATTTACACCAATTTAGTTTAATATTTAGTGATGTACTATTTTATAATATTCTATTTACACCAATTTATACGAATAATTAAGACAATCAAACATCAAGACTCTTTAATTGAATTTTTGTTTTTGCGAGTACAAAAATAAAGCATGTTAGTACGCTACTGGACATATGTACTTATATTTCATTAAGCTCCGAAAATAAGCTTCAATAGTAAAGGTGAGTTTTTGGTAATTGAAAGGATGAAGCAAAAGAGCACAAATTATAAAAAGAAAATTAACAATAAAATATTTAATTAGACCAATTACTTATAATTAGACCATCAAAAGAGCAGAAATCCTGTAGTATACTACAGACATTAAATTAAAGGGTAAAATGCTCTAACACCCCCCAGGTTTTCGTTTATTACCCACGGAGAATACTTGTGTCTTTGACTGAGGTCAACCTCCCCCAACTTTCGTAAACCATACCCTGACATCCCCAGTCAGAGTTAACACCCGTTAAAAAATGACGGTTCAAATGATTTTACCAATTTACCCTCTTATTTTTAATAATTTTATAATTGAACTTGCTGACGTAATCGATGACGTAGACCCCTCCTATACGAAATGTCCTAAATACCCTTGATTAACATTACCCATCTTCTTCTTCCCTCAAACTCACGCTACCGCCACAGTCACGACCAAATTTCTGCAACTCCTAACCCAAATCACCACCATTATCAAGAAAGCACTCCATGTCACCACCATTTTGATTTTATCTTAGTGACCATCATGGGTGATTCTGTAACTTCCAATTCAATGGTGGATGAAGAAATGAGGGAAATAAATGAGTTAGCCAAGAAATGAGGTTAACCCACTTCTCCTCTATCCCGTCCTAGGTCATACTCCGGTGTGTCCACAGAAGAGGAAATCGCAATGCATCTTGCTCAGCAGGCGTAGCTTGGAGTAGGAGTGTCACGGGGGGCTACGGGGGTGCGCCAGAGACCATCATGGGTGATTCTACAACTTCCAATTCAATGGTGGATGAAGAAATGAGGGAAATAAATGAGTCAGCCAAGAAATGAGGTTAACCCACTTCCCCTGTATTTGCTATCAATTCTTCTGTAGACGCTTGAAGAAATGAGCAAAAGACCTTCCCATGGCGCTGAAGTGAAGAAAGCTCAATAAAGATACACGAATACAATGCGGGGGCATATCATAAATGAGACCGCTCATCATTTCATAAAACATATATGCTTGAAGAAAGCCCAACCCTGATTCATAATTGGTGAGCTCGGTGTGCGCCAGTGATGAACTAAAATTAGGGTTAGGGTTTGAAGAGTAGAAAGGGGTAAGAGGAGAATCTGTGCTTGTGTGTGTGAGAGAGAGAAAACGAATAGATGGTCGTGGGAAGTAGAAAGAGAGGTTGTGGGTTGTGGCGGCAGTGGAAGAGATTGTGGGGTGTGGCAGCGGTGGAAGGTCGTGGTTATAGCGGTGGGTAGTGTGTGTATATATCTATATATATTACCTTTCTATATATATATAACAGAAAACACGTAATATATATATATATATATATATATATATATATATATTACCTTTCTATATATATATAATAGAAACCATATAATATATATATATTACCTTTCTATATATATATAACAGAAAACATATATAATATATATAAATTACAGAATCCCTAAATCTATATAATTTTTTTTTTGCCAATATACTGGTTTATCAATAAATTATATATATAAAGCTACTGAATATAGTATATATGAAGTTATATATTTTTTAATTTTAAATTATGTTTTTAATTGATAAATTTTATTATGTATGATTATATAATTTGATTTTAATATTAATTAATGTATTTAGTATTAATTAAAAATATTTATTAAAGCAAATGGGTGAGATTTAAGTAAGATGCAAAAAGGGTATAAATGTTTAACTAATTGAGGGTAAAATTGTACATTCAAACAGGAATGATAGTTTTGGCATTTTAACTTTTCAAATTAGTTGACTTGATAGTCAACTAACATTTGGGGTGCTAGGGTATAGTTTATGAAACCTGGAAGAGGTTGACCTCAGTCAAAGGCACAAGTATTTTCCGTAGGTAATAAACAGAAACCTGGGGGGGTGTTAGAGCATTTTACCCTAAATTAAAACAAAAAATGCATGTAACACATACATCACATTTTAAATGTCCAAACACTTTACTTACATAATGTGAGTGTAAAAGAAGTAATACATGCATATATTTTTTGGTGGGTTACAAACATCTCTAACACATTTAAAAGACATCACCCAAAAAAAAAAACTCAATCTCTTCTCCTTCCTTCTAATTAAAAAACTAATCTAAATTGTGTTCATGAAGAATTCTCAAAAATATAATACTATGAGGAGAAGCATAGCACCTTATACATCTATAAAATCATTTGACTTATTTAAGTTTTTATTTTTTATTTTTGTGGCAAGTGTATAGATGAGTTTTTGATAATTGAAAAGATGAAGCAAAATTCCTTCTTATTTTTGTCTCTCAAATTACTGTAAAGAACCCATAACTGCCCAATTTCATTCTGAAATCCTACCATACTAAAGCCTAATCAACACAAACCTTTTCCTTGTCTTTAACCCTTTTTTTAACACCAAAAACCCTCAAGTACCTGTTGTCCAGAATCTTAAATTTATTTAATTAGTTACAAGTATATTACTTAAATGTATAAGCGGTTTATGAACAATACTGAAATTTACTGATTTCATGTATTCACTTTTATACATCAAAAGAGCACAAATTCTGAAAAGAAAATTAACAATAATTTTTTTTAACATCAAAATAGCACATATATCACTTTTTAAATGTCCAGTCACTTTACTTACATAATGTCAGTGTAAAAGAAGTAATACATGCATATATTTTTTGGTGGGTTACATCTCTAACACATTTAAAAGACTTCACCCAAAAAACAAAAAATCAATCTCTTCTCCTTCCTTCTAATTAAAAAACTAATATGAATTGTGTTCATGAAGAATTCTCAAAAAAATATATATTAGTGTCCACTATATATCTTCTTTCCAATTTGATTTTTCCTATTTTTTCTTGATTTCATTACAAACCCAAGAAGGTTAACTTAAGCTAATTAAAGCATAAATGCAATAAGTTTTCGTACCTCCTTTCTTTTAATCATCAACTTTGAATCACTTGAATTAAAAAACTAATCACTTGATAACCCTTATGGAGTTGATAAAAAGGAACTACAGAATAATTTTTATGGGTGTCTACGGGTACATATTGATTATGAAGACCAGTTAATGTAAGTAAAGTGACTGGACAAAGTATTGAATCTGTTTACATAATGTGAATGTCATTTTCAACCAATAGAAAGATGTAGAGCAAAGTATTTCTTCCACACTCAAAGTCAAGCAAACAACGTCTAGCTATAACCATACCTTGGTTGAAAAATGACTGTCGCTGGGGACACTGGAGTTGCAGGGGTAGGAGATCGAGTGGGTGCAGTGGTCACCGGAGGTGGTGTGTACTGGAGGGATGGTGGAGGCACAGGAGTTGCAGCAGCAGGGGATCTCATAGCCACAACGCTGACCTGATGTGGTGTGTGCTGGAGGGAGCTCATGTGCGAGAGAGAGAGAGAGAAAAAGTGAGTGTGAGAGAGAAGAAGAAGAGGATGCGTGACATAGAGCAAAAGAAGGGGATAGAGTGAGAGAGAAGGAATGCGGAGTTGCAGTTAGACAATTGACAATCATATATCCATTTATACATATATTATTATACATATTTTGTTCCCTTTCTTTTCTCACTCGTGCTTGCCAGCCCACACTAACCCACATATTATAAATATTTTTTTCCCTCTCTTTCTTACTTATGCTTGCTAGCCAACAATAACCAATATATTAAATGTATAAATATAAACAGTGAGAGTAACCAGATTAACTCCATACACAACCAACTAACCAGATTAACCTGTGAGAGTAACCAGATATAATATATAAATAATAAATAAAATAAATAATATACATAACCAAGCTAAGCAACCAGCAAGAATGAATCCAAATAATATCCACAACCAAGCTAAGCAACTAGCAAGAATGAATCTAAATAATATACACAATCAAGCTATGCAACCAGCAAGAATGAATCCATACAACATACAACCTATCCCTACAGCACACACCACCTCCAGTTTGGTTTTGGAATGAAAGAATGAATCAAAATTATACACACACAACCCAAAATCAGAGACGCAAGTGACGTGGGGAAGAAAGGGACGGACCCCTACAATGACCTTCACAATAAATTATGACAACAATTGAGACTCACCTTTACAATAGGAGATTTAGATCGACATGACAGCATCGCCGTCGTCGTAGAATCGGTGTGTCCATAGCTTCAAGAACAATGCCGGCTCCAACAGCTGTTGGAGGTGTGTCGAGAACCACGCCGGACAGCTTCTTCTTGTGAGCAAGGGTTTTTCTTCCAAACTGTCCAATAGCCGCGATAACGTTGTTGGCATCATCCGTGGTGGAGTTCACTACGTCAGCCCACCCCACGGATCTCTCCAGCGACCCACCCCTCTGGCAGTCCAACGACCGTGACAGCGCCACCCTTGTCGTCGATGGTGGATCCAGCGGCCGCGACAACCCCACCGTCGTCGTCCGTGGTGGATCCAGTGGCCCACCCCATGGATCTCTCACCCCACAGATGACCCACCCCTCTAGCGGCAAGGATGATCTAGCTGACAACGCCGCCGTCGTTGCCACGGATCTAGTGTGAAAGTCAGACGGTGAAGAGTAAAGAGAAAAATGAGAGAGAGATAGGGATAGAGAGAGATAGAGATAGAAAGAGATCCGATGTGATAAAACTGGAGAGAGAAATAAAAAGAGAGAAAAGAATAAAAATATAGAAAATAGTGGGTTGGATTAATCATAACCATTGATTGAAGATTAAGAGAATAATTTTAGACCGAAGATAGGTGTAGATATTTTGAAACGTTAGATTGATTTTTTAAGCATTTGTGACCGTTAGATGATTATTTTTTTTTTGGGGGAAATTCAAACACAAAGGTAAAATATTATATAGATGGTTAAGTGTTAAAAAAACTCTTGCTATATATAGAATGTGCAAATATCTCCTCATCTCCAATGTACAATTAATTCCTTACATTTTTTAATTTGTGCAAATAAAAAAAATTGTATAAATTGAAATGTTTAGAATACCCTTACAACCAAAAAAATAATTAATGAAAAAGCAAAATATCCAAAAAAGGAAAAAAACAAAGACATCTCCTTAAACGAGGTTGTTACATTTTCTCTCTCTAAAACATCTCTCTCCCCCAGTCTCCCTCTAAAATTGCTCTTCCTGCTCTGCTATATGCTCTCCTATACTCTCCTCTCTCATTGTGTAGCTAAAGAACCCAAATTAGTATACAACGTTATGCTCCAATGGAACCCATAAACACACTGCAAGGGTGTATATATATTGTTTTGGATCATTCTTGTGATTCTATGACGGGAATGCAAATTTGAAACAAGCATAGATGGATGCAATCTAGTAGAATTAGGGTTTGCAATTTGAACAGACAATTGTAAAGTTTAAGTATACTGATTGGAAATATAGAAGTTTGCTTTATTTAATGGATTTGCTTTGTTTCACGGATGAACAGTCCAAGGTCAGTCTATCTCTTATTTTTTTTGCAATTTTATCATTTTTCCTTTTTAGGAAATTTATGCTATGTTTTTCTATTTTCCTTGATATCGATTGGTGCTTTTTAGGGAAAACAAAATTATGAGAACTTTATCAAAAAATATACATTCTTTTCATATTTCCAAAAGTTTTTTTTCATTATAAAATTTTCAATTTTGTGCATTGCTAGATCTGATCTTGTCTGTCAAATTATTCAAGATGCTTTTCTATCAAGCTTACTCCTCTAATTTGGTCATCTACTCTTTTTTGGTCTCATATTAGCGGCCGTAATAATTGATAATCAGAGTAGACCATTTCACTTAGCTTTACGATTGTTCACTTACTCAATTGTGTATATATATAAATTTATATGTATGTATATATATACATACCCAGATGGAAGATAAATATAATCTAAGAGTATCGATGATGTGGCACTCCCAATTAGGCATAGACTCACATTAGGGCCACTGGGGGCATCCGCCCTCACTCAATATTTTTTTAAAAGTATTATATACTTATATTTTTAGTATTATATACTTCTATATGAGACCTTGCCCCCCCCCCCCCTAAAATTAAAAAAAACTCACTAGGCCCCCCTTCATAATTTTTTAAAATCTCTCTCCATTTTTCACTCTCTTTTTCTCTTTTTGTCCCTATAGAGACCGTGACCAATTTTGGTTTGTTTGCATTTTATGCATTATAATTGCCATAAATTCATTTTGAATGTTATTAAAAATATTTGAAGTGTGAGTAACATATTTGGAAAGTTTTATTGAGGTATTGGAAAGCTTTCGGAACATTTTGGAAAGTTTAACTTTTTGGTCAAATAGTGGCCCGTGATGCGGTCCAGGTGGGCACGGGAATCCGAAAAATAATTATTTTTAGTTTTAAACCAAATGAAATGTTTAGAGTTAAGAAACTGATTTCAAGACTGTAGGAGCTTTTGAAATAAAAAAAACTGAGGTCGGGAGGGTATATCAAATGGCTAGGGGGCATTTTAATCATTTGGCGCCCCTGATATTATAAATATCTAGGGTTGGAATATTCCAGTCATTCTCACGGCACTTTCTCTCTTTATATTTCTCCCAACTTCATCCCTCCACCTTCTCTCTACATTTCAGAGTGCAGTTTGTATTCAGAATTCACTGAAGAAGGAAAATGTATAAAGCTCGCTAAGGGCTCCGATTTGAACCAAACAATTTTGTATTTATGAAAGGTAGACCTTAGTAGAATTCTTGAAGATTACTTGAAAAGCCTTCAAAATTGAGGTAGGGTTTCGGGTGAAATGGTGAGGTGTAAGGCGTGTTTGTATGCATATAAAGGGTGAGAGGGATTCAGATGTGATGTTTTCTCTTTCTTCTGTGATTCTTATGTGCAAGTTGATGTACCTTGTGATATGTGTACCATGAGGGGCTAGTATGTGAAATGCGTTAAGTTGAGAGCATGAATACCTATATGCTAGCTTTTGTGTGCATATGTGATTATGTGCAATATTGAACATGTATGTGATTATGTGTTGAGGATATAATGTGAAATGCATGCTAATTATAGGTAGCAACTGTATGCATTTGATGAAGCATGAACAATATGTGCTAAATTGAGGAATTGTAGACATATGTGAATAATATGCAAGTTTTGACATATATGTAATTATATGTGTTTATGTGGTGAGAAATGCATGTTATCTATCTCTAGAACTAGCTTGTGCATTTGAGGGGCATGCTAATGATATGCTTGATTTTATATGTTCAAAATGTATATATATGGGGTAATTGTGAGGAAACGAGGAAAATGGACTGTGCATGGAATATTGGAGTTGCCCCACCATGCTATGTATTACCTTATGAGGTATGACTGTCGGAGTGGCCCAATCATACCAAGGTTAAGGCCTAAAGTCATATTATATCCATATTTGGTGACTGTTAGACTTGTCTAATCACCTTGTGGCAAATGAAAATATTGCCAAGAAGTATGATACTGTTGGAGTTATCCAAGTCATACGGATGTTATTGGAAATGTCTATGGTCACATGATCTATCGGAGCAATCCAAATCATGTTGGGATATCGATTGAGGTTTGAGAGAGAGAGAAATTATATCCTTATGCTTATGTGATCATATGTTGAGCATGATCTATGTTTTAATGCATTTTTCTTAATATGCATTACATGAATGAATATATGAATGTTGAAAGTGACATGTAGTGTAATGACATACATTCATATAGGTCGATGTCAAGTCGGCACCTAGGTGGGTTAGAGCCGTTGAGTTGCTCACCCCTTTTTTCCCTAAACTATTTTTAGATAAGGTATCCATGACGGACGGGACTTGAGTGGCTCAATTAGAGCTTCATATAGAATTTTTGCTTCATTTTGGATATTTTTGTATTTGACTATCCATGTCGACTTGTGGCATGAAACTTTGTAGTAATTTTGGTTAAATTTGGACAATATCTAACTTGCTTGTATTTGGACTACGTTATGTAAGGATGTTGAGAAGGACATGTAAATTATAAACTTGTTTATGAAATGGATGGTAGGTACATTTTGATGAGATGTATGAATCAAATGTGTGTTTTGGAACATATAATTTGAGTTGAACTCCTTAGGCTTTTGAGCTTATAATGTAATTCTCTTGAGGTTGTGAACTTGAAGGATTACATGTGTGAGATGTATGATATGGATGGAATCTATGATTTGACATGTAAGAATGAAGAAATTATGTTTCATTTATATGTTGGATAATGTATAGATGGTTATATATGGACTTGAGAAGTATTAGGATGTGATTTGGATGGGGTTAATTTAGACACCAAATAGGAGGTTTCATAGCAGGTGAGGAAGTTTCAAACGCCTGAAACTATGACCCCAGCCATTTAGAAGTTTTTGAGACTTTAAACCTTTGATTTGGCATGAAGCTAGATGTCTAAAAGCAATTTCAGAGTTTCAGACATCTAAAAAAAGTTTCAGATGCCTTAACCAATTTTCAGACACCTAAAAATTTATGTGTGCTACTGCTCGATGTCATAACTTTGACAAGGCATAATTTTTTTGTTAGAACTTCAATTGAGGTGATTCTTTGTTTGAAATTGAGTAATTTTGAATTCTCTTTCCATTGGAATAAGTTTCAGTTCAGTATTACAACTACACAAATATTTGAGTGTTAGACTTAAGGGATTTATGTGTGTGAATCAGTTTTCACCTCCATTTTCGGGAGTCAGGAATCAGGACGCGACAACTTGGTATCAGAGCATGATATCAGAGGGTAATTGTGATTAGGAGTGTGAGTGTGTAACCTAATCACCCTCAGTTTTTGGAAGTCGGGAATCAGGGTGTGACAGTCCATCTCTGTCTCCTCTCTCTATCTCTCTATATCTATAAAAACAATTTTAAAATAATAAATTAATTTAAAATAATAAAGTAAATGTTGTTTTCAAAAATTATTAATAAATAAAGTAAATGTTATTATTGTGATTGGAAAGGGTATTTTGTTTTACCAAAATAATTCTTGTCCAATTCTTAATAAACCACTCGCAATAGCACGAATCTTTGTAAGATAAAGCTCTTGTGAAGGTGTCGATCCCACAGAGAATGTGATTAAATTAGTCTCATTTGATTCATTGAAAGAGAGGTTGATATTTTTTGTATTTGTTTAACATAAAATAAATGGCACTAGTTATAATTTAAATTGATAAATAAAAGAGAGACTAGGGTATTGATTTCACCACTAGCCTCACATCAATGGAAGAATGTAATTCAACTTGGGAAAGTTACATATGTATAATCATGATTCATAGAATTTGTCACATACCACCATGATATCTTCAAGAAAATACATAAATCAAAAGATAAGAAGAATTCATCTCTAGTTAGCGTGAATCGTCTACCTAACTACTTAAATAAAAGACATAACATTAAATTAAAAGTGTAGAACGATTCATCTTCCTTAAGCATGAATTATCAAATCTAATGAATTTATGTTCAAATAAAACGATTGCATAACTTTCATATTTTCTAAGATAGGAGAAGAATGAAGTCAAGATTGAACATCACTTTATACTTCAATTACAAATATAATCCTCAAAGTTATACAACTTATTATACATATATAACAATCCCAAATAGAGATACTATTATCATACCATTGATGCTTGGTTAGGGCTACATCAATGCCCTAGGAAGAGTTTTAGCTCCTCATGGCTAACTTACAAGTCTTCATGATTAGAGAACACTTCATATTTCTCTATGTGTGCAGAATATTTTCACTCACTTCTCCCCCTTACACTACTCAATTCCCCTCCATTTATAGCCAAAGTTAGTGCAATATGAGTGTCCACCATTTCTTCCACTTAAACTTATCATATGGCTTAAATAGCTCCATATGTATTCCATTTTAGAAGAATTAGATCATCTCCCTCCATGTGTATAGCACTTTGGTGAATTCATTGAGTGGGGTGGTTGCCTGTCATATCTTTGGACACTTGTCACAAATTTTCTAAGTAACCAAAGAAAAAATCTGCCCAGAATATTTATGTTACTGTTTTGGCCACTTTCAACTACCAAGATGTCAGATTTAGAGATTTCTCAAAATTAAACATATTTAGAACTCTCTTTTATCTTTCCACAGCCGCAAAAATCACGTTAATTGAAGTTTGGAGTAGGAAGTTATGGTCAAAATACAAATAGTGCGCATATCAGAATTTTGAACGAATTTTGGGCTTGAGATTGGTCTTGAACTTGTACTTGACCCAATGAATGAACCAATTCAGATTTTTGGCCCATTTTGCATTAAATCTTCAATATAGCTTGGCCCAAACTAATAACAATTTTTTGTTCTTATGGAAGCCTCATTGAAAGCCCAAGAACAATGGAATTAACCATTATTTCATCTAAGGATCTGAAAATGACAAAAACAGAATAATACTATAAAAATACTAATATAAACATAATTAAAGGATTAACATATGTAAATTAGAAGGACTGAATGCACAACATTCTGTCCTTATCAGTTATCAATGAACAATGATAAATTTTCTCAATATAATCATTACGATGTTTGATTTTTTTATTTTTTATTTTGTTAAAGGTCTCCCCCAACAAAAATTTTTGGGTCCATCACTGCTCCCAACAAGTGTAAACTCTCCATCTTTTTTAAAAATTATTAATTTCTTTACACTCAAGAAAAAATATAGAGCTTACACTTGTCGGGATACTACATCATTAGTATCTTTGAAATATTGTATACTTTCTCCATCTAAAGAGAGAGTGAAAAAATGTAAATAGAGGTTGAAGTATATCCAAACAGGAGTACAAATATATGGAAATTTGAAATGGACATTTTGTCACTCAAAAATGGTATTTTTGGGTTTTTCAACAAATCTGACATAGAAAACTTTAATAAGGGGCAATTTGTTTCAAATTTTAAAATTACAGAAATTAAACCGCACAACAATAGTCTACCATGTATGGGAAGAAAGAAATGTATGAATCTTTAGTTCAAGATGCTCATCTCATGCTATAATTACCAATAGAATCTTAGATCTCATCACCTCCACCCTAAACTTAGGGTTCTTCGGCTATTTAATTTGCTTTAGTTTTGGGTTGCCCCCAATCAGGGTTATTGTATTGGGCTTTGGGCTCTATAGAGCACAGCTACAGTTTGGCCTTTGGGCCTATTATGTAAATATGCTATTTCTTTAATATATTTGCTTTATTTTTCATTAAAAAAAAGAGAGTGAGAGAGAGCGAGAGTGAGTGTGGAAAAATTAGATGAAGAGGTATTCTTAATCTATACACTGATTATTATGGAGGCGGATGAATTTGCCTTTTTTAATATTGAATTGAATTGGTATGACAACGACTTTATAACTCTTTCTGTTTGAGAAAGTGAATTAAAACCATAATTGGAAATTTTGCAGATGTTGTAACTTTTATTTAAGAACTAACTTTTTTATAGCTACAACTCTCATAAATAATTCCCATATTCCAAAATTAAATTAAATTGTCACCAACAGCACCATCATTGAGGGTGGGGGGGCACTTCTCACAGAGGCACTCGCCATTGATGCAGCAGCTTGGGTACCCTTGACACACTTGAGTACAATTAATCAATCTTGGACACACTGGTCCCCTTTCACTAGCTCCAGGCCCAATACCTGCATTATATATGCCAGCAGTACGTGATATAAATATATGTATATATACACTGTAATAAAACAAGTAAGCTTAATATATGTATATATACTTTTTATGCATATAGAGATTGAGAAAGAGAGAGAGACCGGATGCGATAACCACTAGCAGGACGAAGAATGCCAACTTGAATGAACACTTCTCCATATCTAGCTATTTGAGTTCTATGAAATTGCAGAACGTACAAAACTAAGGTGATGGGTATAAGATTTACTTTTGTAGTATATTACAGGAGCTCCTCGAGGCAATATATATATATTAAGGAAGAAGATGAAGAGGACATTGAAATTTGCTCCATTTGTTAAAGAGAATATTAACATTAATTTTCTTTTGCACTAATTTAAATACGGGTAAGTTATATTAAATAACGCTAAAGTGGTGTTTGAATGTCACATGACGAAATAACCCTTATTACTGTTATGAAACATTTGGTATGTAACAATCAAATGTCAATATTATCTTTTTGGATTCATTCTTTTGTTTGAAATGAAAAAGAATAAAAATTCATTCTACTACTCAATTTACGGAATAGTGATTCAATTATCAATAAATAATAAAAAATAAAATATATTTACCAATTATAATGTAATCATCATTCTATTCCTGTACCATTTTATGTGTACTATTTTTTCTGTTCATTATATATATATATATATATATATATATATATATATATTATTTTTAAAGACACCATATTCGCACACCCCTTTTTTAGATTGCACTTCACATGTTCTTTTTTTCTTTTAAAGAAAATGATGAGTCTAAACTCATTAATACCTTAACTATCTTTTATACTATTTACCTTCTTTACTTCTTTTAATAAAAAAATTTTGGGTCATTTTAAAAGACATAACTTTTTTATTTGCTATATTTTTTTGACCCCGTCAAAAGAGATAGAGATATAACATTTTTTTTTGTTGAATTTTATTCAACAGAGATAGATTTTTTTTTAGGTACTTTTTTTGTACTATCAAAAGATACAATTTATTCAATATAGATTATCTTTTTTTCTTAAGGTCTTTTTTGTATATTATACTTATTATTTGGGTCCGGTCAAAGGAGATAATTTATTCAACAATTTTTTTTTTTTGAGTATTGTTAAATGAGATAATCTATTCAATAAAAAAGGTGAGAATATGGCCTCCCATTTATTTATATATCTAGTGAGACCTCAATTTATATAATCTTTCTAGTACAATCCATATTGGGGATATGTAAGAGTGCAGTTGTGTATGAAAATCAACATAATTCAGATGTAAAGTTAAAGTTAGAAGTGTCATTCATTTAAAATAAGAGTGTAAATGTAGTAAAAGCATACGAATAGGACCTCCCATTTATTTATATATTTAGATAGACCTCAATTTATGTAATCTTTCTAGTACAATCCAGATTTGTATAATCTTTCTAGCTCTCAACGGTTCTCTCCATCAAGGTAATCTAGATTTGGGCAACTGTTCAAAGCTTATAAACTTGTGTATATATAGATATATATAAAAAGTAGCCTCTCAGGTGATGTTATTTAGGCAGAATTATGTATTATGGGTTTTCGAATTCAATTTAAATTAAATTAGTTATTATTTACACATAATAGAGTATTATTAAGTAACTAAAATTTATAGAATATATAAAAAAAATAGATTATATCTCAATTCTTGAATAAATTTATAATTATAAAATTTTACTTTAGTTTTGTAAGAATATACAGAGAATTTATTAATTTAAGACTTAAATGAAAAATAATTTCAAAAGTATAGCTTATTGATGGTAAAGAAATTTCTTTTGAACTTGTTTGTCTTCCTGGCAGGAGAGGTCTTGGTGGTAATTTTTTTTTATCTTTTTTCCCCATGAATTCTCCTTTGACCTCATGAAATTAAATGCAATGGCAGGAACAGAAAAGGTTGCTCAAAAAGACATACTTTAAATTTCATCACTCTTTTATTCGAATATGTTGCCATAGCTAAAAGAGTTTATGAACCAAGGTTGTGATTTTCATTCCATACACACACCCACACTTTCCTTAGCAATATCACAGGTCTTGGGTCCATGACAACCAAGTGCACAAGCTATAGGATCGCCGGTACCTCCTTCGACATCCTTGCTTCAGCTCTTGACACCATTAAGAATGGCCATCCTACCACACAAACAATTTATTAATTGAATCATTCTATATATATATATATATATACACACACACACATACATGTATGCCTGTGCCTGTGCCCGTGCCTACGGCACTATAAATATAAAAGGAATCGCGACCGTGCCTATATCTATGCCTCCGACACTATAAATATAGAAGGAATCGTTAGATTGTTAGATTGATTGATTTTAGACCACAGATAAAGACATTTTGGCAAAACTTAAATATAATATAGATAGAGATATATTAATTATATATATATATATATATAGAGAGAGAGAGAGAGAGAGGGAAAGAGAAAGAGAGAGGCCAAATCATGTTTTTAGCCCACATTGGGCTCACCTCTATGGTGGGTTCGCGGTCAGGCTCCAAGAATTCCTGAGCGAGACCACGCTTGCGGGCCCGCGAGAATTTTTTTTTTAAATATCTCGTCGTTTCATAGGGAGGTATTTGTTTTTAAAAAAGCGCAACGGTCAAATTAATAGTTGATCCATTCAAGAAGTGGAGATTGATCGCACCTGATCGGTTCATGTCGGAGCCGTGACACTTATTTCTTTCTAGAAGCTTTTAGGTCTTATCGATGCCCTAGCTTGCGTGGCGTCTATGATGGATGATACCAAATGTAGAACCATTCTAGTAGAGTACAAAGCTCAGCCAAGTACAATCCAGGATCGGCTATTGTTTTCTATTTCCATTCCGTCAAGGTTCTGAACCCAGACACCCCCTATTAGGCGCAAATAAGGGGTTCCAAACTTTTAATTTCGACTGATAGGGGCCGCCTGCCTATAAAGTTCATTACCTTCCGTCAGGCTTCCCTTCCCTATTCATCGATTTCTTAGGTAGGCTTGCACTTCTGATTCCGTTTATCAGGAAGGTTAAGAAAGGCCCCTAACTTCCAATCTAGCACTATCCTGGCACAGGTAAAATCTCCCCGTAGGAACTACAAGCACTAAGGATGCATGCTTTATGCTTGCAATAGTCAGAGATTAGACTCAAAAGAAAAATAAAGGCTCGCCAACAGAGTCCAGTAGAGTTCACCATGAGACTCCCGCTTCTTCCAAAAACCAACCCCACTGGTACATGCCAAGGAAGTGCGCGGGTAAGACGGTGATGTAACTAAAGAAGGAGGGAGAAGGATCTTAAGAAGCCCCCCTTTGACCATAGATTCTGGGGGTTGTGTCTATACAGTCATTGAGGAAGCAGGCATACAATGCACAACTAATGTCCTTCTTTATCCTCAGGGCATGGAATTGGTGTCTTAATCTACAGCTATTCTATCTCCATTGTCCCCTCTGAAGGATGCCCGACCCCAGGTTTCTAGACCAAAAATATTGACTTCTCAGTTGCACCGAGCGAGCTTCCGATCCACTTAGATTTTTGGTTGGTTCCTCTTCTATCTATTTCTTGCTATAAGTCTCCCTGATTCCGAGTGGGACCAAAGAAAGAATTTGATTATAGTAGTTTTGTTGTCTAGCAATACCAAAGTCTTCCAGTGATAGGGGGACGAAGGCACACTAGCAATATTGCTGGATAGTTTCCCCCCATAATCCTTCGTAGAAAGGTTGGGGAGGAATAACACTAGGACCTGTCGAGCTGTGCTCTACTAGTGATGAGAAGGTCAAAACTCTCAACGCTCCACAGATCGTGTTGTGCTTCCCCACCCCTTGGGCTTGGGACCAAATTCACTAGACCTATTTATAGACTCGATCATTGACCGACAGTCCAAGAGGTCGAGAAAAGGTGATAGCTGGTGAGGAAATGAGCTCCTGCTTGAGCTTACAAGGAGGATCCATCAAGGACATTAGATTCCCTACACACTTTTGGATGTGCACAAATGGCACGTCCTTCCACCAGAAGAGAAAAAATAGGTTGAAAGGCTTGTACGCCAAACCTAGAAAACGTACGCAAGAAGCTCGAAGGCAAAAAATCTGAGTGCCTAGCCTAGCGCGATACGGAAGAAAGGCCTAATTTCAAATAGGGGCTAACACCACGCGACTATAAGTCAAAGTCAAGCAAGGTAGAGGCAAGGAAGTAGTTGATAAGCGCTAAATGTTACACATTTAAACCTCTTTAATTGCATATGTTAATTCCTTAATTGTATTTATTTTGGTATTTTTATGTTATTTTCTTGTTTTTGTTGATTTCAAGACTTTTCCCCAAAATTCAATCAAATCTGGTAATTTCGGGACTTCAATGATGTTTCCATGTGCGGTCCAAGCTTTATACGTAATTCCATGAGATAAATATTTTTATTTTATTATTGTTATTTTTATTATTATTATTATTAATTATTATTATTATTTATTATTATTATTATTAATTATTTTTATGATTAATATTTATTATAATAATAATATTAATTATTATTATTATTATTTATCTTATGGACTATGCTTTTGAGGAATATGCCGTGGAATATGCACTGGAATATGCTTTTTATTTTGCTTATAAAAGGAGCTTAGAGCTCATTTGTAAGAGAATATATATTGAGACACATTTGTGATACATTGATACACATTTGTAATAGATATAGATATATGTAGATAGTATTATTATTTTGCTGAGAGAGAAAGGGAAGTCTACAGAGGGAAAGCTTCAAGGAAGGCTGTGATGGATCCTTGAAGATCAGATGGAGCTGGGATTGCCTCAGTCTATGGAATTCTTCCACCTCACCATGATCAACCAACACCTTCTCTAGGACTTGAACAAAGCTCTAGCCATGTAAATACGTTCTAATTATATAAAATTGGGGTTTTATGTATTGTTGTATATTTGTCTCTTGCCTTGTGCCTTATATAATTATAAGTTTACAAATTCTTCATGTTCATGTGTTGTGATTTATCTTCTTGTCTTAGAATGCTTAAGTTCCTCACATGATCTTCAAACACTTGTAAGTTTCACAAGGACTACAAGTGATGGCTTGAGACTAGTTTTCATTATAACATGCATAGCTAGATTTGCATAGTCCATGCCTAGAGGAGGTGATTTCACTACAATTAGGTAAGTAGGTATGTAGGAAAATCAAGTGACGCTGATTTCACTACAAGTAGGTAATTAGGTAATTAGGGAAATCATGCTTTTCGAAGATGGGTTATAGTATATTAAGGCGTGTGTATTCTCTTGGCAACGTCGTTGTAGGTGGGACTTGTCAACGCGTCAATTAGTACACATTTACATAAATTCCCTTGTTTATTATAAGTCTTACATGTTTTTAAGGCTAGTGGTGAAGTTTGAACCACTCTTTATCTCTCTAACTTCTATCTTTAATTTATGTTATGTCATTTAATTTTCAGCACTTTATCATAAAAAAACAAAAAAAAAATTTCTTTTTAATTGAACTAGATAAAGTTTTGACAACTTAACAAAACAACCAAACGCAGTCTCTATGGGTTCGACCCCTACTCGTCACTTTACTAATTTTAGTAGAGTATTTGTAGGTATTTATAAATTCTCTTTTGTTGAGGTGTAAAACAACAACGACATTATTACATATTATTTTAATCGCGTTTTGCACGCCGAACAAAATGGCGCCGTTGCCGAGGACTGCTAAAACGGTTGTATTGTTAAGTTTAAAGATTAAGTTTAGTTTAATTTTAATTTAGGACTTGTTCATATTTTTGTTTATAATTTAATTTTTCGTATTTTCACTGTCCTATCATGTTCCGTGTGACCCTTTGAATCTAAAAGGAATGTATCTAAATATTTTTGAGATGTGTCTGAGTGTGAGAGGTATGATTTGAGGATTAAACAATTTTTTTCACACTTGGAGCGATTTTGCAAACTTACAATCAAAGACAGCTTTGATACATCGAAGTAGCCACTTCGATGCATCACAGCTTCAATGCATCTGATTCGTGTGTGAGTGTGACTCAAAAAGTATACCAATTAAAAATTTCCACACTTCGCAATAGAACGAATTCCTTGCAGAATAGGGCTATCGAAAGGAATGGGTATCGTACCTCAGGGATTATGGTCTGACGAGTTGGATTACGGAATTAATTCCAATTAAATTTAGAAGAAAAGAATTCTGATTTTTAAACTAATTAAAAAGATAAAATAAAATAAATCAAAGTAAACAAGATAGTGAAGATAATAGGAGAGAAATCTAGGGTGTTTGACTTCACCACTAACTCCACAATCAATGGTCAATTGAATAAACTATAGGGAAAGTACATCATGCATAAGTGGTGTCGGTGGCTACAAGCTCACCTTCATCCGTCAAGAAGATAACATATGATTAAGGCTAAGCTATGAACTATCTTCAATTGGCATGGGCCATCTGCCTAACTACTCTAATCTAGGGTGTAGTATGGTTCATCTTCTCTAGGCATAATCCATCAAAGCTCATAACAATATATTCAGTGATTACCATTGTGTAATAATCTCTCTCATGACCACAGAAAACAAAAGAGATTGAGTTCAATAACAACAACTAAATATCTAAGACAAGA
Source organism: Cornus controversa (assembly GCA_026545225.1). Lineage (NCBI taxonomy): Eukaryota > Viridiplantae > Streptophyta > Magnoliopsida > Cornales > Cornaceae > Cornus > Cornus controversa. Next base: position 14,099,467 of record CM048854.1, on the reverse strand, counting down.
TAAGAAATCATTGAGATTGAATTTACAAGACTTTTATTGCTCAATTCCTTAATAAGAATCCTCACAATTACACAATCTATGCATGTATATAAAGGTCCCCAATAATTAAAACAATCAAACCATTGATGCTTTGTTAGGGCTACATCAAAACCCTAGTGGATGAACTAGCCGCTCATGGTAGAAGAAGAAGCTTCAACTGTTGAGGAAGAAGACATCATCTTTCTGAATTACGCGTATGACTTCGTTCTCCAATGGCTCTGCAATATGTTTCTGTTCTCTTCAGCCTTCTCAGACTTTCTCTGTGTTCTCTCCAATCCCCCTCAACTCAGCCTCCAAGTCTTCACTTTATTCCCCAAGAGAATACACCAAAGTCCTAATCCAATTAGGAATAAATTAGGGTTTCCCGCAGCACTAATCAGGTGGGTTTTTCCTGCTGACTTCGGCCTGACTTTTGACCCAATAGAAGCCTTTTACGGAATTTTCGTGAAATACAAAAGTGTGCAGAATCAAATTTCGTTCAACCCCACTCGAAAATAAGACTTCTGGTCCATTTTTCAAAACGGAATTAAGACTGCATTATGCGCAGATTTGGGCTTCAGGCCCGAAACCTTCTTAAGCAGCTATAATTCTCTTGGACCTCTCTCTTGGTCTGATTTGAGTTAAAATAAATGGTTGAGTGAATCTCCTTGATGTAGGCTTCATCTCACCATCTGGGATGTCTTCTTTAAAAACTCAAAAGCACGGTTTTAACTGAAATAATCATTAAGGCCCTGAAAATACAGAAAACACTAAAACAAAGTAAAATCACAAAATAATCTATCACTAAGAGAATAAAATACATAAGTTAAGAGGCTAGAATGCGTAACATTCAACGCCTATCACACCCCCAAACTTACATATTGCTAGTCCCTTAGCAATAGAATAAAATAAAACTAAAACAAAGAAACTACTAAACACTAACTAAACTACCCAACTCCACTTTCGTGGGAGAAACGATTGCATTTAGCATATGCAACAAGCCTTTAAACCCCATAAGATTTATATGGTTGGATTGTGGTTTTCTAACTTTAATTGGTGGGATTTAATCATAGTCGTCAGTATATAAGTTTCTATAATGGGAAGGGAGATTTAGGTATGGTTGTTTGTAGAGAAGTCGTGCCCCCCTATTGTTATAAATAAGGGTTTCATAACCCTTATTGAGCCCCATCGTACGAAAACCCTCAAACGAGGGTAGCGCACTCTAAGGAACTTTTGCAGAAAACTCAAATATATTCTGCAGTTTAATCTTCAATCAGGTATGTCAATTAAATCTCCTTTATAATTATTGCAGTATTTTTGATTTCTAGAAGTTGAGTATGAATTAATTTCTAACAATTACTATCAAAGCCATGGTTAGGTTAGAGTTTTTCTTATAGAAATCAAGAATCAAAATACATGTAAGAGAATTAATCTTATATAATTGAAATACTCGGTTACCTTTTGTAGACCGAAATAGTGGAAGCAAATGAACCGGTAGCTTGTGTTACGAGCTGTCCCTACGATAACGTGATCCTCGTCAATAGAGCAGCCACTAGAGTCCTCTATGTATATTTCACAATCCAAATCCTATTGGTTGATGGCTACCAAAGAGAGAGATCCAGATAGAGAGAGAACTCAAAAGGAAGTATACCAGAAGAAAAAACAAAGAGAATTTTATATATTAATCATTGTATTTTTTCTTCTTCCTTCTTCCCTTTTATAGAAATTATGCATCACATAATCAGAGATACATCAATATACTCAACCCACTTAGTTAGGTAGATATGTTTTGCTCCATATAGGAGTCTATAGTGGATGAACCACTTAATGGGGGATAACGTGTTAACCACACCCATTTATCTTATACTTATATATAACAATTTTCTTTGAAATCGGCACATATATAATATTTGTTTCAAATGGAGTTCTAAACTAACTATTGTGTTTACGCCTTCGGTTGGGGCTAAAATTGCGAAGCTATAGTTGGCTCACACACACACACACACACATATATATATATATATATATTGCTCCTCATAATTTCTCTAGATATATCGACATTGTATCGATTTGTAGAGAGATATAATTATTTATGTTATTTAATTGATTTGGGTCAAGTTTGTTTGTGTGCATCTTGAATTTTGAAAACCTTGGAAACTCCAATACGTGCGCAAGTTCTAATGGATTTCAATGATTATAATATGAAGGCAAAGTTTTGCCTTCAATTGAATTATTTACTGTTTGTAAATATGCCAACCATGGATTCACTGTAGTGATTAATTTTATATGTTATTATAAAGTGATATGCCAAAAAAAAAAAGACCCACTGAACGTGTGTTTGTAAGGGGCATATATATATGCATATAATTGATTTATGAAATATGTATATATGGTTTTACATATATGCTGGATTCACTTATTGATTTAAGTTACTCTTTTGAATTGTTTGTAAGAGCATATATTATACATATACAGAATGATTGACTATCCTTATTTACATGCATCATATGATTCTTGGAATATAATTTGAGCATATATCAAAGTACAAAATAAAGTTTTGTTGATTTTCTTTATATAATGGTCAAGATTTGTTACGCCCCGATTTCTGACTCTCGAACATTGAGTGTGATTGGGTTTACCGAACCTCACATCGAACCACAATTCCTCTTGATATCATATTTTGATACCAAGACTTCACCTCAATACTCTCACTAATGTAGAGACCAGAACCAAATTTGATCAGTTTTTAGACTTTTCAACATTTTTGCCACAAATGCGTTTTAAATATTGTTATCGATATTTTGAGAGTGAGAAACATGTTTAGAAAATTATTTAAGGGTTTTTGAAAGTTTTTGAAACTATTTGAGAAGTTTGACTTTTGGGTCCGGTGGGCTCGAGAATCCAAAAATTGTAGTAACCCTTGTGGACGGGTGTGAGTGGGCGGGTGTGAAGACAGACACTGGGTTGAGCTACCACATTGACAGGGTACAAGGTGCTCAATCCCACATCGCCTGAGTATGAAAAAGGGGATGTGCTTATATGTAGTATGTTCTCTTTAAATAGTATAAGGCCTTTTGGGGTAAAACCCAAGAGCAAAACTGTGCGGGCTCAAGCCCAAAGTAGACAATATCATACCATGTGTTGGAGTGGGGTATTACAGTTGGTATCAGGGCCTGAACCCAGCCGAAAGTGTGCGGACGAGGACGTCGGGTTTCGTAGGGGGGTGGATTGTAGTAACCCTTGTAGACGGGTGTGAGTGGGCGGGTGCGAAGACAAACACTGGGCTGAGCTACCACACTGACAGGGTACAGGGTGCTCAATCTGACATCGCCTGGGTGTGGAAAAGGGGATGCGTTTATATGTAGTATGTTCTCTTCAAATGGTATGAGGCCTTTTGGGGTAAAACCCAAGAGCAAAATCGTGCGGGCTCAGGCCCAAAGCAGACAATATCATAGCATGTGTTAGAGCGGGGTATTACAGTTGGTATCAGAGCCTGAACCCAGCTGAAAGTGTGCCGACGAGGACATCGGGCCTCGTAGGGGGGTGGATTGTAGTAACCCTTGTGGACGGGTGTGAGTGGGCGGGTGCGAAGGCAGACACTGGGCTAATCTACCACATTGACAGGGTACATGGTGCCCAATCCCACATTGCCTGGGTGTGGAAAAGGGGATATGCTTATATGTAGTATGTTCTCTTCAAATAGTATAAGGCCTTTTGGGGTAAAACCCAAAAGCAAAATCGTACGGGCTCAGGCCCGAAACGGACAATATCATACCATGTGTTGGAGCGGGGTATTACAGTAATTTTTTAAAAAAATATTATTTTTGGTTATGGACCAAATGAAATGTTAGAGAGTTAAGGAATCAATTTTGGAGCCATAGTCGCTTTCAAAATCAAAAACAGAGGTCGGGAGGGTACGTTAAGTGACTTGGGAGCAAATTAGTCATTTCGCGCCCCAAGTGGGGAGATAAATATCTTGAGGGCAAGGATATTTCATTTTCATAGATATCCTTCTCTCTCTAACTCTCCCACTTGATCTCTCTCCCTTCTCTGTATATTTTGAAGGTGCTAGGTTGTGATTTGGAAGTTCCCGAGGAAGGGTGAATTGTTCCTCGGGCTAAGGGCTTCTGTTTGAACCGAACAAAAGATATTTTTGGCAAGGTGAAAAGGGCTAAAATTTTGGGACTTACTAGGACAAGCTTGAGATTTGAGGTAGGGTGTGAATCCTTGCTTTATTTTGATTCTCTAGGTCCCTTATTTGTGACATGAAAGATATGTTTGATATTTTGTGAGATTAGGGTTTTGTGCATATATATGTATATGAAAATTGTGTTTTATTCATAACTTAGTGATATTTATGAATGCATAGTATGAAATTGTATTCATTTGTGAAATGATGAGTTTTGATTCCATATGTTGATGTATGCATAAAAGATGAGTTTTCCATAAAAATGCAAAAGTATGATGATTTTCATGAGATGGTTGAATTGCATTGTGATAAGCTTGAATTGAGGAAGAAAATGAATTCATTTGATAAAATGCTTTGCATTGATTGAAATTGGGAGAATTATACATGAAACAAGACTTTCTAAAATGCATTGTGTGATTTCCATGAAATGGGTGAAATTGCATTGTGACAAGCTTTAGATAGAATTTGGGTGCATAAACTTGACATAGATTATGCATTGGGTGAGAGTTGTGAAAATTATAAATTTTTGTGTATTTATGTGATAAGTGTATATTATGTGAAAAGTGCAATTTTTGGGGCATGTGTGAGAATTAAGAAGGGCCCAGAGCCTAGGGGTACAAGGCCCAAAACTTAGCCAAGCAGGTGTTGCTTCCGTCAGGTTAGTAGCCCAAAAAGTGTAAGAAAAGTTTGTGGTTTCGAAGAAACCCTTACTATGGATTGTGACAAGTGAATTCCTCACTTGAATTGATTTTCGGATTATATGTAGTATGAGTTTACTTGTGAGTTGTGACGTCATATAAATTGCCATATTTTGAAATGGGAAGCATCATGCACGATTTCTAAAAATTATATGTTTTAAGGGTGAAAAACATGGATACTTGTCATATAGTTATGTAGAAACTTTATATGCATTCATGCATGGCTGCCTGAGTTAAGGTAGAGTTAGGTGGATTATTCATACGGGGCATAGTTGTATGCTCACCCCCATCCCCCAAACTATTTTTCAGATAAAGCTCCTATGGAAGAGCAGACTTAAAGAGCATGGACGAACTTTTGAGTTTACTTTTGGAGACATTCCTTTTGGATATGTAGGTAGATGTCCATGTCGATTTGTGGCATGTGGACTATGAGAAAAATGTTGTATTTACATTTGAATTATGTTGGTGTATTTAAATTTCAAATGCATTTGCCACATATGACTTATGTATAACTTTTGAGGAATACAATGTATGGTGAAGAGTTGAATCTCAATGTTTGTGTTATGGATTTGATTAATTATTAGATTCAATTTGCATGTTTGGGACTATGTGAAGTATGTGTGAGACATTTCAATGTTTTGCATTATATAGTGGATGTACTTATGTTGTGGATTAAGAAGTGGGGTAAGAAGGACAAATTGTAATCACTTAGTGGATTTGTGGTTGTAATAGGTGAGTGATTACGATGCAATGTAATCTCAATTACAATTCATCGTGATATGGTAATGTATCGTAAACCCAATTACAATATGTATCATAAATTATTGTGTGTTTTGAGTGAGATTCTAGTGGATTTCGCAAGATGTTACGCAACTTGTACGATGCATCATAAATATGATGCATCGTAACCCATATTACAATGCATTGTAATGTGTGGCTGGGTGGAACAATTGAGATAAAAATTTGGGAAATTATGGGATGTCATGTAACAGAACTATTGGGGTTAGTTGGACCTACAATGTATGTGTCTACATATGTGCATCCAATTTAGGTTTCCGTGGTGATATATATGGATGGACATTTTATTAGGGTTAATGGACAACGTCACCTCCAGTCTCACGTGTGGGGCCCAAAATAAGTTATTGAGGTTGAGATATACGTAGGTTAATGTGTGTAGGTGATTACGCTTTCGCATTGAGATTAGAGATGTGAAATGTATTAGAGTACAGTTGGTGATGAATAGAATTGATAATTTATTACATAGCTCACACCCCATTTCCTTCGCTCTTCACCAGGAATTAGCAATCGGAGCATGACAACTTGGTATCAGAGCATGGTACCATAGTGAGATTTGAAAGGTGAGGTGATGATGGACAACCTAATCACCCTAGTTTCAGGTAGTAAGAATTTGGGGCGTGACAACTTGGTATTAGAGCTACCGGATTTGAATACCTAGGGACGATAGGTAAAGGTTGAACCACGTCTTGATTTGAAAGGATATGATGATCTCCGGATTGCTATCAAAGAACTAGGTTGGAATACTATGGACAAAGGGTGAGAATTTGAATATACGTTTATTCGAGGTTAGGGATTTAAAACATAAAGATTTGGGCACAAAGTTATAAATTGCTTATGTGGAACATGATTGTTTGCTTAAGCCATTATGACAAGCTAATTGTGGATTGAGTTGGCATTTTGTTGTTTAAGCATAGTGAGCATTGTAAGTATGTATGCATACTTAGTGATGAGGTATGTCTATGACTTTTTGCCCAAGGGCTAGGGTTTTGGTTCGTTGGGATGCATCATATGTCATATTATGCATGGTATGTGTTATATTTGATAAAGCATGTTCTGGTTTTGCGAATTGGTAAACTTAAGTAGAGGCACTACAAGAAATCAAGGCTTTAGGGATAGTCAAATCCATCACTAAAAATCCTAAAACAGTCGCTAATGCTCAAATCGGACCGTCACAAAAAAGTGGCGTTGTGAAAGGTCATTAGTGACGCTCAAGTTTTACCGTCACAAAAAAGTGGTGTATTAGTGACAGTTTTGACTGTCACTAATAACTGGACTATTAGTGACGGTCAGGAACTATCACTAATATGCCATCACAAAAAAGTGGTGTATTAGCGACGATTTTGACCGTCACTAATAACTGGACTATTAGTGATAGTCAGGAACTGTTACTAATACGCATGCGTATTAGTGACGGTATGTCATGCCCCTAATACCTACATTTAGATTGTCCCTAATACTACAAATAATTTTTTTAATTTATATATTTTGCTTAATTTCTGTTTTTATAATTTGATTGATTTGTTAATTTACATTTCTTAACCTAATAATAATATAAAAAATATATTAATATCTAAATTCAAAATAAATTATATATATGACAATATTAAGTAAATATTTCATAAATTACATAACAATACCTAATTAGGACTTTTTTTTTATATAAAAAAAGGCAATAAGTTAGTACAAGCTAGTTCAATATCTAAGATAACAAAACAGAACATAAATCAAACAAATTTGTCTTGAAATAAATCAAGCATGCATTGAACAATATAGATCCAAGATAGAACCTACAAAAGCAAAACCCAGAATTAAGGTGGTGTTGGTGCTGACTAGGGTGTTGGTGTTGGTGTTAATTGAGGCTAATGAGAAAACTGGAACCATGGTGGAGGATGCTGATACTACCACCATGGTGGCGGCTGGGGATACCTTGGTGGTGCATGCTGCTGTTCGGAATTTGGTGTTTGCTGATAATGGTGGAACCATGGTGGATGATGTGGCTAAACTTGAATTATATTGTAAGCTTATTTTTGCCCCTTTTATCAAAATATAATTTAACCACTCGCAAGAGCACGAATCTTTGTAGATACGGTTCTATATAGAGGGTATCGATCCCACGAGGACTAGTCGTAATTGTCTTAAAAAAGATTAATTTCACTTTAATCCTAAAAATGAGGTTTTGATTTTTGTTTATAAAACTATTGCATGAATGTAAAAACAATAAATTTAAAGAGTTAAAAGTTGGGAGAGAGAACTAGGGGCGGTTTCCACCACTAGCCATTCACATGTCCATAAGTGTAGCAAGCTTGTGATTCATGAATTAAATGTCTAACAATGTCATTAGGCTTGTGACCTCAATGACATATCAAAAGATTAATGTGTATGCAACCTATCATAATCCATCTTCAATAAGCATAGCTCTTCAACTTAACTAATTATCCTACTCTCTAAGTGAACCTACATGCATCCAAACTACCTTATCTTGGCATGGTTTATACAAGCAAACACAACACATTCATTTAAACACCATTACCTAGCCATCATTTGCCCTTCTTGTGTAAGAAACAAATGTTGTGCATTCACAAGATAGATTCTACTCTAAGACAAGAATAAAACCAATATCAAATGAATAGATATAAGAAATGTATTAGTGTACATGGTCACTAGACTAAATAATCAACATTTACATATAAATCCCAAAATGTTACAAAAATGAACAAGTTTACATGGCTAGGGGTATCAACCACACCCTAGTAGAGAAGTTAGTTGGTCATGGCAGCCTTGCACTCTTCCATTGATGGAGAAAATGAAGCTTCAAGGTCCGGTTCAGCTCCTTCTTCTCTTCTCCTAAATTTTTCTGTTTGTATATCTGATGTGTATGAGAGATATGAGAGAATGGCTTCTTTGTGTGCTTTATGGCCTCTTTTTCAACCTTGGGGCCCATCATAAATATATATATATATCAATATATATACCAACTATATCAAGAATGTCTCCAAATGTCTTGTTCAAGTCAGACAATCCCTCTAAGTCGTGCAAAAAAGGGAATTTTGTTGCAAGTGGGACAGCAGGTGAGCAAGTGGGTAAGTGGCTCTGCAGAATCTCGAACAATCGAGATTGGAATCTCGATTGATCGAGATTTCGATCAATCGAAATCATGTCTCGATCAATCGAGATCTCGATTGATCGAGATCAACATCTCGATTGATCGAGATGCCTTAGCTTTAATTCCAAACTTTGGTCTTCAGCTGCAAATGGCCTCAAACTTTGCCCCTTTTGCTACAAGACCTGCAATACATCAAAAATATAAAAATACCGTAAACGTATCTCGGTAAACGTAAAAATGGGACTAACATATGCAATAAAGAGGGTTCAAATACATAGTATTGAACACTTATCACACCCCCAAACTTACACATTGCTAGCCCTTAGCAATGCAATATTACAAAAATGAATTTAACTATCTTAAACAAAAATTGAATCATGCTCAGTCATCAACTAGATAAAAGATGATTATCCGTTCATGTCATACATGGCAAATGCAACGAGTATTACAGAACTATGCGGCCATTAGCAAAAATGGACTTTCACAAACTACAAACAGATGACAGTCCCCACATAATGGCCAGGCCGAATAAACATACCGATTCCAACCCCAAAATCCTCTTTGAAAAGTGAGCATGCATTCTAATGCGTGGCTTTGTCATATTTGGAGAAAAATAAGAACAAATATGTTTTTAAAAGAAAAACTCTTTGAAAAAGCTCGACACTGTTGTTCATTATTGCAAAACGTACATGAATGCTCATGTGCGGATGACCGTGCAATGCTTAGCTCTTTTTGCTTTCTTGTAAGCCCATGTAGCGGCATTGGGCCAATGACTCCCAAACCAATTGGTTTTAGGGCATTAGGTGAAGAAACACCCCTCGGACTTAATAACCGAGCTTACAAGGCGATGAGCTTCAACAAGCCACCCGTTTATTATTGCTCAACCTTGCACATTTATACGCGAATACTCCATGCTTTGAGGCATAGAGATCCGATTTATTGAGTGAGAAGGCTTATTGCATATATATATTTTTTGTTACCACAACCGGAAGAACTCATTCTTTAAGCTGTTCAAATAAAAATAAAAATTTACAAAATTCTCCATCAGACTTATACCCCACAATTTAAAATGCATGTGTGCGAATTTGTGCGGGTAAGGACAAATTCAGGACAAGAACCATACGTATTCCTATTTGGACAAAAATGTAGACCGTTCTAGCCTATTACATAGCTTGCAAAAGTGTGGGTATTTACAATGTTAAAGTTCTTAATTACCTACTGCATTTACCTCGGACATTTATTCGAGTGATCTTCCTTTAAAAAGGCAAGACATCATAGCAAGCATGCAAAAATTTCAAGAAAAAGAAAGAAAGAAAAACTGCTCTACAATGACAATTAATACAAAGACTGAACATTGCATGCATATGCAAGTGGTATAGCATACCGCACCCCCAAACTTAGACGCAACATTGTCCTCAATGTTTGAACAAGAAGAACAAGGAAAGAAATTACCGGGACTGCAGAATGCGACAAAAATGGCATTCCAACACGAGCGGTCATCCTACAAATGAGAAAAACCTGCACGAAACACCAACTGGATACCATGAGCATTAAAAGGAACAAAAAGTATATGAAAAGAATATAATAAAAGAAACATGTACAAACAAACAATGCCGAGATCACTGCACATCCAACGCTCTGAACTGGTGTTTCCCAATTGACTAAGAGGTCTATGCGATAAGATATTGACTATCCAGGCACGCTAACGTATAGCATGTGATGTGGTCGGAACTAAATTATATTGCAAGCTTAATTTTGCCCTTTTTATTAAAATATAATTTAACCACTCGCAAGAGCACGAATCTTTGCAGATAAGGTTCTATATAGAGGGTATCGATCCCACGAGGACTAGTCGTTAATTGTCATAGAGAAAGATTAATTCTACTTTAATTCAAACAAAATAGGTTTTTGGTTTTGTGTTTAAAGCTATTGCATAAAGGAAATGACAATAAAATTAAAGAGTAAAGTTGGGAGAGAGAACTAGGGTTGGTTTCCACCCCTAGTCATTCACATGTTCATAAGTGTAGCAAGCAAGGGATTCATTAATTAAATGCCTAACAATGTCATTAGGCTTGTGACCTCAATGACATATCAAAAGATCAATGTGTGTGCTAACCTATCATAATCCATCTTCAACAAGCATAGCTCTTCAACCTAACTAACTACCTACTTACTCTACTCTCTAAGTGAACACTACATGCATCCAAACTACCTTGTCTTGGCATGGTCTATACAAACTAGCATCACACATTCATTTAAACACCATTATCTAGCCATCATTTGCACTTCTTATGGAATATGCAAATGTTGTGCATTCAAGTGACAAAACCTACTCTAAGACAAGAATAAATTTCATATCAAATGAATATATAAAAGAAATGTATTTGTGTACATAATCACTAGGCCAAATAATCAACATTTAATTACAAGTCCCAAGAGCTACAAAGATGAACAAGTTTACATGGCTAGGGGTTGAAACCAACACCCTAGTAGAAGAGTTAGTTGCTCATGGTTGCCTTGCACCCTTCCATTGATGAAGAGAATGAAGCTTCTTGGTCTGGTTCAACCCTTCCTCTTCCTCTCCCGAAGGTCTCTCCTTAAGTCTTCTGATGTCTATGTTTTGAGAGATATGAGATATGTGGCTTTTGGTGCTTTTTGTATGCTTTTTGGCTCCTTTGGGCCCACCATATATATATATATCATTATATATATCTCTTGTATCAAGAAGGCTCCCCAAAAGTCTTGTTCAAGTCAGACAATCCCCCTAAGTCGTGCAAAAAGGGGGATTTTGTTGCAAGTGGGAGAGCAGGTGAGCAAGTAGCCAAGTGGGCTCTGCAGCATTTCGATTGATCGAAATTGCATTTCGATTGATCGAGATTTCGATCAATCGAAATGAGATTTCGATCAATCGAAATGCCTTGGTAACAGCTTCTGATTTCATCTCTTGACTGCAGAAAGCTTCCAACTTTGCTCCATTTACTCCAATACCTGCAATACATCAAAAATACAAAAATACCGTAAACATATCTCGGTAAACGCAAAAATGGAACTAACATATGCAATAAAGAGGGTTCAAATGCATAGAATTGAACACTTATCACACCCCCAAACTTACATATTGCTAGTCCCTTAGCAATACAATATTACAAAAATGAAATCAACTATCTTATACAAAAGTTTAATCATGCTCAGCCATCAACTAGATAAAGGGCGCTCATCCATTCATTTCACAATTGGCAAATGCAACAAGTATTACAGAACTATGTGGTCATTAGCAAAAATGGACTTTCACAAGCTATAAATGAACGACAGTCCCCACATGCTGGCCAGCCCGAACAACTATAACAATTCCAACCCCAAAATCCTCTTTGAAAAGTGAACATGCATTCTAACGTGTGGCTTTTGTCATATTTGGAAAAGAAAACGAACAAATCTGTTTTTAAGAGAAAAACTCATTGAAAATGCTCAACCCGGCTGTTTCATTATCACAAAACATTCATGATTGCTCATGTGCGGATGACCGTGCAATGCTTAGCTCTTTTTGCTTTCTTGTAAGCCCATGTAGTGGCATTGGGCCAATGACTCCCAAACCAATTGGTTTTAAGGCACTAGGCGAAGAAGCACCCCTCGGACTTAATAACCGAGCTTACAAGGCGATGAGCGTAAGCAAGCCATCCGCTTATTACTGCTCAACCTTACACACTTTTACACGAATATTTCCTACTTTGAGGCATAGAAATCCGGTTTATTTAGTGAGAAGGCTTATTGCATATTTTTCTCTTTTTTTTTTTTTTTTTTTTTTTTACAACAACCGGAAGAACTTATTCTTTAAGCTATTCAGATAAAAACAGAAATTTTCAAAAATTCTCCCTCAGACTTATACCCCACAATTTAAACTGCATGTGTGCGAATTTGTGCGGTTAAGGACAAATTTAGGGCAAGAATTGTACGTGCTCGAGTTTGGACAATAATGTAGACCGTTCTAGCTTACTATCAAGCTTGCAAAAGCGCGGGTATTTACAATGTTAAAGTTCTTAACTACCCGCTGCATTTATCTCGGACATTTATTCGAATGATCTTCCTTTACAAAGCAAGACATCATAGCAAGCATGCAAAAATATCAAAGAAAAACTACTCTACAATGACACTCAATATAATGACTGAACATTGCATGCATATGCAAGTGGTATAGCATACCGCACCCCCAAACTTATATGCAACATTGTCCTCAATGCTTGGACAAGAAGAGCAAGGAAAGAAGTTACCGGGATGGCAGAATGCGAGAAAAATGGAATTCCACAGCAGCGGTCATCCTGTAAATAAGAAAAATCTGCACAGAATACCAACTGGATACCACGAGCATTACGAGGAACAAAAAGTAGATAAATAGAACATAATGAAATACTTATGCACAAACAGACAATGCCAATATCACTGTAAATCTAATAGTCTGAACTGGTGTTTCCCGATTGTCTAAGAGGTCTATGCGATAAGATATTGACTATCCAGGCGCGCTAACGTATAGCACGCAAAGGGTCTGCCTTTCTTTATTACCGCCATACTGTGTTGAAGCAATCTCAACAGTATTGGGAATTAAAACCAGGCGGTAATAAACGGAAATCATCAACTGAATCGCATATAACAATTAGACAAGTGGTACTACATACATAGTCAAAGTATAAAGAACAGATAAATTGACGGAAAGCAAAAAGAAAAGACAGTAAAGATAAGACATGTCATAAAAGAAAATATAAATGTATTCCATAAAGATGAAAATGCGTTTCAGTACAAAGGGTACATGTAGGTGGAATACGCAAAAAGAAACTAAACATGGCCTATCAAAAATAAAGAAAGAAAAATACAGAAAGTAAAGCATAAAAGGTGAATAAAGTGCAGCTACTCGAGGGCAGGTGGTGGTGGTGGTGGCTCGGTGGGAGCAGAAGTGGAGGTGGAGGCTCGACCTGCGAACAGGAACTGCAGATCCTGCCGGAAGGCTCGGAACTCATCTAAGATCGCTCTCTGGCCCTACACCAGAGAAGAAATGTCCATCCGAATACCCGCCAGCTGACTCTGCGTCACCTGGACGTGCTCGTCAAAACCCTGCTGGAGCCGCTCTACGTCAGCCGCCAGGCAGGAATAGCCTGTCGCTAAGATATCATGTCGCTCTGCAGCGACATCCATCTCCTCGTCCTCCGCCTCAGCCCCTGCTGGCTCTCCCTCATCCATCTCCACTGGGGCATCCATATCTACATCGTCTGGTGGATCACCCTGATGGTCCTGTCGCTCTAAGTGTCGCCTCACCCGATCCCACTGAGTAGATGTGAAGCGGGTGGGCGGTGCCAACTGAATGTCAGTCCGACTGACTGGTATACTGGCACTGCTGAGAAAAGCGGCGATCAGGAATGGAAAGGGAAGCCGCCAACTCGCTGTTCTCCTCTTCCTCTTGTTGACGAGGCCATCCCAAACTTTGTGCATCTGCCCCCAGATAAGCGATGAGACAGAAAACCAAGAGCCCGTATGGAAAGCATAGAGGCAACGGAGGAGGTCACCCCTGCGCTCGGCCACGTGCTGCAACGGACACGCGTTCTTGAGGAGAACGGTGTCCAGGAACCAATATCTGCTCGGGCACATCGACTTGGACGTGCAATTGTGGTTGGGCGTGGTAAACGCCCCGCCACACATGTCCATCACTATCGAGAAGAGCGTGGTATCTGCTGGGAGCGCGGCACTATAGAGTGGCTGACCGTCCGGGCCAACCATGTCCGGCGGCTGCTGGTGAGGAATGCCGAGCATATGAGCAATCCAGCTCGGCGTAATCGTGATCGTGACTGTGGCCACGGTAGTCTCGAGTGTATCTGGCGCTGTGCAGGAGTAGGTCATATGCTCGTAAAAGACCTGCACTAGGCGCTCGTGTGCCACGTCTGTGGGAGGCACACATAGCCGGTCGAGGCGACGCCTCTTGAGCTCGGCAACCGTCCACTCGGTGTCGGGACGCCTCTCAAACTCGTCTAAGTCGAAAACCTGCTCCGGGTGGAACTTTCGAGACCGGAAGGCTCGCCCGGGCACGTCACGAACAGCACCGGCAGCGTTCTTCACTCTTGCCATGGCCGCGGAACAGTCTGCACTGGATTCCAAAAGGTACGTAAATAAAAGATGAATAAGAAGAAAGTTAAACTACTACTAGACTAAAAGAATAAAAATAAAAATGAAGTCCTAGTCCAAGGTACTGACAAAAATGCAAAAAGTTGCACTCGAAGAGGCAATGTGAACGGGCGCAACCGAAACGAAGGTGCCGCGGTTATACACTGAACACTAAGCGTTTGAAATGAAGAAAATGCCAAATCCCACTCCTGCTTGAATTCCTACTCCCCCTGAAACCCACAAAAACTGGATTTGGACATCGCAATAGCAACCATCCACCCCAACATGATCTAACTATGTTTATTCCGCTGTAAAACTATCAAAAATGGCGAGAGAATAAACAAAAAGTAGCCATGCATCACTTACCTCGTGAGGAAGAAGATGAACGGCTCAACCGAAGAAAACTCCATGCGTAGCCGCGAAGAGAAGATCACGCAGATGCTGGCGGCGGATCGGACTGCGTCGGATGGCGGCGGATGATCGGGAATGGAAGATCGAGTGCTCGGGAGTGCTTGGAGAGGGCTTGGATCGCACAGAGGGAGAGAAGAAGTCGGATGGTCTTTTAAAATGGGAGGGAAGCCCAACGGTTTAAATAGATTTTCGGCTCACGTGCAGGCTCCGCGTGCATTTCGATTGATCGAAATGTGCATTTCGATCAATCGAAATTTTGATTGATCGAAATCTTGCTTCGATCAATCGAAACTAACTTCGATGGATCGAGATTGTCTCTTCGATCAATCGAACATTCCTTCCCTAAATCACATTTTTACTTCGATCAATCGAACATTTAATTGATGCAATCGAACTTTTAGTTCGATCAATCGAAATCCCATTTCGATCAATCGAAAGTTTCGATCGATCGAAGACCCATCGAAGTGCAATCGAAGAATATCACCTCTCGGGACTTTGGACTTGGCAAATCTCTGCAATTTTTCGATCAATCGAAACCAAAGTTTCGATCAATCGAAATTTTCGATTGATCAAAATCTTGGTTTCGATCAATCGAAATGCTCAAAAATAGTCAGTTTAAAATATGCTTCAGGGACTTGGATATTTGGGAATTAGATACTCCATTGCTTAGATACAAACCTACTTTGGATAAAAGGGACACCATGGAAGCTTGATAGCGACCATGGCTTCGCCACCTTACACGTCTATGGCGCGACGTCCGGATCGGCTCACGAGTCAAAATACACGGGATCCGTCAAAGTGACGACATCCACGTATTCGGTGGTGACTTGGTCATCCACGCACACTTTTAAGCGCTGCCCATTTACTTTGAACATCGAGCCATCTTTCAAGTCCTTCAATTCCACCGCTCCGTGGGGGGCGACGGAATTAACCAAAAATGGACCATCCCAACGGGAGCAAAGTTTTTCGGGAAACAAATGCAGGCGCGAGTTGTACAACCAAACTTTTTGGCCCAGCGAAAATGTTTTGACTCGAATATTACGATCATGAAAGGCTTTGGACCTTGCCTTATAGATTTTCGCATTCTCATACGCGTCATGTCGCAATTCTTCCAATTCATTTAATTGAAGCTTTCGATTAGAGCCGGCCTTTTTCATGTCAAAATTGAAGGTCTTGGTGGCCCACATAGCTTTATGCTCCAATTCAACCGGAAGATGGCACGCCTTGCCATAAACTAACCGATAAGGTGACATTCCAATGGGAGTTTTATATGCGGTTCGGTATGCCCATAATGCGTCGTTTAGTCGCAATGACCAATCCTTCCGGTCAGGCCGAACAGTTTTCTGAAGAATGTTCTTAATCTCCCTATTGGATACTTCTACTTGGCCACTAGTTTGAGGATGGTAGGGGGTGGCTACTTTGTGTGTGACGGAGTATTTGAGAAGCAAGGTTCGAAGGAACCGGTTACAGAAATGCTTACCTCCGTCACTGATGATGGCCCGAGGCGCACCAAACCGGCTAAAAATGTTAGCTTGTATGAATTTAACCACGACTGCGTGATCGTTGGTTTTGGTAGCAACGGCCTCTATCCACTTAGATACGTAGTCCACCGCCACAAGTATGTACTCATGACCAGTAGAGGGTGGAAATGGTCCCATGAAGTCAATGCCCCACACATCAAATATTTCAATGACAAGAATAGGGTTAAGAGGCATCATGTCCTTCCGAGACATCGCGCCGAGGCGCTGACATCGCTCACACGAGCGGCAGAATGAATATGCATCCCGATGAAGTGTCGGCCAGAAAAATCCGCATTGAAGAATTTTTGCTGCGGTTTTCTTAGCACTAAAGTGTTCCCCACAAGCGAGTGTATGACAAAATTTAAGAATGCTTTGGAATTCACTGTTGGGTACACACTTACGAATTATTTGATCGGGGCAGTATTTGAACAATTGAGGATCGTCCCAATAATATGATCGTGATTGGGAGAGAAAACGATCCTTCTCTTGTTTGGTCCAAGAAGATGGTATTTTACCGGTTGCCAAATAATTAACCACATCCGCATACCAAGGGATACTTTCTTGAGAGATGACAAAGAGTTGTTCATCCGGGAAGGATTCACAAACTGGAATGGAATTATGGAGGGATTCAACAAGAATTCTAGAAAGGTGGTCAGCTACCACATTTTCAGTTCCCTTTTTGTCTCTAATCTCAAAATTGAACTCTTGCAACAAGAGTATCCAGCGGATCAACCTAGGCTTGGTGTCCTTTTTCGTCAAAAGATGCCGGAGGGCAGCATGGTCCGAATAGACAATGACCTTTGAACCTAATAAATAAGCTCAAAATTTGTCTAATGCAAATACTACCGCAAGCAATTCCTTTTCCGTTGTGGTATAATTGATTTGAGCTTCGGAAAGGGTTTTACTTGCGTAATAGATGACATGTGGCAGTTTGTCTACTCGTTGCCCCAAGACCGCACCCATGGCATAGTCGGATGCATCACACATAATCTCAAATGGGAGAGTCCAGTTTGGAGGGATTAGAATTGGAGCGGTTGTAAGCATGGCGCGGAGTTTTTCAAAAGCGTCAAGGCACGCTTCATCAAAGGTAAAGCAAGACTCTTTTTCAAGAAGGCGACACAAAGGCCGAGAAATCTTGCTAAAGTCTTTGATGAAACGGCGATAAAAGCCCGCATGCCCAAGGAATGAACGAATCTCTCTCACCGTGGATGGTGGAGGAAGTTTGGAAATGAGCTCAACCTTGGCTTTATCAACCTCTATTCCTCGCTTAGACACAATATGCCCTAGGACAATACCCTCTTGAACCATAAAGTGACTCTTTTCCCAACTAAGAATTAGGTTGGTTTCTTGACATCTTTTGAGAACACAAGCTAGATTTTGGAGGCATGATTCATATGAAGGTCCAAAAATGGAAAAATCATCCATGAACACTTCTAAGAATTTTTCCACCATGTCCGAGAAGATAGACATCATACACCGTTGAAAAGTTGACGGTGCATTGCACAACCCAAAGGGCATGCGTCTATAAGCAAATGTGCCGAAGGGACATGTAAAGGTGGTTTTCTCTTGGTCCCTTGGGTCTATAGCAACCTGATTATAGCCAGAATATCCATCCAAAAAGCAATAAAAGCTTTGCCCGGCCAATCTCTCCAATATTTGATCAATGAATGGGAGGGGGAAGTGATCTTTCCGAGTGGCTGAATTTAATTTCCTATAATCAATGCACACTCTCCATCCTGTGGTGGTGCGTTGGGGAACTAATTCACCCTTATCATTAGGTTGCACCGTAATACCAGACTTCTTTGGAACCACTTGAGTGGGACTAACCCACTTGCTATCAGAGATGGGGTATATGATCCCCGCATCTAGTAACTTCACCACCTCCTTCATGACAACGTCCTTCATATTTGGATTTAATCGACGTTGTGCCTCCCTTGAGGTCTTAGCATCCTCTTCCAAGTGTATGCGATGCATACAAACAGAAGGGTCTATTCCCTTAAGATCTACCACACTCCATCCTATTGCTTCTTTGTGCTCTTTGAGCACCTTTATGAGTTCCAATTCTTGAGCATTTGTGAGATTGGAAGCAATAATGACTGGAAGGGTCTCATTTGCGCCCAAGAAAACATACTTGAGTGTAGCTGGAAGAGGCTTGAGCTCAAGTTGTGGTGGGGAAATTAAAGAAGGAGTTTGGGGAGTTTTGGACAAAGGGGGCAAGGGTTCTCTCGGAACTCTCCACTTAGGCAAATCCATGACAGTATTAACATCGAGCATGGAATTGACTTCACATATGGATTGCTCAATGTCAAAATCGTCATGGTTAAAATGATTTAGGCATGCCTCTAAGGGGTCCGTGGAAAGAATAGAAGGAAGTGCTTCTTGAACAAGGTCGTCCACCACATCGACGCAAAAGCACTCACTTTCATCATCGGGTGTGTGGTGGGAAGCATTGAAGATGTTCAAGCGGACTTTCATATTCCCAAAAGAGATGTCCATCACTCCAGTACGGCAATTAACGCAAGCGTTTGCCGTGGCCAAGAATGGTAGGAATATGATGATTCGAATTTTGGACCGGTTCCGTGTCAAGGACTATGAAGTCCACCGGAAAATAGAATTTGTCCACTTGAATGATGACATCCTCAATGATGCCACGTGGTTGCTTCACCGAACGGTCGGGAAGTTGCAACACAACCGTGGTATGCTTGAGTTCCCCCAAACCTAGTTGTTGGTAAACTGAGAATGGAAGCAAATTGACACTAGCCCCTAGGTCAAGAAGTGCTTTTTCAAAAGATTGATTTTCGATAGTGCACGAAATGGTCGGAGCACCCGGATCTTTGAATTTAGGAGGGGCTTGGTGTTGGAAAATGGAGCTTATGTGCTCAGTTAAGAGGACTTTCTTAGGAACATTATTCCTAGATTTGCGCTTTTGAGTGCATAAGTCCTTCAAGAATTTCGCATAAGAGGGAATTTGTTGAATAGCATCAAGGAGAGGGAGATTGATCTTTACTTGTTTGAAGATCTCCATCATGTCTTGGATTTTCTCTCCTTGCTTCCCAAAATGAGAAGGTTCCTTCAATCGTTGAGGAAAAGGAACCGGAGGTTCATAAGAGGTGTCAAGATTTGGAATCGATGGTGACATAACTTCACTTGCCTTTCCTTTTGGATTTGAAGGGGTATTTTGCAAATTTGGATTTAACGGCAACAATTTTGGATTTAATTGGGATTCTTTTGGATTTTTAGGTTGCTCTTGAAATTCCTTTCTCTCTTCCTCCCCTACCTTGGAGTTAATGATTTTTCCACTCCTCAAGGTTGTGATTGATTGAACTTGCTCTGGAGGAGCATTACAAGTTGAAGATGATGGATCTTCAATCATATGCACACCCTTGGGATTCGCCACCGGTTGACTTGGCAACTTACCTTCCTCCCTTCTATTTAAGGCATTAGCTAGTTGCCCGATTTGAGCTTCTAACCTAGCCATAGATTGAGCATTGGCTTCTAGCTTAGAGATTGATTGAGAATGAGTTTGCAATAAGCGGGTGTTGGCCTCAAGATTGCTTATCACTCGATCTTCAAAGCTTTGGCTTCTCGGAGGAGGTGGTGGTTGTTGGTAATTAGATCTTTGATTGTAAGGTTGAGGGTTTGGCCTATAATGCGGCTGTTGAGATTGGGGATTAAAAGAATTTTGCCCTTGGAAAGGGGGACTTGATTCTTGATTCTTCCATGAAAAAGCCGGATGATTCTTGTAACCAGGATTGTACGTGTTTGAATATGGATCATTCATTTGTTTAGCGTACAAGGCATTCGCTTGCTCTTGAGCATAATCGGGAGATTGCCCGGCAATAGGGCAATCTCGCACAAAATGCGAAGTGTTATAGCAAAACGAACATCCCTCCTGATTTTGGACAGATTGGTTAGGAGTAGGCAGCCCATTTTTCATGATTAAATCCATTTTTCGGGACAAGGCTTCTACTTGCATGGCTACCTCATCTACCCGTGAAATCTCATGCACTCCTCTACAAGGTTGGGTGGCCTTCCCTTTCCTAGTGGAGGAGCGTTGAGCTGAATTGTTGCTTAGGGTTTGAAAAAGTTTCCATGCCTCATCGGGGCTTTTCAAAAGGTACCCACCCCCACACGCGGAGTCTATCATTTGTCTATGTTGCTCACTCACCCCATCATAAAAACTTTGCACTAACTGCCATTTTGGGACAGCATGATGCGGGCAAGATTTTAAGAGATCTTTTAACCTCTCCCACGTCTCATGGAATTGTTCTTGGTCAATTTGGGTGAATCCGGTGATTGCTCGCCGAATATCACTTGTCTTACCCATTGGGAAGTATTTTTTTAAGAACTCTATTTGCATTTTCGCCCAAGAATGGATTGAGTTGGGTTCTAGGGAATTGAACCAACTTCTAGCCTTATCTTTTAGGGAAAATGGAAACATACGTAGCTTTAGATCATCCTCCGTAAAGTGTGGTACACGAATGGTGGAACACACGGAAAAGAAGTAATCTAAGTGCCGGTATGGATCCTCATTAGGAAGACCGTGAAAGCTGTTAAGAAGGTTGAGGGTGGAGGACTTTATTTCAAATTGGTTTGCCGCTACATCCGGAAATTGAATACACGAAGGTACTTCAAATGTAGTCGGAAGGTAAAAGTCCATAAGCAACTCTCCTTGAGGAGGTGGTGGTGGAGGCGGTTGTTCATGATTAAAAGGAGGTAGACCGGGAGGTTGTCTCTCATTTGGATCCATGTTTTCAGTCCTAGGCAAAATAGGGTCCCTAGAGGTTCCTCTACGTCGTCTAAGTGTTCGTTCAAGTTCACTATTACAAGGAAGCAAAGGAAGTGACAATGACCGTCTACCTAGCATGCATTATCAATTGAACAACACCTCTATACACAAAGTAACAAAAATATATACAAAAGAATGTGAATGAACTCAAACCACCAGTTTTTGAAGTTATACTCACAAAGGGTTCCAATTTGAATCCTTTTAGATGCCCGCAATGTGGTATACCTAAAATCAAGAAGTTTAAGATATAAGAACAAGATATATACAAAAAGAATGAAAGAATTTCTAGCCTAAGAATTAAACCAGATTTAATCTTCCAATGGCGACAATTAAACCGTAGTCCCCGGCAACGGCGCCAAAATTTTGATGTGGTCGAAACTAAATTATATTGCAAGCTTAATTTTGCCCTTTTTATCAAAATATAATTTAACCACTCGCAAGAGCACGAATCTTTGCAGATAAGGTTCTATATAGAGGGTATCGATCCCACGAGGACTAGTCGTTAATTGTCATAGAGAAAGATTAATTCTACTTTAATTCAAACAAAACAGGTTTTTGGTTTTGTGTTTAAAGCTATTGCATAAAGGAAATGACAATAAAATTAAAGAGTAAAGTTGGGAGAGAGAACTAGGGTTGGTTTCCACCCCTAGTCATTCACATGTTCATAAGTGTAGCAAGCAAGGGATTCATTAATTAAATGCCTAACAATGTCATTAGGCTTGTGACCTCAATGACATATCAAAAGATCAATGTGTGTGCTAACCTATCATAATCCATCTTCAACAAGCATAGCTCTTCAACCTAACTAACTACCTACTTACTCTACTCTCTAAGTGAACACTACATGCATCCAAACTACCTTGTCTTGGCATGGTCTATACAAACTAGCATCACACATTCATTTAAACACCATTATCTAGCCATCATTTGCACTTCTTGTGGAATATGCAAATGTTGTGCATTCAAGTGACAAAACCTACTCTAAGACAAGAATAAATTCCATATCAAATGAATATATAAAAGAAATGTATTTGTGTACATAATCACTAGGCCAAATAATCAACATTTAATTACAAGTCCCAAGAGCTACAAAGATGAACAAGTTTACATGGCTAGGGGTTGAAACCAACACCCTAGTAGAAGAGTTAGTTGCTCATGGTTGCCTTGCACCCCTTCCATTGATGAAGAGAATGAAGCTTCTTGGTCTGGTTCAACCCTTCCTCTTCCTTTCCCGAAGGTCTCTCCTTAAGTCTTCTGATGTCTATGTTTTGAGAGATATGAGATATGTGGCTTTTGGTGCTTTTTGTATGCTTTTTGGCTCCTTTGGGCCCACCATATATATATATATCATTATATATATCTCTTGTATCAAGAAGGCTCCCCAAAAGTCTTGTTCAAGTCAGACAATCCCCCTAAGTCGTGCAAAAAGGGGGATTTTGTTGCAAGTGGGAGAGCAGGTGAGCAAGTGGCCAAGTGGGCTCTGCAGCATTTCGATTGATCGAAATTGCATTTCGATTGATCGAGATTTCGATCAATCGAAATCCACATTTCGATCAATCGAAATGCCTTGGTAACAGCTTCTGATTTCATCTCTTGACTGCAGAAAGCTTCCAACTTTGCTCCATTTACTCCAATACCTGCAATACATCAAAAACACAAAAATACCGTAAACATATCTCGGTAAACACAAAAATGGAACTAACATATGCAATAAAGAGGGTTCAAATGCATAGAATTGAACACTTATCAGCATGCAAAGGGACTACCTTTCTTTATTAACACCATACTGCGTTGAAGCAATCGCAACAGTATTGGGAATTGAAACCAGGCGGTAATAAACGGAAATCATCAACTGAATCGCATATAACAAGTAGGCAAGTGGTACTACATACATAGTCAAAGTAGAGAGAGCAGAGATATGGGCAGAAAAGAAAAATAAAGACAGTAAATATAACACATGGTATAAAAGAAAAGACAACTGTATTCCATATATATGAAAATGAGTTTAGTACAAAGTGTACATGCAGTTGGAATACATAAAAACTAACATGGCCAATATGGCCTATCAAAAAGAAAGAAAGAAAAATACAGAAAGTAAAGCAGAAAGTACAAATAGATAGATCTACTCTAGGGCGGGTGGTGGTGGAGGTGGCTCAGTGGGTGGAGTAGAGGCGGAGGTGGAAGCTTTGGATGTCTCAGAGAAGAGGAGGAAGTTGGATGGTCTTGGAGAGAAGCGTAGAAATGAGAGGGAGCCCAACGGTTTAAATAAATAATTGGCTCACGTGCAGGCAGCGCGTCGATCTCGATTAATCGAGATGTACATCTCGATCAATCGAAATCCTGGCTTCGATCAATCGAGATCAAGTCTCAATCAATCAAACTCCTTGCTTCGATCAATCGAAATTTCGATTGGTCAAGGACCTATCGAAGTGCCATCGAAGAATACTACCTCTCGGGACTTTGGACTTGGGAAACTTTCTGCATTATTTCGATCGATCGAGATCTTTGCTTCGATCAATCGAAATGCTCAAAAATAGTCAGCTTGATTTATACTTCATGGACTTGGACTTAGGGAATTTAGATACCAAATTACTTAGATACAAAAGTGACTTTGGATTAAAGGGACATCATGGAAGCGTGATAGCTACCATGGCCGTGCCACCTTACACGTCTATGGCATGACATCAGAATCGGCTCACGAGTCAACATACAGGGGATCCGTCAAAGTGACAACATCCACGTATTCTGTGGTAACTTGGTCATCCACGCACAATTTTAAGCACTGCCCGTTCACTTTGAACAACGATCCGTCTTTCAAGTCCTTCAATTCCACCGCCCCATAGGGAGCAACAGAATTAACCAAAAAATGAACCATCCCAACGGGAGCAAAGTTTTTCGGGAAACAAATGGAGGCGTGAGTTGTATAACCATACTTTCTGGCCCAGAGAAAACGTTTTGACTCGAATATTGCGATCATAAAAGGCTTTTGACTTTGCCTTATAGATTTTGGCGTTCTCATACGCGTCATGTCGCAATTCTTCCAATTCATTTAATTGAAGCTTTCGATTATATCCGGCCACTTGCATGTCAAAATTGAAAATCTTGGTGGCCCACATAGCCTTGTGCTCCAATTCAACCGGAAGATGGCACGCTTTGCCATAAACCAACCGGTAAGGTGACATTCCAATGGGAGTCTTATACGCAGTTCGGTAAGCCCATAATACATCATTTAGTTACAATGACCAATCTTTCCAGTCAGGCCGAACTGTTTTCTCAAGGATGTTCTTGATCTCCCTATTGGATACCTCCACTTGGCCACTAGTTTGAGGATGGTATGGGGTGGCTACTTTGTGTGTGACAGAGTATTTGGTAAGCAAGGTTCGAAGGAACCAATTACAGAAATGTTTACCTCCGTCACTGATGAGGGCTCAAGGTGTACCAAAACGGCTAAAGATATTTGCTTGAATGAACTTAACCACAACTGCGCGGTCATTGGTTTTGGTAGCAACGGCCTCTATCCATTTGGATACGTAGTCCACCACCACAAGTATGTACTCATGACCAGTAGAGGGTGAAAAAGGTCCCATGAAGTCAATGCCCCAAACATCAAATATCTCAACAATAAGAATAGGGTTGAGAGGCATCATGTCCTTCCGAGACATCGCACCAAGGCGCTGACATCGCTCACATGAGCGGCAGAATGAATATGCATCCCGATGAAGTGTTGGCCAGAAAAATCCGCATTGAAGAATTTTTGCTGCGATTTTCTTAGCACTAAAGTGTCTATCCATGATTAATCTTAGGACATAGTTTATTCTAAATCCTAAATTATCAGATTTTCCAAGATGTTTTAGGAAATCAGGATAGCCCTTGTTGGCTAATTCATCCCAAGGATGAGGAAGTTTATTAAAAAACTGTTCTAACCAAAATTGGTTTTTTGGGGGAAGAACCAAGAAATAATATTTCTTGTATAACTTGACAAATTTGTCGAATTGACAAATGTCACATAACTCAATTTTTGTTAATGCATAACTTGCATCTTCTTGTAAATTTTCTTTCCCAGAAAATCCACACATATGTTCTTTTATGAGTTTTGTAAATTCTCGAAGGATTTCTTCAAAAGAATTCAGAATTATTTATATGGACACTGATTATATTCGTGTGTATCTCTTCCTAACCAGCTACAGATACAATCGAATTCCTTTTCTTCGGCCATTCTGGATTTTTAAAGGTTCTTAAGACCTCTCGCAGACTCTAATGGTTTTAACACAAAGCTTGACAACGTCCTAACGTCACCCAGACAACGGACAAACAAGCAAAATAAAACTAGTATGCAAGCGTATGAGATTTATAAAAACCAGAAATGAAACAGAAGATAAGAGTTAAACTGTAAAACGTAACTGAAGAGAAATAAGAATTACACTCTTAATAATACACAATATTAGTAATCATACAATAAAACGAGAAGACTTAAGAAATTTCCAAAAACAAAAAGAAAAACTTTTCGTTGGAAAAAATGGAAGTCTGATAGAACTCCTTCAAAAACAAAGAAGTATATCAGAAAGAAGAAAAAATCTTCCCCAAAAGAATCAACTTCTAAAAAGACAGAATGTAGATGCTACATCTGTAACGAAGTTGGTCACATTTCTCCAAATTGTCCTAACAAAGGCAAAGGAACACGAAAAATGATTAAAATGATCGAAGAACAAAATCTCGAAATCATTTTTGGAAATGAAGTTTCTGATCCAGCAGAAATTTTATACGAAATTTCCAGTGAAGATGACTCATCTGAAGAAGAATTAATCTTTATGATTAATACGACTTCTGATACGATCCGTCTCCCCCACAAGCAAGTGTATCACAGAATTTGAGAATGCTTTGGAATTCACTGTTGGGTACACACTTTTGAATTATTTGATCAGGGCAATATTTGAACAATTGAGGATCGTCCCAATAATATGATTGTGATTGGGAGAAAAACCGATCCTTTTCTTGCTTGGTCCAAGAAGACAGTATCTTACCTGTTGCCAAATAGTTGACAATGTCCGCATACCAAGGGATACTCTCTTGAGAGATTACAAAGAGTTGTTTATCCGGAAAGGATTCACAAACTAGAATGGAGTCATAGAGGGATTCAACAAGAATTCTAGAGAAGTGGTCAGCTACCGCATTTTTAATTCCCTTTTTGTCTCTAATCTCAAAATTAAACTCTTGCAAAAAGAGTATCCATCGGATAAATCTAGGTTTGGTGTCCTTTTTAGCCAAAAGATGCCGGAGGGCAGCATGGTCCGAATAGACAATAACCTTGGAACCTAATAGATAAGCTCAAAATTTGTCCAATGTAAATACTACCGTAAGCAACTCCTTTTCTATTGTGGTATAATTGATTTGAGCCTCGGAAAGGGTTTTACTTGCATAGTAGATAACATGTGACAATTTATCTACTCGTTGCCCTAAGACCGCACCCATGGCATAATCAGATGCATCACACATGATCTCAAATGGGAGAGCCCAATTTGGAGGGATAAGAATTGGAGCGGTTGTAAGCATGGTGCGGAGTTTTTCAAAAGCATTAAGGCATGTTTCATCAAAGGTAAAACAAGACTCTTTTTCAAGAAGGTGACACAAAGGCCAAGAGATCTTGCTAAAGTCTTTGATAAAACGGCGATAAAAGCCCGCATGCCCAAGGAAAGAACGAATATCTCTCACCGTTGATGGTGGAAGAAGTTTGGAAATAAGTTCAACCTTGGCTTTGTCCACCTCAATTCCTCTCTTAGACACAATGTGTCCTAGGACAATACCCTCTTGAACCATAAAATGGCTCTTTTCCCAACTGAGGATTAGATTGGTCTCTTGACATCGTTTGAGAACACAGGATAGATTTTGGAGACATGATTCAAATGAAGGTCCAAACACGGAAAAATCATCCATGAACACTTCCAAGAAATTTTCCACCATATCCGAAAAGATAGACATCATACACCGTTGAAAAGTCACCGGTGCGTTGCACAACCCAAAGGGCATGCGTCTATAAGCAAATGTGCCGAAAGAACCTGTAAAGGTGGTTTTTTCTTGGTCCCTCGGGTCTATAGCAACCTGATTAGAGCCAAAATATCCATCTAAGAAGTAATAAAAACTTTGACCAGCTAATCTTTCTAAGATTTGATCGATGAATGGAAAAGGGAAGTGATCTTTCCGAGTTGCTGAATTTAGTTTTCGATAATCTATGCAAACTCTCTATCCCGTGGTGGTGCATTGGGGAACTAATTCACCCTTATCATTTGGTTGCACCGTAATATCGGACTTCTTAGGAACCACTTGAGTGGGACTAACCCACTTACTATCTGAGATGGGGTAAATGATTTCCGCATCTAGTAACTTCATCACCTCCTTCATATTTGGATTTAATTGATGTTGTGCCTCTCTTGAGGTATTTGCATCTTCTTCCAAGTGTATGCGGTGCATACAGATAGAAGGATCTATTCCCTTAAGATCTGCCACACTCCATCCTATTGCTTCCTTGTGCTCTTTTACCACTTTTAGAAGTTTCATCTCTTGATCATTGGTGAGATTGGAAGTAATAATGACTGGAAGGGTCTCATTAGCGCCCAAGAAAACATACTTGAGTGTAGCCGGTAGAGGCTTGAGCTCAAGTTGTGGTGGGAAAATTAGAGAAGAAGTTTGGAAAGTATTGGACAAAGGAGGCAACGGTTCTCTCGGAACTCTCCATTTAGGCAAATCCATGACAGTGGTGACATCGAGCATTGAATTAACTTCACAAATAGATTGCTCAATGTCAAAATCATCACAGTTGAAATGATTTAGGCACGCCTCTAGAGGATCCTTAGAAAGAATGGAAGGAAGTGCTTCTTGAACAAGGTCTTCCACTACATCAACACAAAAGCACTCACTTTCATCGTCGGATGTGTGGTGAGAAGCATTAAAGATGTTCAAACAGACTTTCATATTTCCGAAAGAGATGTCCATCACTCTGGTACGGCAATCAATGCAAGCGTTTGCCGTGGCCAAAAATGGACGACCTAGAATGATAGGAATATGTCTATTTGGATTTTGGACCAGTTCCGTGTCAAGGACTATGAAGTCCACCGAAAAATAAAATTTGTCCACTTGAATTATCACATCCTCTATGATGCCACACGGTTGCTTCACCGAACGGTCGGCAAGTTGCAACACAACTGTGGTAGGCTTAAGTTCCCCCAAACCTAATTGTTGGTAAACTAAGAATGGAAGCAAATTGACACTAGCCCCTAAATCAAGAAGTGCCTTTTCAAAAGCTTGATTTCCAATGGTGCATGAAATGGTTGGAGCACCCGGATCTTTGAATTTAGGAGGGGCTTGGTGTTAGAAAATGGAGCTTACTTGCTCAGTTAGGAGGACTTTCTTAGGAACATTATTCCTAGATTTGCGCTTTTGAGTGCACAAGTCCTTCAAGAATTTAGCATAGGAGATAATTTGCCAGATTGTATCAAGGAGAGGGAGATTGATCTTTACTTGTTTGAAGATCTCCATCATGTCTTGAATTTTCTCTCCTTGCTTCCCAAAATGAGAAGGTTCCTTCAATCTTTGAGGAAAAGGAACCGGAGGTTCAAAAGAGGTGTCAAGATTTGGACTAGATGACGACACAACTTCACTTGCCTTTCTTTTTGAATTTTGTGAGACTTTGTTCACCTTTGGATTTGAAGGAAACACATTTGGATTTGATTGGGATTCTTTTAGATTTTTGGATTGTTCTTTGAATTCCTTTTCTTTTTCTTCCCCAACCTTGGAATTGATGATTTTACCACTCCTTAAGGTGGTGATTGATTGAACTTACTCCGGAGGAGCATTACAAGATGAAGATGATGGATATTCAATCACATGAACACCCTTAGGATTTGCCACCGGTTGACTTGGCAACTTACCTTCCTCTCTCCTATTCAAGGCATTAGCTAGTTGCCCGATTTGAGCCTCTAACCTAGCCATGGATTGAGCATTAGCTTCAAGCTTAGAGATTGATTGAGAGTGGGTTTGCAACAAGTGAGTATTAGCCTCAAGATTGCTTATCACTCTTTCTTCAAAGCCTTGGCTTCTCGAAGGATGTGGTGGTTATTGGTAGTTGGATCTTTGATGGTAAGGTTGAGGATTTGGCCTATATTGAGGCTGTTGAGATTGAGAATTAAAGGAATTTTACCCTTGAAAAGAGGGGCTTGATTCTTGAGATTTCCATGAAAATGCCGGATGATTCTTGTAACCAGGATTGTAGGTATTTGAATATGGATCATTCATCTGTTTAGAGTACAAGGCATTCGCTTGCTCTTGAGCATAATCGGGAGATTGACCGGCAATAAGGCAATCTCGCACATAATGTGAAGTGCTATAGCAAAACGAACACCCTTCCTGATTTTGAACAGATTGTCTTGGAGTAAGCAGCCCATTTTTCATGATTTGGTCCATTTTTCGGGTTAAGGCTTCTACTTGCATGGCAACCTCATCTACCCTTGAAATCTCATGCACTCCTCTACCAGGTTGGGTGGATTTCCCTTTCCTAGTGGAGGAGCATTAAACTGAATTATTACTTAGGGTTTGAAAAAGTTTCCATGCCTCATCCGGGCTTTTCAAAAGGTATCCACCTCCACAAGCGGAGTCTATCATTTGCCTATGTTGCTCACTCACCCAATCATAAAAGCTTTGCACTAGCTGCCATTTTGGGACAGCATGGTGCGGATAAGATTTAAGAAGATCTTTTAATCTCTCCCAAGTCTCATGAAATTGTTCTTAATCAATTTGGGTGAATCCGGTGATTGCACGCCGAATATCACTCGTCTTTCCCATTGGGAAGTATTTTTTTAAGAATTCAATTTGCATCTCCGCCCAAGAATGGATTGAGTTAGGTTCTAAGGAATTGAACCAACTTCTAACTTTATCTTTTAGGGAGAATGGAAACATACGAAGCTTTAGATCATCCTCGGTAAAGTGTGGTACTCGAATGGTAGAACACACAGAAAGGAAGTAATCTAAATGCCGGTATAGATCTTCATTTGGGAGACCATAGCAGCTATTAAGAAGATTGATGGTGGAGGATTTTATTTCGAATTGAGTTACCGCTACATCTGGAAATTGAATACACGAAGGTACTTCAAATGTAGTCGGAAGATAAAAGTCCATAAGCAATTCTCCTTGAGGAGGAGGAGGTGGAGGTTGTTGTTCATGATTAAAAGGAGGTAGTCTAGGAGGTTGTCTCTCATTTGGTTCAATGTTTTCAGTCCTAGGCAATATAGGGTCCCTAGAGGTTCCTCTACGTTGTCTAAGTGCTCTTTCAAGTTCAATATTAAACGGAAGCAAAGGAAGTGACAATGACCGTCTACCTAGCATGCATTAATAATAGAACAACACCTCAATATGCAAAATAAGCAACAATATATACAACAAAAAAAATTATTCAAATCACTAATTTTAGACTTTATACTCACAAAGGGTTCCAACTTTGATCCTTTAAGATGCCCGCTATGTGGTATACCTAAAATCAAGCAATTCGAGAGATAAGAACAAGATATATACAAAAAAAGAATGAAAGAATTTCTAGCATAAGAATTAAACCAGATTTAATCTTCCAATGGCGACAATTTAACTGTAGTCCCCGGCAACGGCGCCAAAATTTTGATGTGGCTAAACTTGAATTATATTGTAAGCTTATTTTTGCCCCTTTTATCAAAATATAATTTAACCACTCGCAAGAGCATGAATCTTTGTAGATACGGTTCTATATAGAGGGTATCGATCCCACGAGGACTAGACGTAATTGCCTTAAAGAAAGATTAATTCCACTTTAATCCTAAAAACGAGATTTTGATTTTTGTTTATAAAACTATTGCATGAATGTAAAAACAATAAATTTAAAGACTTAAAAGTTGGGAGAGAGAACTAGGGGTGGTTTCCACCACTAGCCATTCACATGTCCATAAGTGTAGCAAGCTTGGGATTCATAAATTAAATGTCTAACAATGTCATTAGGCTTGTGACCTCAATGACAGATTAATGTGTATGCAACCTATCATAATCCATCTTCAATAAGCATAACTCTTCAACCTAACTAATTACCCTACTCTCTAAGTGAACCTACATGCATCCAAACTACCTTATCTTGGCATGGTTTATACAAGCAAACACAACACATTCATTTAAATACCATTACCTAGCCATCATTTGCCCTTCTTGTGGAAGAAACAAATGTTGTGCATTCACAAGATAGATTCTACTCTAAGACAAGAAGAAAATCAATATCAAATGAATATATATAAGAAATGTATTAGTGTACATGGTCACTAGACTAAATAATCAACATTTACGTATAAATCCCAAAATGCTACAAAAATGAACAAGTTTACATGGCTAGGGGTATCAACCACACCCTAGTAGAGAAGTTAGTTGGTCATGGCAGCCTTGCACTCTTCCATTGATGGAGAAAATGAAGCTTCAAGGTCTGGTTCAGCTCCTTCTTCTCTTCTCCTGAATTTTTCTGTTTGTATATCTGATGTGTATGAGAGATATGAGAGAATGGCTTCTTTGTGTGCTTTATGGCCTCTTTTTCAACCTTGGGGCCCACCATAAATATATATATATCAATATATATACCAACTATATCAAGAATGTCTCCAAATATCTTGTTCAAGTCAGACAATCCCTCTAAGTCGTGCAAAAAGGGAGATTTTGTTGCAAGTGGGAGAGCAGGTGAGCAAGTGGGCAAGTGGCTTTGCAGAATCTTGATCAATCGAGATTGAAATCTTGATTGATCGAGATTTCGATCAATCGAAATCATGTCTCGATCAATCGAGATCTCGATTGATCGAGATCAACATCTCGATTGATCGAGATGCCTTAGCTTTAATTCTGAACTTTGCTCTTCAGCTGCAAATGGCCTCAAACTTTGCTCCTTTTACTACAAGACCTGCAATACATTAAAAATATAAAAATACCGTAAATGTATTTCGGTAAACGTAAAAATGGGACTAACATATGCAATAAAGAGGGTTCAAATACATAGTATTGAACACTTATCAGTGGAGGTTGTTGTTGTTGCGAAAGCATGCATCATCTCCTGCACTTTGGTAATTTTTTGCAACTGTTCCCGCATGGTCACTAGTTTTTCCAACTGTTGACGCATATTTCCTAGTTCCTCTGCCATTTTTTCACTTTTTTTCTCTGCTATTTCTGCCTTCCTTCTAGAGGACTCTTCAAAAGATGAGGATACACGTTGAAGACTCGAAACAATGTACCCATTCCCAAGGCCACGAGGATGTCCCTACCTAACACCTCCTAGTTACTCTAGCACTATCTCGACATCATTTGGACTACAGGTACCATCAGATTCGATAGAAACTTGTAAGGACTTTTTCATCATATCATCCTGTATTAAAATAGCATATTTTAAGTCTAGATAAAATTAAAAATATATAAAATAAAAAAATAACAATAAATAAAACAAGAATTAGTAACATTAATGATTAAAACAATCTCATAATTAACTTACATAATTCCTTTTAGCTTTCTCGTTTACCCAGCCAGAATTTTCTCTAATGTGTGTGTCCTTGTAGGTGCTGATTGCAGGATCAGGCTGATGAATTCCAGTTTCCTCGACTTTCTCATCTGCTTGATTTTGATTTTCTTTACGCTGTAATATAGACTAATAGTTAACATTGAACGATATATGATTTGAATGGATAGTAAATTAAAAATCTATAATTATTATTCAACATTTTACGTATGCAACCATAAAAGCGTATAATGTAGGACATCGATCCAGAAACATGTGGAATTGTATTCTTTGATCGATTTTCTTTATTTTTTTGCACTTATTTCCTATGTAGTAATTCAAACAATAATACAAAAATAAGTGAATAAACTCAATTAGCAAGTAAAATCAATATATAACATTAAATGATTTAAGTAAATAGTCAAATTGTAAATAATCAAAAGCACGTAGTTGAGAACCTGAAATTCCTCTAAGATCCACTTATCACACAAGACTTGCCAAATATCAATATCAATTTCATCTTTAGGATGTCGGCGTGCATTCTCAACCGGAAAATGCTCATCAAAATGTTTCTTCAAACTACATCTATTTTTTCTCAAACTCTGAGATAGTCCCCTATCCACTTACTTAAAATCCTTTTCATTGGTATATGTGTCCACTCCAAATGTTTTCTTTATAATGAATATTCAATATAAGTTAAAACAAATCAAAATTAAAATAAAGCAATGGTCAGGCAAAATCTCAGTGGCATGCTAAAAAAGGAAGCACTTATATATAGTAATATGATATAAAAAATAACAAAACATATTTCATACGCTGATCTAATATAAAAAATAATAATTAATTACCTTTACATGGTCATAGAGGTCTTGTTTTTCATATTCGCGAATATCCTTCCATGATTTATGTAGAAGTAGTGCATTTCTTTGTCAAGTACTGATGCCAATCTCAGCTATCCAAATATGATTATTTAAGTCAACATGTTTATAAGAATTTGGCGAGAAATCTATTAGAATTGAATTGCCTTTTCCGTAAAGTTTCTTAGCTTTCACTAAGGCTTCATTTTTTGCTTTTCCACGCCCTTTTCGAAATGAGCCTAAAAAACAAATTTATCATCATTATTAAAATACAACAATTATTAAAGAGCTTATGATGAATAAATGGTGCAACATAATTATCACCTTCTCCACTTGGCTGTCCTCCTCGACTCGATTGTGAGTTCATCTGTGAAGCACTACCTAAGCTTTCGATACTTGCTCGTGTATTAAGTGAATTACTACCATCACCTTCTCCACTAGGTTGGCCATCATATGCACTTGTAGATGGTGGGTCTGGTCAAGCCATGCGAGACCTTAATACTCTATCCATTGGAGGTTGAGAGATGTCCATGAAGAGAGATACAATCAAACAACTACAAATACAAAATTGTTGGAACAAACTATGAGCTTCAGATTTAGGCCAAACCAACAGAAACCATCTCATCCTTAACAAAAGTATTCATCTATAACTAAAAGGAATAGGATGGCAGAGAGAACCCATTAATCTATGAAGAGTTGTTGAAGAAGTATATATACAAACCACATGAGACTTTGTAGTAATTGTGGTTACATTTGGACAATATCTAACTTGCTTGTATTTGGACTACGTTATGTAAGGACATTGAGAAGGACTTGTAAATTATAAATTTGTTTATAAAATGGATGGTAGGTATGTTTTGATGAGATGTATGAATCAAATGTGTGTTTTGGAACATATAATTTGACTTGAACTCCTTAGGCTTTAGAGCTTATAAATGTAATTCTCTTGAGGTTGTGAACTTGGAGGATTACGTGTGTGAGATGTATGATTTGGATGGAATATATGATTTGAGATGTAAGAATGAAGAAATTATGTTTCATTTACATGTTGGATAATATATAGATGTTTATATATGGACTTGAGGGTATTAGGATGTGATTTGGATGGGGTTTGGACACCAATAGGAGGTTTCACAGCAAGTTGGGAAGTTTCAGACACTTGAAACTATAACCCCAGCCATCTAGAAGTTCTTGAGACTTCAAACCTTTGATTTGGCATGAAACCAGACGTCTAAAACAAGTTTTAGAGTTTTAGACATCTCAAAAAAGTTTCAGATGCCTTAAACAATTTTCAGATGCCTGAAAATTTTTGTGTTCTACTACTCGATGTCACAACTTTGACAAGGCATAACTTTTTTGTTAGAAGTTCGATTGAGGTGATTCTTTATTTGAAATTGAGTAATTTTGAATTCTCTGTCCATTGGAGTAAGTTTCAGTTCAGTATTACAACTACACAAATATTTGAGTGTTAGACTTAAGGGATTTATGTGTGTGAATCAGTTTTCACCCCCATTTCTGGGAGTCGAGAATCAGGACGTGATAACTTGGTATCAGAGCATGATATCAGAGGATAATTATTATTAGGAGTGTGAGTGTGTGACCTAATCACCCTTAGTTTTCAGAAGTCGATAATCGGGGTGTGACAGTCCCCTCTTTGTCTCCCCTCTCTATCTCTCTATATCTATAAAAATAATTTTAAAATAATAGATTAATTAAAAATAATAAAGTAAATGTTTTTTTCAAAAATTCTTAATAAATAAAGTAAATGTTATCAATGAACAATGATAAATTTTCTCAATAGAATTATTACAATGTTTGATTTTATTTTTTTTTAAAGGTTGCTGCCCCAACAAAAATTTTTGGATCCGTCTCTGCTCCCAACAAGTGTAAACTCTCCATATTTTAAAAAAAAAATAATTTCTCTATAATAAAGAAAAAATAGAGGGCTTACACCTGTCGGGATACTACATCATTAGTATCTTCGAAATATTGTATACTTTCTCCATCTAAAGAGAGTGAAAAAATGTGAATAGAGGTTGAAGTATATTCAAACAAGAGTACAAATATATAGAAATTTGAAATGGACATTTTGTAACTCAAAAATGGTATTTTTGGGTTTTTCAAAAAAATTGATATAGAAAACTTTAATAAGGGGCAGTTTGTTTAAAAATTTTAAATTACAGAAATTGAACCGCACAGCAATAGTATACCATGTATGGGAAGAAAGAAATGCACAAATCTTTAGTTCAAGATGCTCATCTCATGTTATAGTTACGTATCGAATCTTAGACCTCATCACCTCCACCCTAAACTTAGGGTTCTTAAAGAATTGCTCTGCATCAAGAAGTATCCTCCGTGAATGGAATATTTCGATGTGGTGATGCCTTCCACCACCTCGGCCTCCAGACTGAATCGCACTAAGCTTAACTTCCTTTATAAGCTCCGTCCCCCCACCAATGGATTGCTCTCTCGATTGACGTTGAACAACCTTTCATAACGAAACAACTTTTCCGTTCCGTTACTAATGGCTATTTAATTTGCTTTAGTTTTGTGCTTACCCCCCAATCGGGGTTTATTGCATTTGGGTTTGGGCTCTATAGCCTTTAGGACTATTATGTAAATATGTTATTTCTTTAATATATTTGCTTTATTTTTCGTTAAAAAAAGAGAGAGAGAAAGAGTGAGAGTGAGAGTGTGGAAAAGTTAGATGAAGAGGTATTCTTAATTGATACACTGATTATTATGGAGGCGGAAGAATTTGCCTTTGTTAATATTGAATTGAATTGGTGTGACAACGACTTTATAGGTCTATCTGTTTGAGAAAGTGAATTAAAACCATAATTGGAAATTTTGCAGATGTTGTAACTTTTATTTAAGAGCTAACTTTTTTATAGCTAGAACTCTCATAAATAATTCCCATATTCCAAAGTTAAATTAAATTGTAACCAACAGCACCATCATTGAGGGTGGGGGGGCACTTCTCACCGATGCACACGCGGTTGATGCAGCAGCTTGGGTACCCTTGACACACTTGAGCACAATTAATCAATCTTGGACACACTGGTCCCCTTTCACTAGCTCCCGGCCCAATACCTGCATTATATATGCCAGCAGTACGTGATATAAATATATATATATATATATATATATACACTGTAATAAAACAAGTAAGCTTAATATATGTATATATACTTTTTATGCATATAGAGATTGAAAAAGAGAGAGAGAGACCGGATGCGATAACCACTAGCAGGACGAAGAATGCCAACTTGAATGAACACTTCTCCACATCTAAGCTATTTGAGTTCTATGAAATTGCAAACGTACAAAACTAAGGTGATGGGTATAAGATTTACTTTTGTGGTATATTACTGGAGCTCCTCGAGGCAATATATATATATATATATATATATATATATATATATATATATATATATATATTAAGGTAGAAGATGAAGAGGACATTGAAATTTGCTCCATTTGTTATAGAGAATTTTAACATTAATTTTCTTTGCACTAATTTAAATACGGGTAAGTTATATTAAATAACCCTAAAGTGGTGTTTTTGAATGTCACGTGACTTAATAACCCTTATTGCTGTTATGATGCGTTTCGTACGTAATAATGGAATGTCAATATTATCATTTTGAATCCATTCTTTTGTCTGAAATGCAAAAGAATAAAAATTCATTTTACTACTCAATTTATGGAATGGTGATTGAATTCTCAATAAATATTAAAAATAAAATCTAATTACCAAAAATAATGTAACCATCATTCTATTTCTGCATATTTCATGTTTGAAACCAAATAATAAAATGAGAATAATCATTCCATTTTATTATCATTCTTATTTTTATTTTCATTCTATTCTCATTTTATTCTGATCTTGCATACCAAACATAAAATTAATGTATATACCTGTTTAATCGAATTGTATTTGACCAAATTTAAATCCCAACTAAACTACCAAATCTCTGCCATTAAGATTTATATAATCTTTCTAGATTTGCACCAGATTTATATAATCTTTTTGGGTGTCCGGCCTTTGCCCCCACTAAGCCCGGGGCACTTGTATATATAATCTGTCTATCTAGTACAATTCGTGCATGTATATATATATATATATAATTAGAGAAATTATATAAATCTGTGGCGAATCATATATTTAAGCAATCCATTTATTTATATTATAGAAATCTATAGCGAATCATAAATTTAAGCAATTCATATATATATATATATATATATATATAAAGACACCATATTTGCGGACCCCTTTTTTAGATTGCACTTCACGTGTTCTTTTTTTTCCTTCAAAGAAAATGATGAGTCTAAACTCATTAATACCTTAACTATCTTTTATACTATTTACATTCTTTACTTCTTGTAATAAATTTTTTTTGGGGTCATGTTAAAAGACATAACTTTTTTATTTGGTATATTTTTTTGACCCCGTCAAAAGAGATAGAGATATAACATTTTTTTTTGTTGAATTTTATTAAAAGACATAATTTATTCAACAAAGATAGATTTTTTTTTTAGGTACTTTTTTTTTGGTACTATCTAAAGATATAATTTATTCAATATAGATTAAATTTTTTTTAAGGTCTTTTTTTGTATATTATACTTATTATTTGGGTCCGGTCAAAGGAGATAATTTATTCAACAAATTTTTTTTTTTTTTGAGTATTGTCAAATGAGATAATCTATTCAATAAAAAAAGGGTGAGAATATGGCCTCCCATTTATTTATATATCTAGAGAGACCTCAATTTATGTAATCTTTCTAGTATAATCCATATTGGGGATATGTGAGAGGGCAGTTGTGTATTAAAATCAACATAATTCAGTTGTAAAGTTAAAGTTAGAAGTGTCATTCATTTAAAATAAGAGTATAAACGTAGTAAAAGGGTATGAATATGACCTCCCATTTATTTATATATTTAGATAGACCTCAATTTATATAATATTGCTAGTACAATCTAGATTTGTATAATCTTTCTAGCTCTCAACAGTTCTCTCCATCAAGGTAATCTAGATTTGGGCAACTATTCAAAGCTCATAAACTTGTATATATATATGTAATGATCTCTTGCTCACCAGTGAACAAGAAATTTTTCACACACCAAGTAAGGTAACCGTTGGATATGATCTAAGTATAAAAAATGTAGTTTTCAAAAATCATTGCAATCATATCAAATGGTTATCATACATGGTGTGGAAGAATTTCTTGCTCACCAGATCATTTCTGTTTGTATATATATATATATATGAAAGTAGCTTCTCAGGTGATGTTACTTAGGCAGAATTATGTATTATTGGTTTTCAAACTGAATTTAAATTAAATTAGTTATTATTTACTCATAATAGAGTATTATTAAGTAACTAAAACTTAAAGAATATAAAAAAAATAGATTATATCTCAATTCTTAAATAAATTTACAATTATAAAATTTTACTTTAATTTTGTAAGAATATATAGAGAATTTATTGATTTAAAACTTAAATGAAAAATAATTTCAGAAGTATAGCTTATTGATTGTAAAGAAATTTTTTTCAAACTTGTTTGTCTTCCTGGCAGGACTTGGTGGTAATTTTCTTTTATCTTTTTTCCCCATGAATTCTCCTTTGAACTCATGAAAAGGTTGCTCAAAAGACATACTTTAATTTTCATCATTCTTTTATTCGAATATGTTGTCATAGCTAAAAGAGTTTATGAACCAAGGTTTTGATTCATTCCATACACACACCCACACTTTCCTTAGCAATATCACAGGTCTTGGGCCCATGACAACCAGGTGCACAAGCTATAGGATCGCCAGCACCTCCTTCAACATCCTTATTTCAGCTCTTGACACCATTAAGAATGGCCATCCTACCACACAAACAATTTATTAATTGAATCATTCTATATATATATATATATATATATATATATACACACACACACAAACATGTATGCCTGTGCCCGTGCCTACGACACTAAAAGTATATAAGAAAACGCGACCGTGCCTGTATCTATGCCTACGACACTATAAATATAGAAGGAATTGCGACTGATAGATTGTTAGATTGATTGATTTTAGACCATAGATAGAGAAAGATATTTTGACAAAACTTAAATATAATATAGATAGAGATATTATATATATATAGAGAGAGAGAGAAAGAAAGAGAGAGGCCAAATCAGATTTTTAGCCCACATTGGGCTCACCGCAATGGTGGGCTCGCGGTCGAGCTCCAAGAATTCCCGAGTGAGACCACACTTGCTGGCTCGCGAGAATTTTGTTTTTAAATTTCTTGTCGTTTCATAGGGACGTATTTGTTTTTAAAAAGGCGCAATGGTCAAATTAATAGTTGATCCATTTAGGAAATGGAGATCGATCACACCTGATCGGTTCATGGGGAGCCGTGACACTCATTTCTTTCTAGAAGCTTCTAGGTCATATCGATGCCCTAGCTTACGTGGTGTCTATGATGGGTGATACCAAATCTAGAACCATTCTAGTAGAGTACAAAGCTCAGCCAAGTACAATCTAAGATCGGCTACTATTTTCTATTTCCGTTCCGTCAAGGTTCCGAACTTAGACACCCCCTATAAGGTGCGAATAAGGAGTTCCAAACTTTTGATTTTGGCTAATAGGGGCCGCCTGCCTATAAAGTTCATCACCTTTCGTCACGCTTCCCTTCCCTATTCATTGATTCCTTAGGTAGCCTAACACTTCTGATTTCGTTTATTTGGAGGGCCGAGAAAGGCCCCTAACTTCTAATATAGCACTATCCTGCCATGGGTAAAATCTCCCCGTAGGAACTACGAGCACTAAAGATGCATGCCTTCTGCTTGCAATAGTCAGAGATTTAACTCAAAAGAAAAAGAATGGCTTGCCAACGCGGTCCAGTAGAGTTCACCGTGAGACTCCCGCTTATTCCCAAAACCAGCCCCACTGGTACATGCCGAGGAAGTGCGTGGGTTGGACGGTAATGTAACTAAAGAAGGAGGGAGAAGGATCTTAAGAAGCCCCTTTGACCATAGATAGTGGGGGTTGTGCCTATAGAGTCATTGAGGAAGTAGGTATACAATGCACAACTAATGTCCTTCTTTATCCTCAGGGCATGGAATTGGTGTCTTAATCTACAGCTATTCTATCTCCATTGTCCCCTCTGAAGGATGCCCGACCCCAGATTTCTAAACCATAAATATCAACTTCTCAGTTACACTAGCGAGCTTCCAATCCACTGTGATTTTTGGTCGGTTCCTCTTCTATCTATTTCTTGCTATAAGTCTCCTTGATTCCGAGTGGGACCAAAGAAAGAATTCGATTAGAGTAGTTTTGTTGTCAAGCCAAACCAAAGTCTTCCAGTGATAGAGGGAAGGAAGCACACTAGCAAGATTGCTGGAAGGGACAGTTTCCCCCCGTAATCCTTCGTAAAAAAGTTAAGGAGGAATAAGACTAGGACCTGCCGTGCTGTGCTCTGCTGGTGATGAGAAGCCCAAAACTACAAGATCAAAACCTAAAACTCTCAGTGCTCCATAGATCGTGCCGTGTTTTCCCACCCCTTGGGCTTGGGACCAAATTCACTAGACCTATTTATAGACTCGATCATTGACCGACAGTCTAAGAGGTCGAGAAAAAGGTGATAACTGGCGAGGGAACGAGCTCCTGCTTGAGCTTACAAGCAGGATCCATCAAGGATATTAGATCCCCTATGCAATTTTGGATATGCACAAATGGCACGTCCTTCCACTAGAAGAGAAAAAATAGGTTAAAAGGCTTGTTTGCCTAACCTAGAAAATGAAGGCAAGAAGATTGAAGGCAAAAAATATGAGCGCCTAGCCTAGTGCGATATGCAAAAAAAGCCCTTAGTCGAATAGGGGCTAATGTCACGCGACTATTAGTCAAGGTCAGGCAAAGCAGAGGCAAGGAAGTAGTCAATCAGTTAACAAGTCATTTCACTGGGGTACCTTTACATGAAAAGTCTTATTGAATGAAGCAACTCACGTTTTTCACTTTTTTTATAGGAGTAGGGGCTGTCGAACCTGAAAACCTTCTTTCTTTCTAAAAAAAAAAATAGTTGATCAGCCATTTATACCTCTAATCCGCTTAGTGGAAAGAAAGCAATATCCTCAATTCTGACTTGATCGAATGAACAACGAGCTTGACTTTTGTTGATGGACTCTACTTCTCCATACCTTGTTACCTCTACTTGGCTAGCCACCCTCCATCGTGACCTTCTTCCTCGCAAAACTGTCTACAACCATCACACAATCTATTAGGTTGGAAGCCCTTGAAGCTTGGCCTAGAATCCAAGTAATCCATCCACGAAAGGGGCGAGACGAGACGTATGGGAATGATTTATTCTAGAAAGAGAGGGCTGGCTTGCGAGGTCCTCCAATAGCTATTTTTCTTACTTCCTTTGGTGTTGGAGA
Source organism: Cornus controversa (assembly GCA_026545225.1). Lineage (NCBI taxonomy): Eukaryota > Viridiplantae > Streptophyta > Magnoliopsida > Cornales > Cornaceae > Cornus > Cornus controversa. The sequence goes on along the minus strand of CM048854.1, from coordinate 14,056,983 downwards.
TTTCCTCACATCACTTGACAATTCAAAAATCCAATGATGGATTGGTTTAGCTCGTTCTACCCTCTCCCGTTACTGACAATTAATCTTTTGATTTCAACCACCCCATAAAAAAACCTTTTAGGCCATCCAGTTATTCATTCTCCATGACTAAAGTGGTCCACCAGTGACTTTCCATATGCTGTCGAGCTAGGTGATACGGCTGGACGCTACGTAAAGTTGAAGAGCAAGGTAGGTTACTAAAGTGACAATGCAAGTAAGGACTTTTTAGGAGATTCTTTCAATAGACAGAGAGAGCTTAAGGACTCTTTGGCATTTTTCTTTATTTTGTAAGGAGTAGGCAGGACAAGATTATTCATTAGTAGTTTTGATAATGTAAAAGCCCATATTCACTCTCAGTCTGAATCTCTTTCGGCCGCCCAATTTGCACGAGTGACAAGCAAAGTGAAAAAAACAAGGACCAAAGAAAGAGTTAAAAGAACTGGAGATGATGCAAAGAGATCCAGAATGGATGCCAAGAGCTGCAGGAAAAGCATGACTTATTGAACGACAAAATAAGTTATTGGAGAATATACGTTCAAGCTCTAGCCCAACTTCTTAAAGTATTTTTTAATCTTTAAGGTACATTATTTATTTTTAATTTGTTTCTGTTTTCATACATAATAGTTATTATATTGTTTAGACTTATGTTGTATTTGTTTTCATCCATAATGGAAAGCATTGTCTTATTTTTAAAAGTATATTTTTTTTATATTAAAGTGAGGAATGGTTTCAGTTTGTAATGAGATATATAGTAAAGCTATATGGAAAATGTATATATAGGGGAGGACTTACCGAGTTTTGAAAATTGGAAGATCTTACTGGAATAAAATGGGATTTATATGTGCAAAAAGGTGTATTTAATGTTAAATCAACTGATAATGATACAAGGAAAGTTATAATGAGTACTATTATAAAAAAATCCTTCTTGCTGATTTGATTATAAAGTGTTCAGTGCCCCATAAACTAGTTGGCTCCTACTGAGCTCAGCCTTCAACAAACTAAAATCCACACCAAGGTTGAGAGTCTAATAGAAGACAACCAGTGGGTTATCCCTCAATCCAAAATTAGCTTCTCAACTTCTCTCTCTTCCCCCACCATCCTCATAGCGAGACACTATAGAGACCGTGCCCAATTTTGGCTGGTTTTCATCTTTTTTATCATTTATTGCTTTAAATGTGTTTTAAATGATATTTAAAGTTTGTCGACTGGACACGACCTACATGAATGCATGTTACTACATTACATGTATCATCCAACATATACTATGTTCATTTACAAGCAATGCATATATATAAGAATGCATTAAACACATAGCATGCTTCACGATTCAAATGAAAGCAATTTCATTTATTGGTCTCCCTCTCGGACTCAACCAAATACCCTAACATGATTCTTGACCAACCATGTGACCGAGATGCTTCCCACACAATTACAGAATCCATCACCAAGTATTCTCTACTCCGAGGTAATTGGGCCGTTGCAGAATCTACCACTGAGTATTCTCTACTCCGAGGTGATCGGACCACTTCAAAATCTGTCACCAAGTATTCTCTACTTCGAGGTGATTAGATTATTTCAGAATTTATCACCGAGTATTCTCTACTCCAAGGTGATCGAACCATTCCTAGGTGATTAGTTAATTTCATAATTCGTCACCGAGTATTCTCTACTCCAAGGTGACTTGACCACTCTAACGCCCTCACTGAGTATTGACCTACTCTAGGAAATTCGACCACTTTTTCCCGTTTCCTCACAACGGCCCCATATATGCATTTTGAACATATAAATAACAAGCATTTAAGATTCATGCTTCACAATACATACGCTAGTTATAAAGGAACATAGAATGCATTTCATATTCATCAATCCACACATATAATCATCTATATGTGAAAACTCTAGCATAAGTTACATATGCTCACAAAATCCACATAAGCACATATTTGTCATGCTTCACAAATGCATACATTTCTATATAAAGAAGGCATGCATTTTAATTCATACAACATCACATAACACAAAAATGCTCATTTAACAAATTTTCACAAAAATGTACCAAACCTAGCATACAAGTGTTCATGCTTGTTTCTCTCCCTCATTCACCCTTCTCATTATGTATAACACCATATACATTCCCATTGCACATAAGAGACTAAAGAGAGTAGAAAACACTCACATCCCACCCTCTTACCACTCTAAGACATGCAATACACAACCCTAACTCTCACCGTTTCTCCTGAAACCCTAGAATCGACAAGTAAGTAAAAAGGAGAACCCCTACCTCGATAATGAAGGCCTTCTAAGCACTTCTCAAAATTTCAGCAATGTCAATCTTGCCGAACCGCAACTTTGATCGATTCAAAGGGAAAGCACTCACATTCCACCCTCTTACCACTTATGGTAACTATTATACAAAAAATGCAAAATCGATCAAATTTGGTCACGATCAGTGATATTTACCTTAATATTTATTACGAATAAAAGAGTAAAACAAGTAATTAAGGTAATTTTAATTCTTTAAATTAAGAAACTTAACCATTGAATAAAGAAAATTAATGTAACATAGGAGTAATTGACATAGTTTCATAATTCGAGATAGAAATCACAAAAATCGTTCGTGATGTTAGTCACTGCTCTTTTCTCTTACGTATTCCGAATAAATTTAGCATTAAGTGAATTAATTCATATCAATAATAATGTCATATTTCAAAGGGAGGCGATATTCGCCCTCCATTTTCAATATTTACACTCCACTTGTCTTTTTCTTTTAAATGAAATGACAAGAGGGTCCATAAACTTATTAATGCATCATCCCTTACTTTATAATACCATAACACCCTTTATACTATAGACTTCAACTTTTTTTTACCTTCTTTACATATAACTTTTTTCTTCGGTCATTATTTTTTTAGATGCTTTTTTTTTTTTTTTATGTTGTCAAGAGCAAAGATAACTTTTTTTTGTACTTTTTTTTTTGATCCTATCAAAAGAGATAATTTAATCAATAAATATAACCTTTTTTTTTTGGGTGCCATCAAAAAAGATACTTTATTCAATAGAGATAACTTTTCTTGGATACATTTTCTTTTGTCTTGTCAAAAGAGAAAATTTATTCAACAGAGATAATTTTTTTGGGGTGCCATACTTTTTTTCGGGTCCTGTCAAATGAGATATTTTATTCAACAGAGATATCTTTTTTTTTTTGGAATCCTGTCAAAAAAGATAATTTATTCAACAAAGATAACATTTTTTTGGCTTTTTTTTTTCTATTCATGTCGAAGAAATAATTTATTCAATAGAAAGAACTTTTTTTTCGATTCTTGTAAAAAGAAATAATTTATTCAATAGAGATAAATTTTTTTTGATCCTGTCAAAGAGATAATTTATTCAACCTAAATAACTTTTTTTTTGGTCCTGTCAAAAAATATTACTTTTTGGATTTTTTTTTAATTCTGTCAAAAGAGACCGAAAATATTAAATATTGGAGATCGGGAGGAAAATATCTGAAAAGGTAATTGTGTCATTTGAAAAAAATATAATCATTCACTTGTAAAATTAAAATTAAAATTAAAAGTATCATTTCTTTTAATATGGAAGCGGAGTGCGAATATTGCCTCCTTTTTAAAAGATGTCAATGTTAATTGAAGAAATATTAATTATTACTAAAAGTAATTTATAACTGTAGAAGCAATCGACACAGTTATACAAAACAGAACTGATTTTGTTAACAGTGAATGTTTACTTTGATAGTTTGATTATAGCAACGTTCTTTATCCTTTTTCTTTTCCTTCAATGAAACTGTGCACGTGCCAATTACGCGTGTTGTTAGTTTTAGTGATACATTTTGCTACGAGATTACTGGAACTTGGCATTACGGGTGCAACTGAGTTAGAAAATTCCAATTTAATTCGAGTTTAATTTGATTTTTTACGAGTTTAAACAATAATTTTTATAATTAAGATTAAACTTGACTTAAAAATTTTCAATCTAAACTTAATTAGAATTGAGTTAGAGTTGAGGTCAAATTATGATAACCTTTTTTCTTTTCAACTTTCTTTATTTAAATCTTAATTTATTATATGGATAATTAATTTCCTAAAAATTTATTTGTAATTTTTTAGAAATTTGCATTAAGTTCTTAAATTTTTTTTTGTTTTTATTTAGGAGTAATCTAATGTGAAACTTATTAAAGATCAATCTCAAACTTATTGGAGATTGGTGATATAGATAATTCAAATTAACCCGATATTCTAACTCGAAATCTCTACCCGAGTTTAAAAATTTAAATATGGATCAGGCTAGAGTTGAGTGATTAGAGTTGAAAATCAAATTAAGGTTATATTAGAGTTGAACATTTCATATGTAGGGTTGAACCCGAATTATACATCTAACTCATCCAATATGTCCAAATTGGAGCCCACTTTAGCTTGTCGGAACTTACATTTTTTTTCCATGTACACATTTTTATTTAATGAAGGGGTCCACGTGCTCTTTCACTTTTTTTTATTTTTATTTATTTTTCCTTTTTATATAGTTTTAGTCAAATTTTGCCTCACTATTCACTATTCAGTTATTTTTGAGAAAGAAAAATAAAAATAAAAAGAGAGGGAAGAAGAACAGTTAAATGAAGTACTGATTAAAACACATATTCACTAGAGTTCATAGACTATCAAATCATATCAATAAGCAAACTTACTAAACCACAAAATTCAAGAACTCAACAAGGGACAATAAGTCTCATTTTAATATCAAAAGAAATCCAAAAAATGTAATTGGAATCCCCTATCAAATCATGCTTGATCTAAATTTATTTGAATCTGACTCTTCACTCTTCATTGGAAAATTATTAACATCGCTAGTAGCAAAATGAAAATTACTTCATCAAACATTATTTCAAATAAAGCACCAAGTCCTCAAGCAACGACGAGACGAGATTAAACTTAAAAGAAAATCTTGCAAAGCTCGGGTTTTGCATAAGAGCTCATGTTTAGATTATTAGCAACCATAGCATTTGCAGTATCTAGCTCTGAAATAGGCACACAACATTGAAAAACCTATTCAAGGAACAACCCCTCTTGCCCTACCAGTTGATCTTAAAATTTATCTCTCTTATTCCATCAACTAATCTTATTCTTCTTGTATCTCAACTTCCAAAGACCACCCACATTTCCAAAATCATCTTACTAGAGCCTTAAAATATCACCCTAAAACATCCAGAGCAACCCAGCTTACACCAAAGAATCAAATTCATTGTCAAAGTACATTAATATGATAGAAAGTACCATTTGGATTGTAATTTTCGCTTCAGAACCTTTTGATCTCTGCGCAGGGTGCTAGGAAGAGAAGACTTGACATTGTATCGCACAAGAAATTACACACGCGCACATACACAATAATATAACATAACAGAGGGCATAACAACTTTAATCTTATTCATGTATGCAAGCAGCATACATGCTGAACACAGTTTTTCTGATACACAAGACATTAACAAATCCACTTATTTAGCACATAGTTCAAATCACCCGCCACAAAATTTTCTACTTGGGCTGCATAGAAATGAAGAAAAATTGAAGAGTTAGCACTTTAATCTGCGCTTTCTAGAGCAAAGAAAATTTGAAGATTTTATTTTTATTTAGAGCCATTACCAAAAACCGGTGCTTGTAATGATCAATAAGCAGTTTGGGATCAGCTTTTGTGTGCTTGTAAGCATCAACATTGTTCATTTCCTGCAGAGTAATCCATGAATTAGAAACATTGTCGGTTGATATCCAACAACTTAGTTAACATAGTAACTTGCATCCCCTATTCTATTATTGTCAAAACTATGCATCATTCAAAAATATTGTTACTGATGCTTTGATAAAAAAATGGGACTCAGAAAACAGCCTTCACAAAAAAGTAGCCAAAAAAAGGAAATCGTCTTTATGATGGAAGACACACACACAGAGTGACAAAATTAAGGACTTCTTCGACAAAACAGTAGAAGCAAAAGATGTATGGGGAAACTGATGAACTACATTCATGGCACCATCTCTACGGAGGCAGTTTTGGGCTTTTTGAGCTAATGGGAGATAGCATTAACTATATATCTACTTCATGACTACACACTGTGTCCAAACACATATGCAAGAGGAATTGACATTTCCAGAACTGTTTGATTGCTTTCATGGACTAGTAAGCGACGACATCCACTAAGCTGCTCCAAGTGACAGTGTAAACAACCAAAACATCTCTGCTCACATCACTTAAATTAATTTACAAAACTAGAAGTCACAAGCTCACATTTAAATAATGATAACCAGCCCCACACTTTAAATGTACGACTCCCAGTTATGTGTAGAAGCCATTTTGAGATGCAAGGAGCAATAAAACCTGTAACCACAAGGCTACAATTCACTTTATCACAACCAAAACCACCAAAGTTATGGTAAGTGCCCAACTAGGCTTTCACAAGTTCCAAGATAATGATTTAAACCAAAGAACCTGTGGGGCATTCTACATTTACTGGATGGAGAGGCATTTTTGATAAACTATGCAGCAAAGATTTTCCACAAAATAGAATTCACATGTGCCTGTAAGTATGAAGGTACCTCAATCCATGAAGTTAGCTTAGGCCTGCCTAACGTGAGGTCATACTTCCACACATCTAGCAAGAAGAGTCGAAATCTTTCAATGAACGGAATATAGGCAATGTCCACCTGGAGATCACAAATTTGAGTCATGATTAAGAAATTTTAAAGTTACACACACAAGTACAAATTTGTTTGCTTGCTTGATTGTCAAAGCATGCTCTTTAAACATGTTATATCTGCTTACATAATGAGAGATCATTGTTTTATTAAGTCTGTTCACGAAAATAAATTGGATCTTTTAAATGATTCGTATAGATTTTCAGATGTACTCAATATGGCATTGAGAAATACTGGAAACATTCTTACCGAAAAAAAACAAAAAAAAGCACTGGAAACATGGATGAAAGTTCACTTACCATACTGAATTGGCCGAGGAAGAAAGGTCCATCAAATTTATGAAGAGCACTTTCTAAGTAATCAAATGTAGCACCTAATGCAAGTTAGAGATTCCAGTTAGGTTTATGCATAGAAGGGCTGTCATGTATTACATGACAATTGCAAAATGCAGCAATTTAAGTTTAAAATCTCACCAACTTCTTTCACCGGGTCTCCTTTAAATGCACTAAATACGGCTTTGTTGCAGGTGTCAGTATAGGATAACAACTCATTAGCAAACTCCCGTTTGGTAGGATCCTATAGTATTATAACAACATTAACAATGTCAATTTTTGAAAAAATGAAGAGAGAGATCCTCCATCAAAGGCATAGACAAATGTTGATGTCTTACATTGGGTAATAGTGCAGGCCCTTCAAAGTGACTGTCTAGATATTTAACCAAATCTAGACTCTCGCTCATTATTTTGTTATCGTGTTCGAGTGCTGGCACCTGTATAAAAAATGGAATTTCATATAAAACAAGAAGAGGGAAATAATTTTTTTAATTAGGTAATATGTTGATAGCTTTCAAGAATGATCACTTTCATGAGCATTCACAAGCACTTTTATAAAACGAATTTGGTCAATGAGTCCTGATATGGTGTTTCAATTAATTCCATCTCAGGAAAACATGTTCAAGGTGCCAAACCAGCGAAAGTGAAAGTCATAAAAATGAACAAGTTCTAAAATGTTTTGATAGAATTCCTAATCGTCACATTTAATAAAAAAAGAATTTGCAGAGTTATTGATGAATTATTGTGAATATCACGTAATGATCCTAATTAAAGACTAAAATAGTTATAAAATTTGGAGATCACCCAAATAATTCAAGGATTACAAAATATGATTCCTTTTTCTATCACACAATAAAAGAAAACAAAGACCAACATGATTTAATTTTTTTTTTACCACCATCAGTGACATGCAGGTGAAGAAGATGACTTATAGATTGGTAACATAGCATATAACATCCTAGAAAAGGGTTAAAAATAATATTAAATGGAAAAGATCATTTGATGAAGTAATCATATATCTCAAGAGTCATAAGAAGAAAATGAACTGATGGTTTTATGGTAGAATGTTTAATAAACAGTGAAAAATATTTGTCTGAAAAACCACTGGTTTTATAATACAGATGAGCTATGGTGATCAAACAACTTTATCAAGTAAAAAAATTTTGATCAAAAGAAGCATATAGTTTTCAGAGAAGAGCACCTTATTTTCAGGATAAACTTTCTCTTTGTACCACGCAGGCTTATTATGAAGGTCAATTGGAAACAATTTGATCTTGTCTTGTAATCCCTGTATCTCAAAAATTAAAGAAAATGAGCCAAATGAAACTGGGAATAAAATCAAAATATACATATAAAGGCAAAGTTCAGTAACCTTCAAGAACTTTGTTAGGATTTATCTTTTGTCAAGTCGATTTTGGACTGAAATTCTTACACCCGAAACTTGTCAAGCATACAATCGAGTTTTTTTTTTGGTTAGGTATATATATCACTCTCTCTCATTTTTGTTCCATTGGAGACTCGAACACTCAACCTTCTATTTGGAAGGAGGAGACACCACTTGGGCTAAGCCCTTCGTGGTACACCAAAAATCAAGTTGAAGTGAGACTCTCACCAATTTGAACTCTGAACCAGAGTTTTATTTTTATACTACTTATATATGTCAAATCAACTTAATATTCGGCATACATACATGAAAAGCAGAACATAGGATTCTTCTTATTTTTTTCCCTGTTCATAGAGGTCTCTAATTCAATAAGTTTGAAACAATATCAATCCTACAAAACATTATTATGGTTTGAAAATTGTAATAACACACCAGATTTATCTTCACTAAGACATACACACTATAAAAATGACTTCACTCTTATACCATTTCAGTAAAGCATATATATTAAAATGCTGAATAAGAATACTTAATTGAAGAAAAGTAACATTACAACACAGTGTTGAAGAGACCGAGACAAACCTTGTAGTTTCTGGTAACCCACACACGCTGCGCATATGGACAGATGTAACTCATATACAACCTGCAAGAATTAATAAACCCAATTTAATTAGAATCTGAGATGATCATACAGAAAATTCAAATTCAGGGGAACAAATTCATCAACCACCAAAATGGTGAAGTACCCAATATAATGATATATCAGTTGATGCTCTGTATGTGTTTGTGTTTGTGTGTGTGTATAGAGAGAGGGGGTATACCTAGTAGTTCCATCAAAGACGGTAGGTGGTTCAGAATTAGGATCCACAGATGGGGGGAGATACTCTTGCACGCTTCTGATCACAAGAAAAAAAGCATTGCAAACATCATTATTAGCATATTGATCAAGACAGATCAAGGCCACAAGTACATCATTATATACCAGTATACAAAATACACACAGGTATATTATTGATATCTGTATGCACACACTAAGATATATATTTATATATATATATACACACACATGAAGAATCAGAGAGATGTGTGAGAGCTTACGCAGAGGCCATTACTGTTCTGGTGAGAATTGAATGTCTAGCTTTCTTTCAATAGACGAGGATGCTTGTGAGATCTGAGAAGGCAATCCAAGCTTTATGTGTGTGTGTGAAAAGACTCTGTTTCAACATCAATGTTTATTAGAATATGTCTAGCGTTTGGTCTGGACCTGTTCGCAGACATGCTGGTAATAAAATAACATGTTTGAACTTAAATTTTTAATTACATTTTTTTTTTTAATTTTTAATTACATTTAGTGACACAAAAATATGTACAAATAAAAAATATTTTTTTCATTATCATGAAATATAAAGAAGAAAATATGAAAAAAAAAAGTAATAAAACAGAGCTTAACAACTCGATAATTTTTAGATTTAATTTATTTCAGAGATTTATTTTTTAAATTATCATTAATTAATGCAATGTTGAAAATTCGTGCAAATAAATATAATATCAGCCCTTATGGGTTGGTCCAGTGGAGCAGAGGCGTGAAATTTAATAATATATACTTTAAAGGAGAAGATTCCTTGTTCGAAATGAGTATTAAATCAACTGGGTTCCACGGTTATCAGTATATATATATATATATATATATATATATATATATATATATATATATATATATAATATCAGTGAAAATAATGTTAAAATTTAAGTTTGTCTTCTACTACTATTACGGTGAGTCGGTGACCTTTGAGAAACCATTTTACTTTATTTTTTTGTTTTTTTCTTTTTCTTTTGTTCAATTAACTTACAAATGATATGAGCTGACTTTTCATTCCGGTTCTAAATTGTTTTTACAAAATAAGGAACGTTCTAAATTGTATTTTTTTTTTTTGAAGAAAAAGTTATCTTATTTAACAATATACAAAATGTCACAGATTATTTTAGTAATTGTTATCAAGGTGAATGGGACTAATAGGAATGGTAAAATTGATTTGATGGTGTATAAGTTCCTCCAGCATTATATATCTTCCTAGCTAAAAAATGGGTTGGTAGCAAAAGAACTATAGACTTGTTTGCAAAAAATTTATTTTTCATTTTAGTTTTTACTTTTCTACTAAATTTGATTGAGAAAGTAAAATAAAAAATAAAAAAAATCTCCTTGTAATGATATTTAACAACATTAAAAACAAGATTCAAAGAATTTTTATATTCATGAATGCCATAGACAGATGATAGATATGGACAAAAACTTTCATATTCATAAATGTTTTTCTCGAATATAAAAAATTGCACTATGCTTCACGTGATTAAGTTTAATTGTTGTGAGATTAATTATATATATTATAAGATTTATTCATTTTTGTAAAAAGAAAATTGAATATAATAACTTTTTCAAATTCACACTCGTTAAACACCAATTGTTACGACATTGACCCATTTGCAATGCCCCAATTGTAAAGTCGAGGAACAAGTATTTTAGAATTCCTACAACCTTTTTTGTTTTTCCATTTGATCATTGAATTGTACAATTCAATTCTAAAATACTTTCCTGCTTTCTCGACAACCAAACAAAGCACATGTTTGGATATTAGAGAAGAAAAATTAAAGAGAGAAACAAAAATTGTTAGGTAATACCGTAATAAGATTGCTAGGTCATCTTTGTTGTCATTAAAGATAGTATAATAAAAATAGGAGTCGTGCATTTCACTTTTAAAATAAAATACATGTCCCCAACTCATAAATAAGAGAATCAAAGTATTAATTATTTTATGAGAATTACTTTTATCATTTATATTAAAAAGAAAGATTGATATGCAAATTATTTAATGCTCGATTTTGTAGAAAGAAATGAAGAGTGGCGGAGCAAAAATAAAAATGACGTAATAAATTTACTTCGTTTAATAGAAATGGGAGAACGAGGGAAAGGAAAGGAGGAAGGATACAAAATTTCATCCCTTCCAAATATGCACGGAAGGAAGAAAGGAAGAGAAGACAGTTACAAAAATTTTAAATTATAATAATACCTTTTGTAATTATTTGATAAACTCAATAATGATGGGTATAATAGTAAAGACAAATTAAAACCCTCTTTCTTCTTTTTTAACAAACAAATTAAAGTGTAATTTCATTTTTTTCATCCAATCAAATAAAAAGAAGGAAAAACACTATCCATAAAAAGAAATGTCTGATTCATTTATTCTTCTCTTCCTTCTATCTAATCTTCTTTCTTTCTACCAAACGGAAAATAAATTTGCTAGTAATAGGCCAAAGATATATATATATATATATATAACAATAACTACACACACTGAGACACACACAGTCCCATTATTAAGTAATGCACTCCATTTTTTTTAAAGAAATTAACATTACAGAAATTTGATCATTAAGTATTAGCCTATAAGGAGTATTTTTTTCATTTAAAAAAAAAAGGATAAAAATAAGAGTGTATTTATAAATATAAAAAAAAGCGTGTGAATATTATTATGTTTCATTAATATCATACATATACAATGAAAGAATTTCAGAGTAAACAAGATGACAAGTCCAATAATATATATATATATATATATATATATATATATATAGTCGTAGTTGCAGACGACTTTGATAGAAAAAAGGTTCCGAGTCCGAGGAAATCTTCATGATCTTTCCACAAAGAAACAGGGTGCATCATGACAAGCTTGCATGGTCAGATAAGTTGATTTGAAATCACTTGGTCATAAATGGAGGTCCCATTGTCATCATCCTTCAACCAATTTTCTTAGAAATGAGGAAATGTACATGTGCGACCACTAAATTAATAACACAAATTAGTGGTTAGTTAATGGATAAAATTGTTATTTTTTTTAAATGTTTAATAAAATATATAATAAAAATAAAAATATAATTTTAATATGCATAAAAGTATATAGGTAGGTATGGAAACTAAATTGGTATGGAGATTGTGTTCGGGTGTTGGTGGGTGGGCGGGGGAGGGGGAAGCTGCTGTTGTCTACAAAATCCAAGAGTTATCTAATACAAGTTAGTCGGATTAGAAGAAAATTTGAGTTATCCAATACAAATTAGTCGAATCACAAGAGAATTTGCAATGGGATCATCAAGAATGAAAACGATGTCAAGGAGAACCACACCAAGATCTATGGGATGTAAACTCTCTTCCACTGGGAGAGAGGTTCTTAACTGTTAGAAGTAAAAAAAATTTGTATATTGAATTGTATTGTGTTGTGAACAATATATAAAGGCTCGGAGGTTCTTAACGGTTAGAAATAAAAAAAGATTGTATATTGACTTGTATTGTGCTGTGCATAATACATAAGTGTCTATTTATAGGCACATAATTTTATAGACTAAGTAAATTTAAGAGACAAAATTTTAGCCCTAAATGATTTAGAAGAAAAAGAAGATGTAAGAAATCTATGTGGTTTAAGAAAAGATATATAATCTAACAACAAATATATTGGGAAATATATAATCTAATAGCTATTGCAAACTCAAGGTAAGTTACATGAAGTCAACTTGAGTTTGGAAACAAAATTTTGAATGCGGCTCGTGAAAGCAATCTGGTGATGTTACTAGTCGTGACTGTGAACACATACAAAAAAAAAACTATAAAAGAGCAACTCGGCGGACAAAAATAGCTCGTTAGAGCAAAGAAAAGACCAAAAATAGCTCGTTGGAATGAAAACTGATTTGAAAATCAGATAGTGCACGGATCGAAAGTGGTTCAACTGACAGAACAAATAACTGTCAAAATCAGTGAAATCAGTGGTAGCACTAAAAAGTGGCTCATTGAAATCAACAACTTTGATACACATGCTAGTGGGAGCCGATAAATTAAACTTGAGTTGGGCTGTTGGTAGAATGGAGAGCTCTGGGGAGACCCAAATGATGATTGTCATATTTTTTTCTTCTTTTATTATCTGCATAATATATATATATATAAAAGGCGGAAGCTATTTTGACGATTGTCTGCCAGGGATGAAGTCGATGATGCTATCCCCAGCGGTGACGTAACGAAATGTGAAGACTACTACATATTGGTAGGCTCTGATACCATGTTAGAAATAAAGAAAGATTTTATATTGAATTGTTTTGTGTTCTGAAAAATACATAAATGCCTATTTATAGGCACTTAATCTTGGAAGCTAAGTAAACTTATAAGACAAGAAATCATAGTCCTAGATGATTTAGAAGAAGGTGTAAGAAACTTATGTAATTTAAGAAAAGATATATAATCTAACAAGATATAATAGGAAATATATAATATAACATTATCATTCAAACCTTAGCAAAGGAGAGAAAGAATGAAACATTGACAGTTTCAGCCATGAAATGTCGATCATTGCAAGATGGGTCTTGATGGAACGAGGCTCTAGGCAAAATGCTAGTTTGGGAGGTCCTGTAACGATGAGGGCTAGTGTTAATGGTAATGAAGAGAGAGTTCAAAGATGGTTGCAGTGCAGTTATGGGTTGGAAAAATCAGTGAATAGTTGTAGAGTCACAATTATTTTTGTTGAACCTTCTCATCTCTGCTTTCTTTTTCCTCTTCACCTCACCACCAACAAAAAAAAAAGTTTGTCGAATGCCCAAAATATCTAAACAATCCCCAATGTGTCTTTCCACTACCAATCCTCCACCACCACCACGACTTTTTTTTTTCTCTTTTCTCATTTCTTCTCTCTCGTTCGTCTCTCCTCTCCCTCTCTGCCATCGTCGCCTTTTACGCCCGAATTTTACTCGACACCAAAGACAAATAGAAACCAAACTCCAATCATGTTTACACCAATCTCGATCTAATGAGTGTTTCAAGAAGATAATTGTAGAGACCCAGATATTATTTTGTTTAATTATGGGTTAATTGTGATTTATTTTGAAAAAAAATGTTTAGGTGTGTACAATTATGACACAACTAGTGTCACGCCCCTAATTCCCATACCCAAATCGATATGGGAACTTGAGGTGATTAAATCAAATATCATTAACCCTTAATCTAACTCATGCTCTAATACTAAGTTGTCGCGCCTTAAAATCCAAGTCACCAAAAATCCTATCTTTGGGCCTAAATTATGATAATCAATCCATCCATTAAATCCCAATGGACTGCCCATACTTTCATTACCGTAGAAGCCTAATCATATACATACAATTATATACATATAACTTTATAACCACTCATCTCAATAGGCCCCACACTAGGTCATGCACACACCTCAATTCGTAGTTGCTAGTAGTTATCAAAATTATTTGCAAATATACATTGTATAGACATTTATAGGGTTAAAATGGTACAAAAGTTATTTACTTCCAAGTTCCTTTTTACAAATTCTAGTTTATTCCAAACGTCAAATGAATTTCTATTTTAATTATAATCCAATTCCTTTTCCAATTCCAATTTCAAATCCCAAAAGAATTTGGTTCCAAACACAGTGTTACACTTGACAATAATTAGAAAGGTACAATTGCACTCCTTTGTTGAAGGGTAACTGTGTCATTTTAATTATTAAAAAATTCAAGTGAAGTGTAAATGCTGAAAAGAGGAGTGTTAATATAATAATTTTTATTACTTTATTAACAATAAAGTTAATAAATAGTTATAATTAATGATCTTAATTATTATCAATTTATTTGTAACGACTCACTCCACCACATGGTATGATATGGTCCGCTTTGGGCGAACCCTGCATAATTTTTATCCTTGGGTTTTACCCCAAAAGACCTCATACCAATTGAAAATAAAACTTTACATATATAGCACATCCCCATCCCTTTTTCACACCCAGGCAATGTGGGATCATAAGCCCCTTAGCCCCTAATGTAGTAGCTCTACAATGGATTTTCCACCCGCCCACTTACATGTCTGCAACTAAGGTCCTCACAATCCACCCATTGGAGGCCCAACGTCTTCCGGGTAGGTTTGGCTCTAATACTATTTGTAACAACCCGCTTCACAATATGATAATATATTGTTTACTTTGGACCAAACCCGCATAATTTTTGTTATTAGGTGTTACCCCAAAAAGGCCTAATACTAATTAGAGATAGAACCTTACATATATAACACTTCAAATTTTGACGACCTCTATGAGCAGGTGTGAGGCACTGGGAGAGCTACCACACTGGCAAGCTATAAGTGTCAAAATCCCACATCGCTTGGGTAAGGTGAAGATGAAGGGTTATATGTAAGTTCATCACCCTTTTATAAAACAACACGTTCTGGTGCAAAGTTAGTAGTCAAGAACAAACCCTTGAGGGCAGGCACAAGGAGGTCGTGATTTTAATTCTTGGTAGGCACCCAAAGAGGACAACATTGTTGTAGGATGGGTCTGATACGCTACATTGTGCAACTTTGATATCAAACAACTCATTTTAAAGCCATAATGGCTATGAACCCATCTAAACTTTGCAGTTAAGTGTGCTTAGCTGGAAGTTGTACCAAGATGGGTGATGTCACGCCTTGATTTCTAACTCCCGAAAAGCTAAGGGGTGATCATGTCATATGTCATCACCTCTCACGTGCAATCACTCCAAAACCATACAAATGCAGAAGCTAACTATACATAAGCAATTATGTGAGAATATATTCATCACCATTCACCCCAATGGGCCCCACATTAGTCTTTACACCGATACATGTTCACTCTTATTCTAGAAATCATGAAACTCCATTCCAGTCCAATTTTGGTCGGCTAACATTACCCTCCGGTCGGCTGAAACCTGGGATCAGTTGACCTCCGGTCACCAATTCTATCAGTTGACTGAAGAGTAGCTTTGGTCGGCCAAAAGCCGGGATTCCCTCAGTCAAAGCCTAAACCCCTGGTTGTCAGGTGTCATGATCACCCGATCATCATCCCTCGACCCGGACAACCATAGTAAAAACCAATACACGATCTCGGATCCGTAACGGATCACTGAGCTAATTTCATGGAATCTTAACCATTAACATACCTACCATGTGTTCGTATATACATATGTGAGCCAAATCTTACAATGATCTCACATACTCAAATGAACCATAATAAAAACATATGATCCTCAATTTAAGATTTTAACATCTATCTGTTTCTCAATATCATGCATAAAAATCAAAACCATAAGGCATAAGTATAAACATGTTTCCAAAATATTTAAATAACATATACTTGATGAAAATTGTGCATATTGTTCACATGTTGGACATGCAATTCAAATGTAAAATGGAAGTGTTGTCAAAAGAAATCTAACTACAGCCCATGCCAACTCACGGTTGGGAAGGCTCCGCCACGTCCTTGCCATTTCTAGAAAAAGAACTAATACTCATGGGATGAGCAATAACACACTCAGTAAAAATGTCTAAAACACAATTTCGCAAGTCTTGTGAATACCACATAAGACATAATCATATTATTATGTTAAGCACAATTCATAAACAAATCCATGCTAATAACCATGCCATAAATGTATTCATCATGCTACACCCTCATACTTTGTCCGTGTCTTACACACACATGGATTCCATCGCTCAGACCTTGGCTCACTGCCCACAATGTCAACGATAACAAGTGGCCCGAATCTCGACTCTTAACGATCCAACTTGCCACAACCTTTCTATTAAACCCCGGATCCTAACTCTTGGCAATCCGGTCCTTACAAACCTTTTCACATATTACGCCCGGATACCGACTCTTGCCCACCATTTTTCATAACCCTTTTCACATGCGTACCCACTCCATATATATGCAATACATGAATAATTCTTATTTTCATGTTTATGTTCACATCTTCTCATGTCAAAGCATTTATATCAATAATAAAAATATGTTTTACATCTAACCATGCTTCCTAAGACAGTTCACCAAACACATAAGTGTCACATTCACAATTATACATTAAACAAATATAATTCTCTCAAATTTCACATTCATCATGCTTTATAATAACTTAGAACAATTATAAACATATAATCACATTATTTCACATTGAGAATTCATTGAATTATATAACATAGCATGCTTTAACTTTAAAAACATCTAATTACACCACATAACCAATTGGTTGGCATAGATAACCAATAAACTCACACAAACCCCAGATTTCATGGGTTAGGCATCCCTACCTCAATTTGGAGTAAAACTCCAAAACCTCCAATTGTGAAAATGTCACGCCCCAACTTCCAACACTCGGTTAGGAGCGAAGGAAGTGGGGTGTGAACTGATTAAGTCAAACATCAAAGTCTCGATCACTAGAGATTCCATCACCGTGCCGAGGTCTCAACCTTTAAGTCAATGAGGAAGCTCAATACATACAAACTCTAAATCATCAATTTATATCTCAACCCTCTCATTTTCCTTATACAAGTTTTGTACAATGTAAAAACACCAACTCACATCTCTAATGTCCATGGACCCATATAGATAAAAGTTACATAAATGTAATTACAATCTCACATCAATATAATTCACATGCCACATGCCGACATGGATTGCCAAATACATAATTCATAACACTATATCCAAAAAGAAATTCTAAAGTATTCTTTCAAATCACTCTAGCACTATAAGCCTCATCCTCCAGTGATGCTTTATCTGAAAAAGAGTTTGTAAATAGGGGGTGAGCTTATCCTCTCATGCTCAGTAGGAATGATCCACCATTCTCTACCTTAATGCGTCAGTCATGCATGTATGCATATGAAATCAATACATTTTACATGACAATTATCCATACTTTTTACCCATAAACAAACAAGTTTTTCAAATAATGCATGATGCTTCACATTCAATGCATATATATATATATATCAAATTGGACAAATCACAATTCATATATATATAACTCACACCACATAAATTTAAAAATCAATTCAATGGGGGCTATCTCATCACTCCAATAGTAAGGGTCTCAAGGGCACCCAAACTGTGATTACGCTCTCTTGGGTTACTATCCCGACGGGAGCACCTCCGCTTAGCCAAGTTTTGGGACTTTCACCCTAGGGGTCATCCCCTTATCTTAGTTTACACTCCTGCCTCAAAACTCATCACATAGTGCACATAATCACATAAATGAACATATCTCACATAATGCAAAGTATTTTATCAAATCAATGTATTTTTACTTCTCAACTCAAGATTGTCACAATGTCATTCACTTACTTCATAAAAATCATCATGCTTATGTATTTTCAAGAAAATTCATATCTTTCATGCACAGGTTTAAAGCAAAACTTAGATTTTCATTTTTCATCAAATGAACACAATTTCATCAAAGAGCATTCATGGTTTCAACTTCACATATGCAACATATATAAGTCCTAACAAGCATGTTAGACATATATATATGCATAAAACACATTTATATATAATACCCTAATCTTAAAAAATCTCAATTCTATCTTTCATGTCACAATTCAAAGGCCTATAAAATTAAAGTAAGGAAGAATTTCACACCCTACCTCAATTTGGAGTGAGAACTCCAAAAATCTCCAATTGTTAGGCAAGTTGAAAAGATTGCCATCCACTGCGTTGTCGGAATTATGTTACACGGCCCTGAGTATCCAAAGTCCACGGAAAGTCAAATTTAAATTCAGGTCTCCAGTCCAACTCATCTTTAAGCCAATTAAATAAGCCCAATTAATTGCAAGCTCAACTCAAAACCCAATTTGATCTAATTCCATTTCAATTCCCAAGTCCATTTAACTAGGCAACCTAATTGAAAAAAACTTCAAGGTCCAACTTAAATATTTAAATTAAGCCCATAATATGTAAATTGGCAGCCCATTTCATTATGTAGGCCCAAATAATACCCAATCCAATATGGCATCCCATCATTAATCACTAACCCAATTCTGCCTAATCAGCCCACCTTGACTTCAACATCATCATCATCTTCAACACCACAAATTGAACCTCCATTGAACAGAACAAAATTCACCATCAACTTTAAGGATAACTACCTAAATTGTGACCAACCCACCACCTCCGTGAGCCACCGTAGCCTAACTAACCACCAGCACCACCATCCTCATAGCCGAGACTCCCCTCCAGCCATGGGCAACCTATCATCAACTGAGCCAAAGAACACCCATTTAAACAACCAACACTAAGTCACCAAGCTCCATCTTCTAAAAACATACCCATACGGCCACTACCGGACTAAAACACCACAAAAAAATTCTACTCGTTTCAGTCAACGACACCACAACAAGCTACACCAAAACGTGATCCAAAACTAAGCTTACCTATAACTCACCCATAACTATTAACCACCACATTCGGCTACGCACAAGAGACACAGCAATTGAACTTTCAGTTTGCATAACAAGCTATTAAGAAACCATCCTTTCCGGCCATTTCGCTGTTGGAAGGCACCACCAGCCGCTAGTAGCCACCACCATTGCCACTGTCCACTATGAGACTTAAGCTTTCTCTCTCGCGGTAGCTCTTTCTCTTTCTCTCTCTCTCTATTTTCTTCATCAAGAAACCACTTCGGCAGTGCAAAACCAAGTAGCCAAACCTCAACTATCCATCACTGCAATACCCACAAAAACACCACCTTCACCCTCCTCATGGCAAGAATCGCTACGAGATCAACCCAGCCACCAGTCAAGCCTCCCCCTCTCTCTTTCGGTTATCCCTTCTCTTTTCATCCTCTCAACTTCTCCTTCTTCTCTTTCTTCTTTCTCTCTTCTTTTCTTTTTCTTCCTCTATCTATAAGCTGACACCCCCATGTGGGTCTCTTGTCTTTTATTTTTCTGAACCCTTATCTTCTCTCTTTTACCAACTCTCTGCCAACCCACTTAGTCTTCTTCTTATCCTAAAGTAAAAATATCTCTTCCACTATAAAACTCTCTCTCTATTTAGCATATATATATAATACACACATATGCATACAATTAGCCTAACATATTAAGATCATACATATCCTACATATAATATGATACATATCCATATATATATATATTATATGCATCACATTTCTTTTCTTTATCTCTCTGTGGACACAATGATGCACCTCCCATCATTTAAGATACGTGTATACCTTATATCTATATAAATCCTACATTACCTCTTTCTTAGTCTTAGTCGACCCACCCTCCTATGCCATCCTTATCATAAGATATATATATCTTTCCACCTTTTCTCTTACTCATCTTTTACCACATGGTCCATATACAATTCGCATCCACATAAAACATACATAACATATATATATATATATATAGATATATATATATATAGATATATATATATATATAGATATATATATATATATATATTTCTACAATATATATAAACATCTTCCTCCATAATTATCTCACTCATTCTCCACACAAATATAATAATATACATGTATGTAACAATATTTATAATTAAATATAAATACTCCCACTATATATATATATATATATATATATATATATATTTCGGTCCAAAAATCACTCGGAACCAGTCAAAATAATCCGGTCCTTACAGAAAAATACCACAATGAATAACCAGCTCCATAGAAATTCAAATTTTCTGCCCAAACAAAACAAAATTTTTAGCAGATAGGTACTTTCTTTAAAAATTCACCAAAAATAGTATACTAATCCAAATCACATGAATCCAAGGGAATGTGAAAGCTAACTAACTCTACTATAATCTCAAATAACCAAAAGAGCAAGTACGTCAACCCATAAGTTCAGTTTTAATAAAAAACGTAGCTAAAATTATGTTTGAACAGTTTCTCACAGCATACTACTCACAACTTCACAAATTGACCATAACTCACATGCTGAACCTTTACTACTAAATTCTCTAGATTCATTCTACAATAAGTCTATGTTCAAACCCAATTTGAATTAACTCAAAATTTCACTCATTAGTTGAGTTATTACCAAAACAATCCAAGTGTGATAGATTCTGCGCAGTGATGTGGTTGGACTTGAATTATATTGTAAGCTTATTTTTGCCCCTTTTATCAAAATATAATTTAACCACTCGCAAGAGCACGAATATTTGTAGATACGGTTCTATATAGAGGGTATCGATCCCACGAGGACTAGTCGTAATAGTCTTAAAGAAAGATTAATTCCACTTTAATCCTAAAAATAAGGTTTTGAGTTTTGTTTATAAAACTATTGCATGAATGTAATAACAATAAATTTAAAGAGTAAAAGTTGGGAGAGTTAGAGCTAGGGGTGGTTTCCACCACTAGCCATTCACGAGTTCATAAGTGTAGCAACCTTGGGATTCATCAATTAAATGCCTAACAATGTCATTAGGCTTGTGACCTCAATGACATATCAAAAGATCAATGTGAGCACCAACCTATCATAATCCATCTTCAACAAGCATAGTTCTTCAACCTAACTAATTACCCTATTTTCTAAGTGAACCTACATGCATCCAAACTACCTTATCTTGGCATGATTTATACAAGCAAACACCACACATTCATTTAAACACCATTATCTAGCCATCATTTGCACTTCTTGTGGAATATGCAAATGTTGTGCATTCACATGAAAGAATCTACTCTAAGACAAGAATAAACTCAACATCAAATGAATATATATAAGAAATGTATTAGTGTACATGGTCACTAGGCTAAATAATCAACATTTAACTACAAATCCCAAAATGCTACAAAAATGAACAAGTTTACATGGCTAGGTGTTTCAACCATACCCTAGTAGAAGAGTTAGTTGCTCATGGTTGCCTTGCACTCTTCCAATGATGGAGAAGATGAAGCTTTTTGGTCTGGTTCAGCTCCTCTTTCTCCTCTCTCGAATGTCTCTCCTTGAGTATTCTGATGTGTATGAGAGATATATGAGAAATGACTTCTTTGTGTGCTTTATGGCTACCTTTTCAACCTTGGGGCTCACCATATATATATATATATATATCAATATATATACCAATTATATAAAGAAGGTTTCCAAAGGTCTTGTTCAAGTCAGGCAATCCCTCTAAATCGTGCAAAAAGGGGGATTTTGTTGCAAGTGAGAAAGCAGGTGAGCAAGTGGGCAAGTGGCTCTGCAGAATCTCGATCAATCGAGATTGGATCTCGATTGATCGAGATTTCGATCAATCGAAATAAGATCTCGATCAATCGAGATCTCGATTGATCGAGATCAACATCTCAATTGATCGAGATGCCTTGGCTGTAAATATGACTTTTCTCTTCAGCTGCAAAAAGCCTCAAATTTTGCTCATTTTCCTACAAGACCTGCAATACATCAAAAACACAAAAATACCGTAAACATATCTCGGTAAACGTAGAAACGGGACTAATATATGCAATAAAGAGGGTTCAAATGCATAGAATTGAACACTTATCACACCCCCAAACTTACATATTGCTAGTCCCTTAGCAATGCAATATTACAAAAATGAAATTAACTATCTTGTACAAAAATTTAATCATGCTCAGTCATCAACTAGATAAAGGGCGATCATCCATTCATTTCACATTTGGCAAATGCAACAAGTATTACAGAACTATGCAGTCATTAGCAAAAATGGACTTTCACAAGCTATAAATAAACGACGGTCCCCACATGATGGCCAGTCCGAACAAACATACAAACTCCAACCCCAAAATCCTCTTTGAAAAGTGAACATGCATTCTAATGCGTGGCTTTTGTCATATTTGGAGAAGAATAAGAACAAATCTGTTTTTAAGAGAAAAACTCATTGAAAAAGCTCGACACTGTCGTTCATTATCACAAAACATTCATGATTGCTCATGTGCGGATGACCGTGCAATGCTTAGCTCTTTTTGCTTTCTTGCAAGTCCATGTAGCGGCATTGAGCCAATGACTCCCAAACCAATTGGTTTTAGGGCATTAGGTGAAGAAGCACCCCTTGGACTTAATAACCGAGCTTACAAGGCGATGAGCTTAAGCAAGCCACCCGCTTATTATTGCTCAACCTTGCCACCCGCTTTGAGGCATAGAAATCCGGTTTATTGAGTGAGAAGGCTTATTGCATTTATTTTATAATGTTTTTTTTTTACAACAACCGAAAGAACTTATTCTTTAAGTTGTTCAGATAAAAACAGAAATTTACAAAATTCTCCATCAGACTTATACCCCACAATTTAAAATGCATGTGTGCGAATTTGTGCGGTTAAGGACAAATTTAGGGCAAGAACTATACGTGCTCAAATTTGGACAAAAATGTAGACCGTTCTAGCCTATTATATAGCTTGCAAAAGTGCGGGTATTTACAATGTTAAAGTTCTTAACTACCTGCTGCATTTACCTTGGACATTTATTCGAATGATCTACCTTTAAAAAGCAAGACATAGCAAGCATGCAAAAATATCAAGAAAAGAAACTTGCTCTACAATGACAATCAATATAACGACTGAACATTGCATGCATATGCAAGTGGTATAGCATACCGCACCCCCAAACTTAGACGCAACATTGTCCTCAATGTTTGGACAAGAACAACAAGGAAAGAATTTACCGGGATTGCAGAACGCGACAAAAATGGCATTCCAATACCGGCGGTCATGCTGGAAATGAGAAAAATTGGCACGGAACACCAACTAGATACCACGAGCTTTAAATGGAACAAAAAGTAGATAAAAAGAACAACATAAAAGAAATATGGACAAGCGAATAAGGCCGAGATCAATGCACATCCAAGACTCCGAACTGGTGTTTCCCAATTGACTAAGAGGTCTATGCGATAAGATATTGACTATCCAGGCACGCTAACGTATAGCATGCAAAGGGGTTGCCTTTCTTTATTAACGCCATACTGCATTAAAGCAATCTCAACAGTATCGGGAATTGAAACCAGACGGTAATAAACGGAAATCATCAACTGAATCGCATATAACAATGAGGCAAGTGGTACTACATACATAGTCAAAGTAAAGAGAGAGCATTGATATTGGCAGAAAGTAAAAATAAAGACAGAAAATATAACACATGGGATAAAAGAAAGGATAACTGTATTCCATATATGTGAACATAAGTTTCAGTACAAAGGGTACATGGATGTGGAATACGGAAAAACTAAAATGGCCAACATGGCCTATCAAAAATAAAGAAAGAAAAATACATAAAGTAAAATAGAAAGTGCAACTAGATAGATTTACTCGAGGGCGGGTGGTGGTGGCGGTGGCTGGGTGGGAGTAGAGGTGGAGGTGGAAGCTCGTCCTGCAAACAGGAACTGTAGGTCCTGCCGGAAGGCCCGAAACTCATCTAAAATCGCCCTCTGACCCTATGCCAGAGAAGAAATGTCCGATCTAATGCCCTCCAGCTGACTCTGCGTCACCTGGACATGCTCCTCAAAACCCTGCTGAAGCCGCTCAACGTCAGCTGCCAGGCAGGAATAGCCAGTCGCTAGGATGTCATGCCGCTCTGCAGCAATATCCATCTCCTCCTCCTCCATCTCCTCATCAGCTGACTCACCCTCTGCAGGCTCACCCTCCTCCATCTCCACTGGGGCATCCATGTCTACATCCTCTGGTGGATCACCCTGGTGGTCCTGTCGCTCCAGGTGTCGCCTCACCCTCTCCCACTGAGTATGTGTGAATCGGGTGGGCGGTGCCAACCGAATGTTAGTATCACTGACCAGTATACTAGCACGGCTCAGAAAAGCAGCGACGAGGAAAGGAAAGGGAAGCCGCCAGCTCGCTGCTCGCCTCATCCTCTTGTTGACGAGGCCGTCCCAGATCTTGAACATCTGCCCCCATATCAGCGATGGGACAGAAAACCACATGCCCGTGTGGAAAACGTAAAGGCAACGGAGGAGGTCGCCTCTGCGCTCTGCCACATGCTGCAGAGGACACGCGTTCTTGATGAGAACGGTGTCCAGGAACAACAATCTACTCGAGCACATCGATTTGGACGTGCAGTTGTGACTGGGCGTGGTAAACGCCCTGCCACACATGTCTATCACGATGGAGAATAGTGTCGTGTCCATTGGCAGCGCGGCCCTGTAAACCGATCGACCGTCCTGATCAACCATATCTGGAGGCTGCTGTTGAGGGATGCCAAGCATCTGCGCAATCCGGCTCGGCGTGATAGTGATCGTCGTGCCGCCCACGATCATCTCCAAAGTGTCCGGCGCGGTGCAGGAGTAGGTCATATGCTCGTAAAAAGGCCTGCACCAAGCGCTCATGTGCCACATCAGTGGGAGGCACACATAACCGATCAAGGTGACGCCACCTGAGCTCTGCTACAGCCCACGAGCTGTCGGAACGCGCCTCGAACTCTCTCAGCTCTAATATCTGCTCCGGGTGAAACTTCCGAGTCCAGAAGGCTCTCCCGGGCACATCTCGAACAGCACCGGCGGCATTCTTCACTCTCGCTATAGTCTCGGAGTAGTCTGCACTTATTCCAAAAGTACATAAATAAACAGTCAATAAAAGGAATGCTAGACTAAGAATAAAAATAAAAAAAAATAAGATTCTAGTTTATGGTGCTGACATGCGTATTCAAAAATTCACTCTCAACGATGGGGCCGCAGTTGCAAACCGTACATTAAGCATTTGAAGCAAAAATAATGCAATATCTCACCCATACATGCATTCCTACCCCCGAAACCCGTAAAATCCCATAATGAACATAACGAATGCACCATTCCACCCAACATCACCGGTCTATGCTTATTATACCGGGAAACTAATAAAAAGAGCGAGAAAGTACGCAAAATATAGCCATGCATCACTTACCTCAAGGTGAAGATGATGATCGGCACAAAAAATGAAGACCCAACTCGCAGCCGCGAAGAGATGAGCGTGAGTGTGCTCGCGGAGATCTCAGACTATGGCGAACGGCGGTGGATGGTCGGGGATGGTAAATCAAGTGTGGGACGACGCTTGGGGAAGCTCTGGATCGCTCGGAGAAGAGGAGGAAGTCGGATGGTCTTTTGAAATGAGAGGGAAGCCCAACGGTTTAAATAAGAATTCGGCTCACGTGCAGGCATCGCGTCAATCTAGATTGATCGAGATGTACATCTCGATCAATCAGAATCCTATCTCGATCAATCGAGATCAACTTCGATCAATCGAGAGTTAACTTCGATCAATCGAGATTTTCTATTGATCGAGGACCTATCGAAGTGCTATCGAAGAATACTACCTCTCGGGACTTTGGACTTCGCAAACTCTCTGCATTATTTCGATCAATCGAGACCAAAATCTCGATCAATCGAAATCTCAATTGATCGAGATGTACATCTCGATCAATCGAGATGCTCAAAAACAGTCAGCTTGAGTTATGCTTCATGGACTTGGATTTATGGGACTTAGATACTAAATTGCTTAGATACAAAACTTACCTTGGATTAAAGGGACATCATGGAAGCCTGATAGCTACCATGGCCTCACCACCTTACACATCTATGGCATGACGTTCGAATCGGCTCACGAGTCAAAATACACGGGATCTGTCAAAGTGACGACATCCACGTATTCGGTGGTAACTTGGTCATCCACGCACACTTTCAAGCGCTGCCCGTTTACTTTGAACAACGATCCGTCTTTCAAGTCCTTCAATTCCACCGCTCCGTGGGGAGCAACGGAATTAATCAAAAATGGACCATCCCAACGGGAGCGAAGCTTTTCGGGAAACAAATGGAGGCGTGAGTTGTACAACCATACTTTTTGGCCCGGAGAAAATGTTTTGACTCGAATATTACAATCATAAAAGGTTTTGGACTTTACCTTATAGATTTTAGCATTCTCGTACGCGTTATGTCGCAATTCTTCCAATTCATTTAATTGAAGCTTTCGATTAGATTCGGCCGTTTGCATGTCAAAATTGAAAGTTTTGGTGGCCCACATAGCTTTATGCTCCAATTCAACCGGAAGATGGCACGCTTTTCCATAAACCAACTGGTAAGGTGACATTCCAATGGGAGTCTTATACGCAGTTCAGTATGCCCATAATGCATCATTTAGTCGCAATGACCAATCTTTCCGGTCAGGCCGAACGGTCTTCTCAAGAATGTTCTTAATCTCCCTATTGGATACCTCTACTTAGCCACTAGTTTGAGGATGGTATGGGGTGGCTACTTTGTGTGTGACAGAGTATTTGGTAAGCAAGGTTTGAAGGAACCGGTTATAGAAATGTTTACCTCCATCACTGATGAGGGCCCGAGGTGTACCAAATCGGCTAAAGATATTTGCTTGAATAAACTTAACCACGACTGCGTGATCATTGGTTTTGGTAGCAATGGCCTCTATCCATTTAGATACATAGTCCACCGCCACAAATATGTACTCATGACCAGTAGAGGGTGGAAATGGTCCCATGAAGTCAATGCCCCACACATCAAATATCTCAATAATAAGAATAGGGTTAAGAGGCATCATGTCCTTCCGAGACATTGCGCCAAGGCGCTGACATCGCTCACAAGAGCGGCAGAATGAATATGCATCCCGATGAAGTGTTGGCCAGAAAAACCCGCATTGAAGAATTTTTGTTGCGGTTTTCTTAGCACTAAAGTGTCCCCCACAAGCGAGTGTATGACAAAATTTGAGAATGCTTTGGAATTCATTGTTGGGTACACACTTTCGAATTATTTGGTCGGGGCAATATTTGAACAATTGAGGATCGTCCTAATAATATGATCGTGATTGGGAGAAAAAATGATCCTTCTCTTGCTTGGTCCAAGAAGATGGTATTTTACCGGTTGCAAAGTAGTTAACAACATCCGCATACCAAGGGATACTCTCTTGAGAAATGACAAAGAGTTGTTCATCCGGGAAGGATTCACAAACTGGAATGGAGTTATAGAGGGATTCAACAAGAATTCTAGAAAGGTGGTCAGCCACCACATTTTCAGTTCCCTTTTTGTCTCTAATCTCAAAATTGAACTCTTGCAACAAGAGTATCCATCGGATCAACCTAGGCTTGGTGTCCTTTTTGGCCAAAAGATGCCGGAGGGCAGCATGGTCCGAATAGACAATGACCTTGGAACCTAATAAATAAGCTCGAAATTTGTCCAAGGCAAATACTACCGCAAGCAACTCCTTTTCCGTTGTGGTATAATTGATTTGAGCCTCGGAAAGGGTTTTACTTGCGTAGTAGATGACATGTGGCAATTTGTCTACTCGTTGCACTAAGACCGCACCCATGGCATAATCAGATGCATCACACATGATCTCAAATGGGAGAGCCCAATTTGGAGGGATGAGAATTGGAGCGGTTGTAAGCATGGTGCGAAGTTTTTCAAAAGCACTAAGGCACGCTTCATCAAAGGTAAAGCAAGATTCTTTTTCAAGAAGGCGGCACAAAGGCCGAGAGATCTTGCTAAAGTCTTTGATGAAACGGTAATAAAAGCCCGCATGCCCAAGGAACGAACGAATCTCTCTCACCATTGATGGTGGAGGAAGTTTGGAAATAAGCTCAACCTTGGCTTTGTCAACCTCGATTCCTCTCTTAGACATAATGTGCCCTAGGACAATACCCTCTTGAACCATAAAATGGCTTAGGTTGGTCTCTTGACATCGTTTGAGAACACGGGATAGATTTTGGAGACATGATTCAAATGAAGGCCCAAACACGGAAAAATCATCCATGAACACTTCCAAGAATTTTTCCACCATGTCAGAAAAGATAGACATCATACACCGTTGAAAAGTCGCCGGTGCATTGCACAACCCAAAGGGCATGCGTCTATAAGCAAATGTGCCGAAAGGACATGTAAATGTGGTTTTCTCTTGGTCCCTCGGGTCTATAGCAACCTGATTATAGCCAAAATATCCATCTAAAAAGCAATAAAAACTTTGCCCGGCTAATCTCTCCAAGATTTGATCAATAAATGGGAGGGGGAAGTGATCTTTCCGAGTGGCTGAATTTAATTTCCGATAATCTATGCACACTCTCCATCCCGTGGTGGTGCATTGGGGAACTAATTCACCCTTATCATTTGGTTGCACCGTAATACCGGACTTCTTTGGAACCACTTGAGTGGGACTAACCCACTTGCTATCTGAGATGGGGTAAATAATTCTCGCATCTAGTAACTTCACCACCTCCTTCATTACAACGTCCTTCATATTTGGATTTAATCGATGTTGTGCCTCCCTTGAGGTCTTTGCATCCTCTTCCAAATGTATGCGGTGCATACAAATAGAAGGATCTATTCTCTTAAGATCTGCCACACTCTATCCTATTCCTTCCTTGTGCTATTTTAGCACTTTTAGGAGTTCCATCTCTTGATCATCGGTGAGATTGAAAGCAATAATGACTAGAAGGGTCTCATTAGCGCCCAAGAAA
This sequence comes from Cornus controversa, assembly GCA_026545225.1. Taxonomy (NCBI): domain Eukaryota; kingdom Viridiplantae; phylum Streptophyta; class Magnoliopsida; order Cornales; family Cornaceae; genus Cornus; species Cornus controversa. The sequence continues at coordinate 14,027,289 of CM048854.1, read as the reverse complement.
ATATACTTGAGTGTAGCCGGTAGAGGCTTGAGCTCAAGTTGTGGTGGGGAAATTAAAGAAGGAGTTTGGGAAGTTTTGGACAAAGGAGGCAAGGGTTCTCTCGGAACTCTCCATTTAGGCAAATCCATGACAGTTGTGACATCGAGCATTGAATTGACTTCATCAATGGATCGCTCAATGTCAAAATCGTCACAGTTGAAATGATTTATACATGCCTCTAAAGGATCCTTAGAAAGAATAGAAGGAAGTGCTTCTTGAACAAGGTCTTCCACTACATCAACACAAAAGCACTCACTTTCATTGTCGGATGTGTGGTGAGAAGCATTAAAGATGTTCAAACGGACTTTCATATTCCCGAAAGAGATGTCCATTACTCCGGTATGGCAATTAACGCAAGCGTTTGCCGTAGCCAAGAATGGACGACCTAGAATGATAGGAATATGTCGATTTGGATTTTGAACTGGTTCCGTGTCAAGGACTATGAAGTCCACCGGAAAGTAGAATTTGTCCACCTGAATGATTACATCCTCAATGATGCCACGTGGTTGCTTCACCGAGCGGTCGGCAAGTTGCAACACAACTGTGGTAGGCTTAAGTTCCCCCAAAACTAGTTGTTGGTAAACTGAGAATGGAAGCAAATTGACACTAGCCCCTAAATCAAGAAGTGCCTTTTCAAAAGATTGATTTTCGATAGTGCAAGAAATGGTCGGAGCACCCAGATCTTTGAATTTAGGAGGGGCTTAGTGTTGGAAAATGGAGCTTATGTGCTCAGTTAAGAGGACTTTCTTAGGAGCATTATTCCTAGATTTGCGCTTTTGAGTGCACAAGTCCTTCAAGAATTTAGCATAGGAGGAAATTTTCTGGATAGCATCAAGGAGAGGGAGATTGATCTTTACTTGTTTGAAGATCTCCATCATGTCTTGAATTTTCTCTCCTTGCTTCCCAAAATGAGAAGGTTCCTTCAATCTTTGAGGAAAAGGAACCGGAGGTTCAAAAGAGGTGTCAAGATTTGGACTTGATGACGACACAACTTCACTTACCTTTCCTTTTTGGATTTAATGGGATGTTGTGCACATTTGGATTTAAGGAAAATAATTTTGGATTTAATTGGGATTCTTTTGGATTTTTGGATTGCTCTTGGGATTCCTTTTTCTCTTCTTCTTCCCCAACTTTAGAATTTATGATTCTACCACTCCTTAAGGTGGTGATTGATTGAACTTGCTCCGGAGGAGCATTATAAGATGAAGATGATGGATCCTCAATCACATGAACACCCTTAGGATTCGCCACCGGTTGACTTGGCAACTTACCTTCCTCCCTTCTATTCAAGGCATTAGCTAGTTGCCCGATTTGAGCTTCTCATCTAGCCATAGATTGAGCATTAGCTTCAAGCTTAGAGATTGATTGAGAGTGAGTTTGCAATAAGCGGGTATTAACCTCAAGATTGCTTATCACTCTTTCTTCAAAGCCTTGGCTTCTCGGAGGAGGTGGTGGTTGTTGGTAATTAGATCTTTGATGGTAAGGTTGAGGATTTGGCCTATATTGAGGCTGTTGAGATTGGGAATGGAAAGAATTTTGCCCTTGATCCAAACATCACAAGGAGATAACTCGTTCACAAAATAAATTATACCAAATGTATCATGGATAATTATAACTTCAAGAAGAAAAAACAGTTAAGACAATAAAATAACATGACCATCCATTACAAGATCAAATACCCAACCAAGCCTCCAATGAACTCAAATCTTCAAGAAAGTCTAAACCTAACTCTAATATAGGTTTCTGGCCTATTCTGCTTCTAAGAACCCTCTTTTTAATCATTCTGGAAATTTTTGGAATTTAAAAACAATATTTTCTAGCAAAAGAAAATAAAACATAGTTTTGAGGTGTACTTTAAAATCGATCAAACCACAAGGGAAACTCATTTGCACCTAAAATTTAAAACACAGGTGCATTTTAACCTTATAAAGCTAACTGAATTTTTTTAGAATTTTTTGGAAATTCAAAATATTTTCTAAAAATAAAAGGTCAAAACTTAAGTTTTAGACACTTTAAAAATCAAATGAACTCCAAGGGAAGCTCCTTTCGAGATGAAAATTTAAACACAAGTGAATTTAACCTCCACAAAGTTACAGTAAAAATTTGGGAATTTCTTGGAATTATAAATGTATTTTCTAGAATAAAAGAAGGTGAAAAAACCAATTTTTAGACGCTTTAAAAATTAATTGAACTACAAGAGAAGATCATTTGGGAATGAAAATTTAAACCCAAGCTCATTTATCATCCAGGAAGTTACAATAAAAATTTGGGAATTTTAGGAATTATAAAAGTATTTTCTAAAATAAAAGAATGTGACAAAACTCAATTTTTAGACACTTTAAAAATTAATTGAACTATAAGGGAAGCTCATTTCGACATGAAAATTTAAACCCAAGCTCATTTACCATCCATGAAGTTACAGTAAAAATTTGGGACTTTTCAGAAATAGTTAAGTATTTTTAAAAAATAATTTTTCAAAATTTCAACCCCCAACCTGCGCACACTATTCATGAGTGCAGGTAGCTCCTTTTCGGCCACTTCCCGGCCTCCGTTTGACCCAAATTTTATACCAATTTTCTCCTCTCATCGTAGGCTATCTATTGGTACCAAAAGCCCCATCAAAAATGCCCCGAAACAAAAACCCCAAAATCACAACTTCTAGGGTTCTTCAACAAATTTAAAAAAAAATTAATTTAATTTCCTCCATGATCCATTCCCAAATGTTCAAGGGTAAATTTAATCCGGCAAGAACCACTCAACAAACCACAACTTGCTACAATAAATGTCCACGAATTTAAACTTAACATATCATTATATTCATCGTATACAGGTATGCATGTATCTATATGTGTGTAAAATAAATAATCAACACCAATACTCAATTACCAATTTAATTTCACAAATATCATAATCCACAGAAAAAAAATCAGATTTATAAAAATCAATTTAATACCAAAATGAATGAAATACTCTCAGAAAATTTCACGCATGAGATGACCAGTCTCATACACAAAACCTGAGGAATGTTAACAACTGATAGAACCAAGCATAGAATCAAAAGACAGAAATAAAATAACTACTAAAAGCTGAACAGAAATTCCATTGAATTGAAATAATTGACAAATAAATAAATATATGTCTGGTAATACAATTTGGAAGTCCCGTAACTCAAGGACCCCTTAACCAAAATGAACAAAAGTTTAAGACTTTAATTGAAAACCAACAACCAAAACTTCTAAATGAGTTCATAGTTTGACTCCTAAATAATAAGATAGATTCCTACCCTGTGACTGATGAGAGTAGATGTCTGTCACAACCAACCCTAGTACTCTATCCTCGTGGGGGAAACTGTTGGGGACCTGAAATATCAACAAAGTGGGTTAAACCCACGAGCAAGTTCTATCTACTACATCCCAATCAAAGAACCATGACACATACCCTCAATGTGAGGGACACAAGAGATAAATATAGGTGCAAACATTCATATTATTCCTTATACAGTTTATGTTTTTAAAGGTAAAAAAAATCATCATATACATTACCCCAACAACCCTTATTATAAAAAAACGAACACATTCTTTAAATTCAAAAAAAATAAAGAAACATATGCATGCATTTTATTAAATCTATGCAATCATGATATGTCAAAAATATAATGTATGGATACCTTATTAGGTATGGGCAATCCTGACACGCCGGGCAATCCTTACATGCCAAATAAAATGTTATAGGTACCTTGTCACGCCCTGATTCCCGAGGCCCGGAAACCGAGGTGTGAACCCCGTGAGATCACCCTCACGCTTTAACCACCACCTGATCATGCAACCTCAATTTCCTATCATTTTTACGAAAATCGGGCATGACCCATTCTAAATAATCAGCTCCTGGCATATTACACCTGCTTTACAATTCATATGGACACTTCTGGGCCCGTGTCCCCCCCAATATTTCTACAACATGCATAAACAATCATAAATATACATGCCTCAGTCCTTGAATATCCGTATTAAATACATACATCACATGAATAAATACAATTGAAGGAACTGAATCAATATAAATCACTTTATACATTTAATCCAAATGTAAAGCATCTGTCTATCCACTATCCTGGATATACACTAGATTCTAAGGAATCTAGATACTATCTCTGCAACCGGTGCTGTCAGTCCCCTAACTAACTCCAAAACCAGCAATACCTGCAAAACCTGGGAGGGGGTGAGCTCAAAGGCCCAACAAGGTATGTAGAACCATACTATCACCGCTGCAGCAGGTCGATTCTCACATATTCTCAAAAATATACATGCACTTAAATATATCACAATATTTAAGACCATGCCCCACCTAGCATGCATAAACCAATGATGTATATGGTTACTCTAGCACATATGAACATACAAAGTCCACTATACATGATTTTAGAAATCATTTTCAACATGCTTGAAAGCAGTAAATATCAGACATCAATATGTATATAGAACATATATGTCAACACGTTTACATAAACGAGGTAAATCAACTACCACATCTCCTACTCGTCAAGTAGCACATCACAAATGCAATAAAGATGCATTTAAACAGGAAAACATGCTTAACAGATAAACACATAAGCATAAAGGTATTTTTCACCTTCCACGGTCATAATCCGATACATAAGACAAGCATCAAAGCTTGCACATACTCTCCCTCTCGGTCCTCATCCGATACCCCACATGATTGGCCCGCTCCGAGAATCATGTGACCTAGGACAACTCCTATAACCAACCTATGACCTGGACTACTCCGAAAGGTCATCCTACTCTGGCAATGTATAGGATTGCCATTATGTGAGGGGACAGCTCCGAGGCTCACATTCATTGGACATACTTTGATTTCCAGGCTTTAAGCCTTAGCATGGCGGGTCCACTCCGAGGGCCATACTTGTTGGACATATTCCGATGGCAATATATTGGTTTGCCAAATTGTGAGGGGGCAACTCCGAAGCTCACAAACGTTGGACATACTCCGATTCTAGGCATAAAGCCTTCGTATGGCGGGTCCACTCCGAGGGCCATACGTAGTGGATGATTATACCACTTCTCGTGACACGGTTGGACCACTCCGAAGTCCCGTGCACCTCTTTTTGCGTTAATTTTCCCGCAACCTCTCATATATGCAATATGGATGCATACGTAACCAAGCATTCTATTTTATGCCATCCCAATGCACCAGCTAGTATATAAGTACATAGCATGCATTTCCCTCTACATAGACCCACATATAACCACGTATGTGTCATCTCCCTCCTATATATGCAATACGGATGCATATATACATAACATGATATTTTCATGCGTCAACCCATGCCTATGAATACTAAAAAAGAAGCATTTGGCATACTTTTCATCACATTCCAACACATATAGAACATACATGTTCACAAGCTTGCATAACACCCCATATATGCAACAATTTCAACTTAGCACGTTTTTATCATGCTAGGACCAATGCATACATTCAATATATATATATATATATATGAAGCTAGCACGCATCTCACATTCACAGTCCCACATATAAACACATATATGTCCAAATACTTGCATAACACCTTACATATGCAAACAATTCCAACTTAGCATATTTTTATCATGCTATAACCAATGCATACATTTTCTATAAACAGATAGCATGCATTTCATTCACGTAACCCTACATGTAAACACGTACATGTCAAATCATGCATATAAATCACATATGCACTTACACTAGCATAAATATAGTCATGCTCTCATTCAATGCATGTATTCATTACAAGTAGCTATCATGCATTCCAGTCACAGTATATATATACACATATATATATTACATCACCCACATATGTATCAAGAACATATAAAACACTTAGCACATTTCATGCTTTTCAAATGCTCGCCAAAAGTTATATTCAACTTAGTATGCATTTCTACCACTGCAACCATACATATATATAATCACATACATATATATATACCTCCTGAACACCATGCATAAGAACCACATATGCATACAAGACAACACAGAGCTAAACAAGTATTATTTAGCATGCTTTACATAGACTTTAATCTATACATACATGCATATCACAATGCAATCAGGCGATTAATCTAACATGTTATCGCTTCCCAAACCCGCACATACATATGTATATACACACGCATACGTATATCCTCTCACATCCCATGTATGTACCACATTCCCTAGACACATATATATATAAGCGCCTACATATATATGTATATACACATACCACATATGATTAAATTGAGACATATGTAAATTACTCAACATACATAAAATATCTGTATGAGATAGAGGCAAGAATCAACTTGCCTTAGGTCCAGCTTTCGCTAAGTCCATACTTGCAAAGCGTCCTGTTTCCAAGTCTGGTCCGGTCCAGTCCTGTGTCAAAACCCACCCGAACAATCCATCGGGCTACTTCGTTTCCTTTTTAATTTTCGGTCCAACCCAAATAAAGTGAACCAACCCAACTCCAAGGTCCAAGCCCGCTATTAATGAGGGCCCAAATCACAAACCATTACTTTCAAGCCCAATATATGCAACTAGGAGCCCATATCACTCCAAACATCTAACTAGCCAAATCCTCCTCTGTTAAACCCATAAACAAATCAATACCAAACCCAAATTAACCATCCAACAACAATGAGCAACCCACATAACAGCCCAAAAATGTGGCTGTCCAAACAAAACCCATCAATTACAAACCTTATCCAAATTCACCACAGCCGTGAAGCCATAACTCCACAGACCCGTGAGCCACGCTCCTCCATTGCCATGGCCGGACATCAATTTTCGACCACCATCCATGTCATTGTCCCAGCTGAACCTTGCACTACCGGACCACCTCCCAATCAACAACTATGGAAGCGAACTCAGCCAAACCATGAACCCAATTATAAATTAGCCTCAGCCATCCCAGCCGAGAATCACCCAAGGCCGAACCAACAACCACCTCAACATAGTCACCACCTCAATGGACCTACCAGTCGAAGCCAAACACGGTGAACCACTCGTCAACACCACCTGTTATGGCCACCCGCAACTACCGAACACCAAAACTAGTCGCAACCCACGAGCTCCACCTATGGAACCTCCATTATCAGACCACAACAGCAAGCTGCCCAAACAGCCACGAAAACCTTGAAATCGAACCCACATGGAAGAGCCCACCCGAGCACAACAACCCGGACCCATTAACCACCTCAACCGAGCCGTGGAAAACTCATCCGAGGCTCCACCTTGCTCCAGCCGAACACCATGGGATCCGGTGATCCAGCCAACCAGACCGCCAGTACCGTCGCCACCACCACTCGGTTGCCACAACCGGAACCAAGGGAACCCACTGCCGAAATCCTAACTCCACCGGAAATAGATCCACCAGCCGAATGGTCCCAGCCTCACCCACGCCGAAAAACCATCACACAGCCGCCGTCGCCGGCCCACCGCCAGCGAACCCAGCCCACAAACCCCAGCCGCGAACAACCCCCTTCGCGAACGGCCTTCCATCGAACCGCGAACCCAAGGACCGAGGAACCGGGCTTCGCAACAGCCCACTGCCACCGGGCCGTGGCCACCGTGGACGGCGGTAGCCACTGTCGGCGCCGGGACCGTCGCCTCCCTCTCCCCGATCTCGGCTTCTCTCTCTCTTCTCTCTCCCCGGCTTCTCCTCTCTCTCATTTTTCCTCTTTCTTTTTTTCTTTTCTTTTCTTTTTCTTTTTCTTTCTTCTTTTCTTTTCTTTTCCTTTCTCTTTCTTTCTTTTTTTCTTTTCTTCTGGTCCACCACTCACAGCCACATATATATATAATACATAAAATATATACATATATATTTGTATCACATGGGCATCTAATACACATATTGTATATACACTATAGTACACGGTATAAAATAGAATCCATACCCTTATACATATATATGCCCACACATATACACACTTTTTTGTGTATATATAATAATGCATGTACTCAATAGATATATTTATAATTTAATATAAATATATCCCACATATATATATATATATATCCATATATATATATACACGCCTCCTCCAGCATTACTATAATTTCACGTACGAATTCTTCTCCATCTCTTTGTATATATATAATTTCATATGAATATATATATATATATAACGTCTTTCCGAATTTTATTTGTTCGAAAAAAAAATCAATCCGGTCCAAAAATCATCCGGGATCGGACAAAATAATTCCGGTCCTTACAACCTCCCCTCCTTCAAGGAATTTCGTCCTCGAAATTAGCATAGTCATGGTTTCTCCAAAACCAATCCATACAGGACGTTATTCTCGCCAATAATCGTCACTTTCCCTTTCCACATACCCTAGGAGCCACACTTGCAACACCTAACTCATAACACTCAAGTTTGGCACAATCAGTGCATCTCAACTGCCATAAGGCAATATAACCACTTCCGTGACATGGCTGAGTGACTCCTAAGCCCATGTACGGTTCACTCACGAAATCCTCCGAAGCACTTGCTTCCTAGAGTCCACAGTCTCTACCTCAAGACCTATCCAGTCCATCTCTATCTCTAGTCTAAGGCAACACCTTTGACTAATCATATCAATCACTCACCGTGATACTTCCCTATAATCCGGGATCATCAATACTCAAAGTCATCCTTTTATTATCAAACATGACTTTCAATCTCTGGCATATCATTCCCGGGCTTAGTCCAATATCCTGGGCATCATCACGACACAAACCACATCAATCCAGTGCACATCACAAGCGCACTCACCAGCAAGGCACATGACAGTGTACTCGCTGATAAAAACAACACAAACAGTGTACTTGCCGCAGCAAGCCACATAATCCTGCCCAGTCTCATAGACTACAACCCACTGGAATCCAATGCCAAGTCCAGGATCTCACATCCCACTGATTTCACAATCTCATTATTCAAGAGGAGAAACATTTACCCTTTTTCATCCTCACACCAAGGAACAAGTTGACATTCGGAGAGAATTCCTTTCATATTAGCACTTCACTTTAGACAACCCTTACCAATGAAGGTTTGAGGTCACCTACAGTAGCCAAACAGCAGCCATACAGTGGCCGCAGCCCACTGCGTCCACCTCTCCCCTTCACGGTAAGAAATTATCCTCACTTCAGATACCATATGTCAGGATCCTCATCTACTATCAACCCATCCTTCTCTTAACATCATATCCACACCACTGTGGTCAAGGCACATACGGAGTGCACTTGTCCAAAACAATTCATCTGGTCCTGTCCATGGTTGTGGACTACATTCCATTCCTTTTCAGCATCTCACTTGAGACCCCAAGATCCTGACTGCTTCGTTTAGGACCCCACAAATCCTTCCATGCATCACCATTGCACTATTCAGCATCTAGGTATTAAGATGCATCATAATGCACATAATCCAAATGTCTTATATTTTTCAGACATCTAAGTCCTCACATGTCTACTGACTCTAAGAATTAAATCAATCCTGAGTCCCCATCGTTGTGCAATGATTGCAACGCAAATCTGAATCACCAAACTCTTGGTTTGGGAAACTATAAGGTAAATCACACCTTTCTCAACAATTCTTGACTTATACTCTCAAAGCCTATCACCAGATGTCTATTTCAACATCATAATCCAATCAGGTTCAACCTTCTACCCAGGTTTACCAATCCTTAAAACTGGAATTTCTAGGCGACTACATGTCACTACTAGCCATGCAACGTAAAATGAAACACTAAAGTGCAATGCTCAGTTACATGAATTATATATACCACATAGCATATAACACACAACATGCTAATCACATAAACACGTACCATGCATGATATGACATATGATGCATAAATCAATACTTTAGCCCTCGGGCTAATACCAGGAAAATACCCCTGACCATACACGGTCCTGGTACCTCCTCCGCCTGAGCAAGCGTGTAAACACGGCCCAGTCCCCCTAGTATACACACATACTAGAACACCAAATCTAGAGTGGTTCAAACCAACCTACTCTCATCCTCTGTACTCATTGGTAAACACCTACCAATCTATCCACCTCTGTAGTCTAAGGTAGTAACCTTGACTATCAATACCAATCACCTTCAGTGACATATCCCTACTAGAGGGAATCCTTTATCTGTCGTCATCCGGACAAAACAGCTCAACATTCACAAGAGCCGGCGTATTGTAAGAGAAATGCTAATCCAAGAAAATGTCTAGCTAGGCCATTTTTCCCGGTTAGCCCAACTCCGGCAACATGCCTTCCTTGTATCCCATCTCAATCTCAATTGCCAACCCCGGCAAAACACTCATCAATCTCATAAGTCCCTAAGTATCTCTAAGGACTTAAACACTCGCAAACTTCCTTGCGGTATCTCTTCATTGCTCACTAATGAGACTTAATCACCAATCAAATGTCTAAACTCAACCAACTCTGGGAGTTTTACCAACTGAACTCAATTTCACACCAACACTTTGATCTTTCATTTGGATTGCTCCAAACCGAGCAAATCATCCCACTATCATTCATAGGTAATTCAAACCTATCATCTAGACAACTATCAACCATTGCCTATCTCCAAACCATCACGTGATTTGACCATCTGTCCTTAGGTATTCGAACCTACGACTTTGATACCCTAGGTTTTTAAACCTAATGCTTTAACAGCAATCAAGAGTTCCTCAACCCTTACCCGTCGCCCCTAGGTGTTCCAACCTAGTGCTCTGACAGATACCATTCTGACATCAAGTACAAAATCCAACCTTCTCGTATTAGGTATTTCACAATTCCACACGTAGTATGACCACTACCCGTCGTCCCTAGGTTTTCTAACCTAGAGCTCTGATACCATCCTGTCACCGCCCTGATTCCCGAGGCCCGGAAACCGAGGTGTGAACCCTGTGAGATCACCCTCACGCTTTAACCACCACCTGATCATGCAACCTCAATTTCCTATCATTTTTACGAAAATCGGGCATGACCCATTCTAAATAATCAGCTCCTGGCATATTACACTTGCTTTACAATTCATATGGACACTTCTGGGCCCGTGTCCCCCCCAATATTTCTACAACATGCATAAACAATCATAAATATACATGCCTCAGTCCTTGAATATCCGTATTAAATACATACATCACATGAATAAATACAATTGAAGGAACTGAATCAATATAAATCACTTTATACATTTAATCCAAATGTAAAGCATCTGTCTATCCACTATCCTGGATATACACTAGATTCTAAGGAATCTAGATACTATCTCTGCAACCGGTGCTGTCAGTCCCCTAACTAACTCCAAAACCAGCAATACCTGCAAAACCTGGGAGGGGGTGAGCTCAAAGGCCCAACAAGGTATGTAGAACCATACTATCACCGCTGCAGCAGGTCGATTCTCACATATTCTCAAAAATATACATGCACTTAAATATATCACAATATTTAAGACCATGCCCCACCTAGCATGCATAAACCAATGATGTATATGGTTACTCTAGCACATATGAACATACAAAGTCCACTATACATGATTTTAGAAATCATTTTCAACATGCTTGAAAGCAGTAAATATCAGACATCAATATGTATATAGAACATATATGTCAACACGTTTACATAAACGAGGTAAATCAACTACCACATCTCCTACTCGTCAAGTAGCACATCACAAATGCAATAAAGATGCATTTAAACAGGAAAACATGCTTAACAGATAAACACATAAGCATAAAGGTATTTTTCACCTTCCACGGTCATAATCCGATACATAAGACAAGCATCAAAGCTTGCACATACTCTCCCTCTCGGTCCTCATCCGATACCCCACATGATTGGCCCGCTCCGAGAATCATGTGACCTAGGACAACTCCTATAACCAACCTATGACCTGGACTACTCCGAAAGGTCATCCTACTCTGGCAATGTATAGGATTGCCATTATGTGAGGGGACAGCTCCGAGGCTCACATTCATTGGACATACTTTGATTTCTAGGCTTTAAGCCTTAGCATGGCGGGTCCACTCCGAGGGCCATACTTGTTGGACATATTCCGATGGCAATATATTGGTTTGCCAAATTGTGAGGGGGCAACTCCGAAGCTCACAAACGTTGGACATACTCCGATTCTAGGCATAAAGCCTTCGTATGGCGGGTCCACTCCGAGGGCCATACGTAGTGGATGATTATACCACTTCTCGTGACACGGTTGGACCACTCCGAAGTCCCGTGCACCTCTTTTTGCGTTAATTTTCCCGCAACCTCTCATATATGCAATATGGATGCATACGTAACCAAGCATTCTATTTTATGCCATCCCAATGCACCAGCTAGTATATAAGTACATAGCATGCATTTCCCTCTACATAGACCCACATATAACCACGTATGTGTCATCTCCCTCCTATATATGCAATACGGATGCATATATACATAACATGATATTTTCATGCGTCAACCCATGCCTATGAATACTAAAAAAGAAGCATTTGGCATACTTTTCATCACATTCCAACACATATAGAACATACATGTTCACAAGCTTGCATAACACCCCATATATGCAACAATTTCAACTTAGCACGTTTTTATCATGCTAGGACCAATGCATACATTCAATATATATATATATATATATGAAGCTAGCACGCATCTCACATTCACAGTCCCACATATAAACACATATATGTCCAAATACTTGCATAACACCTTACATATGCAAACAATTCCAACTTAGCATATTTTTATCATGCTATAACCAATGCATACATTTTCTATAAACAGATAGCATGCATTTCATTCACGTAACCCTACATGTAAACACGTACATGTCAAATCATGCATATAAATCACATATGCACTTACACTAGCATAAATATAGTCATGCTCTCATTCAATGCATGTATTCATTACAAGTAGCTATCATGCATTCCAGTCACAGTATATATATACACATATATATATTACATCACCCACATATGTATCAAGAACATATAAAACACTTAGCACATTTCATGCTTTTCAAATGCTCGCCAAAAGTTATATTCAACTTAGTATGCATTTCTACCACTGCAACCATACATATATATAATCACATACATATATATATACCTCCTGAACACCATGCATAAGAACCACATATGCATACAAGACAACACAGAGCTAAACAAGTATTATTTAGCATGCTTTACATAGACTTTAATCTATACATACATGCATATCACAATGCAATCAGGCGATTAATCTAACATGTTATCGCTTCCCAAACCCGCACATACATATGTATATACACACGCATACGTATATCCTCTCACATCCCATGTATGTACCACATTCCCTAGACACATATATATATAAGCGCCTACATATATATGTATATACACATACCACATATGATTAAATTGAGACATATGTAAATTACTCAACATACATAAAATATCTGTATGAGATAGAGGCAAGAATCAACTTGCCTTAGGTCCAGCTTTCGCTAAGTCCATACTTGCAAAGCGTCCTGTTTCCAAGTCTGGTCCGGTCCAGTCCTGTGTCAAAACCCACCCGAACAATCCATCGGGCTACTTCGTTTCCTTTTTAATTTTCGGTCCAACCCAAATAAAGTGAACCAACCCAACTCCAAGGTCCAAGCCCGCTATTAATGAGGGCCCAAATCACAAACCATTACTTTCAAGCCCAATATATGCAACTAGGAGCCCATATCACTCCAAACATCTAACTAGCCAAATCCTCCTCTGTTAAACCCATAAACAAATCAATACCAAACCCAAATTAACCATCCAACAACAATGAGCAACCCACATAACAGCCCAAAAATGTGGCTGTCCAAACAAAACCCATCAATTACAAACCTTATCCAAATTCACCACAGCCGTGAAGCCATAACTCCACAGACCCGTGAGCCACGCTCCTCCATTGCCATGGCCGGACATCAATTTTTGACCACCATCCATGTCATTGTCCCAGCTGAACCTTGCACTACCGGACCACCTCCCAATCAACAACTATGGAAGCGAACTCAGCCAAACCATGAACCCAATTATAAATTAGCCTCAGCCATCCCAGCCGAGAATCACCCAAGGCCGAACCAACAACCACCTCAACATAGTCACCACCTCAATGGACCTACCAGTCGAAGCCAAACACGGTGAACCACTCGTCAACACCACCTGTTATGGCCACCCGCAACTACCGAACACCAAAACTAGTCGCAACCCACGAGCTCCACCTATGGAACCTCCATTATCAGACCACAACAGCAAGCTGCCCAAACAGCCACGAAAACCTTGAAATCGAACCCACATGGAAGAGCCCACCCGAGCACAACAACCCGGACCCATTAACCACCTCAACCGAGCCGTGGAAAACTCATCCGAGGCTCCACCTTGCTCCAGCCGAACACCATGGGATCCGGTGATCCAGCCAACCAGACCGCCAGTACCGTCGCCACCACCACTCGGTTGCCACAACCGGAACCAAGGGAACCCACTGCCGAAATCCTAACTCCACCGGAAATAGATCCACCAGCCGAATGGTCCCAGCCTCACCCACGCCGAAAAACCATCACACAGCCGCCGTCGCCGGCCCACCGCCAGCGAACCCAGCCCACAAACCCCAGCCGCGAACAACCCCCTTCGCGAACGGCCTTCCATCGAACCGCGAACCCAAGGACCGAGGAACCGGGCTTCGCAACAGCCCACTGCCACCGGGCCGTGGCCACCGTGGACGGCGGTAGCCACTGTCGGCGCCGGGACCGTCGCCTCCCTCTCCCCGATCTCGGCTTCTCTCTCTCTTCTCTCTCCCCGGCTTCTCCTCTCTCTCATTTTTCCTCTTTCTTTTTTTCTTTTCTTTTCTTTTTCTTTTTCTTTCTTCTTTTCTTTTCTTTTCCTTTCTCTTTCTTTCTTTTTTTCTTTTCTTCTGGTCCACCACTCACAACCACATATATATATAATACATAAAATATATACATATATATTTGTATCACATGGGCATCTAATACACATATTGTATATACACTATAGTACACGGTATAAAATAGAATCCATACCCTTATACATATATATGCCCACACATATACACACTTTTATGTGTATATATAATAATGCATGTACTCAATAGATATATTTATAATTTAATATAAATATATCCCACATATATATATATATATATATCCATATATATATATACACGCCTCCTCCAGCATTACTATAATTTCACGTACGAATTCTTCTCCATCTCTTTGTATATATATAATTCCATATGAATATATATATATATATATAACGTCTTTTCGAATTTTATTTGTTCGAAAAAAAAATCAATCCGGTCCAAAAATCATCCGGGACCGGACAAAATAATTCCGGTCCTTACATACCTTATTAGGTATGGGCGATCCTGACACGCCGGGCGATCCTGACACGCCGGGCAATCCTTACATGCCAAATAAAATGTATAGGTACCTTATTAGGTATGGGCAATCCTGACAAGCCGGGGAATCCTTAGATGCCAAATAAAAGCGTATGGATGCATTCCCAATATGAAACATAAAATAAACAAGGTGCATTATGATTCTAATTTGCACAAACAAAGAAAATTTAAATTATCCGACATGAAATTATCACCATAAGACAAATCGTCCACAAGTAAACTATAATCAAGTATTTAATGGGCATTTATATCCTTAAAAGAAAATACATTAAACTAAATCAAATAACCCAAGCATCCATTATAGAAGTAATTTCCCAACTCAACCTCCAATGCACTCAAATCTACGAGGGAGTCTAAACCTAACTTTTATCCAGGTTTCTGGGCCTATTCTACTTCTAATAACCCTATTAAATAATTCTGAAACTTTCTGAAATTTTTGGGAATAAAAAAATATTTTTCTAGCAAAAAGAAAATAAAACATAATTCGAGGCATATGTTTACAACCAACACAATCACAAGGGAGACTCATCTTCACATAAAATTTAAAACCCAAGTGCATTTTAATCCTATAAAGTTACCTAAATTTTTCTAGAATTTTCCGGACTTTTAAAATATTTTCTAAAAATAAAGGAAGGTGAAAACCCAACTTTTGGACACTTTAAAAATCAATTGAACAACAAGAGAGGATCATTTTGAGTTAAAAATTTAAACCCACGTGTATTTAACATCCAGGAAGTTACAGTACAAATTTCGGAATTTTTGGAAATTTCTAAATATTTTCTAAAATTACAGAAAATGAAAAATCCAACTTTTAGACACTTTAAAAATCAATTGAACAATAAGGGAAGATCATTTTGAGTTGAAACTTTAAACCCAAGCTACTTAATCCCCCAGAAAGTTGTCATAAAATTTTGAAAATTTTTGGAATTATAAAAGTATTTTTAAAAAATGATTTTTTGAGTTTTCAAGTTTTTCTAAAAATTTAAAAAATTCAAAACAAATACCAAAATAATTCGAAATGGGCCCATATCGGACCCAGAGGTGGGCCCCCGTCGAGTGGGGCCCGAAAATAGATTTTTGGTCAATGGCCGGCGTCGGCACCTATCGCACGCACCCCCATGCAAGCGCTAGAGCTCTTCCCCAGCGCGCATGGCAGCACGCTGGGGGTTTTTTCGGCTCGTTCCCCGCATCCCCTGACCTCCGTTTGCTCTGATTTTTGTCCCATTCTTTTCCCCTTGATCCCCTCTACCCTGTGGTGCAAAAAGCCCTATGAAACATAGCCCGAATCAAAAACCCCCAATTCACAAGTCCTATGATTCTTCGCAAAATTTAAAAATTCAAACTCAAATTCCTCACCATATATTTTATTAAAGATCAAGGGTTGTTTTCTAGACAATCACAACGTAGAAGGCTTACGAATCAACATCTTTTCCCATCCTAAATTCATGCATAAACAAACTCCTATACAATTTACACATACATGAAATATATATGCATATATTCTTACATATATATATCTATACTCCTATATACAATTTAGCATAATAAATTCTCACGAAATTTATCCACAAGAAGCAACAAAAACAAAATACAATTATATACAGATTTTCAATATAAACAAAATTCTTAAACCTGGACTATGCATACGGATTCAAAGGAGAAGAGAATAATCAAACTTGCCTCTTTGACGAATCAACTTGTTCACCCGATCGTTCCTTCACTCCCTTCTCTCTTTCGTTTACTTTCTTAGTTATGTGCATAAAGCAATGGCAAAAATCCTAATTTCTTCTTTTCCTTTTTGCCTTAATTAATTTTATTCAAAAATTATTTTTTCTAAGAACTAAATACTAAAAAGAATAAAAATAAATAAATAAATAAATGAATTATGATAATATAACCATAACTCTGGCCCATCAACTTAAGCATCTACTTAGCCCAACCATTCCAGCCCAGATTCCTCCCTAACTCAAACCAAAGCATTTAAACATTTAAATAAAACAACACATAATCAATAAAAAATTCACATAAAATGATAAAAATATAAACTGAGAAATTTGCATGAAATGATTGGAATCTATAAAACATAAGCAATCCACATAAAATGATAAAATGCATATAAAAGAAAAGCAACTCACCTACAATGATAATTTATAGAGATAAGGCATTTCACATGAATTAATAAAATAAAGTAATAATATAAGGAAATTCAATTTCTTTAAAATAATAGACATCTAAATTTTTGGGGTATTACATTCTTCCCCCCTAAAAGAGGAATTTCGTCCTCGAAATTCAGCTCATACCTGAAAGAAAAAAGTTCTAGATATTTTACTTTTATTTCATCCTCCCTTTCCCAAGTGGACTCTGCCTCGTTATGGTGGCTTCACTGAACTCGAGCTAACGGAATAGTCTTAAAACGAAGGACCTGATCCCTACGGTCAAGAATACAGTAAGGCTACTCCACATATGTTGCATCCGGTTGCAACTCAATCTCTCCTACCTCAATGTGCTGGTAAGTATCCTCATCTCTAAGGAACTTCCGTAGCATGGAGACATCAAAAATGTTGTGCACCCTGTGCATGGTGTCTGGTAACGCCAGTCTATATGCTACCGTTCCAACTCTATCGGTAATCATAAAGGGACCTATGAAACAAGGTGCCAGTTTCCCTTTCCTTCCAAACTGCATAACTCCCTTCATGGGAGAAACCTTGAGTAGAACCTGATCCCCCACCTTGAACTCTAGTGAACGAGTTCTTCGGTCAGCATAACTCTTCTGTCTATTCTGTGTAGTCTGCGTACGGTCTCTAATAAGGGCAACTTTTTCTGAGGTGTCCTTAATGAACTCAGGACCCAAAAACCTATTCTATCCAACTTCCAACCAGCAAACCAGTGATCTACACGGTGGTCCGCACAGAGCCTCAAATGGTGCCATACCAATAGTCTTTTGATAACTATTGTTATAGGCAAACTCAACCAACGACAAATAACTCTCCCAATTATCCTTGAAGTTGAGTACACATGCTCGTAACATATCCTCCAAAATATGATTAACCCTCTCAGTTTGACCATCAATTTGAGGGTGATAAGCTGTACTGAGGTGCAGAGCTGTACCCATTGCCTGCTGAAAGCCCTCCCAAAATCCTGACACAAAACTCGAATCTTTATCCGATATAATGGATAAAGGTACACCGTGAAGTTTCACTATCTCTGCAATGTAAAGCTTCGCATATTGTTCTGAGGTATAACTCGAGTGAACTGGCAAGAAATGTGTTGATTTTTCCAACCGTCCACTATCACCCAAATAGCATCATAATTTCGTTGTGAGGTGGGAAGTCCCAAAATTGAATCCATAGAGATGCTTTCCCATTTCCACTCCGGTATAGGCAGTGGTTGCAAAGACCCCGGTGGTCTTTGGTGATCAATCTTGATCATTTGACAAGTGCTACACTTAGAGACAAATATAGCGATGTCCCTCTTCATGCCTGCCCACCAAAACTGCCACTTCATGTCCTGATACATTTTATCCCCTCCTGGGTGTACCAAAAACTGAGAACTGTGGGCCTCACCCATCACTGCCCTCTTCAAATCCTCATTGTGAGGAACCACCAATCGCCCCTTATACCTTAATCCTCCATCTCTACCCACTGTATAGAATGGTACCTCCCCAGATTTCAACTCTGTCACATTCTCTATGCATTGTGGGTCAATAAGCTGTTCTGTAACTACCCTTAGTATGATTGCAAGTGTAACCACCACGCATGGTACAAAGGCATCAGCTAAGGCATCAACACTGCTCAAGTCATTCCACTCTACCTCGAATAGGGTAGATAGACTAGCATAGGGTCGGCGACTAAGTGCATCAGCTACTGCATTCGCTTTCCCTAGATGGTACTGGATGGAAAAATGATAGTCTTTCACAAATTCCAACCACCTGCGTTGTCTCATATTCAGCTCCTCCTGTGAAAATAGATACTGCAGACTCTTATGGTCACTGAATAATCTGAAGGTCTCACCCAAAAGGTAATGTCTCCAAATCCTCAAAGCAAAAACCACAGCTGCTAATTCTAGATCATACGTCGGGTAATTAAGATTATGAGGCTTAAGCTTACGTGACGCATATGATATCGGCCTCTCCTTCTGCATCAATACACATCCCAAACCCTGTAATGACGCATCAGTATAAGTACTCAATGCCACTTTTAGGAGTAGCTAGAACTGGTGCAGTAGTCAATCTAGTCTTTAACTTGTCAGACGCCGCTTGACATGAGTCATCCCAAATGAAAGGCACACCTTTCTTAGTGAGATTGGTAAGCGGGTCAGCAATCTTAGAGAAGCCTTGAATAAATCGACGATAATAACTAGCCAACCCAAGAAAGCTGCGAATCTCTGACGGTGAGGTAGGTTGTCCCCACTCCAGAACTGCTGACACTTTACTTGAATCGACCGTTATCCCTTTCTCCGATACTACGTGGCCCAAGAACTTCACCTTCCTCTGCCAAAACTCATATTTCTCAAATTTTGCATACAATTGATGATCTCTCAGTGTCTGCAAGACAATACGACGATGTTTGGCATGATCCTCCTCTGACCTAGAGTAAACCAGAATGTCATCAATGAAAACAATAACAAACTGGTCCAAGTAGGCCCTGAACACTCTATTCATCAAGTCCATAAAGACAGCTGAGGCATTTATTAACCCAAACGGCATAGCCCGAAACTTGTACGACCCATATCTGGTAAGGAAGGTTGTCTTCGGTACATCCTGTTCCCAAACTCGAAGCTAATGATACCCGGACCTCAAATCTATCTTCGAGAAATAGGTGGGTCCCTTCAACTGATCAATCAGATCATTAATCCTAGGCAACGGGTACTTGTTATGGATTGTGACCTTATTCAATTCCCTGTAGTCAATGCAAAGACGAAGAGACCCATCTTTCTTTTTCACAAACAACACCAGTGCTCCCCACGGTGAAATACTCCTACGAATAAATTTCTGACTAAGAAGTTGCTGAATCTGATCCCTCAACTCCCTCATTTCCACAGGAGCCATCTTGTATGGAGCCCTAGCAATAGGTCTGGTACCTAGAGCTAAATCTATCACGAAGTCTATCTCACGACTAGGTGGTAACCCTGGGATCTCCTGAAATACATCCTAAAAGTCTCGCACCACCGGAATGGAATCTAAAGATACTGCAGTTCCTTCCGGAGACTCCTCACTGATAAAGAATAGGTACGTACTAGACCTTCCCACACTGGGCTGAGCTACCACACTGACAGGGTACAAGGTGCTCAATCCCACATCACCTGGGTGTGGAAAAGGGGATGTGCTTATATATAGTATGTTCTCTTCAAATGGTATGAGGCCTTCCGGATAAAACCCAAGAGCAAAACCGTGCGGGCTTAGGCCCAAAGCGGACAATATCATACCATATGTTAGAGCGGGGTATTACAGTTGGTATCAGAGCCTGAACCTAGCCGAAAGTGTGCTGACGAGGACGTTGGGCCTCGTAGGGGGGGTGGATTGTAGTAACCCTTGTGGACCGGTGTGAGTGGGCGGGTGCGAAGACAGACACTGGGCTGAGCTACCACACTAACAGGGTACATGGTGCTCAATCCCACATCACTTGGGTGTGAAAAAGGGGATGTGCTTATATGTAGTATATTCTCTTCAAATGGTATGAGGACTTTTGGGATAAAACCCAAGAGCAAAAACCGTGCAGGCTTAGGCCCAAAGCGGACAATATCATACCATGTGTTAGAGTAGGGTATTACAATGAAAGATTTAAAAAACAATGCAACAAACAATTTACACATTACAGGATTTAGTCTATATATACAGATTCAAATGGGAAGAGAAGAGTCGAGCTTGCCTCTTCAATGATTCAAGACCCATCCACGTGATCGCTCTTTCTCTCCATCCTCTCTTTCGTATACACTCTGAGTTTCTGTGCGTAAGTTAATGGTAGAAACCCTAATCCCTTCTTTTCTTTTCTTTTATTATTATTATTTTTTTTTCAGAAAACTAATTAAGACTAAAAAAAATTAAAAGGAAAAATTAATAAAACAACCCCTAGCCCATCAAAAATAAGTACACCTAGCCCAACCATTCCAGCCAAACTCAACCCAGATTCCTCCCTAACCCAATTCAAAATTAAAATAAAGAAAACACAAAGACCCAGTCCAAATAAAATAAAATAAAAATAAAATAAACTACACTACGATATTTAAAGCACTCAAAGAATTTAATCCAACCAATAAAACAATTCAATTTAACTAATAAAAGAAATAAAGTATTTAAATTAAAATTAAAAGACCTCCAAAATTACAGGGTATTACATGTCCTGAATGTGGACTAAATGCTTATATAGATCATGTATTTGATGTTTTTAATGCTTCACGAACATTTATTGAATGTGCTTCATGACTATACTTTTATACGTAAGGTTTTGGACATAGATGAATGTTAAACTATAGAAATGTTGATCTTAAACTTCCATGTCTGTTCATTTATGCATGTATGACTATCGTGGGAATGATTGAGCTGAGAAAAATGGTGAATTGGGAGCATTGCATGTTAAGGATGAGAACTAAAACATTAAAAATGCCACTAAAGGAATTTTGCAAGAAATAGCTTCCGAAGACCTGCGATTAATCGCAAGCTCCATTTCGATTAATCGCAACTTTTCCATTTATCGAAGACATCACTTCGATCAATCGAAATTTCAGCTTTAAATTGGAGACCAATTCCAGTGTTTTACGATGGAACTTACGATACAATTACAATTGATCGCAGCTTCGATTGATCGTAACTTCAACTTCGATTAATCGTAATGAGGGTTGCGATTAATCGAAGGGCCATGTTGGATTAATCACACTGAGTGATAAGCCTACCTTTATAAAGTGACTTAAGTATGCATATGCTTCCACAAGGGATCCACTTATAAGAATTAACTCATATGCGTATGTATGTACACATAGTAGGTATGATTATCGTTAAGCTTCAGTGAGTTAGTCTCGGTGGTTCGTGACAGAGCCGAAGGTGAGTAATAGTAATTTGTAATGGTTGTTCGGATCGGGAATGACGATCAAACAATCATGGCATCTCATAATCCAGAGTTTGGACTCAAACCGAAAGAGTTCCGGTAGTCCAAATTTTGGACTGTGACAATAATCTTCACCATTCACCAATTAATCTACGTGCCTACATAGTGATGCAGAGAACCAAGTTTTGTACAGGCTGTGACCTAGAATATATAGCTTTGAAATGCAATAATTCTATCCTCAATTGACATTTTAACGCCAAAATGTAAATGCTAACAGAGAGACTTCTGTTCTGAACGAGATGGTGACTTTGGGCTTGTAAGCCTTTTATTAGTACGGAAATTAACAGGCAATGAAACTTCTACCCAACAACACTAAAGTTGTTCACTTTTTTATTATTATTATTATTATATAACTTTTTTTGAGAGAGAACTTCTCATGATAGTTTTCATTGTTATTATCCCAAATCTGATTGGAACTTGATCTAATCTGGAGCAGAACTGCCGATCACGCAATTTTCACTGTTATTAGCCCAAATCTAATTGTAGGGTATAAAAATACAATTATACCCTCATTTAGACAATTATATACAATATACACGAACGAAATTGTCCCTCACTTATCTTGTGTATATAAAACTTGTTTTCTGCCATTTCTATTACATTTCCCTCTATTTCTGTGTAAGAAGCTAACAGCTAGGGCTTGAAGAGGTGGAAGCCATAGCCAGCATACTTGAAGATCACACACAATTCAAACAAGTATTACATGATTAATATTACATAGAGCAACAAAGGAAATAAACAAAAAAAAAAAAGAGAGAGAGAAAAAAGAAAAACAGAACATCAAAATGAGATCTTCTTACCATTGTTCCCCAAACCCTTATTCAGTGATTCTAAAGTCAATCACCTACTTCATCGTCCGCCTTCACCTTAATCCCACAGCAACCCTTTTCAGCTTTGTGATAACAATTTATCATTGCATTCAATTCAATAAACAACACATCAAACTCTCAAGTTTTCTGTATAATTTATCACAAACTTGATAGATTATTCTAGCCACAATCCTTTGACAACTGGTCCATACTCCATACCTTATTTTCAGCTAATAACAATCCAAGAAGGGGGAAAAAAAACAAAAAGAGATCGATTTATTTTCTTGGCACAGCTGCTTCCAGTGCAAGCTGCCATTGCTTTTCCGTAATTCTTCTGCTATATATATTTCATTCTCAACTCAACTTGCCTCTTGGAGTCTTCATCTCAGATTCTCTCTCAAGACATGTTGAATACCTATGAAAATAAAGGTAGACGCTAAACTAAGTAAATAGTATATCATGCCTTAACCTCACTTACTTTAATTAAATCAAATTATATATATAAAAAAAAAACTCACTATCAAACACAATCACTTAATAACATACCATACGGAACAAAAGTAACCCACTTCACAATTATATAACTTCAGATCATAACTGGACTAAAATCCAATCGTGTGAGGATTTTTCACAATTTCGTCCGACGATAAGGTTTATTATTCGTGGTTGGCTCACGTTGTTACAATAAGTAGTATAAATTATTTTTAAAACATATTACAAAATAGATAATATTGATATCACCTAGTTATAAAGGTTGCCACCGTACGAAATTGTGAAAAACCAACATAACTAAAAGGGTATTATATCAATGTGTCTCCTCTAAATACAATATTGGTCACAAACACAGTATCTTCCATCTGTATTATTTTTTCTTGCAATAGAAAAATATAAATACTAACAAAGTGAGAGCACTACACTTCCAAATTCCAATACAAGTAAACAATTCAATTTACTCAATCAAGAGAAACCAACCAGATGCTTTAATAATCAAATTCACAATAAAACTTCGATTATCTAACCTAATTACCATGCAAAAAATATCACATAAACATATGCATATGCTCCTTCGGAACTCGATTACCATGTTATAGGGCGTTCATAAGAAACTCAAAGTTGCATAAAGGGATTTATAATTGTAATAAAAATCTGTTACAACCATCACCATGTTATGGGGCTTTTGCATTGTCTATTTGACCTTTACATTGTTTTGATTTCATTCCATGCTAGTATTTGCATCCATAAGTCTTCATTGCACACGTCTATACCATCTAAGTCGACTCTCTCTAATCACTAATAAGCACTAGTCGAACCACGTCTAATTTTTCCCTTACACTTTGGTTTCAAAGTCCTATCCCTTCTAATCACTAATCGTACCACATCTAATTTCTCCCTTACACTATGGTTTATAAGTCCTATCCCTTCCAATCATTCCTATCATTCACCTTAACATCCTCATTTTCATTACATGAATTTATTATTCTTGTTTCTTATTTAGTGCGTAGAAATTTGCACCATATAAAATAACTGGCCTAATAATTGTTTT
This sequence comes from Cornus controversa, assembly GCA_026545225.1. Taxonomy (NCBI): domain Eukaryota; kingdom Viridiplantae; phylum Streptophyta; class Magnoliopsida; order Cornales; family Cornaceae; genus Cornus; species Cornus controversa. The sequence goes on along the minus strand of CM048854.1, from coordinate 14,002,335 downwards.
ATAAAATTTTTCTTTTATTTTATTTGGTATTCGTTTATTACATAAAACACCACTACTTTGTCTCTATTTTGTCTACCTGAACCAATTTTACTAATTATGTCACCATCTATTTAAATATTCTTTTGTATTAATGACCTTAAACATCTAAAATGGTCATCTTGAACAATCCTTTGATTTTGAAGTGTGATCATTGCATCATTAATATGTGACTTGCATATATTCGATTTTATTCCTACTAACTCTTAATCCTTTTGATTATAATGCATTTCTCCACCTTTTTGTTTTTTTTTCTTCTAAACATTTTTTAAAATTGTCCAATAATTATATCATCGACAAACAACATGCACCATAAAACTATTGCAAGTCTTTTGTGATTTCATCTAAAATTATTATTAGTGCAAGCCAAAATTTATTGAAAAATCCTTATTGTATAATGGGGGCTGAAATTAGTCACACAGCATGTAATGCGAAGTCTAACTCCGGTGTGTAAATACATATTGTATAATGGTGTGAAAGTACTAGAGCCAAAGAAATTAATCCACAAAATGAAGTTCAAAAGAATTACCATGTTCCTAGCTAGTGACCCATATATGATTCTTAATCATTCCTGAATCCTGAATTGAAAAAAAGAAAAGATTATATAAGCAAATAATCATGGAAAATCCCTCTTAGAAATACAAGGACCAAACAAGAAATAAAAAAAATATTGCTTACTGCTAGACACTCTTTCTATTGTTTCGCCGTCAATTGTCAGAACAGATGCATATGGCAGATGGGGTACTCCTTCCAGTGATGTGCATCCTCTCACGGACATTAAGCTCAAGGATTCCCAAGCCTCAAGGTCTTCAATCTTGCGTAGCGTGGTGCATCCATTTAGGAGTAAAGTGTCCAACATTTTCAAGTTTGACAAATTGGGTAATCTTACAATTGAAGTGCATGCATTCAAAATCAAACTTTCTAATGATTCCATTCTATCTAGTGCCTGGATTATATTGAGACTCCTGCAACCAGTAAGATCTAATACTTTCAAGGCGTTTAAGTTTGTCTGATCTGATTTTTCCTCAAAGTGTTTGTACTCACTGATCTCTGACGATGACGATGGTAGAGATGCCAAATGTTCAAGCAGATCAACTTTAGTTATTTTCTTGCAATACTGTATTCTCAAAATTTTCAGCGATTCTTGATTCCCAAGACCTTGAACCGCTACCAACATATCGCACCGACTTATTTCCAAATTCGTCAATGATTCTAGTTTCTCCAGCCCTTGAATCATTTCCAGCTTATGGCACTTAGTAAGCGTCAATTCCAACAATTTTTTTGAATTTGACAAATCCGGCAATCTTTCTAATGATTTACAGTATTCAAGAGAGAATTGAGCCAGACTGGAAGGTAACCCCAATATACATTGAAGATCATCACATGAATATATAGCAAGTCTTTTGAGCAGAGAAAGGGCACCAATTCCTTCCGGTAAGGTCCTAATGTTGAGACGACTCAAGATCAATATCTGCAATTTGGATAATTGCTCAACATTTCTAAGATTGCTGTTGCAACAAGAAAACTGCAGTTCCTGTAGATTAACTAGATTTGCAAGATTAAGGGTAACCGGCAAATATCTATTCTTGTCGAAAGCAAACAAATTCAGAATTTCTAAACTTGAGGGAAGCTTTGGCAATTCTTGGAGATCATAACAGTTTTGTAACTCAAGGATTTGGAGGTAAGAGAGCTCGCAGATGCTTGTTGGTAGGCTTTGAATTTTGGTATTATGAAGGCTTAAGTGTCTCAAAGATGATAATCTCCCAATACAACTAGGAATGTTACCCTCCAATTTTGTACAACATGAGGCATCTAGAACTTCCAGTTCCTCTAACATCCAAATTTCATCAGGTAACCTCCTTATCTTAGTGTACGAAATATTGACTACTTTCAGATTCTTCATAGCACCAATGGATGGATCAATTTTGTACAAACTTTTACAGCCTTTAAGATTCAATATCTCTAAAGCTGCATAGGTTGAAAAGTCTGGAGTCCTCCTTAATCCACAATTAGCAAGAGCTAGAACTTTCAATTTATTTGACATCTGATGAAGAGATATACCAAAAAAAAAAAAAATCAATTTCTATCAAATATAAAATGGAAAACGATAAAAAGTAGAAAATTTTCACAAACCTTGATTTGACTCCAACCCTTCCAGTCTTCTGTGACGTGGGAAGCATTTGATATATCAAGAATGACTAGATTCTTCATATGAAAATTGGTTGCTTCAAAATGAGAAGGACAATTTTTCCAACAAAACCATCTTAATTCTGACAGACGAGACTTAAAATTTCCAACAAATTTTGCGCGGTCTACATGGAGATACCTAAGATTAGATAGTTTCTTGAATGTCTTACTTGTAAAGCATGATTCAGACATTTTTCTACTATCAGGAAGACTTAGCACTTCGACCTTTTCAGTTCCCTGTCAATGAAAAACCATACAAATAAATAAACATTAACAAATCAGCTTCGGATGTTCTATAGAAAGAAGTACGAATGTTACAATATTAGCTGAATCTTTTCTAGGTTTTACGTATTATTATTATTATTTTTAAATGAATCATTTTTTAAGGACTTCGGGAGAAAGAAAAAAAGGGATCGAAACCATTAATGGGTTAAAAAAATTTTGGATTTACCAAAATAAAAATAAAAATGAGGCAATGTTTATCTTTTTGAGCTCAAATTATCTTTAGGTGAGATTAAGATCTGTCACATTAAGCATCTGTAAGGTTTATCAGCTTTGGTATATTCTCTTTCTTTAAGAAAAAAATAAAAACTATAAGCCAACAACTTAAAACAAATTGAAATAATTAAAACATCATGCATAACATTCTAATTTACAACATTATTGCAAACACTACAACACTCTTAATAATTAAATATTTAAACAACAATCATAGCATATTTGATAATATTTTACCTTCTCCAAAAACAAATATTTATTAATTTTTAACAGTTTGGTAACAACATGATTAGTCTAGTTCATGCTAGTAGTATTCCTACTAGTAGTACTAATAACATGCTTAATTTCGGTTGGTCTCAAGTTGCCCAACACCTGTACTTGAGAACAAATTGAATTGTGCAAGTGTTTATTTTATTTTTTCTTTTTTAATTTAAACCCAAACTAACAGTTGTCAAAGTCTCTGAAAGAATTATGTTGGATAAAGATTCCTAGTACCAGCAACAATATGATTAGTTTCAGTTTGGCCCGAGTTGGCAGACACTATCATCTCAGGAAAAATTAATTCGAGTTCAGATTAAACGCAATGTGAGAGTTGTGTAAACCCCCCAAAGATTATGTTGGTTGATTAGCCATTTGGAACACACCTGGACGCTAACATGAAAACCATTTGTGCATGTGTTATGTGTAGGTGTATTATGAGATGACATGAACGATGTTAAGAACACATTAACTAATCACATAAGTTGCACTCATATGTTACCTTCTGTTCCTCAACTACATCCATTGCTTCCTCTTGATTCCACAGCCTGCTACGTGCTCCTGGATTTCTCACATCTTCTTGACGAACTATTTCTCGACCAAGATCTCTTAGTTGATCATGCATCTTCAACACATTATCATTTTCCATTCTTACCAAAGACATGAGACAGAGGACATTAATTTCCTTCTTTGGATAATAGCAACAATCATCCCACATGTAAAATGGATATGTTTTATCCATTCCAATAAAATGACACGCAATATCAAGAAATATTTGTTGTTGCTCATGGTTTAGCTCATCATAACTTATTCTCAACCTTTTTTGGACTTGATCATCTGGTATTTTTTTTAACTTCTTTAGTGTATCTTTCCATGCCACTTTCATCTTGTCAGATAAAAATGAACCTATAACCTCAAGAGCTAGAGGAAGTCCTGCAGTCGTCAATACAATCTCTCTAGAAATACTAACATAGTCTGTTGGAGGAAACTTTTTTCGAAAAGCATGAATGCTAAAAAGTCGAATAGATTGCTGAATGTTCATATATGGGGGTTCATAAGTCTCATTCACTTCAAGCTTGTTTAAAATATGCTTGTCTCTGGTTGTAACTATGATCTTACTTCCTGGACCAAACCAATTACGATTTCCCACAAGCCAATCAACTTGAGACTTTTCATTCACATCATCAAGGATGACGATAACTTTCTTTTTGAGAAATCGGCCTTTAATTGCATCGATTCCTCTATTAACGTCAGCAATGTCAGGGCTCCATTTAAGAGTGTCACCGAGAAACTGTTTTTGCAAAGGAACAAGACTTTTGTGTTGTTGCACTGTTTCTCGAATATCTGCAAGGAAGCTGCAATAGTCAAAGTGCTTGAGGAGCTTGTTGTAGATGCACTTGGCGATAGTTGTCTTTCCAATACCACCCATGCCATATATACCAACAATCTGTGCATCGCTGGAACCAACCTTTAGTAATCTCATCATTTCATATATATGGTCATCCATTCCAATCAAATTGTCAGTTAAAACCATGTAGTTCTTCTTTAACTCCAACAACACTTTTTGAAAAATCATCTTTACTAGTTCTCCTTGATGCCTGATTGATGTTGAGGTGAAAAACAAAAAATAATTAGTGTTTAAAATGAAAAATTAAAGTAAAAAATAAGCTAAAATAATATTCTCTTCTACCTTAGTTATTAATTGATTTTATTACACACTTATTTAATTTAAAAACTTTGGACTAATTAATATTAATTTGAAGTATGTTATTTTAGGCATCTAGTAGTTGACTTATGAAACCAATTATCAAACTGTTCTTCTTAGGTAAAAAAAATTACACCAAGTAGTCCTACTTTTCCCATTCGAAGACAAACACATCCTATAAATTTCTTTTAGGACAAACAACTCCTACTTTTGATTTTTTTTTCAATTTAAATACTAAATAACTAAATCTTCTATTTATACCATTGCTAAATTAGATACGAAATATAGAAAAGCTTTTATTCAAAACTAGATATAAGATTAAAATAAATAATAATAACATTTTATTGCCTTTTTATAAAATATTAAATTTTTTCTGTACTAAAATTGTCATGAATTCTACACTTTTTAATGGGATTTAAATTAAATTAATTATTATTATTTAAACTCATATTGAAAATTTCATTAATTAACTAAAAATTAAACGAATATATAAATAGATTTAATTATAAATCGATTTTTGAATGAATTTATAATTACAAATTTTTACTTCTTTTAGCAAGGTTATAAAAAACTAAAACGTATGACTTATTGGTCATAAAAAAAATTTAATTTACTTAATTATATTTTAATAAAAAAAGTAGAACTTGGTGGTAATTTTATCCTCTTAAAGTATTCTGTTTGTCCCTCTTATTTGATAATATATGGATGTCAACGAGGCGGGTTCTGGACGTGGCACCCTATCTCAAATCCGTTCACAAATAAAAATTTCTTTCTGAACCTGCCTTGGGATGTCCCGTGTCGGAGTCGGGCCACCTTGACATACATATGTTATAAGAAATATAATGCAAACTCAAAACAAATTTATGATAAATGTTTTAAAAAAATTTAAGTATAAAAAATACTTAAAAATAGAAATAACAAAAATGTTGTTAAAATTTAAATTATCATAAAAAATGAAGAGAAATAATGATAGTTAATAAAAGAATATTTATTTATAACCTGGGCAGGTTCGGGGCTTGACAAGTTTTAAGGTCTCTTCTCAAACTTACCCTTAACCCTATTAGCATGATCTCAAACCTGTTCCATTAGAGGTGTGACTAGATAAGGCTCCAACGGGTGTTTAATTGGCATCCCTATGATAGTATTGAATTGCAATGACTCGCATTGGCTGAAACTTCTTACTGTGGTTTTATGATTTATTGGATTCCAACACTATGATTAAGGGACAATCATCTCCAGCAAAATTTCTCTCCTGAACTCCACAAACCTCAATTATGTGATTCAAATTCAGTCATATCATTATCTTGTTAAATTTAAATTTGAAATTTCTATTACAACTTAATTGGTAAGTGCTAAAATTGAATAAGATGATGAGTAACTAAATCAGTAGGGCATGATTACAAAATGATTGAGGTCTCAAAGTTTAAGATAGAAATTTGGCTTGAGAGAATATTTTCCATGATTAAGTTACCCTATAATTAGCATAAGGGGTAATTAGTGGGAAAACAATACCCGTTGGCTTCTTTCTTGACTTCCCAACCTTTGAGTTTTCCAACTTCTCTCATTGCTTCCTTCCATTCTTTAACAGTACTTTCATTGAAAAAGCTCTCATGCTTGCGGAAGGCATCTTCATAACACCCAGATTGATGCCGAACCTCGGATGGTTCCACGTCATAGAAGATGGGCAAAATCAGTTGTCCACCGCTTCTCTTGCACTCCACCATCTTGGCGAGTTCGCGAAGGCACCATTTACTCGATCCAAAGTTTTTGGAGAAAATTGGGATGGAGATTCTGGACTCGGTGATTGCTTTGAGGAGTTCAGGACCGATCTCTTCTCCTTGGCGAAGCTCATTATTGTCACGGAAGGTGCGAACTCCTCCACTGTCGAGACTGGTGTATAGAAAATCGGTAAAGGTGAGACGAGTGTCCGGGCCTCTAAAACTCAAGAAGACTTCGTATTCACCTGCTGGAAGGGACATGGATGAAGAGTGCGAAGCAGTATCTGAGTCTGCCTCAGACTCCATTACAGATATAATCCTCCTCTTACTCGGGCCTGCCTCAAAACTCCTTTGAGATACAGTTGTATGTCTTTTCCGCTCCATCAATTGGCAACAATATTGGGTATCCAAGGGTCTGTTAGGTTCGCCTCTTACAAGGGACGTGGATGAAGAGTACAGAGCAGTATCTTTATCAGCCTTAATAGCACATTTCAATTACCATACAAGAAGCTCAGATGTGTTTGGGCATTGTATCTGCTATGTTGTGGGAAGTGAGAATCACATTTTCATCTTATTTTCGGGTTTGTTTATTCACAAGTGACCGCGCTTTGATTGGGAATGGGAAAGTGTTTTCCAGCTTCCTTAGGGGATGACCATTGACCCAGTTGATCAGCTACTCTATATTATAATACAAATCAATGTATTAGACGGCCAATAATTGCTCTAAACAAATTCATATATGAATAGACTTGAGGACCCACCACACGATGATGAAGAGAACCATATACTTGGAATAGCTTAGAAATGAGATTTTAGTGCCAAAATTATTTCTATAAAATCATATAGACTCGATTTAGAAAACTTGAAAACACACCTTAAATTATTTCTATACAACAAAACTAAAAATTTCTTCACAATTTTTTCTTTCCCTTTTTTTTTTTTTGGGTGAGAATCGCAGTAGTTCTTCTAGTGATATGTACCCTCCCACATTCATATATTGCTTCCAAAGCCTCAAAACCCTTAATCTCACATAATTTTCTCACAAATAACAAGCTTCATTTTTTTCTAATAACTACGCTTGTCAAGTAAATATTTCCAAACTTGTCTAAGGGATAATATCAACAAAATCTTCAAATTTGACATATATGACAATCTTTCCAATGATTTGCAATAATACAGATATAAATTTACTAGACTTGAAGGTGGTTGCAAGATAAATTGAAGATGGTTGCGTCAAGCACCTTCAGACAATGAAAGGCACCAATCTCTTTTGCCTGGGTCTTAAACCCAAATGCTAGTAGACTTCAAGGTTAATTTTTCAGAATTGGATAATTTCCCAATATCTATAGGAATTCCCACATTGTTAAGGCACCGAATAAACTAACCCAAGTCGATGGTTTGGACGGCAATGAGCTCCCAAATGCTCTGACGGGTAGACTTTGAATTTTTCCCAAACGCGCATTGGTAGACTTTGAATTTTGGTACCCAAAAGCTAACTAATTTGAAATTAAGATGACATCTCGTCATTTTCCTAGGAATGTCCCCCTTCCAGCTATTGTTACATTTTAATTTCCTCATGCAACTTCTTTATACTATACGCGTCTTTGAAATGCTAAACACTTTGAAATTCTTTAGCCCAATTACCCAATTAATGCGTCAATTTCAACCAAACTATAACAATCTCAAAGAATGAATATCTCTAAAGTTGCATATGATGGGAATTTTTTTGTAAGGCACAATTGGCTAGTGTTAGAACTTGTGTGCGGTAAATAGAGAGGTCTTGTTAAAAACGACAAAGGGAAATAAAGAGAAATAAATCAAAGAACCCTCATTGTGCCGTTCAGTTGCGAAGGAGATGCCCCCGCGTAATTTATACTATCGCGGGACGGGCATACCCATGTGGGTTATGTTGTCGTGGGTATGGTTAACCCGCACGATTTACACAGACACAGGTATGGTTAACCCGCGAGCCACAAAGATGCTTACAAGGACACTAGCTACAATCGCAGCAGGGTTATCCGCGAGGGGTATGCAATCACCAGCAGATGTGGGCAGCTCTAACTCGTGAAGATTTTTTCTTTGGACATGGCAAGTGGTTGTGGGTGACTTTAACCAACGAGGGATGAAGGATTGAGAGCAATCTCCTCTCACAAGTATGGTTTAGTGAACAGTTTGGGAATAATGGTTTCTTGTAATACTCACTTTTGTAGGTGTGACTTGGTGAACACTCCAAAACTGTTGCCTGGATATACTCCAGGGCTGTGAGAACTCATGGACGAATGGTCAATCACACAGCTTCGAGCTCGTGATCCCGAGTGATAACTATCATGCAAGAGACTGTGTAGCAAGTTTTTCTATTCAAAATGGGAAGTAACTAGTCGCGACATTACTCTCAATTTTGAGGAGTTAGAACCTATATGAACCTTGCTTATTCTCTCTCCCATCTTATACTTAACTCATTTTCCTACATAGTTCATCCATTCTAATCCAATAATCTCAGTTCAGTCAAGTGTTAGCCACCCCTCTTAGCAGAACAGAACCCTCATATTTACACTTGTTATATAATGATAAAAATAAAGATGTCCGCCAAATAAAAACATATCATTTAATGAAATTGGTCTCATCTACTTATAAAAATTGTTCTCAATAAACTGATATGGTGTATTTTCATTGGGTGGTCATACCAATGACGTGATAAGTTTGGGTCACCCAATATATTCTTATTGATTTGACTCCAATTGAATGGAAAAATGGACCACCCCATCCTCCACAATTTGGGACAGCTTTGGGGATGCCTAATAGGGTTTAGACCTTTTTCGGAGAGCTAGTAAAATGCGCAAGAGTGAGGGACTAAGACAAGGAAAGGCTTCCTTGTTTATTTTGTCAAATTGGTATAATACTCTTGTACTTTACTAAACAAACAAAATACATTTTACTTACCTAAACTCCAATTCTATCCTTATCTCATTTTTGTTTGGTAGAATATTTATGAAATTTTTTTTTGTTTTTGGTTTCTTTTAGGGGTCAAATTTCTATATTTTTCTTTATTTATATATGATGACTATGAACTATTCTATGAATTCTAAGTATGAATATTTATTTGATTGTGAAGATTACATTAATGTATTTGATTTCCTACATAAGCAAGTAATATAAATGCTTGAAGTTTGATGAAGTGAGAATTTATTCCAAATATGAATATTTTATCTCTACTAATGTTACGTTTGGTATGCGGGAATTGAATGAAATGTAGGTGAGAATGGAATGAGAATGAGAATGGAATAGAATAGTCATTCTCATTTTATTGTTTGGTTGCAAATATGAAATGAGGTAGAAAAGAAATAAATTTTAAATCAAATTATCCAAAATACCCCTTAGACAAATAAATAAAACCAACAAATGTGTGGTGGTGGAAGAATGTGGCGATGTGGAGGAGGTGGTGGCGATGCGATGTGGCGGTGGCGGTGGTGGTGGAGGAAGGTGGCGATATGGAGGTGGTGGTGTGGTGCAGTAGGAAGGTGGCGATGTGGAGGTGGTGGTGGAGGAAGGTGGCGATGTGGATGTGGTGGAGGTGGTGCGGTGGGGTTGGTGGTGGCGATGTGGAGGTGGTGCCAGTGGTGTCGTAGAGTAGGAAGGTGGCAATGTGGTGGTCGTGGGGTTAGCTGTGGCGGTGGTAGCGACGGTTGTGGTGGTAGTGGTGCTAGAGCTATTGTGGTGGTGGTGGAGTTTAAGGGTTTTTTGGTAATATGAATTTTTTTTTAATCTTATGTAATAGCCCATAATTTGAGGATATTTAAATTGAATTTTTATTTATTTGATTTTAATTATTTAAATATTTTAATTAATTTTGTTAATGCCTGTTTTTATTTGTTTATTGTGGATGTTTGAATTGTTGCTAAGTGTTGATTGAGTTTAATTGTGTATTAAATATTTGTCTTAAATATTGTTTTTCTTTTAGATAAAAATATGTGGGTTTGGGCTTCGTTTTCTTTATTTCTTTTCATTATTATCAGGTTGGGCTAGGCAGCTGTGCTGGGCTATATATATAGTTGGGCTAAAAATTTTATATTTATTAGCTTAATTATTTAAGAATATTAAATAAGAGAAAATGAATTAGGGTTCAATAGTTTCTACGCACATACAGGGAGAAAACAGTAGACACCAAGAAAAGGGAGAAAATGTGATTTTGCTCAACTTCACAAGGCAAGTTCGAACTCTTTTCTTCCCCTTTGAATCTGAAGACATATATATATATATATATATATATATATATGTATATGTTTTTTTTTCTATATATATATATATACATGTTGCTGGAAATTTTTTATGTATTTAATTATGAAATTAAATGATTTTGCATGCTACGGATGATTCTCTGAATTAAACATGAAGATTCTAGAGGTTTGGTACTACTATAGGGTATTTTTCTATATGTATATGCATGTATATATGACTGTATAGGCAGGTGTATATATATATATATATATATACATACGAACATGAAATTGGGTTTATTGTATTCATTATTTTTGAAGGTTTTTGTTCTGATTAAAAGGTAGATCATACTTCCCCGAACAATCCTTGAAAGTTTGGTTGCAAATTGTTAGGTAGATTAACGAGAAATCGAGTTTGAAATTTTAGATTTTTGAAACTTGAAATTGGGCGTTTTTGATTTAGGCCACGAGAGGGGGTGATTTTGGTACCAATGGATCGATACGAGTTCAATGGTATATTCATATGAGCGATTCGGTGCCCAGAAGTGGCCCGAAAATGGTGGCCATTTGAAGTTATGTTGGAAGGAGTTATAGGAGGAAGAAGAAGAAAAAAAAAAGGGGCCACGCGTCTTATCGACGCGTGGGGGCACGTGCGCTGCTGGCCGGGGATCGAGAAAGGTCCATTGGGTCCTACTCGTCGAGCCCACTCACTGGACCCACTTTGCGCCTAGTCTGGAATAGTTTAATATTTTTTATTTGTTTTTTAAATTAGAAAAATAGGGAAAATAATTTTTTAAATTGATTATAAATTCCCAAATATTCTAAAAAAATTTGGGTAATCTTCTGGGGATAGAATGCACTTGGGTTTTAAATATCAAGTCAAAATGAGATTTCCTTGTGGTTAAAGTAGCATAAAAAGTGTGCCTCAAAACTAGATTTTTCTTTCCTTTTATTTTGAAAATATTTTAAAATTTCCAAAAAATTCTAAAACAATTTAGGTAACCTTTTAGGGACAGAATACACTTGGGTTTTAAATTTCAAGTGGAAATGAGCTTCCGTCTTGGTTAAATTGATTTAAAAGTATACCTCCAATTTGGGTTTTCATTTTCTTTTATTTAGAAAATATTTTTTAAATTTTTGGAAAATTTCAGAAAATTCCAAAAGTATAATTTAAGCCTTTTTAAAACAAATTTTGCATGGAAACCTAGGATTAGAGCTAGGTTTAGTTACTTGATGTTTAAATTGAGGTGTTGACTTTATTGTGGGGATTTCTTTTAATTAATTGTTTAATTCCCTTTAACTATTTATTTGCTTGAATAAATATCCTTGATTAATTGTATGGTGTTTAAAATAATTTATGTGAGTATGATAAACTCATTTACATTCATAGTATTTTGTGTTATTTTTTGTTTTATTTGTTTAAATTAATAAATGGGACGATAGGATTTACATGATATTAATTAGCATGTTTTTAAGTATGTTGAATTTTTATTTTAAATGTTAATTATACAGGCGTGACAGGATCGCCTAATACCTAATAAGGTATCTATGCATTATATTTGGCATGTTGAGATTGCCATGGCCTGTTAGGAACACCTAATACCTAATAAGGTATCTATGCATTATATTTGGTATGTTAGGATTGTCAAACCGTGTCGGGATCGCCTAATACCTAATAAAGTATCTATGCGTTATATTTAACATGTTGGGATTATCAGGCTATTTCGAGATCGCCTAATACCTAATAAGCTGAATATGAGACAACACATGTAGCTGGAGTTAGTGAAAGATTATCATTTTTCCATCTAGTACCACCCAGAGAAAGCGAATGTAGTAGCTGATGCACTTAGTCACCGACCCGATGCTAGTCTTTCCGCTCTATTCGAAATGGCGTAGAATAACTTGAGCAACATTGATGCCTTAATTAGCTGATGCCTTTGTAGCATATGTAGTGGTCACACCTACTATTATTCAGATGATAATTTTATATCAGCTTACTGACTCGCAGTGCATAGAGAAAGTGGCTGAGTCAACATCTAGAGAGATTCCGTTTTATATAGTGAGTACGGATGGAGGATTGCAATACAAGGGGTGGTTAGTGGTTCCTCTCAGTGGCGACTTGAGAAGAGTAGTGATGAGTGAGGCCCACAGTTCTCAGTTTTCGGTACACCCGGGAGGGATAAGATGACCTAGACATGAAATGATAGTTTTGGTGGGCAAGTATGAAGAGGAACATTGCTATATTTGTCTCTAAGTGTAGCATATGTTAGATGATCAAGATTGATCACCAGAGTTTCATAAATTTCATTGTAGGACTTCCCAACTCATAATGAAATCATGATGTTATTTGGGTGATAGTGGACAGGTTGACAAAATCAACCCATTTCTTGCCTATACGCTCGAGTTACACCTCAAAGCAGTACGCGAAGCTTTGCATTGCCGAAATAGTGAAGCTTCATGGCATGCCTTTGTCCATTATATCGGATAGGGATCCAAACTTTGTATCAGGGTTTTGTGAGAGTTTTTAGCAGGCTACGGGTACAGCTCTACATCACAGTACAACCTATCACCCTTAAACCGATGGCTAGACTGAGAGGGTTAATCAAATTTTGAAGGATATGTTGGGGGCATGTGTACTCGATTTCAAAGGTAATTGGGAGAGTTACTTGCCACTAGTTGAGTTTGCCTATAACAATATTTATCAAAAGACTATTGGTATAGCACCATTCGAGGCTTTGTATGGGCGCCCATATAGGTCGCTGGTATGTTGGTTGGATGTTGGAGAAAACAGATTCCTGGGTCCTGAATTCATCAAGGACACCTCTGAGAAAGTTGTTCTTATTAGAGACTGTCTGATGACTACGTAAAATAGACAGAAGAGCTATGCTGACCGAAAAACTTGAGCATTAGAGTTTTAAGGTGGGGGAGCAGGTTCTACTCAAGGTTTCTCCTATAAAGGGATTAATGCAGTTTGGGAGAAAGAGGAAGTTGGTACCTCATTTTGTTGGTCCTTTTATGATTATCAACAGGGTTGGGGCGGTAACGTATAGATTGACATTACTAGACACGATGCACATGGTGCACAATGTCTTTCACGTCTCTATGTTGTGCAGATTTCTTAGAGATGAGGATACTTACCAGCACATTAAGGTTGGAGAGATTGAGTTACAGCCAGAAGCAACATATGTGGAGCAGCCTTACTATATTCTTGACTGTAGGGACAAGATTCTTCGTCCTAAGACCATTCCATTAGTTCGAGTTCAGTGGAGCCAGCATAATGAGGCGGAGTCTACTTGGGAAAGGGAGGATGAAATAAAAGCAAAGTATCCAGATCTATTTCTTTTAGGTATGACACAAAATTCGAGAATGGAATTCCTTTTTTTAGAGGGAAGAAATGTAATACCCTGTAAATTTTGAGGATATTTAAATTGGGTTCCAATTATTTAATTTGGTTTTTATTAATTTATTATTATTTAGTTAGGTTTTAATTATTTAAATGATTTTAGTTAAATTTTGTCAATGCCTGTTTTAGTTTTTTAATGTGGATGTTTGAATTGTTGCTAAGGGTTGATTGATTTTAATTGTGTCTGAAATATTTGTTTTAAATGTAATTTTTCTTTTAAATAAAATATATGGAATTTTGGGTTGCATGTCCTTTAATTTTTAATTTTTTATCAGGCTAGACTGTTAGGTTGGACTAGATATATATTTTATTTATAGGTGGGCTAAGTATTTTATATTTATTAATATAATTATTTAGGAATTTTTATTTTAGTTTTCTCAAAAGAAAATTAAAATAAAATAAAAAGAAAAGGGGATTAGAGTTTCTAACGTTTACACGTACAGAAACTGAAAGAGCGTAAACGCAAGAGAGAAGGGAGAGAAGGAGCGATTCATCGAGACGGGTTCTTGTTCGTCAAAAAGGCAAGTTCGAACTCTTCTTTTCCCCTTTGAATCATAAACATAGATTATATATATTTTTTATTATGTATATATGTTGCTTGTATATGTATATTCATGTATTTAATTATGAAATTGTATGATTATGCATGCTAAGGGAAATTCTGTGGATTAAACATGAAGAATATGGGGTTTGGTTCTGCTAATGGGTATTTTTGCATATGTATATGCATGTATTTATGACTGTATAGGCGAGTGTGTGTGTGTATGTGTATATATATATATACGAACATGAAATTGGGTTTATTGTATTCATCATTTTTTATGATTTTTGTTCCAATTAATAGGTACATCTTGCTTCCTCGAACAATCCTTGAAAGTTTGGTTGCGAACCGTTGGATAAATTAACGAGAAATTGAGTTTGAAATTTTAAAAATTTTAAAACTTGAAATTGGGCGTTTTTGATTTAGGACGCAAGAGGGGGTGAATTTGGTACCAATACGTAGCTTAAATCAAGACGACTTCAATGGTATTTTCATATGCGTGATTTAGTGCCCGAAAGTGGTCGGAAAGATTCGGCTCCATTGATGAACGTCTGTTGTAGGAAAAGGAAGAAGAAAAGAAAAAAAAAAGGAAAAAGGAGGAAGAAAAAGAGAGGGCAAAGCCCCCCATGCGCACCACTGGTGCGTGGGGGTGCTTGACGCCGGCGCCGGGGATAGCGGTAGCAGGGCCCCACTCATCGGGACCCACCTCTAGGCCCACTTTGGGCCTAATCAGGATTATTTTCTATTTTTTTAATATTTTTAAAATTAATTTTTATATTAGAAAAAAAGGAAAAATAATTTTTTAAATTCCTGAAATTTCTGAAAAACTTTGGGTAATCTTTTGGGGATAGAATGGTCTTGGGTTTTAAATTTCAAATCAAAATGAGGTTCTCTTGTGGTTAAAGTAGCATAAACAATGTGCCTGAAAACTAGATTTTTATTTTCTTTTATTTTAAAAATATTTTAAAAATTTTGAAACATTCCAAAAAATTCTAAAAAAATTTGGGTAACCTTTTAGGGATAGAATACACTTGGGTTTTAAATTTCAAGTGGAATAGAGCTTCCCTCGTAGTTAAATTGGTTTTAAAAGTATGCCTCAAAATTGAGTTTTCATTTTCTTTTATTTGAAAAATATTTTTTAAGTTTTCAAAAAATTACAGAATGATTAAATAGGGTTCTCAGGAACAGAATAGGACCATAAACCTAGATTAGAGATAGGTTTAGACTCCATCGATGATTTAGGTACATTGAAAATTTGGTTGTGTGTTTGCTCATATAATTGGTGGTTGTATTATTTTCCTTCCTTAATTGTATTCTTTGAACTCATAATTGTTCATGATATTTGATATTAGTTTAATTGTGTATGAGTTATTTTATGGTGTTGATTGAACTTCTGTTAAATTAAATTAATGTTCTTAGTAGGTTAGGTCTTTTGTTTTGGTTTAATAGGTTAGTTGTAAAGGCATGTAAGGATTGCCTGGGGGCATGTAAGAATTACCAATACCTAATAAGGTATCTAGAGAGGCATGTAAGAATTGTCAGGGGGTATGTCAGGATTGCCAATACTTAATAAGGTATTTAATGATAGTACAGGAGGTATGTAAGGATTGCCTAGGATTAATATAGTATTATATTTTTGTGCCTTTGGTTTTGAACTTAGATAATAGGTTCTAAATTTGTGTGATAGGGGTTGAATTGAGACAGCATATAGGACGACATCTATTTTGGAGACATGAGATAAATAAGAAAATGATTTGTATTTATTTGTATATTCTTGTTGTCCCTTATATAGAGCGTATGTTTACCAGTTCTTTGATTGGATTGTAGTAGAGAGAACTTGCTCATGGGTTTAACCTATTTTGTTGACATTTCAGGTCCCAAGCCAGTTCCATCGCGCAGATAGAGTTTTGGGTTGGTTGATTGTGGCTGGCATCTCATCTCATCAGTTTTCAGAGTAAGAATCTATTCTTTTATTCATGTTCAACTTATGAAATCAATTGGGACGTTGGTTGTTCGGTTATTTAATTTATAGTAATAACTTTTATTCTTTCTGATCAAGGGGTCCTTGGGTTATGAAACTTTCAAGTTGTATTGTCAGATACATACTTTATTTATTTAACATTTCTACTTCAGAAGAACTTTCTATTCCGTTTTAAAATTTGTTTCATTCTGTCTTTGTATTATATGCTTGTTTGCTGTCAGTTGTAATTCACTACAATAAATCATGCTTTTTGCCACAAAATTTTTAGGGACAAAGTCAAATTTGTGGCAAAAGTTGGTCATTTGCGACAAATTCAGAATTTGTCGCCTAATTTTTAATTTTTTGCAACAAACTTATAAATTCATCACCAATATTTTATTTTTTGCAACAAAATACAAGTTTGTCCCAGAATGAAACGTTTTACACGACAAAAAATTATTTGTTGGAAAAATTCGTCGCAAAAAAATTGCATTTAGGGACAAAAATTATTTTTGTGGCAAAAGCTATACTTTAGGTAGAAAAAATTTGTCGCAAAATAATTCTTTTGGGACAAAATACTTTGTCGCAAATACTTTAGCTTTTGCGACAAATTTTGGATTTGTCACCCATGTAATTTTTTGTGCGACAAAAATATGGTTTGTTGCAAAAAGTGGCACTTTAGGGACAAACTATTTTGTCCCAAAAATAATAAACTTTAGGGACAAAAAATGTTTTGTCGCAAATTCTTTAGTTTTTGCAACAAATCTTGGGTTTGTCGCCAATGTATAATTTTATACGACAAAACATCCTTTGTTGCAAAAATTCTCTCTTTAGGGACAAAATATTTGTCGCAAATTCTTTAGTTTTTGCAACAAATATTGGGTTTATCGCCAATGTATAAATTTGTGCAACAAAATGTACTTTGTTGCAAAAAGTCTCTATTTAGGGACAAAATATTTGTCGCAAACTCTTTAGTTTTTGGCACAAATATGTGTTTGTTGCCTAATGTCTATTTTTTTGTAATTGCAAAGTATTGATTTATACTAATTACTATCATTTAATGCCTTAGACAAAAAAAAATGTTTTCTGAATAAAATTTATAAACTTAATATTGAAAATTTGTTTTTTTGAAAATCATTTTTCTTATTTTTTGCATAATGGTCCAAGTTGAAAGATAAATTATATATTAATTAAATACATTATATAAGTAGTGATTTGTAAATAATTAAATTTAATTAAAAAGCTCTAAAAATACATTTGTAAGTAATAGTTAATAATTAAAAATTTTAAACTTTACAAATATATTTTTCAATTAACAAACAATTTGTAAATGATAAATTCGAACGACCAATGGTATATATATATTAATGAAATTTGATTTTTTCAATTGATTAATAGGTGTCTGTCAACTATAGATAAGTAAATAATAATTTTACAGCTACATTTATAAGTAATTGTAATAATTAAACTTTACAAACTCTTCGAATATTATATTTTTCAATTTACTAAAAATTTGTAAATGATAAATTCTAATGACCAATGGTGCGTGTGTGTGTCGATATATATATATTATTGAAAATGATGCCAAGGCCTTGCTCACTTAGTTTACTGACATAAGCTACTATCGATATCAAATTCATTGAGATTTGTGGAACCAATAAAATACATGTATATATATATTAATGAAAATTAGTTTTTTTTAGATTGATTAAGATGTTTGTCAAGTACTATTTCGTATAGTCCAATTTGAAATAGGGTCAATTCACAATACAAAACATTATAAATTAAGTTAAAAAGTTGTCATATGTAGTTGGTCCAAGTTACTTTCAACTAATAATTCTCCCTCAAATGCTATTGTTGACGCAAAAATTTCAACCCATGGTTAATTCAATGATTTTGATAATTACAACCTATTAATGTGAATGAATTAACAATTTACTTGAGTGTTGTTATTCACAGATATATCATATTGACAAAATTACTCAAAGACTCATGTGGACCATTGAACTGTGATGATTTTGTAGCACAAAGGTTCAACGCATGAGTAGTATAGGTGGGTGTGTGCTAGGACATGAATTGTAAAGTGGTAAATGTGTCTTGTACATTGAAAGCTCATATCTAGGATACTGTTAATTGTATTAGGGCCAAAATGATCACACATGCATATCTCGATAACCTGACCCTTCAACTTAGAATGAAATATCTCTTAAGGACAAAATAGTCTTTTGATTATTAGACAACCACCTTTCAACTTAGATTAAATATCTCTTAAGGGTAAAATAGTCTTTTGACTATAATATAGTCAATATGTGCTATACAAGCTCATCTTTTAGAATGCAAGCGACTAAGACATCAAGGAGATGTCTCTATGGTATGAGGACTTAGAAGTTCAAGTACATTAATTATAAGTACAAACATATATCTATGTTTTCATAGATAGCGATACATATTTATGCATATATATATATATCATAAAAATATTCTGTGAACTGTTCATTTATATATTAATTAATCACCTTGAATCAGTATTGAGATCGAGATGATTTTAGTGAAATTAATAACTTACCACAATATAATTATTATTACATGTAAGTAAAATTATACTCTAGTTGATCTTTTGGTCACATGAACTTCTTCATCATCAATTCCTTAGTACATAATTTTTTTTGATTGAATTACCCATTGCCAATGATGGGAGATGATTTAAGAAGAAGTAATTAGTTAAAAGAAAAAAATTCTAAGAGAGCCAAAAAAAAGAATGTTCTAAAAGACTTGATACAACTATCGCCGACAAAAAATAAAAAAAATAGTTCAAGTTTGAGCGGTATTTCATCAACTTAATTTGTCCTAGTTAAAATTAAAATTAGTATATGACAATTAATGGAGGAATTTCAGGAAGAAAAGAAGAAGATAATTTTGAAATGATAAATATAAAAAAATAAAAAATCAAGATATAATGTTTTTTCACATAGATACCCTATTTTTTTTGTTATTTTGTTTGATAGATAGATGAATATTATTTTATTAAATTAAGGAACAAATTTATTTATTAGAAAAAAATAGTAGAGTTTGCAACAATTTTATATTAGTCCCAAAAACCTAAAAAATTTGCATTGCCGCGCAACTTTAGACTTATGCCGCGCTAAGTTTATTAGAAAAGGACAGCCAAACAACTTCCTATCTCTTGAAACCCTCTTTTCCTTTTCGTCTTCTCTTGCCAGAACCCCAAATCTTCTGCTCCCGCTTCATCTCAGTCTCTCCATCTCCATCTTTATTTCACCTCTCTCCATTTCAATCTCTAAAATCACTTCGATGACAACTGGCAATACCTAATCGGCAAAAACTCTCGTCTTTCTCCATCTCGATCGATCTCTCATTCAACCTTCATCCGCAATTAGTTCGAGGACCGGACTTGTTTGAGCTTACAACCATCATCAGTGACTTCTTCATCACCATAGACCATTGAAATTTCTGCTAGATTTCAATTTTGTAAGTATAAATCAGTATAGGTAGTATATTTAACTTTTTCTTCTTTTTCTTTAGGGTTTTATGTATGAATAATTAACTCTTTGCAAGTATAAATCAGTATAGCTAGTATATTTACTCTTTGTTCTGTTTCTTTAGGGTTATATATATATATATATATATATATATATATATATATATTTTTTTTTAACTCTTTGCAAGTATATATCAGTATAATCAATATATTTAACCCCAAATTTGTTTCATTGAGTTGTTCTGTCTGGGTGTGAAGTTCCTAAATTGGGTAGTTGAGATATTTTTTTAATCTCTTATGAATCTAGAAAAGACACTTTCAAAATCCATATATAATTCTAAGAATTATTTTTCATTTGTAGCCGGTTGATGTGATTTTTGACATTGGTTTGCTTTAGGGCCAACTCCATTACTTTAATGACAAACTCTTTCTTGGTCAGTTGGTGTTAGTATTACGAGGCTGAGTGAAGGTTTTGTTTCTCTGATTAGTAGTTCAGACTATCCGGTCCTTGTAATGGTTCAATAAAAAGGTTCAGCTTTAATTGTAATTTACTGTCTCAACTGGCCTACTATTTTCTTGAGTGTTGAATAATCCTTTATTGTTGTGGTATTGTAAGGTTGTGTGCAGAGTTTCATAGTTTGTTTTTAAAGTCTGTATGTCAGGCTAATTAAGAGTTGCACATGTCAATTAAAGCCCTTAATTTGATTCTTTTGATCTTGATTGGATTCACTACATCATCCTAGGATCATTAGAAATTAGGACTATTAAGCTTGAGAACATGTGTCAATTATGAGAAGGGTCACTTTGTGCAAAAAATGACAAGAAAAATAGATCTGTAATGACTAACTAGTCTACCTTCCCTTCAACTTAAAAATTCAAAGATGAAAGATAAAAATTCTGTGACTAATTTTTTAAGCTTAAATATGTATCTACTAATTCTGTGTAGGGATTATAAATATCACAGTGCAAACTATATGACATTTGAATGACATTTCTTCAATAGGCAGGTTTTCATTTTTGGTAGCCATTTGTACATATGGATGTATACAAAGTCATATCTTGTTTCAAACTTTAATTTTCCCCTTCTTTAGTAGGAACAAATATCTTATATCTAATTTACTATATTTGTAGCATACTAAACTAATTGGCTTGAGTTGCAACCTAGTACCACCTAATTGACCTATATGATGTTGATACTATGCACTTACCACCAATTAACATCTAGAATCTTGTATTCCAATAAATAAAACATCTTTGGATAGGAATTAGGTATACTTGATCCCGTGAGATACAGAGTAATAAATTTTCTCCTCATAATTTAGTACAAACATCATAATGCATAAATTACTTGCTATATATTGATCTAATCCTAAGGTCATTTTCTATAAAATAAACAGAATTCATTATTCTTTTTCTTTTCCTTTTTCCTTTAGGCCTTTATTTGTGGGACTGAAATGGTTCATATCAAATAGAATGATGTTGACACTAATCATTTAATATTAATAACCTTCTAAAGTGTTGGGAGGATAAGAATGCCATATCAAATAAAAGAATCATCATGAGTTGGTTAGATTCCTTTAGACATATCCATGTACTAGTTGAGGAAGAAATGCCACCAATAAATGAGTGGATTAATGATCTGTTAAACTTTAAATACATCAGCTCAGCTATGTTTTTTCTGTGATAAGATTAACAATCAGTTAATAAAGTACTTGGAGCTCTCAATACTATAAATACATGAGAAAGTAGAGTAGTGGGTAAGAATGACAAAAAGAAATTGAATCCAGGATAGAACAATTAATAGGTATGCTTTATATTTCCAACCATATTTTTAAGTCACACCGCTATGCAATTGTGTTAATGGGATTATGGTTCATACTATATCAACAAGAAAGTAGTTGTGTTAATTTTAGTTAGTTGTTTGCTTCACATTTTGTATGCTAGCTTTCTTCTTATTCTTCTTCCTCTTTTTTTTTTTTCTCATGATTTTTAATGCTCACTTTGTTTTGTTACATATGATGTATATATTTTGGAGTATACTTTTTATGGCATATTATAAGTTAAAAGTCTTAAATTATTTAACATCATTGCTGCAGCAAGTTCTGGGAGGATCATTATCCAGAGAGGCTCATCGTCCTACTTAGTAAGTTAAATTAATGTTTTATTGCAGAGAGTGAATTTAATTCTTGCTAGAATTTATTTTTTAATGATGTTGGAAGGATAATAGTTTTGTTTACTGGCCGAGGTACTTAGAAAATTGTGCATGTGATTTTTTTCTTTAACTTCATGCATCTATATTTATGACTTGCCACTAATTTTGCAATGAAGGTCTTAATTCCTCTAGCCATCTTTGTATAATTGAATTTTTTTCTGTAAATCCACCAGTAAAATATTTCTTATTATAGCCAAATAGGTTTCTTCTTACCCATGTTCTTTCTGGCATGATTTAAGAGTCCTTCGCAGGCCTACTTCAGATTAGTGTCTCATTTTCTTTAGTTCTTGTGCCACTAGTCATGGTCACTTCCTTTCCAAGGCAGAGAACATTAACATTGCACCATATGTCCTTCACTTTTCATTCTTTATGTCGGCCCATATGTATATTATGAGTTTAGATTCATAAGTTGGAACCTGGCAAATATAAAAGCTCATAGAGTGGAAGAAAGGAACTTTGGCAACATTGATTTCCATAAGCTTCAAATCTTTGAAACTATTAAAAGTCTTAACTTGTTAAAAAAGGAAGGTGATGTCTTAAAAAGAAACCATTTACCAAACTAGGTAGTCCACACCCACATGCCATAGAATATCTTGGTGAATGAGAGAGATACAATACAACCCTAGGTAAATTAATTTTATTTTGAACAAAACAATACTCAAATTCCAGGAATCTACTGTATGTTAAACATTGTATTTCTCTAATAGGAATTTAAGTATGAATCAAATGAGTTAGGCCATATAGCAACCAATCATCAAGAAGAAATGGACTTTTGATCAAGTAAAACTGAGGGTATGATTGAAAATTGAGAACACAACTACTTCTATTTTATTTGTAGCAAGTCCAAAATCCCTAATGCTTAAATTTTGTGAGATTTACTGGTATTGATTATTCTCAGTAGCTACAAGTAAAAACTAAAGCTTAATTGTATAGATTATATAGCGGCCTGACAAATAGCCCGAGCTCTCATTGTCTCTTTCCTTCCTAAGGGTACCCTTTGTTTTGCCTATGACTCACTACTCATTCTACTCTAACACTGCAGATCTATTTTTAGGACAAAACAGTCTTCTCAAGGGCTTGCCTAATTGTATAAAAATATGGACCAGTTTCCGTTTAATGGAATTGGAGAAAGAATTGTAATGACAAAACCATCTTTCCAGATTAAAGGTGGTGAACTACACTTGAAGAGAGATTTATCTATTAGTATATGACAAAATCCTACTGAACCTGTTTCACTTTCACCTAGTTTATGTCAATTAATCTCTAGTTGCTATGGAATGTTCGCTTATCCTCTGTCATCTCTCTGTTTTGCTATTAACATTTAAGTGTTACCCAATATTTGTTATATTATTCTTTCAAGAGTTGTGGTGCTAATTAATTTTTCTCAAGACATGATTTTAATTTTCCTATTTGAAAGAATTGAGAATAGTGTTCTCAATGTTGTTGAAATCTTTGTATCTAATCATAAGTAAGTAGATTAGGAGTTTCTTATATCAATCTCAAGCATAAAAGCTTCAAAATTTTATAACCCAAAGCAGAATCAAACCCATGTAAAGTTGTTGGCTTCAATTGTTAACATGTGAAATTGATTTAGAAGAGCTATTTTTTTGCATTTTCAACTCAACATAGAGTGGTCTACACTATAAAATTGAAGTTGCCTTGTGTTGTCACTGAACATTCAAATAGACGTTACTTGGAAAAAATTAAACCTTGAATGTGTTGTTCATGGATTATCACACAAAGGATTAGCTTATTAAATTCTTCCTTTTATGTCACAATAAATTCTAAATCTCTAATTGACATTATCATTGATTAAGCTGGACAAGCTATGTTTTTGAGGTGCCTACACATCCAAACAAAACAAAATAGATGACTCATTTATTACCACAAGTCTCTTATCTAATCTGAAAACATTTTTGTCATATCATCTCAAATGCATATGTTGTATCACGAAACCTTAGGATTGCCTCTTCTACTAAAATTTCTAATGGTCAGCCGATTTGAAAATATATTTTGTCAATAGTATAGTTGCTTTGAACTTTACCTCTTTTTATGCTCTTTTTGAAATGTAATCCTTAACATATACTACAAAGAGAAACCTCATCCTTTGGCCTTGAAAGTGTTCATTCATTTACTTTAAATACTCACATGGACTTCTACAAATTTTGACCTTTTCTTTTTAAATACCTAAAACAAAAACATACCAAAAAACTAAAAAAGTAGTTGCCTGCACTTCCACTAATTTCTCTTTGTTTTTTTGTTCCCAATCACACTTTATTGCAATAGCCTATAGCTTCCATTTGGTTAACTTTATGCTTTGTTTGTTTTGTTTTGGAAGTGCTATCTTCTTTTTTCCTTGCATTCTTTTCAATCAATGAAATTATCTTACTTAGCCAAAAAAAAAGAAATAAGATAGCTGGATACCCTGGATTGTTTATAACTTTAGCTATATTTGTTTAAGTTCGTTTACTAATCTTCTTGTGCCAATCATCTAGCATTATTTACATGTGTTATAGTTGGTTCCTTTTAGCTTTATCTTTCGAATTGTCGAAACTCATAGCGGTAGAGTTCAAAATAGAAAAATCAGGTGCTAGTATAATTTATGATGATTACCATTATAAAAAGAATAGGTTCATATATGCAACTGAACTAATTTTTTTTTTTAAATTTTCTTTTTTTGCAGATTGCATGTGGTCAGAATTAGCTTTTTGATCTCTTTTTGGTGCAATCCCATTGGCTATATTTTTTGTTTCAAATGGGTCTAGGATAAACTCACTTTTGTACCTTTTTGTTTCACATGGGATTATATTTATGGATCTCCCATCTTCCTATTGTTGAATATAATAATCATTCTCTATGTGTATGGATTTCCTTTTGAAAGATGTATGGATCTTTGGATATATTGTAGAATATATTTACTTTTAAATTTGTAAAATATTAGTTTAGATAATTTGTTTGATTGATGCTTTATATAATTTGTAAAATTTCAACTTTGTTCAGTTGGCATGTTTGATATAAGTGACAATAAAGAATTTTAATGTCTTTTTAACAAAGCTATTTTGTCGTTAAAAAAATTGGTGACTAACAATATTTGTTGCTAAATAATTACATTTGTGACAAAATTAGATATGTCCCAAATTAATTTATTTTAGCGACATTGCATATTTTGTCTCCAATTTTGCATATTTTTTAAAACAAATCCTATTTTTTTGCAAATTATATTATCTTTAGCAACAAATATAATTTTGTTGCAAATTATTTGATATTTAGTGACCAATTTAGCTTTGTTGCAAATGGTTCCATATTTAGAGACAAATTTAACTTTTGTCGCAAATTATTATATATTTAGCGACAAAAGTCCTTGGAAATGAAGTTGTATTAAGCGACAAACTTTTGGAGAAATAGAGACAAAGGATTTGTCGCTAATTGTCAGAGTTTTTTGGGACAAGTGATTTTTTGTCGCAAAAGAGGACATTTTTTGCGACAAAATTTTTTTGTGCCATAATATCTTTTGTGACGGGCTTTAGTAAAGGTTTTTTGCGACAAATTTTCTATGTTTAGCGACAAATTTTTTTGTGGCAAAACACCAAATTTCTTGTAGTGTAAGTATCCCTTACGTTTTATGTATGAGTCTAACCACCTCATGCGCGAATGTTTGTAGGGGGTATTTCATCCTAACTCATTTATCCAAGCTTTCATGGTTTCCATAGAAGTGTTTATTGAATTATGTCACTAGCAAATAACGTGCACCGTGGAATGTCTCTTTTTGCTATTTGATTATTAGGGTTAACAAATTTATCAAGAGCTTCTTTTTGAATTAGAATTAGTTTATCTATTCTTCTTTTATTTTTAAGTTTTTCATAACCCGATTCATACTTTCTACTAGACATATTCTGATATCCAAATTCAAATAATATAAATAACAATAATTACAAACAAAATATATAATTTTATGATAACAAAAAATAATAAGACTAAAAAATAATTTAAATTAAAGAACAATATAACCTGATGTTAAAAAATTCCACTATAATGCTCCTTCAATTATTTTGTAGCTAGTAGATTGAAATCTTCCAATAATTTTAGGTTGTGATGAGTGGAAAAGAATAATGTGTTGCAATGAGAGACTGAGAGAAGAGAAAGATGGAGATGGAAATTTGGAGAGTCCGTGAAAGAATAGAAAAGATAAACGTTGCAGAGAAAGAAAAAATTCAAAAACATGTAAAGGAAAAAAAAAAAGTTAATAGGAGATGGAAAGTTTTTCAATTTCCTAAAATTCTTGCTTAGTGTATCGGTTAGTGTAAAAGTCAAGTGTTAGTATATATTAAATATAATATTTCGGTTGCTGTAATGAGAGGAGAGAAACTTTTTTTTTAGGAAATTGTCATATTAGTTGGGGTTTAATAATAAGAGAATTTATTTTAAAATAACTCTAATAATAGTAGATTAAATTTTTTTTAGAAAGTTTTATAATATATGGAATTCTTTTTTTGGGCCTTAGACAATTGCCTAAGTCGTCTAAGGCACCAACCAGGCCTAATCAAGACTTAGGAGTTGGACCTTTTCAGTTCTCAGTCCATGAAAAAATCATAAAAATAAGTAATTAAACAGATTAGGAAAATCGATTTGTCAAATGCTAAAAAGCAGAATTATAAATATTAGATATTAGTTGAATTTTTTATAGTTTATTTCTAAAATAAAATTACACATTTTGAATGGCTTCCAAAACAATAATTGGTTAATTGTGTTAACAGATAATTTTAGCTATACCTAGAAAAAAATTTAAAATTTAAAATGATGCAACTAAGTTAAGATTGGGTTACAAACGCTACACCAATCTAAATGTACGACATGCCTACTTTCGTTTGTGCGAGTCGTACTACTAATGCTACCATGAATAGTATCATTTTACGTGTCTGTATTATGAGATGGCATGAAGGAGAGTTAAAAAACATTAATCGATGCAATAAAGGGCAAAAAATTCAGAGCAAAATTTTTTTACCATGCATCCCTCAAATACATCAACGCTTCCTCTGGATGCCACAACCTGCTTCGCCCATCCCTGCATTATTGATATCTTCTTGACGGACAATTTCTCTTCTGAGATTTCTTAGTTGATTATGCATTATCAGCACATTATCATTTTCAATTTTTACTAGAAATATGAGACAAAGGACACTAATTTTCTTCTCTGGATAATATGAACAATCATCCCACATGTAAAATGGATATGTTTTATTTGTCCTAATAAAAAGACATGCAATATCGAGAAATATCTGTTGTTACTCATAGTTTAATTCATCATAACTTATTCTTAACTTATTTTAGACTTGATCTGCTGGTATTTTCTTCAACTTCTTCAATGTATCTTCCCATACCACTTTCGTCTTGTCGGACAAAAATGAGCCTATAACCTCAAGAGCAAGAGGAAGCCCTGCAGTAGTCGATGCAACCTCTTTAGAGATATTCTCATAGTCTGTTGGAGGAAACTCCTTTCTGAAAGCATGAATGCTCAGAAGTTCAAGAGAATGTCCGAGGTTCATAGATTTGGGTTCATAAGCCTCATCCGCTTCAAGAGCATTTAAGACATGCTTGTCTCTGGTTGTAACTATGATCCTACTTCCTGGACCAAACCAATTACTATTTCCATCAAACCAATTAAATTGAGACTCTTCATGCACATCATCAAGAATAATGAGAGCTTTCTTTTTGAGAAATTGGTGTTTAATAGCACTGATTCCACTATTAACATCAGCAATGTCTAGGCACCATTTAAGAGTGTTATTGAGAATCTCTTTTTGCAAAGTAACAAGGCCTTTGTGTTGCGCTGTTTCTCGAATATATGCAAGGAAGCTACGACATTCAAAGTCCTTGACGAACTTGTAGTAGATGCACTTGGCAATAGTTGTCTTTCCAATGCCACCCATGCCATGAATACCAACAATCTGTGCATATCACTGGAACCAACCTTTAGTATAATCTCATCATTTCAGTTATATGGTCACCGATTTCAACCAAGTTGTTAGTTAAAACCATGTAGTTCTTTTTCAAGTACTCCAACAACACTGTGAACGATCATCTTTACTAGTTCTCCTAGATGCCTGCTTGATTTGAGATGAAAAGCGACAAATAATTAGTGCCGAGATGGAAAATTAAAGTGAACAAAAAGCTAAAATAATGATGTCTTCTACCTTAGCTATTTTGATTTATATGTTGCTTATTTAATTAAAAAAATTTGGACTAACTAGAATTGATTTGAAGTACGCTATTTTAGGCACAGAGTAGTTGACTCATGAAACTAATTATCATATTGACATTTTATAAAATATTTAATTTTTCTGTAATGAAGTCGTCATGAATTTTACACCAGATTTTTTTCAATTGGATTTAAATTAAATTAATTATTATTTAAACTCATAGTGTAATATTCTTTAATTAACTAAAATGAATACAAAAAAACTTAGATTATAAATCAAATTTTGAATAAATTTATAATTACAAAATTTTAAAAAAAGTTTAAACGTATGCAAGACATAAAAGAAATTAATAGGATTTATATATATTTTAATGAAAAAAAAGAGACTGGGATGCTCATTTCTTCTTTTTGTGTGTGTCCCTCTAATTTGATAT
The DNA here is from genome assembly GCA_026545225.1 of Cornus controversa. Lineage (NCBI taxonomy): Eukaryota > Viridiplantae > Streptophyta > Magnoliopsida > Cornales > Cornaceae > Cornus > Cornus controversa. Next base: position 13,973,474 of record CM048854.1, on the reverse strand, counting down.
TATTGAATTGCAATGATGAAATTTCCATGCTCATCATACATTAACATAATGGGTTTATTAGTAGGAAAAGAATAGCCGTTAGCTTCTTTCTTAACTTTCCAACCCTTGAGTGCTCCAACCTCTCTCATTGCCTCCTTCCATTTCTTAATAATACTTTCATGGAAACAGTTCTTCACCGAAGGCCTTCTCGTAGCTCCCAGATTGATGCCGAACCTCGGACAGTTCGACGTCATAGAAGATGGGCAGAATCAGTTGTACCAGGCCTCTCTTGCAGTCCACCATTTACTGGAAGTATAGTTCTTGGAGAATATTGGGATGGAGATTTTGGACTCAGTGATTGCTTTGAGGAGTTCAGGGCTTATCTCTTCTCCTTTGCGAAGCTCGCTATTGTCATGAAAAGTGCGCATTCCTGCATTGGGGAGGTTGGTGTATAGGAAATCAGTGAAGATGAGGCGAGGGTCGGGGCCTCTGAAACTCAAGAAGACTTCATATTCACCTTCTGGAAGGGAGGTGGTCGAAGAGTGCAAAGCAATATCTGCATCTGCCTGAGATTTCATTAGACATCATCCTCCTCTTACTAGGACCTGCCTCAAACTCCAATTGAGATACAGTTGTACTGTGTCTTTTCTGCTCTGATTGGCAACAATATGGGGTAGCCTAGGAAGCATGGATATGGATAAGGAATACGGGTACGATACGATACGAATACAGCAATACGATAAATCTAAAAAAGACAGGATACGAATACGACAATATAAAACTAAAAAATCATATTTTTATATATACAAAAACTAGAGTTATTAATATTTCTTTATAAAATATATTAATTAACAAACAAAATAAGCGTTAAGAATCATATTGCATGATTTGCATAGATAAATTTTATATTAAATTGATATATATCTCAACACTTCTTTTTAAAATAAATTTGAACTTTTTTTAACAATTATACTATAATATTATTGTACATTATAATGTTTAAAACTTGATAGAAATGTGTTGTGAACTATTTGAGAAGTATCGGATCCGTGGTTGAAGTATCGGATATGTGTTAGAAATAAATAAATATTTTAAAATTATGGATACGTGTATCCGAGGAGTATTTGTACCGCACGGTTTTTGCTCTTGGGTTTTACCCCAAAAGGTCTCATACCATTTGAATAGAACATACTACATATAAGCACATCCCCTTTTCTACACCCAGGTGATGTGGGATTGAACACCATGTACCCTGTCAGCGTGGTAGCTCAGCCCAGTGTCTGTTTTCGCACCCGCTCACTCACACCTGTCCACAAGGGTTACTAGAGTATTAGTATCTAATAAGTATCCGATACGGGTAAATTACTCTTGTAAAAGTATCGGTGCTTCCTAAGGGGTAGCTAAGGGCCTGTTTGATTCGCCCCCTACAAGGAGGTCGATGAAGAGTACAGAGCAGTATCTTTATCAGCCTTAATAGTCCATTTCAGATACTACAAGTCTACAATACAAGCAGCTCAGAAGAACTAATTTGGACAACTTTTGGATCTGCTGTGTGTTTTGGAAAGTGAGAATTAAACTTATTTTCATGTTACTTTCAGGTTTGTTTATTCACAAGTGGCCACGCTATTATTGAGAATCGGAAAGTGATTTGCAGCATTTTATTAGGCGATGACTGCCGACCCAGATCACCTACTCTATATTATAATCAAGTCAATATATAGACAGCAATGAATTTCTTTAAAAAAATTCATAAATAAATAGATTTGACGGCTCACCATGATCGATGCAGAGAACCATATATATTAGTTCTGTACAGGCGGTGACTTAGAATATGTATAGCTCAGAAATGAAATTTTAGTGCCAAAATTATTTCTATAAAACCATGTAGAATTTGTAGTAACCCTTGTGGACGGGTGTGAGTGGGCGGGTGCGAAGACAGACACTGGGCTGAGCTACCACACTGACAGGGTGCAGGGTGCGCAATCCCACATCGCCTGGGTGTGGAAAAGGGGATGTGCTTATATGTAGTATGTTCTCTTCAAATGGTATGAGGCCTTTTGGGGTAAACCCAAGATCAAAACCGTGCGGGCTCAGGCCCAAAGCGGACAATATCATACCATGTGTTGGAGCGGGGTATTACAATTGGTATCAGAGCCAGAACCCAGCCGGAAGTAAGTGTGCCAACGAGGGCGTCGGGCCTCGTAGGGGGGTGGATTGTAGTAACCCTTGTGGACGGGTGTGAGTGGGCGGGTGCGAAGACAGACACTGGGCTGAGCTACCACACTGACAGGGTGCAGGGTGCGCAATCCCACATCGCCTGGGTGTGGAAAAGGGAATGTGCTTATATGTAGTATGTTCTCTTCAAATGGTATGAGGCCTTTTGGGGTAAACCCAAGATCAAAACCGTGCGGGCTCAGGCCCAAAGCGGACAATATCATACCATGTGTTGGAGCGGGGTATTACAGAATTGACTTAGAAAACTCGGAAACACACCTTAAAAATATATAAATGTAGAAAGTAAAATTAAGCAGATTGTATTGAAGCCACAATTTCAAATAAATCCATACCTGAGTTTTGATTTCTTAGCTGCCAACAATGGATAATTGAACCACTGAATACCTGAGTTTAGCAAATGCAGTATTTCTTCTAGTGATATGCACTCTGTCACATCCAGATCCAGTAAATCTAATGCTTCCAAAGCCCTCAATCTCATCTCCAAGGGAGGATAGTCACTGTTGAAGCATATTAAGGTTAGCCAGCTTGTGGACTGTCAGATGCAGTGTACTGCGCCTGATCGAAGCTACATTGGTAGACTTTGAATTTTAAAGATGATAGTCTCGCCATGGCATGTTCCTAGGAATATATTGTCCACCTTCAAATAACCACATTTTGAGGCATCTTTCACTTCCAGCTTATGTAGCATCTAAATTTCATAACTTCTTTGTCGGAGTCTTTGAAATGCCAAGCACTTTAAAAATTTTCACCCCAATTGATGGGTCAATTTCAACCAAACTACGTATAACATTTCAAAGAATTAATCTCTCTATATAAAGTTGCATATGTTGAGAAGTTGGGAATTTTACTTGAAGCATAATTAGCTAGTGTTAGAACTTATTTTCCACCTTTTGAAAAAAATAAAATAAAGTAAAAAGAGATCAATTTCCAAGAAGCACACCATCGGAATAGTGAAAGAAATGTAGATATATTTTACATCACCTTCATTTGACTCCAATCCTCTCAGTCTTGTCTTGTGTGAATAGGAATGGAAGAACGATTGACTCCCATGAGACCCCCTTTCACCCTTCCCTGCACCATTTGGGACGATTTTGGGGTTTGGGGTGGTTAGGGCTGCAAATGAATTGGGCCGAGCTTGAGCCTGTTCAGGCTCGGGCTCGTTTGTTTATAGGTTCAGCTCGAACTTGACTCGTCATTATTTTGAGAAATTCAGACTCGACTCGTTTAATAAAAATATTCGTTCGGACTCGATTTGAGCTCGTTTTTAAAATTGTTTTAACTCGTTCATAAATGTAAAGAACTTACACAAACCTATGTTTATAAACATGTTCATGTTTGTTATGACCCCTATACGAGTTTTTTTCACAAATATAAATAGGACTAAAACGAGCACATGTTCACCGTCCGTCTCCAATACTGTTTGGAGTCGGCTGGTTTATTAAACGAATCTAAAAATCGAGTTCGAGCTTGGCTTATTTGCTTAACGAATAAGCGTGCTTGAGCTGAGCCCTTAACGAGTCGAATCTTAGTCTGTTCGTGAACTATGGTTCATTTGCAGTCCTAGAAATGGGGAGGGGGGAGGAAGAGTCCTCTTCTAAATGATTTTGGAAAGAGATATTACATTGCTAAATGGGACGGAGACTGGACTGGGATGGCTTCTCACTCAAACTTGCCTCATTGCTTTCCAATTTTTGTGATAATATTTGATAAATTAAATATGACTAGATTCTTAAACGAAAATTGGTTAGTTTAATACATGATCATACTATTTATGTAATATTTGTATGTGTGTGTGTATATATATATATGTATGTATGTCTATATGTGTATTAGTGGTGTATATAAGGGTATACGTTAATACATTTGTACACATGTATTTAGACTCTGAGTCTACAAATTAAGACGTCGGGTGTGTTAGTTGTACAACCTTCTCTCCCTATGGAGTTTGGGCAATGGATCTGCGAATTCTCTTCCAGTGCAATTTAAAAGTGATAAGCTGACGCCGGACAGAATAGTGATTATTCTGTAGGCTAAGGGCAACAAAAAATAAACAGAAAGAAAGCACGAGAATTGCCCAAAAACTCAGAGAAAAGTCTCTGGTATTCAATATTTTTATTCAAAATCAAAAGTACCTTCGAATCAACCCACAAGCCGGGTTATATAGCTGAACTTCGTCAACATTACCAAAAATAGCAAAAACCTAATATTCTTGCCAAAATAAAATACAAAATAAAAGAAGAAAGTTGCCAGAATTCTGGCCCAAATCAAGCCTAGAATCTCTTCCTAATCAACAAAATAAATATTACCAAAAAAGGAAAGAAATAACTAAAATTAGGGATTCGGAGGGGAAAACAGTGGATTTTGGCCTCGAAAAAAGACACACCCAAGCTTTCCGAATTGTGGTCATAAAGGCGATTCTGACACCTGTAGCCAAAGTTATGGCCAAAATACTGAAGCGCATCCAAAAATACCCTAATTAGTGACAAGGTCACGGTTTCCTGCCATCTTTACGCTGATCTGCCAACTCAAGATATTTCAGTGCCATCAACATGTCGTCTGACAGTTCAGCATCATCTGACTCGGATGCTTCTGCATCAGTCACCTCGGGTTGGAAAGAACTCGTCCTCGAGTTTACAGCAGTTTCATCGGAATCCATAAAACAAGGACTCAGATGTTTCACATTAAAGACGTCAGAAGTCCTCAAATGACTAGGGAGGCGTAGTCTGTAGGCGTTATCATTGATCTTCTGCAAGATCTCACAGGGACCAATCTTTCGCTCCTTTAGCTTGTTATACTCTCCAACAGGAAAACGATCACGAGTTAATACCGCCCAAACAAAATCACCAACGTCAAAAAGTATCCGAGTCAGATGATGCTGAGCTGTCAGACGACACGTTGATGGCACTGAAATATCTTGAGTTGGCAGATTAGCGTAAAGATGGCAGGAAACCGTGACCTTGTCACTAATTAGGCTATTTTTGGATGCGCTTCAATATTTTGGCCATAACTTTGGCTACAGGTGTCAGAATCGCCTTTATGACCACAATTCGGAAAGCTTGGTTCGGCGCACACGTCGTGGGAACCTAGCTAAAGCTAGGTGTGTCTTTTTTGGAGGCCAAAATCCACTATTTTCCCCTCCGAATCCCTAATTTTAGTTATTTCTTTCCTTTTCTGGTAATATTTATTTTGTTGATTAGGAAGAGATTCTGGGCTTGATTTGGGCCAGAATTCTGGCAACTTTCTTCTTTTATTTCGTATTTTATTTTGGCAAGAATATTAGGTTTTTGCTATTTTTGGTAATGTTGACGAAGTTCAGCTATATAACCCGGCTTGTGGGTTGATTCGAAGGTACTTTTGATTTTGAATAACAATATTGAATACCAGAGACTTTTCTCTGAGTTTTTGGGCAATTCTTGTGCTTTTTTTTCTGTTTATTTTCTGTTGCCCTTAGCCTACAGAATAATCACTATTCTGTCCGGCGTCATAAGCTCAAAACAACCAAATTAACTTTCCAAAGTAAAAGTCAACAAGAAGGGGACAATTTATCTTCCGGCTAAAGAGGCAGCTTTTTTCCAAAACACTTGCAAGATTAAGAAATTCCAGAGAAATATTCAAGTAATTAAGATTAAAAAACTTTCAAGAAATTCCGACACTAGCTACGTCAAATAAAAAATTGTTAATAACAATATATTGGAAGGAATAAAAAATATATTATGTCCTTGAGTCTATTTGATCTTTTCTTTTGTTGAATTTGGAGAAGTTTTAAGATAAAAAATATAGTAAACTTGCATTTATTTCAATTGGTTTTTTCAAATAAACATTTATTTTGAAATATTTCAAAGAACAAAAGAGTAACACTTTGAGAGGGTGTGCAAATTTTGTCAAATGAAAAATGGGGACGAGCAGGAAAGCTGAGTAGCCGGTCATTTTGATTGCAGTGGAAAATGGGAATTCGTCATTCTATTTACTGATTTATAGAACCCTTTGGGCTTGACATAATTTTACGATTTATAAACACAACATTAATGAAACTCATTTCTTAGTGCAACATCCTAAAACTTGAATTGTATGTTTAGAAGCACACTTTTAAGATCCTTAATAAGAGGTTCGGGATCTTCTGAACTCAAATTGAGTTTTGTTGTTCAAACAACACCAGTATATCTAATACAATTTCATCCTTGCATTGAGTTAAATATTCAACACCAGAGATAGACAAGTTATTGAATATTACTCAATATATATATATATATATATATATATATATATATATATATATGACATAGAGAGACAAGCCGAAAGCTTCTGTCACAACAAGATATGATGAGATGGGCTGCTTTTTCGTTTTTAATGAACAAAGGAGTGAACATGGTGAGGAAATATACTAACTTGTTCCATTACTTATGTCAAACAATAACAAGCTAAGAAGGATAAAGGAAAAATGAAAAAATAATAAAAATCCTTTGCCAGAATTCTTCTAGGAACATCTGCATCCATAATTCTTCTGCTGTAGCTTCACTCTCAACCTGTGGATAATATAATTAATAATCAAACACAATCCGTTAGAACACACCATATGGACAAAAATAACCCATTCATCACAACTTCAGTAATTATTTAACATCATAACATAATCATAATCAAGAGGGCATGAGGTAACATATTAGTTACAGCCTTTGAGTCTTCCTTCTATATCATTTTTCTTGCAATAGGAAAATATAAATAGTAACAAAGCGGGAACCAGAACACTTCTAACACAAGCAAACAACTTGAAATTACTCGAACAAGAGAAATAGAGCGTGTCCAAACGCTTTGATCACCAATCCCTATTAAAACTTGTACCATCTAACAAAACAGAGTTTCAAGAGAATTACCATTTTTCTTTTGGAGATCCTCCAGAAAGCTAATATTCTGATTGTTGTCTAGTGAGACCATTTCTCCTTTCTTATTATGCTCAGGGTACCGATAATCAACATGAAATTTTAAGAAATTGTACAATCATTATCTGAATTGATAAAGAGAGAGAAATTATTAGAAACAAGCAATGAGGGAAGATCACTCTTACTAGAAAAACTATTATCATCCAAACCACTATTTGAAACAATTCCAACCATATATACCTGAGTTTTGTCTTTGAATATTTGTGTTTGGCAGATGGGGTACGTACTTGTTCCAGTGATGTGCACTCTCTGACATCATGTTCTGTCATGCCCCCAAATTTCAGTACCTGAAACTCTAGTCCGGCACCTGAATTCGGTGCGCGACTTGAAAAACATAACGTCCATCATACCATACATCAATCCAAAAACTTTACATATTACAATCAAAATGTGATCGTCTAGATCATCTATTACAAAAATTCCATCTAGAGACCTCATCCCTCATCCTGAGAGTCAACTATGTACAACAAAAGATAATTACATGCCAAGAAATTTACATGTAAACAGCCTCCATCGTCCTATACCGCGCTTCCATTCACTCGGTACCTGAAAATAAAAGGGGTGAGCTCAACAAGCTCAGCAAGAATTGCAAAACACTATCATTGCTCAACACATTGACCTTACCTTAAATTCCTATATATAAGGACTCGTACAACAATCTTTGTTGATTTCATTCACAAATTTTCTTATGATAATCAAACTCTAGCTAATTATCATATCCGCAGTTTCTTCCACACACAGGAACCGTATTCTCAACAATTCCTTATTAAACTAATCGTCTAGATTAGCTTAACATAACCTCACATGAGCCCCGGGCTCCCCTCAAATAGATGGCATGCTTAGCCAACAAGTGGTGCTCATCGCATAGTCCCGGACTAAGGAAGCTCGCACATGTGGCTGGGTTTGTAAGTCTACTCACCTAGATGGTCCCGGACCACGTCCACACAATAAGGGCACGCTCTGCCCAATGGCCATAACAAAAGGGTCGTACACACCCTATAGGTAGGTCCCTGACCATACCTCACAAATTCTTTAGAAATTTTTATCTCATTTCCACACATTCAAGCTTTTAGGCTTTACTAAATGCTTTTGACATTTAATAAATCAAATCGTTCTCTTAATGTGATCACTAATCACATTAATTAATCACTTTAAGATTTCACCACTTAAATCTTTTCTAAACTTAATTATTTTAACATAATTAATTTCATTATGCCAAAATGTACCACTCTAGGATTTTTCGCAATTTTTAGAGCTTAAAGGATATTTTTCCCTAATTCACTCTAAATAAAGAAAACAAGGGTTCTTTACAAACATAAAATCTTTTATAATTTATTAAATGCTATTCACATTTAATAAATTAAATGAGCGAATTGTGTGCGTTCCCAAAGCTTAAATCATCTCTAACCAAAACTTAATTTTTAGAACCAACTTTTCTAACATAACAAGTTCTATTGCGCTAAAGCAAATGATTTCCTAAATTTTTGTAAATTATGGAGCATTCGAGAATTTTTCCTCTAGAACCAACTATTCTAGCATAATTAGTTCTAAATGCATAAACATAGAATTTTCGGAAATTAAACGTAATTTATGAAACGTCAAAAATATTTTTCCTCCAAGTTTTAGTTTCAGCCCAAAAGGAAACTCTCTAGGTTCCTTTTAAATGACATTGGGCCAATTCTTAATTGTGGCTCAATCCAATGTCAAACCAACCATTTATCTCCTTTAAAAAATTTATTGGGCTTACTCTTAATTTCGGCCCAATCCAGTTCACCAAATAATACCCCGTGTTTGAACCATTGTAGTACACTGCCCAATTTAGAGCCCAATGAATCAAGCAAATCCTTAAACTAGCCAGCCCAAATCAACTGGCCACAAATCCAACCCAACATGCTAGCTTATTAATTAATCTACACTTGAACCTCCAGCAACCTCATTCAGCTCCATGGCCGAGACATACTTAGCCACCACCCAACCTAACCACCATCATGGCTGCCAAGGAAAAACCCACTTCCTCCTATGGCCGAAACCATGCAAGGCTCTCTCCTTACAACATCAACTAGCTGCACAAGAAGGACCCAATTCCGGCCATCTTGCCTTCACCCTCTTCAACCATAATTGAAGTCATAGCTAAAGACCACCAGGAAAGAACCCAGCCGTGAAACTCACCATGAATCACTACCATTTGCCGAGCCACCCACCATATTCTTTGGCCGATTTTGACCACCCCGAACTACCGCCATGGCTGCCCAGCACTCCACTTCCAGTAGCACCCTTCCGAAGACCCATTTTCAGCCGTGACCATCATCCAATTAAGCTACCACCAACTACCCAGCTATTATTAGCTGATCACCCACACATTACGCCATGCACAAATGCTCCAACAGCCGAAACCCAACTGCCAAACTTCACCCATCATGTTACGGTGCCACCACACCTTGCCGGAGCACCATGGTTAGCCACCATGCAAAGACCCACCACCCTTCAAAATCGTGACCATGCACAGCCAACACCAACTACCATGAAATCTATATCATAGATAGTTTGACAGGAGGAACTTTTAAAACATTGAAGACTCCACTGTCTTCATTTCATCCATAAATAAAATATATATACACACACATAATTCACACATTGGCACATGTCTCCTAATTTCCTCATCTTTTCCTTACCTTTGAATTTTGTCACTTAATTTTCTTAGTGAACCAGCATAAATCTTGCTCTAACTTTAGCAATAAACAGCTAAAAGTTGCAAGAGATTCTCCAGTATTAACAATATAATTGATGCAAACAACTCACAGCAAAATAATGAAACAAAGGTTACCCACTTAAATCATACATGCATGTTAATATATCTATATATATTTCTATATATATATAGAAATGAAAGGCAAGCCTGGTTAGTGTTCTTCTTCTCATCTCTTCTCTTTCTCTTTTTCTCTTCTTCTTCTTCTTCTTCTTCTTCTCTTTCTTTTTCTTCTTCTCTTCTCCTCCTCTCTGTTTCTCTCTGTTCAACTGAGACTATACTTCAATCTCTCTTTTCTTGCACACCTTATTTTCTTACATTCAAATGTGCATAATAAAGTGGTCAAAACAATTGTAGCTTGGTACACATGTCACACATGCACCAACTTGTCTGCCATAAACTTCAATTCAAAGCTTCCTTTACAAGACATATACATATAGCCTACATATATAAATACACACACACACACACATATATATATATATGCATATATATACACACATATCCCTAATTACACTTCTACCCCCACAAGGTCCAAAAATCACCTTTGAATCCTAATAAGATGAAGACAAGAAAAAGAAACATGGTTCAAGGGTGTTACAAGTTCCTTCAAGGTAGCTTCCAAAGCCTCAAGGCCTTCAATCTCACGTAACCTCGTGCATTCATCAAGTTGTAAGCTTCTCAACATTTTAAAGTCAAGTGGTAATCTTACTATGGATCCGCAACCAGTTAAAGTCAAATTTTCCAATGACTCTAATCTATCTAGTCCTTGGATCTTCTTTAGTTCCGTGCATTCTGAAACATCTAATGTCATTAACTTGTTAAGTTTTACCGAGCTGGTTTATTTTCAAGATGTTTGTACTCACTCATCTCCAAAGATGGTACAGATGCCGAACTTTCAAGAAAATCAAGTGTAGCTATTTTCTCGCACCGAATTATAGACAATACTACCAGCGATTTTAGATTGCCAAGCCTATGAACCCTTTGCAGCATATCGTAGTCCTTTAAGTGCAAGCTCTACAGAGATTTTAGATTTCCAATCACTTCAACCTCTCTCAGGGTATTGCACGCACATATGTCCAATCTTTTCAATGACACTTGTCCCCCAAGCCCTTGAATCTCCATCAGTTTATCATAATCCTTAAGCTCCCATTCCAACAAAATTTTCAAATTTGACAAATCCGGCAACATTTCCAATGACGGACTGTGAGATATATAATTGTAATTGGCATATTTCTATGATCAAAACTTGATTGATCGAGTTGTAAATTTTGATTTATTCTTTGTATCGATCATCAACATCTTCGAACTAATACTCAAGTGCATGGAAGCAGATAAATAAGTAAGAACACCATATAGTTTTTATTTCTGAGCCTATTTTGAAAAACTAGGGTTTAAATGAAAAATTTAGGATTTTTCAAAGTAGGACTGGTCCAACTTTTCTCGGCAGTTAGATTTCTGCAGGTTTTTACAAAGTCCCACCGGTCCTATTATTTTGGCACCAGTCCCACTTAGCCTATTCCAAATAGGAAACAAATTTGACGAAAATTTTGATTCCTATTAGGTTTGAAACTTGTAGGAGAGTTCTATTTTGGTATTCAACTTCTTTTCCAAGTAGAATTAGGACTCCCTTACCTGTATATATGTATCTATATTTTATCCACAAAGAATGCCTAAAAAGATATATTTTTAGAGAGAGAAACTATACATAATATAATTAGGGCTATATATTTTTGAGAGCATACATCTATATTTCACGAGTGATATTTTGGATGATGTTCTCCTACTAATTAGCTGCACAGAGACTACATCAAAATCATTCGCTAATCAGAGCATTGGATTTGAAGGTTCTTCTCTTGTTTGCTGAGGAAGAAAGGTGACCATATCGCACTATGAAGGGAACAAAATACTTACTGAGTATTTTTGTTCTTCCGGTAACCTTTTTGTAAGGATCGTGACGTTAGCCGGAAGTATGAAGCAATTGGACGTGTTGTCGCAATCATAAGCCTGAGCATGTGATCCTATTCACCCCCCTCTAGGTTTTAAAGTAATTTTCGCAACCGCTTCCGCACCGCGCAACTCACAATTGGTATCAGAGTAGTGTTCTCTAATTTGCGAGTAATTCCTTGCGAAACATTTTTAAAATCAAAATTTATTTTTATTTGCAAAAATTATTATGGAATCTAGTATGAACGAGGGTGGATCAATTTAGCAAACTCCTTTATTTGATGGTTCAAATTATACTTTCTCGAAGTCTCGCATGAAAGCGTTTTTGAAATCTCAAGGAGAGAGAGTTTGAATGGCTGTAAAGAATGGCTATAAAATTCCTACCACTACCACTAGTGATGGTAATGCTGTTGTGACTCTAGAAAAGAATAAAGCAACATGGTCTAATGCTGAGCATGAAGATACTAACAATAACAATAAGGGTTTATATGTTATATTTAATTCTATTGTTCCTTCTGAATTTACTACAATTTTTGCATATTCCATTTTGAAAGAAGCATGAGATATTTTACAGGTAACTCATGAAGGTACCACCAAGGTAAGGAAATCTAAGTTACAAATGATTGCCACTAAATTTGAAACAATTAGAATGGATAAAGATGAGATATTTTCTGATTTTTATTCTAAGCTTAATGAAATTGTTCAAAATAGTGGTAACCTTGGTGAGAAAATTTCATCTTTTCAGATTATTAGAAAAGTCATGAGATCATTGTCTAATAGGTTCCAAGCTAAGTTGGAAGCCTTAGATGAGAGCAGAGATGTAGATTCAATGGTTGTGGTTGAGTTAGTTGGATCAATTCAAACTTTTGAGATGGAATATCCAAAGCTTCAGAAAATAAAAAAATTAGCTTTGAAAATATTTCAAATTCTTCAAAATCTGAAGTTGAACAAATTGAAAGTTTTGAATATGATTCAAATAATGATGTTGCATTCCTTACTAAGAAATTTAAAAAGATTCTTAAATATGAAAAGGATAGAAATTTGAAAAAAGGAAATCCTTCAAAATTTTGAAATCAAAGCTCATCATCCAAAGGTAAGGAAAGGAAAAAGAAAGAAGATGACTCTAGGGAGACTGAGGTCGCTTGTTGGACATGTGGTGGTAAAGGTCATACATCTAATCAATGTCCAAGTCCTAAGAAAAATAGCTTTAGTGCAAAGAAAAGTTCAAACACTAAAAAGAAAGCCTTGAAAGATAGTATTTATGAGTCCAAATCTTCTAACTCTGATAGTGATTCTTCTATTGAGAATGATTCTCTTGCTTTTGTTACTTTATTGACTGATGATACTATTGATAATCATTTTTCTAATGTAGGTAAAACAGAGAAGTTTACAACTCTAAGCCAAGTTGGGTCTGATGATTCAAAAGATGAAGAAAAAGATGAACCAACCAAGGAAGAAAAAGTTGGAGATGGTAGTGAGAAGATTTAGAAAAAGATAGATGAAAGTAAAACAAAAAATTTTAATCTTCAAGGCAAAGTCAAGTTTCTCGAAAATGAGGTAAGTTAAGCTATCTCTACCAAAGATGTTCTTATTGCTAGAATTAATTTTCTTGAGCCTGAATTGAAGAAATCACAAGAGAAATTAATTGCTTTTACTTCTGGGCAGATTAAGTTTGATAGCATAATTAGTGTTGGAAAGTATATAGGAGATAAGACTGAATTAGGTTTTATTGGGTCATCATCTAAAGGAAAAACTATTTTTGTTAAACCTAAGAATTTGATTGTGTCTGAACCCAAACCTAAGCCTCAAGCTGAGTCTTTGCATGCTAATATTGTGTCCAATGTGCTTTATTATTCTTTTGTGGTAAGAATGGACATAGTCAATACTATTGTTATAAAAAGGGAAGACATTCTAATTCTGATATTCATATGTATAATTCTTTTACTAAGAATAAGGTTCATGCTAAAAAGCCACATTATTGGAACAAACCCAAAAATTCTCAAGCTAAAAAAAATTCAAACAATAAAAAGGATGTTTTTGTATCTCCACAATACCTTCCTGATAAGTTGCATGTTAAAATAATTTGGATGAGAAAGTAACATTTGGAGAAGTTTGTGCCCGTTGATATTGTGGGATTTATTCCTTGTAGGTCTTTGGGTGCAAAACCCCCTAACTAGGTCATTAGGACTTTAATGGTCATGGACTGAACTTATGTTCATTATTTGTCTTCTATTGGATCATATCTTTTAGTTTAAGATAGATTTTGTTTATTTTTAGTGATAATCATTTGAGATTATGAGAATCATATCTTTCTAAAAAATAATGTAAATTCTTTGTATTTCTTTTTAATTTCACTTTAATTTGTGAATGCATAATTGGGACACTTAGTTTGTCAATGAATGAAGTACTTGATTTTATGATCTAGGCATTGATAACTAATGTGCTGTATTTATTTCTTTTTAGAGGTGAATCTCTTAAGTCCATACAATTTGTGAACTAGTCCAACTCTGAGAGAATTGATTGAAAACTAATGTGAAGTTGACTAGAGTATATTGTATGAGTAACATTGAAAGCTTAAATGATCAACAAAAAAAAATGAAGCAAAAAAATTCTATTTTTATTTAGCATGAAAAGAAAAAGAAAATTGTTGAATATCTAAGACAAAAGGAAAAGGTTACCTTTGGGATGTGTTCGTACCTTCCACTACAATGTAAATCTCCAATAAGATATCTTTAAAACATAAGGAGTTGTTTTGAGAAAAATAGTGGGCTGCCCGAAAGCGTGAAAACCACCGTCTTAGAAATAAATAAAAAAATTTAAAATTCAATGAAAAAAAAAATGGTTGATCATGTGTAGTAATATTTGCTTATCATCCAATATATTTTAGAAGATGAATCAAAGGAATTTGATTAATTTGTGATGAAGTTGGATTGCACACACACACATGGATTTATTAGATGAATTTCTAAATTTTTATAAATATTTGTGTGTTGGAAGTTGTGTCATGATCATGAATTTGAGGATGAATTTCATAAACATATTACGGGTTTTAAAATTCTGCATTTATAAATATTTGAAACTTTTCAGAAATTTTAGAACTCATATTATTCTCTGAAAAATGTGTTTTGATTATTCTCATGCAATTATTCATGTTTCAAATTATTTTTTTTGTTTTTATTTTGTATTCAATAATTAAAAAATCCAAAAATATATTTTTTGGTATCTTTTATTGGTTTTGTGTTTGTTTCTCATACTTTGTGTGCTTAATTGCTAAATCAAGTTGAGATGAGGTATATTTGGTGAATTAGAGGTCCAAGAAGTAATTTTTCATAATTCACAAAGTTGGACCAGTCCCATATATTCAGCACCAGTCTCACTTCTACCGGTTCTGAGGAACCAAGATAAGTTGGACCGGTCCCCAAAAATTAGGACCGGTCGCACTTAGCAAATGCCCAATTCTGAACACATTCATGCACGCTGAGTTGTTTAATCTATCTACATGTGCACTTTCCTACCTTGTGTTACATAATATACATCATTTTGGTTGATATTTGCATTTTAGTTTGAGTTGAATTGGTGGAAGGGATTGATTTTTGGAGGATTTGTGTTGGTTTTGGAAGATTTTACTAACAAATTTTCATTCAAGCTTGTGTTTTCAAAATGTGCTCTCCAAGTGCTTCACAGAGTTCTTCAATGAAAATTGTGACTTTGCTTATGATTCTATTCATTGTAGCTTTAATGGATAGATCTAAAAGAGCTAGAGGATTTTAAAAGTGAAAGGAATGTTGATTTAAAAGATCTTGGTTGGGAGTCCTTAAGTGATTTGGGTGACATATTTTTATTTGGATATTTTATCTTTTACAACAAAAGTATTTGACATTATGATTGAGGTAAATACAACTGTTATGACTCAAGTATTTAGTATTCTTGATCTTAACAGGTGGTATTATTTTGTAATATTTGAGTACAAATCATGATAGACCACCAATAGAGAATAATGATTCAAGCCTTATGAGAACCTAATGCATCTTTACTGATGGATATCATTCATTCTCCGACATCACTGATGATAACTAGTTTTTAGGCTTTGATGCTTTAATGATTCAGACTAATTCATCTGTTGGCTAGGTTTATGACTTAAACTTGTTTATTTTTGGATACACGTGGTGTCTTTGATTAGGTTGAATGTCTATGGATACCATACTTGTGCTTGGATCATACTTTTGTGGACTTTGACGTAAATTTCAATGGATGGAGTTACATGTTCAAGGATATCTTTTTGATAGATGTTGATATCTAGTTTTTGGAGCTCATGATGATGATGAGGATTAGGTTTTGATGATAGACTTAGTTATGTTTCGTTAGACTTTGAGTAGTTAACTCTATTTTGTCTAGGTTTGATGCTTGATTTTGTTATGTTCTGTTTATTCCATCAACTGACTTGTTTTTGATATTTATTTGATCAATAATGATGATTATTTTTGCTTCATTATTATCTTATTCTCTCTATGTGCGTACTTAATTATCCATTTATATGCTTCTCTTTGACGTTTCTTTGTCACTTTGTTACAAAAAGGGGGTGAAGTATTTATCAAATATTTCTATTTAAGGGAGAGATTAAGGAGGAGCAATACAGATTTGTGTTTATATTTCTTTATTAAGCTTTTCATAGGTTGTGGTGTTTAAGTAATGTGCAGGTACATGTTTTTCTTCTAAACTGTCTTGAACACACACAAGTGAAGCTACTGTTGATCAGCTCTTTATTTCTATGTATTTTTGGGCAATATTGTAATCTAATTTTTCCAATGGGTTAGGTTATTAGTTGTTGATAAGCGTTGAATGTTATATATTCTCGCGCCTTTACTTATGTATTTTGACCCCATAGCTGCACATATTGTATAGTTTTTAC
This sequence comes from Cornus controversa, assembly GCA_026545225.1. Classification (NCBI taxonomy): domain Eukaryota; kingdom Viridiplantae; phylum Streptophyta; class Magnoliopsida; order Cornales; family Cornaceae; genus Cornus; species Cornus controversa. The sequence goes on along the minus strand of CM048854.1, from coordinate 13,956,721 downwards.
TTGTTTTATGTTTTTGATGATTTAAGGTTCAAACTCAGAATTTGGTGTAATTCAACTCCTTTATTAGTTCGAGAATACATTCCTATGTCCTGTCATATTTCATGGAAGTCTACATCAAGGAATAGTGAATGACGTGTCAAGACTGGAGTCGAAAAGTTAGAGAGTTGAAGATCTGTAGAAGAAGGAAGATCGATGCATCTAAGTGCCCACTTCGATGCATCGCAGCTTCGATGCATCGAAATCCCTACTTCGATGCATCGCCCAAACTAGCTGAAGATATTTTTTCGCAGATATTTTCTCCACTTGCCACTTGTCCAATTTTGCTTGGATAAAGCCTTGCACGAAATTTCTATGATATTTTGAGCCTCAAATTAGATATATAGCTAGAGAATATGTCAAAAAGAGTTATATCACAATTCTTGTAAGAGAGAGCATATTTTAGAATTCTCGAGAGAGAAAGTGAAGTTATAGAGAGGGAAAGCTTCAAAGAGGGCCTTGTCAGGCCTTGAAGACCATTTTGAGCATGAGACTATCTCTGTCTATGGAGTGCTTCCAACCCACCATGATCAACTAATCCTTATCTAGGGTTTTGACAAACCCTAGCCTTGTAAATATGTTTTAACTTCAATAAATTGGGGATTTTTATGTATTTGGTGTATATGTCTCTTGCCTTGAGCCTTGTATAAATATAAGTTTACAAATTCTTCATGCTCATGTGTTGTGATTTATCTTCTTGTCTTAAGATGCTTAAATCCCTCACATAATCGTCAAACACTCGTAAATTTCACAAGGACTACAAGTGATGGCTTGAGACTAGTTTTCACTATAACATGCATAGCTAGATTTGCATAGTCCATGCTTAGAGACAATGATTTAGCTACACTTAGGTAGTTAGATAAATAAGTAAGTAGGTAGGTAGTGAAATCACGGTTATCGAAGATGGGTTATAGTATACTAAGGTGTGTGTATTCTCTTGGCGACATCATTGTATATGGGACTTGTCAATGCGTCATTTAGTACACATTTGCATGAATTCCCCCAATTTATTATAAGTGTGGCATACTACAAGGCTAGTGGGGAGGTCTAACCCTAGTCCTTTATTCTTCTCTCAACCTTTGTATTTAAATTATATTTTATGCTTTCACAGTAGACTAAGAGAACAACACACGATTGTGATTTAAACAAGAACCAACCCTCAACCTTTAGCAAGTTATACCTACGTAGTCTCTGTGGGATCGACACCCTCAACTTAGAGCCCTATCCTTCAAGGATTTGTTCTATTGCGAGTGGTAAATTTATAAATTACGAGTAGCGCAACAGCAAAGCACAACAATTGTCTAGGTGGTTTTGTCAAGAAATTGCCAAAGGGGCAGATTGTGAGATATATAATTATAATTGGCATACTTTAGTGATCAAAACTTGATTGATCGAGTTATGAATTTTGATTTATTCTTTGTATTGATCATCAACATCTTTGAGCTAATACTCAATTGCATGGAAGCAGATAAATAAGTAAGAACACCATATAATACAGGTAAGTATGGTGAGGACACTCCGCACTTTTTATTTCAGAGCCTATTTTAAAAAATTAGGGATTAAATGAAAATTTTATTATTTTTCAAAGTAGGACCAGTCCCCGATATTTAGGACCAGTCCAACTTTTCTCGACAGTTAGGTTTCTGCAGGTTTTTACAAAGTCCCACCGGTCCTATTATTTTGGCATCGGTCCCACTTAACCCATTCCAAATAGGAAACAAGTTTGACGAAAATTATAATTCCTATTGGGTTTGAAACTTCTAAGAGAGTTCCATTTTGGTATTCAACTTCTTTTCCAAGTAGAATTAAGACTCCCTTGCCTATATATATGTATCTATATTTTTTCCACAAAGAATGCTTGAAAAGATATATTTTTAGAGAGAGAAAGTATACACAATATAATTAGGGCTATATATTTTTGAGAGCATACATCTATATTTCACGAGTGATATTTTGGATGATGTTCTCCTACTGATTAGCTGCACAGAGACTGCATCAAAATCATTCGCTGGTCAGAGCATTGGATTTGAAGGTTCTTCTCTTGCTTGCTGAGGAAGAAAGGTGACCATATCGCACTATGAAGGGAACAAAATACTTGCTGAGTATTTTTGTTCTTCCAGCAACCTTTTTGTAAGGATCGTGACGTTAGCCAGAAGTTTGCAGCAATTGGACATGTTGTCGCAATCATAAGCCTGAGGTGTTCCGCATCAGATTCTTGATAGAGTGAAGAGGGGTGTGAGTCTGAGACAGAGTCTGCTGTTCTTTGTTTCATTATAGTGGATTGGTTTCTTGAGGCTTTCCGCCTCCCTCCATGGTCTTTTCCCACCTTGGGTTTCCACGTATATCCGGTGCATTCTTTACTTTACTTGCATTTTAAGTTATTTACTTGCTTTAATTGTTTGGTTAATTGGACTTAAAATTGAATTAATTAAAAATTGAGCAAACGAGCATGTGATCCTATTCACCCCCCTCTAGGTTTTAAAGTATTTTTCGCAACTGCTTCCACACCGCGCTACTCACATGGACAACTTTCAATAGATAATTTTACCAGACTGGAGGGTAACCCCAATATACATTGAAGACCATCACATGACTCTATACTGAGGATTTTGAGCCGAGAAAGGGCACTCATCTCTTTTGGTAGGATCCTAAGGCACCAAGAAAACCGCAACTCTTGTAGATTAATCAGATTTACAAGATTTGGAGTAACATGTAACTGTCTAGGAATGATGGAATTTACTGTTAGAATTTCTAAACTTGAGGGAAGGTTTGGCAGTGATTGGAGATTTACACAGGTTTTCAAGTGAACGATTTGGAGGCAAGATAACTTGCAAATGCTTGTTGGTAGGCTTTGAATTTGAGTAAGAGTAAAATCCAACTCTCTCAAAAAAGATAATCTTTCAACACAACTAGGAATATTACCCTCCAAGCTAATACAACCTAAGGCATCTAGAACTTCCAATTTCTTTCATTAGGTAGCTTTATTATTATAGTAAATGAAATGTTAAGCACTTCCAAGTTCTTCTTATTACCAATGGATGGGTCAATTTTGTCAAAACTAAAGCAAGCTTTAAGATTCAATATCTCTAAACTTACATATCTTGAAAGTTTAGAATCCTACTTAAATACCAATTACTATCCAGCAATAGAACTTTTAACTTATTTGTTACCTGTTGAAAAGATATATCGATCAATATACAACAAGTGTATTATGGGAAACAAGAAATGAAATGAAAGTAAAAATGTTCCACAAGCCTTAATTTGAATCCAACCCTTCCAATTTTCTGTGATGTAACTATTTGATAGGTCAAGAATGACTAGATTCTTTGTATGGAAATTGGTTGCAGTAAATTCGAGAGGGCAATTGATCGAACAAAGCCATCTTAATTGTGATAGATGATGCTTAAAATCCCCAGCAATTTTAACATGATTTACTTGAAGATACCTTAGATTATATAGTTTCGCAAATTCCTCACTTGTAAGGTCGGACTGAGACATCTCCTTATTAAAGTGAACACTCAGGACTTTGACCTTTTCTGTTCCCTGTCAATGAAAAACCATATAATAAGTAAACATTGAAGAACCAATTTTTTGACATGCTAAAAAAAAAAGAATTATGAAAATTAGAAATCTAAATAGAAAAAAAAAAAAAAGAGAACAGATCGAATTTTAGTGACATCTAAAAAACTTAATAATTAATGGCTTAGCGATCATTTTAGCTTTACTTAAATTCAAAATTAAAAATGAAAAAACTAATAATTTTGTTTTTTTAGCTCAACTTAACTTTAGGCCAGATTCAATTGGCCTTGGGTTGTCAAGCACCTAAGTCTATCTATGATTATGTTGGATTCAAGTTCTTGGTTGGCTTAATGTTTCTCGAAATCTATACCAAACTGAGAGTCATGTAAGCCCATCAAATATCATTTTGGTCAACCAAGTAACTCCCTGATTGGCATTCATGTGGATGCTACCATTAAAATCACTTGTGCATGCATGTGTATGAGTATTAAGAGATAACATAAATGAGGGTTAAGAAAACATTAACCTGCTGCGTGCTCCAGGATTCTGGAGATCTTCTTGATGGACGATTTCTCTACCAAGATCTCTAAGTTGATCATGCATTCTCAGCACATTATCATCTCCCATTTTTACTAGAGACATGAGACAAAGAACATTTATTTCTGTCTCTGGATAATAGTCACAGTCATCCTACATGTAAAATGCATATGTTTTGTCCATCCCTATAAAAAGACCTGCAATATCGAGAAATATTTGTTGTTGCTCATGGTTAAATTCATCATAACTTAGACTTGATTTGCTAGTATTTTCTTCAACTTCTTCAATGTATTTTCCCATACCGCTTTCGTCTTGTTAGACAAGAAGGAACCTATAACCTCAAGAGTTAGAGGAAGTCCTGCAGTAATGGATGCAACCTTTCTAGAGATTTTGTCATAGTCTTGTGGAGGAAACTTCCTTCTAAAGGCATGCATACTAAAAAGTTGAAGTGATTGCACAGAATTCATAAATGGGTGTTCATATTTTGCATCAACTTGAATAACATTTAAAACATGCTTGTCTCAAGTTGTAATTATAATCCTACTCCCTGGACCAAACAAATTACGGTTTCCCACAAGCCAATCAAATTGAGACTTTTCATTTAAATTGTCAAGAATAATAAGAGCTTTCTTTTTGAGAAATCGTGACATCAACAATGTTAGGGCATGATTTAAGACCACTGTCATCAATAAGTTGTTTTTACAAACTGAGAAGACCTTTATGTTGTTGCACCGTTTCTCGAATATCTGACAAGGAAGGTACAACATTCAAAGCGCTTGACGAGCTTGTTGTACATCCACTTGGCAATAGTTGTCTTACCAATACCTCCCATGCCATGGATACCAACAATCCCAGTATCATTGGAACCAACCTTTAATAATGTCATCATTTGATGTACATGATAATTGATTCCAACCAAGTTGTCAGTTAAAACCATGCATTTTTTCTTCAACTCTAACAATACTGTTTGCACAACCGTCTTTACTAGTTTCCCCTGATGTCTGATTGATGTCAAGGTGAAAAGCAAGTCAAATAATTATTGTCTAAAAAAAATATCAAAGTTACAACAAGGAATTTTTTTATTATTTCTATTTATTATCATCGATCTGATTGATTTTAAGGTATACTTATTTATTTTAAACATTTTCAATCAATTAATATTGATCTAAAGTTATTTCAAGGACTTATTGACACAACAAATCATCATCATCATCATTGTCTTTATCCTATATGAATGGGGTCAGTTAAAATGAATTCTTATTTTTTCCTATAGATTATTTATTTATTTATTCAATATTCATTTGTCACATAAGATACAATTAGCTTATCTCCATTTTGTCCAACTTGCTCGAATCGCCTACTTATGACATCACAATTTATCTCCCCATTTTTTTTTATAATATTAACTCTAAATAACAAAAATAGTTATTTCAAGTAACTCTTTGGTCTTTAATTGTAATAGTAATATTTCTATTACCTTATCAAAGTTACACTCCATATATTATGTTTTAGTTTTATTAATTTTTAGGCCTTTTGTTTCTTAAAATTCTTATTATATTTTTGTTCCCTTCCTATATTGATTTGTAATTTTTATCTCACCCATTGCCTAAGTCTGGGTGTATTCAATTCAGACTTTTATATACTTTTTAAGAGTTCATATAAATCTGACAGTATTCAATTAGGATTTTAAAAAGTCAACAAAAGTCTAGGTGTATTCAAAAAGTCATAGATTTTGAAGGATTTCATTAAGTGGTGAATTTTGGTGGATTTGAGGGTCGAATGTATAAATACCGAAACCCATAAGTAATCCAACATTTTCCTCCATAGATTTTGGTGGACTTTTTTTTTTCTACAGAATACGAACAATCTTTCCCCATCTCAAGGTACGTACCCTCCTTTTTTTCTTTCTTGTTTATCTCTTTCTCTCTTCTCATATTCTCTCTCTTTCTATTGGATTAGGAAAACTTGTAAAACTCGAGTTTCCAGACAAGTTCATCAATTTCTGGCACTATGGGAGAGATTAATCACTCAACGCTGTTTGTTAAGGATCAATCCCTGTAGCCAAACAGGGATTGATATGAAATCCAATTAATAATCCAATATAACCTAGCTTCATAATTCTCCAATTATCTATCTAATGATTTAACCTAGACCCTATAAGTAAAGTCTGTATTTTTTTTTTTCTCTTTTTTCATAGTGTGCTATTAAAATCTGAGAAAGGGTTGATATGCAATTTGTGTTAATGAAGTGAGTTACTTTATTATCCCCGATCTTTCTTGTGATATTTGCATTACACAATAATTTTTAAACAATATTTCAGCCGATAGATTATCCATTTTACATTATAAGTAGCTCTTGAGCCATTGGTTTACTTGTACACAAAAATAGAATTCAAGGATACAAATAAATAAAATATGTTGAAAAAATCAATAAATGTCTATAAAAATCAATCGAAATCTCTAATAAAAGTTTATACAAAACAATGAAAGTCCTAATTGACTACACCCTCCTAAAGCTTCTTGGTGTTGTTTTGATTTCTTGAAGTTATTTCTTGCCATTTTTATTGTTTACGCTATAAAATAGGCAGTTAAGTAGCATAAATTAATTAATTAACATACCCATCAGCTTCTTTCTTGACTTCCCAACCCTTGAGTGCTCCAAACTTTCTCAATGCCTCCTTCCAATCTTGAACAATACTTTCATTGAAACAACTCTCGTGCTTGCAGAAAGCTTCCTTGTAACTCCTAGATTGATGCCGAACCTCGAAAGGTTCAACATCATAAAAGATGGGTAGAATGAGTTGTCTTGTAGTTTCCATGCACTCTACCATTTGGGCGAGCTCATGAAGGCACCATTTACTGATGCATAGTTTTTGGAGAAGATTGGGATTGAGATCTTTGATTGAGTGATCGCCTTGAGGAGCTCTGGGCTGATCTCTTTACCTTTGCGAAGCTCATTATCATCTTGAAAGGTGTGAACTCCTGCACATTCGAGAGATTTGTGTATAGAAAATCGGTGAAGGTGTAGCGAGTGTCTGGGCCTCTGAAAGTCAAAAACACTTCGTATTCACCTCCCAGAAGGGATGTGGATGAAGAGTTGAAAGCAATTCTTGCACTTGTCGTAGAATCCATTTTAGAAGAAAAAGGAGAAGCTCAAATCTCTCGCTACTCTCGGAAAGATAGGTGGTAAATGGAATTTAAGAAGTTCAATACATCTAACCATCCAAGTTAACTTTTACAACAATTTATATTTCAGTTAAAGTGGGAGTATTCTCCAACCAATCAAGAGTATATATGAAATACCCCCCAGAAAATTTCGCGCATGAGGTGGTCAGTCTCATACACAAAACCTGAGAGATACTAATAACAACTGATAGCAACAAGCATAGAAGACAAAAGATAGAATGAAATAATTTTTAAAAGCTGAACAGAAAATTCCACTGAAATGAAATTACCGATAAATAAACAATTATATGTCTGGTAATACAATTTGGAAGTCCTGTAACCTAAGGACCCTTTAACCAGAATAAACAAAAGTTTAAGACTTTAATTTAGAATCAACAACCAAAATCTCCAAAAGAGCTCATAATCTGACTCTTGAATAAGAGGATAGGTTTCTACCCTATGATCGATGAGAAGAGATGTTTGCCACAACTAATCCTAAAACTCTATCCACATAAAATGATAACAATCAAACTTATCAATTCACATGAAATGATAAAATGCATATAAAGGAAAAGCAACTCACATAAAATGATAAAATACTGAGACAAGACATTTCACATGAATTAATAATAATAAAATAAAATAAAAAATAATAATAATAATAATATAAAGCAATTCAAATTCTTTAAAATAATTGACGTCCAAATTTTGGGAGTATTACAATATATCGTTTATGAAGCAAGGAATTCCACGATTCTAAGAAACCTTACATAGGATATATACTTTATTAAGCAAAGAATTCCATGGTTCCAAGAAATTTCTGAATAGGACATACATTTTATAGAGGAAGCAATCACATCATACTGATAACATACTTTTCTAAAGCAAGCTGCAACTCCAAGCAATCACGGAATATTTCAAAGCAACTTTTCTCGTTCTATCTTATTCAAACCCAATTATAATGTATAAAGTCTCTGAAGCCAAAATTGTCTATCTGTAATTTTAATTGTTGTTTTCTCACTGTTTTATTTTTATTTTATTTTTTTTTATTTTGGAGTACTCGGCTCGGCCTATCATGATTTTGAGTAGTAAGATTATAGGTCTCGTCTTGTTTTAGGTATGATATTTAATCACAACCGTTTCTCCTATTTCACGTTAATTCCCACAAATAGATAGAATTCCAGAACTCTTCAAACTTGGTGCTAACTCACTAAACTAATCTCTCGGAGTGATTATCAATTTTCTTTCTGTTTTAGAGTAATACCAAATCTAAAAATTCCATGGTTTGTTTTTTTGGAATAGTATGCAGTACATTCAGCAAGCTAACTTGACAGTGAGGAAGACATAAAAATGACCTGATGTACTTGATCAATTGACTATGAACACCCCTTTATAATTGAGCTGAAAATCTGCAATATGGGAAATTAGAATATTTACTCTGGATTGCTGTAAATGTTTTTAATAAATAACACCAAATGAAGTATACGGCTCATATTTAGGCATGGACTAGTTTTCTTTCTTTGAAATGATTCATATCTCAAAGTATTTCATTTCAGAACATAGTAACAGTTTCTATATTAATTATATATGGAAGGGATATTTCTAAAACTGACTAAATCATAACAATTGGATGAGTAAGCCCATCATTTGGGTAATATATATATTCTTCAATTGTATTATAAGGTTGGGTGTTTATATCCTATTTTACAATGGATGGCCAATAAGGGCGAGACAACTCGCGCCAATAAGAAAGCAACACATGGAAGGCAGTATATAGAGCCTTAGTCAATAGTACGCTAATGGCCAGTGGAAAAGTGACACGTGGCCAAATTAATGAAATGATGAAGAGAGGAGTTCATTTGTGGCACAATCTATGGAGAGGGTGTTATGTGTTGCAATACTAGTTGGGAGTAATTATTTGCCACATTGCAGCAGATTAAGAAGATAGGATGAATCAAGAAGTGACACGTGGCGTGGTTGACTGATTCAAAAATGCCGTTGGCAAGGAGAAGATGAGGAGGAATTTAATTAGACATGTGGCATTGCAGTAGAGTGGGGTTCTACGGCCTTCCACCACCACCACTACCGCAACCTCCACCACCACCACCCCTACCACTACCTCCACCACTGCTGCCACCACCACCATCTCCCCTATCACCATCGCCACCGCTACTTTCCACCACCACCATCGTTGTCGCCACCACCACCATCACTGTTAGTGCTACCTCCACTTCCACATCCACGACTGCCACCATCACTACCTCCACCAGCATCTCCACCTCCACTGCCACCACTACAGTTTTCTTCCATTGTTGACTTTATGTTTTCTAAGGGTTGTAATTGTTGTTAAAGAAAACGGATAATATTGTCAAAAAAAAAATAATTTAAAAGTTAAAGTATATTTAAAAAACGTACTAACCAAACGTTTTTTTTCTCCTAAATTCCTTCTAACAAAATTCTATTTACGAAGTCCTTATCAATCAAGTCCTTTTGATATTAGGAAGCTCCCCGAAACGGGACCTTAATGGGTGAGAAAATTCCAGAATAAGAGGAATGTGAGAAGCTCAATACATCTAACCATGGTTCTAAGAAGAAGTAGAGTATTCTCCGAACAATCACAACATGTATAATTTATGAAACAAGGAATTCAATGGTTCTAAGAAATATCTACATAGGATATATACTTTATGAAGCAAGGAATTCCACAGTTACAAGACATTTCTACACAGGATATATATTTTATAAAGCAAGCTGCAACTCCAAGAAATTGCAGGATACTTTTCTAAAGCAGGGTGCAACAAATACATATGAGAACAACTCATCCCCAGGTGTGCCTTGCGAGTGGATCCCAATGTTATCAAGACATAAAACAGGCCTAAAGAATATGTGTGATGCAACAACTCGATCTCAATGTTTACAAAACATAACAATAAAACTACTGTTTATGAAATTTAGATTTCAGACATATTTTTTATTCACAGTAATATTAAAAGATAGAAGAGATCAAAATAAGATATCTCAAACTTTTTTCTGCAAAAATTTCTAACAATTTCTTTTTTAAAGACAAGCAATTTGTATGCCACCACTATCATTTCATTGTTTTTTAGGGGTCACTTTTTCTACGTAAGCTTATATGTTTTTTTTTTTAAAGTAACAACCTATTATCCAAACTTAGTGTAGGAATTTGGAATTATAGAATTGGCATATTGGAAATGAAATTGGAACAAATATGCTTCTCCTTTGATTCCTTTTTCAAGACACCAATTTCATCCATTACATAACTTTAAAATTTTACAATGCTGATATGGCATCTGATAGAGTATTTGACTCCAATTTTAAAACGTACAACGTGGAGTTGAGTTTGCGGTGACACGTGGATAAGAGATCTACTTTCACTAGGGCTCCTCTACCTCCAGGAGCCAGTCTCCTACTAGGACACAGTCCTACTTGACCGCTATAAATACAGGAACGGTTCATATACCAGGTACGCGATTTATATCCTCTGAGCTCCTTTACAGCTTTAAAAATCCCTTTCGATTTCTGACTTGATCGTCGGAGCGTAGTCGGCCGGCACCACGCCGGTGCCCCTTCGATTACTCTTTTCTTGTCTATTTTACAGGTTGTCGTTTGACCAGTTCATGGTGAATTTTTGCTTCATCAGTTGGCGCTGTCTGTGGGAAATTCACGAACCCACGAACTATACTCTCATCTAAAAAGAAGCATGATGCACCTGTGATCTGGGCTAGAGACCGCCACCATACAAGATCCTCCTGCCAGGGAGAACCCCCTCGCAGGGCAACACCCTCCTGCCGCATCCGCATCCCCGGATCGCTCCAGTCACAACATTCCGGTAATGGGAGAAGGGGGCATGCAGCCTCCTGGCCAAGGAGACTTTCCTGGGGCACGCCCCAGAGTCCCAAACGACCAGGAGCGAGTTACAGCGTTGGAATATCAGGTCCAACACTTGAACCAAAGTCTGGCTCAGTTACTCCACTGCAGCGCCTTCCTACTGTGGAGCCAGTGCCATCGCAGAGCCATCTCATGCCAGTTGATCTAGATGGGAATGGTGCAGTTGATCTAGCAGAAGACGTGGCCCAAAGCCACGTGAGGAGCGGCCGAGAAAAAACAAATCCGACTCATCTAATACCGCTGGAGAGACCCCGTACCCAGGGGGATTCGAGGTTTAGAACTCGTTCCTACGGAGACTCAGGGCACCTAGGAGAGGCTGCCTATTATGACTTGGAAATGCAGGACCTCAGAGCCAAGGTAGAAAACATGGCTCATGCCATAAAAGGGAAAGGCCATGCTACAGTAGAAGATCTAGTTCTTGTAGTAACCCTTGTGGACGGGTGTGAGTGGGCGGGTGCGAAGACAGACACTGGGCTGAGCTACCACACTGACAGAGTACAGGGTGCTAAATCCCACATCGCCTGGGTGTGGAAAAGGGGATGTGCTTATATGTAGTGTGTTCTCTTCAAATGGTATGAGGCCTTTTGGGGTAAACCCAAGAGCAAAACCGTGCGGGCTCAGGCCCAAAGCGGACAATATCATACCATGTGTTGGAGCGGGGTATTACAATTGGTATCAGAGCCTGAACCCAGCCGGAAGTAGTGTGCCGACGAGGACGTCGGGCCTCGTAGGGGGGTGGATTGTAGTAACCCTTGTGGACGGGTGTGAGTGGGCGGGTGCGAAAACAGACACTGGGCTGAGCTACCACACTGACAGGGTACAGGGTGCTCAATCCCACATCGCCTGGGTGTGGAAAAGGGGATGTGCTTATATGTAGTATGTTCTCTTCAAATGGTATGAGGCCTTTTGGGATAAAACCCAAGAGCAAAACCGTGCGGGCTCAGGCCCAAAGCGGACAATATCATACCATGTGTTGGAGCGGGATATTACAGTTGGTATCAGAGCCTGAACCCAGCCGGAAGAAGTGTGCCGACGAGGACGTCGGGCCTCGTAAGGGGGTGGATTGTAGTAACCCTTGTGGACGGGTGTGAGTGGGCGGGTGCGAAGACAGACACTGGGCTGAGCTACCACACTGACAGAGTACAGGGTGCTAAATCCCACATCGCCTGGGTGTGGAAAAGGGGATGTGCTTATATGTAGTGTGTTCTCTTCAAATGGTATGAGGCCTTTTGGGATAAAACCCAATAGCAAAACCGTGCGGACTCAGGCCCAAAGCGGACAATATCATACCATGTGTTGGAGCGGGGTATTACAGTTGGTATCAGAGCCTGAACCCAGCCGGAAGTAAGTGTGCCGACGAGGGCGTCGGGCCTCGTAGGGGGGTGGATTGTAGTAACCCTTGTGGACGGGTGTGAGTGGGCGGGTGCGAAGACAGACACTGGGCTGAGCTACCACACTGACAGAGTACAGGGTGCTAAATCCCACATCGCCTGGGTGTGGAAAAGGCGATGTGCTTATATGTAGTGTGTTCTCTTCAAATGGTATGAGGCCTTTTGGGGTAAAACCCAAGAGCAAAACCGTGCGGGCTCAGGCCCAAAGCGGACAATATCATACCATGTGTTGGAGCGGGGTATTACAGTTGGTATCAGAGCCTGAACCCAGCCGGAAGTAGTGTGCCGACGAGGACGTCGGGCCTCGTAGGGGGGTGGATTGTAGTAACCCTTGTGGACGGGTGTGAGTGGGCGGGTGCGAAAACAGACACTGGGCTGAGCTACCACACTGACAGGGTACAGGGTGCTCAATCCCACATCGCCTGGGTGTGGAAAAGGGGATGTGCTTATATGTAGTATGTTCTCTTCAAATGGTATGAGGCCTTTTGGGATAAAACCCAAGAGCAAAACCGTGCGGGCTCAGGCCCAAAGCGGACAATATCATACCATGTGTTGGAGCGGGATATTACAGTTGGTATCAGAGCCTGAACCCAGCCGGAAGAAGTGTGCCGACGAGGACGTCGGGCCTCGTAGGGGGGTGGATTGTAGTAACCCTTGTGGACGGGTGTGAGTGGGCGGGTGCGAAGACAGACACTGGGCTGAGCTACCACACTGACAAGGTACAGGGTGCTCAATCCCACATCGCCTGGGTGTGGAAAAGGGGATGTGCTTATATGTAGTATGTTCTCTTCAAATGGTATGAGGCCTTTTGGGGTAAAACCCAAGAGCAAAACCGTGCGGGCTCAGGCCCAAAGCGGACAATATCATACCATGTGTTGGAGCGGGGTATTACAGTTGGTATCAGAGCCTGAACCCAGCCGGAAGAAGTGTGCCGACGAGGACGTCGGGCCTCGTAGGGGGGTGGATTGTAGTAACCCTTGTGGACGGGTGTGAGTGGGCGGGTGCGAAGACAGACACTGGGCTGAGCTACCACACTGACAGAGTACAGGGTGCTAAATCCCACATCGCCTGGGTGTGGAAAAGGGGATGTGCTTATATGTAGTGTGTTCTCTTCAAATGGTATGAGGCCTTTTGGGGTAAACCCAAGAGCAAAACCGTGCGGGCTCAGGCCCAAAGCGGACAATATCATATCATGTGTTGGAGCGGGGTATTACAGTTCAGCAAACCAATCTCCCTTTCTCTAATGAGGTAATGATCTGTCCTTTACCCAGCAAGTTCAAGATGCCTACTCTTGAAAGCTTTGACGGGACCAGGGATCCGCTAGATCATCTAGAGACTTACAAGGCTTTGATGCACCTCCAAGGAGTACCGGGTGAAATATTGTGCAGAGCATTCCCAACTACGTTGAAGGGTTCAGCCCGGTCATGGTTTAACAGTCTGAAGCTGGCATTAATACGTACCTTCAAAGAGCTAAGCCAATTGTTTGTAGGAAACTTTATTGCTGCCCGAAGACATAGAAAGCCCGCCACCTACCTTTTGAATGTAAGACAGACTAAGGGGGAGTCATTATGAGACTTCATCAATAGGTTTAATAGGGAAATGTTGTAAATCGATGCTCTAGATGACAAAGTGGCAGTTACTGCGTTTATGGGAGGCCTGCTACCTTCAAAGTTCCTTTATTCAATATCCAAACATCCCCTAGAGAGTATGTTAGAGTTTCTCATAAAGGCCCAAAAATACATGAACGTAGAAGATGCCCTTGACGCAAGAAGAGAAAAAGGAGATGGGGATAAAAAGACAGATAGGAAAAGGGGAGGACAGTCAAGTAAGGATGAGAGAGATTCCAAATATGGCCAAAGTTTACGAGATCAGAACGATAGAGCTTCGCGGTGTGACAGGGGTTCAATACTTTTACTCCTCTAAATACGTCGATAAGCCAAATCCTCCTTCACATCCAAGATGACCCATTTGTGGTGTGGCCCCTGAAGTTGAGATCCGACCCCTTCAAAAGGTCCCGGGACAAGTATTGCAGGTTCCATCACGACCACGGGCACGACACGGATAAATGCATAGACTTGAAAAAGCAAATTGAAAGTCTAATCCAAAGATGCCAACTGCGTAGATTTGTGGCCGGTGACGATAAAAGGGTGCAAGGTCACCCACAGGGCGGTAGAGAAGACAACACTCCACATAATCTCTTGTTGGGGGAGATCAGAGTTATCTCCGGAGGACTCGGGGGCAGAGGAGAATCCAACGTGGCTCGCAAAGCACATGCAAGGAAAGTCAAAAGAATTTCTGAAGTAAGCGAGATGAGCCAATTACCCTCCAAGCACCGTAGACTGAATGATCAGATAATAACTTTCTCTGAGGATGACGCAAGGGGAATTCAACAACCTCATGATGACACCCTCGTGGTTACACTAATGATCGCCAATTTCACAATAAGGCGAGTACTGATCGACAATGGTAGTTCCGCTGACATCCTATTCTTAGGAACCTTTGACCAGATGAGGATTGGGATAGAAAGGCTCAAGCTCACTAAATCTCCACTGGTCGGGTTCTCTGGAGAAAAGCTTCTCCCACTTGGTACAGTAGAACTTTCGGTCATCGCCGGAACACATCCCAAGCAAGTCACTAAAATGGTGACCTTCTTCGTTGTAGATTATCCAACTACATGCAATGTTATCATAGGATGATCCACTTTGAACGCTATGAAAGCAGTAACCTCCACCTACCATCTCCTCGTTCGTTTCCCCACCGATCATGGAATCGGGGAACTAAGAGGAGATCAGGCTACGACCCGAGAATGTTATGCCACTTCCTTGAAAGAGAATAAAGTACCAAAAACTCTTAGTATTGAAGGCCTTGTGATAGAAGAAAAGGAGGAAGTTCGCCACGCGGAGTCGATGGAAGAGTTGATTGAAGTTGACCTGTATGAACTAGAGGCAGAAAGGAAGGTGAGCGTGGGATCGTCACTCTCACCTACTGCTCGCGAAGAGCTAGTTCACTTCCTTAGAGTTAACCAGGATGTGTTTGCTTGGTCCCATGAGGACATGCCCAGAATTGACCCGGCCGTCGCCATGTATTGGCTGAATGTCAACCCAGTCGCCAAGCCTGTTAGACTGAAAGGCGAATGTTTGCCCCCGAGAGAAATTTGGCAATCTCTGACAAAGTGGATAAGCTATTAAAGGCCAACTTCATACAGGAAACTCACTACCCAGACTGGTTGGTGAATGTGGTGCTGGTAAAAAAATCTAATGGTAAGTGGCGC
This sequence comes from Cornus controversa, assembly GCA_026545225.1. NCBI lineage: Eukaryota > Viridiplantae > Streptophyta > Magnoliopsida > Cornales > Cornaceae > Cornus > Cornus controversa. The sequence goes on along the minus strand of CM048854.1, from coordinate 13,940,894 downwards.
TTGTGCGTAGACTTTATCGATCTGAATAAAGCATGCCCAAAGGACAGTTTCTCCCTTCCAAGGATTGACATGCTAGTAGAAGGAACTGCTGGGTACGAGCGACTCAGCTTCATAGATGCCTACTCAGGGTATAATCAAATTCCAATGTTGCCTTCAGACTAAGAAAAGACGTCATTCATAACTGAAAGAGGATTGTACTGCTACACAGTAATGCCATTTGGCTTAAAAAATGCTGGCGCAACCTACCAAAGATTGGTGAACAGAATGTTTAAAGAACAAATTGGCAAAAACATGGAAGTGTACGTTGATGACATGCTCATCAAAAGTCGGATGGCAGAGAGCCATTTGGGTGATTTATAGGAGGCCTTTGACATCCTCCGAAGATACAGAATGAAGCTTAACCCCGATAAGTGCACTTTCAGAGTTTCATCCAGAAAGTTCTTGGGCTATTTAGTGAGTAAATGGGGAATAAAAGCCAACTCGCAGAAAGTACGGGCCATCCTAGATACAAAATTGCCCAGAATGATTAAAGATGTACAGAGGCTGATAGGGAAGGTGGCAGCGTTAAGCAGACTAATCTCCCGTGCCACGGATAAGTGTCTACCATTTTTCCAAGTTCTCAAGAGAGCTTTCGAGTGGACACCAGAGTGTGAACAAGCCTTGACTAATCTAAAGCACTATCTTAGTTCACGACCACTACTATCTTGCGCGCAGTCGGGAGAAGAATTATGCTTATACCTTGCTATATCATCCGCAGCTGTAAGCTCCGCGTTAGTACGGGAAGATGAAGGGGTACAAAAGCTGGTTTATTATGTTAACAAAGTACTTTGAGGAGCGGAGGAGAGATATCCCTCAATTGAAAAGTTGGCATTCGCCTTGGTCATATCGGCCAGAAAACTCAGGTCGTACTTCCAATCACACACGATAGTGGTACTTACAGATCGACCCCTCTGACAGGTTCTCTTCAAGCCCGAAACCTCTGGACAACTGGTAAAATGGTCCATGGAGCTAGGAGAATTCGACATCTGTTATAAGCCAAGAACAGTGATAAAGAGCCAAGTACTGGCAGATTTTATAGCTGAGTTCACCTATCCCCAGAGGAGGGGCAAGGTCAACACGAACAAGAGGAAAGACCCGCCCAGCAGAATGAGGAGGACCTAATGGATCAAGGTTGTGTGTGGGAATTGTTTATAGACGGATCCTCGAATGCGCAGGCCAGTGGCGCAGGAGTACTGATCATATCCCCAGACGAAGAAATATTCCAATATGCCTTGCAGTTTAGATTCAAAGCAACGAACAACGAGGCTGAATACGAAGCTCTGATTGTAAGACTGAAGATTACCAAGGTCCTTAAGGTATAGCAGTTAAAAGCATATACCGACTCCCAGCTAATTGTACGTCAAATCCATGCAGAATATGAAGCGAAGGAAGAAAAGATGAAATCCTACTTACAAAAAGTGCAAGAACTATTTGCTCAGTTTTAGAAGTTTTCTATCACTCGAGTTCCTTGCCACAAGAACTCTAATGTCGATGCTCTAGCTTGTTTAGCAACAACCCGAGAAGCTGGAAGTAGGGCAGTTCTGGTTGAGCGCCTGGACCACCTTAGTATAACAGAAAAAGTAATGTGTAAAGTAAACCAAGTCGCCAAAGGCATGGAATGGGCTGAGCAAATTATCAGGTATATTCGGATGGTGAGTTACCACTGGACAAGACTGAGGCACGCAAAGTAAGGGTCAGAGCTTCCAGATTTACCTTAATCGATGGAATCCTCTATAAAAGAGGAGTCTCCTTGCCATACCTACGGTGCGTATCGACGGAGGAGGCTCAGCACGTCATGAAAGAAATCCATGGACGGGAGTGCGGTTTTCACGCATGGGGCAGATCCTTGGCCCATAAAGTCATCAGGCAGGGATACTATTAGCCCACTATGCAGCAAGATGCATTAAATTTTGTTAGAAAGTGTGAAAAGTGTCAACGCTTCGCCAATATCCCAAGGCAGCCTCCGGAAGAGTTAACCCCAATAGTTGATCCATGGCCATTCGCTCAATGGGGGATGGACTTGATCGGCCCCTTACCTATGGGGAGGGGGAGACAAAGTTCGTAATTGTAGCAATTGACTACTTCACCAAATGGGTGGAAACAGAGCCCTTAGCCATGATTGGGGAAAGAAATGTCATCAATTTCGTATGGAAATCAATTATATGCAGATTCGGCGTCCCAAGGGTCATTATCACAGATAATGGGAAGCAGTTTGAAAGCCAGCATTTCCAGAACTTTTGTGCCGAGCACGGCATAAGAAATCACTACTCCTCACCAGGCCACCCACAAGCCAACAGGCAGGCTGAAGTGGCCAATAGGACGATACTCAAGATGATTAAGAAGCCTGGAGCAATCGAAAAGTGTGTGGCCAAAATTACTACCAAGTGTTCTATGGGCTTACAGAACCACTGTCAGAGTCCCCACTGGAGAAACACCGTATTTCTTGGCATTCGGGAGTGAAGCGGTCCTCCCAGTGGAAATAGGGCAGGTAGCAAGCCATCGAACTAAACATCATGACCCCAATCACGATGAAGGTGAATTAAGAGCTAGTTCTGATCTCATTGAAGAGAAAAAAGAGTAAGCACAAGTTCGGATGGCGGCATATCAACAGGCTATGTCATGATACTACAATGCTAGGGTCAAACAAAGGAGTTTTCAACCTGGTGACCTTGTTCTACATGAAGTCACTCAAGCCACCAGACCCCCGGGAACAGGGAAACTAGCTTCCAACTAGGAGGGCCCTTACAGGGTAATTAGGACTCAGCGACAAGGCACCTATTGGTTGGAAACCCTGGAAGGAAAATAGTTGGTCCATCCTTGGAATGCTGAACATCTGAGGAGATATTATCAGTAAATTTACTTTTTCTCATTTTCTTTTCTATCTTTAGGTCGCATTGATTTTTGGTGGTTTCATTCAGCGTTTGGCTTTCTTGGTCAAGCGTTGGAGCAAAGCTCCAAGTTTTTTTTTATTTTATTCTTCTTCTCGAAATAGACTCTGTCATTTCCCTACATATTAATAAAGGTTTTTCTTTTCATTCCAAAGTGTCATTGATATACTCAAAATTACCTATAAAGCGCCCTACGGGGGTACACCTCTAAGGAGGGCCTTTGATGAAAAAGGTGGGATGAGTTAATCCCGAAAACATTGTTTAAAGCACCCTATGGGGTACACCTCCAAGGAGGGCCTTTGATGAAAATGGCGGGATAAGTTAATCTCGAGAACATTGTACAAAACGCCCACGGGAGTACACCACCAAGGGGGGCCCTTGATAAAAAGGAGGTGAGTGAATTAATCTCAGAGCATGGCAAGGGAGCTATTTAACAATAAGAGACTCAATGTAAAGATTCTATGGAAGCCTTTGCACTGATAATAGCTATTTATTTATGAAAGACGTTACAAGATAATAAGCAAAAACAACAGTAAAGAGCAGCTGCTATAATAGAAAGCGATAAAAAAAAAGAAAGAGAGATGACGATAAGAAGTGCATCAGTCGGAACCCTCATTCTCATCCCCTTTCAGTTGCAAACGGGAAAAATCCATATCAGGCCACTCGCCCTAGGCCATGGTCCGAAAATACTCAAAACCTTCTATATAGGACTCGTTTCATATCTTCTCAAACGCTGATGAATCCTTAAAATTCTCAACTGCAGCGGCTTGATGACCTGGTAAATCCTCGATCCAGCGCGCCAACTCATCCTGGTCATTACGAGCTCGGGCATTGAGAATATCGATCTCTCCTGCTTGAGAGGCATGAGAAGTGCGCTGAGACTCAATCTCTGAATCGAGCATGAAGCGCTGGGTATCGAAAAAGGCCTGTTGCTGTCCAAGTTGGTCCACTGCACACATATAGTTGTTGGAAACAGACTGGGCGAACGTCACACTCTGCAAAAAATCATTAAAGTGATATAATGTGAGGCATGTTAACAAAGAGACTGCTAGGAGAAAGCAAGGAAGTAGGAATTTAAACCTTGGCCATGAGGGCTAGATGGTTTTCGGTAGAAGAGAGTGCCCAATATGAATTCGCCTCGTCTAGGTCAATCTGCATGACATACTTTCCAGTGCAATGAACTACGAAGTTCAGGTCATTTAGCATTGACCCAGGGCCGCTATTGGCACATGAAAAAGAAGCTTGGGAGCCCCCGCTCCCAAAAAGAGCGGTTGTAGGCACACCAAAGGGTTCCGGGTTTCCACCACTAAACAGTTGAGTTTGTGGCACTCTAAAGGTGCCGGGGTTAGGAATAACTCCCGAGCCAACCGCCGAAGGAGGGTTCCCAACTGAGGGAGGAGAAGATAAGTCCCCCATACGAGTAATGGCGACCCTCTGTCTCTTTTGCCCAGAAGGGGAGGAGGAAGAGGCGACGCCTTTGCCCTTCTCCTGAAGAGTTATCTTTGGTATCTGCCCCGGCCCTCCTGCATGTTTAAGAGCATAGGCAAGCAAGCAATGAGCATAATCCCTTAAAGACAAAAGAAAAGGATGCAAAAGGAAACATACCCCTGATCAGGACTTTGACCTGGAGAGGATAGCCTAGTAACTCTAGGCTTGCGTCTAAAGTCAATGTGATAGCATCCCTTACTCTAGCATGGCTTGCTTCTTCCAGTTTTTCTTCCTCTGCCCTACTTGGAAATGGCGCAGATTTCCAAGCTAAGAAGAAAGAAATAGGTGAAGGCAAAAGAAATAATAACAACATAAAGATATAGAGAAAGGTAGCCAACTTACGGGCAACATCCCCAGATATCCAAGTGCGAGGAATGATATGGGGAGTGGGCTCCCAGCACCCAGAAAAAAAAAAATCGGTCCCTCCATGACTTTATACTTTTATTATAGTCAACTGTGACCAGAGGTCTTTTTGATTGGCCTCCGCCTGGGCCGCCCGAGCGACTGTGAACATGGCGCCAATCGCTATTTTTAAAAAGTCCATAGTGGGAAAAAAACCCATTTGCTGACAGTGGAATGTCAAAGAAGAAGGACTTTCATAGAACGATACAGGCCATTATAATACGCCAAGAAAGTGGTGTAAGCTGGGAAAGGCATATATTTGCCGTGCTGAGAATCTCCTGGAGAAGTACCAGAATCGGGAATCGAAGACCACAGGTAAATGCGCCCTCATAAAAACATGTCATTCCAAGGTGGATATAGAAAACCTGATCAATTGGAGAGGGGGCTCAAACCCAGACTCCGCTAGGAAACGAATAGTGGAGGGCCATTTCCTCCACGTCCTGTTGGGTCATAGTCGAAGCAATGTTGCGACTTCCAAAAAATTCATCCATGTAAAGAAAAAGAGGAAGAACGCTTGCAGAGAAGTGAGGAAATTAGACGCAGAGAGTTCAAAGATAAAATAAGAGCTTACTGTTGGATAGAATGGATGAAGAATGGATGAAAAGTAGAAACACAGGAAGTCTTTTTATAGCCTTCTTCCAACGGCTCAATTCTAACGTTTAAATTCTAATGACTCAATTCTAATGTTTAATTTCATTGGCTCAAATCCAACGTTTAAAGGATCAAGAAGCGCCAAAGGCAGTCCAAGGAAGATCCCCAACGGTCCCAAGAGAGGCCCAAGGAGCAACTGAAGGTGGATCTCCGCAAAGGCGGCGTGTGTAAGGGCAGACCTGAGCGAGGGCAGCCACCCCACGAGGACGGCCACGTGAAGGCAGCCCCCATGAGGACGGCACCCTTGCGAAGGTGGCCACCCGAGGGAGGCTACCCCACGAGGGAGGCCACCCGAGGGCAGCTCCCCCGCGAGGGCGGCCAACCCGAGGGCAACTACCCCGCGAAGGCGGCCCTCTACAAGTGGGTTCCGCCAAAAAAAAATACATGTGTTTTTTTTTGTGGGCTAGTGTTCTCGAGGCTTGACAAGCAACCCTCAAGAACAGGGGGCATCTGATAGAGTATTTGACTCCAATTTTAAAATGTACAACGTGGAGTTGAGTTTGCGGTGACACGTGGATAAGAGATCTACTTTAACTAGGGCTCCTGTACCACCAGGAGCCAGTCTCCTACTAGGACACAGTCCTACTTGACCGCTATAAATACAGGAATGGTTCATATACCAGGTACGCGATTAATACCCTCTGAGCTCCTTTACAGCTTTAAAAAGTCCTTTCAATTTTTGACTTGATCGTCAGAGCGTAGTCGGCTGGCACCACGCTGATGCCCCTTCGATTACTCTTTTCTTGTCTCTTTTACAAGGTGTCGTTTGACCAGTTTGCGGTGAATTTTTTCTTCATCAGCATCCATATAAGTGCCTAAAGATTCTTGAGAAAATCTATGCCATGCCAGGTCTTAAAGCCAATTCTAGGAAGAGTAATTTATTCATAGTGAGAGTACCTTTCTGCAGAAGACAAAGTTCAATTTGCTAATTTCTAGGATTCAAAGTGGGACAATTACTTGTTAGATATTTGGGGACTCCTGATTCTTGAACAAATATGGCTCTTTCTTCTACAATTGATTAACTCAAATTTGTGAATCATGCAAGCATTTTCTATGGTCAGAAACTAAGCTAATGGTAGATGGACACAAAGTAGCTTGGAGTTCAGTGACAACCTAAGAAGAGGAGGTCTTTGCATCAAAGACCTGGTAGAATGGAATAAAACTCAGATGTAAAATTTGACCTTTGATAAGGCATGACATAGGGGATGAAAAAAGACCTTTTTTTGTGGTATGATAACAACTGGGATCCTCAAGGCGCTCTTGATTGCCATATTGAAGATATATATATATATATACACACACACACAACACACACATGTATGTAGTTATATGAATCCAATCTAGACAGGAATTATAAAGATGATGATGTCCAGAATCAGTGGAATTGTCCATCACTTTCATATGAAAATTTCTGATCTGGTAGACTTCCAGTTACGCCTGCAACCAAATTAAGGACATTGTGGTTTGGAATCATGCTATTGGAAAATTTACCACATTATTTTTGGGAAAAAATCAGAAGCAGAGGAAATATTGTAAATTGGCACCAGCTGATATGGTTTGTATTAAGTTATTTACTAGACATGGGTTCACACTGGCTACAAACTCAAGAAAAACTGAAAACTGAATATTTTGGACAACATCATTCTTTTTTTCTCATGAGATTTCTCTCCATAGTTAGAAGAAATGAACAATGGACAGAGCTAGGCTAAAGTTCCATTATGCACCTTCTGAAAAACAAAAGCTAATTAACTCCGGATTGGTTGGGCTTTGGAAATGAATGCTCTGGCGTCATGCTATCATGTTTATTTGGCTAATATAGAATTTTCAAGACAAGTTCTTACTACTTAGCCATGCCTTTGGAAACACCAACAATAACAGTAAGAATATAGCAGTGCTTAATAACAAACGAAAGGCTTGATGAAAACAAAGGCCTTGTTCTCATACTTGACAATGACTTCTTAATGCTGACATTCATCAAACGTTTGCAAATAACTCCTTTAAGTACATTGCCCCCTTATAGTCTGAAGCTTGATCATTCTATTTACATCTCAAATTTAACTATTTTTATCACTCCTCAAAATAGAACATCTTAATCAGCTCCCAAACATCTCTCCTCTCCCAAAACATTAAGTAGGCCTAAATAATAAATGTGACACAAAACTCACCCAGGTAGAGGCGGGGCCCCCCAAAATAATTATTTTGTAGATAAACACAATTTGTATAGTATCAATTATATGAATTCAAGAGAGGAAAAAGGAGAAAATTATACACATGTCCCCTCATGTTTAATAAAAATGCATAAATCTTTTTTTCTCAAACATAAAAAATATCTAAAATTATATATTAATTTGCATCAGCGAGTCTTGAATAAGATGGAAAGAATGCCCAAAATACATATATAAATCAACTTAATTAAGATTTGAATACCCAAAATACATATATAAATCAACTTACGAGCTCAAGAGTGAGAAGGAGTTATTTTCAAACTCATCATCATCAAATTTAACGTATTCTTCTCATCATCAAACTCCATGTCTCCCTCTTGTTTCTCATTAGAGCCCTTAATTGGTTATTGGTGAAGCACCTTTTTGTAGAAGAGAGGAGCACACTATTATTACAAACATCAGGGCTTTCCTAGTTGCATGTGCAATAATCAAACTAAGAATTGTTTTGGACAGCTAGCCACATTTGCAGCTTCTTTGTATGTGTTCGCAGCCACGGTTGGTAATATCACCAGATTGTTTTCACGAGTTTTAGCATCTGTGTGTCAAAGTCGCTGATTTCAACAAGCTCCTTTTCTGATTTTCAAATCAGTTTTCGCTCCAACGAGCCACTTTCGGTCTTCCCGTCGCTCCAATAAACTGCTTTTGTCTACTGAGCAGCTCTTTTGCAGCTTCTTTATATGTGTTCGCAGTTACGATAAGTAACATCACCATATTGCTTTTACGAGCCGCATTTAAGATTTTGTCTCCAAATTCAAGTTGGCTTCATATAACTCACATTGAGTTTGTGGGACTGTTAGATTATATGTTTCCTATTATATCTGCTATTAGATTATATATATTTTCCTAAACCATGTAAGTTTCTTGCACCTTCTTTTAAACTATTTAGGACTAAAATTTCTTGTCTTCTAAGTTTACTTAACCTCCAATATTCTGTGCATATAAATAGATCTTTATGTATTGTTCATATATCAATTCAATCAATACAATTCTCTTTTTTTATTTCTAACACTGATGGGGGCATAAATTCTAGTATGTAACAATTAAATTCATAGCTCAAATATCAATAATATAGCTTGACAGTTACATAAGCAAAACACTAAGCTTCATTCACAACCTATATAGAAACTATGATGGACCAAGAGAATAAATCATGGCCGAGGAAATAATAAAATGAGCAAGTCACAATAGCCAGCCAGTATGCATGTCATTGCCATTCCTCAACCTCTTATTTCATTTGCTATGTATCAATTCTGGACCTTATAGCTATTACTCTTTCTAGTCAATACAACCCCCTTTCAAACATAAAGTCAAAGAGCTTGGTGAATGTGTATGTGAGGAGCAAAACTTGTGATCCGCGCAGTGCAAAAGTGGCTGCAAAAGTTTAATTAAAATCTAAAGGGGGCAAATAGGTTTACTTGCTCATTTGCTTAATTTTTCAGATTAATTTAATTTTAAATTCAATTAAAAATTAACCAAGTGCATAAAATAAGTAAATAAAATAAAGTGCAAGTAAAGTAACGATGGCACTAGATATATGTGAAAAAATCCAAGTAAAAAAAACACGGGTGAAGTTGTTGCCCCAGAGAACCAAATTCACTATCGTCAAAGCAAAGTACAACAGACTCTGTCCTAGACTCACATTCACTCTACTCTATTAAGAACTTGATGTGGAACGCTTCAGACTTACTCTTGCAACTCCTTGTCTAATTGCTGCAGACTTTTGGCTAACGTCACAATCCTTGCAGAAGGGTAACTAGAAAAACACGAACACTCCACGAATATCCTGTCCCCTTCGTAGTACGACTCCCTTCTAATTCCTCACAAATAATATGTTGAGAAGAAACCAAAAGCTCTGATGTTTGACCGAATAAGATAACTCTATAGTAGTCTCTATACTCTCGATCAGATTGAGAATATTACCCTAAGATCACGTAGTGAATATGTGTGTGCTCTCAAAAGAAAAAAAAATAGAAAATCAAAGAGAATTTTTTTGCCCTAAAAATACTCTCAAAAAGCTTTATCTCTCTAAAAATAATAATCTATTTAAGCACACTTGTAGAGGAAACATAGAGTAGTATTTATAGATGAGAGAGTCTTAATATTACTTAAAAAATAAGTTAAAAACCTTTAGGAATGTTTTAGAGAAGTTTTGGTTTGACTAGGAAACAAATTCGGACTAAAACAGAAATTTTCGCACATGTAAGCCAAGTCAGACCGGTCCTACTTTTTGGGGACCGGTGGGACTCTTCAAACTTGTAGAAAATTAAAATTCTTTAGAAAAGTCAAACCGGACCTAAAAATTAGGGACCAGTGTGAGTTTTCAGACATGCTAAAAATCAAAAGTCCCGAAAGAAGTTGGACCGGTCCTAAAAATTGGAGACCGGTGAGACTTTGAAAAAATCCTAATTTCAGTTTTAAAGTATATTTTCTAAGTCATACGCCCACCAAACTTCAAAACATAGTGTCTTCACTTACATACCTATATTAAGTGATGTTCTCATTGAATTCATGGTATCGAGACACTTGTTGTTTAGCTTCCATGATCGAGACACAAAATTGAACAAAAATTACAACTCGATCAACAAGTTTTGACGCTAAAATTTTTTAATTACAAATATATACGTCACAAAACTGTTGTGAAATTTCAAATGCTTTATAATTATGTGAAAGTACCGGATCTAAAGAGGCTAAGATTCAACAAAATTGCCATGTTACGAATGACCCATGCTCATTTAGGAGATGCTTCGGAGGGCTTATAAAATTGGCATTTGTTTGTGTAAATAACAATTCCCATATTCTTGCTAAAAGTAAGAAGTATGATACCATTTGCTACAACATCTAATGACTGATGGCCTCTTAGCACATGTCAAGTGCTCCTCAAGCTATAATTAAAAAATTAAAATTGAGATATGCCAAACTATCTCCAACTTGCTAGATATATTTTTCCTATCCAAACTATTATTTTAAAATATATTTATACCTGTCAATTCATCATCAGAGTCGGATTCTTTAATAAATGTTTTTCGATGACAAGCAATTTTTTTCAGTGATGAATTCCCTAACACGATAGGTAAGGGATGATGATATTCCAAAGTCTATTTTTTAGACTTGAATGGATACTATGAGTTTCTAGTGATACCATTTGGTTTGACAAATGCACCGGAAACGTTCATGGACTTAAGGAACCAACTCTAGTGAGTAGGGTGATTGAGGAGCAACGACCTGATAGTGAGATGGAAACTATTTGCACTCAGATTTTGGGTGGCAAAATAGTATCAGGTTGGACAGTTTATTCTAATAACAGTTTAAGGATCAAAGGACAAATAATTGTACCATTAGTTTGTAGGAATGAAATCCTTAGAAAGTTTCATTACTCTATACTTGCATTACACCCCGTTAGGACGAAAGTGTATCATCAATTGCACTAACAGTATTGGTGGTGCCTAAACATAGTTTGATGTGTACCAATAGCTAGGATGGCCTTGGAAAGAAAGGAGATATTGTACCGTTCCATCCAAAGTTGTTACGTATTGAAGAGTAAATGTTGATTATTGGAAATCGATCGATTTGTTATAACCAATATTGGTAGCGATGTAGAATTGGAAGCAAGTCATTCTAAGTGTGTGATGGTACATCTAAAGTTGGGGAAGAGGTATGACGTCTTTGGGTCATTATTTATGGGCTAGCAAAGATTGCTCAATTTCTTAGGGTTTATATAATTGATGATGCGGATGGTATCAGTCGGTTCTATATGGAGCATATCGCTTGGTGACAAGCGTTAAATGTTACACATTTATGCCTTCTTAATTGCATATGTTAATTCCGTATTTATGTTTACCTTGGTATTTTTATGCTATTTTTGTGTTTTTGTTGAATATTAAGTTTGTCCCAAAAAAAGGGCGATGTTTCCCATCAAGTGCTGAGGAAGTGAAGAAATCAAGAAAAATTCATGAAGGCATTTCGCACAATCGAGATGATGATTTTGCACAATCGAGATCTCGATTGTGCAAAATCTCAATTTTGCATAATCGAGATTCTGCAGACTGCAAGTTGTCCACTTGTCCACTTGCCCACTTGTCCACTTGCTTCCAAGAATGACCTTTGCATGTCCTTTTTGAGAATTTTCTGACTTCAAAGAGACATGTGAGGGGAGCATATATATATTAGGTGAATTATATAGATATATAGGCAAGGTGGGACCCAAGGACACTAGTGGATGGACATGTATGCATGTTTTTGGGAAAGAGAAGACACACAGTTTTGGGAGGAGAGAAGGAGAGCTGAACCAGACCTTTGAGCTTCATATCTCTAGCCATGGAGGATTGCAAGTCTCCTATGATCAACTAACTTTCCATCTAGGGTGTGGTTGAAACCCCTAGCCATGTAACTTGTGCATTTTGTAGCTATTTTGGGATTTATATGTATATGTTGATTACTTAGCCTAGTGTTTTGTATAATACTTGTGAACCTCTTCAATATATTCACTTGATTTTATTTCTTCATCTTGTCTTAGAGTAGAAATACTTCATTTTGAATGCTCAACATTTATAACTTTCACAAAAGTGTAAATGATGGCTTTGTAATGGTGTTTAATGGAATGTGATGTTTCTTGCTTATATAGCCTATGCCAAGATAGGGTAGTTCGGACACACGTAGGTATATGTAGAAGGTAGGATAAATAGATAGGTTGAAGAACTATGCTTGTTAAAAATGGGCTATGTTTAGTTAGAAATCATGTTTATCTTTTGATATGTCATTTTAGGCCACAAGCCTAATGACATTGTGTTGCATATACTTGTAGAAAATCCCATTAGCTACATAAGTGGACATGTCAAATGGCTAGAGGTGGAAACCGCCCCTAGCTCTCTCTCTCAACTTTACAAATTGTTTTAAATTTAATATTTTTACAAATTGTAGTGTTAAATTCAAACCAAAATTCTGTTTTTAGGATTTAATTGGAATCTCTCTCTTAATAGTGCAATTCAACCAAGTACTCCTTGTGGGATCGATACCCTCTATAAAGAACCGTATCTACAAAGATTCGTTCTCTTGCGAGTGGTTTAAATTATATTTTGCTAGGCAATAGTAAGCTACAAAAATAAAAACAAGTTTGGCCACATCACTTGGCATTGCCAATATAAATGTCAAGTGTGCATAATACTTTTCATGTCTTTATGTTGAGAAAGTATGAGCCAGATCCTTCACATGTGTCAAATTAGATAGATCTTGCGATGGACGATGATGTGTTATACAAAAAGAGGCCAATTCAGATTTTAGACTCTAAAGAGCAATTGCTTCGGGGCAAGACCATTCCGTTGGTCAAAGTTATTTGGAGACATCACGGAGTCAAGGAGGCTATGTGGGAGTGGGAATAATACATTTGCTCAAAGTATCCTGAGTTGTTCACCACTTAAAGTATGTTCCTAATTTCGAGGATGAAATTCCTCGAAGGTGGGGAGGTTGTAGAGACCGGGTCCAATTTTGATCAATTTTTTCCCATCATTTATTTTCTTAAATTGATTTTTAATGATGTTATACATGTTTTAAATGTGAAATGCATGTATGGGGACTTGTTTTGAGGTCTGGAGATATTTTTGAGCCATTTGACTCAATTTGAGATTTTCGGGTTAGCGGGGCCCGAAAGTGGGTCAGGTTGGCCCAGGAGATCGGATATTTTTTTTAAAATTTTTATTTTTTGTTTTAAACCAAAGAAAATGTTAAAAGAGATAAGGAAGTGATTTCAGAGTCGTAGTCACATTCAAAAGCAAAAATGGAGGTCGGGAAGGTATGTTAAGTGGCGTAGGGGTATTTTAGTCATTTCACTCCCCAAGATATTATAAATATCTTTATAGCTAAGATCCCAGCCATTTTTGAAGCTAGATACAGCCGGCCAAAGCACTCTCTCTCTCCCTCTTCATCTCTTTTCATTCTTTCTTCGATTTGAAGCTATAGGGCTTGGATTTGGAAGGTGTCAGAGAAGAACAAAGTGTTCTACATGTTGAGGGTGACATTTTGAACTGAACAAACTTTGATTTGGAAAAAGTTGAAGCTTGGAGATTTTGGGACTTTTACTAGAAAAGTCTTGGGAAAGCTTGAGAATTGAGGTATAGGTGTTCTCTCTTTTTAACGTCGATTCATTTAGGTTTTTATGTGGTTTATAGTTGGTTACCATGCTTAGGAGAGTTAGAATGGTTTTGTCTTTCAATTGTTAGCTTTCCCTCTTGAAATATGTATGTTAGATATGTTTTCCATATGTTAGATCTGATGAAATTGATGTATAAGTGTTACATACAAGTGTATTGATGAATTCATATATGGAAAGTGTGTATATAGTTAGATATAAACATGTTTTACACTTGTTTTATGATTTCATATGTTATATGTGTTGATCTTGAAGGAATTGTAGCCCATTGGGTATATGTATAAGTTGAAAGGTTATATGTTCATATGTAGAATACTACATGTTTTACAAAATGCATGAATGAAAGTTTTGTTCCTTAATTTTGTATTTTGTGGATGATTTGTGAAGGAAATGATATTGCATTTTTATATGCATGGTTAACATGCGAAGCATGGATTGATGTAGCTTAAATTGCACATGTTTAAAATTTGATAAATTCCTGAGATTGGTTGTGTTGTTTGTACCTTGAAACTTGTATAATGGATGTTGATTTTTGAGATGGATAGTAAGCAAGAAGGGCTCGGAGCACTAGGGTGAAAAGTCCAAACAATTGGCCAAGGAGGTATCGTTACCTATGGATTAGTAATCCATGAAAATGATGATAGTAGATAGCCAAAAGGCACTACTTGGATGAGACATCATGTTCTCCAATTTTGTTTGATTTTAATACTTAACAATGGGTTGGTAGTGGTTTCTTAGTCTTTGACTTAAAGCTTTTGTAAATTACCTTGATGTAGGTGATATATCTTGTTTCTTATGGTAGAAAGCATGACTTGAAATTTTTGTGAATTATCTTGATATATGTGCTATATCATGCTTCTTGTGGTGGGAGGTATTTTAGTTTAGGTGATATGTTGAGGCATGCTTGGTTTAGAAATTACAATGAGTTCTTGCATATAAAGGAGCATGCCACGTAGTGGGAACTATTTAGAATGCACGTTGAACATATGTATTGCATTGTGGTTTTATTGAAGTATGAACATGAAGGATATACTATGTAGTGGTAGGAATGCCAAATTGCATTTCATGTGAGCATTGAGAATATGCCATGTTGCATTTCATGTTCGTCAGCGTCGAGTCAATGCTTAGGTTGGTTTGGGCATTCTTACTAAGCACGTGATGGCTCACCCCTTCCTCCCCAAACATTTTTACAGATAAGAACCAATTGAGGGAGACGCTTAGAAATGCCATGGCTTTGGAGCACTTGATGTATTTGGTGGCTTTTGTATATTCATATCTATGTATGCCATGTTGGCACTTAGAGAAGATTTGTAAGCAGGTTATGGAACAAGTGTATTAGTACCATGAGCATGTGTACTTTATTATTGTGATTATTGTTCCAATGTATCTTTTTTTTTTAAACATTAAAGATGCTTTTGGTATATTAGGCGGACAAACTTGCACTTTGAATTCAATGTACACATTTCGGATGAGTTCCATGCCACGTGATGGAATTATGATTTAAATGTTGTATATGCATACTATTGGCCATTCTAGATGTGTGTTGAATCAAGAAAAATGTATGCATGCTAAGGGATGAGAATTGGGCATAGTTTGATTAAGTGTGAAAAGTTAAAATTCTTTTTTCAAAGGTAATTTCGATTAATTGAACTCCCAAATTCAATTAATCGAAGCATTTTGATTAATCGAACTTCCAATTTCTTATTAGGGCTATTGATTTTGAATTATGCTCAGGGTACCAATAAGAAACATGAAAATTTAAGAAATTGTACAATAATAATGCAAGGTGCCAGTGATTTTAGATTTCCAAGCAAATCAAGTGTACTATTTTCTCGGACTGAATTATAGATAAACTTGCCAGTGATTTTAGATTTCCAAGCCTTTGAACCCTTTTCCGCATATAACAATCCTCTATGTGCAAGCATCCCAGATATTTTAGATTTCCAAGCACTTGAACCCTTTTCAACATATCACAATACTTTATATGCAAGGTGTCCAAAGATTTTAGATTTCCATGCACTCGAACCTCTTTCAAGGTATTACAATCTTCTATGTACAATATTTTCAATGACTCTTGTCCCCCAAGCCCTTCAATTTCCATCAGCTTATCATAATTCTTAAGGTTGAATGTCAATAAATTTTTCAAATTTGACAAATCTATCAATATTTCTAATGACGGACAACTTTAAATAGATAATTCAACCAGATCGAAGGGTAACCTTAAATTAAGTGTAACTATTTTCGCGCACTCAATTATAGAGAAACATGCCCGTCATTTTAGATTTCCAAGGCCTTAAACCCTTTCCAGCATATCACAAGCCTCTATGTGCAAGGTTTCCAGAGATTTTAGATTTCCAAGCACTTGAAGCTCTTTCAGGGTATCGCTCGCTTCTATGTACAATCTTGTCAATGACTCTTGTCTGGGAGATATATAATTGTAATTAGCATATTTCAATGATCAAAACCTGATTGATCGAGTTGTAATTTTCGTATCATTTTATGTAATCGATCATCAACATCTTCGAGCTAATAGTTAAGTGCATAGAAGTAGATAAATCAGTAAAAACATCATATATTACAAGTAAGTATGGTGAGGACACTCTGCACTTTATATTTCCGAGCCTATTTTGAAAAACTATGGTTTAAATGAAAAATTTAGAATTTTTCAAAGTACGACCGGTCCCCAATATTTAGGATCGGTCCAACTTGTCTCGGCAGTTTGGTTTCTACAAGTTTTTACAAAGTCCCACCGGTCCTAGTTATTTGGCACCGGTCCCACTTGTCCTGTTCTGAATAGGAAACAAATTTTGACGAAAATCCTGATTCCTATTGGGTTTGAAACTTTTAGGAGAGTTCTATTTTGGTATTCAACTTCTTTCCCAAGTACAATTAGGACTCCCTTGTCTATATATATGTATTTATATTTTCTCTACACAAAGAGCCTGAAAAATTAATATTTTTAGAGAGAGAAAGTATATACAGTATAATTAGGGCTATATATTTTTAAGAACACACATCTATACTTCACGAGTGATATTTAGGATGGTGTTCTACTTTTGATTAGCTGCACAGAGACTGCATCAAATCATTCGCTGATCAGAACATTGGATTTATGATTCTTCACTTACTTGCTTGCTAAGGAAGAAAGGTGACCATATTGCACTACGAAGGGAACGAAATACTTGCTAAGTCTTTTTGTTCTTCCAGTGACTTTTCTATAAAGATCATGACGTTAGCCGAAAGTCTGCAGCAGTTGGACGTGGTGTCGCAATCATAAGCCTGAGGTGTTCCACATCAAATTCTTGATAGAGTGAAGAGGGGTGTGAGTTTGAAACAAAGTCTGTTGTACTTTGCTTCATTATAGTGGATTGGTTTCCTGAGGCTTTTCGCCTCCCTCCATAGTTTTTCCCGCCTTGGGTTTCCATATATATCTGGTGCATTCTTTTCTTTACTTGCACATTAAGTTATTTATTTAATTCTGTTGTTCCTTCTGAATTTGTTAGAATTTCTGTATGTTCCACTTCAAAAGAAGTATGGGATATTTTACAGTTAACTCATAAAGGTACCACCAAGATAAGGAGATCTAAGTTACAAATGATTGCCCCTAAATTTGAAACAATTAGAATGGATGAAGATAAGATGTTTTCTGATTTTTAGTCTAGACTTAATGATATTGTTCAAAGTAGTGCTAACCTTGGTAAGAAAATTCCATCTTTTTAGATTATCAGAAATATCATGAGATCATTACCTGATAGGTTCCAAGCTAAGTTGGAAGCTTTAGATGAGAGCAGAGATGTATATTCAATGGAGTTGGCTAAGTTAGTTGGATCAATTCAAACTTTTGAGATGAAATATCCAAAGCTTCAGAAAACAAAAAATTTAGCTTTAAAAACCTCAAAGACTTATAAGTCTTCAAGTTTGTCAAATGTTTTAAATTCTTCAAAATCTGAAGTTGAAAAAGTTGAAAGTTTTGAAAATGATTCAGGTAATGATATTGCACTCCTTGTTAGGAAATTTAGAAAGATTCTTCAATATGAAAAAGATAGAAATCTCAGAAAAGGAAATCCTTCTAAATTTCGGAATCAAAGTTCATCATCCAAAGGTAAGGAAAGGAAAGAGAAAGAAGATGACTCTAGGAAAATTGAGGTCACTTGTTGGACATGTGGTGATAAAGGGCATACATCTAGTCAATGTCCAAGTCCTAAGAAAAATAGCTTTAGTGCAAAAAAAAGTTCTAACACTAAAAAGAAAGCCATGAAAGCTATTATTTTTGAGTCTGAATCTTCTAACTCTGATAATGATTCTTCTGTTGAAAATGATTCTCTTGCTTCTGTTACTTTATTGAATGATGGTACTGCTAATGATTCTTCTTCTAATGTAGGTGAAACAGAGTTGTACACTACTCTAACCAAGTAGGGTTTGATGATTTAGAAGTTGAGAAGTCTGATGTAGAACCATGTGAAAGCAAGCTGTCAAAACTCTTTGAGAAATTGCTAGAAGCTTATAATAAGAAATCTGAAAAGCTGAAGCAAGCAAAATCTATGAAAGAAACTTTTAAAAAAAAATAATAAAGATTAATTGAAGTTGATTGAAGAGAATAAACCTGACATTCAAAATCTTCAAAGTAAAGTCAAGTTTCTCGAAAGTGAGGTAAGTCAAACTATTTCTGCTAATTCTTGCTAGAATTAATTTTCTTGAGCCTGAATTGAAAAAATCACAAGAGAAATTAAATGCTTTTACTTCTGGACCGATTAAGCTTGATAGCATGATTAGTGTTGGTAAGCCTGTAGGAGATAAAACTGGATTAGGTTTTATAGGGTCATCATCCAAGGGAAAAACTATTTTTGTTAAACCCAAGAATTTGATTGTGTCTGAACCCAAACCTAAGCTACAAGTTGTGTCTTTGCATGCTAATGTGCTTTATTGTTCTTTTTGTGATAAGAATGGACATAGTCAATACTATTGCTTTAAAAAGAAAAGACATTCTAATTCTGATTTTCATATCGATAATTCTTTTGCTAAGAATAGGGTTCAT
This sequence comes from Cornus controversa, assembly GCA_026545225.1. Lineage (NCBI taxonomy): Eukaryota > Viridiplantae > Streptophyta > Magnoliopsida > Cornales > Cornaceae > Cornus > Cornus controversa. The sequence goes on along the minus strand of CM048854.1, from coordinate 13,922,024 downwards.
GCTAAAAGGCCACATTATTGAAACAAACTCAAAAATTCTCAAGCTAAAAGAATTCAAACAAGAAAAAGAATGTTTTTGTTTCCCCACAATACTTTCCTGATAAATTTCATGTTAAAACTATCTAGATGAAAAAGGAATATTTGGAGAAGTTTCTGCCTGTTGATACTATGGGATTTATTCCTAATAGGTCTTTGGGTGCAAAACCTCCTAACTAGGTCATTAGGACTTTGATGGTCATGGACTGAGCTTATGTTCATTATTTGTTTTCCATTGAACTATATCATTTTGGCTAGGATAGGTTTTTGTTTATCTTTAGTGATAATCATATAAGATTATGATAATCATATTTTTTTTCTAAGAAATAATGTGAATTCTATGTATTTCTTTTTAATTTCACTTTGATTTGTGAATGCATAATTGGGACACTTAGTTTATCAGTGAATGAAGTACTTGCTTTTATGATGTAGACATAGATAACCAATGTGCTGTATTTATTTCTTTTTAGAGGTAAATCTTTCGAGTCCATACAATTTGTGCACTAGTCCAACTCTTAAAGAATTGATTGAAAACTAATGTGAAGTTGACTAGAATATATTGTATAAGTAGCATTGAAAGCTTAAATGATCAATAAAAAAAATGAAGAAAAAAATTATGTTTGTATTCAGCATGAAAAGAAAAAGAAAAAGAAAATAAAGTTGCTGAATATCTAAGACAAAAAGAAAAGGCTACCTTCATGATGTGTTCGTAGCTTCCACTATAGTGTAAATCTCCAATGAGATATCTTTTAAAAAAAAAATAAAGAGTTGTTTTGAGGAAAATAGTTGGCTGCCCGTAAGCATGAAAGCCAACGTCTTAGAAAATTATAGAAAGAAAAAAGAATAATTTGTTATGTGTAGTTATATTTTCTTATCATCCAATATGTTTTAGAAGATGAATCAGAGGAATTTGATTAATTTTTGATGAAGTTGGATTGAAGACACACACATAGATTTATAAGATAAACTTCTAAATTTTTATACATATTTGTGTGTTGGAAGTTGTGTCATGATCATGAATTTGAGGATGAATTTCATAACCAAATTATGAGTTTTAAAATTCTGCATTTATAAATATTTGAAATTTTCAGAAATTTTAGAACTCATGTTATTCTTTGAAAAAATGTGTCTTTGATTATTCTCATGAGGAGATTATTCATGTTTTATTTTTATTTTTTTTCTGCTTGAAAAATTTTCAAAACTCCAAAAATATGTTTTATTTTGATTCTGTGTTTGTTTTTCATACTTTGTGTGCTTAATTGCTAAATCAAGTTGAGATGTGGTATATTTGGTGAATTAGAGGTCCAAAAGTATAATTTTTCTTAATTCACAAAGTTGGACCAGTCCTAATTATTGAGCACCGGTCGCACTTCTGCAGGTTCTGAGGAACCGAGAGAAGTTGGGCCAGTTCCCAAAAATTAGGATCGGTCGCACTTAGCGGATGCCCAGTTTTTATGGAATCTGCGCACGCGCCTTGTTGGTTTAAGTTGCACTCCTCTTACATTGACACACTTACACTCTAACTCTCAAATCAAGCTATACACACACACTCATACACTCAAACATTTAAAATCTCACACACTCTTCTTCTTCTATATTTTCTTGTGATTGAATGAATATTGGAGGTTGGGATTAGACTTTTGGAGTATTGTGTTTATTGATTGTTGATTGTTTGAGGTTTGGTGGATATTGTGCAAACAAAACTTGTTGACACTTGAGGATTATAGCATTGCACATTATGTGTTCGATAAACAGCCCTAATGAAACTTTTGACTCTATTTTTCTTCAACTTGGATCAATCTTCAACCTACCTTGTGCTACATAATATACATCATTTTGGTTGATATTTGTGTTTTATTTTGAGTTGAATTGGTGGAATAGATTGATCTTTGGAGGATTTGTGTTAGTTTTGGAATATTTTACTAATAAAGTTTCATTCAAGCTTGTGTTTTCAAAACTTGCTCTCCAAGTATTTGACAGAGTTCTTCAATGGAAATTGTGACTTTGTTTATGCTTCCATTCATTGTAGATTTAATGCATATATCCAAAAGAGCTAGAGGAGTGCTTTTAAAAGTGAAAGGAATGTTGATTTGAAAGACTTTGGTTGGGAGTCCTTATGTGATTTGAATGAAATATGTTTATGAAATATATATGACTCAGATTTGGATGTTTTATTATTTACAACCAAAGTGTTTGGCATTATCATTCAGGTGAATACAATTGTTATGTCTCAAGTAGTTGATGTTATTGATCTTAAGAGGTGGTATTCTTTTGCAATATTTAAGGACAAATCTTGATAGACCACTTATAGAGGATAATGATTCGAGCCTTATGAGAACCTAATGCATCTTTGCTAATGGACATCATTCATTCTCCGACATCACCGATGATAACTAGTTTTTAGGCTTTGATGCTTTGATGATTCAGAATAGTCATCTATTTGCTAGGTTTATGACTTAGACTTGTTTATTTTTGGATACACATGGTGTCTTTGATTAGGTTGAATGTTGTAATACCCCGCTCCAACATATGGTATGATATTGTCCGCTTTGGGCCTAAGCCCGCACGGTTTTGCTCTTGGATTTTACCCCAAAAGGCCTCATACTATTTGAAGAGAACATACTACATATAAGCACATCCCCTTTCCACACCCAGGCGATGTGGGATTGAGTACCCTGTACCCTGTCAGTGTGGTAGCTCAGCCCAGTGTCTATCTTCGCACCCGCCCACTCACACCCGTCCACAACGGTTACTATAATCCACCCCCCTGTCCCGACGTCCTCGTCGGCACACTTCCGGCTGGGTTCAGGCTCTGATACCAACTATAATACCCCGCTCGAACTCATGGTATGATATTGTCCGCTTTGGGCCTAAGCCCGCACGATTTTGCTCTTGGGTTTTACCCCAAAAGGCCTCATACCATTTGAAGAGAACATAGCACATATAAGCACATCCCCTTTTCCACACCCAGGCGATGTGGGATTGAGCACCCTGTACCCTGTCAGTGTGGTAGCTCAGCCTAGTGTCTATCTTCGCACCCGTCCACTCACACCCGTCCACAAGGGTTACTACAAATGTCTATTCTATGGATATCATACTTGTGCTTGGATCATACTTTTGTGGACTTTGATGCAAATTTTAATGGATGGGGTTACATGTTCAAGGATATCTTTTTTATAGATGTTGATATCTAGTTTTTGGAGCTTATGATGATGATGAGGATTTGGTCTTGATGATAGACTTAGTTATGTTTTGCTAGACTTTGAGTGGTTAACTCTATTTTTGTCTAGGTTTGATGATTATCTTGTTATGTTTTGTTTATTCCATTAACTGATATATTTTGGATATTTATTTGATTAGTGATGATGATTATTTTTCTTCATTATTGTCTTAGTCTCTCTATATGTTTTCTTTAATTATCTATTTTTATGCTTCTTTGTGGCATTTCTTTGTCAATTTGTTACAAAAAAGGGAAGAAGTATTTATCATGTATTTCTATTTAAGGGGGAGATTAAGGGGGAGCATTACAAATTTGTGTTTATATTTCTTTATTAAGCTTTTCACATGTTGTGTTGTTTAAGTAATATGCAGGTACAAGTTTTTCTTTTAAACCATCTTAAACGCACACAAGTGAAGCTTCTGTTGATCAGTTCTTATTTCTATGTATTTTTGGGCAATATTGTAATCTAATTTTTCGAATGGGTTAGGTTATTAATTGTCTAGGTGGTTTTGTCATGAAATTGCCAAAGGGGGAGATTATGAGATATATAATTGTAATTTGCATATTTCGATGATCAAAACCTGATTGATCGAGTTGTAATTTTTGTATCATTTTATGTAATCAATCATCAACATCTTCGAGCTGACACTCAAGTGCATAGAAGCAAATAAATCAGTAAGAATACCATATAGTACAGGTAAGTATGGTGAGGACACTCTGCACTTTATATTTCCGAACCTATTTTGAAAAACTAGGGTTTAAATGAAAAATTTAGGGTTTTTCAAAGTAGGACCGATCCCCAATATTTAGGACCGGCCCAACTTGTCTCAGCAATTTGGTTTCTGCAAGTTTTTACAAAGTCCCACCGGTCCTAGTTATTTGGCACTGGTCCCACTTGTCCTGTTCCAAATAGGAAACAAATTTTGACTAAAATCCTAATTCTTATTGGGTTTGAAACTTTTAAGAGAGTTCTATTTTGGTATTCAACTTTTTTTCAAGTAGAATTAGGACTCCCTTTCCTATATATATGTATTCATATTTTCTCTACACAAGGAGACTGGAAAATTAATATTTTTAAAGAGAGAAAGTATATACAGTATAATTAGGGCTATATATTTTTAAAAACACACATCTATACTTCACGAGTGATATTTAGGATGGTTTTCTACTTCTGATTAGTTGCATAGAGACTGTATCAAATAATTCGATGATCAGAACATTGGATTAATGGTACTTCGCTTGCTTGCTTGCTGAGGAAGAAAGGTGACCATATCGCACTATGAAGGGAACAAAATACTTGCTGAGTATTTTTGTCCTTCCAACAACCTTTCTGTAAGGATCGTGACGTTAGCCAGAAGTCTACAACAATTGGACGTATTGTCGGAATCAGAAGCCATAAGTGTTCCGCATCAGATTCTTGACAGAGTGAAGAGGGGTGTGAGTCTGAGACAGAATCTGCTGTACTCTGCTTCATTATAGTGGATTGGTTTCCTGAGGCTTTTCGCCTCCCTCCGTGATTTTTTCCGCCTTGGGTTTCCACGTATATCCGGTGCATTCTTTACTTTACTTGTACTTTAAGATATTTATTTGCTTTAATTGTTTGGACTTAAAATTGAATTAATTAAAAATTGAGCAAACGAGCAAGTGATCCTATTCACCCCTCCTCTAGGTTTTAAAGTACTTTTTGCAATCGCTTCTGCACCGCACAACTCACATTGTCCCCCAAGTCCTTGAATCTCCATCAGCTTATCGCAATACTTAAGCTTCAATTCTAAGAAATTTTTTAAATTTGAAAGATCCAAAAATATTTCCAATGACATGCATCTATCAATAGATAATTCTAAGGGTAACCCCAATATACATTGAAGATCATCACATGATTTTACAGTGAGGATTTTGAGCCGAGAAAGGGCACCCATCTCTTTTGGTAGGGTCCTAATGCACGAGAAAAATGCAGTTCCTGTAGATTAACCAGATTTATAAGATTTGGAATAACACGCGACTCTCCAGGCACGATGTAATAGACTTCGAATTTTCTAAACTTAAGGGAAGGTCTAGCAGTGCTAGGAGCTCTTTGCAGAGTTCCAAGTCAATGGTGTGGAGGCAAGAGAGCTTGCAAATGCTTGTTGGTAGGCTTTGAATTTTAGCACGAGCAAAATACAATTCTCTCAAAGATGATAATCTCTCAACACAACTAGGAATGTTTCCCTCCAACTCATTACAATATAAAGCATCTAGAACTTCCAGCTTCTCTAGCATCAAAATTTCATTAGGGAGCTTCCTTATTGCAGTCCCCAAAATGTTAATCACTTTCAAGTTCTTCATATCACCTAGGCGTGGCAAATGGGCGAGCTTGGGTGGGTTATAAAATGGGTGGGTAATACACAGCCCAACAATCCATTATTAACCCGTCACAACTGGTCATAAATGGGTTGGGCATTAAATGGGCAGATTAACCCACACTGACCCGCCAACCTACTTGCATTTTTTTAAAAATGTTATCAAGCTGCATGTTGCACGGTTAAGTCCATTCACAATATCCGATTTAATAATTCAAATTCAGATTTCAACCCCAAGCCGACTAATACCATTTTGACCGAATTTTTTTAAAAAAAAACTAGGAGAATTATGACCAAAATGAAAAAAATGTAAGAATTTCAACTCTTCAACCTTTGTACACGCAAATAGTTGAATATTGAAAGTCTCTTGTGGAATATTGAAAGCTTGAAGTTCAATCACATTCCATTGAAGTTTAATACAATAATTAGTAGTAAGGAATACAAAATGTCCACTTAAAACCATGATGGTGCCCAACTATATTCCTAAAAAATTTTAATCATCAGATTTTTATTTATTTAAATGATTAAGCAGATAACACAAAAAAAAAAATCAGATTACCTGATATCTTTATTATATATACACACACATATGCATATATGTAATATTTTCAATTATATATAAATTGACTTTGCTGGAACTTGTAATGAGAATCCTTTTTTTTCTAAAAAAAAAAAGGAAATTGGGGTGATGTTTACTTATAAAATTTAAATTAAAAAAAAAACAAAATTGGGAAAGATGTGCAACCTCTTTATGCATGTTCAACTGATTCTATCACATTTGGGTTCTTGATTGGTGAAGCATGCGCATCTACAACAATGTATGAAACCTTGCTTTGAATATTATTTTACTGTTTAGTGAGACATTGTATCCCACCTTTCACTATATATATATATATATATATATATACATACCTGATATGTATTATATATATACACACATTTATAAAATATTCTGTTTAGGGAGAGAGATTTGACCCAAAAATATATATACCGTACATACATACGTATACACACACTTATATGTAAAATTTTTGACTTGTGGGAGTAATTTAGAGAGAGAGAGAGAGTAAACACTACAAGAAAACTAGGCTTCCACGACGAAATATTCAGGACGTTTCTATGTTTAGGGTCGTAGAAATTACTTTTCACGGGATTTACAGTAGGCCTACCGTTATTTTTCATAAAAGGTTAAACTTTCACAACGTTTTATCTGAATCTTGGTAAAATAAAGGTTTTCATGGCCCCCTAAATATCCCCCGTTAATGTTTGCATATATTGACGAGGTATTTGTCAAACTTCAACGGGGTAACAAGACTCCCGTTGATAAGTACTAAAAATTTCACTTCAATGACGTTTCTAGCTTACGTCAATAACCAAAAAAAAAATTTGCGCTTTCTAATTCGGCAGTCCCGCCAAACCAATTTACTAATTTCTTCCAAGCCCGCCACTTTCTCATCGAAGCCCTCATAAATCCCATGAAACCCAAAGCCTTCATGAAACCCTCAGTCTCTCTCATGCCCATTTAGTAATCGATTTCTCACCGAAGCCCTCATGAGACCCAAAGCCCTCATGAAACCCTCACTCTCTCTCATGCCCATTTAGCAATTTCTCACTAAAGCCGTCATGAAACCCTCACTCTCTCTCATGCCCATTTAAAATTTCTCACCGAAGCCCTCATGAAACCTCCAAAGCCCTCATGAAACCCTCACTCTCTCTCATGCCCATTTAGTGATCGATTTCTCACCAAAGACCTCTGGCCTTTATTGCAAGTGGGAGTTTTAACAATTGGTACTAATAATTTTAGCAATTGCGTGCTATTGGTGTTGACAGTGGAAAGGTGTCGTTCAAGGTCGTTACTTTAACCTCCGATCCCAAGCAGCTTCCTTTTAAAGTGTTCATAAATTCAATCTTCTCTCAAAAGTTTTTTCCTTCTTAGGGTTTTTTCATCTGGGTCACTTCAATTACTTTGACAACTAATTATTTTTATTATCTCAAAATTTTACTTTCAGTTTAGCGTCCCAGAGCAGCCCCTCTATCTCCACTGCGACTATCTCTCTATCCACTGCTATTGGGTTACCTTTCTCACCTTGCTCATGCGATTCATCCTAGGTGATATTTCTCTTCCATTCACCCACTCTCACATGCATATGTGTGCTTATATACAGGTATGTGTTTGTTTTTCCATATACTGATTTTTCTTTTTCATTGTTATGGATTTGTGGCATTAAACATTTTATTAGAGAGAGTGAAAAATTACAGTGATATATGATTTGAGAATGTACCTATATATTCATCATAATTTGTCACAATTTAAGAATGTACCCATATAATATTTGAGAAAATATTGAAAAATTGGATAAGTTATATGGATCTCATTGCTTCTAAGACATCCACATATCTGTTATTGGGTGTTTAAGCATGGTTTTTGGCATATTGACTAAGCACAAAATTGGAATCTTTGTTGTGTTATGCTATCTTTAAAGCTTTAATTGATCTATTGGAATTTGGGTCTCCTTCAATTCTATTAAAATTTGACAGAGAAATTGCTGGTGGTGGTAGTTTTTGGATACTCTGTTGTGGATTGCCATAAATCCCACACTTGAGAACTCTTTAGCGGTGAAAGAGCAGGATTACACTGAAGCGAAGACTAGTTAGACTAATGGGAAGACTAGTTTGTATACAACATAGCTTAACTAGATTTCTTAACTTCTTGGTGTAACTTAGTTAGTATCTCCTTTAAATAGCATAGTGTAACTTGTAGCTTAGTCACAATGTACCAGGAACACACACGTCTTTAATTGCACTCCATGTACACCTATTGACAAGTACTTGTTCTCTGGCCTCAAAAGGTTGAAACCTGCGCGAAGGAGATGAGCATATGAAAAAATCTAGGTCCAATGGATTTGCTTATTCTGTATTGATAAGTGTTCAATTCTATGCATTTGAACCCTCTTTATTGTATACGTTAGTTCCATTTTTGCGTTTACCGAGATATGTTTACGGTATTTTTGTGTTTTTGATGTTTTGCAGGTATTGGAGTAAATGGAGCAAAGTTTGAAGCTTTCTGCAGTCAAGAGAAGAAATCAGAAAATGCAGCCCAAGGCATCTCGATCAATCGAGATGTTGATCTCGATTAATCGAAATCTCGATTGATCGAGATCTCATTTCGATTGATCAAAATCTCGATCAATCGAGATTCTGCAGAGCCCACTTGGCCACTTGCTCACCTGCTCTCCCACTTGCAACAAAATCCCCCTTTTTGCACGACTTAGGGGGATTGTCTGACTTGAACAAGACTCTTGGGGGCCTTCTTGATACAAGAGATATATATAATGATATATATATATATGGTGGGCCCCAAGGTAGAAAAAGAAGCCCAAAAGCACCAAAAGCCACACATATATCATATCTCTCAACACACATCAGAATACTTCAAGAGAGACCTTCGGGAGAGGAAGAGGAGAAGCTGAATCAGACCAAGAAGGTTCACTTTCTTCATCAATGGAAGGGTGCAAGGCAACCATGAGCAACTAACTCTTCTACTAGGGTGTTGGTTTCAACCCCTAGCCATGTAAACTTGTTCATCTTTGTAGCTCTTGGGATTTGTAATTAAATGTTTATTATTTAGCCTAGTGATTATGTACACAAATACATCTCTTATATATATTCATTTGATTTGGAATTTATTCTTGTCTTAGAGTAGATTTTGTCACTTGAATGCACAACATTTGCATATTCCACAAGAAGTGCAAATGATGGCTAGATAATGGTGTTTAAATGAATGTGTGATGTTAGTTTGTATAGACCATGCCAAGACAAGGTAGTTTGGATGCATGTAGTGTTCACTTAGAGAGTAGAGTAATTAGGTAGTTAGTTAGGTTGAAGAGCTATGCTTGTTGAAGATGGATTATGATAGGTTAGCACACACATTGATCTTTTGATATGTCATTGAGGTCACAAACCTAATGACATTGTTAGGCATTTAATTAATGAATCCCATGCTTGCTACACTTATGAACATGTGAATGGCTAGTGGTGGAAACCAACCCTAGTTCTCTCTCCCAACTTTAAACTCTTTACTTTTCTTGTCATTTCATTCATGCAATAGTTTATAAACACAAATTCAAAAATCTGTTTTTTTTAGAATTAAAGTAGAATTAATCTTCCTTTAAGACAATTGCGACTAGTCCTCGTGGGATCGATACCCTCTATATAGAACCTTATCTACAAAGATTCGTGCTCTTGCGAGTGGTTAAATTATATTTTGATAAAAAGGGCAAAATTAAGCTTACAATATAATTTAGTTCCGACCACATCAAAATTTTGGCGCCGTTGCCGGGGACTACGGTTTAATTGTCGCCATTGGAAGATTAAATCTGGTTTAATTCTTAGGCTAGAAATTCTTTCATTCTTTTTGTATATATCTTGTTCTTATTTCTCAAATTTCTTGATTTTAGGTATACCACATAGCGGGCATCAAAGAGAAGTAAACTTGGAACCCTTTGTGAGTATAAAGCCTAAAAATTAGTGGTTTGAATTCATTCATTTTTTTTTTTTTGTAAAGATTATTGTTACTTTGTGTATTGAGGTGTTGTTCGATTGTTAATGCATGCTAGGTAGACGGTCCTTGTCACTTCCTTTGCTTCCGTGTAACATTGAACTTGAACGAACACTTAGACAACGTAGAGGAACCTCTAGGGACCCTATATTGCCTAGGACTGAAAACATGGATCCAAATGAGAGACAACCTCCCGGACTACCTCCTTTTAATCATGAACAACCACCTCCACCACCACCTCCTCAAGGAGAGTTGCTTATGGACTTTTACCTTCCGACTACATTTGAAGTACCTTCATGTATTCAATTTCCGGATGTAGCGGCAAATCAATTCGAAATAAAGTCCTCCACCATCAATCTTCTTAATAGCTTCCACGGTCTTCCTAATGAGGATCCGTACCGGCACTTAGATTATTTCCTTTCCGTGTGTTCCACTATTCGTGTACCACACTTTACGGAGGATGATCTAAAGCTGCGTATGTTCCCCTTCTCCCTAAAAGATAAAGCTAGAAGTTGGTTCAACTCCTTAGAACCTAACTCAATCCATTCTTGGGCGGAGATACAAATAGAGTTCTTGAAAAAATACTTCCCAATGGGTAAGACAAGTGATATTCGGCGAACAATCACCTGATTCACCCAAATTGACCAAGAACAATTCCATGAGACATGGGAGAGGTTAAAGGATCTTTTAAAATCTTGTCCGCATCATGCTGTCCCAAAATGGCAGCTAGTGCAAAGTTTTTATGATGGGGTGAGTGAGCAACATAGACAAATGATAGACTCCGCGTGTGGGGGTGGATATCTTTTGAAAAGCTCCGATGAGGCATGGAAACTTTTCAAACCCTAAGCAACAATTCAGCTCAACGCTCCTCCACTAGGAAAGGGAAGGCCACCCAACCTTGTAGAGAAGTGCATGAGATTTCACAGGTAGATGAGGTTGTCATGCAAGTAGAAGCCCTATCCCGAAAAATAGATTTAATCATGAAAAATGGGCTGCCTACTCCAAACCAATCTGTCCAAAATCAGGAAGGTTATTCGTTTTGCTATAGTACTTCACATTTCGTGCGAGATTGTCCTATTGCCGGGCAATCTCCCGATTATGCTCAAGAGCAAGCGAATGCCTTGTACTCTAAACAAATGAATGATCCATATTCAAACACATACAATCCTAGTTACAAGAACCATCCGGCTTTTTCATGGAAACCTCAAGAATCAAGTCCCTCTTTCTAAGGGCAACATTCTTTCAATTCCCACTCTCAACAGCCTCAATATAGGCCAAATCCTCAACCTTACAATCAAAGATCTAATTACCAACAACCACCACCTCCTCCGAGAAGCCAAAGCTTTGAAGAAAGAGTGATAAACAATCTTGAGGACAATACCTGCTTATTGCAAACTCACTCTCAATCAATCTCTAAGCTTGAAGCCAATGCTCAATCTATGGCTAGGTTAGAAGCTCAGATCGGGCAACTAGCTAATGCCTTAAATAGAAGGGAGGAAGGTAAGTTGCCGAGTCAACCGGTGGCGAATCCCAAAGGTTTCCATGTGATTGAGGATCCATCATCTTCAACTTGTAATGCTCCTCCGGAGCAAGTTCAATCAATTACAACCTTGAGGAGTGGTAAAATCATTAACTCCAAGGTAGAGGAGGAAGAGAGAAAGGAATTCCAAGAGCAACCTAAAAATCCAAAAGAATCCCAATTAAATCCAAAATTGTTTCCGTTAAATCCAAATTTGCAAAATACCCCTTCAAATCCAAAAGGAAAGGCAAGTGAGGTTGTGTCGTCATCGATTCCAAATCTTGACACCTCTTATGAACCTCTGGTTCCTTTTCCTCAAAGATTGAAGGAACCTTCTCATTTCGGGAAGCAAGGAGAGAAAATCCAAGACATGATGGAGATCCTCAAACAAGTAAAGATCAATCTCCCTCTCCTTGATGCTATTCGACAAATTCCCTCCTATGCGAAATTCTTGAAGGACTTGTGCACTCAAAAGCACAAATCTAGGAATAATGTTCCTAAGAAAGTCCTCTTAACTGAGCACATAAGCTCCATTTTCCAACACCAAGCCCTCCTAAATTCAAAGATCCGGGTGCTCCGACCATTTCGTGCACCATCGGAAATCAATCTTTTGAAAAAGCACTTCTTGATCTAGGGGCTAGTGTCAATTTGCTTCCATTCTCAGTTTACCAACAACTAGGTTTGGGGGAACTCAAGCATACCACGGTTGTGTTGCAACTTGCCGACCGTTCGGTGAAGCAACCACGTGGCATCATTGAGGATGTCATCATTCGAGTGGACAAATTCTATTTTCCGATGGACTTCATAGTCCTTGACACGGAACCGGTCCAAAATCCGAATCGTCATATTCCTATCATTCTAGGTCGTCCATTCTTGGCCACGGCAAACGCTTGCGTTAATTGCCGTACCGGAGTGATGGACATCTCTTTTGGGAATATGAAAGTCCGCTTGAACATCTTCAATGCTTCCCACCACACATCCGATGACGAAAGTGAGTGCTTTTGTGTTGATGTTGTGGAAGACCTTGTTCAAGAAGCACTTCCTTCTATTCTTTCCAAGGATCCTTTAGAGGCATGCCTAAATCACTTCAACTGTGATGATTTTGACATTGAGCAAGCCATATGTGAAGTCAATTCCATGCTCGATGTTAATACTGTCATGGATTTGCCTAAATGGAGATTTTCGAGAGACCCCTTTCCTCCGTTGATTAATTCTGTCGCTCCCCACGGAGCGGTGGAATTGAAGGACTTGAAAGACGGCTCGTTGTTCAAAGTAAACGGGCAGTGCTTAAAAGTGTGTGTGGATGACCAAGTCACCACCGAATACGTGGATGTCGTCACTTTGACGGATCCCGTGTATTTTGACTCGTGAGCCGATCCAGACGTCGCGCCATAGACGTGTAAGGTGGCGAAGCCATGGTAGCTATCATGCTTCCATGATGTCCCATTAATCCAAAGTAGGTTTGTATCTAAGCAATGTAGTATCTAATTCCCAAAAATCCAAGTCCCTGAAGCATACTTTAAGCTGACTGTTTTTGAGCATCTCGATTGATCGAAACCAAGATCTCGATCAATCGAGATTTCGATTGATCGAGATTTTAGTCTCGATTGATCGAAAAATTACAGAAATTTGCCAAGTCCAAAGTCCCGAGAGGTAGTATTCTTCGATTGCACTTCGATAGGTCTTCGATCGATCGAAAATTTCGATTGATCGAAATAAAATTTCGATTGAATGAATTAAAAACTTAATTCAGTGAAGGAATTTTTGATTGATCGAAGAGACAATCTCGATCGATCGAAGCTGATTTCGATTGATCGAAGCGAGATTTCGATCAATCGAAATCTTGATTGATCGAAATACACATCTCGATCAATCGAGATGCACGCGGGGCCTGCACGTGAGCCGAAAGTTTATTTAAACCGTTGGGCTTCCCTCCCATTTTAAAAGACCATCTGAATTCTTCCCTTCCTCCGTGCGATCCAGGCCTTCTCCAAGCACTCCCGAGCACTCGATCTACCATTCCCGATCATCCGCTGCCATCTGACACAGTCCGAAGCCGCCGCTAGCACTCGCGTGATCTTCTCTTCGCGGCTGCGAGTGGATCTTCTTCTGTTTGAGCCGTTCATCTTCTTCCTCTCGAGGTAAGTGATGCATGGCTACATTTTGCGTACTCTCTCGCCATTTTTGATAGTTTTACGGCGTAATAAACATAGTTAGATGATGTTGGGGTGGATGGGTGCGATTGCGATATCTGTAATGAGATTTTGTAGGTTTCGGGGGGTAGGAATTCATGTAGGAGTGAGATTTGGCATTCTTTTTGTTTAAAATGCTTAGTGTACGGTGTGTAACCGCGGCACCTTCGTTTCGGTTGCATCCGTTCACACTGCCTCTTTGAGAGCGACTTTTTGCATTCTTATCAGTACCATGGACTAGGACTTCATTTTTATTTTTATTCTTTTAGTTTATTCGTAGTTTAGCTTTCTTCTTATTTATCTTTTATTTACGTAATTTTTGGAATCAAGTACAGACTGTTCCGAGACTATGGCGAGGGTGAAGAACGCCGTCGGTTCTGTTCGAGACGTGCCCGGGCGAGTCTTCCGGTCTCGGAAGTTCCACCCGGAGCAGATTTTTGACTTAGCAGAGTTCGAGAGGCGTCCCGACACCGCGTGGACGGTTGCCGAGCTCAGGAGGCGTCGCCTCGACCGGCTATGTGTGCCTCCCACCGACGTGGCACACGAGCTCCTAGTGCAGGTCTTTTATGATCACATGACCTACTCCTGCACCGCGCCAGATACACTACAGACGGTCGTGGGCACCATCATGATTACGATTACACTGAGCCGGATTGCGCATATGCTTGGCATCCCTCACCAGCAGCCGACAGACATGGTTGGCCCGAACGGTCAGCCACTTTACAAGGCCGCACTCCCAGCAGACACGACGCTATTCTCGATCGTGATGGACATGTGTGGTGGGGCGTTTACCACGCCCAGTCACAACTGCACGTCCAAATCGATGTGCCCGAGCAGATTTTGGTTCCTGGACACCGTTCTCATCAAGAACGCGTGTCCGCTGCAGCACGTGGCAGAGCGTAGGGGCGACCTCCTCCGTTGCCTCTATGCTTTCCACACGGGCACTTGGTTTTTGATCCCGTCGCTGATCTGGGGGCAGATGTTCAAGGTCTGGGACGGCCTCGTGAACAAGAGGATGCGGAGAGCAGCGAGTTGGCGGCTTCCCTTTCCTTTCCTGATCGCCGCTTTTCTTAGCAGTGCCAGTATACCGGTCAGTCGTACTGACATTCAGTTGGCACCGCCCACCCGCTTCACATCTACTCAGTGGGAGCGGGTGAGGCGACACTTAGAGCAACAGGACCACCAAGGTGATCCACCAGACGATGTAGATATGGATGCCCCGGTGGAGACGGATGAAGGAGAGCCTGCAGGGGCTGAGTCAGAGGACGAGGAGATGGAGGAGGAGGAGGAGATGGATGTGGCTGCAGAGCGGCATGATATCTTAGCGATGGGCTATTCCTGCCTGGCGGCTGACGTAGAGCGGCTCCAACAGGGTTTTGACGAGCATGTCCAGGTGACGCAGAGTCAGCTGGCAGGCATTCGGACGAACATTTCTTCTCTGGCACAGGGTCAGAGAGCGATCTTAGACGAGTTCCGAGCCTTCCGGCAGGACCTGCAGTTCCTGTTCATAGGTCGAGCCTCCACCTCCACTTCTACTCCCACCGAGCCTCCACCACCACCACCCGCCCTCGAGTAGCTGCATTTATTTGTCTTTTATGTTTTATTTTCGCCTTTTTTTCTTTCTTTATGTTTGATAGGCCATGTTGGCCATGTTTTCTTTCATTTTTAGCTTCTTTTTGAGTATTCCACCTACATGTACCCTTTGTACTGAAACTCATTTTCATCTATATGAAATACATTTATATTTTCTTTTACACCATGTGTTATCTTTACTGTCTTTATTTTTGCTTTCTGTCAATATATCTGTTCTCCATACTTTGACTATGTATGTAGTACCACTTGTCTAATTGTTATATGCGATTCAGTTGATGATTTCCATTTATTACCGCCTGGTTTCGATTCCCAATACTGTTGAGATTGCTTCAACACAGTATGGCGTTAATAAAGAAAGGCAGCCCCTTTGCGTGCTATACGTTAGCGTGCCTGGATAGTCAATATCTTATCGCATAGACCTCTTAGACAATTGGGAAACACCAGTTCAGACCCTTAGATATACAATGATATTGGCATTGTCTGTTTGTGCATAATTATTTCATTATGTTCTATTTATCTACTTTTTGTTTCTTTTAATGCTCGCGGTATCCAGTTGGTGTTCTGTGCAGGTTTTCCTTATTTACAAGATGACCGCTGCTGTGGAATACCCTTTTTCTCGCATTCTGCCATCCCGATAACTTCCTTCCTTGTTCTTCTTGTCCAAACATTGAGGACAATGTTGCATATAAGTTTGGGGGTGCGGTATGCTATACCACCTGCATACGCATGCAATGTTCGGTCATTATATTGAGTGTCATTGTAGAGCAGTTTTTTCTTCTTGATATTTTTGCATGCTTGCCATGATGTCTTGCTTTCTAAAGGAAGTCATTCGAATAAATGTCTGAGATAAATGCAGCAGGTAGTTAAGAACTTTAACATTGTAAATACCCGCACTTTTGCAAGCTTTATAGTAGGCTAAAACGGTCTACATTTTTGTCCAAATTCGAGCACGTACAATTCTTGCCCTAAATTTGTCCTTAACCGCACAAATTCACACACATGCATTTTAAATTGTGGGGTATAAGTCTGATGGAGAATTTTGTAAATTTCTATTTTTATCTGAACAACTTAAAGAATAAGTTCTTCCGGTTGTTGTAAAAAAAAAAAAAAAAGAAATAAAAAGAGAAAAATATGCAATAAGCCTTCTCACTCAATAAACCGGATTTCTATGCCTCAAAGCAGGGAATATTCGCGTATAAGTGTGCAAGGTTGAGCAATAATAAGCGGGTGGCTTGCTTAAGCTCATCGCCTTGTAAGCTCGGTCATTAAGTCCGAGGGGTGCTTCTTCACCTAATGCCCTAAAATCAATTGGTTTGGGAGTCATTGGCCCAACGCCGCTACATGGGCTTGCAAGAAAGCAAAAAGAGCTAAGCATTGCACGGTCATCCGCACATGAGCAATCATGAATGTTTTGTGATAATGAACGGCCGTGTCGAGCGTTTTCAATGAGTTTTTCTCTTAAAAATAGATTTGTTCATTTTCTTCTCCAAATATGACAAAAGCCACACGTTAGAATGCATGTTCACTTTTCAAAGAGGATTTTGGGGTTGGAATAGTTATATTTGTTCGGGCTGGCCATTATGTGGGGACTGTCGTTCATTTATAGCTTGTGAAAGTCCATTTTTGCTAATGACCACATAGTTCTGTAATACTTGTTGCATTTGCCAAATGTGAAATGAACGGATGATCGCCCTTTATCTAGTTGATGACTGAGCATGATTAAACTTTTGTACACGATAGTTGATTTCATTTTTGTAATATTGTATTGCTAAGGGACTAGCAATATGTAAGTTTGGGGGTGTGATAAGTGTTCAATTCTATGCATTTGAACCCTCTTTATTGTATACGTTAGTTCCATTTTTGCGTTTACCGAGATATGTTTACGGTATTTTTGTGTTTTTGATGTTTTGCAGGTATTGGAGTAAATGGAGCAAAGTTTGAAGCTTTCTGCAGTCAAGAGAAGAAATCAGAAAATGCAGCCCAAGGCATCTCGATCAATCGAGATGTTGATCTCGATTAATCGAAATCTCGATTGATCGAGATCTCATTTCGATTGATCAAAATCTCGATCAATCGAGATTCAATCTCGATCAATCGAGATTCTGCAGAGCCCACTTGGCCACTTGCTCACCTGCTCTCCCACTTGCAACAAAATCCCCCTTTTTGCACGACTTAGGGGGATTGTCTGACTTGAACAAGACTCTTGGGGGCCTTCTTGATACAAGAGATATATATAATGATATATATATATATGGTGGGCCCCAAGGTAGAAAAAGAAGCCCAAAAGCACCAAAAGCCACACATATATCATATCTCTCAACACACATCAGAATACTTCAAGAGAGACCTTCGGGAGAGGAAGAGGAGAAGCTGAATCAGACCAAGAAGGTTCACTTTCTTCATCAATGGAAGGGTGCAAGGCAACCATGAGCAACTAACTCTTCTACTAGGGTGTTGGTTTCAACCCCTAGCCATGTAAACTTGTTCATCTTTGTAGCTCTTGGGATTTGTAATTAAATGTTTATTATTTAGCCTAGTGATTATGTACACAAATACATCTCTTATATATATTCATTTGATTTGGAATTTATTCTTGTCTTAGAGTAGATTTTGTCACTTGAATGCACAACATTTGCATATTCCACAAGAAGTGCAAATGATGGCTAGATAATGGTGTTTAAATGAATGTGTGATGTTAGTTTGTATAGACCATGCCAAGACAAGGTAGTTTGGATGCATGTAGTGTTCACTTAGAGAGTAGAGTAATTAGGTAGTTAGTTAGGTTGAAGAGCTATGCTTTTTGAAGATGGATTATGATAGGTTAGCACACACATTGATCTTTTGATATGTCATTGAGGTCACAAGCCTAATGACATTGTTAGGCATTTAATTAATGAATCCCATGCTTGCTACACTTATGAACATGTGAATGGCTAGTGGTGGAAACCAACCCTAGTTCTCTCTCCCAACTTTAAACTCTTTACTTTTCTTGTCATTTCATTCATGCAATAGTTTATAAACACAAATTCAAAAATCTGTTTTTTTTAGAATTAAAGTAGAATTAATCTTCCTTTAAGACAATTGCGACTAGTCCTCGTGGGATCGATACCCTCTATATAGAACCTTATCTACAAAGATTCGTGCTCTTGCGAGTGGTTAAATTATATTTTAATAAAAAGGGCAAAATTAAGCTTACAATATAATTTAGTTCCGACCACATCATGTATCTTGTATGAAACTAATTGTCTCATTTTCTTACTGATGTTGGGATATCTTATGGTAGTGGTACCATTTGGTTGAGTGTTATTTATTTATATGTTATTTATGTGAAATGTATTTGATAAAGTAAATATCATGGTGATGATGGTAAAATTTTCAAATTGGGAAGAAATTACAATGGTTACAAAGAATGACAATGGTTAACACAAAAAGAAATTTTTTGGCGGTGTGGGGGTGTTGGGGTGGTTGGGGGAAAAAACAAAAATAGAAATAAAGAAATTAAAGGATGAGTTTTATGTTTAGCATTTCTAACACTTCATGATTGTGACACAAGAGGTTTGCTCCTACAATGTCTGCTTGCTAAAGTTCTTGACATAATCATTTATACAATATATATTTTATTTTAAGTTGCAATTGTCTGTGTAAAGCATGTTGCATGCACACTCTTTGGTTCTTTTGTGGGAAGAAAAAAAGAAGATAAGGAAAAACAAAATGGGGAAGAGAAGATATAATAACAGATTAAGAATAATTTTTATCAATTTTGTTATTGAGAAGAATTGGAAAGAAAGTAAGGGAAATATAAACATAAGGCCTGACAAAGCTGTCCTTCATACTTAAATTTGTAGCATGTACTAGTCCACCTCCTATTAATGATTTACCATATTCCTTCGGCATTTAGCTTCGGCTACAAAAATCTCAGATAAAAGTGAAAAATGATTATTTTGCACTTATAACATTATTTGAAGCTAAGGATGTGATGTGGTTTACTGGTGAGCTATAAAAAAAGTGTGATTGAGAAGGTCACTATATTGCTTTGCTCTAATCTAAATAAGTCAACCCTTTTTCCAAACTATAGCTACATACAAATTCAGGGCATTACGAAATTTAATTCTTCGTTCTTTATATTTTGTTGTTTAGGTTTAGTCTATTTGCTACTTTGTGTTGCATATAAATTATGTGATCACTTTTAGATTAGTGCCCATGAAATTGGATAACTTCAATTCCTCAATTAGTTGATTCTATGGTTTTGCTCTTACTCTAGTGGGTAACCTTCTTGTGTTTTATTATTTTTACCTTTTTTTCATTGTACTATCTCAAAATTTAGTAACATATTAAGGGAATCCTGAGGATAGGTAGCATCACTTATTTGTAAGTTTCCTAATTAAATGTCTCACACAGGGAATGATGGTGCCATGAGTCAAAATTATGATAAATATGCGGGTATCTCAAGGATTGTGTGACATTGAATTCCAATTTGTCTTTAGATAACCAAACCAAAATTTTTATTCTAATACATAATTGGTGCAAAACTATGGTGGATTGCTATTTCGGAACCCCTTGATTCATGGCGGTTGTTGTCAAACTTTTCATATATGCATGTTGTTGGCATTGTCTTATGCTGGTGATGACTGCACACCGATCAATCACTGAATGATTATGCCATGTGCTATATTCAATAAAAAAGTTATTTTTATTAAAAAGTTTGTGTAGCATGGACATTAACCTACAGTCTTTAGTAGCCAGAGGCCAATTTCTTGCCTATACTCAGAACTAAAGTTTTTATTTTTTTTATAGTTCTTATGCTGGTTCAAGTAAACCTCTCACTTTCGTATGCTTTTTTGGTTGTTTTGACTATTCTCAGGCTGAGCTTCGTATGCAAATTGTTTATTTAGTGTTCTTCCATATTTTGGTTTTATTCTTGTTCAGATTTACAAGGGAACTTGGGATATGTGAATGGGGTATATGGGTGTGTATAGACGTAGTTATATGTTATGTTTTTTTTGAGTTTTAAGGGCTGTTTAAATTTGATTTCTTTGCCTATTCTCATTCCACTGAATTTGGTTTACTGTTTGCTCATGTTGAAATTAAAAAAAAAAAAACTTGTTAGTCTTGAAATGTATCCCCCTTGCTTTAAGTTATGTGGCTAAACAAAATGAGTGACTATAAGAAGAGAGAAAGCAAAAAGAGAGGGAGTCGCAAGTTCGGTCCCAATTATATTTGGGCCACCTTTCTGAAAAGAGTTATATTTGAGCAGCCACTTTCAACCTACTAATTACACTCTTTTTATTAACTGGCTCATTTATAGTCCATTTATTGATATGCAGACCTCAACTTTATCTATCCTCAATGGCCCCACCCATGGCCTTACTTACAAAAGAAAATAATTTCTGACCCTACAATATTTTGCATGATCGAACTTAGCATTTTGCATAATCAAAGTTTCGATTGTGCAAAACCTTAACTTCGCATGATCAAAATAGTTCGATTGCTCAAAATGCTCGCGAAATGGTATTGAAATACAATCGAAACTCTCAGTACTTTTGACACTTTGTAGAGCCTCTCAACCCTACAATTTTTTGCATGTGCAAAAATTGAGATTTTGCACAATCGAGATTTTTGATCCTGCAAAACTTGGATTTTGCAATATCGAAAAGGCACTACATAATTTTCTGCAATTTCACAAAAAGACCACTTTGATGTCCAATCGTCATACTTCAATGTTCATACATTATCTATATCATTCTAAACATTCTAAATGATTCACAATACTTATCACATGATCCAAGCATAAAAATTTGGTTACCAAATGATTATATCCACAAAATACACATAATGGAACTCAAAACCAAAAATTTCCCATCCATATCCAAAAGTCATACATGATTCATATATGGTCACTACATTTGAAGTCTTAAGTGTACCAACATAAATCAAATGTAAATACAACACTTTCTGCATAGTCCACATGCCACAAGCCGGCATGGACATCTATCTACATATCCAAAAGAGACTTCTCCAGAAGAAACTCCAAAGAGCTCAAAAAGGTCTTCGTGCCAAACTAAGCATCATCCTCTATGGGAGCTTTATCTTTAAAGAGTTTGTGGGAGGGGGTAAGCATACAACTATGCCCTGCAAGAATGATCCACCCGACTCTACCTTAACTCAGGCAGCCATGCATGAATGCATAATGAAATCTCTACATGGCTATATGTCATGCTCTCATGGTTTTCATACTTAAAACAATATCATTTTGAAACATACTAAATGTCACACATTTCCAATGCATATAAACAATTTATAAAAGAATCTCAAATATCAAATGAACTCACACCACATAAATCTGGAAATCAATTAAACTGAAGACTTTTGCTTATCACAATTCCATAGTAAAGATTTCTTCAAAATCACAAACTCTGCTTATGCTCTACAGGTTTCTAACCCGATAGAAGCGACATCCGCTTAGCCAAGTTTTGGGCCTTGCACCCTAGGGCTCTGGACCCTTCTTAATTCTCACACATGGCCCCAAACATAACTTTCTCACATAATTTCACATTGCCACATAATGTACACTTATCACATAAATGCACAAAATTCATGATTCTCACAATTCTCGTCAAATGCATAACCTATGTTAAGTTTATGCACAAACCTTCACCTCAAGCTTGTCACAATGAAAATCATTCATTTCATGAGAAATACAATTAATGCATTTTTAAGAAAACGTTATTCATGCATAAATTCATTATTTGAAATCAAATCTCACAAAGCCCCTCAAATGAACACAACTCATAAAATTTCACTCTTAAACCTCCACCACTGATTTGCATATATAATTTCTAACTAAAGCATGTTAGACATTCAACACATACATGCACAAATCATATTTCCAAAAAATTATCAAAGAATGTTTCATGTCACAACCCTACCACGAATATTAAGCTTGGAAGCTAAGTTCCAAAATCCCAGACCATTCTACCTTACCAAAAATCAACTTTGTTCAATTCAAACCGAAGCCCTTAGCCCGAGGAACAATCTACCCTTCTTCGAGAACTTCCAAATCGCAACCTAGCACATCCAAAATGTAGAGAGAAGGGAGAGAGATGAAGTGGGAGAGTTAGAGAGAGAGGGAGATCTGTAAAAATGAAATACCCAGTCCTCTAGATATTTATCTCCCCACTTTGGCGCAAAATGATCGATACGCCCCCCGCAGTCACTTAACGTATTCTCCTAACCTCCATTTTTTATTTTGAAATTTTCTACGGTCTTGAAATCACTTCTTTAACACTCTAAACATTTTATTTTGTTTATAAGTAAAAATAATATTTTCTCAAAAAAATTTCGGATTCCCGTATCCACTAGGCCTCATCCCTTGCCTTGTTGATCCAAAAAGTCAAACTTCTCCAAATGTTCTCAAAACCTTAATACAACCCCCCAACATGTTTACACAATCAAAATGTGCTAAACATCAATTAAAACGCAATTAGGGCAAAAATGTTGCTTAAAGTTGAAACCGATCAAAATTGGACCTAATCTCTACAACCCAGACTTTGAGCTTGGACTGAGGGAGTCTCGACAGTTCATATTTTGGGGCATAGCAGCTTAGTATTAGAGCATAGCTTATTGTTAGAGCTTAACTAGGACAAATACCTAGGGACGATGGGTAAACGTTGAACCACATTTTCACTTATATCATGTGTAGTTTTGGTATGGTTAGAACCTTTAAGTTGAAAACCTAGAAATGTTTGTAGACATGACATAGTTAATTATGGAACTTATGTGCATGTGAAATGTGCTTACATGATAAAATACTAAGTGCTTATGTGATAACATGTGTTATATGTTATACGTTGATATGAGAACATGTTTATGTGATTAATTATGTGTGAAAATATGTCTATATGTTATGTGTGAAAGTGATAACATGTTGTTATGTTGTGTAATAGTTTGATCGTGTTGAGTAAATAGCATGAGATGACATATTGTATTGACCTATATGTTAAATAGATAGAGATATGCCGCCTAAATGCCGAGGAAAGATAGTTGGGGCTGAGGTACTCAAGGGAAACTATTTGCTCGCTGATATAACCACGGCCCTCAAAAACTTTGTGAGGATGATAGTTAATAAAGTGTAGCAACTGGTAGTGCAACTTCGATTTAATAAATTGATGCCTCAAAGTTTTGAGGGGCGTTCAGATCCATTGATAGCGGATAATTGGTTGGAACAAGTTAAGAAGCACCTTAAGATGATGTCTACTCCCAATGATGGGATGAAAGTAATTCTTGTGACATACTTATTTTCGGGTGGTGCTGAACTTTGGTGGAAGTCGGTGAGTGACTGACACGATATTGAGATGATGCCATGGGAAGATTTTATATATTCCTTGAGCATTATTTTCCTAGGCCAAAGAGGAGGGCGTTAAGGAAGGAATTTGTGGGACTTGTTAATGATGGTATGACTATTACTGAATATGAGAACAGGTTTATTTCCCTTTAACACTTCACACCTGAAGTAGTGAGAGATGAAGAAGAGAAGATGTGGAGGTTCATTAACGGCCTTCATCATTCGGTGAGACCATATGTGTCAATTTTGGGTTTAAAAGTATATGTCAAGGAGGTAGAAAAGGCATTGATGGTTGAAGCTGAAACAAAAGATAGGCAAGAGAAGAGAGAGGCATTAAGGCAAAACAAGGCTTTAACAGTGGCTTTAGAGGGGCATGCTAGGAAGAAGTTCAAAGGTGGTTCTTCTTATATAATGTGTTCAGTGGGTTAGCCTATGGTGAGTTCTACATCTACCATTCCTTTGTCTTTGACATCTACTAGGCCAGAGAGAGTGTGCTACAAGTGTAAGCAATCGGGGCACTTCAAGACAGCTTATCTTTTGGGAACACCTATGAGAGCACCTACTAGTCAACCTATGGGTCAACCTGGCATGATGACTTGATATGGTTGTGGGCAACAGGGACACATGACTAGATAGTGTCCACAACAGGGTGGAAATGTTACGGGTGGTCAAGGCACGCAGTAAAGATCAGCTCAGACTATGACTACACAGTTGGGCTATAGACCATTGCCTCCACCACAACCAGCTATATCTACACAAAGTGCGAGACCAGTGAGGGGTTCTTCCCCTAGTTCATCCATATAGCGATCAGGTTTTAGGGCTAGTGGAGCACAGGATTAGAGAGCACAAGGTAAAGTATATGCAATGACAACTGTAAACACCCCAGCAAGACCTTCAGTGGTCAGAGGTATATTTCTAGTGTACAATTCTTGGGCATGTGTGTTAATTGATTCAGCTGCATCATACTTATTTATTGGAACATCATTCGCATGAGCATTAGGGCTAGAGGTTAGTCCATTGGGTAGGGTTATTTGTGGTGATATGCCAGTGGGCGGTACAGTGATTCTAAACAGAATGAGCCGAGGATGTGGTATTGAGATAGACAGGAAGACACTTAAATTTAATTTCATTATCCTACATATGATTAGTTTTGATATCATCCTTGGGATGGATTGGTTATTGGAGTTCCATATTACGATAGACTATTTAGAGGGAGAGTGATGGTTTACACGTCCGAGGGCAATTGCTTTGGTTTTGTTGGGGATCGGAGTGATTTCTATACTTCTTCATGCTATGACATTAGTAGTCGGGAGCGATGAAGTTTTATTTTGGCTAGCTTATTAGCCGAGGGAGAGGAGATTTCGAGAGAGGTGTATCCGGTGGTAGTATGTGAGTTATTAGATGTATTTTCGGAAGATTTGATGGACTTACTTCCCAAAAGAGAGGTAAAGTTTGGCATTGATCTTATGCCCGATATGCCGCCCATTTCTATGACACCATATCGATGGCACTAGCGGATTTGGTGGAACTAAAGTGTCAATTGGATGATTTGAAAGCTAAGGACTTTATTCAACCGAGTACATCACCATGGGGAGCACCGGTGTTATTTTCTAAGAAGAAAGATGTTCTTTGAGATTGTACACTGATTATCGAAAGTTAAATCATGTGACAATAAAGAATAAGTATCCGTTATCAAGGATAGATGAACTATTTGATCAACTGAAAGGAGCTCACTATTTCTCAAAAATTGATTTAAGGTCAGGTTATTATCAATTGAGAGTGAAAGATGAGGATATCCATAAAATGGCTTTCTGTACACGGTATGGACACTATGAGTTCCATGTAATGCCATTCAGTTTGAATAATGCGCCAGTTACATTTATGGATTTGATGAACCATGAGTATCTTGACACTTTTGTGGTAGTGTTTGTGGATGATATACTTGTGTACTCATTTTCGGAGGAGGAGCATGAGTTACATTTGAGGACAGTTTTGTAAATCCTTAGAGAGCACCAATTGTATGCTAAGTATGAAAAGTGCGAGTTTTGGACATGTTTCTGGAGGCGGAGTCTCAGTTGATCTATCTAAGATTGAGGCGGTAAAAAGTTGGGAGAGTCCGAAGAATGTCTTTGAGATTCAGAGCTTTCTTGGTTTAGCGGGCTACTATAGAAAGTTTGTGAAAGACTTCTCTAGTATCGCAGCTCTTATAACACAACTGACTCGTAAGAGTGTGAAGTTTATAAGGAACGAAGCATGTGAGTTGGCCTTTCATTAATTGAAGAAACAGTTAACCACAACTCCTATTTTGGTGATACTCGAGTGTGGCTTGGGATATGTAATTTATTGTGATGCTTCAGGGAGTGGGCTAGGTTGTGTGTTAATGCAATATGATGGAGTAGTTACTTATGGGTCTAGGCAATTAAAGACTCAAAAGTATCCAACGCATGACTTGGAACTAGCAGCGGTGATCTTTGCCTTGAAAGGGTGGACACACTACTTGTATGGAGAGATATTTGAGATGTATTCGGGTCACAAGAGTCTCAAATACCTTTTCTCCCAAAAGGACTTGAACATGAGATAGAGGCGATGGGTTGAGTATATGGCAGATTACAACTTTGACTTACAATACCATCTGGGGAAAGCAAATGTAGTGGTGGATGCATTGAGCAAAAAGTCTCACAGGACTTTATCTAGCATAGCCATATGGGAATGAAAAATGATGGAAGATTTCTCAAAGTTGGGATTATACTTCAGTGATGAAAGTGAGCCAACTACATTGTTTAGCTTTGTAGCTTAACATATGCTTGTGAGTAAGGTGATTGAAGCACAAAAATGAGATAGTAAGTTGGAGGTCCTTCACTCACAAATTGCTAGTGGTAAAACAGTGGAGGGTTGGACCTTGCATTCCGATGGGGGTCTACGATTCAAAGGATTGATGGTAGCTCCTTCTGATTGTCATGATAATGTATTACGGGAATTTTATCATTCTTGTTTTGTAGTTCATCCCGGTGGTACTAAAATGTACCACAATGTGAGGTGTCAATATTGGTGGCGAGGTATGAAGAGGGACGTAGCACAATTTGTGGCGAGATGCCTTATTTGACAACAAGTAAAATAAGAACATCAGAAACTCGCAGGGTTATTGCAGCCATTACCAGTGGCAAAGTGGAAATAAGAACATATTACCATGGATTTTGTGATGAGTATTCCGAGATTAAACAAAGGCAATGATATAGTTTGGGTCGTCGTAGACAAATTAACCAAAATAACACACTTCTTGCTTATGAGGTTGACATATGATGTGAGGAGGTTCAGTAAGCAATATGTAATGCATATTGTGAGGCTATATGGGGTTTCAATATCTACTGTATCAGATAGGGATCCACGATTTACTTCAAGATTCTGGCAAGGATTCTAGACAATGCTAGACACAAAGTTGCACTTTAGCACAACATTTAATCCACAGACTACTGGATAGTCGAAGTGTACTATACAGATATTGGAAGATATGTTTCGTGTTTCTATCTTAGACTTTGGCAGTGGTTGTGAGGATCATTTGCCACTTGTGGAGTTTGCGTACAATAACAGTTATTAGGCCAGTATTGAGATGGCCCCATTTAAGGCGTTGTATGGCAGACCTTGTAGATGTCCAGTTTGTTGGATTGAGGTGAGTGAGACCGTAGCCTTATGACCAAATTTGGAGAATAACTTAAATAAAATATTTGATGTGCTAAGGAATCGATATCATGTCCGTAGGAGTTATAGAAATCAAAAACAGAGTCCGGAAAGGTTTAGTAAGTGGCTAGTGGCATTTTTGTAAATATGATAACTAGATCTATAAATAGCAAAGTAAAGAATTACTAAATTCATTTCTCATTCTCATCAGCCGCATAGAGAGAGCAATATATATCTATATATGGCAATATCATTTTCTTCCCTTCTCTATTGATTTTGAGAGGCTTGGGACGATAATTGAAATACACTGAGGAAGAAGAAGTTGGTCTACTCATTGAAGGCTTGAGTTTGGTCCATTCGGAATTGAATTCGAAGAAAGTTGATTTTTTTGTGAGAAATTGAAAAAATCATTTAGAAGCTCTTTCAAATTGAGGTAGGGATGCCTAACCCATGAAATCTGGGATTTTTGTGAGTATATTAGTTGTTAATAGTAACCAATTGGTTATGTGAGTATAATTAGATGTCTTTCAAGGTTGAAGAATGCTAGATTATACTACTTAATGAATTAACAATGTTAAATGGTGTAATTACATGTTTATAATTGCTTTAGATAATTATATATGCATGTTGAGCTTGAATTATGAAAGAATTATGTGAATTCATGTGTATTTGTGAAAATGTCACTTTTGTGTTTGATAATTGTCTTGAAAGCATGTTTAGATGTGAATGCATGTTTAATTTTCAATATAAATAATATGAAATGTGCAATACATGAAACATGTTCAATGTGGAAGTATGTGATATTTATTTGGGAAATGTGCAAGCATGACAATTAGTATTACATTGACTTGAATTATAGTTGCATAGTGAGCATGAACATATGGCAATGGGATTCATTCATTGGCTTGGTGAGGGTGGTGAGCTCAATTGGGTAATAAAGTCATCTTGACGAGTGGCGAGGTAATATAGTAAAGGTGATGGTCCGGGAATCCCATAAACATGTTTGTCCAAGTTTTAATGTCAAAAGGATCTGTAGGGGTATTTGCGTCATTTTGCATAATTTAATGAATTTATTAATTGTCCTATTTTTGTTATGATCTTCCATGTTATGCACTAATGAAATTGCTAGGGTAATTCTGTCCTTATATTTCAAAGAAGGTCATATTGGGTGTAGGGACATTTTGGGAAAATATTGATCTAGGGTTTCCATCTTTTCAAAAGGTGAATTTTTTTTGTAAAAGATATGTGGCTCAGATGGTTTAAGTAAGATCTAGCAGCTGAAGAGATGTTTGAGAGAATTCTGATGAGTGATACACTACATAACAGCCGAAAGTAAAGCATAGGTATATATAGTGGGTGAAATAAAAGAAAACAAAGGGAAAAATGGGAGATGAAGCAGCTGGTAGCTGCGCTGGAAGAGAAGAAATGGTGAGATCAGAATGTGTGGCCAAGGAGATGAGAATAGAAGGTTGTGCGGCCATGTGTAGCTACAGTGAAACGTAAAGAAAGAGAAAGCACAGTGATGGATCAGTTCATTTGCTCAGAACCACCAAATTGTTCTTCAACGATTTCTTGATCAGATTTGTAAACCTATTGCTGAAGCTCCCATGTTCTGTCTTCGTAAACCAATTTGTGAAGCTCATTTGTTGTGAAATAGCATAAGGTGGCTGAAAGAGGAAACAAGAAATTTCGTGGACTGTGAGTATGGTTATTCTCTAATTTTCTGAAATATTGGTTTAGTATTTCGATTTCAAGGTTAGCTAATTCCTGCTGGTTTGCAAGCTTAATACATGCTGAATTTTTAGCTAATTCCTGCTTGTTTGCAAGTTTAATACATGCCGAATTTTTAGCTAATTTCCTGCTGCAAGTTTAATTCATGCTGAATTTTTAGCTAATTCCTGCTGGTTTGCAAGTTCAATACATGCTGAATTTTTTACGCTTAATTTGCTGGGTTTGCTGTCCATTTAGTGCTGAACTTGCTGTCATTGGTAATGCTGAAACTGGTGAGTTTTTAATGTTGAAATTGCTGAAATATTGTTGCTGAATTGAGGTCTTTATGCTGCTGATTTTCTGGATCAAAATTGCTGAATTCTTGCTGCTCTCCTGCTGATTTTAACGCTGAAAGTTACTGTTCAAATTGCTGATTTCTAATGCTAAAACTTACTGTTTACTTGGTGATTTTAATGCTGAAAGTTACTGTTCAAATTGCTGATTTCTAATGCTGAAACTAACTGTTCACTTGCTGATTTTTAATGCTGAAAGTTACTATTCAAATTGCTGATTTCTAATGCTGAAACTTACTGTTCACTTGCTGATTTTTTATACTGAAATTTTTTGTGCAAATTGCTGAACTTGCTGTCCATTAATTAGTGCACATGCTGCCTATCTTTTAAACTGCTTATGCTACTAACTTCTACCCTAGTTGCACTTGTGTGTAAATCATTAGAATAGGTTCAAAATTCAAGAATAGCAAAAATATTTGGTCATGAAGAATATCAAGCTAATGAAGAGTTTCCAAGAAGCTGTGATTGAGAATAATTGAAAGAGTGTCTTCTACAAGTCCGTTACAACTACACCGTCAAAGGTGTACTTATTGAAGACCCATTTTTGAAGAAGCTCGAGTATCATTATCCGCCAAGAAGTCAAGTGACCATATCATTATCAAGCTGAACTTTGAAGACAAACTATCAGAGCTTGAAGATTTAAAGATTATCCTTGAAGACCAACATACAAAGCTTGAAGATAATTGCTGCCGCTCAAGACATTGAACTGACTCCACTATCACTATGTATAGTCCAAGTATTGGAATACTTTGGATAGGGAGTATGTGAGTGATTGTGGTGAGATTGAGGTGAGATAGCTTGGGCTTTGGGAAGCCTAAGTTGGGATTGAGAGCGGAAAAGCTGTTGTGAGATTTGGTGAGAGTGGTTCAGGCCTAGGGAGGCTGTGAACTAGGTGAGTGCAGGAGCAAACTATGTTGTGAGTTGGGTGAGTGAGAGAGTAATTGAGAGAATTATTATACTACCCTTTCAAACATAGTGGAACTCAATTCGAAGAGATTTTTTCCCCACCTTGGGGTTTCCTCTATAAATCTGTGTGTCCATCAAATTGTGTGATTGCATGTGCTAGCCAAACTTGCAATATTAGGAAGAAAAATCGAAGAACCTATTCACCCCCTCCCCCTCTAAGTTCATCAAAAGGGAACCTCATGGAGCGATCCTATAAAGGAACCCAATAGAGTGATCCGGTAAGGGAACTCCATCTAGGTGGAAAAGGATACTCCCTAAAACGTAAAGGAGCCTCAGTTAGGTGGGATTGGGTAATCCATAAAATCGAAGCCCAATGGATATGTGGAGAGGATGAGGGAGCTATGCATATCATGTTGCATTACACGTTTCTTATGATATGGTTGTGATGTACGGATATTTGCTTACATGATTAAATGCAAATGTATGTTTATGTGGTATTCACAGAACTTACGGATCCTACTGAGCGTGTGGTTGCTCATCCCATGAGTATTAAATCTTTTAAGAAAATGGAAGGAAGTAATGAAGTCTCCCAAATTATGAATTGGCATGGAGCGGAGTTGATTCATTTAAAGGCCATATTATTGCTTTATTTGAATGCATGTCCGGATTGTGGACTCTATGCATGTGATGAACATGTAAAGACCATTTATGTTTCGAGAATATGTAATTGTTTATGTTTTATGATTTCATACATTATAAGCATGGTATTAAGTATAGTGGAATGCTAGACGATCTAAATAATAATCCTTGTTGACCTCAAGGTTTTAACCAAAGGTTATTTGGGTGATTTTGATGATAACAATCTATTGTAGTGTAGATCTAATAAGTTTACTTGAGTGTACATTTTACAAGGTATCAAATTATCTCAAGTATCTTAAAGGCTTTGGACTTCAAAGGGACTTACAAGAAGATATATAAAGCCACATGATCATAGAACTTAAAGATCAATAATCAAAATCAATGGCAAAGTTGAAGCAAATTCAAGCCACATGATGAAGGAACCCAAGAGCTTAAAGATTTGAAGATCAAAAGACTTGGGTAGGCTAGTCTTGGGTGAGTGTGTGTATTTATTATAAAGTTACTTTGATGTACTCACATGAAAGCTGTAGGACCAATGCATATAATTCATATCATTCATAAGTTCTTAGAGTATAAGCAATAAGTCATGAACTTCATTTATAACATCATGAGGCCTTTACTTAGTTTGAGTTCATTCAAGCTTTCACAAGCTTTGAAAAACTCAATTATTAAGTCATAACTAGAATCATGTATTTCAATCATATCATTTGGAATGGTCTCTAAAAATTAGAGCAATAAGGCTTTGAACTTATATGTTTAAATCATAAAAAGCCTTATGTAATATTGAGATGATCTCTAATTGGGAATATCTTTAATACTCAATATTCACATTTAGTCAATGAAATTCATGTCCAGTTTGAGCTTGCTGAAAACTCAATTTGAGCTTGCTGAAAATTCATTTTGAGTAAGCTGAAAATGCACTCTGAGGCGACTGAAAAATATAGTATGTTATGATGTTTTTAGAGCACTTTATCAGCTAACTGAAACACTATTTTTAGCCAACTGAAACATCACTTTCAGCTGACTGAAAGTTGCTGGATCTGAATCTAACGGCTACTTTGGTGCATTTAATGCTTCCAATAACTATAAAACGGCTATATTTTGGATTGGGGCTATAAATACACCTTGTATATGTATATTTCATGGGTGAGAGACCACTACACCTATAGTTGATCATCCATTGTTGGTTGAATCTATCCTTATGCTTAGAATTCATATTATATAGAGATAGTCACCACACTTGACCAAATTCTTCCAAAGATCAATTCATGTGTGATATTTCATTCATCATTCTAGAGTTGAGCTTTTATATTGATTCATCAATTGTAACTCTAGGTATGTGAGCTATCATTTGTGTATCTATCCATTGAGGGATACTCTATTGTAGTCAAACTCCTATTCATCCTATTTGAGAGGAAGTCCAAGAGATGCTCTTGGCAAAAATGAATTGCTTCATGGAAGCTTGTAAAGGTTCTCACTTGATCCGTCAAAAGTGAAAGGAAGCCCAAGTTGTGCACATGGCAATGAAGTCTTGGTGAAATGTTCACCAAAGCAAAGAAGACCAAGTGTTGGACTTGGCAATTGTAAAGGTTAGCTTTCCACCCTTAAGGGAAGCTTCATAGTGGAAACCTCAAGATGAGCTCTTGAGGCATGAACGTAGGCCGGAGTTACCGAACCATGTAAATATCGTAGTGTTGCTTGGTTTGCATTTCTCTAACCCTTAACTCATTTACTTAATAGCATTTTATATATTTAATTTCATTATGCTTTATATATGAGTGCTATGAGTTTATATGCTTTAATTCATATAAGGGGGATGGGATGAATGCTTGGAGCATGTTGATTGATTGAGTACTTATTTGATTATTCATCTCCAATTAAGTTGCACACCATGTGTTTGATAAAATGTCTCTATGAGCTTTAATTCCATTTTAGCACTGATAGACATATACCTACTTAGCTCATTTCATTCCTTATCTAATGAACCATTTCATGAATGAATGAGTAGCACTCCAAGTGCTTGATTAATTGTCTATGTAAGTTTTACTATTTACATCATATTCATAGGTAATTGCTCAAGTACCATTTTGATAGGTTTACTCCTTTATTTTGCTAGCATTTGTTTCAAAATTGTTTATTTAATGAATGTTGTTTAAATGTTTCATATGAGGAGGATGGGATGTATGCTTTAAGTATATTGGTTGAGTTGTGGAATTGATTGTATTGTAAATTGATTGAGTATTTATTTGATCACCTTTTTGCCAATCAATTTGCATATCATGGTTTTGATTAAACACACAATCAACATTTCCACACATCACAAACATGATACGTTGCACTTTCATGAACACTTTATTTGTCATATCCACTTAATCATTTAAGTGCATGATAGGTAGAACATTCTCAATCCCACTTGTTGAATACATAAGTTTCTCAAGTGTTTGACAAAAGTTCAAACAAACCTACTTTTGTCAAAATGAGTTTAATCAAAAAAGTTTCATCATTTGCTTATTGTCCCTATTCACCCCCCCCCCCTCTAGGGACAAATCTTGGGTAACAATCATTTATTTATGCTTATTTCTACTTGTATAAACTTGTGAGAATGGTTG
Source organism: Cornus controversa (assembly GCA_026545225.1). NCBI lineage: Eukaryota > Viridiplantae > Streptophyta > Magnoliopsida > Cornales > Cornaceae > Cornus > Cornus controversa. Next base: position 13,888,335 of record CM048854.1, on the reverse strand, counting down.
TATTGATGTACAGGTAAAATAAATAATATGTATGCTAAAAATAAGAACCAAAGTGTATGAATGGACACTTAGAAAACTTTGCAGAGTATCATCGTTGAGGGATTTTGATCAGTCAAAACACATGTTTTGATCAATCGAAATACCTCGATCATGCGAACCGTGTTGCGAGATTTTTTATGGAAGATGAGTTCAATTCCAATAGGGTTTCGTAAGTACTTCGATACTACTTTGATCATGCAAGGATTTTGATTATACAAAACCATCATTTTGATTAATTGAAATGCACTTTGCAAAATTGAAATGTGCATTTCGATCATTGCAAAATGTGTGTTCACTTTGTGTTTTAAAGAGGCTCATATATGCTCGTTATCAATAAAGGACACACGTAATGGACTAGAATTGCTTACGAATGCATGCACATTGTATTAATGGTATAAAGAATCCTTCCGCTAGACTTTGAGAATACAACTTAAATTATTGATCATTATAACACATCCGGTGAGGGATCGATGTGTTAATGTGTACGATAAGACTTTCGATTTATGTAACAATCTCGGTGGTCCAGGTACGAACTGAGGGTGATGTTGGTAGTAACTTGTCATGGTTGTCCGGGACATTGAGTGACGATCGGGTGATCATGACACCTCACAACCAGGAGTTCAGGCTCAGACCGGGGGAGTCTCGGCGGTCCTAATTTCGGGGCGTGACATCCTAGATCTTTTCATTTTCTTGCACCTATTTTATTTCTTAGCAAATTTATATCTTGGCTTATTTTTACTCCCACATTCTCATCGTGTTTTTTTCCAACAAGTGGTATCATAGCCAAGGTTCTTGTTCGGTGATTGTTGCGTGTGGTGGAGATAGAAGAAACATCCAATGCTATGATTAAATTGACGAAAACCAATTATTCTATTTGGTAGCCAATAATGGAGGATATCCTTTATTGTAAGGATTTGTATGACTCTATTGAGGCTGACGATGCCAAGTCTACAAAAAAAAAGTGCAAAAGATTAGGAAAAGATAGACAGAAAGACTGTGGGGTTTATTAGACTGTGGATTGAGCACAATGTGTTTCATCATGATGCTCAAGAAACCGATGCCCATAGTCTTTGGAAAAAATTGGAGGCCTTGTATGAGTGGAAGACCAATAGAATAAAGTCTTTCTGGTTAGGAGGCATGCAAACTTGAAATTCAAATAGGGACGTTCCTTGCCAAGAACCTGAGCAATTTTTAAAGTTTGGCAAACCAGTTGACCACAATAGAGATGGTTCTAGCTGATGAGTTATAGGCTCTATTAATTTTGAACTCTTTGTTTGATAGCTGGGAGATACTCGTGTTGTCACTCATTAAGTATGTTCCAAATGGGAAGGTGATCTTCAACATGGTAAAGGACTGAATGCTCAATAAGGAATCTAGGAGGAGAGATCGTGGCATAGATCATTCGCAGGCTCTTGTCACATAGGACATGGGTAGAAGAAAAAATAGAGGGCCTAGCAAAGGACCCAAAGATTTCAGCCAAATTAAAATTTTCAGAGGCAAGTCACAATCTAGAGATTTCAAAAAGTTTTTTCATTGTGGCAAGTGAGGCCACTCGAGAAAGCACTATTGGAATTTTCAAAAACCAACAGAATGGGAAGAGAAGTGAGCAGACAGAAGTTGGTAACATCGCAACCGCCATGTCAGATTAGGAGATAGTGGTACTATTTTTTGGAGAGAGTGAATGTAATCATGTTGTAGATCCAGATGTCGAATGGGTTGTTGTTACTGCAACTTCCTACCACATTAAACCTTCAAGGGATTTCTTCACGTCCTACAAAGCTGAAGACTTTGGGACGGTGAAGATAGGCAATATCAGTTATTCAAAATTGTTGGTATATGTGAGATTTACATTCAGACCAACATGGGTTGCACATTGATGCTAAAAGATGTGCAACATGTTCCTGATTTGTGCCTTAATCAGATTTCTGGAATTGCATTGGACTGGCTCGGTTATCAGAATTATTTTGGCAACAAAAAGTGGAAACTCACCAAGGGATTGTTGGTGGTTGCAAAAGGCATGGCCTGTTGTACGCTATACAAGGCTAATGCAAAGATCTTATCCAATGGATTGAATGTAGTGGAAGACGAGTCCATAGTAAATTTGTGGCACAAAATATTGGCACACATAAGCGAGAAAGGGTTGCAAATTTTGGCAAAGAAGTCCCTTAATAACTTTGTCAAATGTACAACTTTAAAGCACTGTTATTATTAGTTGTTTGGGAAACAATGTAGAGTCTCATTTAAGACATCAACAAAGAAAAAGTCTAAGTTGTTAGATATGGTATATTCTGATGTTTATGGTCCCATCGAAATTGTGTCCTTAGGTGGCAAAAAATATTTGTCACTTTTATTAATGACGCTTCAAAAAAAAGTGTGGGTGTATTTTTAGAAGTCAAAAGATCAGGTGTTCAAGGGCTCTTTCAGATATTTCATGTCATGGTTCAAAGAGAAATTAGGAAAAGCTAAAGTGTAATACCCTATTTGTTAACACCTAAATTATGGCCAAAGTTATTGGGACACGTGGCCAAGATTAGGAGACTTTCGATGAAGTTGCCTAAAGATTTTGGCCAATCATGGCCTAAGAATATTTCGACAATTTCTCGCCTAAGAGAGTGACCTAAGAGTTTCGATGGAGTCGCCTAAGAGTCTCTCGACCTCATCGCCTGAGACTCTCGACGAGAGTCGCCTAAGAGATTCTTGATCAAGTCGTCTAAGGAGAAAGTTGCCCAATCGAGTCTCAATCACTCCTCGCCTAAAGATTTTGGCCAATCGTGGCCTAAGAATATTTCGACCATTTCTCGCCTAAGAGAGTGACCTAAGAGTTTCGATGGAGTGACCTAAGAGTCTCTCGACCTCATCGCCTAAGAATCTCGACGAGAGTCGCCTAAGAGACTTTCGATCTCATCGCTTAAGACTCTCGACGATTAGTCACCTAAGAGTCTTGACCAATCATCGCCCAAGAACTTTTCGGCTACTCATGGCCTAGAAGTTTTGATCACGCCTAAAAGGACTAAGTTTGGGCGAAATAGAATCAACTTTGTGTTAGGCCTTGGAAACTAATGAAGATTTGATCCAAGTCAAAGTAGAACTAGCTGCGAATTTCAAGGGCTCGAAAATCAAGAAGTCAGATCTGGAGACTATGAAAGCTAAAAATAGAAGTGACAACTTGATCGATTTCTAAGGTTCAAATACTCAAAGCTTCAAATGGGAGAATCTCACCCACTTCTGATGAAACAATCAGAATGGTCAGAGGAATCTAGAGTCAGAGTCAGAATCAGACTTCGTGGTTGAGGAGAGCTGAAAATAGAGAGCAACCTAAGTCAACAACTTGAAAGATTTCACAAGCCAAAGCCAAAGATGTCATGCAAGATATATATATATCTATCTGTCCATGGAGATGTATCCTAATATGCCAAAATAGGCTCAGCAATGTAGTTGGGAGGTCACCTTCAACCTGCACCCATTTATTGTCTAGAAGGATGGACTGAAAGGGACATGCATGATCAGTCCAATGGCCTCTATAAATACTGATGCAAATCCTACAAAGAAAAGGTCCACGACCATCAGACCTCTAAGTCATATATCACTCATATCACTTAGCAATTTACTTCATTCAGCTTTCTTAGCTTTCAGACTCAGCTTAACATTTACTTGTTTTCTTAGCATTAGAATCTTTAGTTTCTCTTCCAAACCAGTAACTTAGATTCTCAATTTCAGTTCCTAGTATTGTTCTATCTTTAGTTTTTATTGTTAAAAATCAATCATTTCCTTTCAATCAAAGCTTGTAATACATTCATCATTGTAATTGTTCCACAAGATTAATGAAGAAGGTGTTACAAACTCAGGTATAAATGTTGTCCCTTTACATTATTTGCAAATCTTATCAAAAGAACTTCTAAAGTCCTTTCTTCAAAGGCAATAGTAACCTCAAGGAGGGGGTCATTCCTACCCTCCAACTTTCGCCTGAACCAGCTGAGGTCGACGACTCGACCCGATAGGAATAGTTTGGTACAAAAATCTTTGAGTCCATTCGGACTCTGGCACGCCCGCGTTTCAGGTCAACCATTGATTGGTCAACGACCTCAGACCACTTGTGAGCCAAACAATTTGGGACGCCCGGTGGGACAAGTGTCATATTTTGTGAATGGTTACAGAGACTAGATCACAAGCTCAAAGGGTAGCTGAAGAAGCTAACCCTCGAGAAGAAAATCAACCTGCTCCCATCATGCAAGACTCCGGGTCTGAACATGATGAGGGACATCAAGCCAGTCACCAAGGAGCAGCTGATAGTGTCAGTAACATGATGACACGATTTGAAAGCAGAGTAGAGGCTTACCATCGTCAAGTCTCATGGGAGATTAACAAAAGCATGGAGCCACTGGTGGCTTCATCTCACATGACCAATGGTCAACTTCAACAACTGAATGAGGCAATTAATGCTTTAGTGACTCGTATGGACAGGCACATTGTTGTCCAGCCGCCTAGGCCTGAAAACCAAAATGATAGGCAAGGAGAGCAATTTCCTCATCAACAAGTCATGCAACCAGAAAGAGGTTTTCAACCACCTCCTATGGCTAATGGTCGACCAATGGCACCAGCGCCACCTCTACATGGTCGACCTCCTCATCCTCAACCTCAAATGCCACCACCTCAGGTTGCGAACCCGAGGGGGCAAGAGGGACAGAATCCTTGGCCCAATGCACCTTTTCAAAACCAAGTCCAACCTATGGTAGTGACTAGGGAGCAATTAGCAGAGGTCATGCAGGAATAGTATGGGCCAGTTTTGAGAAGGGCAGCCCGACCTGTATTTAGGCACCCTTTTCCTGATTGGATAGATCAGATGGATCTACCACAAAATTATCGTGTGCCTAACTTTGCAATCTTCTCAGGAGAAGGCAACAATTCTACCCTTGAACATGTTGGCCGATTTACGGTCCAATGTGGGGCACTGAGTAACAATGAACTGTATAAGATGAAATTATTCTCCAACACACTCACTGAGACTGCCTTCAAGTGGTATATAAATCTACCATAGAACTCCATCCATACTTGGCAACAAATGCAAGAAGTTTTCCATGATCAATTTTATAGAGCTGAGCCAGAGGTCACAATGGCTGACTTATCTAGGCTCCACCAATTGCCAAATGAGGACGTGGAAACTTTCTTGGCTAGGTTTAAGAAGGCACGAAACAAGTGCCGAACTTCCTTACCCGAGCGTGAATTTATCAGCTTGGCTCTCAGTGGGTTAGAGTTTGAGCTACGAAAGAAGTTCGAAGGAATCGAGTTCAAAGATCTGTTCGAGTTGGCCAATAGGGTCACGAGATATGAACAAATCCTTAGGGAGGGAGATGAGAGAAAAAACTCCTCTCGAGGAACCTTTTATAAGGATCCCAATTATGAAATACACATGGTTGATACAGTATGTGACGACTTAGAAGTCGATGCTGTAGAAATTATCTCAAAAAAGCCATATGTTTTTAGGTCTTTAGCTAAGCCTCCGGAGACGATGAGTGGTGTTCAACCATCATCTTCTGCCAAAAGAAATACCTTTGAGGCTGGCAAACAGTATTCTTTTGACATAAGTAAGGCAGAACAGATCTTTGATCATCTCTTGGCTGATAATATCATCAAAGTCATTGGGGGGCATAAAATTCCCTCAGCTGATGAGATCAAAGGTCGTGAATATTGCAAGCATCATAACTCTTGGACTCATTCAACTAACAATTGTGTTGTTTTTCGTAAATTGATTCAGGATCAGATTGAGAAAGGAGCATGGAAATTTTCAGAAAAGAAAAAAGAAGTTATGGGCGTCGATAGCGACCCTTTCCCAGCCTTGATCAGCAGCAACATGGTTGAGATCTCGATGGTCCCTAAGCCACGGAGAAAGATTGATTTTGGAGATTCTTCGGCCAACAAAGAAAGCAAGGCTGAAGGAAAGAAGCCAATAATCGAAGAAGCTCCAAGTTCTAAAGAAGTGTTGGAAAAGGAGTTGAGAGAGGCCCAGCTCGCACTGATCAAACAAGGGTTATGCCCTAAATGCAAGGAAGATGGGAAGAGAGGCCGAGAGAAACTCCACAAAGACTCTCAGGGCCATAATGAAAATTCACGTTATGGGGGCAAGCCTAGGTCATCCCCACCTAGGGTTCCAGTGATTGACCGATTGACATGGCCTAACAGAAGGCCTAACATAAATGAGTATCCTAAGCGAAGGCGGGAAGTAAGCTATAATCATGCAAGAAGCCCGACTCGTGCTGTTTGGAGGCCTAAAGAGTGCAACCCATCTGAAACTCGTAAAGGCGGGATGTCAGTTGATCATTCAAGCAATAGGCCAAGGATGGTCAGGCCGCCAATCACTGAAGAAGGTCGGTGGTCTAAATTACACCATCCGAAATTCCCAACGATTGAAGACAGACGTCGTCCAAGGCTCCCTTGGTTTGAAAATGAACCGCCGCCATATATGTCTCGTACCCAAAAAAGACGTTGGCAGCGAATGAAGACTGAATTACGCAGGATGGAAGTGAAATACTCAGTCCCACAATCAGGGAAGGTAACATTGCTTAAAAGGGAACCTACTAAGCACGATTCAAAAGATGGCCTGAAAGAAAAACATGAAGAAAAGAAGACAATTACGGTCATTGAAGAAAAACGTGTTCCTTCTCCTATGAAAGAAGAAGATGAAGAAGCAGATTTTGGCGACGATGAGCTTGACATAGATGGGCAAGATGATAGCATAAGAGACATCAGGTTCGGTTCTTTTGAAGGTAATGTGAATTGCAACATGGTCCTCACTTTGCCTCTCATTTTTGAGGCTAAACCTGACCAACCCTCATCCATGGAGGGGGATGTCGAAATAGCCGAACATGAAGGTCAAGTGGTTCCGGAGATTGTCGAGAACCCATCTGAAACGATCCTTAGGGATCAGAGGCAGAAAGTGGCTGTGATAAGAGCCAGACTAGACACTGATGATTTGGTGGCGATTGGGGGAGTTCAACCAGCGAAGGTAATTTTTGAGAAACCTCCCATGCAGATGTCACAACATTTGAAGCCACTATATATCAGAGTTTTCTTGGAAGGGAGGCCGATATCACGAGCATTGATAGATAATGGCTCAGCTGTAAACATCCTTCCAATGAATACCATGAGATTGTTAAATAAGACTGAAGATGATATAATTCCTACAGACTTGACAGTCAGTAATTTCACTGGGGGCAAGTCTAGGACCAAAGGGGTGGTCACTCTAGAGATGACAGTTGGAAGGAAGAGAAGCATGACAGCATTTTTCGTGGTTGATGCGGGGACTGCATATAACGCATTGATCGGGCGTGATTGGCTGCATCCACACTTCTGTGTTCCTTCCACCCTTCACCAGTTCATGATATTCTGGGATGGAGATGAAATCCAAGTGGTGTGGGGAGATAATAAACCATTTGAAGCACGAGTTCATATGGCTGATGCTGTTTTATATGAGGAGGATATGGGACCAGTAAGGCTCATTGGGTGTGATAAATATGGTAAGCCTGAGAAAGCAACAATGCGAAAGAATTTGAGCGATCATGATCTATCAGAATTACTCAAAGAACTATCAAGGCCAAATGTTCTAGAGCCACGGCCGATAGAGGAGACTGATGAACACCAGGTTATTGATGGATCAAGCCCATAAGAACAATGAGAGGATGCTGGCCTATAAGGCTAGCATAGCTCGGCTAAGTGCATACCTCACCGAGAAACGAGCGATGTTATGGAATGATGTTTCGGCCAATATGGCCGAAATTATAGAAGAAGATGAATCAAGAGAAGAATTCGACGTGATCCGGTTGGAGGAGTTAGATGCAGCCCCTGCTAAGTTAGAAGACTTGAAGGCTGACGTCCAAGATCCCTTATTAGAGATAAATTTGGGGTCGGAAGAAGAGCCTCGGCCTACTTATGTCAGTGATCTTCTAGAACCTGACTTTAAAGCTGAGTTGATCTCACTGCTGAGAGAATATAAGGACTATTTTGCTTGGAATTACACTGAAATGCCAGGGTTGCCAAGGCAATTGGTCGAACATCGATTGCCTATAAGAGAAGGTTTTAGGCCTTTCAAGCAGCCTCCAAGACGCATGTCTACAGAAGTGATTCTGAAAGTGAAAGAAGAAATTGAGAGATTGCTCAAGGCGGGGTTTATCCGAACTATAAGATATTGTGAATGGTTATCCAATATTGTTCCAGTGGTCAAAAAGAATGGAAAGTTAAGGGTTTGTGTCGACTTTAGAAACTTAAATTCAGCCACTCCAAAGGACGAATATCCAATGCCTATGGCCGATCAACTGATTGATGCGGCTGCTAAGAATGAGATTCTATCATTCATGGATGGTCACTCAGGATATAACCAAATTTTGATAGCAGAAGATGATATTCCAAAGACAGCATTTAGGTGCCCAGGTGCCATAGGCACTTTCGAATGGGTGGTAATGCCATTCGGTTTGAAAAATGCCGGAGCCACTTATCAGCGAGCCATGAATGCAATTTTCCATGATATGATTGGAAAATTTATGGAAGTATACATCGACGATGTAGTGGTGAAATCAGCAACTAAGGCGAAGCACCTGGCTGACTTGAAGAGATCATTCGAGAGGATGAGAGCTCATGGCCTGAAGATGAACCCACTCAAATGCGCATTCGGGGTGACCGCTGGAAATTTCTTGGGGTTCTTAGTGCATCGTAGAGGCATAGAAATCGATAAGAATAAAGCCAAAGTGATCGTCGAAGCCAAACCACCGCGTAACAAGAAAGAGCTACAAAGGTTGATTGGTCAAATCAATTTTCTGAGAAGGTTCATTTCGAACTGTGCTGGCAAGATTCATGCTTTTTCTCCTTTATTGAAGCTTAAGACAGAAGAAGTATTTAGATGGGAGAGTCATCATCAACATGCTTTCGAGACAATCAAGATCTATCTTTCAAAAACCCCTGTTCTCATGCCACCTAGGAAGAAATGGCCGCTGAAGTTGTATATTTCGGCTGCTGATGAGTCGGTTGGAAGTTTGTTGGCTCAAGATAATGAAGTAGGAAAAGAACAAGTAGTGTATTACCTTAGTCGTATTTTGACACCGGTTGAGCGCCGATATACGCCAATCGAGAAAATGTGTCTTGCTTTGTATTTTGCAGCTCATAAGCTGAGAATATATATGCTACCTGTTTTAGTTTATGTGATTTGTGCAACTGATCTAATTAAGTACATGCTATCTCGTCCAATAATATCTGGACGAATCGGCAAGTGGTCTTTAGCCCTCATGGAATTTAGTTTCCAATATATGCCTCAAAAGGCAGTAAAGGGTCAGGCACTTGCCGATTTCCTAGCCGACCATCCGTGCTTAGACATGGATTCAGAAGTCCATGATGCAATTGAATCTTGTGCAATCGAATTAACACCTTGGACTTTAATTTTTGATGGATCAAGTGCAAATGATGTTGGTGGAGCCGGAATTGTAATAATTTCACCGAAAGGAAGAAAAACGACTTATTCTTTCTTTCTGGATTTTAAGTGTTCCAACAATCAAGCAGAATATGAAGCCTTGATCATCGGTCTTGAAATACTCCTAGAAATGGGGGCACAGACCGTTGAAGCTATAGGTGATTCAAATCTAGTAATCGGGCAATTATCTCAGAATTATAGATGTCGAAATTGGCATCTCAAACACTTCCATTCCATAGCCATGCAATTGCTGCAAGAATTCGCAGATGTAAGGGTAAGACATGTTTATAGGTCAGATAACAAAGAAGCCAATGACTTGGCTCAGATTGCATCTGGTGTTAGAGTACCAGAGGGGGCAATCGAGACTTTGATTAAAATAAAGAGACGATCTCTGCCTTCAATTGAGACAAGGGAAGAAGCATCGTCTGAAGTCTTCATGGTCGAAGTAGAAGATATCGAAGAGAATGACTGGAGGACACCAATCATGAGGTTTCTTTCAAATCCTACATCCCAGACTGATAAAAAGTTAAAAATCAAAGCACTGAAGTTTTTACTACTCGAAGGGGAGTTGTTAAAGAAAAGTATCAAAGATGACTTACTCTTAAGGTGTATTAGCAAAAAAGAGGCCATGAAAGTAATGGCCGAAGTCCATGAAGGGATATGTGGAGCTCACCAGGCTGGGACAAAAATGAAGTGGCTTATTAGAAGATATGGATATTTTTGGCCCAACATGCTCAAAGATTGCATCACGTATGCTAAAGGGTGTCAACCTTGTCAAAGGCATGGTCCAATCCATAGAGCCCCCGCAGTCGAGTTGCAATTCATTGTCAAACCATGGCCGTTTAGAGGCTAGGCTATGGATTTGATAGGGAAAATCCTTCCACCTTCTTCCAAGCAACATTGTTTTATCATTGTTATCACTGATTATTTTACCAAGTGGGTGGAAGCGGTGCCTATGAAGTCTGTGCATCAACAAGATGTTATTCAGTTTCTCAAGCAACATATTATCCATAGATTTGGGATTCCTGAATCAATCACGACTGACAATGGTTCGGCACTTGTTGCTTCAGAAGTGCAAGCATTTGCAGCAGAATATGGGATTAAACTCTTGAACTCAACCCCACATTTTGCCCAAGGGAATGGACAAGCCGAATCTTCTAACAAGACTATAAAAGGGATCATCAGGAAAATGGTTGAAGATAACCCAAGGGTTTGGCATGAGTTGTTGTCAGAGGCGCTTTGGGCTTATAGAACCTCTCAACGGTCAAGTACGGGCGTAACCCCATTCATGTTAACTTATGGTCATGATGCGGTTCTGCCCATGGAGATTACAGTACGATCTATGAGAGTCGCGTTACAAAATAACTTAACTCCTGCAGAATATAATGAATCTATGTTGATAGAGTTGGAGGATCTTGATGAAGTGAGGTTGAGGGCCCTTGACCACATCCAAGTTCAGAAGAAGCGAGTTGCAAGGGCATACAACAAGCGGGTCAAAGCTAAAGCTTTTGGTGAAGGAGATTTGGTCTGGAAGACCATTCACCCAATAGGGATCAATGATCGAAAATATGGGAAATGGTCACCAAATTGGGATGGCCCATTTATGATTCATAAAGTTCTTAAAGGTGGTGCTTATCATTTGAAAGATCTAGACGGTGAAATCCATCATCGACCAATTAATGGTCGATACTTAAAAACCTATTATCCTACAATGTGGGAAGCAATAGAGACCAAAGTTACCGATGGTTGAAATAATAAAACCATGGAAGTACATATTTCATTCATTTTTCCATCAGGTACAAAAAGTAAAATAGGTAATGACATATCATTTCTCATTCAGGTTTACAAAGTTCCCCCTAAGCTTATCCCACTCACCCTTAGATTTAGCCACCTGTTCATCTGCTTTGGCCTTCTCAGCCTTCAGCTGAGGAATATCCTTAGAAACCAATGCCTTCTTTTGCTCAACCTCCACGTTCTTTTGAAATATTTCTTTCATCTGAGCATTAAGTGTCTCTTCGGTTTGAGTTGTCTCAGCTAGCTCCTGTTGAAGGCGAGCCATCTCTCTTTCAATCTCAACTTTCTTCTCAATCGCTTTACTGTGAGCCGATCGTATGGTGCGATATTGGGAGATATTTTGTCTCACTCGATCGGTAAGCGATTGGTGCTCCTCCTGTTTGCCGTTTATTTTAGTGGAAAGATCCTCAGCGGTCTGTGTCAAAATCTGGAAATCAGAGACCAGGACCGGGAAATGGGTGCGAACGGACCGGAGTTGCTCTATCTGACTTTGGTCCAAATCGTGATGCTCCAATAAAACGGACAAGGCATCAGCCACATCAGCAGCCAAACTTGGCAGCTCAGAAAGATCTCGAGAAACAATGGCCACTAGAAACTGTTTGGCTTTCTCAATGTCCGGTGAGACAGAAGAAGGAGTAGGCTCAGGGACTGCCTCATCCACCAAGGGGTTAGAACTGAACCCAGCCTCCACTTGGGCAAAGTAAGCATCAAAATCTTCAACCGTGGTATAGTCCTGGTGAAGTGGTTGAGACTGAGAGCTTGAGCCCACCTGTGAAAGAAAATATTTAGTAATGCAAATCGAATTTTGTATGCAAAGAAAATCCACTTTCAATGTAAACACTCACGTTGACTGACGAAGGCTGAGTGACATGGCCAAAGGTTTTTTCATTGGCGGTTGCCCGGACAGGGCATGAATTTGAAGCTCTTGGCCTAAGGTTTGAGGCAACCTGTGAAAGGGGGCTGTTAGAGTGCATAAGAATGCTAAGAGCACAAGTGAAAAAATTTAAAATTTATACTCTGAGGTACCTCGACTCCATCTGATGAGTTCGGGGCAACGGTGAATGAAGCATGGTTGGGGGTTGATCTGAAGGCCTGAGTCATGGTTGGCTGAGTTTCAATGCCACCAGTGAAGGGATCCTCATAATGCACATCATCTTCCTAGATTCGATAATCATTTCTTTCTGATGATTGGGCAGAGAAGGAAGGGGTCTGCCAACAAGATGTCATTAGGCTGACAATATATGATATATATATATACACATATGAAAAGGAGAAGAGGTTACCCCTCGGCTGGCAGAATGATGTGTCTCTGACGAAAGAGTCGGCGGTATCGAAACATCAAGTTCCTCATCTTCGTCCTCTTCGTCAACCAGTGACAAACAAGGAGCAACACTTTTAGCCGAAGAAATTGGCTTTTTCCCTTGCTTCGCCTTTGATACCTGAAATTCATAAGGTTTGAAGTAAGCATATGAAATGACATAAATTATAAAGCATCATTTTCACCAAGCTCATGGATGATACCTTAGGTCTCTTTGGGGGCATTTCGTCTTCCTCTTCAGCATTTGATCTATCCACCTCATAGTCGGATGCACCCAAAGGATCATGGAAAGCTGCAACTGTGCAAATAAAATGTGAGATAAAGAGAGGTCAAGCCAAGTAAAAAGAACCGTTAAGTTTAATATTGCGACAAATGAAATTACCTTCCTTTGACGATTTTGATCGTTTTTTCTTACTCGGAGAATCACGGTTGGTCACGCTAATCCCTCTGGAAGGTTTTGATCTAACCAGGTCACCTGAATCTTTGAAAAGACGAGAAGAAATCCTATCCACTACAAGTTTCCAATCCTCTGCCATAACTTTGGCAATGTAATGCCCCCACCAATGATCGAAAGAGGGGGAGGTGCTAGGATTCTCCACAAACGGCTGCAAAGAGAACCTTTTAAAAAAACTGGCAAAGCGAGCAGAAATCTTTTTTGCTACCTTATCCGAGGTAAGAATCTCTCGGTCCAGGAACGAATTATTGAGAGATCGAAAAGGTGGAAGAGGAACGAGTTGGGTGAGACCAAATTGTCTAGCAAACTGTGGAGGGTTATAATACTCGACCCCACACTTTCTATTTTGATGACCAAGTGTTGAACACCCATAGAAGAGATCTCTAGCGATTAAGAAGTTAGCCCATGCCTCTTTGTGCTCACCTTGATAAGCAGGAGGGGCTTGGCCTGGGGGAAAAGAAAGCCATTTAGGTTGCAATGGCCGAGGCGAGAAGGGCAAGAAAAGATTTGAAGCTCGATATGCAGGAAGATTATAGAAAAAAGAAAACATGGATTTGAAAGTTTTTCTTTTCGGCTGGATGCGGGCATAGAGATAACCAGGGATAGGAACATCAACTGAAATATCAAGGTCAGAATGAAGTTCTGGGAAATATGCATATGCCCAAAGCTGTAATAGCCAAAAGGGTCCAAAGCAAGTCCTGAAATTGGAATTGATATACTCACCAATGCCACGATAAAGATAAGAAAGGACGAATGGAGCAAAAGCGAGTTTCTTACCAGAATGAAGGGCAAAGGCCAACCGAGTGAATTCTTTAGTGACAGTGATCGAAGAAACGCAGAACAAGAACCTGTTCAACCAGTACACTAGAAATGAAATATGCTCAGAGTCAGACATGGAGGTTCCACTACCTTTGCTGGCTTTGAGAAAGGGTCCATGTGCCGTGATACGCTCAGAGGTATTGGGTTTCATTGGATATTGGTATTGTATACCAGATACCTCAAGAAGAGAATTTATTTCTTCCCCATGTGGTCTAAGCCCAGTAAGGAAACAGATGTCTTGCACCGTTGGGCCAATCATTCCACACCGAAGGTGAAACGCATTGGTGGAGCGTGACCAGAAGCAAAGCAAAGAGAAGACAGCTTCTCTATCCATCATAATTCGGTCCTTTGAGAGAATAATGGCGTCATAAATACCAACTTCTTTCCATAGCGCTCCATATTGAGTTTCGACCCGGTCGACCCAATCGGTCCAATCACTTTGAGGGATTGGACAATTTTTAAAAAGACTAGACAAGTCAATAGAATGTGGAAATTCTTGCTGAAATGGAAGGCACTCCTCAGCTAAAGGAGAATACTTAAAAAGTGAAGACGGTGGCATGCTCTTAAAGGCCGGGGCAAGACCGAAGCCATGGGAGGAGTTGGAACCCGAGATGCTCGCCAGTACCTCGTGGCTGCCATAAATTTCGGTCGCAATAATCCCTTTAACCAGTTCATTGACAGCCTCCGCATGACTGAGAATCTCGCCGTCTTCCGGTGCCAATTCATTATTTTTCTTCCTTACACCCATGGACGACAGCAGGATTAGAGAAATGAGTGATGCTAGCAACGTGAATTTAATCCGGTGGTGGAACTGCCAAGCCGAGAGGATTTGATGCAAATGGCTGATATGGAAAGGATAAGCTCTCTACTGTCCGGCAAAACCCATATCACGAACTGGAAGTTGTCTTGCCCACATTACTCAGCAATTTCAACAATTCCAGTTTCTTTCACAGCAGTATGTGAAGAATGAGCCTTATAAACATGGCCATAGATCGGAGATTTATGCCAAGATGAGAAGTTTGGCACCAAAGTTGCTTCAAGCGCCAGAGTATTGAGATTCTGTGGATGAACAAAAGGAGGGTTTTAGCTCAAGAATATCATCAGCTTCATTTCTTCTGATAATAGAAAAATCAATCTGAACATTCATGAATTTTCTCAGAACAGAAGAGGGAGCAGAGATGGTCTCTTCCAGCCATTCCAAATCCCCATGAGCTGCCTGTAAACTCCTTAATGAAATACAACCCCACCAAAGAGAAGACGCATCAAACTTTTTCGCTTATAAAGCCGAAACACAAATGAAAGATCTGGTGTATGGTTATGTTGGCACAATTTTAATCCTCCAGAGGCAAACTCTCCGACTTCAGAAAGAATTAGAAGCCGCAAATGTTGAGCTTATTTGTTGAACCTGCAATGAAATGCCTATACAGGTTGGAAGAAGGATGGGTCATGATCAAAGATCACAATTCTGGGTTTTCTTTTCCTTATGGCTCTCCATGGAATAATAACCCTTCAGGAGATAACTCGGATCAGGCAGAGGAGAAGGTGACAAGTAACATATTGTGTGTATATATATATACACATATGTGCATTCACAATCTTAGCAGAAGTGACGGTTTTGGAGAGAGCCTTTGTGGGAATGAGTGTACTAATCTACTTTGCAAGACTGTGAAATCACGTGGATTTGGTAACAACAGTTGTGGTTTAGCTGATATCTTTTTGCACATAGGCTCTGATGCCGTGTAAACTCAAAACGAGAAAAGTGAGTCAGGTTGATGAACATATCAGCATGAATTGAGGAGAGGAACAGCTTTGCATTTCTTGTACCACTGGGTAATAGGAATCACTTACCCATATATACCTCATGCCCAATAACGTGTCATAATCATACAGCTGGGCGCACACCGTTTTGCATAACAGTATGCATAATGATATTTTCTTTTGTGAAGAATTAGTTACAAGCAAACCAATTGTTTGAAAAGTTAAACTTGAAACTGGAGTTAGACTTGTGACTTGGTTGGCTTTAGTTTTTAATCTTCAGTGGCTCCATATCTAGGCGAAAACGCCGAAACTTCGGTGGTTTAATTGCGGCGACAAAGGCACCGAGACTTCGGTGTATCCACTTCGGTGATTAAAACTTTGATAACTTCCAATGTATAAAATTTTCGGTTCCTCTGTATTTCCTTTTCGACGGGTTATATGCTGACGCTTAGGTGATAATTTATTTCGCCGAAACGAAACTTCGGTGGTTTAATTTTGGCGACAAAGGCACCGAGACTTCGGTGTATCCACTTCGGTGATTAAAACTTTGATAACTTCCAATGTATAAAATTTTCGGTGCCTCTGTACTTCCTTTTCGACGGGTTATATGCTGATGCTTAGGTGATAATTTATTTCGCCGAAACTAAACTTCGGTGGTTTAATTTCGGCGACAAAGGCACCGAGACTTCGGTGTTATTGGCTTCGGTGACTTCTATATTCTAAAACTTCGATGATTGCCAAGAACCATTGGAATTGTGTCGAGCAAAAGCAAGGTAGTGAGGCTGTTCAAGTTCAGTGAAAAGGAGGTGGGTATCCTGGTTGGTGCATGGGGGTTCTCAATAATACGGAATATAGCCAAAAGAAAGAAGAGGACTCAGAATAAAGGAGAGAAGTATGTGATTCTTAGAAAGAAGTTGAAGCATGAGACGTGCATCAATGGCTCGTATGCGTTGTCAGAAAAATCCAAATGCATTGGAGGACATTGATCGGTTTCCATTTATTGATACCCCTCTGCATATTGCTGCATCGATTGGGCATACCCATTTCGCAGTTCAAACTGATTAGTTTAATGCCATCATTTGGTGGGTTACTTGCTCCAAATTGTTCGGTATTTCAGCACGACTCGGCGAAACCGTTACATGGGCATATTATGAGCTTGAGAATTTGTTGGGGTAATGTTAGCTTGCTGATGAATGGCCCAGCTGCAACAGCAAGCAAGCAACAAAAGAAGCTCACGCTGGTGGGTCTTGGTGGCATCAATGGTGAGTAACGATGCATCTGAACATGATGTTTGCAAAAAATGGGTCTACTTTGTGCAATGAGCATGCAAATGCAAAGGTGTACTGAAGGAATGTTTATACCTATAGAGATAAGTAACCGAAATAGCTAACCCACCAAATGGGTTCAATGCCTAGCCAATGAAATACCCATTGATGCTTGGAAAGGAAAAGTTTTGGCAAGAAATTATTTCGGCACACTACCCTTATCAGCCATATTCAAGACTATCAAGTTGGTGCGAAAAGGGAACTAAGCCAACACTTGGCAGTTGGTTCATCAAACCTCATAATAAATGAATAAAAATGGAAAACTGAGTTGTCACTTCAAGGTGCAGATAACCCATACTTATGTATATCCATATACATATGTACGAGAGTTCAAGCTACCAACAGGAAATCGAAAGTTGCCGAGGTAAAGGGATGCTTTCATGACGGGTCAATCAAGACTTTGTATCTTGGATGGACTGAGTTTTCGGCGAAGCTAGAAATATAGCAAGGCACCGAAATTTCGGTAACTCAATATCTCGATGCCTAGACACTTCGTCGAATAAAACGCCAAAGATTTCGGTGATTCCATATTTCGATGAAGACGCCGAGACTTCGGTGTCTCTCGGTTTCGATGGCTGCCAAGATTTGAGGTCCCGATGGCCCTATATTTGGATAGGTGGCCGGGTTCGGTTGATGAATGATTCACAAAAGAGAGGTTAACCAACAAAATCGTCATGACCCTTTTCTTTCGCATGTATTGGTACCGAAGAGCAATCGGAATCATTTCTCATGAATACAATGGTAATTTAAAGTTGCCACCCACCGAGTTGGTTCATTGCCTAACTGACCCCATTTATTTTTGTTTGTCAAATTTCATGGGCACAAGCCAACACTTGGCAAGCCACCAATGTTACAAACCCACCAAAGTATGGTAATATTGGATTTGTTCCGTGCTCATGCAAGAGAGATTGCCGAAGGAATTATAAGAAATGAGTTTTCTTTATGGAGCTTCGATGAGTGGATTTCGGCAAAAAACTGAAGTCAGCTTCATGGAACAACACGTTACATGGTTAGATTATTTAATTTTTGAAGCCACGTAATATGATCAAATTATTACATTGATTACCTGTCAACTTGCATGGCCAGTATGCCAATATTTGGTAAAATGTCCGCTAGTTCTTTGAATAACGGATAAAACCAATACCAAGGCGCTCGTGGCATGTTGATATCCACTATAAAATGACAATTTAACATGTCAACCCATCGAGTTGGTCCGGTGCCGAAGCCAAAGGAAAATGCCCATTGATTTATATTTTGTGCCGAACCAATTTTGGCAATAATTATTTCAATACCATCACCAGCTACATCTCACAAAACATCTTCAAAGCTATAAAATTGGTATTTTTGTCCGCTCACCTGAGTATCGAAATAACACTTGGCGATGCTGATGATGTAAAATATTGAAGAGATGTCGGCATATATATATTGATGTATATAATAGCCGACAATATGAAGTCACCGAAATTTTTATCCAAGTTGCCTAAGTGGTAGTCCAAGTTATCACCAACTACATGGATTCATCGTCTGAATGCTGAAATTTAATATTAACCAGACGGTTAGAAAGTGAGAATCTCTAAAACCTCGGCCTAAATAAATACAATTCTTCAAAAATTCAACATGAGTTCATTTTCAAGAATTGGGGGGCAGTTGTTAACACCTAAATTATGGCCAAAGTTATTGGGACACGTGGCCAAGATTAGGAGACTTTCGATGAAGTCGCCTAAAGATTTTGGCCAATCATGGCCTAAGAATATTTCGACAATTTCTCGCCTAAGAGAGTGACCTAAGAGTTTCGATGGAGTCGCCTAAGAGTCTCTCGACCTCATCGCCTAAGCTCTCGACGAGAGTCGCCTAAGAGATTCTTGATCAAGTCGTCTAAGGAGAAAGTTGCCCAATCGAGTCTCAATCACTCCTCGCCTAAAGATTTTGGCCAATCATGGCCTAAGAATATTTCGACCATTTCTCGCCTAAGAGAGTGACCTAAGAGTTTCGATGGAGTGACCTAAGAGTCTCTCGACCTCATCGCCTAAGAATCTCGACGAGAGTCGCCTAAGAGACTTTCGATCTCATCGCTTAAGACTCTCGACGATTAGTCACCTAAGAGTCTTGACCAATCATCGCCCAAGAACTTTTCGGCTACTCATGGCCTAGAAGTTTTGATCACGCCTAAAAGGACTAAGTTTGGGCAAAATAGAATCAACTTTGTGTTAGGCCTTGGAAACTAATGAAGATTTGATCTAAGTCAAAGTAGAACTAGCTGCGAATTTCAAGGGCTCGAAAATCAAGAAGTCAGATCTGGAGACTATGAAAGCTAAAAATAGAAGTGACAACTTGATCGATTTCTAAGGTTCAAATACTCAAAGCTTCAAATGGGAGAATCTCACCCACTTCTGATGAAACAATCAGAATGGTCAGAGGAATCTAGAGTCAGAGTCAAAATCAGACTTGGTGGTTAAGGAGAGCTGAAAATAGAGAGCAACCTAAGTCAACAACTTGAAAGATTTCACAAGCCAAAGCCAAAGATGTCATGCCAGATATATATATATCTATCTGTCCATGGAGATGTATCCTAATATGCCAAAATAGGCTCAGCAATGTAGTTGGGAGGTCACCTTCAACCTGCACCCATTTATTGTCTAGAAGGATGGACTGAAAGGGACATGCATGATCAGTCCAATGGCCTCTATAAATACTGATGCAAATCCTACAAAGAAAAGGTCCACGACCATCAGACCTCTAAGTCATATATCACTCATATCACTTAGCAATTTACTTCATTCAGCTTTCTTAGCTTTCAGACTCAGCTTAACATTTACTTGTTTTCTTAGCATTAGAATCTTTAGTTTCTCTTCCAAACCAGTAACTTAGATTCTCAATTTCAGTTCCTAGTATTGTTCTATCTTTAGTTTTTATTGTTAGAAATCAATCATTTCCTTTCAATCAAAGCTTGTAATACATTCATCATTGTAATTGTTCCACAAGATTAATGAAGAAGGTGTTACAAACTCAGGTATAAATGTTGTCCCTTTACATTATTTGCAAATCTTATCAAAAGAACTTCTAAAGTCCTTTCTTCAAAGGCAATAGTAACCTCAAGGAGGGGGTCATTCCTACCCTCCAACTTTCGCCTGAACCAGCTGAGGTCGACGACTCGACCCGATAGGAATAGTTTGGTACAAAAATCTTTGAGTCCATTCGGACTCTGGCACGCCCGCGTTTCAGGTCAACCATTGATTGGTCAACGACCTCAGACCACTTGTGAGCCAAACAATTTTGCACGCCCGGTGGGACAAGTGTCATATTTTGTGAATGGTTACAGAGACTAGATCACAAGCTCAAAGGGTACCTTATTAGGTATGGGTGATCCTAACACGCCAAATAAAAATGTATAGATACCTTATTAGGTATGGGCGATCCTGACACGCCGGGCAATCCTGACATGCCAAATAAAATACATAGATACCTTATTAGGTATGGGCGATCCTGACACGCCGGGCAATCCTTACATGCCAAATAAAATACATAGATACCTTATTAGGTATGGGCGATCCTGACACGCCGGGCAATCCTTACATGCCAAAATAAAATGCATAGATACATTCCAATATGCAACATAAAATAATAAGGTGCATTATAATTTAAATTTGCACAAACTGTTATTTCAAATCATCCAACATGAAATTATCATCATAAGATAAATCGTTCACAAGTAGATTATAATCAAGTATTTGATGGGCATTTATATCCTTAAATAAAATTACATTCAAGTAAATCAAATAATTCAAACATCCATTAAAGAAACAATTTCCCAATTCAACCTTCAATACACTCAAATATATGAGGGAGTCTAAACCTAACTTTTATCTAGGTTTTTGGGCATATTCTACTGTTAAGAACCCTATTAAATCATGCTGGAATTTCCTAAAATTTTTGAGAATTTAAAAAAATATATTTTTCTAGCAAAGAGAAAATAAACATAATTCGAGGCATACTTTCACAACCAACACAATCACAAGGGAGACTCATTTTCACATGAAATTTAAAACCCAGGTGCATTTTAATACTATAAAGTTACCTAAATTTTTCTAGAATTTTCTGAAATTTTAAAATATTTTCTAAAAATAAAAGAAGGTGAAAATCCAACTTTTAGACACTTTAGAAATAAATTGAACAACAACGAAAGATTATTTTGAGTTAAAAATTTAAACCCAAGTGTATTTATTCTCCAGAGAATTACAGTAAAAATTTGGGAATTTTTGGAATTATAAAAGTATTTTCTAAAATTACAGAAAGTGAAAAACCCAACTTTTGAACACTTTAAAAATCAATTGAACAACAAGGAAAGATCATTTTGAGTTGAAACTTTAAACCCAAGTGTATTTATCCTCCAGGGAATTACAGTAAAAATTTTGGAAATTTTGGAAATTTCTAACTATTTTCTAAAATTAAAGAGGCTGAAAAATCCAGTTTTTAGACACTTTAAAAATTAATTTAAAGACAATGGTAAAACATTTTGCTATGAAATTTAAACTCCAAGCCCCTTAAGCTCCCAGGAAGTTGACATAAAATTTTTGGAATTTTTAGAATTATAAAAGTATTTTTAAAAAATGATTTTTCCAGATTTTCAAGTTTTCCCAAAAGTTTTAAAAATACAAAATAAATATCAAAAAAATTCGGAATGGGCCCATATTGGACCCAGAGGTGGGCCCCCGAGAGTGGGCCCCAAAAATAATTTTCCGGCCACCGATCTTCCTTAAGAGCAAGGGGTAGCAATTCAGCCCACTTTTCAACCTCAGAACTATGTGCCTTCACAATTGTATAAAGAACAAGTTCCTATGGCACATAGGTATTCAGCTATTGAGGATAAGATGACAATTGTCCTAGCAAAAATGGAGAAGCTTGACTCTATTATAGAGATAGTGCAAGCTACTACAGCAACAGTTCAATCCACTACTCAACTGGTTCATTATCACTCTCAATCAATTACCAAACTGGAATCTCAGTTTGAACAACTTGTCAATGCCGTGAGTAGAAGAGAAGAGGGAAAACTACCAAGCCAACCAATTGCCAACCTAAGAGGGGTTCATGTCTTCGACAATATTTCTTCCTTGAGCAACCCAGACCATGAACAATTTGAAGCCATCACCACTCTTAGAAGTGGAGAAATAAGTGACAACAAGGTAGGGGAGAAGAAACTTGATGAAGAAGAGGTTCCAAAAAAGTCCAAATGTTAAAATTTCTCATGAGCCTAAGGTGAACTTGAATACTTTTAATGTCATTCAACATCCTCTAGATGAGAGTGATTGTTTCTTCATGGATGGCTTTGATGATTATGTTGAAGAAGTTGATCCGGTTGCTCTATCACATGATGTTGAGAAGTCTAGTGAGGGGGTGAATGATTTACTTGATGTAGTGGCCATAAAAAATACTCCACCTTGGAGGATTTCGATTGAGCCATTGCCTATTCTTTCTAGCACTCCTCCGATGCCATCATTAGAGTCTCCTCCATGGGTAAAATTGAAACATCTTCAGTCAAGGCAGAGAGATGTGTTTTTCAAAGCCAATGAGACCATTCTGGTCACTTTGAGTTCGACACAAGGACGTGAGGATCATATAGGAGGGACAAAGTTAAATCTCTTCAAGAGATGTGGCATTGGGTGAACTTTCAATTGATGTCAATGACCGTCGCCTACGGATGTTAAATTGTAGGATTTGTATGTATTTCTATCCTTTAATTTCTTTAGTTTTCTTTTATTTTTATTTTTTATTTTATTATTATTTTATTATTTTTAGTTTATGTTTTTCTTTAGTTTTCTTTCAATTCTAGTTGTGTTTTAATTATTTTTCTTTGAGTTTTTGATGTATAAGTTACTTTCGGAGGATGCCAAGAGGTGTACCGAGGTATTTGGACTCAAGACGGGTGAAAAAATGAGCTCCCGGTCGACCTTGGGCGATGGAGACTCCAAAAATACACGTCCCGGTCGACCTTGGGCAATGGAGGGCGAAACAGGCATCAGCTGGGGGGATCGATCGCCCAAGCAAGGGGGGATCGGTCGCCCCCATTTTTCCCCAAGCTGGGAGAGCAACCAGTTGGACGATCGATCGTCCAGCCCAAGGGGGATCGATCGCCCAGCCCCTGAAGGCCCAATCTGATTTGTTTTGCTATTTTTTAGCTCCCTCTTCAATACCTACTTGCTCCCACCCGAAAATACATCACTTGGTGCCTCTCCTACATCAATATACACTCTAAAATCTTCCATTTTTTTTGCCATACACCTACTTGATCATCATCATTAATCACCATCATCTTCCATTCCAATCTATTTTTCTCCATCCTCATTACATGATCAATTTTCTCAAGTTTCTTCTTCACAAGGAAGTAGACTTTGTTTGAAAAATTGGTTGGATTTCTTTGAGGGGTTTTGTGCTACAAGTTTGGGGGAGAACATTGTGAAGTGATTGTGGATTATTTGGTTGAGTTTGATGCTCCATTCCGGCCATGACTTAGATGCTTCGGCACCACATTTTCCTTGATTTTTCGGAGGTAAACTATCTTTTGTATTTTTATTTTTATTTTATTTTATTTTCTTTCTTCTTTATTTTATTTTTCATATTGTTTTTTCTTTCTTTCTTTCTTCAGTTAAAAAAAAAATTATTTCATTTTTATTTTCACCCATACTATTTCACTTAGTCTTTGGGGTAGAGTGATTTGTTTTGACAGGTTGTTGTATTCAAGTTTGGGGGTGTGCTTGCCTTGCCTTCTTGCTATTGGTTTGCTATATTTTCTCTCCACTACTCCATGATCATGGTAACATCGTTCTTACTCTTCTCTATGCTTTGATTGGGTGTACATTGAGGACAATGTACAGTTTAAGTTTGGGGGTGAGGCGATGCCTATTTTTGTGCTTTATTGCATATAGGAGAAATTTTTATGAAATTCTTCTTGTTTTATGATTTTTGTTTATTTTCTTTTCTAAGTTTTTTTATTTTATTTTCTTTTGTTTTATTTTTAGATAGAATGTTTTGACATTATTCAAGGGATTAATACCTTATGTAGGTGCTTAACTTGCAATTTTTTAGTATGTTTTAAATTTTTGAAAACTGTGATTTAAATTGTGTGGTTTTAATCATGGTTTGCAATAACATGTTTTGGAGTGATTAGTTTTAGTTTCCTTACATGCACAAACACACTAGCATAGTCTTATGGGGTATAAACTGTGGTTTTGAGTTATTGAGTTCCATATGCTTGATATTAATTAGTATCTCTTGAGAATGAGTACCAATGATGTGTTTACTTGACTTCAATGAAAAAGAAGAAAAAAAATGATGAATAAGCAAATCAATTTGATCCATTTCATGAGTAACCGGGCCTCTATGCCTCAGGAAGCACGGAGTGTTCGCGTCAAAAGTGAAAGGGTAAGAAAAGATGAGCGTTGGTTGTCTTGATTTGTAACCTGATTGATTCGAGTAATTAGGTCTTCGGGGTATCTTAAAGCCTAGTGCCCTAAAGCCATCTGGTTTGGGAGTCACTGACTGAAAGCTTGCTACATGGATCTTTCAGAAAGCTTAATAGATCAAGACATTGCACAACTAATAAAGCAATGAAAAAAAAATGAAAAAGTCATGTATTCATGTTTGGAAGTATGATTTCAATAAGGGGAGCTAGTGAGTTGAAAGAGTATGTGCCATAATATATTGAGAGCTTGGTTATGCTACATGAGATGACTGCTAGTTCACTTTACACGAGGGAGCTAAAGTTAATTATTTTGAGGTATGTTGATGTGAATTATGCATGGGGACCATTGATTTGAATTATGGAATTTGAAATTATTCTTGAATGCAAGTTTGTACCTATATATTGTAATCTTCTTCTTGAATTAATGTTGAAATAGAATTTTGAATGTTTGTGGGTAACATTTCTGAAAACCCTCACGAGACTATACTCGTCCACTAGGGGGAACCTAGGGGTTTAAAGACTTGTTGCATATGCTAAATGCAATCGTTTCTCCCATGAAAGTGGAGTTGGGTAGCTTAGTTAGTATTTCTTAGTTTTCTTTGTTTTAGTTTTATTTTATTCTATTGCTAAGGGACTAGCAATATGTAAGTTTGGGGGTGTGATCAGTATCGAATGTTGCTCATTCTAGCCTCTTAATTTATATATTTTATTCTCTTACTGATAGATTATTTTGTTATTTTACTTCGTTTTAGTGTTTTCTGTATTTTCAGGGCCTTAATGATTATTTCAGTTAAAACCAGGATTTTGGGCTTTTAAAGATAACATGCAAGAGGGTTAGATGAAGCCTACATCAAAGGGATCCATTCAACTTCGTAATTTAACTCAAATCAGCCCAAGGAAGAGGTCCAAGAGAATTACAGCTACTTAAGAAGGTTTCGGGCCTGAAGCCCAAATCTGCGCATAATACATTCTTAATCCCGTTTTGGAAAATGGACCAGAAGTGTTATTTTTGAGCGTCTAATCGACATAATTTTCACATTGGATTGAATGAAATTTGATTCTGCACAGTTTTGTATTTCACGAAAATTTCGTAAATCGGACTTCTAGTGGGTCAAAAGTTGGGCTGAACGTTAGTAGGAAAAACCCACCAGATTAGTGCTGTGGGAAAACCTAATTAATTCCTAATTGGATTAGGACTTTGATGTATTCTCTTGGCTATTTAAAGTGACAAATTAGGGCTGTATTGGAGAGGCTTGTCAGCAGCTTTGAAGAGTTTTTGGGATGGAGAATCATTGGAGAACAAGGCGTATCATGAGCGGCTAGTTCAGCCACCAAGGTTTTGATGGAGCCCTAACTAAACATCACTGGTTTGATTGTTCTAATTATTGGGGATTTGTGTATTCATTCATAGATTGTGTAATTTAGAGGATTCTTCTTATAGAATTGAGCAATAAAAGTCTTATAAATTCAGTTTCAATGATTTCTTATCTTGTCTTAGATACTTAATTGTTGTTATTGAACTCGTCCCTCTTGTTTTCTATGATCATGAGAGTGATTATTACACAATGGTTTTCATTGAATATATCATTAAAAGCTTTGATGGATTATGCCTAGAGAAGATAAACCATATTGCACCCTAGATTAGAGTAGTTAGGCAGATAGCCCATGCCAATCAAAGATAGTCCATGACTTAGCCTTAATCATATGTTATCTTCTTGACGGATGGAGGTGAGCTTGTAGCCACCGACACCACTTATGCATGATATAATGCCCATAGTTAGTTCAATTAACCATTGATTGTGAAGTTAGTGGTGAAATCAATTATCCTAGACTTATCTTATATTCTCTACACTCCTTGGGTTTTCTTGCTTTGGTTCAATTGCTTCATTAGATAATTTAGAATTAAAAATCAAAATTTATTTCTTTTAAATTTAATTAGAATTAATTATGTATATCCAACTCAGTCAAACCACAGTCCCTAAGGTTCGACACCCCTTTCGATTGCCCTATTCTATAAGAAATTCGTTCTATTGCGAAGTGTGAAATTTTTTAATTAATATACTTTTTGAGTCACACTCACACACGAATCAGACGGTTATGGGAGGCGTCTCAGGTCACATGGTTAGTCAAAACCATATTTGGGTATCGGGTGAGACCCGAGGGAGAAAGTATATCTTTATGCTTACGTGTTTATCTGTTAAGCATGTTATACTGTTTAAATGCATCCATATTGCATTTGAGATATGCTACTTATTGAGCAGGAGACGTGGTGATTGATTTACATTATTTATGTAAATGTTTTGACATATATGTTCTATATACATATTGATGTTGGATGTGTATTGCTTTTAAACATGTTGTAAATGATTTTCATAAGTCATGTACCATAGATTTTGTATGTTCATATGTGCTAGAATAGCCATATACATTATTGGTTCATGCATGCTAGGAGGAACATGGTCTCAAATATTGTGATATATTTAAGTGCACGTATATTTTTGAGAATATGTGAGGATCGACCTGCTACAGTGGTGATAGTATGGTTCTACATACCTTGTTGGGCCTTTAAGCTCACCCCTCCCAGGTTTTGCAGGTGCTGATGGTTTTGGAGTCAGTTGGGGGACTGATAGTACCGGTTACGAAGGTAGTGATTAGACTCCTTAGAATCTAATTTATGTCCAAGATATTTGATGATGTTGTACATTTGGATTAAATGTAACTAGACATTGTATGTTAGATAATTTATCCCAGTTGTACATTTCATTGGATGTACATATAGATAATTTAGGGACTGAATATTATTTTTATTGTAATATGCATGTTGTAGGAATATTGAGGGGACACATGCCCAGAAGTGTCTATTTTGATTTTTAAATGTAAATGCTGGGGGGACACGTGCCCAAAAGTGTCCATTTGAATTTAAAGCAGGAATGCCATGTCAGGATCTGATTTATTAGAATGGGTGATACCCAATTTTCTTGAAAATAATAGAAAATTGAGATTGTATGATCAGGGGATGGTTCTAGCGTGAGGGTGATCTCACGGGTTCGCGACCTGGGATTCGGGTTGGTCCGAGGAAGTCCCGGCGGTCCGGGTTCCGGGGCGTGACAGTATCAATTTGGACATTTTGATGCATCGAAATAACAAGTTCGATGTATCAAAAAACCTGCAGGATATTTAGAAACCAAAAGTCCTGAGAGTGGCTTTTGGTCGATACCTATTCAATGCATCAAACATTTCGATGCATTGAAATCACTGTTTACAGGATGCTCCGAAATTTGCCCAAACTTCAATTGGGCATATATAACTTCTTCATTTTAAATTGAAATTGAGCATGATTTTTTTTTTTAAATTATGTATTTCTAGATTCTCTATCCAATGGTGTAGGTTTTAGTTTCATGTTCCAATCACATGAAGTAGTGGGTCCTAGAAATGAGTGATTCATGAGTGAATAAATGAAATTTCCACTAAGTGACATGATTTGATATAGGGCCCATTGTGGTTGGATAAGGTGGAGTTGTGCATGTCTATATGCAAGTATAAAGTTAAGCTCCCATAGTATTTTGAGGGTAAAGATGATCCATTTGGGCATAATGGACAGAAGTCACCTCCGGTTCTCCGGGAGTCAGAAATTGGGGCGTGACAGCGTGGTATCAGAGCTTGATATCAAGGTGAGATTAGTATTGGAATAGTTCATGTGGTTGAGTGAAAGGGTTCACACTCGAAATTCAGGGTTGGCCCGGGAGAGTCCCAATAGTCCAACTTTTGGGGCGTGACAATAGTGGGGGAATAATTGCACCTTATATGCCGACTAAGAGTAAATACTCTATGAATGGAATCCATATTTACATTGATAACCTTAGTTTCAAGAACAACCACAAGGTTCAAACCTGAATCTTTGATAAGATTCTCTATTTCCAATTGTTTGGGGAGAGAGTTCAATCCCCTTATGATCCATGTTGATCATTTCATTGGGAAGAAAGGGAGAGACTAGTAAACCTTCTAAAACCCCCCAGGGTTGAGATTCTTGCTTTTCTATTTCTCCTCCCTACTTTTGAGTTCTTAGCTTTTTGAGGACATAACTTCCTCCACTATGGAGAAAGATTTGGGTCACCACTATCACCATCACCTTCGGAGTTCTCCATATCCTCAATGTCTTCATCATCATCCTCTTCTTATTCAGAAGATAGAGCAGCAAAAGAGTTAATTAATTCAAGTCGAACAAATGCAAGGTAAGTACTGAATGTTAGGCAAATTTGTGAGGAGAGTGGTCAACAACAATCTTTATGCATTTATTTCTATCTTCAGGTTAATGAATACGTAAATAATTGAGCATATTTGTAGATGGTGGTGTCAAGTGTTGGAATCATAGGGGTTATGATGTTACAGTAAGTGATTGAGGCCAAAAGTGGTGGAAATTCAGTGGAATTGATGATTTGGATAGGAAAATTACTGGTTATTGAGGTGGTGAAGGGTAGAGATGGAGCTGTGGGGTAGATGATTTGGTTTGGGTATTAACTTTGATGGATGATATTCTTTTCCTGATAACCTTTTGCTAAACCTGGCAATTGTCATGTTGTCTATTGTTATGTATGTGATGTGGAATAACAGTGGTGATTCCCTTTCTACAAAAGTCCTTCAAATGAGTAAAATATTCACAGCTTGTCAAAGATACAGGATTCGTAGGGTATTCCACTACTACTGTTACAATTTTGACTCCAAGTATTCTTACTTTGAATGAATTTGCCAGGATTGATTTGGGGTTGATCTCCACATAAATCTTGACGTAGTCAATTCTACTTCTGTTTTGAGTTTGGGCATATGAAAACAAGGGCTTTCCTATTGCACTTGCACACTACTCAATCCTTTGTCAATCCATAATTCTAGAGGCACATTGAACAACTTGATCCAAATTGGAAGTGTAAGATGATTCTTCCTTTTCAGTTATTGCATCTTGCTGCCATGGCTTACGATTAATAAACATCCCTGCTAAAAACCATGGTCCACTATGGAGCACACTTCTGCAAAACTCAATGGAACCAAATCTAAAGAAAAAGTTATCCTCTACATTCACTAAAACATTCTGCACTCCTCTTCTTTCCCATTGTTTGTGAGCCATGTCTTAGGCTTGAGTAACATTCTCTTGTGTGGAAAAATCTTATAAGACAACACTGCCAATATAGTGCTCCTTCCTTTTCAACTTCCCTTGGAGTATCAATCATAAGGCCCTCATCGACTCTCTTTGTTGCAGGTTCAAAGTACTCAAAAGACCAATCAAGAGAGGAACTCTGTGCCACAGAGGATCAGGTCCTTGAGCTCTGTGGGTGAGGTTGTTGGATAGTTTGGTTGTGACTTGGTAATGAGGTAATTGTGTTTGAACTGGACTAAAAAAAGGTTATCATTGTTGGGTAAGAAAGAAGAGAATGGTTGATTGGACATGGCAAAGGCTGGAGTGTGTTGTTGGTCAAGGTGGATATGTATGGGCTGCTCCAGGTCAAGATTTTGAGCCAGATTTGATTAGGCTAGAACACATCCGTTGAAAAATTTTATTTTTAATTTGAACTAAAAAACTTGCTCACGTGCTAGTTGAATACCTGTTGGTGCCTGTGAATCCCTTTCCTACTTGACTCCTTCGTCATCAGCAATGGATGTCTGTTCGAGAATATTGACCACTTGCTTAATAGATGTAAGCTCTCGAGCAAAAGCGTTCTGGGCAAGGTTGTGTTGGATTGCAAGAGGGATTTCTTTACCATCTTTCTCGTCATCTGGGGCAATGTTGTTGATCTGGTTAACTTGATTAAGTCATGGTTGAAGGTTTGACTATCAGATGATAGATCAGGTGACATGGTTGATAGGTTTGGTATAGGGTGTGGTGTCAAGCAGGGCCGGCCCTGGGCCTAGCCAGCCCAGACGGTCGCCTAGGGCCCCCAAAATTTTTAATTTTTTGAGGGCCCCCAATTTCTAGTAAGCCCACTAGATGTTTTTTTTTAAAAAAAAAAGTAGTAACTAATAACCCAATATACTAGTCTGGGCCAAAGTTTAGTAACAAAGTGGGCCTCATTTAAAAAATAATGATAATGATCCAATACAATGGTCTGGGCCTCATTTAAAAAATAATGATAATGATCCAATACAATGGTCTGGGCCTCATTTAAAAAAAAAACAAAACAAATTACTACTAACTATATGTCTTAGACATTTTTTTTTTCAGAACTACTTTCCTTTTATTCTTCTATCTTCACAACGAACAGGCGAGGAAAAGCAGGCGGCAATGCAACGACTTTTCTTTGAAAATTGTGAGGACTTTAATTGATAATTTTGCGACTCAAAATGCAAGACGATCACATTTACTTTGATATGAAGTTCAATTTTGATTTTTGTGACTAAGGTGTATTGAATATTTTCTTTTAATTTTTTTTATGTGAACTGGATCGTGCTATTTATAAAGCATCAAGACCAGGGTTTTTTTTTTCAACATTAATATATTTTATTTGCTTATCGTCTCATTTTAATAAAAATTTTGCACTCCTATAGAATTTATCCGCACGTGAAACTTTAGGTAGAAAGGGCCCCATTTGAAAGTCCGCCTAGGGCCTCTTAACATTTTTTGATTCTCAGGGCCGGCCTTGGTGTCAAGGATGGTGTTGATGTTTGGTCATGAAGGAGCAATGGTGGGTAGGAATCAGGAGGAGGAAAGAGGCCATGGTGGTGGACTGCGAGGGTGGGAGGTAATCTAGACGATGGCAGTGAGAGTTGGATACCATATGTGACATCACTTATAATCTTAAGGACTAACATCCATCTTCTTCTTTCTTTAAGTTCAAGAAATGGTATATGACAAATTTTATAACTATTCCTTACATAGCTTACTAAAACACTTGGTTGGTGATCCTGTTTTGCTAAAGCTTGTGGAGTTCTATTTAGTTAAAATATTACATTTTTATCTTAAATTTTCATCAAGGTAATAATAACATATCTTTGTCAAAGTGGAATCAAAGTACACAAGTTTTTTCTTCAAAAATTGAATTTTTGAAAAATTAAAACAATTCTTCAAGAAAACTTAATTCTTTAACATCATTAGGTTGCAATTGAAATTATATTACAATTGGTCTATAAATAATTCAATTTTTAATTACAAAGTATTAGTTGTGCCCCACCCCCTCCGCAAGTCAAAATTATTGGCTTCGCCCACGTTTGTGTTATAATCTCAGCTTCTTTTTCAAACTATGTAAGTTTTTGTGAGGTGTTAAGTTAAATATTAGTGAGGGCGGGGGAGAGGGAGTTCAAAACTTGCCAGCACACAAATGTCGGGGTTCTTTCCACTAGACCACATGGGTTTGCCGGGTTGGTACTAATAGAACAAGTGAAGTGCAATATGTTCTTCAGGATAAATTATTACTGAGAAATGCTAAACGGCATGAAATTATTTCATGAATTTGTATAATGAATGATGGGGCAGGTAACGTGGAGAGTTAGTATTGGTGGAATTCAGTGATAATATCATCGGACTCTGTGTATGGGGGTAATCCACATAGTCTGATGATATTATCACTGAATTCCACCAATACTAACTCTCCACGTTACCTGCCACATCATTCATGATACAAATTTATGAAATAATTTCATGACGTATAGCATTGCTCATTATTATATACTATAGAGATTTTGTGTATTAAGGGACCCCACCACTAATAAAACTCTATCTTTAATAATTTCCTATAATAATAAAAAAATAGAGTTTTATCAATGGTGAGATTCCTACATTTAAGGAATTCTCAGGATATTGTTCAATTACCCGTTCTCAAAGATGTAGGTGTCCACTTTCTGGTCACGTGTCTAGAAACAAATAAAAATCTTTACCATGTTTGGTGTTTGCAATTATGAGAGACTTTGAAGGCCAACGAAGAGTATAAAATTGGAGCCCGAATCGTCTTTTGTGGCTACAGTAAGCAACGTGATCGTTTCTAATGGTCTGTGAGGAGAGGCGACTCAACATAATTTGAGGTTTTAGGTGAAAAATATAAGAGTGACCCTTTAACGTGTAATATTTTAGTTTCAAATATTAGTTAATAATGTTTATATAAAAATTATTCTCAAGGAAATTATTATATTTAATTGGAACATTTTTTTACTAATAAATTTCTTAATTTTTTAACAATATTTTTTCATTGCATAGATATTTGTGAAAATAGAATATGATTTTTGAATATCTTCACTTTATTTTATAGTTTATATTTTTTTCTAATATATTTTTCTTTCATTATTGTGTTATCTTCTAAGTCTTTTAGATGATTTTTTTGTTCATTTGTTAATTTTTCACCTAATTCTTTTTTTTTATTATTAATAATAACAAAAAATTGTTGTACTGAGAAAAGAGAAAATGTGAGAAATAAGTAAAAAAAGATAAAAGTTAATAGGAAAAGATGAAAAGTTTTATAATTTCTAATTTTTTACAATTATTCCTTAAGCATATATTCAATAATTCATAATAACGTGAAATGAGGAGTGATAGAGAGAAAAAAATTGATTTTTAGATAAGGATAGAAATTAGATGTTTTACATGAATTAAATTATTTGGGCCTATTGTTAAATTTTTACAATTGGTTGAGGCTTAACACTACAAGAAAACCAAACTTTTAGGAAGTCTAATAATATTAGAAAATAAAAATTTTAGGAACTCTAATTAAGGAAATATAATAATTGTGAGAATTATAAACAAGTTTGGCTAAAGTTAACTAAATAAATAATTGTAATAAAACAATATTATATCTCTTCACAAACAAGTGTAATAAATGAATTCTCTAAAGTTACCAAACCTAATAAAATAATATTATAACTCTTCCCAATACTAAACAAACCTAATATAATAATATTATAACTCTTTCCAATGCTAAACAAACCTAATATAATAATATTATAACTCTTCCCAACATAAAAAACAATAATTTATTAATATTACAACTCTTTCAAAGAGTTAAAAAAAGAAATAAAATAATATTATAAATAAATAGTAACTTTTTATATTTTCGATCACTTTCATTTATTCTCACTTTAATATAAAGTGTGTTGAATTTGTATAAATTCTAAAAATTTATAAATATTTATATAAACTCTCTTTATCTCTCTAAATATGTATATAAACATATATAATTTCTAAAAATATATTTGAAACTCTAAATTGAGTTTTAAAAAGATAAATTAACTTCATTGAAACTAGAATTAGAATCATTGAAATGGTGAAATATGTTATTTTTTTATGAAGTAAATGTGTTGATTTTAAATAAAATGACTTCTTTTTCAATTTCAAAACTTGAATAAATTAAATATGTTGAGAAAAATATGGTGAATTGTGAACTAAATGAGCAGTAACTTTTCAAAATTCTATTTCAATCAATACAGAGGAACATCAAATTCAATTAGTCAATTTGAGAAAATTGTTTAATAAATGTGCATTTCGTTACTTTCTTACATTAAGCCTAATCATACATGGTGTTGGATTATTGGATTTCAAATATTCATTATCGAATAAGTGAGGAACAAAACTTTATAATTTATATTTTTAAGTTTGAAACCGTAAATCATCGCAAAATATCTATATTACATTTAAGTATTGTGTTTGAATCTCTCTCCAAAACAAATCACAATCTAACTGTCAAAAATGCTTAAGAATCCAATCTTACGGTTCAAAATATCTATGTCTATTTATGGTCTAAAATAATTCTCTCTATCTATAATCTAACAGTCAAGATTCACCCACTACATTCACACGTAAATTAACATACACATTCACCTACCTTCAAACCCAAAATAACATTATATATATATAGTGTCGTAGGCACGAGAAATTTGCTAGTTTATATATAGACACACACTAAATAATATGAACTTATATAATATCAACACCAATAATTCAATTATCACTATAACAATTCAAATTTTCAACGCAATCAATTCAATGTTTCAGCGCAATTCATTAATGAATAATTTTACACTCTAATAACTTTTAATTCACAAAAAATAATATTTTAGAGATTTTTAAACGTATTCAATTCATTTATGGGATTGAAAGAGTAAATTTAAAAATTAAAAGTTTTATTTAAATCACAATAAAGATATCTCAAATTCAGTTAATCAATTTTAAAAAATTCTTTAATAAAGTTATCATATAACGTTTTCAAAATATGAAAACTTGTCAAGAATAATTATAAATTTACTTAATGAAAGTATCAAATAATGTTAATTTTGTTTTTCTATTTATTATGATAGTCTCATTCAAAGGTCGCCCCCTTTCATATAATTTTGGAAAGATTACAGATTAGTTATATTTTTGCACTCTAAAAACAAATAAGTCCTAAAAAAACATTTCATAGGCCACTGATGTCCTACTTTTCATAAAAAAATTCCAATAAGATTCTATATCTAATACAATTCTTATTTTACCCTTTTCATATATCATGTATGTTGCTTAACTAATTTTTTCCGAATGATTTTGCTAAAGCAATTATTGAAAATAAATAATTTAATAAAAAAATATTTCAAATGCACATTATATTAGATTTATTAAGATAATTTGATAACTTTTTTAGATAACATTATCTCAAATTTATAGAGATTTTTTTTTAATGTTGAGATTTTCTTTTAAAGAAATATGAAATTGAAAATTCAAAAATAATGAAAATAATTATTTATTTCATAAATGAAATGCATGAAAAGTATTTCATTGTATTTTAACATGTATGTATTTACAGAAAGTGAATTTCAAATAATTTGTTAAATGTTTTTGGATTATTAATTTTGGTAACAATTAATATTTTTTTAACTAGGTATTAGTTAAAAAATATTGGAAGTAGAGAGAAAGAATTTATTATAGTGAAAGAAAGTACTAATGAAAATTTAGAAAAAAAAGGCAATACTGAAAAAAGATTCATTACTTATAAAATCTGAACTTATTTAAAAATATTTCTTAAAAGTTTGACTTATCTTTGTGAAAACTTTATAGGATTTATTTGTCTTTAGAGTTTAAAAGTAGGACTTATTAGTAATTTTTTCTATAATTTTTTTGATCTCATTGTCTCGAAGTTTA
This sequence comes from Cornus controversa, assembly GCA_026545225.1. NCBI lineage: Eukaryota > Viridiplantae > Streptophyta > Magnoliopsida > Cornales > Cornaceae > Cornus > Cornus controversa. The sequence continues at coordinate 13,852,838 of CM048854.1, read as the reverse complement.
TATATTTTCTAAAAATATATTTGTCAATTTGAATTGAGCTTTGAAAAACATTCACTTTCTTCAAAATAAAATTGGAGTCATTGAAATGGTGATATATATTTTTCATATACCAAGTAAACGTGTTGATTGTAAATAAAATAATTTTTTTTTTCAATTTAAAAGCTTAAACAATTAATGGAAAGTAATGGAAAGACTCCAAATCCACACCAAATTCAATTCAAATTAGGTTTAAATTAGAAATTTTAGTACCCTAATTTTGATTTCAGCTAACATTGGAAGGTCATAATCCCTTATCAAAGTCAAACAAGTGATTCAAAACAATAATTTGAATCATAATCTATTCAATTGAACCATTTGATTTCAAATTAGCCTACGCAATTGTGCCAATTTTGCAAAACCACAAAAATTGAGGTTTTGGACCCATATTTCCCATTCTTGATTTGTCAAATCTCTATCTTTCCATTACCAAACACTCAAATTGACCATGCTATGGTGAAATTTAATTTGTTTTACCTACAAATCCTCAAGTTTCGCTCTCGATCAACCTACTTTCACTGTTGGATCGAATTTGGCCGCCAAAGTAGTGCGATCATGAATACAGGTTCCCTAACTCTTAAATCTTCATCTCGCCATTATAAAATCATAAAATTGATAATACCATCATGAAATTCAAGTCATTTTATGTAAAATTCCTTATAATTTTATTTTGATTGGGTTACTTTCATTGTTTGATCAAAAAATAACCATCTGGATTGTTCGATTAATGCTTAGTAAGTCCCCTTCTGAATTCGATGGTGCAAGTAACCCAACCATAGTGAAATTCTAAGGGTTTTACATAAATTGACTTGAATTTATTGGTGGAATCATCAATTTTATGATTTGATGATGGCAGAATGAAAAATTGAGAGTTAGGAAACCTGTATCCATGATCGAACAACTCCAGTGCCCTATTTTGTCAAATATCTATCTTTCCATCACCAAACACTCAAATTGATAATGATATGATGAAATTAATTTAATTTTACATAAAAACCCTCAAGTTCACCTCTTGATCGATCGACTTTCACTATTGGATTAGATTTGTCAGGATCGTCTAATCATGGATATAAGTTTCCTAACTCTTAAATCTTCATCTCTCTCTCATTAAATCATAAAATTGATGATTCCAACTTGAAATTCAAGTCATTTTACGTAAAAGTCTCATAATTTTACTCTAATTGGGTTACTTTCACCATTAATTTGATAGAAAAGGGGCATTTAAACAGTCCGATTAATGATTTGGAAACCCCCTTCTCAATCTGATAGTAAAAGTAACCCAATCATAGTAACATTTTTAGGGATTTTATATAAATTTACTTCTATTTCATTATGGAATAATCAATTTTATGATTTGATAATGGTAGGACGAAGAATTGAGAGTTAGGGAATCGGTATCAATGATCGAACGACTACGACGGTCCAATTTGTCAAATCTCTATCTTCCCATTACCAAACACTCAAATTGATCATGTTACGGTGAAATTCAGTTAATTTTACCTAAAGATCCTAAATTTCCCACCCCCCCCCCCCCTTCACTCGACCTACTTTCATCGTTGGATCGAATTTGGATCGCTAGGTCCTCCAATCATGGATACAGGTTCCCTAACTATTAATTCTTCATCCTGCCACCATCAAATTAATGATTCCATCATGAAATTAAAGTTATTTTATTTAAAATCCCTCATAATTTCAATTTGATTGGGTTACTTCCACCGTTGGATCGAAAAACGAGCATTTAGGCCATCCAATTAATGCTTTAGAAGCCCTTTTTCAATCCGATGGTGAAAGTAATCCAATCAAAGTAAAATTCTTAGTAATTTTACAAATAATTGATAAAATTTTATGATGTAATCATCAATTTTATGAATTGATGTTGGGAATATGGAGAATTGAGAGTTTTGGAACCTATATCCATGATGAGACAACTCTAGTGACCGAATTTGTCAAATCTCTATCTTCCTATCACCAAAAACTCAAATCAATCATGCTATGATGAAATTAATTTCATCTTATGTAAAAAATCTCAAGTTCCCCTCCCAATTGACCTACTTTCACCGTTGGATAGAATTTGGGCTGCCAAAGTCGTCCGATCAGGGATACAAGTTCCATAACTCTTAATTCTTCATCTTCCCATCATTAAATCATAAAATTTATGACACCATCATAAAATTCAAGCCATTTTATATAAAATCCCACACAATTTCACTCTAATTTGGTTACTTTCACCGTTGGACCGGAAAAAAGGGCATCTAGACCATCTGATTAATGCTTCAGAAGCCTTTTTTTCAATCCGATTATTAAAGTGAAATTATTAGTGATTTTACATATAATTGATTACATTTTATGATGGAATCATCAATTTGAGGATTTGATGATGGGCAGATGGAGAATTGAGAGTTTGGGAACCTATATCCATAATCAGACAACTCTAGTGGCCGAATTTGTCAAATCTCTATCTTCACATCACCAAAAACTCAAATTGATCATGCTATGATGAAATTAAGTTCATATTATGTAAAAACCCTTAAGTTCTCCTCTCAATCGACCTACTTTCATCGTTGGATCGAATTCGGGCTGCCGAAGTCGTCCGATCATGGATACAAGTTCTCTAACTCTTAATTCTTCATCTTCCCACTATTAAATCATAAAATTTATGACACCATAATAAAATTCAAGTCATTTTATATAAAATCCTTATAATTTCACTCTGATTTGGTTACTTCTACTGTTGGACTGAAAAAAGAGCATTTAGGTAATTTAATTAATGCTTTAGAAGCCTTATTTTCAATCTGATGGGGAAAGTAATACTATCAAAGTGAAATTATTAGTGATTTTACATAGAATTGATTAAATTTTATGATGGAATCATCAATTTTATGATTTGATGATGGGAAGATGGAGAATTAAGAGTTTGAGAACCTATATCCATGATCGAACAACTATAGTGGTCAAATTTCTCAAATCTCTATCTTCACATCACCAAAAACTCCAATTGATCATGATATGGTGAAATTAAGTTCATATTATGCAAAAACCCTCACGTTCCCCTCTCAATCGACCTACTTTCATCGTTGGATCGAATTCGGGCCGCTAAAGTCATCTGATCATGGATACAAGTTCCCTAACTCTTAATTCTTCATCTTTCCATCATTAAATCATAAAATTTATGATACCATTATGAAATTCAATTCATTTTATATAAAATCACTCATAATTTCATTCTAATTGGGTTACTTTCACTGTTAGACCGAAAAAGGGCATCTAGATCGTCCAATTAATGCTTCAGAAGTCCTTTTTTCAATTTGATGGTGAAAGTAATCCAATCAAATTGAAATTCTTAGTGTTTTTTTACATCGAATTGATTAAATTTTATGATGGAATCATAAATTTTAGTATTTGATGATGAGAAGATGGAGAATTAAGGGTGTGGGAATCTATATCCATGATCGGACAACTCTAGTGGCAGAATTTTTCAAATCTCTATCTTCCCATCACCAAAAACTCAAATTAATCATTCTATGATGAAATTAAGTTTATCTTATGTAAAAAACCCCAAGTTCCCCTCTCAATCGACCTACTTTCACCGTTGGATCAAATTCGGGCCACCGAAGTCGTTTGATCATGGATACAAGTTTCCTAACTCTTAATTCTTCATCTTCCCATCATTAAATCATAAAATTGATGACACCAACATGAAATTCAAGTAACTTTATATAAAATCCCTTATAATTTCATTCTGATTGGGTTACTTTTACTGTTGGACCGGAAAAGAGGCATTAGGACTGTCTAATTAATGCTTCAGAAGCCTTCTTTTTTCAATCCGATAGTGAAGGTAATCCAATCAAAGTGAAATTCTGAATGATTCTACATATGGTTTATTGACTTTTATGATGGAATCATCAATTTTAGGATTTGATGATGGGAAGATGGAGAATTGAGAGTTTGGGAACCTATATCCATGATCAAACAACTCTAGTGGCCGGATTGGATGGAAACTATATCCGTGATTGACAATTAGATAGAAAAATTTAATTCGCAAATCACCATATTTCATTTTTTTGACATATTTAAAGTATTAAATCTTTCATATTGGAAAATAAGTCATTTATTTTAAAATCAATACATTCACAATTGAAATAAACAACATATGTTACCAATTCAATGACTCCAATTCTATTTTAAATGAAGTAAATTCATTTTTTCAAAAATTAATTTAAAATTTTAAAGATAATATATATATATATATATATATATATATATATATTTGTATATAGACTCAAAAAGATAAAATGAGTTTATATATTAAAATTTATCTAGATTTAACATACTTAATATTAGAGAGAGAAATTTTAAAAATTATATATTACAGAGAAATCATTTATATAAATGAAAATTTAATTATTTACTCTTAATTTTATTTACAAATCATTATCTTTCATTAAAGGTTTATATAAATAAATTAAGTGCTTCAAATATAAAAGCTTCAAATGATTTAAATGTCACATTGATATTTCAATAAAAATTTGATGATATAAAATTCAAATTTTCAATTTCATAAAATTTCTCCAGTTATTTAATAATTGATGTAAAAAATTATTTATTTAAAAAATATGTAGGATTCTTCATGTATTTAAATATGAATATGATGAATGCTTTGAAATCTTCGTAGAAAAAATTTCAATTAAAAAGTTTCACAAATTTTCAGATATTTTTAATCACATGCTCTATACTAGTAGTTATAAGTAAGAAAAAAATTCTACAAAATTTGAAGTTAAATAAACAATTAACTGCCAGATATGGTTGACCAGGACGGTCGACCGCTTTACAGGGACGCCCTTCCAGCAGACTCGACACTGTTCTCCATCGTGATGGACATGCGTGGTGGGGCGTTTACCACGCCCAGTCACAATTGCACGTCCAAATCAATGTGCCCGAGCAGATTATGGTTCCTGGACACCGTTCTCATAAAGAACGCGTGTCCCCTGCAGCACGTGGCAGAGCGCAGAGGCGACCTCCTCCGTTGCCTCTATGCTTTCCACACGGGCACGTGGTTTTCTATCCCGTCTCTGGTATGGGGGCAGATGTTCAAGGTCTGGGACGGCCTCGTCAACAAGAGGATGCGGCGAGTAGCGAGTTGGCGGCTTCCCTTTCCTTTCCTTGTCGTCGCTTTTCTGAGCCGTGCCAGTATACCGGTCAGTGATACTGACGTTCAGTTGGCACCACCCGCCCACTTCACATCTACTCAGTGGGAGCGGGTGAGGCGACACTTAGAGCGACAGGACAACCAGGATGATCCACCAGACGATGTAGATATAGATGCCCCGGTGGAGATGGATGAGGGAGAGCCTGCCGAGGGTGCGTCCGATGATGAGGAGATGGAGGAGGAGGAGATGGATGTTGCTACAGAGCGGCATGACATCCTAGCGACAGGCTACTCCTGCCTAGCGGCTGACGTAGAGCGGCTCCAGCAGGGTTTTGACAAGCATGTCCAGGTGACGCAGAGTCAACTGGCAGGCATTCGGACGGACATTTCATCTCTGGCGCAGGGTCAGAGGGCTATTTTAGATGAGTTCCGTGCCTTCCAACAGGACCTACAGTTCCTGCTTGCCGGACGAGCTTCCACCTCCACCTCTACTCCCACCGAGCCACCACCACCACCACCCGCCCTCGAGTAGCTGCTTTTATTTGTCCTTTATGCTTTACTTTCTGTATTTTTCTTTCTTTATGTTTGATAGCCCATGTTGGCCATGTTTTCTTTCATTTTTAGTTTTTTATGAGTATTCCAGATGCATGTACACTTTGTTCTAAACTCATTTTCATATTTATGGAATACATTTATCTTTTCTGTTATACCATGTGTTATCTTTCCTGTCTTTATTTTTGCTTTCTGTCAATATATCTGTTCTCTATACATTGACTATGTATGTAGTACCACTTGCCTAATTGTTATATGCGATTCAGTTGATGATTTCCGTTTATTACCACCTGGTTTAAATTTCCACTACTATTGAGATTGCTTCAACGCAGTATGGCGGTAATAAAGAAAGGCAGCCCCTTTGCATGCTATACGTTAGCGTGCCTGGATAGTCAATATCTTATCGCATAAACCTCTTAGACAATTGGGAAACACTAGTTCAGACCCTTAGATATGCAGTGATCTTAACATTCTCTATTTGTGCATAATTATTTTATTATGCTCTTTTCATATACTTTTTGTTCCTTTTAATGCTCGTGGTATCCAGTTGGTGTTCTGTGCAGGTTTCTCTTATCTGTAGGATGACCGCTACTGTGGAATACCATTTTTGTCGCATTCTGCAATCCCGGTAACTTCTTTCCTTGTTCTTCTTGTCCAAACATTGAGGACAATGTTGCATATAAGTTTGGGGGTGCGGTATGCTATAGCACTTGCATATGCATGCAATGTTCAGTCTTAGTATTGAGTGTCATTGTAGAGCAGTTTCTTGATATTTTTGCATGCTTGCTATGATGTCTTGCTTTTTAAAGGAAGTTCATTCGAATAAATGTCCGAGGTAAATGCAGCAGGTAGTTAAGAACTTTAACATTGTAAATACCCGCACTTTTGCAAGCTATATAGTAGGCTAGAATGGTCTACATTTTTGTCCAAATATGAGCACGTATAGTTCTTGCCCTAAATTTGTCCTTAACCGCACAAATTCGCACACATGCATTTTAAATTGTGGGGTATAAGTCTGATGGAGAATTTTGTAAATTTTTATTTTTATCTGAACAACTTAGAGAATAAGTTCTTCCGGTTGTTGTAAAAAAAAAAAAAAACATTATAAAATAATGCAATAAGCCTTCTCACTCAATAAATCGGATTTCTGTGCCTCAAAGGGAGTATTCGCGTATAAGTGTGCAAGGTTGAGCAATAATAAGCGGGTGGCTTGCTTAAGTTCATCTCCTTGTAAGCTCGATTATTAAGTCCGAGGGGTGTTTCTTCACCTAATGCCCTAAAGCCAATTGGTTTGGGAGTCATTGGCCCAATGCCGCTACATGGGCTTGCAAGAAAGCAAAAAGAGCTAAGCATTGCACGGTAATCCGCACATGAGCAATCATGAATGTTTTGTGATAATAAACAACTGTGTCGAGCGTTTTCAATGAGTTTTTCTCTTAAAATCATATTTGTTCTTTTTCTTCTCCAAATATGACAAAAGCCACGCGTTAAAATGCATGTTCACTTTTCAAAGAGGATTTTGGGGTCGGAATTGGTATGTTTGTTCGGACTGGCCATTATGTGGGGGCTGTCGTTTATTTGTAGCTTGTGAAAGTTCATTTTTGCTAATGACCACATAGTTCTGTAATACTTGTTGCATTTGCCAAATGTGAAATGAACGGATGATCGCCCTTTATCTAGTTGATGACTGAGCATGATTAAACTTTTGTATAAGATAATTAATTTTATTTTTGTGATATTGCATTGCTAAGGGACTAGCAATATGTAAGTTTGGGGGTGTGATAAGTGTTCAATTCTATGCATTTGAACCCTCTTTATTGCATATGTTAGTTCCATTTTTATGATTACCGAGATATGTTTACGGTATTTTTGTGTTTTTGAGGTATTGCAGGTCTTGTAGTGAAAGCAGCAAAGTTTGAGGCTATTTGCAGCTGAAGAACAAAAATAAAAAATGCAGCCAAAGGCATCTCGATCAATCAAGATGTTGATCTCGATCAATCAAGATCTCGATTGATCGAGATCTTATTTCGATTGATTGAAATCTCGATCAATCGAGATCCAATCTCGATTGATTGAGATTCTGCAGAAGCCACTTGCCCACTTGCTCACCTGCTCTCCCACTTGCAACAAAATCTCCCTTTTTGCACGATTTAGAGGGATTGTCTGACTTGAACAAGACCCTTGGGGACCTTCTTGATACAAGGGATATATATATTGATATATATATATATATTGATATATATATATATATATATGGTGGGCCCCAAGGTTGAAAAAGGAAGCCTTAAAGCACCAAAAAGCCACATATCTCAAATATCTCTCAACACACATTAGACATCCAAGGAGAGACATTCGGGAGAGGAAGAGGAGAAGCTGAACCAGACCAAGAAGCTTCACTTTCTTCATCAATGTAAGAGTGCAAGGCAACCATGAGCAACTAACTCTTCTACTAGGGTGTTGGGTTCAACCCCTAGCCATGTAAACTTGTTCATCTTTGTAGCACTTGGGATTTGTAATTAAATGTTGATTATTTAGTCTAGTGATCATGTACACTAATACATTTCTTTTATATATTCATATGATTTTGGTTTTATTCTTGTCTTAGAGTATAATCTTCATGTGAATGCACAACATTTGCATATTCCACAAGAAGTGCAAATGATGGCTAGATAATGGTGTTTAAATGAATGTGTTGTATTTGTTTGTATAAACCATGCCAAGATAAGGTAGCTTGGTTGTATGTAGGTTTACTTAGAGAGTAGGGTAATTAGGTAGTTAGTTAGGTTGAAGAGCTATGCTTGTTGAAGATGGATTATAATAGGCGGACAAACACATTGATCTTTTGATATGTCATTGAGGTCACAAGCCTAATGACATTGCTAGTTTTCTCTCCCATCCTTTACTCTTTAATTTTATTGTCATTACATTCATGCAATAATTTATAAACAAAAATTCAAAAACCTGTTTTTAGGATTAAAGTGGAATTAATCTTTCTTTAAGACAATTGCGACTAGTCCTCGTGGGATCGATACCCTCTATATAGAACCTTATCTACAAAGATTCGTGCTCTTGCGAGTGGTTAAATTATATTTTAATAAAAAGGGCAAAAATTAAGCTTACAATATAATCCGAGTTTAGCCACATCATCCTTAAGCAATCTAGCTCTTTCTCCAGCAGCATTAGGAACAAGGTTGTTATTCCTTTCTTCAGCCATGTCTTCAATTAATTCTTCCTTTTGCACAATGGTTTCAACAGGGATGCTCCTCTATTGTCTAAGAGTACGTTCAGGCTCAGAACCAAGAGGTATCAAAGGATTAGCCACAAAACGACGACCTTGCATATATTAACAAAAAGTACCTGAAAAGAAAACAAAAGCAAAATTAAAAACAAAATAGAAAAATTTCCTAAACTAAAAATTCAATTAAAATTAATTATGTAAAATCCAATCAATGAAATAGATAATCTTCGGCAAAGTGCTAAAAATTGATCGTGTGTTGTGAGTGCGCCGGCGGCACGCGCCCCCACGCGCCGGCGAACGCGTGGCCCCTTTTCCTTTTCTTTTTTTTTTTTTTTTTTTCCTTTTTTTTTTTTCTTTTCTTTCTTCTTCCTTCTTCGTCGGCTGAAGCTCCAGCGGCCAACAACGGAGGCCGAGCTTCCCGATCACTTTCCGAGCACCGAATCGCGCATATGAATATACCATTGAACTCGTATCGATCTAAGCTACGTATTGGTACCAAAATTATCCCCTCTCGCGGACTAAATCAAAAACGCCCAATTTCAAGTTTCGAAAATCTAAAATTTTAAACTCAATTTCCCGTCAATCTACCCAACGGTTCATAACGAAACTTTCAAGGATTGTTCTAGGAAGTAAGATCTACCTTTTAATCAGAACAAAATCCCTCAAAAATGATAAACACGGTAGACCCAAATTTCATGTTCGTATATATATACACCCGCCTATAAAATCATATATACATGTATATACATATGTAAAAATACCCTAAAACAGTACCAAAACTCCAAAATCTTCATGTTTAATTCACAGAAATTCTTAACATGAAAAATCATTCAATTTTATAATTAATTGCATACAATTTCTAGCAACATGTCTATACAATTAACATAATTAATTCTCACAAAATTTATCAACAGAAAAAAAAAATAATAACATACAAATTTCCAAAATAAACACAATCCTCAAACCTAGACTATGCATACGGATTCAAAGGGGAAGAGAAGAATCAAACTTGCCTCTTTGACAAATCAACTTGTTCACCCGATCGTCACTCCCTTCTCTCTTTCGTTTACTCCCTCAGTTCAGTGCGTAAAGCAACGGCAAAAACCCTAATTTCTTTTTTTTCCTTTTTGTCTTAATTATTATTCTATTATTGATTTTTCTAAAACTAAATAAAATCCAAATAATAATAATACAAGCAATAATAATATAATTATAACCTTGGCCCAACATTTTAAACATAATCTTAACCCAATCATTCTAGCCCAAATTCCTCCCTAACCCAAACCAAAGCATTTAAAAGATTTAAATAAAACAACACATAATAAATAACAATTCACATAAAATGATAACATTCAAACTTATCAATTCACATGAAATGATAAAATGCATATAAAGAAAATCAACTCACATAAAACGATAAAATGTAGAGACAATGCATTTTACATGAATTAATAATAATAAAAATAAAATAATAATAATAATAATATAAAGCAAATTCAAATTTCCTTAAAATAATTGACATCCAAATTTCCGGGGTATTACATTCTTACCCCCTAAAAAGAGGAATTCCGTCCTCGGAATTCAACTCATCCCAGTGGAAAAAAAAAAAAAAAAACTCTGGATACTTTGCTTTTATTTCATCCTCCTTTTCCCAAGTGGACTCCACCTAATTGTGGTGACTCCACTGAACCCGAACTTAAAGGAATAGTCTTAAGATGAGAGAATTGATTACTATGGTCATGAGTACAGTACAATTACTCTACATTTGTTGGATCTAGCTGTAACTCAATCTCCCTAACCTCAATGTGTTGATCAATAACACCCTCCTTACGAAATTTCCATAACATAGATACATAAAAGATATGATACACCCTGTGCATTGTGTTTAGTAACATTTCTATATACACTACTGCCCTGATCCCATCAGTAATCATGAAAGGAGCCAAAAAAACAAAACGAGGTGACAACCTCCCTTTTTTTTTTTTTAAACCGCATTACTCCCTTCATGGGAGAAACCTTGAATAGAACCTGATCCCCCACCTTGAACTCTAGTGCACGAGTTCTTCGGTCAGCCTAACTTTTCTATCTGCTCTATGCAGTCCGCATACGGTCTCTAATAAGGACAACTATTTCTGACGTGTCCTTGATGAACTCAGGACCCAAAAACCTATTCTCTCTAACTTCCAACCAATAACCCAACGATCGACAGGTCGTCCGTACAGAGCCTTAAATAGTGCCATACCAATAGTCTTTTGATAACTATTGTTATAGACAAACTCAACTAGCAGCAAGTAATTCTCTCAATTACCCTTGAAGTTAAGTACACATGCTCACAAAATACCCTCCAGAATCTGATTAACCCTCTCAGTCTGACCATCGGTCTGAGGGTAATTAGTTGTACTGAGGTGCAGAGCTGCACCCATTGTTTGCTAGAAGCCCTCCTAAATCTTTGAAATAAAATCCAGATCTCTATCTGATAGAATGGACAAAGGCACACCATGAAGCTTCATTATCTCTGCAATGTAAAGCTTCGCATACTACTCTAAGGTGTAACTCAAGCGTACGGCAAGAAATGTGATAATTTCGTCAGCCTGTCCACTATCACCCAAATAACATCATAGTTTCGTTGTGAGGTGGGAAGTCCCACATTGAAATCCATAGAGAGGCTTTCCCACTTCCACTCCGGTATAGGCAATGGTTGCAAAGACTCCGGCGGTCTCTGGTGATCAATCTTGATCATCTGACCACTGCTGCACTTAGAGACAAATATAGTTATGTCCTTCTTCATGTCTGCCCACCAAAACTGTCATTTCATATCTTGGTACATCTTATCCCCTCTCAAGCGTACCGAAAACTAAGAACTGTAAGCCTCACTCATCATGCTCGCCTCCATCTGTACCCACTGTATAAAATGGTACCTATCCAGATTTTAACTCAGCCACCTTCTTTACACACTACGGGTCAGTAAGCTGATCTGAAATTACCCTCCAAATGATAGTAGGTGTGACCACTACACATGGTACAAATATATCAGCTAAATCATCAACATTTTTCATGTGAGAACATATATTGCAACCTTTTATAGTTGCTGAACAAAAGTCTTTCCCAAGAGATAATGTCACCAGGTCCTCAAGGCATAGTCCACACGCACCCCAGACCCTAAAATGACGCATCGGTACATACCAAGTACTCAAAGCCACTCTAAAGGGTAGCTAGAATAGGTGCAGTTGTCAACCTGTTCTTCAACTCATCCAACGCCATCTAACAAGAATAATTGAAAACGAAAAGCACACCCTTTTTAGGTAAATGGGTGAGAGGGCTAGCACTCTTGAAAAAGCCCTTAATGAACCTACAACAATAACCAACTAACCCCAGAAAACTACGAATCTCCGTGGGTGAGCTAGGTTGCCCCCACTCCATATCGCGGACACCTTGCTTTGATCTACCACTATCCTTTCTCAAATACTATATGACCCAAGAACTTCACCTCCCTCTGCCAGAAATCTTACTTCTCAAACTTTACCTACAACTGTGATCTCTCAGTGTCTACAAAACGATACAAAGATGTCTGGCATGATCCTCCTCTGACCTAGAAGTAGGCCTGGTGCCTGAAGCTAGGTAAATTACAAAGTCTATCTCACGACTCGGTGGTAGTCTTAGAATTTCCTAAAACACATCCTGAAAGTCTCGTACCACTGGAATGGGATCCGTAAAAACTGTATTTCCCTCCGGAGACTCCTCACTTAATAAAGAGTAGGCGAGTTTTAGATCCTGTATTTGATTGTGGTATAACAACCAAATACACCTCTTGATCCGGTATAACAAAAGAATTGCCTGATCATGGCAATTGACATGGGCATAATAATGCGATAACAAATCCATCCCGAGTATGACATCATATGAATTTATGTCTAGGACCCATAGGTCTGCCAAAAATATGAGATTACCAACGCCTATAATGAATTTCACTACAGTATTCCCGTAATATTGTACTAACTCCCAATGGTGTAGTCATAGTAAGTAGAGAACTACACGACTGAGTAGGTATACCCGATATCCTAACAAACGACTGAGATACAAAAGAGTGAGATGCCTCAGTCTCAAATAAGAACACGATCAAAGTCAACCTTTATCGGAACCCTACCCTCAATCGGCTGAGGAGTCTGCTCATCATATGGCATGACGTTGTAGACCCTCCCATAGTTCAACTATTGAATAGATTGCCCTACTATTTCTATTTTTCTTTCCACTATCTGGCTAGCGGAGTATCTATCATTTCGTTTCTCCCCTATCATTTCCTATAATCCCTCCTTATTTGACAGTGCTGCAACGCAGCATTAACCACCTGAGTGTAAGTGGAATAAACTAGATTACCCACAATGACTTGTCGAGTAGTCTAAATCAACTCTTCACAAAATAGCTCACCTTCTTCCCTTTAGTGTTCACCTCCTCAGGTGCAACAAAGATAAATTGGTGAACTCCTATTCCGACCCTGCGATTGTCCGGTCCTTCTTCTGTAAGTCCAGGAATTCTCTTATGTGAAAGAGTTTTGCATCCTTCCCAACTGTTAGGCTGTTCCACTGGTAATGGAACATGCGCCATTTGCAGTGGCTGTTGGGGTGGCTGCTGATTCTAAAGAGTAGTTGCCACTCCTGTGGCTACAGCCTAAACTACCATGGCTGCCAAATCGAGAGGAAGTTCAACATTTCCATCCTGAACATTATCCTGACCTTAGTTATGGTTTGCTTTCCTACTCCTACGGGTGACATCTAAATAAGCCCCAATAATAGACTAAGATGTATTGAGTACAATGAATCCTCTACTTAGATTCTATTTATCAGAATACGCAACGCGGAAGATACCCAACGACGGACCCTACAGACCCGAGGATACTTGAACCTGGAATGCTCTGATACCAAATGAAATACCCCCCAGAAAATTTCGCGCATGAGGTGGCCAGTCTCATACACAAAACCTGGGAGATACATACAACTGATAGCAACAAGCATAGATGCAAAAGAAAGAAATAAAATAATTGCTAAAAGCTGAACAGAAATCCCATTTAACTGAAATACTTGATAAATAAATAAATATATTCTGGTAATACAATTTGGAAGTCCCGTAACCCAAGGACCCCTTAACCAGAAAGAACAAAAGTTTTTAACTTCTAAAATTAATACTAACAATCAAAGTCTCAAAAGTTCATAGTATGACTCTTGAAGAAGACAAGTTCCTACCATGTAACTGATGAGATGAGACGTCTGCTACAACCAAACCCTAAAACTCTATCCTCGCGGTGGAACCTGTCTGAAACCTGAAATATCAACACAGTGGGTTAAACCCACGAGCAAGTTCTATCTACTACATCCCAATCAGAGAACCAATATACATACCCTCAGTATAAGGGACACAAAATAAGTCTATAGATTTAACCTACAAGTTATTCTTTTACCCAATTTCGTGTTTCCAAAACAACAGTCAATATTTATAATATTCCACCCAAACCCTTATTATGCAAACGTGAACACATTCCTTACGTTCAGCAGAAATAAAAATAATATAAAATAATATCAAGTTTAAGCAATCCTAACATGCCATCATTTAATCTTTTGATACCTTAATAGGCATAGATATATACATACTAGTCATTTCCTATTTAGCTCATGTTTTCAGAAGTAAAATCATCTTATACATTGTTCCAACACACCCTTATCATCCAACAATGAACACATTCTTTAAGTTCAAAATAAAGAAAACATGTGCATACACATATAGATACCTTATTAGATATGGGCGATCCTGACACGCCAGATAAAATGTATAGATACCTTATTAGGTATGGGTGATCCTAACACGCTAAATAAAAATGTATAGATACCTTATTAGGTATGGGCGATCCTGACACGCCGGGCAATCCTGACATGCCAAATAAAATACATAGATACCTTATTAGGTATGGGCGATCCTGACACGCCGGGCAATCCTTACATGCCAAATAAAATACATAGATACCTTATTAGGTATGGGCGACCCTGACACGCCGGGCAATCCTTACATGCCAAAATAAAATGCATAGATACATTCCAATATGCAACATAAAATAATAAGGTGCATTATAATTTAAATTTGCACAAACTGTTATTTCAAATCATCCAACATGAAATTATCATCATAAGATAAATCGTTCACAAGTAGATTATAATCAAGTATTTGATGGGCATTTATATCCTTAAATAAAATTACATTCAAGTAAATCAAATAATTCAAACATCCATTAAAGAAACAATTTCCCAATTCAACCTTCAATACACTCAAATATATGAGGGAGTCTAAACCTAACTTTTATCTAGGTTTCTGGGCATATTCTACTGTTAAGAACCCTATTAAATCATGCTGGAATTTCCTAAAATTTTTGAGAATTTAAAAAAATATATTTTTCTAGCAAAGAGAAAATAAACATAATTCGAGGCATACTTTCACAACCAACACAATCACAAGGGAGACTCATTTTCACATGAAATTTAAAACCCAGGTGCATTTTAATACTATAAAGTTACCTAAATTTTTCTAGAATTTTCTGAAATTTTAAAATATTTTCTAAAAATAAAAGAAGGTGAAAATCCAACTTTTAGACACTTTAGAAATAAATTGAACAACAAGGAAAGATTATTTTGAGTTAAAAATTTAAACCCAAGTGTATTTATCCTCCAGAGAATTACAGTAAAAATTTGGGAATTTTTGGAATTATAAAAGTATTTTCTAAAATTACAGAAAGTGAAAAACCCAACTTTTGAACACTTTAAAAATCAATTGAACAACAAGGAAAGATCATTTTGAGTTGAAACTTTAAACCCAAGTGTATTTATCCTCCAGAGAATTACAGTAAAAATTTTGGAAATTTTGGAAATTTCTAACTATTTTCTAAAATTAAAGAGGCTGAAAAATCCAGTTTTTAGACACTTTAAAAATTAATTTAAAGACAATGGTAAAACATTTTGCTATGAAATTTAAACTCCAAGCCCCTTAAGCTCCCAGGAAGTTGACATAAAATTTTTGGAATTTTTAGAATTATAAAAGTATTTTTAAAAAATGATTTTTCCAGATTTTCAAGTTTTCCCAAAAGTTTTAAAAATACAAAATAAATATCAAAACAATTCGGAATGGGCCCATATTGGACCCAGAGGTGGGCCCCCGAGAGTGGGCCCCAAAAATAATTTTCCGGCCACCGGCGCCGGCGGCACGCTCCCCCACGCGCCGGCGAACGCGTGGCCCCTTTTCCTTTTCTTTTTTTTTTTTTTTTCTTTTCTTTCTTCTTCCTTCTTCGTCGGCTGAAGCTCCAGCGGCCAACAACGGAGGCCGAGCTTCCCGATCACTTTCCGATCACTTCCGAGCACCGAATCGCGCATATGAATATACCATTGAACTCGTATCGATCTAAGCTACGTATTGGTACCAAAATTATCCCCTCTCGCGGACTAAATCAAAAACGCCCAATTTCAAGTTTCGAAAATCTAAAATTTTAAACTCAATTTCCCGTCAATCTACCCAACGGTTCATAACGAAACTTTCAAGGATTGTTCTAGGAAGTAAGATCTACCTTTTAATCAGAACAAAATCCCTCAAAAATGATAAACACGGTAGACCCAAATTTCATGTTCGTATATATATACACCCGCCTATAAAATCATATATACATGTATATACATATGTAAAAATACCCTAAAACAGTACCAAAACTCCAAAATCTTCATGTTTAATTCACAGAAATTCTTAACATGAAAAATCATTCAATTTTATAATTAATTGCATACAATTTCTAGCAACATGTCTATACAATTAACATAATTAATTCTCACAAAATTTATCAACAGAAAAAAAAAATAATAACATACAAATTTCCAAAATAAACACAATCCTCAAACCTAGACTATGCATACGGATTCAAAGGGGAAGAGAAGAATCAAACTTGCCTCTTTGACAAATCAACTTGTTCACCCGATCGTCACTCCCTTCTCTCTTTCGTTTACTCCCTCAGTTCAGTGCGTAAAGCAACGGCAAAAACCCTAATTTCTTTTTTTTCCTTTTTGTCTTAATTATTATTCTATTATTGATTTTTCTAAAACTAAATAAAATCCAAATAATAATAATACAAGCAATAATAATATAATTATAACCTTGGCCCAACATTTTAAACATAATCTTAACCCAATCATTCTAGCCCAAATTCCTCCCTAACCCAAACCAAAGCATTTAAAAGATTTAAATAAAACAACACATAATAAATAACAATTCACATAAAATGATAACATTCAAACTTATCAATTCACATGAAATGATAAAATGCATATAAAGAAAATCAACTCACATAAAACGATAAAATGTAGAGACAATGCATTTTACATGAATTAATAATAATAAAAATAAAATAATAATAATAATAATATAAAGCAAATTCAAATTTCCTTAAAATAATTGACATCCAAATTTCCGGGGTATTACATATACTATATCTGTTATAATCCTAAATTGTTACATCTAATTCTTGAACTTATATATGTTTATTGCTTGATTTTCCAACACTAGCATTTTTATTCTTTTTATATACATTTTTGTAAAATCTTAATTTAATTATAAATTAAATATATCAAAAGATTCACCAAAAATCACATCTAAAATATGTTTAGTGAAGTTTAAAAATTACATTTAACTCTAAAAGTTACATTTATTGGTTGTTCATATGTTTATTATTGATGCATTAAAATTCATTCTCTATAAAATAATTAGAGTAAAATGCAAAAAAAAAAAAAAAAAAAAAGAAGAGAAATTTGACAATTCTCATAATGGGTAGTTTTGTATTTTTTCATATATGACTGCATTTGCTGTCCTTTTGGTGAACTTTGGAGGGTTTTTTTTAAAAATAAAAAAAATTAGGAGGGTTTTTTGCAATTTGGATAAAGTATAGGGTTTTTTTTGCCTTGCACTCTTTAGAATAAAGATAAGTGATTAGTTTGATTAGCTATGTATATACATAACATGCAATAAATATTCAAATTGTAACACATACTAGTCCATAAGGTAGGTAACTACTCCAGGATCACACACCACAAAATTGGTGCCCAAACAGTGCCTCATGTGCCCCCGTGCGCGCGAGTAAGCTTCTACCTTTTGAATTTCACAATTTTTTTATGAAAGAGAAATCCAAAAAATAGTTTTTGGTTTTCAATAAATTTTGAAAAAATTACAATAAAAAAGAAAATTTAATCTAGAAATTTCTGGAAAAAACATAACAAAAAAAAAACGGACCTCTAGGGTGGTTGCACACCCCCCACGCACCACCAGGCACGACTGGGCGCATGACACAACAACCCCCATTTTTTTATTTATAAGACGCATTAGTGTGACAGGTAGTGCATGGAGCCCATGCACTGCATTCCTGGCCTCTGTTCGCGATGACTAAAACACCATTGTGTTCGTCTTCTCCTAGTAAACCCATTGGTGGTTCTGTTTGGGTGATCTGAGCCTTGTACCTAGGGGGTGAGTCTCACTCTCCCTTAGGTGAGAATGAAAAAACAAAAATTCAATAATTTATCTTCATTGAATCCTAACTCGACCCAAAACTTCTGTGGACCCATATCTCACAAACCATGCATCCAAATTGCACAAATAATATATTCACAGAAATCTTATAACATAAGGAATCCATCTATATAAGTTTCATGCCATAAAACTTAACCGTGAAAGAGAAACAAGCCAAATAAGTTATTTTTTTCCAATAAGACTTGTTTTATTTTTTTGAAAATAAAATACAAGGATTTTTTGCACAAAAATTTACAGACATACTTAGATATATATGGGTTACAACATACTAAACAGTCAGCCCTAACATATGTCTATTTTATGAGATATGAATTTTTCATAAAAACAAACATACTTTTCATGTAATAAATCTAGAAAATTATTCTAAGCATGCTTTGATCATTCAAAGAAATATTAGGCACAAAAACAATTTATTCGAATCCCATACCAATGTAGAGAAAATAATAATAATAAATGTGGAAGCAAATCGGGTTACCTCGATGTCGTTTTTAACTTGAAAGGATAAACGGACCGGTTGTTTCATGTGCCTTGAAGCCTCATTTGATCTTGCGGTGGAAATACATTAAGAAGACGAGCGTAATCCTCCAATTTACAATCCAAGAACTTCTTCTTTGATTTTCAAGACAATTGACAGAGAAAGAGAGATTTTCTAGACTGGGGTTTTCTGTAAAATATTGTGTGTTTTGCATATCATAGATTCTAGAAAATATAAGTATTTATATTATCTTATTTCTTAACCCCCAAGAGAAGCATTAGGGTTTCCTAATAGGGCCAGGCTCAGCCATAGGCACCCCGGTTTGGGTCCAAACCCAAAGTCCAACACTGATACAATATTTTCTATAAAATGTCATACATGGTTAGTAGTCACGGATGCGAAAGTGGTGCAACAAAATCAGGTTCGTATCGGTCTAATGTAATGGAATTGGTTATCGCGATTGTGAATCTATTTCCAGCTTGCACACAAGGCTTAAAATGTCCCGATACACAATTTTTTCACAAAATAATCCACTAAAAATGAATTTTTTTAGTTAATTTTAGTAATTTTTATTAAATTTTTAAGACCATATAATATAAGTTGTGGCCGCCTATTCATAAATTCTATATCGATGTCATTATTAAAAATACCTACTAATTGCATTTTTACTAAAGTAATGGCTTATGTTGTGGCTCGAATTTTGACTCGGCCCGAGTCGCATTGTGACCCAGTTTTAACTCAAAAAATGGGCTTTGTGTGGCAGCCCACTTTAAACTTTAGTTAGAATTGTCACCACAGACTAATGAGGAGGTGGAGTAGATGTCTCGTGTTCCTTATGATAGTGCAATTGGTAGCATCGTGTATGCTATGGTGTGCACTAGGCCTGACATTTCACATGCAGTTAGTGTAATGAGCAGATACATGGATAAACTTGGGAAGGTCCATTGACAGGCTGTGAAATGGATATTGCAGTACTTGTGAGGCACTGTAGATGTTGGATTAATCTATGACAGAGGCAACAACTGGTAATGTTATTGGATATATTGATTAATTTTGATTACGCCGGCGATCTTGATAGGAGGAGTTCCTTGACATGGTTTGTCTTTACTCTTTGTGGGAGTGCGATTAGTTAGAAGGCGACTTTGCAGTCTACAGTTGTATTGTCTACTACAGAGACTGAGTACATGGCAGCCACAAAAGTAATGAAGTTATATAACTTAGAGGCTTGGTTAGTGATTTTGGCTTGTAACACGATGATTCACTACAAGAATTCTGGGCTTTAGGGACGGGCTTTTAGAGACAGTCTAAAAACTATCCCAAAATGTGCCATTTTTTGAGACAGTAATATTTGACTGTCCCTAAAAGTGTGAGTTTTAGGGACAGTAAAATATAACTGTCCCTAAAGGTTCATATTTTTTCGCCAAAAAATTTGATGCGCCAAAAGAAATTGATGTCCAAAAATCTGGCGCCAATTTTTTTTTCTGGGTGGTCCCTCGTGTTATACCCAAACCCAATACACTAATAAAGCTATTACCCAATCTCATCTCACAATTTCACTCTCACCAGCGAATCTCTGTCTCTCACACACACACACATGATCTTCCCTCTCCCTCTCATCTGCCATGGAAGACAAGCAGAGCAACCAAAATCTGTTCTCTAGTGCCCTTTCCCTTTCGGTGTTCCTTTTTGAATGATCAAATTGCTTTCTCTAAGACAAAAAATCTTCAGGCAAGTCAATATATATATATATATATATATGTATATATATATACACAACTATATTTGTTTATACCACTGAAAAATGCTCTCTCTCTCTCTCTCTGAATACAGTCAACCAGTCCTCTCCGATGAAAGCAATTCTTTCCCTCTCTATTGGTAGTTACAGTTAACCCATTCCTCTCCGATGATAGCAATACATGGTTGTTTGATTCTTCACAGTGAAAGCTAAACAGATTTGTCTCCGGTAAGACACTTGATTTCTGAATTTTTTTCCATAGTGACTGTAAAAATTTGTAGATCTTTGTAAATCTCATGTTCTCTCCAACTAGTGGAGGTATTCACCATTTTCTGGAATTGTCTCAGTTCAATTTCTTCTCTACTTTAGATGATCGATCGATTGGGTTTTGGAAGCCGATTAAGTGATCAGGTGAGAACATTTTCTTATGCTCTTTTTTTTTTTTTTGGTTTCTCTGTTTGACAAGCCCTAAAGATATACATCGACACTTGACAAGCCCTAGTTCACTCGCGTGTACTCTTCTTCTCTCTCACACGCTCTTCTTCTCTCTCTCAGACTACTTGCCGTTTTAGTTTGGCATGAGAATCAATGGGATTTGAGGCATAGTCCATCTCACTCTCACAACACCATCTCTCTCAGTGGCCTTCAAGAACGCCTCTCTAGCACCCCTGCCCAGACTACAACAATGCTCACAACCGCCACCAGGTCAAAACCTAAATTTCTATTATTTTTTCTTTTTGTACACAAATCGTTGAACTTCATGTCCAGTTGTTTTGAATTTCATGCCCAGTTGTATGATATTGTTTTGCAATTTCAACTCTTAATGGAAGAATTTTCTATGATTTAATGTTCCTGCTCTATTTTCGTGTAATCTGTGATGTTGATTCTGATTTATTTTATTATTTCTTTTCCTTTTTTTTCCTTGTTTTTTATTTTTAATTATGGCTCTCTCTTTTTTGTTTCTAATGAAATTTTTCTTTAGTCTGTTGATTGTTTTCGATGTCAATGAAAGTAGTCTGACTCACCCAATATCTTCTTCGTGGCTTGGCTCAATTTTCTGGTACATGGCAGGGTTATCTTGTCAAGCTGGTGCCCAGTATTCCAAGTTAAGGGTTGCATCAACTCTGTATCAATTCTTATCAAAAATCACTTTATTCCTAGTGCACAACTGTCTATTTCTAATGTTATTCCATTTATTTGACATATATGTGAGTATGTCTACATCAAAATATGGAAAAAAGTTGAAGAAAAATTAGTATATATATGAAGCCTACGAGACTGAAATCCTTAGATCATGCAAATCGCTAAGTGATCACAACTTGATGTTTTCTTTTTCACTAATAAATTTTGGTCAATACTTGAAGTTCCTGAAACTTCAATCCAATCCACATGTATCATATATATTACAATCTTAATTGAAGAAGCTTGGCAGTTAATTTTGCTTAGAGTATTATTGCTAGCCACAATTGCGACTAGCATAGCCTCTTTTCCATATTGGTAGTTACTAAAAGCTCACGTTGTTATGCAGAATGCCCCCCCTGCTTTGCTTGTTCATTTTTTGAGGGAACACCATTCTGAATGGGCCGACTATGGGGTTGATGCTTACTGTGCTGCATCTCTTAAAGCTAGTCCTTACGCAGTTCCTTGTGCCAGACCCGGTGGCTTCCCTAGTAGCCAGGTCATTTAGCCTCTCGCCCATAATGTGGAGCATGAGATAAAGATTAGGGGACCCTGTTCAAGCTCTTCTCTAACTGGGTTAAAACAATCTCATCTTCTTTTGTGGAAGCGAGAGAGCGTCTGTTGAGTAAGAAAGGAGGCTCTCTTGGACGAGAGAGCATGTCTATTTATGCAAATTAATCACTAATTCAATGTCGAAACTGTGAACTTACAACTCTAAAATACTCATACACTCTCTAGGTTTTCTTTGTTTTCAACTTTGTTTTTGGTGTTATTGTTCTCTGAATTTGTCAATGGCGCTTTCGATGCATAGAGAGTCGAACAAGCAGATGGACTTGAGCAAGTACGTGAGGTATACGCTTAAGCAAGTAGAGGCCTTAAAGAGGGTCTATTCAAAGTGTCCCAAGCCTAGTTCTATGAGAAGGCAACAACTTAACAAGGAATGTCCTATTCTCTCTAACATTGAGCCTCAACAGATCAAAGTCTGGTTTCAGAATCGCAGGTATATATCACCCTAGCTAACACCACTAGAAGACCACAAATTTTCTCTCACTTTCTCTTCACTTTTCCACATTCAAATATTTTGGAATTGTGGGTGTTAAAATTCGCAAGTGGGGTTTAAATTTTGTTTTTTATTTCCAGCAAAGTTGAGTTCTTTGTGGTGTATTATTCTTATATGGGTCTCAAGCAGTTCTATTTTTTTTTGGCTCAACTTGTGGGGGTTTGAAGAAATGAGAAATGATGGTCTGATCTATTTTTAATTGTTTTCTCTTATTTTCCTTTTCTATATGTTTTTGGGATTTGGAATGGTAAGATTTGTAAAATGAGTCCTTGCAGTTTTTCTGTTTCTTATTTTTATTTTTTTATTTTTTGTGTGCTTCATTCTTTCATCTTAAGGTTTCGAGTTGGGTTGGAAGAGAATGAGGCTTAAGAGATGGCGTGGTTGAGTTATTCTTGTTCCAGTTTAAATGTGTTGTATTCCTTGTTTAATTGTCAATCTATCTTTTTTGTTTATTGTTTATTAATGGTGAATCACTGAAAGAGTGGAAATGTGGTTATGTTTGAATTTGTTCTTGAAAATTAATTTTGAACGTCTTTTCCCAAAATGGTTTCCTTTCTTGCTTTCCATTTTTATTTATTGAAAAGAGAGTTAGTTCTAATTTCTAATATGGTTAAAATTGCTCTCGTCATTTATATACAGGCTTGAGTCTTATTGGTGTTTGGTTCTGTTCTGTTTTGTTTTAATTTACTATTTTTACTTGTCTGAATTTTTTTTCTTCTAAATAATAAGAATTAATGAAGGATTTGGGATAGTGAGTTTGTGACTATGGTTTGTCTTGGTTTCATTTGTCTTGTTTGTGTTGTTATTTAGTGATTAGGATGAAAGGTCCTGCATTTTTGATTAAGATCTTTCCCTTTCTTCTTTCTCTAGTATCATATTTTGTATTATGCTTATGTTATTGTGTTTTATTATTTTTTCTCTTTCCTTGTGCTTTTTACCTGTGGTTATTTAGGATAGACTGAAACTCTGGCTTAAAAAATTGGTACTTTTTATCCCTTATTCCGATTTCTTCATTAAATCAATGATATACTTTTCAAAACAATGTTTATTGTCTTACTAAGTTTCTGGGCAGTGTTAACTTTTAAAAAAAGATAATGACAGCAAATCAATTTTTTACTTTGGATGAGCATCATTGTGTTATTCTGCTGATTTTCTCTATGTTTCATCATTTGGGTTTCTTTATTTATTTTTTGAATGAAAAATGCTAGTGCCTTGAAATGGGTTTCAAGAATCTACAGTTTTGGGTAGATTGCATCTTTTCTTTTCTTTCCAATATTAATTTCTGTGATTAGTTTGAGAACACAATCATTTTGAACGTAAATGTAGAGCGAAATTCCAAAAGTGCAATAGAGAAATGGAACAAATTTGAGACGGCAACATAGAGAAAGCTCTCTGCCTTCTTTCAGAGAAGATGGTAAAACAAAGGTATCTCCTCTGAGATCATTCTGAAAAGGGCAGTCAAAAGAAAAAAATAAATTTACATATTTTTTTCTCTGTTCTGCCCTTTGAGTCTCAACAATCTCTCCTGCCTATCATTATCATCATCATTTGCACACTCAAAAAGTTACACTATCACCATCAACAACATTAGCAAATATATTATACCATTGACTGCCCTTTTGCCCCTTCTTTCTCAAAATTTTTGTTGAGTCTCAACAATTTTTATTGTGTTCTATGTGTTGTTGAAATAAATTTCTCATGGATCCATGTATTTTCTTCTGCTTATATCCGTACTGCAGTTACCGAGTGGTCTGGTGGGCTTTGTGTATCCTCCTACTATGGCTGGAAGCAGGCCTGGGGGTCTAATTGCTGGGGCTTGGGCAGCAATGATGTCTTTAGGATTAGAAGGTGACAGATTTTACTTGATAAGTCACAAGATCCCTGAGAGTTTGCTTTCTCTAATTTCTGACATCATCTGTGTAATACCCCGCTCCAACACATGGTATGATATTGTCCGCTTTGGGCCTGAGCCCGCACGGTTTTGCTATTGGGTTTACCCCAAAAGGCCTCATACCATTTGAAGAGAACATACTACATATAAGCACATCCCCTTTTCCACACCCAGGCGATGTGGGATTGAGCACCCTGTACCCTGTCAGTGTGGTAGCTCAGCCCAGTGTCTGTCTATGCACCCGCCCACTCACACCCGTCCACAAGGGTTACTACAATCCACCCCCCTACGAGGCCCGACGTCCTCGTCGGCACACTTACTTCCGGCTGGGTTCAGGCTCTGATACCAACTGTAATACCCCGCTCCAACACATGGTATGATATTGTCCGCTTTGGGCCTGAGCCCGCACGGTTTTGCTATTGGGTTTACCCCAAAAGGCCTCATACCATTTGAAGAGAACATACTACATATAAGCACATCCCCTTTTCCACACCCAGGCGATGTGGGATTGAGCACCCTGTACCCTGTCAGTGTGGTAGCTCAGCCCAGTGTCTGTCTATGCACCCGCCCACTCACACCCGTCCACAAGGGTTACTACAATCCACCCCCCTACGAGGCCCGACGCCCTCGTCGGCACACTTACTTCCGGCTGGGTTCAGGCTCTGATACCAACTGTAATACCTCGCTCCAACACATGGTATGATATTGTCCGCTTTGGGCCAGAGCCCGCACGGTTTTGCTCTTGGGTTTACCCCAAAAGGCCTCATACCATTTGAAGAGAACATACTACATATAAGCACATCCCCTTTTCCACACCCAGGCGATGTGGGATTGAGCACCTTGTACCCTGTCAGTGTGGTAGCTCAGCCCAGTGTCTGTCTATGCACCCGCCCACTCACACCCGTCCACAAGGGTTACTACAATCTGCCAAGTGTTTGATGTGTAGTGATTTTTGTTTGATTCCTTTTATAGGTTACTTGGAGAAGACGAGAGAGCTTATGGAAGTGTCTAAGAGAATACAAAAAGGGTGTGTATTGCCATTACAAAAAAAATTGTATCGTATTTCAGAATATAAGACTGCTAGAAGCTAATGTTACTTGGTTTGCAGAATAAAGGAGATTCCTGAGTTGTTTTTAATTGGAAGGCCAGACATGACTATTGTGGCTTTTGGATCTAACAACGTAGACATATTCGAAGTCAATGACATTATGTCATCTAAAGGATGGCATTTGAATGCATTGCAGAGACCTAACAGGTACCCTCTGAAACTGGGAGTATTTATTGTAATAGTCGACTCTAATTGGCAATTGGGGTAGCTGACTCACTGATTTGAGGCATCAAATGATGGGCCTCCCAAATTTGAATTAAATTAGATGATCTCAGTAGGTGAGTAATCTGCGCTGGTGGCAGTAAGACTGGTTTATACAATATATTCCAATTATCATTAGTCGTAAATTTTAAATTGTACCTATCAAGAGGCGAAGTATGGTTTTATTCTGAGAATTCTACTCTACTTTTATCAGCATTCATATCTGTGTAACCCTTCAACACGCGACAGTGGTTGACGACTTCCTGGAGGATCTGAGGGATTCTATGCAAACCGTAAGTTGTTTGTTCATAATTAAAATTACAATACATTTCTGCCATTTGATCAGGTTCCATTAATTTGTGTCTAATCCCCTGAGATTATAATGCTCAACTCATAGTATTTTTTTTTTTTTGTAAGTACAGATTGTTAGTAGTATTTTTTTATAAGTTCAAATTGTTATATATATTATACATGTATATTGTGTTATTTGTTGAGTGGCTATGAGAGAAAATGGAGACGAGGAGGATGACTTGGAGTGTATTCGGGTAGTGCTTGGATGGTGGTGGGTGGGTTTGGTGCTGTGGCTTTATTTGTGATGGAAATGGGTATATGCTTGCTGATACATGGTATGTAAGTGGTGAAGTGGAGGAAGGTAGGTTCGACTGATGTGTGGGTGTTTGATGAGGTGGATGGGCTAGTTAGTGCTTGGTGTTTGATGAGTGATTGGCTTGGGGCTGATGTTGGGCAAGTGAGGTAGGTGAGAGGTTGTTGGTTTCGGCTGAGGTGTGGAAGTGGGTTGTGGTGATGACTGGCTGTGAGTGAGGGAAGTGGGATAGTGTTGAGCCATTGTGAGGTAGCTGGTTGGCTTTGGTAGGCGATAGTTTGCTGCCGAAGTGGGTTTTGGTGGTTGCTGGTGGAGGTGAATGTGGGTGCATGCGGCTGAGTTTGAAGGTGGTGGTGAAGGCTGTCCCAATATATATATATATACACACATAGACACTTTCTCTCTTCACCCACTCTTCTCTTTTTCTTTCTTTTCTTCCTTCCCCAGGACATCTCTCATTTCCCACTCATCACTTCACTATTCTTTTATTTCTTTTCACTCACCAACAAACCCTCTTCATTCTCTTCATTCCTTCTTTCTTGTTTTTCTTTTCTTTTCTTTTTTTTCTTTCTCCACTTCTTTTCTGATTCTTTTCTCACTCCCTCTCATCACCTAGCTGACAATAGCACATGGATGGTGGTGGGTTGAATGATGGTGCCCTGGGGTGCTTGTGGTGGTTGAGGTGAGGTTGCGGGTGAAGGAGTTCAATCTTCATGTTGGGTTAGCTTGAGTGGGCTGTGAGGTGGAGAGGATGATGATGTGGGTGCGACTGTTATGGTGGCCAGAAGTGAGGGTGATTTGGCATGGCAGTGGGTTGAGATGAGGTGATGATTCAGTGATGGCTGTGGGCTGTTTGTAGTGAGCAGGTTGTTTAGTTGGCTGCCATTGTTGGCTAGTGGACAAAAGGTGATTGATTGGTGAGGAAGATGAGCTCATGGCTGGTGGCAGTGGGTTACGTTTGGTGATGTAGTGAGGGTGCTTGATTAGTTGATTAAGAAATGGGTTTTGGGTTTGGTTTGGTGAAGTGATGTGAGCTGCTAGTGTATTGTTTAAGTGGGCTGAAGTTGGTTTCGAATATGGGCTGGGTAGTGGGCTGCCATGTGTGTGCATAAGGTGCCGAAGTGGAATAAACCAATATGAGTTATCATTTATTGTTGTAATCATTATGCTACTAGTTGGTTTTTCATACACTAATATAATTTTATTAGCTCAATTGATTTTGGATAAGCCACTGTTAATAAAAATTACCTTCAGTTAACATATCAAAGGGTTGATTCTTTAGCTGTTATTACTTGGATGTTTCATGGAATCTGTCAATATTATTGTTCCATGTTCTTGATTCATGTCCTAAAAATATTTTTCCTTGAGAATGAGAATTATTTTAAGAACATTTGGCTTGAGCATGATAATTTTTTGCATTTTAGAAAAATTATAGTAATTGGGTGTCATTTTTATCATTTTCCCTTAATGATTGGGTGAGGGAGATGAACCTGGAAGATATTTATATACTAAGAGTACCAAATATATTAAATGTCACTTAAAGATGAGTTTCCAGTTGAAGTGTATACATGAAACTTAAATATATTGTCATTTTAACTACTCAGTGTTAGCTCATGTATTTGAATTTACTTGGATTTTGTCACACCAAAAGGGTTATAATTCCTAACAACTTGTGTTCTATATGTTTCATCATTACCCATGCCCTATTTGACCTCTCCTTTAACTTACGTTGCCTTCAATTGGAGCCTTATGGCTCTTTACTGGTGTTGTCATTGTTCTTGATTAGATGTAACATGAAAACAAAAATTTGATGTATAATTTTGTAACTGCATTGATTTGATTTTCAGTGGACTAATTTTTCAGTTTTTTCATGGACTATTTTACTTTTATCTCAATTTTAAGACTCGAGTTTTAACTCAATTACAGGATGAAATAATGGAGAAGCTTACAGAGGTTGCTCTAAATTTTGATACTATCACAAGTCTAATCATAATGATACGGAGATAGTGGAATACCAACTCGGTACGAAGAGTAGCACGAGCACCAGTACCACCACCACGATAAATATAATGTCTGACCTTTAGTTTTTTTTTTTAAAATGTTTTCTTTAAAATTTTGTATATGATAAACATAAAAATTGTCTAGATTTTTCATTCCAATTCTTTTTGTAGGGCTCAAAAAATGTAGAGAAATTGGGTTAGTACTGTTATTTATGATTGTGGTTATAGGATGTAAGTAATGTCATTCAACTGTTGTATTAGTTATATCAAATTTTATGATAGCGTATGTATTTATGTGATTTTTGATATACCATTTTGTTTTATATATAAATTACTTCTAATATTGATTTTAATATTTTTTATATTGGTGTGGATTTTAAGAAAAATATACCTATAAAAATAGAAACAAAATCAATTTTATAACAGAAAAAAAAACAAAAAATATAATTATAGTATTAACAGCGGTTTGGCAAGAAAAAAAAAAATAATGTATTAGCGACGGAGTTTGCACATTAGTGACAGAAAAAAACCGTCGCTAATATATGCATTATTAGCGACAGGAAAACTGCCGCTAATACTTTTTAGCGACGACAATAATGGCGACAGTACATACCGTCGCTAAAGCACCTTACCATTTGCGACAGTAACCTTTTTACCGTCGCTAAAGACCTTTTGCGACGGAAGCATTAGCGACAGACAGATTTAGCCTTTAGCGACGGTTTTAGAACTTTTAGCGACGATTTTGGCTGTCGCTAAATCCCAAAATTCTTGTAGTGATTTGACTCTATTTGCAACAGCCAGAGTGCTATACATTTGACTAAAAATCGAATGTTTCATGAAAGGACCAAACATATTGATATCAGGTTGCACTTCATTAGAGATGTGATTGCATATGGTGTTATTGCAGTGAGGAAGATTGGGACAACAGAGAATCTGATAGATATGATGACTAAGGCCATTTCTACTATCAAGTTTAGATACTGTCTGAGCTTGATTGGTGTTTGCAGTTGCTAAAGCCCTTAGAGGCATGGGAAGGAGGCAAATGGAGCAGCTGGGATTGCGGAGTTTGGCAAAATTCAAGCCAAGGTGGAGATTTGTTATGTTGAGGACTGAATTTTGTCTTGGCTCGAGTTGTGTTGCGACTCGATTTTGATCCGAAAAATGGATTTTGTGTGGCCTAAAGCCACAGGGGTCCCCAAGCAGCGCTCGTGAAAAATATTTGATGACCGATTTTGCGTTTGCGGGTTTTAGACTCTGTTTATGACTCTCTTGTAGTCCGGTATATAAAGGCATATAGGGTTTGGAGTGGGATTAAAAAAGAAAACACTGAAAACGTAGAAAGAGAGTGAGAGAGCGAGAGTTAGGGTTTGGGGTTGAAATTTGTAATATCTTGATTTTCGTATAGTGAAAATTTTTGCCGGATTTTCGCAGTGGACGTAGGCACATCGCTGAATCATGTAAATTGTTATATTCTGTATGTTGTGTTTGTTTTGTTTTCTATAGTATTTTGTGATTGTACTTGTTTCGTGACTGTCTGTTATAACATAATGAATAAAAATAAATTTAAGCATGAAATAAATATAAATAGATACCAAAAAAACCCATAAAATAGGCTGCATAAGGACAGAAGTGTATTTCAACATGATAAGTTGAGCTTTGTTGGCTCAATACCCAAACAACAGCGACGTGAACTACAAAATGAGCAAAACACCAGGCCCATTTGTCATATTGGGATTTTTGTTTTTCATTTTCATAGAATTAGAGGACGGGTACATGTAACAAAGAGAAATCAGAATCGTCTGCGGTAGCAGGTCCTGCCGTGACCTCTGTGGTAGAGTAAATTCATTATAAATTTATGAGTAAAATGCAAAAAAAAAAAATAGGGTTCCACCATTGTTGCCAACATCTGAGTGAGAGCAGTAGGTACTATTGAAACAAACACCATCTTCTTCTTAATTTTAGTCACAATACACACACACACACACATATATATATATACACCAGTATAACACCATCTGCTGCAAAAAAAAAAATTTCCATTTCCATGGCTTCTGTAATTTTTTGTCACATCATTTTTTTATTTTGAGTCTTTTTTTTTTTATTTTTTTATTCTGGGTCTTTCAAATATATTTTTTTATTCAAGTGGATACCCTCTTATGTATACGTCTAGATTACACATACATTTGAGTTGTGTATGAGTATTTTGAGAACTAGATGATTCAAATGTATTTTTTGATTCCAAGTCCTTTGATTTTTGTTGATTATGATTTTATACAGATTTGGAATTAAACCCAGCAAAACAAATTCAACAGGGGGTTTATCGCAAAAGTGAGATAGTATGGGAGTTTGCAGTTTACCTAAATTTATTAAACACAGTCATTTGGAATCATTTCGGGTCGCTTTGAATTATTTCGGATCTTTTTATATTAAAAGTAACTCAAACTAAGTTAAATGGTAAAGTATGCCCAATAAAATGCTTATGCAATATTTCTAACCTCTTTTCACACGCGTACCTTAACTATCTATTTACAAGAGTTCAAATCTCACAAAATTCATCTTCCAAACACATAAACTTTCATTCCAGTTATAGATGGAATTTTTTGATGAAATAAATTCTATTAAAATAAAATTTTCAAGGACTTCAATTTGAGTACTAATATCACTATTTTTTGACTCAAGATGAAAAAGTTATAAATTTTTGAATTAAGTTTAAAAGGATAATAAGAACATTAACCCATAAAAATTGAAATGAAGCTTGGAATAAAATTTTTGAAAATTTTAATTCCTTAATTTTGATTGAACTGAAAGTTTGAAATAATAAAATTGATTATGTTAAAATGAGAATTGACTGCACTGAAAAATAAAATAAAATTTGCTGAAAACGAGAACTATGTAGTTCATTTAAGAGTTAAAAATTTTATTTTATATTAAATGTAACCTAATCCGTTAGTTAGCTTTGCAGCTTGTAGTAATGTGTTTCTGTTGTAGATGTCATGTAACTAGAATTTAACGTTCGTTTCAACAAAACCATGCTTCTGAAAATGGTATTGAGGTTTTCTCTCCTATCAGTCACACTCTTTAATCCTGCAGATATCATAATAAAAAATAAAAAATAAAAGGTGAGCATGGTATTAATTGTGTTTGTGTTTGGATTCAGTTTACTTGTGTGAATGACTTGTTAGCTTTTTTTAAGTAAAAGGATGTCATTTGCTCTTCAATGAGAAATGATTATCTTGGGACCTATGTGATATCTGGACTTGAGAAGATTGGGACTCCTCGTGATTAATATTTATTGAAAATTTTGGGCAATTCTAGATTTTTCCTAATTTTTTCTTCAAGTTAAAATTATAGATTGCATGAATTGACTAGATGATCAAACAAAGAGACCACACTGATAGAACCCAAGGCCTATCACGGCACAATACATAAATATTCGGAAAAGATCCAAAGCATATATAATAGGTCAGAAAACATAAATATGCTATAACTCTTGCATTTTATGTTCTAAAGTAGGACCACATAGATGAGCTGATAATATTGAAGAAGGAAATTTATATATATCAACTGTGTATATATATGTATTGAGCCACTCTTATTTAGTGCTTACAACAACACGAGGAGAATACAAAGTCTAAGTTATTTCTTGGGGCTCCCTTTAAGAAACAATAACATATAGTAGTAGTACTTTTAGCAAAAATGCTAGCTTCGAACCCTAACCAATCATAGGCACCTTCGTGACAATACCATTCTCATTAACCCGAACACGAACCCTAGTACAGAGAAAATCTCCGGTAACGGGTTCTCCTTCTAACACGATAAGAGCAGTGACCAAAGGATTCTCCTGCTCAATGGTTGCTGCAGCTGTCTCTCCTTGAACTCCGACGAGCTCGGGCCATGAACTCTTACCTGCATATATATATATATATATATATAGGCACAAAAACATGTAGACATTAGACTACCACATTAAGTGCGTACGTGATTGAAATTCTTGATTTCTAGCTTTAAAGCATATTCTTTACCTTGACACTCTGATGACATCCTTAGTGTTATGCTTTGATCGATCTCCTGAAATGTTACTTCGTCCTGTGATTGATTTAATTGTTGTGATGAATAATAGGGTATTTATACACAAACATTCTGATAGTTTGTGCTCATCTTTTTTGACTTTCCATGGCTACCATAGAATTTATAATGTACACGAAATGTGACTGCTAATTAATTTACTATAAAAAAAAAAAAAAGTGTGACTGCTAATTTGCGAAAAACAAATGTGACTGCTATGTGTAAATATCAAAATTGTAGACCTTACCATCAAGGATGGTTAATGCTTCAAGGAACCCCTCAACATTGAAAGTCAGCAAAACTGATGGTGTTCAATAATTTGACTATTAGCTTCTATACCGACCAACTACTTAGATGTTAAAATACGTAGCATATATAGGCCTAGTCAAATCGTCATGATCTTCTCGATGTTTCATTCCTCTAATAAAAAAGATACGAGTACTTGTGAACAAATGAGAAAGCACATAATTTACCCAAGAAAAAATGAGAAAGCACATAAAAGGAAGAAATAGGAATACAAAATCAATAAGCTAGGAGTGGTTTTAGTAACTCAACTCTTAACCGAAAGAAATTATAGTACGTGGAGTCATGCTATGGTTATGGTTATGGTTATGGTTTTGAGTGGAAAGAACAAGATCAGTTTCATTGACATATATATACCAAAGTCTAGCAGCTTCTCGGCAGCCGAGTTAAACCAATGGATCCGCTATAACAATATCGTCAAATCATGGTGTAGACATTAAAAAATTACATGATGGATTCAAAATATAATTTGGACTTATCTTCAGTTTAGTCCACTTTAAAATGTGGTTCAATAAGTCAGATAATTTGAAGCCCAGATCCACTACAAATAAATGGGTCATGGACTAATCCAAATTGTCTAAAAACGTCCAAACCCACTTGAAAATGGGTCAACTGGATATATATATATATAATTATCATCAAAGATAATTATTATGTATATTTTGGATAATTATCACAATTATCATAAAGGATAATTATCAGAAGAAAAGAAAGTTACAAATCTACCCTTCCAAGAAGTCTATAAATACAGGTAGAGGGTGTAGAGAAGGGAAGAAGACTCTGATAAAATACTGAAGCTCTGTTAGACTCTGTCTTCAATCAACACTTGAAGCTCTAAAGACATACATTCATCCAACCTTCAAAGCTTTGAAGAAGAAAAACAATAAGCACATTCAAAGTCGTGTCGTTCTTTCTCCACGATTCAATAAATTCAAATAATTATCAACAAGACTGTTCGAGATCAAGCTTCTTCAACCCTTGATCAGAAATTCTCACCGACTTTTCTTCAACAACAAACACTTGAAGAGAACTCTCAACAATCCAATTCAAGATCAAGCTCTAGCAGCCCTTGAAGCTGGACCATCAAGGAGATCAAATCAGAGGAATTTATCTTTCTTTTGTAAAGATCCACAAATAATTATACCCATTTTTTTGAAATTAATAAAATTAATTATTTGCTACTCATTTTTGTTCCTAGATTTTTGGATATGAAATTTGTGTGTACAAATTTCTGGCACGCCCGATGGGACCATCTCTACCTCTCATCTCTGTCTCCTATATCATACACCCAAAACTCTGTTCATTAGAATCTATGGCTCCTCCCAAGGTTCAGACGACAAATAAGAAAAACTCAAAAGAAACCGTTGCTGCAATGGCTAATACCAAAGTTGTCGCAAGCAGTGACAAGAACACTAGGAACCTGTCAAGTGCCAGCAGCACCTCAACAAGTCCTATGACGTGTAGCAAGAGCAAAGCAATTGCTTCGCTCAAGAATCAGCAAGATTTGGTGAAAACCAATCATGTTAAACCAATGAATGTGAAAACTAAACATGTTAACACCATTGATCCTCAAGGGACAAAGAATTATGACGTTGTTTCAGAAAAGTCGGTGTCACGCCCCAAATCCAGACAGCCAGGACTACCCCAGACCGACCCAAATCCCGAGTGTGAACCCGTTCACTCAATCCCATGAACGACCTTAACTACACTCATGCGATAGTATCAAGCCCTGATACCAAGTTATCACGCCTCGAAATCTGGGCCGCCGGGACTCCCCTGGTCCAAGTCCAAATTCTGAGAGTGCACTACAAAAAAATAGACTTTTTACGACGGGCAAAAAAGTCTTTTACCACGGTCTTCACCCTTCGTGATATCCAGTGTCGTAGTTGCTGATCTACTTTCCACCACGGGCTCAGCCCGTGGTAGAAATTGATTTTTAACCACGGGCGACGCCCGTGGTAGAAAGTCGACTTTCTACCATAGGCGACGCCCGTGGTGGAATTGCTGGCCGTTGTAATTTTTTACCACGAGCTGAGCCCGTGGTGGAATGCTGGCCGTTGTAATATTTTACCACGGGCGAAGCCCGTGGTAGAAAGTCATATGCTACCACGGGCTGAGCCCGTGGTGGAATGCTGGCCGTTGTAATTTTTTACCACGGGTGAAGCCCATGGTAGAAAGTCGATATTCTACCACGGTGTTGAGCTCGTGGTGGAGTTGCTGGCCGTTGTAATTTTTTACCACGGGCCTCGCCCGTGGTAGAAAGTTTACAATTTTTTTTAAAAAAATAAATGGCTACTTATACAAAAACCTGCCCAACAAAATCACTATATATACTCATATTCCAGTAATACAGAACAAAACTCCACCCAAAGCCACGCATATTCACACCGAGCTTTGCAAAACAAAATACTACAAAATAAATGTCATTTTACCATATTGTCCACAACAGAATACAACAATGGCTTGGATATTCCACCAATACACAACACCCAAGCCTCACAAATTAAGAATATGATGCTATATATATGAATAATAGTTAAAAGGCATTAAAGAAAATAAATTTGTATCTAAATATTAATCCAACCAATCACAAAAAATAATTCCCAAACTTCTTTCGTATTAAAGAGTTCTGAGTATAAAGTTCTAATCATTTTTAACATGTCTATTCAATAGCATTCCCATCAACCAAAACATTAAGATGTATCAAAACTACATTAAAAAAGAACTAAATACTTTGCTTACACATAACACAACTATACCAAAAAAGTAGACAAAGTGTCCAAAAGTCAGTCACTGTCCAAAATATTTGTTTAGTCTTCAAAAAAGAGTCATATGTCCAGAACTTAATTGGCTGAAATGCAAGAACCTGCATTATTAAATATTCTCTATCAAAACCAACACTTAATGTAATAACATTATTCAAGTTTTTAAAAGTTTGGCGCTCTCAAAATGATCTTAAATTCTATCTCCCAAAGCTGAGTCTACTTGGAGGGAGATTTCTACTATTCAACTTCATCATTGTAAAAGAAAAAAAAATTATAAAGGATTCAACAAGAAAAGCTAAACATTGAAAAGGAAATATATACCATGCCTTCGATCTTCTCTACTTCTTCCATTATACCTTTAAAGTTCAAATTAGTTCAGTCCTGCAACAAGGATAAACAATTATACACAAGAGACATGGTACCTATATATACACATGACCAACTAAATAATGACATGCATGAACAAAATATTATGATTTTAGAAAAATTAATTACTCGCAGATTTTGACGAACTTGATAGGCCACGCAATAGTAAGTCCTATAACATCTTTCAAAACACAGTTGATTCGTGTGTGAGTGTGACTCAAAAAGTATATCAATTAAAATTTTCACACTTCGCAATAGAACGAATTCCTTGCAGAATAGGGCTATCGAAATGAATGGGTATCGTACCTCAGGGATTATGTTCTGACGAGTTGGAATACGGAACTAATTCTAATTAAATTTATAAGAAAAGAATTCTGATTTTTAAACTAATTAAAAAGATAAAATAAAATAAATCAAAGTAAACAAGATAGTGAAGATAATAGGAGAGAAATCTAGGGTGTTTGACTTCACCACTAACTCCACAATCACTGGTCAATTGAATCAACTATAGGGGAATTACATCATGCATAAGTGGTGTCGGTGGCTACAAGCTCACCTTCATCCGTCAAGAAGATAACATATGATTAAGGCTAAGCCATGGACTATCTTCGATTGGCATGGGCCATCTGCCTAACTACTCTAATCTAGGGTGCAGTATGGTTCATCTTCTCTAGGCATAATCCATCAAAGCTCATAACAATATATTCAGTGATTACCATTGTGTAATAATCTCTCTCATGATCACAGAAAACAAAAGAGATTGAGTTCAATAACAACAACTAAATATCTAAGACAAGATAAGAAATCATTGAGATTGAATTTACAAGACTTTTATTGCTCAATTCCTTAATAAGAATCTTCACAATTACACAATCTATGCATGTATATAAAGGTCCCCAATAATTAAAACAATCAAACCATTGATGCTTTGTTAGGGCTACATCAAAACCCTAGTGGATGAACTAGCCGCTCATGGTAGAAGAAGAAGCTTCAACTGTTGAGGAAGAAGACATCATCTTTCTGAATTACGCGTATGACTTCGTTCTCCAATGGCTCTGCAATATGTTTCTGTTCTCTTCAGCCCTCTCAGACTCTCTCTGTGTTCTCTCCCCAATCTCCCTCAACTCAGCCTCCAAGTCTTCACTTTATTCCCCAAGAGAATACACCAAAGTCCTAATCCAATTAGGAATAAATTAGGGTTTCCCGCAGCACTAATCAGATGGGTTTTTCCTGCTGACTTCGGCCCGACTTTTGACCCACTAGAAGTCCGTTTTACGGAATTTTCGTGAAATACAAAAGTGTGCAGAATCAAATTTTGTTCAACCTTTCGCGAAAATAATGTCGATTTGAGGCTCGAAAATAAGACTTCTGGTCCGTTTTCCAAAACGGGATTAAGACTGCATTATGCGCAGATTTGGGCTTCAGGCCCGAAACCTTCTTAAGCTGCTGTAATTCTCTTGGACCTCTTTCTTGGGCTGATTTGAGTTGAAATAAATGGTTGAGTGAATCTCCTTGATGTAGGCTTCATCTCACCATCTTGGATGTCTTCTTTCAAAGCCCAAAAACTTGGTTTTAACTGAAATAATCATTAAGGCCCTGAAAATACAGAAAACACTAAAACAAAGTAAAATCACAAAATAATCTATCACTAAGAGAATAAAATACATAAGTTAAGAGGCTAGAATGCGTAACATTCAACGCCTATCAACAGTATGGAGACTGAGCCCTATACAACGGCACATTTTCTTCATTGACATCAGTGATCCACACATTCCAACATTCAGAACCAAGAGGAGCTTCACCTATGAGAGCATTAGGATCGGTTGAGTCAACTTCACCCTTAGCGACAACTAATCATGTCCCATTATAATGCAATAATTCACAAAGGGAGCCGACAACATTTTCAGTAGGTGAGACTTGACGTGGAGCATTCTGTGCCTACCACAATAATGAAAAAAAAAAACAATAAATAATGCTTTATTGATTAACATTAGCATTGTAATGTGTGTGTGTGTGTGAGAAAGAGAGAGATTACATCAAATTTATAGAGAGATTTTTTACCCAAGTCAATTGAAGTAGTCCCATTTGTTGTAACACATTTTGCAATTTCTCTTGCATTTGTTGGTTAACTTGTTCTTGTCTTTGCTCTTGCATTTGCAATTTTTGTTGCAAGTCTTCAATCGTCCTCTCATATTTTCGAGAAGCGTCATTCTGGGCATTCATTTTTCTTAGGGTTACCCCAAATCCAAGCCCTCTCACTCTTCCTCTATGTTCAGGACCTAATACATGAGTGAGTGCATCATCATGAATTCCAGAACTCTGAGTGGTTTGGGTATATTCTCGCATTTGTTCCTGAAACAATAATATATGTAAAACACATTTCTTAGTATAATAACTATATATAATGATCAACTACTAAAACTAAAAATGAATCATTTGTTACCACTGCATTCTTGACTGTTTCATTTATAAAATTTCCATCCTTTCTTGTATGCCCTTTGATCCACACGTCTACTCTTGAAATGGACTCGGGTGTGTCTGAATTTTTTTTCTACATAAGAACATAGAGAAATAAAAAAAGAATACTTAATCAATGAAACCAAAAAAATAGAAGCAGCAAGCTCTTTTCAGTCTTAACATTATTTTGAGTGTAACTAAGTCGAATAAACAACTAGCAGATCTTTGTTGACAGCCATTGGTAACACGATCCTCCTTTTATTTAACATACACAAGGCACAACACAGACATAGTTCTATGTATAAACATATTTAAGTAATTATATAATATATAAACATATTTAAGTAATTATTTAATAATGCATATAAACATATTCAACCACTGACAGGCATGGAACATTTGGCACCATC
Organism: Cornus controversa; assembly: GCA_026545225.1. Taxonomy (NCBI): domain Eukaryota; kingdom Viridiplantae; phylum Streptophyta; class Magnoliopsida; order Cornales; family Cornaceae; genus Cornus; species Cornus controversa. The sequence continues at coordinate 13,813,650 of CM048854.1, read as the reverse complement.
AGTGAACATATGTCCTATGGAGAGGTTCTCAGGATGGCAAAAAATGGGAGGATAAACACCTTTGTATTAATTTGTATAAACTATCATAGTATTTTACTGCACCAAGTTATGACTCCTTTTAGGCTCAAACTTTTAAATGCTTTCAAACCTATGCTAGACAGAGATGTTTTGCCCAACTATTGTGAACCTCAAAATTCTACTCTCAACCCAAGCATAGTGAATAATGATAGTTCAGCAGTTTTTAGCTCATTCTTATACTGCAATCAAAATCAATAAATAGACAGCACAACTAACCCAACATTGTACTGTAAGATGCTCATAACACAAGAATCATATGTGAAATGAACAAGTGCCTCTTTTAATCAAATTGTTATGATCTACACCAAATGTATCAAATAAAATGCAATGAACATTTAAACTCATTCAAACCACATGTCATGTAGTGCATTGAAGGATGGAGAATATTGCAAGATACATTGATAGAGTTCATTTATGTTCTTTATGCCTACCAACTAAATTCAAGAAGATACTTGACTTATAGCAACTAAAGCCTACAAGAACCATGGGTGACCCCTCCCCTTCTCCTCTGCTCCATCCCCCTCGCACCATTCCTTCTCACCATCCAACATCATCCCATCCCCAATCATCATCCTTCCTTCCTGATACACTAAACCAAACCAATGAAGCAATTACCACATGTTCTGCCAATGTCAGGATCTCAAATAGATTGAACAATCTTATCAATAATGAGCTTTAGGTGATCAACTTGAGGTGCAACATTAACATTCCAGCAATCTAATAGTTCAAGCAGCATTAACATTCCAACAAACTAATAGTTCAAGCAGCATTAACAATTTAGCAAACTAATAGTTCAAGGATCAATAACAATTCAGCAAAATAATAGTTCAAGGAGCAATAACAATCCAAAATTTCAGCATTATAAAATTCAGGCAGCAAGCAACATCATAATTTCAGCAATAAGGAATTCAAGGCAGCAATACAAAAATATCAGCAATTCAATTTTCAGCACAACATGAATTGAAAGGCAGCAACTTTCTGATTTTAGCAAAATAGAATTTCAAGGCAGCAATGCTTATAAACTCAGCAAATCAACTTCAGCAAAATAGAGTTTAGACAAGAATAATTTTGGCAGTTTAACTTCAGCGAGATATAAATTCTGACAACAATGTTAAATTTCAGCAACATATATAAATTAGCAAGAAGACAATGTTAGTTTTTAAATTGATTGATCCAAGACTACTGATACAATGTTAGGAAGAAAATGTTAGTTTTTAAATTGATACAAGACTACTGATACTTTGATGTTGCAGCATACTGTGTAGTTGTAGATGAATCAGCAGGAAGACAGGTTCCTATGGCTTTTCTGGAGCGTGTCAATGATGATTTTGTGTCTAGATATGGGGGTAAAAAAGCTGTGACAGCTCCTGCTAATAGCCTTAACAAGGATTTTGGGTATTTTCTCTGATTAGGACCAAAAAGGTATGGTTGGCAGATACTTGTCTTGCTATATTAGCTGATCATGATACATTTGTTGTTGCAGATCAAAGCTAAAAGTGTGTGTGAGTGCTTACCTGATCAAATATATATATATATATATATATATAGAAAACAGTGTTGGGAGTCATACTAACAATCAATTTGATCATGTATGAGTGGGTGACAAGAGGTGGTGCATAAATGATTCAATAATCTAATTGAGATATGCAAGAAATATTATGGTTGATATCAAAGCCCAAATCTAAAGTTTTAAACTGCCTTTGTATAGTAATTCTAAACCAATGAAGGAGTTAATACCTCAAAGAAGGCACAACTGTCAACTCCATTTTGGCAAGTTGAGAAAGTACTAATTTCAAAATTTTAATTTTTTCACCTTCACTGTTAACCCCACACACAATGATTTCTTGAAATATGGTTCTAATGATGACAATGACATGAAGGTCTATACTCTAACCAAATATATGGGCCTATATGGTGCTAAATGGCAGAAAAAAGGTTGATGTACCCAGCCTCGTGCAACTTGTTCGAACTTACAGTTATGTTAAGTGATTTATTTAGAGACTGAATCAGTTTGCAATTTATGGTGCAATGAAAATTAAGATGGATCCCAGCAATTATGTACTATGAAAATTGAAGGCAATCTACTTCAAAATTTGTTTGTTGTGGATCATATCGTAATCTATAGCCTTGTGATTCAGGGACTTTTTCATGTAAGTGAGTAACTGTTTGCTAGATTCTTGAATAACTTCTTTGAGGTGGGGAATATATACTCCAGTATAATTTTGCTCAAAATACTGAACTCTATACTTATCAATACACACACACACATGTATATATATATATTATTATGCTAATATTTGTTGATGTTATTAGGATTTTCTAGAAAATAAGGCATATCCCTTGCTGGAAAGTTGTGCTTCATTTTTGTTGGACTGGTTAATTGAAGGCCGGGGAGGATATCTAGAAACCAACCCATCAACATCACCTGAACATACTTTTACTGCTCCTGATGGTAAGCCTACTAGTGTGAATTATGTATAATCTAACATTCTCTTATCTTAAGATTATGTGGATAAGTGATACCCAAATTACTAAAGACGGTGTCTTCGGACATCTTTTTTTTCTCGGCGAGATTGAAAGTCTCCTAGACACATGCAATAGCCATAGAGTTAATTTTCAAATGCAAACGTATGTCTACATTTCCAGATATCACAAGTCAAATATATCATAAATGTCAGTGGCCTCAATTCTCTGCAGTGAACACAGTTAAAGTAGAAAAGGTAATTTCAATCATAATAAAATGGAATGAACAAAAACAATGATGACAAAGACTTGCACAAACTCAGTTTCTTGGATTGCTGGAAAACTGTCCTCGCCATTCTGTTTTGAAGAAGTTGCACAATCAAGTTGCTTAAGGCCCCTAAGAGCCTTGTCCTTCTATAGCATTTTTTGTGGTTAGGCAAGGGTTGATGATATTAGAAAATTTTAGCGTGGGTTCATTTTGATTTGAATGTGAGGGAAAGGTAAGCCACACCCTAATCTTCAGTAGTAGTGTTTCGTACATTTGATATTTGAAATTGAGTGACACAGTGATTTAATTCGAAAACTTCTGCAAATTTGTTAGATATGTTGATTCATTGGATGCTTGCATTTATGCGGAGATCAGAACAAGGATCCCAGATTTCATTTCATGGGATTACAACTTTGAGCCTGCAGGAAGCACTCCACTCAGTTTTACTGTTAAGGTATTTCTTTTATTTTTTGAACACTATTTATAATGTTGACCCCGTATAATTAATATTTTAAAAGCAAATAAATCTTCAAATGTTGTTGTAACAATATAACTTGGGTCCTTGATTTATGTTTAGTATATTAGAGATTAGAGTGTATCAATACATATATTATTTCTATTTTCATTACATATGTACTCATCCTAGATAGAAAATAATGATGAAATGGTTTTCTATCGCCAATAGTTCTTAGTTCAGATATATGTCTTTGGCAAGTAGACGTTGAGTTATTCACCACATTTCGATTAGAAAACTTGAAATTATTGATTGTATCTTCTTTAGTGTTAATCTTTTGTTGCAATATTTTCTTTGGTGTGGTTATCCTTTGTCCAATTATGTAAATTTACTCAAATGATCGTTCCTTTCACGGTTCATGTTTACCCAAGCAACCCAACATTTCATATTACTTTTTATTCATCAATTAGTCATATGTATAGTTAGTGTCTTGAGGTTGAGGCTAGATAGAATTTGCCAGAAGATTTAATATAGTCCTGGATGCCAAAGGTGAAGTAGTTGTGGTTGTTAAGGATAATAATGGATAGGAGAATGTTGGAGTTTATGAACGATTGAAGGTTGACATGCACCTTGTGGAAAATGATAGCGAGAAGGTTCCCTAGTCCAGCTTGGAGGTGATATCCAAGAAAAATAAAGTCAAGGAACCTTTGGCATCACTGGCTTTAGAAAGTCCACAAGATTGTTGTGCTACCACCTTTTGCTGGAAATCCCATAAAATTTGATCATACCAAATTGGCATTCCTTCAGAGCCTGCTAATAATTCAGTGTAAGACTGGAAAAGGGGGGTTTGGGGCAATCTCTGGAAGTGATTACGGATTCTTGCATTGTATAGTCCAAATAAAGTTCAAGCTTTGAATGTTTTGAACTCCAAGGGCAATCAATAGTTAGTTTGGATATGGTCTCTAAAGTTGAGAAAGGCAAGAAAGAAGGCAGAGCTTTGAGGAAGAATGGCACTGCCAAAGGTCAAATCTCTGAGGTGCAGACTCTGCAGAGTCGCTGGGAGGTGGTAACACTTTAAAGTTAGCGTTTCCTACCATCTCTATATCCAATGGTTAATTTATCAGTTTGGAATATAAGGGGTGTTAGCCTTGCTGTAGAGATTAGAAAAAGGTTGGATAATTACAGAGTCTTCAATATGAAAAGGATTTGGATGGTTTTAAAGGTAATGATTGTCAAGATTGAAAATCAGGTTCTGCTCTCTTTTTTTTGTCAAGAACAGCCTTTGGGTTTTAATGTTTCTTTTGTATATGGACTAGTCTTTACGGTATGTCAGTCTCATACAATGTCTTGCATTCTGCTAGGAAATTTTTACACCATTGAGGCAGTTATTGCTATGGATATTGCTGAGCTTTGAACTTGTTTAGAGAATACTGATTTAGCTGAATAAAAGAGAAAAGGTTGTAATTACTCTTGGATTAATAACCAGGTTAGGGAACATTTGATTTTGGAATTTAATGCTTCTGAAGCTGATTGGTCTTGACAAAATTTCTACGCTGACTATCAAGCTACCTAAGGCAACCCTCCTATTTTTTTCGGCCTCGGGACCGGTTGTGTAAAGATAAAACACTAAACATGGCAAAGGTTTTGGAAATAAGGCTTTAATTTTTCTCTCTTTTTAATTTTTGGGTGAGGGCGATGGGTTCTTGCCTACTGTAAAAGATGCAGTGTAGAGGTGACGGGTTGAATGACGACATTATTTTGGAAGTGCAGAGAATGAAGGAAAGGCTTGATGAGCTGCAAAAGATGGTATAACATAGGACCGAGAATGACTATTTTTGGTTTAGAGAGCAGCTCTCACTATTTACTCTAATGTTGTCCTAGTTGTGGACTTCTTTTCGAAACAAAATCTATGGTTGTAGCTGCAACTGGTGATGATAACGATCAGCTTTTTCATATTTCTATTATAGACCGAAGAGTTAGGAATAGAATCTCAACTCCCTGTCTAAAAAATAGTGATAAGGTAACAACCAACCACCACTGGGGGGATGGTTTGAGAGTCTGGCTTCGTAGGCTCACCCTGCATCTGCTCTATGTGAACAAAGATGTTGCTATTACACTTGCCATACTGCATATTACGGAGGGATTGGAGGGATCTAGGTAGCCGCTATTTCTGAGAAAATAGTTGGTTGACAAGCAACTGATGCCATAACCCTGAAACTGACTAGACTTGGCCTTGCAAGCCTGGCTATTGGGTTTTACTACTTACAAGGCTGGAAAGCCTCATGATCTGCCCTGGGCCTATTTTACAGAACCACAAATGAAAGCCTCTTCACTGCTAATACCTGCTACTGTCCTCACAAGTTTAACATGTGTACAGCCTATGAATAGACATAAGAACTTCATTTGCATAGATGGGTTGCATTTACCACGCAATATAATAGTTAAGCTTGGGTTCACCGTCAACCAAATCCAAGCAACCTGAGCTGCAGCCTTGGTATAATAGGTATTATAACCACATCAATTCTTTGATTCCTTTCTATAAGATTTCTCTATTTAGATGTGAAGGTGAAGGCATGAAGTCGAAGATCTGGTAATTAATACTTTCTGTTCAGAGTTCCACGACTGCATATATTCTAAATATCAAATAATTCCTAAGTAAATCCTTAAGCTTGAACTTGTTGATGAGATGCTTCATCAGTCCTCATGACATGAGAAAATGATTGACCAACAATCTAATCTTAATCACATAAAACTGTAAACACAAAAAAAAAAAGACTAAAATTGATTTTTCCTTGTGAAAAGACTAGACTGTAATTTCTAAGAGTTAAATATCATGAAAAAACTAAACTATCAGATCCCCCAGCATTTGAAAACTGATCAGTGTGGTTAAGTAGATATAAATATCAGATCCCCCAAGCCCGTGTTTGACACCTCACTTGAACTCCCCAACATAGCGGCTCCCATCCTCACAAGTATGCACTCCACATCCATGACACTGCCCATTATACCATTCTCCAGCATAAACATCACCAGTGAAAAACCTATACACCCCAACCCCATGCCTCAACCCTTGCCAAAACTGCCCGCGATACCGGCTCCCTTTTGCCCATGTCTCGACACCATACCTATCATACTTCTCATCAACCCAGTCCCCCTCATACCTCCCACTCATGTGGTAGTAATAAACTCCACTTCTAGAGCAATTCCCTTTATGAAATTCGCCCTCATAAACATCCCCATTACTATAAACCTGTACCCAAGACCCTGTATTCGCCCTTTTCTCTAATTTTGCCTTAGACCCAATTGACCAAACAACTGGAGGATGAGAGTTTAAAGCACTAGTTGTTGATGACAGCTTAGTGGAGATGACATAGCTCCTCCAACCCTCCCCATCCCAGGAAATCAGGACCTGACTCCTCTGCCAATGATCTAAAATGCTGACCCAACACATTTACTCAAACAGCCACCTCCACAACAAAAGACTATACTGCTGCATATGCTTGCACATGCACCACTTCACCCGACTGCCCGAAGGTAAAAACCATCCGCAACCCTTGACAACACCCCCACACCAGAAAAGAAAAGAGAAGATAAACCTCCATCTACCAGCTGAGAGATATTGCTCCTTAACATATGAACTAATAACCACAATACCATTCCCAAACAATGGGTCATTTATTTGGTTTATTAAGTATGTTTTTTGGTTTCAGGGGTTCTAGATTTTTGCTCGGTCTTACTTTTATTGGGTATTCAAAGGTTTAATTTATATGTTTACTTTTCAGCTCTTGTCATTCTTTTGATTTTTGTTGTTTTTGCTCCCAGTTAGATATTACCTTCTTTTTTTCCCTTAACAAAAGAGCTAAGATGGTATTAAAGTAGTACAAACCATAGGTTTTTATATTTTATGTATTCAGGTTTTGGTAAATAGCCGAATTGGCAAGCTAGAACAATTAAACTCAAAGTAAAGGAAACAAAAATGATAATGAAGGCCGATCTAAGTTTTGTTCAAGGTTGTCTCTCTGCCCTCTAGATCTAATTTCTCAATTTCTTCCTCTCTGGGACTATTTTAGACCAAGGAGTAATAGAATATCATGGCATGAGATGTTGTGGTTCTAAAGAGAGACTATACACACATGATAGGCTTATGAAGTTTGGGTTTATCAACAACATAAGCTGTGTTTCTTGCAAGAAAAGTATTGAGGATCACAGTCACTTATTCTTTAAATACCATACTACTAGTAGGATTCGGTTGTTTCTTGGGAGGAAATGTTACATTCTATGGTCTTCTAAAACCTTTCAAAGGTTGCTCTTATAGGGCACTTGAAATCTCACGTGGAGGTCAATGAAGGTTACAATTATCAAAATTAGCTTCGCTGCTGCTATTTAAGAGAGAGAGGAATTAAAGAATGTTTTCAAATTCTTACCATGATGTGTTATCTATTGTAAGACAGATCACAAATCTAGTCAAACTCATAGTTTGGCCCATGAGGAAGTTCAGAAGATCTCGGGAAGCTGAGTGGCAACAAAGAGGGTAATATCACTTATTGGTTGCTTACAAAAAGAAAGTTTGGTTCAAAACACATGCTTCAATGATAGAGAGACGATAGCAATAGATAAGAATAACTCTGATATTGTTTATACATAACAGATGGGCTTAGTTACGCCAAGAGCTATATTAAGTTCCGTCAAATTTGCATTCATAGCAAATATTATAAGCTTTTGACTTTCTATTTCACAAACCAAGAGCTTTTGGTTTAGGTGTCTACAACACAATAAGCTAAGACCACAGGTGGAATTTGATAAAGGAAATTCACAAATTGCCTACTTCTGCATGTATCAAGCACTAAATCTCAGTAGAAACCACTGCCAGCATTTAAAAATTCATGATTTAATAAATACAAACCTTCAGTAGAAACCTTTTTAGAACATTTAATTCTGAAAAATTGTTATCCTCCAAAGAAATCGAATGAACTTTCACACACAATGCAAGCCTGTTGCAGGTAATCACTAATTTAGAGATTCAGAGAATAATTAAGGAATATGCAAGTTGATACACATTGCACTAAGAAAACATGAATTTCTTATTAAGAAGTCCCTATCAAAAGATATTATAACATATAATATTAATATGAAGGCAACATAGGTCGGGCAAGAACCTGTAGTCAAGAGAAAATTCTAATTCAAAATAGATAACTTAAGTTATACAAACCTCAGGTTTCTTTTTAAGACAACTTCAAGGCTTAAAAGTTTGATTAATTATTAACTCTATCAGACTTTAGATCTATTAGAGAAAGAGGCTGCTAAGCAATGCTCTCTGTCTGGTTCACTACCAAAAGTGATTAACTGTCGAATTAAAACTACAAAATATTTGATTTGGCCTTAAACTCTAGTTTCCCCATCTTTTTAACAATTGGCAGTGCAGCACTGAATTTGAGTTGTTAATTTAACTAAAAATTTAAGTAATTGTTGTCACAGTTGTTAGATGTATAACCTACCACACATTCATGGTTGCTTATCTATAATACCATCAGCTGAATTTATCTTACTAACCTAATTTTAAGCTGAATTAAAAGCTTCCATAATAAGGACTGGATATTAGTAAAGACCCTAATTTTATAGCATGTGATTCAACAAGTCATAACATATACTTTTGTAATAAAAACCATATATTACTTCCTAAGTTCTAGAAAACTGCAGCAGTAATAAAAAAATTTGCAGTTCGTTTCAATGCAAGTGATGGTTGGTGCTGCCAAATTGTTATCTAAAAGAAAATTGCAACAATGAAAAGGATGTCAACATGCCACGGGCGAGTATTCTATTTTTGCTTGCTGGATTACACTCTCCTTGGTAATATCTGATAAGTGAGTGTTGGCACTCCTTTGTGCCCAAATAGAACTCCAGACCTTGAAATACAAAGAAATTGGATCTCTTTGCAACCTCTTAAGAGCAGCAACTAAGAACTACACAACATCAGTCTGTGTCTTTTTTTTTTTTTTTTTTTTGGAGAACTAAATCAACCAAACAAGTAAAAACCACCCCTTGACACAATCATCTATACAACTCATCTCAACCCAAACCTAAGTGCAACACTTCAACATATCTCCCAAACAGCAATACAAACAACAAACATTCAACCCCCCGCCACCCCCCATACAAAACATATCTTCAAACCAAACAAAACAATCAAAAGCATGCAATATAATTCTACATTACACAGAAAATGGTATCAGGTAGCTCCCATTCAGTACTCAAGCATTTATTAACCACAGTCATTTTGACCTTCTGCAATGAAAAGGCTTTAAATCTCACAATTTGAATAATTTCCCATTGAATCTCACATTCCTGTTTGTACTTTCCCTCATGCATCCTCTTATTCCTTTCAATATCATATACACTATTGCAGTAAAGCACCATTTATTCATAAGGGATATGTGAGATTAGTTTTAAAACCATATTACACCAGTTCAGCAAACCATCCCAAGCACATTCAGGCCATTTCAAAGCCCCTTTGTTACTAATATGTTCCCAAACTCTATAAGTCACACATCAATCAAAAAAGAGGTGGTCTCTAGTCTCAATATTCAATCCACAAAACACATAAGCTTCAGACTGAAGCATTGCTATCTGAATCATCCTTTGCTGTGTTAAAACTCTATTCGCTTTGGCTCCTTTGCGAAGAAGAAGGGATTAGTGAAAAATTAATATTTATGGTGAGAAAATCTTTAATCAATTCATTTTAAGTACTAAAACTAATAACTCTGAGTGTATCTGTACAAGTGTGTACGCACTGTGAAGTGCAATGCTCTGTGATTTACTTAATTTGCCATTTTCTTCTATTTTGGAGTTGATGGGTGTAAGCATGTGTGCAATAAATACATTGTTATGTATAATTCCATCACAAAACTATTTCCATTATCAATTTGTAGTTTTGCAAACTCTAGTTCTTGTAATAACACTTCCTGTTAATAGGTATTAGTATATTTTATATTTATCATTTTCCACATCCAATTAGGATTCCTATGATTGGAGACTTACCATGTATAGGATAACTTGCTCCTCACTCACCTACCTCCTTTCCTTCTTCTATATATGATTGTCACAGATTTTTCGAGCAATCCAAAAACTTTTCTAGAGTTTCAAAGCCTAGATGATCAAGCACATCCCAGCTCTAAGACCATCTTCAATGAACATGTGGAGACTCACAATTACAAGTAAGAAATGGCTCATTACTAATTTGTCCTAACTAGCCTATATATATATATATATATATCATTTATTAACCATGCATGCTAAAAACCAAGTATTTCTATATTTACACAATTACACACAGAGGTGCTTTAGATTTTTTATTTTTTATTTTTTTCTTTTTAAAGGGTTTCTGTTACTAGTTGGAACGTTGGCGGGGTAGCACCAACGAATGATTTGAATATGGAGGATTTGCTTGACACATGCAACACTTCATGTGACATCTATGTTTTTGGGTAAACTCTAACACCTCAAAATTATATGACCAAATTTAAATAAAAGTGCAGAAGTGCAACCAGAATACTGATATAAATTACTTTGTAAATGTGTTTGAGAATCCAAAAATGTGTGAAGTACCTATAACAGACGCTCGACAACAAGGTGATGGTATTTCTCAAATGTTTGGTTGTACATGAAACTAGCAAACATATACACTGTACATAACTCTCTTACTATATTCCTTTTATTATGCTCCAAAACAATGTGTGTCCATGTTGAATGCTCTATGTTATAAAAAACACTATTTTGTCTAGGAAACAAAAGAAGAATGATAATAAAAATACAATTTTTTTTAGTGACGTTTGGTTTAGGTATTTGATAAATCCCTTAGACACATTCCCACTTGAAATAAGTACCTAATTCGATGTAATGTAGCGAGAACCCAAGCTTGAGGTGTAAAACTGAAATGCAAGTTCCACAAAAACTACATTGAAAACAAAAAAAAAATGGATAATCTTGAGGAGTAAAATACAAGGCTTTATAAATGGATAATCTTGAGGAGTAAAATACAAGGATTTCGAGGTGAGGGGAGGATTGGAAGAATAGCTATGTAAATACCATTCTTGCAAACAAAAAGAAAGATCAACATATAATCCATCAACCACCATTCCAGAGCATCAATATATGCATGTAAATCAAAAAAATCAAACTTGGCAAAAAAAAATAATATAAAAGCATGAATGATAGTTATATGATCTAGCTAATACCATAAAGGTGGAGCTCCATTAACTCCACAAGATAATTCATAATTTAAAAAAAAATAAAAAAAAAACACACACACACACAAGCTTTACCTCAAAGAGACAAAGTTCCATCCATCTCAACTTCAACTTTTATCTTTCTAACTCCAAAAAGCCTAAAAATGAATTCCATAATGAGATAGAAAGAGAAAGATATCATAAAATATGTTGCATAAGATCTGGACAATTCTATAAAGGTGCAGCTCTATGTCTACAATAAAATAATTCATGAACAAAATAGCATACTTCACTTTCTCAGATTCTCAATTTTTATTTGACACCGAGAAGAAGCTGACAAAGACACTCTCCCAAATAAATATAAGTGAGGAGTAATACATAAATAAAAAATAAAATAGATTTATAAAGGGTTTGGGTTTTTGGCCAACAGATGTCAATAGCAGAGAACATAAGGAGATGTATGAAGGGAGGGGGGAATTTGCGAGAAACCTATACTATAACATTTATACACACTTTAAGAGGGATAATAAACATAAAAATAGTGGAAGTTCTTCATAGAATATTCTATGACCATGTAATTAAGAAATTTGAGAAAACCCAAAAACGAATTCAACATAAAACATCAAATAATAAAACTCGACCCACATAATTTTTCCTCAAGAGTATGCTATAGTATATTAGAAATGATGTTATAAAAGGCATATATATCAATTGGAACTCTTGAGATCAATTATCTACCCAACATATGATAGTTACCAGAACACACACAAAAAAGTATATATATTATATGCGTATGTGTGTGTAGATGTCTTATTACATGAAGAGCGATATCTGCGAAGAAATTTCGAGCACTGACAATGAAAGGCTCCAGTTAAGCGTTTCTATAGAATGATTAATGTAATATAGATTTACCGAAAAAATAATAATTTAATCTGGTACTGTAACAGTTTATGTGAAAATCCTAACACAAAAAAGGAATACAAGCACATAGCGAGGTTTCCCCTGGAAAGGAAAATGGTGGAGAGAGAAATCAAAGATAGCCAATAAAATGGGGTGACACCGTAGGTCATCTAGTGTGGGGATGCAAAAACCAATGTCTCTGTAATAGAGATCTTTCACCCATAAAAAAATGTTGAAAAAGCGTTGCATTGGCATACTACCAAAGGTTGAAGAAAATCAAAGAAACAGAAACCATCACAATGTTGGATGAATTTGAGCAAAAACACGAAGAGAGAAATCATACCGAATGAAGGAGATGAGTTGGAGACTGAGGAGGCTTAGAGCTTGCTTCGAGGTGGAGAAATTAGGGCCTCTGTTGCTTCCATGGAGAGAAATTTGGCATTCAGTTGACGAAGACTTTGCCTCAAGCTTGTTTAACAGAGCTAGAGAACGCTGATCGATTAGATGTTAGGGTTTCGTTCAGGTTTGATCTAGAGAGGGTTAGAGATTTTGGGGCTTCAGTTTATGCGCGGGAGTCAAACTATACACAGCGCGAAATGTATATTGGGGGAAAAAAATAAATCTTTCTACTACGGGCTTGGCCCGTGATAGATACTAAACTATCCACTACGGGCTTGGCCCGTGGTAGAAAGTATCTTTATATGCGCACGATGACCTGGAAAAATAATAAATCTTTCTACTACGAGCTTGGCCCGTGATAGATACTAAACTTTCCACTACGGGCTTGGCCCGTGGTAGAAAGTATCTTTATATGCGCGCGAATAACTGGGAAAAATAATGAATCTTTCTACTATGGGCTTGGCTTGTGATAGCTACTGAACTTTCTACTACGGGTTTCGCCTGTGGTAGAAAGTATAGAATGTATTTACTACGGCGGGCTATATGAGCCCGCCGTAAAAATATACTTTCTACCACGGGTCACGCGGGCCCGTCGTAAAAACCCTGTCGTTAAAAACCAAAAATCTTGTAGTGAATACCGGGGGAGGAGATGAGTTGAGGAGGCTCAGAGCTTGCTTCGATGGAAAGCAATTGGGGTTTTAGTTCCTTCGATGGAGAGCAATTGGTGTTTCAGTTGTTCCGATTGATGGAGAGAAATTGGGGAACGACGTCGATTGAACAAAGGAGGGGAGAGTGAGCTTGTTTCAGTCGATCGACATGGAGGAGAGAGTGAGCTTGCTTCAGTAGAGCTAAAGAACAACCTCGCTCGATCGAACAAAGGGACAGAGAAGGTTAGGGTTTGGTTGAGATTTGAGGATTAGACATTTGGGTTCCAAAGGTGATGAATGTTCTAATTGGGGTTAAGGCTTCCATATCAGACAAGGGTTGGGGAAGGGGGAGAGAGAGAGAGAGAATTAGGTGTCTCATTAGCTAATACCGTGTTTGGGTTCTACGCGTGAAGTTTAATTCTCATAAAAAAATACCGCGCCAAATTAAATTAATTTTCTAAACAAAAAAATAAGACTTTCTAACACGGGCATTGCATGTGATAATTATAAAACTTTCCACCACGGCCCTAGCCCGTGGTGGAAAGTAACTTTCTACGGCGGGCTCAAATAGCCCGTGGTAAAAATTATTTTCTACGACAGGTTATATAGGCCCGCCCTAGAAAGTCACTTTCTACCACGGGCTATGCGAGCCCGCCGTAGAAAGTGACTTTCCACCACGGGCTATGCGGGCCCACCGTAGAAAGCCTGTCGTTAAAAACTAAATTTCTTATAATGAATTATTGATGAAACCAATGTAGTTTTAGGATGGTAATATACTTATACATGTACATCTAGAGAGAGGGGGGGAGAACATATAGGAAGATGGGAATGTAATCAATCAAATGAGGAATATCCAAGCACATAACCAGCATGGTCGGAGCACCAATGAAGATCTACGGCCAACCGCGAACCACCGCCATTCTGAAAACCCACAACCACAGTTCACGCACAAAGAAATCTAACCTCCATCAAATTTTGCCACCTTCACCAGACCGTTGCTGCCATGTTTAGTAATCAACAATCATTGTTATCTTCTTGGCCAAAGAAATCAACCCACAAAGAAATAACATAATTGACGCAAAAGGCAAAAAAAATGAAAAAGGTTCAACCAAGCAGTACCACAATTGCTTTCTATATAAAATGAAAAAGGTTTATCCTTACCTGCTAGTTTCTACAAACCCCTGTTTGAGAGGGTTTGATCCTTCACCAATCCGTGCAGTCAAACCAATTAATCTTGCAACCAGGTCATTCGATTTCTCATTTTGCAACAATCTTTTATCCACCAAGCCAAATATGTCACCTCAACAAAGTTAAATCCCAAATGTCCGGTTATATAGATTGCCTGAATTGGGCACCCGAAACTTTGAATCCTCATAATTTGTATAAAACTTGTTAAACAGATTCGCCATACCCATATATTTTCCTCTCTGAACCTCATTCCAACCATCCCTGTGACCATTTGACATAAATGCATTTCTAGACTATTGAAGAGAGAAATGCACCCACAAAGAAAACAACCCAGAATCAGAATCATTTGACCAAAGGTCTATAAAACTTGAGAACAGATTATGGTTTTGGGATCACCTGGTTTCTTGATATTTGAGATGAACAGAATCCAGACAATGATTGACAATGATTAAGCGATTGGGTTGCAATAGCTATAACAACGATTGAGATTCTAGAATCCAAACTCACCTTTATAATAGGAGATGAGTGGTGGCAGTGGTGATGAGTTCCACTGCCGATTTGGGCGAAAGAGAGTGGCGGTGGGACCTGACCGAACTTGAGAGAAAACGTCAGAGATCTGCTTGCCGTCGCTGCCACTTTCGCTTCGGCCTATTATTTGGGGTCACAAAATTAGTGTTGCAGGTGTGTCAAGAGCTTCATCAGCCAGATCTGGTAGTTCAAGAACAGCGCCGGAGTCAGCTTCTTCTTCCAGATCGAGTAAAGGCTCTAGCAGCCTTTACAAGTGTGTCGAGAGCCATACCGAACCAATAGGCTTCTTCTTCCAGGTTGAGCCGGCCGACGCTGGACTAGTTAGCTTCTTCCAGATTGAGCAACGACTCCAT
This sequence comes from Cornus controversa, assembly GCA_026545225.1. Lineage (NCBI taxonomy): Eukaryota > Viridiplantae > Streptophyta > Magnoliopsida > Cornales > Cornaceae > Cornus > Cornus controversa. The sequence goes on along the minus strand of CM048854.1, from coordinate 13,798,150 downwards.
CAATAGTATGTTTGAAGGAGGTCGTGACTTTGGTCTGATGCCAAAATCAGGAGGGAGAAGAGAGAGATAGATAGAGATATAAATGAGAGAGAAAAAAAAATAAAAATAATAATGAGTGGGAAAGTATGATATAGAATATAGTGGAGTGGGTTAATCATTGTCGTTGATTGAAGATTGGGAGAGTAATTTTAAACCGTAGATAGATATATATATATTTTCAACCATCAACTTGGTTTTTTAAGCCTTTGTGGCCGTTAAATGATGAAAACATTTTGGGAGAAAATTCAAACACAAAGCTCAAATATAATATAGAATATATTACATATTGAGGAGTACATATATATAGTAATAGGTGTGTATTTGTTATATATGTAGGTGTATACATATGTTTAATTATTTGACCATGTGATATTATGTATGTATATATATATATATATATATATATATATATATATATATGGCTGAGAGTGGCTTGTATATTATGTGGATCAAAAGAAAAAAGTAGACAAGAAGATAAGAAGAGCCGGACCACGTGGTCGGCTGAAGGAGGAGAAAGAAAAGAAGAAGAAGCAAAGGGAAATAGAGAGAAGAGAGAGGACCGAGAGTCCAAAGAGAGAAAGAGGAAAGGAGAGAGAACCCAAGAATAGCCATCCACGGTGCTCCGGTAGTGGGGCTGTAGTGGATGGCGTTAGAGGCCGGTGGTGTGCTCTGCTAGACGGTGGGGATAGCCGAAGATGGTAATGCTCACAGCTATTCGGCTAAGGAAAAACCATGGTTCTCAGTTCTTCTAAGTTACAGCTATGATGGCTTCGATTATGGGTCTTGGAGGTAGCTTTTGGCTCAGTTGTGAGCTTGATGATGAAAGTGAATGATGGTGTCGTGGCTGGGCTCATGGGTCTTCGTCGGCAGAGGACTGTGGCTGGTGGAGGCTCGGCTAATGGTGGGTTTTCTTCTCGGGTTACTCATGGTTTCAAAGTCCATGGTGGTACCAAATGCGCTAGTTTCGATTGTTTGATGCTAAAAAGGTGGCTATGGTGGTGGTAGACTGTTTGGGCAGTTGGGTTCTCGGCTGGTGAAGCATGGAGGGGTTGTCTTCAAGGTGAACGTGGAGTGGTTAAGGTTGTCCACGATGGTGACTGGTGGCTATTTTTGGTTTGGGGGTTGTGGCTCCCATGGAGGTCCAGCCATGGTGATGCGTTACCTTGCTTGCGGTTTGGACTGATGGTCTTGTGGCTATGGTTGAGTGCAACCATGGGTAGTTGGTGTTGGTTAGGCTGCCAGTTGCACATCTAATTGGATTTGTATACATGAGTGGGGCATCATTTTTATGGTTTTGTGACTTGATAGTCTAATGGAAATGGGTTACCCTTGTGCAAGAATTGGGTTGAAACCAATTGGGCTTTGTTTTGAGCTCATTATAAATGATGTTGGGAATTGGACCTACATAAATGGATGAGTTTGATAATTATTTTTGGGCTACCATATTGAATGTTTGAGGTTTGGGTGCCTAATTAAATTGGGCCTAAAGGTTTGGATTTGATTTCTAATTGATTTAAATTGGGCAAGTGATATGCCATGATTTCTTGGGCATTGTTTGGGCTTCCATCTTAGTTTGTAATTGGGATGGACTTGAATTGGAGATTGGCTGAAAATGGGTTGTGAGTTGGACTCTTGATATTAATCGGACCAAGCATGGAAATAAGAAGAAAATAAAGTGGGTTCATATGTGACTTGGACACGGGACTGGACCGGGCTTGGTATGGACCACTTTGTAGGTGCGGGTTAGTGAAAGCGAGACCTAAGGCAAGTTAATTCTTGCCTCTATCTCCTATGTATATATTTTAATTACGTTGTTAATTTACATATGTTCTTTTAATTGTGCATATGTGGTAATTATATATATATGTAAGCATGTTAAATTAAGTGTTTGTTTACATTGTGATATGTATATGTGTAGATTGAGCCCATGTAAATTATGCTAAATAATATATGTTTGGCTAAGTGTTGTTTCGTATGCATAGGTGAATTTTATGCATTGGTTAAATATCTATGTGATTATATATTGGTGCAGTAGTAGGAACACATGCTAAATATAATTATAGCATTGATGAGCATTTGAGGAGCGTGATATATGTTAAGTGTTATATATGTTCTTATTACATATATGGGTGATAGAATATATATGTGATTATATATTGTGATTAGAATGCATGTTAGACACTTGTAGTAAATGCATGCATTGGATGAAAATATGATTATATTTATGCTAGTATATGTGCATATGTGACTTATATGCAGGATTTGACATGTGTGTGATTATGTGTCGGTGACGTAGTTACAATGCATGCTAATTACTCATAGTATGTGTATGCATTAGATTAAGCATGAAAGATACGTGCTAAACAGGAGAGTTGTAGGCATATGTGATTTATATGTATGATTTGACATATATATGATTATATGTGAATTTATGTGAGTTAAATGCATGCTATCTTTATATAAAAAATGTGTGCATTGGTGAAGCATAACTAAAATGTGCTTAAGTGATGTTTGTGAGCATATACGAATTGTGTGCTAGTTAATTATTACATGTATAAGTAGTCATACGTGTGGCTTTGTGGAGGTGAGTGCATGCTAAGTGTTTTCATAACTAGCTAATGTATTTTGAAGCATGAATTTTATATGCTTGATCTTTTTATGCTTGAAATGCATGTATAGTGCTGTTGTGAGAAAAACGAAAAAAGTGGTAGAATAATCTGTTCACTTAGAGTAGCAAACGCTCGGTGAAAATCTTGGAATGGTCTAATCACCTTGGAGTATGTGATGACTCGGTGAAAATCTTGAAATAGTCTAATTACTTAGGAGTATGTCATGACTCGGTGATAAATTCTGAAACCACCTAACCACCTTGGAGTATATTATGACCCAGTGGTAGTGTTGAAATTATGTGGAAAATTTGGTTGGTCAATATCATCTTAGGGTGTTGGGTGGGACCTGAGAGAGAGAGAGTTATATCTTTATGCTTATGTGATCTGTTAAGTATGTGATACTGTTTAAATGCATCTACATTGCATTTGAGAATTGCTACTTGTTGAGTAGGGGACGTGGTGATTGATTTACATTATTTTATGTAAAATGCTTAGACATATATATTCTTTATACATATTGATGTTGGATATTTACTGCTTTTTGAACATGTTGAAAATGATTTTCAGAAATCATGTTAGTTGGATTTATTCTATATGCTTAAATTGTCATATGAGTCGTTGGTTTATATATGCTAGGTGGAGCATGATTTCAATATTGTGATATATTTAAATGTGTATATTTTTGAGAATATGTGAGGATCAACCTGTTGAAGTAGTGATAGTATGTTCGACATACCTTGTTGGGCTTTGAGCCCCCCCCCCCCCCCCCCCCCAAGGTTTTTCAGGTATTCCTGATGATATAGAGTCAGTTAGGGACTAACAGTACCAATTACAGAGGTAATGGTTAAATTCCAAGAATTTAAAGGATTTTGGATAGATGTTTACATTTGGATTAAATGTATTGGACATTTTATCTTGGGTAGTTTCTCCCAGTTATACATTTGATTTATGTATATGAGATAAATATTCAGAATTTGATTCATTTAAATTGGAGATGTATAATTTTCCTGATAAAAATAAAAAATTGGGATTGTATGGTTGTTGATGGTTTTATTGTGAGCGTTGGATCACGGGTTCTGTAAGGACCGAGTTATCTTTGACCGGTTCCGGATTATTTTTGGACTGGTACTCTTCTTTTTTCGAATTAATTAATTCTAGAAATGTGTGAATACATATATATATATATATATATATATATATAAATGGAATTATATATATATATATATATATATATATATATTTCCTTCAACTATATATATAATCCCACATATATATATATATAGATATCCATATCCTCCACCTCTCTCTCTCTATATATATATATGTGGGATTATATATATAGTTGAAGGAAATATATATACATATATATATATATATATATATATATATATAATGAGTGTATTTATATTAAATTATAAATACTTTTAGATACATATAAATTATTATATGTATGTAGAGAAAAAAGTGAGATGTTTATGGGTATGTTATATATTTATATGTAATATATATACATACTAGGGTATTGCCCGTGCCTACGGCACTATAAAACAAAAAATTATTGGACCATATATACAAACTTGTACATGTCCTATTACATTTGACAGTACTTACATACACTTATACACAGCTTCTAAGTGTACAATATATCTTACAGACCCAGAACGTACCCAAACAGTATTGAGTGTTGATCACCACTGTCAGGTGACTGATTCCACTGTTCCTCATCTGCTAACAACTCAGAAAAATCTAATAATACTGGATCGTCCATATCTATACCAACAAAATACCCTTCTGGATTTCCAAAATTATCTAGTTCGACTAGATTTCCGAACTAGTCATGCCCTTCTAGATTCACAAATTTATCCAACTCGACTGGATCTACCCACTACTCTTGGTTACCTAACATGGTATTTACATAATCGGTTGTATTCTGACCTAGTTGTGATACCATGTTCTCTTTTCCATACTGAACCCAGCGTTGATATGGTGAATTCTAAGAAGAACTTTTCCCTAATTTCCAATTAAGGTTTGACCACATCATCACATCCTCCTACTGAACCCATTGTTGATCTAATTCCTCCTAACACCTCGTTAGGAGTTGTCATCCGAATTATATATGTATATACATCTCCTGCACCTCATTTCTAATGTCCACTCTCTATTTCTTTTCCATTATTGGACTGACACAACATCCATTTGCCATTTAGGTGAGAGTGATTTTGAATTCAAATTTAGGTGTAAAGAAATTTGAATTTGAATTTGATGTGAAAGAATTAAAAGTAAAGAAGTGAATGATACGATGAAAGTAAAAGTAAAGAAAAAAATAAAAGCAGAAAAAAATAAAATAATATTATATCTTAATAAATATTTTTATTAATTATAGTATAGTATATCCTATAAAATAAAACTTTTATCAAGTCTCTTGTATCAATTGTTCAAATTAATTTAGATGGGAGTGAAGGTTTAAATTTGAATTTAGGAGGGAGTGATTTTAAATTTAAATTTAAATTTTTTTGGACCTACTTTCTCTTTTTCCCACATAAGTTATGATAATATATTTCAAAAATGTGCACTATCTCCCACAAACATTGAACCATTTTTGTTCTCTAATGTGCATTGAGTCTCAAAGTAAGCAGATATCAAAGGCTTTAATATAAAGCAAATTGATATAGATGCATTGGAGCTCAACTGACAACATAAATTTGATATTTAGACACCTATCATGAAACCACATGCAATTCAAACTTGTGAGTGAGCAGCATGACATAGCTAGCATCATATTTACAAAGTTTACCACCAAACTCAACATAATACTTGATCCTCACACAATCCAACACTTTGGCCAAGTGTGACAAAAACCACTCCATCTTCCTGAAGTCATAAGACAGATGTGGAAGGGTTTCAATGATGGACACGTAACGCATTGGCATTCTGAACCTGGGAACCTTCCTGCAAAACAGATACACTCCAAAGTCAAGGCAAACCAAGAGCTGGTTGGTGTGGTCCATTGTAAGAGTGAGAAGTCATTACAAACAACCATAGTCAAATTACTCATATCCAAATGAAGCGTAGAAATAAGGAGGCATATATGATGTCCTGGATCGGTAACCGCATAGGATTTTGTTCGCTTAGTTGATATCTGCCACAATATTGAAAGAGGGCATGTGGTTAAAAGGAGGAGTACTGTATTCAAATCTAATAAAATTCACTGCTTCGGGGATCATAAAGGTTATATTTTTCAAAAAAGGAAACAAAAAAATGGAATTGTTCAAACCTTCAATTGCCAGCCATGGAGTTAAAATTCATTCAGCAGCAGAGCCTCTTGAAGAGCCTGTGGTTCAAGAAATTACATAACTAAAAAATTTATCAAAAAAAAAAAAGAAATTACATAACTAAAAAGACTAAAATCAAGCACTTGGAAGGGAGAAAAAATAACTAAATAAGAGAAAAAAAAATAATGTAGAGCACTTGAGAAAGAAACATGGAACCGAAGATGAAGGTGAAGGTGAAGTTGAAGTGGAGCACGTTGGACCGGGTGGAGGGTTCTTAAGAAGTGAATGTTTCGCCATTGATGGTGTGTTTGAAGGTGGTCATGGAGAGAGGGGGAGAGAGAGAGAGAGAGGGAGAGAGTGTGATAGAAAGCATGAGGAGAAAAAAATGATGAAGGCGAGAAAAAAAAATGGTGATGGTGATTTGGTCTGAGAGAGAGATACATAGATATAATGTTATTTTATATTTGAAGGATCGTTAGATGAGTTTTTTAAGTATTTTTGTCCGTTAGATGAATTTTTTTAAACAAATAATTCAAACACTAAACTTAAATGTAATATAGATGTGTATAGAGGACCAAAAGTGTAGAAAGAGAGAGAACTACGTGAGTGAGAGATTTAATATATGAAATGGTGTATATAATATTATATACATAAATAATATATAAGATATTTATTCACTTCTGTGGCTGAGAATGAACATTTTATTATGTGGTGTGTGAGGAAATGAAGGAAATAATTCAAAAAGACAAGAGACCACATGGGGGTGTCAGCTGACAAGCAGAGAAAGAAAGAAAATGAGGAGAAAAAAAAAAAGAAATGGAGTTGCAGAGAACCGAGAACAAGAAAGAGAAAAGGGATCTCTGGATAGAGAAAGAGGAGAACAGAGATAGAGGAGCTGGTTCCGGCAACTCGGTGGTGGTGGTGCTGCCCGACGGTTGATGATGGCTGGGTTTCGGGTGGCCATAGCAGGTGGGATCTCGGGTTGATGGAGCTGGCTGGGTCTTAGTGGTCTCGGCTATAGCTTGATGGGTTTGGTGGTGGTCCGATGGTGATAAGGTTGCTGACGGTGGCTTGCGGCGTGAAGGGACGACTCACGGCTAGAGAGAGAGAGGCTGTGATGGCGGATATGGCTGATTTTGGTGGTCCGACGGTGGGGTTGGGCATGGCCACTCACGGCTGTGAGGATGGTGGTGCCTGGTGGTTCGGTTGAGGGAGCATGGTGGCTGATACTTCCGGTTGCCGTAGTGGTCCTCGGTGTTCTGTTTTGGACGATTCTTTGGGCTGGTATAGTTTCGGCTGGCTGGTGTTGTGCTCACAGTTCATGGGGCTGTGAGTAGAAGTCTTGGCATCAATGGCTGAAATTGCGGTGGGTTTGGATGGTTGTTTAGATGAAGCTGGAGTTGGGTTTCGGCTACCATGGAGCTTAGTATTCATGGTGATGGCTGGCCGATTGGGTGGTCCAATGGTTCGGCAGCCATACAAGGTTATTTCTGGCACTGGACCTTGGTAGGTGGTGTGGGTATGTGGCCGCTGGTTTCGGCTGTGTAAGTACTGGCCATGGAAAAATGGTGGTGGTCCGGCTGGATTGAAGATGGTACACGGTTTGGTGTGATAGCCATGGGTTACTTGCTGCCACGGTTTCAGCTGGCGGTTTTAGATGGATTGAATGGTCGTTCACGACTGGGCAGTGGGCTGTGGAGGTGAGTAGCGGCTGTAGCGGACAGCCATGGTGGCTGCTGGGCTGTTGGGCCTTCGGCTTCACGGCGGACGGGTCTTCTTGGTGATGGTAGTTTCGGATTGGTAACATGGGAAGCTCGCGGTTTTGGGCCTTTGTGGAATTAGTGTTTGGATAAAAGAAAAAAATGGATAATTCTATGAATTGGGCTGGATAAAATTGGGGCGTATATATATATGGATTTGGTTTGTGATGGCTGTGTACATGAGTGAGCTTAAATGTGGGCTGTCCATGGATGGAAGATGGTTTTCCAAAAGGGCCATAGTTTGGGCTTAAGAGAAGGGTTGAAAATGAAATGGGCTACCACCTTGGACCTTAATTGGGTTAGATTGAAATTTATTTGTGCTGCAATATTGGGTTTAATTGTGGTGAAGGAATTGTGTCCTATGAATAGTAGGCTTGGACTTAGAATTGGCTTCCCATGGACTTCAAATATGCAAGGACGCATAACACCATTCCGACATAACAGTTGATGGTGATCTATTCAACTTTCTCGGAATTGGAGATTTTTGGAGTTCTTACTCCAAATTGAGGTAGGGGGTCTAGACACATCTTTACTTTAATTCTATAGGTCTCTTATTTGTGACATGAAAGATATGATTGTGATTCCTTGAGTTTAGGGTTTTGTGTATTCATATATATATACAGAAATGTGATTATATATATATATATATATATCTAACATGTTAGTTAGGACTTATATATGCTGCATATGTGAGATTAAGATTATGAATACTTTTGTTGAAATTGTGTTCATTTGATGAAAATATGATTTTCAATGTAGAGCTCTGCATGAAAGATATGATTTTTTTGAAAATTGCATAAACATGATGATTTTCATGAGGTGAGTGAAATAGCATTGTGACATGTTTGATTTGAGGAAGAAAATGCATTGATTTGATAAAATACATTTCATTGTGTGGGATGTAGTAACCCTTGTGGACGGGTGTGAGTGGGCGGGTGCATAGACAGACACTGGGCTGAGCTACCACACTGACAGGGTACAGGGTGCTCAATCCCACATCGCCTGGGTGTGGAAAAGGGGATGTGCTTATATGTAGTATGTTCTCTTCAAATGGTATGAGGCCTTTTGGGGTAAACCCAAGAGCAAAATCGTGCGGGCTCAGGCTCAAAGCGGACAATATCATACCATGTGTTGGAGCGGGGTATTACAATTGGTATCAGAGCCTGAACCCAGTCGGAAGAAGTGTGCCGACGAGGACGTCGGGTCTCGTAGGGGGGTGGATTGTAGTAACCCTTGTGGACGGGTGTGAGTGGGCGGGTGCATAGACAGACACTGGGCTGAGCTACCACACTGACAGGGTACAGGGTGCTCAATCCCACATCGCCTGGGTGTGGAAAAGGGGATGTGCTTATATGTAGTATGTTCTCTTCAAATGGTATGAGGCCTTTTGGGGTAAACCCAAGAGCAAAACCGTGCGCGAAATTTTCTGGGGGGTATTTCATTTGGTATCAGAGCCTGAACCCAGCCGGAAGAAGTGTGCCGACGAGGACGTCGGGTCTCGTAGGGGGGTGGATTGTAGTAACCCTTGTGGACGGGTGTGAGTGGGCGGGTGCATAGACAGACACTGGGCTGAGCTACCACACTGACAGGGTACAGGGTGCTCAATCCCACATCGCCTGGGTGTGGAAAAGGGGATGTGCTTATATGTAGTATGTTCTCTTCAAATGGTATGAGGCCTTTTGGGGTAAACCCAAGAGCAAAACCGTGCGGGCTCAGGCCCAAAGCGGACAATATCATACCATGTGTTGGAGCGGGGTATTACATGGGATATGTGCATTATGCGATAACATGCACTATGTGACGAGTTTTGGGGCAGGAGTGTAAGAATTAAGATAAGGACATGGATCCCTAAGGTGAAAGACTCAAAACTTGACCAAGCGGGTGTCACATCCGTCGGAATAGTGAACCGAGAAGCGTAAGCAGAGTTTGGGTGCCAATGGGACCCTTACTATTGTTTTGATTTGAGCGCCCCTTTGAATTGATTTTTGGATTTATGTGGTGTAAGTTATATATTTTAATTATGGCTTGTCCAATTTGATATATAAATGTATATGCATTGAAATTTGAAGCATCACGTATGATTTGGAAAAACGTGACTGTTTATGGGTAAAAAGCATGGATAACTGTCATGTAGAAATGTAATGATTTCATATGCATTCATGCATGGCTGCCTAAGTTAGAGTAGAGTTGGGTGGATCATTCCTACTGAGCGAAAGAGGATAAGCTCACCCCCTATTTACAAACTCTTTTTCAGATAAAGCATCACCGAAGGATGAGGCTTAGAGTGCTAGAGTGATTTGAAATAATACTTTAGAATTTCTTTTTGGATACAGTGTTATAAATTGTATATTTGGCTATCCATACTGGCATGTGGCATGTGAATTATATTAATGTGAGATTGTAATTACATTTATGTAACTTGTATTTATATGGGTCTATGGACATTAGAAATATGAGTTAGTGTTTATACATTGTGCAAAAACTTGTATAAGGATTATGAGATCATTGAGACACAAATTGATGATTTAAAGTATGTATATTTTACACTTTCGCATTGACTTAAGGGTTGAGACCTCAGCACGGTAATGAAATCTCCGGTGACCGAGGCTTGATGTGTGATTTCACTGGTTCACACCCCACTTCCTTCCCTTCTAACAGGGTGTCGAAAGTCAGGGCGTGACAGGTTCACACCTCGGGAATCGGGGTGTGACAGCATGGTATTAGAGTACTATGATGGAATACCTAGGGAAGACGGGTAAGGGTTGAGAATTTGAGGATTTTCTAGATTGTTGTTAAAGCATTAGGTTTGAAAACCTAGGGTATCAAAGTCATAGGTTCGAATGCCTAAGGATGAAAGGGAATGGTCAAATCATATGTTGGTTTGGAGATATTCAGTGATTGGTAGTTGTCTAGACGATATGTTTGATTACCTATGGACAATAGTGAAATTATTTGCTCGATTTGAGCAATCCTAATGAAATATCACAGTATTGGTGTGAAACTAATTTCATTTGGTAATACTCCCAAGGTTGGTTGAGTATAGACTTTTGACTTAGTGATTAAGTCTTGCTAGTGAACAATGAAGAGATAACATAAAGAATGTTGCGAGTGTTTGAGTCCTTACAGATACTTAGGGGCTTATGTGACGTGGTTGGTAAGTGTATTGCCGAAGATGGTAATTGAGATTCAGATAGGATACAAGGAAGGCATATTGCTGGAGTTGGGCTAACTGGGAAAAATAGCCTGATCAGACATTTTTCTTGTATTAGTACTTCTCTTACAATACACCGACTCTTGTGGTTGTTGAGTTGTTTCATCCGGATGGCGATGGATAAAGGATCCCCAATAGTAGGGAGATGTCACTGAGGGTGACTGGTATTGATAGTTAAGGTTACTACCTTAGACTATAGATGTAGATAGACTGGTAAGTGTTTACCAATGAGTTCAGAGGATGAGAGTAAGTTGGTTTGAACCACTCTAGATATTGCGTTCTAGTATGTGTATGTACTAGAGGAACTGGGTTGTGTTTACACGCTTGCTCGTCAAAGGAGGTACCATGATCGTATATGGTCAAGGGTATTTTCCTAGTTGTAGCCCGAGGGCTAGGATTTTGATTTGTTTCGATGCATCATTTATCATATCATGCATGGTATATGTTTAATTGATTTAACATGTTGTTTATTATATGCTATGTGGTAGACTTGATTCATGTGACTAAGCATTGCACTTTAGCATTTCATTATGCGTCGCATGACTAGTAGTTACATGCAGTCACCATCTAGGAGTTTTGGTTTTGAGAATTGGTGAACCTGGATAAAGGTTTGGAATCGAACGGACTGTGATGTTAAAATCGACATGTAGTGGTAGACTTTAAAAATATGAATCTGGAATTGCTGAGAAAGGTATGACTTACCTTGTAATTTCCCAAACTGAGAGTTTGGTGATTAAGATTTGTGTTGCAATCTTGCACAACCATTGAGGACTAGGAGTTAGTTAATTGACTAAGGTTATTGGTAGTATTCTGGTACCAGGATTCTAGACAGAGTATATCTAAGATGTTTTATTGAGATAGCCGAATGATGACTCAGAATTGATCTAATTCTTGGAGTCAGCGGACATGTGATGACTTTGACGTTTGAAAAATATAAGACGTTTGAATTATGTGAAATGAATTGAGATGTAAAAATGACGGGAATGTCTAGGTTTGAGACATCATTATGATAGAATGTATGATTTAGGACTCTCGGGTGATGGTTATGGTCTTATCATAATGATCGAATGTCATTGGAAGGATTCTAGGTTAATAGAATGGGAATTGAGCTCAAAAAGAGCAAAGTGTTAAGTTGCAGGATATTCTGCAGATGCATCAATCAGGCCATTTTGATGCATCGAAATGTCCATTTTGATGCATCGTTCCATTGATGCATCAAAGTGACAGGGACGATGCATTCAAAAACCTACGGGATTTTTGGACTGTCAAAAGTCCCGAGAGTGAGTTTTGGTCGATAGATGGTTGATACATGTTTGATGCATCGAAATCTATGGATTCTCATTTTCATAGAAAGATACAAGGGAATGCTTAAGGAGCCCTCGGCGAAGCAGTCAGGATCTTGGGGTGCCCAATAAGATGCTGGAAAAGAATGGATGGATATTCGAGAAGTCAGAAACGTCCGTTAGGATTAATGGACGAGTAAGTCAGATTCATTCTTTGAGAAATTAGATTATGAATTTAAGGAGAAGTAAAACCCTAAACTTGGCATTGGATTCCATTGGGTGATAGTCTATGAGATTAGACAGGACAATGTGGCTTGTTGCGACAAGTACACTATTTATATGGTTTGTGACAGCGAGTACACTGTCATGTGCCTTGCTGGTGAGTGCGCTTGTGATGTGCACTGGATTGATGTGGTTGTATTGTAGTGATACACGAGACTTTGGACAATGCCCGGAATGGTATGCCAAACTGGAAAGTCATGTATGATTGTGATGAGACGATTTTGAGTATTGATGATCTCGATTAATAGGGAAGTATCACCGCTAGTGATTGATGTGATTAGTCTAGAACATTACCTTAGACTATGGATAGGGAAAGGTTGGACAGACCTTGAGGTGGTGAAGCAAGTGCTTCAGAGAATTGTGGAAGTGAATCGTACATGGGGTTTGAAGTTGCCCAACCATGTCACTGGAGTGGTTAATTATCCACTAGGGTTGATAATTCAGAATTATCTATGCAACTTGTGACTGTCTCGGAGTTGTGCACTCACATTTGCTAGATCATTTCGTAGTTATATTGCTTTAGAACAGTTGAGACGCCCTAATTGTGCTAGACTCGAGTGTTATGAGTTATGTGTTGCAGGTGTAGTGCCTAGGGTATGTGGAAAGAGAAAGTGATGATTATTGGCGAGAATAACGTCTGGTATGGATTGGTTTGGAAAAATCTTTAGTACGCTAATTTCGAGGACGAAATTCCTTGAAGGTGGGGAGGTTGTAAGGACCGGGTTATTTTTTACTAGTTCCGGGTTATTTGGACCTGTTTTCTTTTTCTGAATTAATTAATTTTGGATGTGTGTGAATATATATATATATATATATATATATATATATATGGAATTATATATAGAGAGAGATGGAAAAGGGTAGACGTGTAAGTGTACACATGTATTATTATGCACACATGTGGGTTTGGATATTATATATATATATATATATATATATATATATATATATATATATATATATATCTAACATCACATGGTCAAACACACACACACACATATATATACAAACCACTCTCAGCCACATGAATATATATATATATATATATAATATATATATATTCATGTGGCTGAGAGTGGCTTGTATATTATGTGGACCAAAAGAAAAGAGTAGACAAGAAGATAAGAAGAGCCAGACCAAGTGGTCGGTTGAAGGAGGAGAAAAGAAAAGATGAAGAAAAAAGAAACAGAGAGAGGACCGAGAGTCCAAAGAGAGAAGGAGGAAAGAAGAGAGAAGCCGAGAGTGGCCTTCCATGGTACTTTGATAGTGGGGTTGTAGTGGCTGGCATTGGAGGCCGGTGGTGTGCTCTAGCAAATGGCGGGGATGGCCGAAGATGGTAATGCTCGCGGCTGTTCAGTTAGGGAAAAACCATGGTTCTCAGTTCTTCTAAGTTGCAGCTATGATGGCTTCGGTTATGGGTCTTAATAGTAGCTTGCAGCTCGGTTGTAAGCTTGATGATGAAAGTGAATAATGGTGTCATGGCTAGGCTCATGGGTCTTCTTTGGCAGGGGATCATGGCTGGTGGAGGCTCAGCTGATAGTGGATTTTCTTCTCGGGTTACTCATGGTTTCGGAGTCTATGGTGGTACCGAAAGGGCTGGTTTCGATTGTTTGAGGCCAAAGAGGTGGTTATGGCGATGGCGGACTGTTTGGGTAGTTGGATTCTCGGCTGGTGGAGCATGGAGGGGTTGTGTTTATGGTGAAGGTGGAGTGGAAAAGGTTCTCCACGATGGTGAGTGGCAGCTGTTTTTGGTTTGGGGGTTGTGGCTCCCATGGAGGTCCGACTATGGTGATGGGTTAGCTTGCTTACAGTTTAGACTGATGGTTTTGTGGCTATGGCTGAGTGCAACCATGGGTAGTTGGTGTTGGTTAAGCTGCCAGTTGCACATCTAATTGGATTTGTATATATGAGTGGGGCATGATTTGTTTGGTTTTGTGAAATTGATAGTCTAATGGAAATGGGTTGCCCATGTGCAAGAATTGGGTTGAAACCAATTGGGCTTTGTTTTGAGCTCATTATAAATGATGTTGGGAATTGGACCTACATAAATGGATGGGTTTGATCATTATTTTTGGGCTGCTATATTGAATGTTTGAGGTTCGGCTGCCTAATTAAATTGGGCCTAAAGGTTTGGATTTGATTTGTAATTGATTTAAATTGGATAAGTGGTATGTCATGATTTCTTAGGCATTGTTTGGGCTTCCATCTTAGTATGTAATTGGGATGGACTTGAATTGGAGATTGGCTGAAAATGGGTTGTGAATTGGACTCCTGATATTAATCGAACCACGCATGGAAATAAAAAGGAAAGGAAGTGGGTTCATATGTGACTTGGACACAGGACTGGACCGGGTTTGGTATAGACCGCTTTGTAGGTGTGGGCTTAGTGAAAGTGGGACCTAAGGCAAGTTGATTCTTGCCTCTATCTCCTACGTATATATTTTAATTACGTTGTTAATTTACATATGTTCTTTTAATTGTGCATATGTGGTAATTATATATATGTAGGTTCATTATATATATATATATATATATATATATATATATATATATTGTGAAGTGAAAGCATGTTAAATTAAATGTTTGTTTACATTGTGATATGTATATGTGTAGATTGAGCCCATGTAAATTAAGCTAAATAATATATGTTTGGCTAAGTGTTGTTTCGTATGCATAGGTGGATTTTATGCATTGGTTAAATATATATGTGATTATATATTGGTGTAGTAGTATGAACGCATGTTAAATATGATTATAGCATTGATGAGCATTTGAGGAGCATGATATATGTTAAGTGTTATATATGTTCTTATTACATATATGGGTGACAGAATATATATGTGATTATATATTGTGATTAGAATGCATGTTAGATACTTATAGTAAATGCATGCGTTGGATGAAAGCATGATTATATTTGTGCTAGTGTACGTGCATATGTGACTTATATGCAGGATTTGACATTTATGTGATTATGTGTCGGTGACGTGGTTACAATGTATGCTAGTTACTCATAGTATATGTATGCATTAGATTAAACATGAAAGATATGTGCTAAACTGGAGAGTTATAGGCAAATGTGATTTATATGCATGATTTCACATATATGTGATTATATGTGGATTTATGTGAGTTTAATGCATGTTATCTTTATATAGAAAATGTGTGCATTGGTGAAGCATGACTAAAATGTGCTTAAGTGATGTTTGTGAGCATATACGAATTGTGTGCTAGTTATTACATGTATAAGTAGTCATACGTGTGGCTTTGTGGAGGTGAGATGCATGTTAAGTGTTTTCATAACTAGCTAATACATTATGAAGCATGAATTTCATACACTTGATCATTTTATGCTCGGAATGCATGTATAGGGCCGTTGTGAGGAAAACAGGAAAAGTGGTAGAATAATCTGTTCACTTAGAGCAATAAGCACTTGGTGAAAATCTTGAAACGGTTTGATCACTTTGGAGTATGTGATGACTCGGTGACTTATTCAGAAACCATATAATCACCTTGGAGTATGTGATGACTCGGTGAAAATCTTGAAACGATCTAATCACCTAGGAGTATTGATTCGTGTGTGAGTGTGACTCAAAAAGTATATCAATTAAAAATTTTCACACTTCGCAATAGAACGAATTCCTTGCAGAATAGAGCTATCGAAAAAGGTATCGTATCTCAGGGATTATGGTCTAACGAGTTGGATTACGGAATTAATTCTAATTAAATTTAAGAGAAAAAAATTCCGATTTTTAAAACTAAACTAATTAAAAAGTAAAATAAAATAAATCAAAGTAGATAGAAAGTGAAGATAATATGAGAGAAATCTAGGGTATTTGACTTCACCACTAACTCCACAATCAATGGTCAATTGAATTAATTATGGGGAATTACATCATGTATAAGTGATGTCGGTGGCTACAAGCTCACCTTCATCCGTCAAGAAGATAACATATGATTAAGGCTAAGTCATGGACTATCTTCGATTGGCGTGAGCCGTCTGCCTAACTACTCTAATCTAGGGTGCAGTATGGTTCATCTTCTCTAGGCATAATCCATCAAAGCTTTTAATGATATATTCAGTGATTACCATTGTGTAATAATCGCTCTCATAATCACAGAAAATAAGAGAGATTGAGTTCAATAACAACAACTAAATATCTAAGACAAGATAAGAAATTATTGAAACTGAATTTACAAGACTTTTATTGCTCAATTCTATAATAAGAATCCTTTAAATTACACAATCTATGCATGTATATAAAGGTCCCCAATAATTAAAACAATCAAACCATTGATACTTTGTTAGGGCTACATCAAAACTCTAGTGGATGAACTAGTCGCTCATGGTAGAAGAAGAAGCTTCAACTGTTGAGGAAGAAGACATCATCTTCATGAATTACGCGTATGACTTCGTTCTACAATGGCTCTACAAATATATTTCTGTTCTCTTCTTAGCCCTCTTAGACTCTCCAATCTCTGTAATCTCCCCCAAACTCAGCCTCCAATTCTTCATTTTATGCCCCAAGAGAATACACCAAAGTCCTAATCCAATTAGAAATTAATTAGGTTTTCCCGCAGCACTAATCAGGTTGATTTTTCCTGCTAACATTCGGCCCAACTTTTGACCCACTAGAAGTCCGAGTCACGAAATTTTTGTGAAATACAAAAGTGTGTAGAATCAAATTTCATTCAACTCCAAGCGAAAATTAAGTCGATTTGAGGCTCGAAAATAAGACTTCTGATCCGTTTTCTAAAACGGGATTAAGACTGTATTATGCGCAGATTTGGGTTTCAGGCCCGAAACCTTCTTAAGCAGCTGTAATTCTCTTGGACCTCTTCCTTAGGCTGATTTGAGTTGAAATAAATGGTTGAATAGATCTCCTTGATGTAGGCTTCATCTAGGCACGTTGGATGTCTTCTTTAAAAGCCCAAAATCATGGTTTTAACTGAATTAATCATTAAGGCCCTGAAAATATAGAAAATACTAAAACAAAGTAAAATAACAAAATAATCTGTCACTAAGAGAATAAAATACATAAGTTAAGAGGCTAGAATGAGTAACATTCAACGCCTATCACACCCCTAAACTTACATATTGCTAGTCTCTTAACAATAGAATAAAGCAAAACTAAAACAAAGAAACTACTAAACACTAACTGAACTACCCAAACTCCACTTTCGTGGGAGAAACGATTGCATTTAGCATATGCAACAAACCTTTAAACCCCTAGGTTCCCCCTAGTGGACGAGTATAGTCTCGTGAGGGTTTCCAGAAATGTTACCAATTCTGTTTCAACATTAATTCAAAAAGAAGATTACAATACATAGTTACAAACTTGCATTCAAGAATAATTTCAAACTTTCAAATTCTATATTTCAAATCAATGATCCCCACACATAATTCACATCAACATATCTCAAAAAAACCAACTCTAGCTCCCTCATGAAAAGTGAACTAGCAGTCCTCTCATGTAGCATAACCAAGCTCTGAATATATTAAGGCACATACCCTTTCAACTCACTAGCTCCCCTTATTGAAATCATACTTCCAAACATGAATACATGACTTTTTCATTTTTTTTTCATTCTTTTTTTTTCAATTGCTTTATTGGTTGTGCAATGTCTTGATCTATTAAGCTTTCAGTCAGTGGCTCCCAAACCAGATGACTTTAGGGCACTAGGCTTTAAGATACCCCGAAGAACCTAATTACTCGAATCAGTCAGGCTACAAATCAAGACAACCAATGCTCATATTTTCTCACCCTTTCACTTTTGACGCGAACACTCCGTGCTTCCTGAGGCATAGAGGCCCGGTTACTCATGAAAATGATCAAATTGATTTACTTTCAACATATTTTTTCCTTTTTCTTTCTTCTTTTTTTTTCTTTTTCATTGAAGTCAAGTAAACACATCATCGGTACTCATTCTCAAGAGATACTAATTAATATTAAGCATATGTAACTCAAATAACTCAAAACCAAAGTTTATACCCCATAAAATTATGCTAGTGTGTTTGTGCATGTAAGGAAACTAAAATTAATCACCCCAAAACATATTATTGCAAACCATGATTAAAACCACTTAATTTAAACCACAACTTCCAAAAATTTAAAACATACTAAAAAATTGCAAGTTAAGCACCTACATAAGGTACTAATCCCTTCAATAATGAAAAAATATTCTATCTAAAAATAAAACAAAATAAAATAAAAAACAAACTAAGAAAATAAAATAAACAAAAATCCTAAAACAAGAAGAATTTCACAAGAATTTCCCCCCATATGCAATAAAGCACAAAAATAGGCATCGCCTCACCTCCAAACTTAAACTGTACATTGTCTTCAATGTACACCCAATAAAAGCATAGAGAAAAGTAAGAACGATGTTACCAGAAATTCAGAGTATGAGTGGCAAGAAAATAGAGCACACCAAGTTGTATGAAGGCAATGCAAGCACACCCCCAAACTTGGATGTTACAACCTGTCAAAACAAACCACTATACCCCAAAGATCAATATAAAAGAGAAAAATCCTAAAAAAAAAAATATATTTTTTTATAATAATAATAATAATAATCTAACTACAGAAAGAAAAATAAACTAAAAAGAAAAATAAAAACTAAGAATAAAATAAAATAAAATACAAAAGAGATTTACCTTCTTGTCAAGGATGTGGTGGTGACTGAGCATTTGGATCCAAGTTTGCCTGGCGCATCAGTGCATGCAGCATCCTCCTCATCTCTAATTGGTCCTGGCGAGTGTCATGAAAATGATCCGCCATCTCAGTCCTCATTGCTCCAAACTCTGTGGATACCTCTGTCTATAGGGTGCCAAACTGGGCTGTCAACCCAGCAATATGTCCCTCTAAATACTGATAATCATGGCCACCAGCTTGTGTATGTACCTCTTCTTCTGCTTTCATCTCCTCTGGATCTTCCACCGGTGGTGGTATATCTACATGTTCTCCTCCCTGGGCCAATCGAGACACTTCACCAAGCGCAGCTATGACTCTCTAGTGCATATGAGATCGGCTCAAATTCCAGTCATGCGAGCCATAATGAATATCATGTGAAAAGACAAGCTCGTCTTCATGGACTGCATACCCCTGTGCAATAAGCAACTGATGAATGATAGTTGGGAATGGAAACTCCCAGTCACTTGCACTGTCCGGTGCCTTGGCCACAACTTTGGAATAGAACTTTTCCATCTGGCCCCAGACAATCTGTGGGAACGACAGCCAATGCCCAAAATGTATGGCATATAAAGCTTTGAGGAACTCTTGACGTCTCTCGGTTTTATGTCCAATGGGACATATATTCTTGAGTAAAACAGTATCAAGGAACCATAAGTGATTTGGCATAGAAGACTTGGAAGCTGCATTCCTTTTTGGCCCGGAAAATTGGTTAGCACACAAACGTGTAACCAAATTACCTACTGACAAATCGTCGGGTAGAGGAGTACAGATATGAGTCAAATCATCTGGGCACTCATGAGGACAACCCATGGCAATAGCAATGGATGACATATCCACCTGAACTACTGTTCCATCTACTGAAGAAATGAGCACATCCCGCTCATCAGGTTTCGGCATTAAGTTCTGATAAAATACCTTGACAAGCCTCGGGTAGATAGTAGAAGAGAGTAGAACAAAAATCGATGCCGACCGACGATGACGGATGTCAAAAATCCCCCATCATGTCTCGGGAAACATACCATAGAGTTCGGCGATGTCAAACGTTGTTTCAAAGTTTAAGGCCCTTGGATGCCATCTCTCATTAATACCTTCTCGCGTGAGATCTCGAGGAACCGGGTGTTGGATCATGCCTCGCTTGGCGAGGATTGCGTGAACATGAAGCACCTTGGTGACTTGCTCTCTTTGGTGCCATAGAAATAGAAAAAGTTTGGTTGAGGAATTAAACCGAACACTTGGCGTGCACAATATAATTGTATCCTTCAACCTCCTCTTTCCGGTAATTTTTCCACCCATATTGAACAACTTAATTCACCAATTTGATCCCCCAAACTTGATCATCAAAAGCCCTTAAAATGATTTGCACAATTTCACCAAAGAAAAACTTCACTTACTTTGATGTAGAACTTGAAAAAGTGAGAGCTTCCTTTGAGAACTAGTGATTATTGATCCGGTTTGATGTTGATGTTGGTGATGATCAATGTTGAATACTTGTTTAAGAATCACCAATTGAAGAAAATAATTTCCCGGTTGAAGTAGGACTTAAATTCGAGCTCAAAGAGGTCAAGGATGCAAGTAGTAGCAACAAAGGAGGAGAGGTGGCCTTTATAGGCCTTAAAATTTTGGGCAGCCCTTAAAAGGGCTTGGGCGATCAATCCCCCATGGGGTGGGCGATCGATCGCCCACCTACTGGTGGGATTCCTCTTAAAAAAATCAAAGGGCGATCGATCCCCCTCTTCTGGGGCGATCAATCCCCCTCCTGGAAGCCTGTTTGACCCTCCATCGCCCAAGGTCGACCGGGACTTGTAATTTTTGAGTCTCCATCACCCAAGGTCGACCGAGAGCACGTTTTTTCACCTGTCTTGAGTCCAAATACCTCGGTACACCTCTTGGCATCCTTCGGAAACAACTTATACATCAAAAACTCAAAGAAAAAATATTAAAACGCAACTAGAATTGAAAGTAAACTTAAGAAAACTAAAACTAAAAATTAAAATCAAAGAAAACTAAAGAAATTAAAGGTTAGAATTACATACAAAACCTACAATTTAGCGTCCGTAGGAAACGATCAACTCTCTGAAAGGATTAAGTCGGATAGACGGGATCCGTCAAGTCGACGGACTCTACGTCTCTTCTTGGCACACATCCTTCCACACAATGCTTCAACCTTTATCCATTTACTTTCATCAAAGTATTATCTCGAAAACTTCAAATTTTCACAGCACCATGAGGAAAAACCGAAATCACCTGGAATGGTCCATCCCATCTTGAACGCAATTTTCTGGGAAACAACCGAAGCTTTAAATTGAAAAGCCATACTTTATCACCTGGAGAGAAGGACTTCCGTGAGATATGTCGATCATGAAATGCCTTCGTCCTCTCTTTGTAAATTCGTGAACTTTCATAAGCATCACGTCTAAACTCTTCTAATTTATTCAATTGCATCTTTCTCTCTTCCCCAGCTCTTTTTGCATCGAAATTGAATTTCTGGATTGCCCAGAGTGCCTTGTGCTCAATCTCTACTGGAAGATGACATGCTTTCCCATACACCAACCGATATGGTGACATACCGATAGGCGTCTTATAAGTAGTCTGATATGCCCATAGTGCCTCACTCAGTCGTAATGACCAATCTCTTCTATCCGGTCTCACTGTCTTTTTGAGAATATACTTAATTTCTCGGTTGGACAGCTCTACTTGCCCACTTGTCTGAGGATGGTAAGGCGTTGCCACCTTATGTGTCACTAAATATTTAGCAAGCAAACCTCTCAAGAATGTATTGCAAAAGTGAGAACCACCATCACTGATCAAGGCTCGAGGAATTCCGAATCGACTAAGAATGTTCTCATGCATGAATTTGATTACCACCTTGTGATCATTGGTTCGAGTTGCAATGGCCTCCACCCATTTGGAGACGTAGTCCACACCAACCAGAATATACTCGTAGCCAAAAGAGGGTGGAAAGGGTCCCATGAAATCAATTCCCCAAACATCAAAAATTTTAACCACAAGAATGGGGCTCATTGGCATCATATCGCGCCTCAACATTGAACCCAATCTTTGACAGCGATCACAAGTTTTACAGAAAATATATGTATCATAAAACAGAGAAGGCCAAAAGAATCCACATTGAAGTACCTTTGCTGCTGTCTTCCTCGCACTACAGTGGCCTCCACATGCTAATGAGTGGCAAAACTTGAGAATATCTTGAAACTCATGGTCTGGGACACATCGTCGAATAATCTGATCTGGACAATATTTAAATAATTCTGGATCCTCCCAAAAGTACTGATGAACTTTGGAGAAGAATCTATCACGTTCTTACTTGGTCCAGTCTCGTGGCACTTTTCCCGTGGCTAAATAATTCACAATATCTACATACCATGGTGTGGAGTTGTCGGATACTCCAAACAATTGCTCGCTCTGAAGTATTTTGAAAGATGTAGTGGATACAGAACTTACCACAATGGTAGAAAATTGATCTTCAAACACCTTCCTTTCCTTCTATTTTTCTTACACCTTTATTTCATCTGTAGATTCAGACACATCTGCAGAATCCATGAAGAAGACATCAGTCTGAACTAGAGGATTCTCAACAGCATTGAAAATATTAAGCTTAACCTTCATTTTGCCAAACGAGATATCCATGATCCCCGACCTACAATTTATGCAAGTATCAGCTGTAGCTAAGAAAGGTCGACCAAGGATCGCTGGAATGTGCCTCTTCGGATTATGAACTGGCTCAGTGTCAAGTACAATGAAATCAACAGGAAAGTAAAACTTGTCCACTTTAATGAGCACATCTTCAATGATTCCTCAGGGTTGCTTTGTTGATCTGTCTGCAAATTGCAATACCACCGAGGTAGGCTTCAATTTTCCCAAGCCCAATTGTAAGTAGACTGAATAGGGTAGCAAATTTACACTTGCACCCAAATCAAGAAGAGTTTTATCAACATGGTGCTCCCCAATGATGCATGAGATAGTTGGGGCACCAGGATCTTTGTACTTGGGAGGAGTGCATTGCTGAATTATAGAACTCACTTGTTGTGGCAGCATCACCTTCTTTGGCATATGGCTTTTAGAACGCCTTTTCTGAGTGCACAAGTCCTTCAAAAATTTAGCATAAGGAGGAATTTGCTTGATGGCATCAAGGAGTGGCAAATTAATCTTTACTTGTCGAAACACCTCTATCATGTCATACAGCTTATCCCCTTGCTTCCCCAATTTAGATGCTTCAAGGAAACGTTGTGGGAAAGGAGCCTTGGGCTCATAAGGAATTTTAGCACTTGGACTTGTGGTCACTTTTTCTTCTTCTTTCTTCTCACCCACCTTATTATCAATTATTTTCTCACTCCTCAAAGTGGTAATGGCTTGAACTTGCTCATGGTGTGGGTTGCTTGTGGAAGCTTGCATCCCTCTTGGATTAACAATTGGTTGACTAGGGAGCTTCCCTTCTTCTCTTCTACTCAATGAAGTAGCAAGCTATCCAAACTGAGATTCCAGTTTGGCAATGGATTGAGAATAAGAGTGCACTAGCTGAATTGTAAATTGTACTGTTGCTACAGTAGCTTGCACTGTCTCTATAAGAGAATCAAGCTTGTCAAATTTAGATATGGTAAGTGTCAACTTGTCTTCAATAGCAGAAATTCTTTGTGCCATAGGACTTTGTGTTTGATATTGCTGTTGAGGTACAAAAGTCCTAGGTTGATATGATGGTTGCATTGCTGCCCCTTGGTTACTGTAAGAAAAACCAGGATGATTCCTCCATGTAGGATTGTAAGTATTACCTCGTGGAGGATTCATTGGTCCAGTGAATGTAGCTTGGACTTGCTCATGTTGAACATCAAAAAATTGCCCCATCGAAGGACAATTGCTCACATTATGCATAGGACTAGAGCAAAATTCACAAGGGCCTAGCAATGAAGAATTTGAAGTAGAAGGAGTTTGATTGGCAGCCATAATTGCTGCTACCTTCTGTGCAATTAAATCAATATCAGTTGGCATAGCTTCTGAAGCACCAACCTCAAAAATCCCATCAGTCTTCTTTGTAGTGGCAGGTCTGCTAGAACGAGTAGAGGACACATATTGTAGAGAGTTATCACTAAGATTTTCAAATAAGGTCCATGCCTCTTTTTCACTCTTCAACATAAAAGTACCTCCACAAGATGCATCAACCATCTGTCTGTTGGCTTCTGTCAGCCCTTCATGAAAACTTTGCACTAGTTGCCACTTAGGAACTTGATGATGGGGACACTTCCTAAGAAGGTCCTTGAATCTTTCCCATGTCTCATAAAATTGTTCCCCCTCATGTTGGGACAAACCAGTGATAGCACGTCTGAACTGATTGGTCTTCCCTATCGGAAAATACTTCTTGAGAAACTCATGTTGCATCTGAGCCCAAGTCGTGATGAAACCTGCCGGTAGAGAATTGAACCAATACTTTGCTTTGTCTTTCAGGGAGAATGGAAAAAGTCTCATTTTGAAAACATCTTCAGAGAAGTTAAGAATTTTGGTAGTTGAGCACACTTCAATGAATTCATCTAGATGCTTGTAAGGGTCTTCTTGAGTCAGTCCAAAATAAGACGGTAGCATCTGAATAATGCTAGACTTGATCTCATAATTCTGTGCTATGATATTGGGTAGTTGAAAACCTGCTGGTGAGGTATATGTCTCAGGAACATAGTAGTCCCTCAGCAATCTAGCCCTTTCTCCATCAGCATTAGGAACAAGGTTGTTATTCCTCTCTTCTGTCATGTCTTCAATTAATTCTTCCTTTTGCACAATGGTATCAACAGGGATGTTCCTCTGTTGTCTAAGAGTACGTTCAGGCTCAGGATCAAGAGGTATCAAATGATCAGCTACAGAACGACGACCTTGCATATATTAGCCAAAGGCACCTGAAAAGAAAACAAAAACAAAATTAAAAATAAAATATAAAAATTTCCTAAACTAAAAATTCAATTAAAATTAATTCTGTAAAATCCAATCAATCAAATAGATAATCCCCGGCAACGGCGCCAAAAATTAATTCGTGTGTGAGTGTGACTCAAAAAGTATATCAATTAAAAATTTCCACACTTCGCAATAGAACGAATTCCTTGCAGAATAGGGTTATCGAAAGGGGTATCGTACCTCAGGGATTATGGTCTGACGAGTTGGAATACGGAATTAATTCTAATTAAATTTAAGAGAAAAAAATTCTGATTTTTGAACTAAACTAATTAAAAAGTAAAATAAAATAAATCAAAGTTGATAGAAAGTGAAGATAATATGAGAGAAATCTAAGGTATTTGACTTCACCACTAACTCCACAATCAATGGTCAATTGAATCAACTATGGGGAATTACATCATCCATAAGTGGTGTCGGTGGCTACAAGCTCACCTTCATCCGTCAAGAAGATAACATATGATTAAGGCTAAGTCATGGACTATCTTCGATTGGCGTGGGCCGTCTGCCTAACTACTCTAATCTAGGGTGCAGTATGGTTCATCTTCTCTAGGCATAATCCATCAAAGCTTTTAATGATATATTCAGTGATTACCATTGTGTAATAATCGCTCTCATAATCACAGAAAATAAGAGAGATTGAGTTCAATAACAACAACTAAATATCTAAGACAAGATAAGAAATTATTGAAACTGAATTTACAAGACTTTTATTGCTCAATTCTATAATAAGAATCCTTTAAATTACACAATCTATGCATGTATATAAAGGTCCCCAATAATTAAAACAATCAAACCATTGATACTTTGTTAGGGCTACATCAAAACCCTAGTGGATGAACTAGTCGCTCATGGTAGAAGAAGAAGCTTCAACTGTTGAGGAAGAAGACATCATCTTCATGAATTACGCGTATGACTTCGTTCTCCAATGGCTCTGCAAATATGTTTCTGTTCTCTTCTCAGCCCTCTTAGACTCTCCAATCTCTGTAATCTCCCCCAAACTCAGCCTCTAATTCTTCACTTTATGCCCCAAGAGAATACACCAAAGTCCTAATCCAATTAGGAATTAATTAGGTTTTCCCGCAGCACTAATCAGGTGGGTTTTTCTTACTGACGTTCGGCCCAACTTTTGACCCACTAGAAGTCCGATTCACGAAATTTTCATGAAATACAAAAGTGTGCAGAATCAAATTTCGTTCAACCTCACGTGAAATTTAAGTCGATTTGAGGCTAAAAAATAAAACTTCTGATCCATTTTCCAAAACGGGATTAAGACTGTATTATGCGCAGATTTGGGCTTCAGACCCAAAACCTTCTTAAGCAGCTGTAATTCTCTTGGACTTCTTCCTTAGGCTGATTTGAGTTGAAATAAATGGTTGAATGAATCTCCTTGATGTAAGCTTCATCTAACCATCTTGGATGTCTTCTTTAAAAGCCCAAAATTATGGTTTTAACTGAATTAATCATTAAGGCCCTGAAAATACAGAAAACACTAAAACAAAATAAAATAATAAAATAATCTATCACTAAGAGAATAAAATACATAAGTTAAGAGGCTAGAATGCGTAACATTCAACGCCTATCAAGTATGTGATGAATCGATGATGAATTCTGAAACCACCTAACCACCTTGGAGTATGTGATGACTCGATGGCAGTGTTGAAATTATGTGAGAAGTGTCCTAGGTCACATGGGTTGTCAAAATCATGTTAGGGTGTTGGGTGGGACCTGAGAGAGAGAGAGAGAGTTATATTTTTATACTTATGTGTTTATCTGTTAAGCATGTTATACTATTTAAATGCATCTATATTGCATTTGAGAATTGCTACTTGTTGAGTGGGGGACGTGGTGATTGATTTACATTATTTTATGTAAATGCTTAGACATATATGGTCTTTATACATATTGATGTTGGATATTTACTACTTTTTGAGCATGTTGAAAATGATTTTCAAAAATCATGTTAGTTGGATTTATTCTATGTGTTTAAATTGCCATTTGAGTCATTGGTTTATATATGCTAGGTAGAGTATGATTTAAATATTGTGGTATATTTAAATGTGTATATATTTTAGAATATCTGAGTATTGACCTGCTATTGGGCTTTGAGCTCCCCCCTTCCCAGGTATTGTCAATGACATAGAGTTAGTTAGGGACTGATAGTACCGGTTGCAGAGGTAGTGGTTAAATTCCATAGAATTTAATGTATGTCTAGGATTTTGGATAGATGTTTACATTTGGATTAAATGTATTGGACATTTTATGTTGGGTAGTTTCTTCCAATTGTATATTTGATTTATGTATATGAGATGAATATTCAGGATTTGATTCATTTAAATTGGAGATGTATAATTTTCTTGATAAAAATAGAAAATTATGATTGTATGGTTGTTGATGGTTTTATTGTGAGCTTTAGATCATGGGTTCACACCTCGGTTCATGGGGCTCGGGAATCGGGTCATAACATCATATATAAGTGTCACGTAGTTCAGGTAAAGTGGTGAGAACACGTATTTTTTAAGCAATTTTATGAAAATTTCAAGGTTGGACCAGTCCAAGGAAAGCCTGGACCGGTCCAAGGGGTCTCAGCAACTCTTGCAGAGTCTTCTACAGGAGTTGGATTGGCCCAAGGAAAGCCCGAACCGATCCGACTTTTCTGGTCTGCGAACTTTGATTAGTTTTGTCGTATTTTAACCTGATTGATCCCAAAACTTTCTAAAAATGTGGGTACTTGTTTCCTACTTGATTTTAACTTATTTTCTAAGGAAAATTAGGGTTTCTAAGTTTTATAAAAACCCCATATGATTTCTCTTTCAGTGTGCTTTCATAGAGCTTTCATTATACATCAAACAGAGATTTTCTAGAGAAAGAAAGCATTGAGATATTTTTCTGAGTAGAGAATTTTTTTCTCAAATTATTTGTTTATATTTTTGAAAGCGCACACATATTCACTGAGTGATTTTAGGGTGTTCTCTATATTTGCTTAATCAATTGTTCAAAGACTACATTGAAAAAATTTTCGTGATTAAGTTACTAGATTGGTGTCTTCTACAATTGTTCGTTGGTGAGGAAGGAGAAGAAGATCATGCTATGAAGGGGATAAAATACTTGCTGATTGTTCGTGTTCTTCCAGTTACCATTCTGAGAGGATTTTGACGGTTGCCAGGAATCTGTAGCAATTAAACAAAGTAGTCACAATTGTAAGCCTGAGGTGTTCCGCATCAGAGTTCTTGTCAGAGTGGAGTGGGTGTGATCTTGAGACAGAGTCTGTTGTACTTTGTTTCGACGATAGTGGATTTGCTTCTCTGGGGCTACAAAGCCTCACCTGTGATTTTTTCCCGATTTAGGTTTTCCACGTATATCTGTTGCAATCTTTACTTTACTTCACTTTTATTTATTTACTTACTTTGTTGGATTGCTTAAATTTTAATTGGACTTAAAATTGAATAATCTGAATAATTAAGCAAAAAGTGAGTAAACCTAATAATTGAATAATCTGAATAATTAAGCAAAAAGTGAGTAAACCTAATCACCCCCTATAGGTTTTAAATCTAACTTTTGCAACTGCTTCCACACTGTGCAACTCACAAGTGTGAAATCCCAAATATTTACAAATTGAAAATCTATTTCGGATGACTGAGGGAAGGTTTCAGCTGGCTAAAAGCACCCTTTCGACCAACCAAAACTATTTTCCAAATGACCAACAGAACTGGCAAACTAGAGGTCAGCTGAACCAAGGTTTCAGCCAACCGAAACTAGGCTGAGATGGAATTTCATAGTTTTCAGAATTGGAATGAACATGTTTGGACATATAGACTAATGTTGGGCCCATGGGAATGAATGGTGATGAGTATACACCGATGTAATTACGTATGCATAGTTAGCTTCCGCGATAGTATGATTTTGGAATGATTGTATGTGAGAGGTGATGACGTGTGTCATGATTAAACCACCCTCGATTTTCGGGAGTCAAAGATTGGAGCGTGACAACTCCCATGAGTACTGTTTTCTAGGGTTTTGGCTCCTTGTGAAACATTAGTGAAGTTCGTTTGTCAATTTGGTGGTCAGAAATGTTGTCTATTTTGGCTGCCTATGCGAGCCTTATCCGGCCACTATTTCGAGAAATGGGATCTGAGCTCCATGCTCGTGATCTTAGGATTCAGAATAAAAATAGGAAGTCAAAATGGGGTGTTTATAGCAAACTTGATGCATGTCAATGGACTTTAATATAAGTTGGTGGGTGCATGTACTACAAAAATGATTAAAAAATAAAATAAAAGAGTTTTCTTCTTGCATAGTCCTATAATTCTCAAGAAAAATTATAAGACCAAGAGTCTCAATCTTTTTGGAGGGTAGTCCTAGAAGTGTTGAGGGGGATGGGCTTAAGGCCCAAAGGAATCACCTCTGAAAGTAACCCGTTGTTTCTCATGAAGAAGGTTCAATAGGAAAAACAATCTCTATTGCGTGACTTATCTCTAGCACTATGTATTTAGAATATTTCTCATGAAGTCTCTCTCCTACCCATCCCTATAGAACCAGTGTTATTTAATGTGACGTTAGGAAGGGCATTGTCTTGAATGAGCTAGAGGCAGGCAAACTCCTGGAAGGTATCAGTCACATGTGTCTTTGGAGGACTCACCTAAGTGAGAGTCGTCGTAAGGTCATGACTATGAGAATTGAGATTTTCTCTAGTAACTCTTATGAGAATCAAGATACCAGCGCATGACCATTACTAGCGCTGCACCGCTAATGAAGTATTTAAGTTAATACTATTGTGCTATATGTTGAAGTTTGATTCAAGGGATCGAGTTCAAAACCTAGTCACTTAGGTTCCTCAAATGAAGACTGTAATAGCGCTGCACTGCTAATGAAGTATTTAAGTCAATACTATTGTGCTATATGTTGAAGTTTGATTCAAGGGATCGAGTTCAAGACCTAGTCACTTAGGTTCCACAAATGAAGACTGTAATACGAAGTGTAAGTTCAAGCCTGTGAGACTCTTGAACCTATTGAAGTTTAAAAACTTGTAGGGGGTTGTTAGAGTTAGGGACGAAGCCAGCATAGGCCCAGGAAGGGCAGCTTCCCCCAAGCCCATGCTGGCCCACTAACTTTTATTATATATTATCTATATATTTACAAAAATTACATAAGATGCCCTCCTAAATTTATTTTTCTATTAGACTCCCCCTCTAAAATTATGTTTTTCAAAATATGCCACACCTCAATCATTTTTTCTGACTTCGTCTGGTGGTTAGAGTTTTAGAAAAGTAGCGTTTTTAAAACTACATAATACTAAAAAAAAATAAAAAAATACACCCTAAGAGTCATATTTATGACATTCAAAAAATCTGAAAGAAAAGTTATAATGGTCATCTAGCCCAAAGACACTATAACATGAAAAACCTCTTCACTAAGAGACGTGTAGCAGTGTATAAAAGGTAGGTTGTGATTAACGATTAGAATCAATCTATCAACTTCTGTTCCTGTTCCAGCAACTCTATTCTTCATATGTTATTTTATATGCTGCTATTATTTTGGACAACTCGACATAGAAGACTTGGTGATTGTCCGTTCGTGTGAACATGCACATGGAAGACATCGGAGTTGTATCTTGGAGTCGTCCGTCAAAACCTGCACGGAGGGAGGCTACAAGGGTTTTAGAACAGCGCAGGACTGCGTGACTCTCCATTATATAGACTCTAGCTTCTTTATTCTCTTTAAATTTATCTTCTTCTTTTTTTATATATATTTTATTGACTTCTTATTTTATACAATTTATATTATATTATGTCTATCATTACTTGAATAGAATTATACAAAAAAGGGTAATGCTACTCGGGCAGAATTTATAGATAGAAATTTTTACATCCATTGAATGCATGTGGTAGACCCTACCACATACACTCACCATATACATCCAATGGATATAAAATTTTTTGCCTATGAATTATGCCTGAGGAGCATTATCCTAAAAAAAATACTCAAATCCTTCCCGACTTGTTGAATCAATTGCGGAGCTTTGGAGCATGACTCTGTGCACGAATTATGTTGAAACCTCGTTTTCGTGTTCTGATATTGGTTTGGGCCAAAAACATAACAATATCATCTTTCTGGTGATACGAGAATTGGGCCAAAATACATAACAGTGTTTAACTTTTGCAAATCAATTCACACATACCAAACGTGTTTTGAACCCAAAATCTAATAACATGAACACCAAAATAATATCAAAACAGGCCATCCAAGCATACCCTTAGTTGGTGGTAGGTGGTGGCGGCAGCGGTAGGAGGTGGAAATGGGAGAGAGAAAAAGAGAGAGCATAATCAGTGAGGAGAGAGAATAGAGGGGGAATCAAAACTTTTCGTATGGGTCAATAGGCAGCAGAGTGCACCCATCCACAGTCAAAAAAATAAAATAAAATTGCTAGTTTCTTTTAATTTCCCTTTTTCTTTTTATGTTTTTGCTAATATGATCTGAAAAAGCAAAGGAAAAATATGAGCAACCACCGGCAATTTTTTTTTTAGTTTTTTTTACCAGTAAAATCTGAGCAACTACCGGCAATTCAAACATAAGCCCTAAAAATAACTAGAGAACTGGGCATTCTTTTGAAGTAACTTCACTATGACATATTTGGAGAGAATCAACCAACTCTTCAAGACTTTGAGAAAGCAATATAATAGTCTCGAATTTAATCCTCCATAGAAATACAAGACCTGTTTCACACTCCATATCAGTGCTTCATTGACGGCCTTGCAAGATATAAAGGGTGAAGAATGAAAGTAAAAAAAAAAAGGCTTTACTGTTACAACAGTTTTGATGTTTATTTGAATAACCTCACAAAACCTGATATATTTTCCAAATGAACAGCTAATACAGAAAACTCTACAGTTACAACAATAAACTGCAAGACCAGATTGGATGTTTATTAATGGCCTGCCTTCTCAAGACTTGGAAAAACTTCCCTAATCAATAGCAAAGGTGTAAATGATTTCTACATTTTCGGATCGAGAATAATACCACAGAATCCTTTCTTTTCCTCACATCGATAGTAAAATTGAATTAGAACATCATATCAGGACATGACAGTTTTACAACAATACACAGTTGAAGATGGTGTTCCAAGTATTTCTGACTGAAAAAATGCGGTGAGATATTCTCTCTCACGCCCATAAAACTCCGACCTCAAATCAACATAGGGGAATATCCCTCCCGCTTTATCTGAACTTGCTTTAGAATTTTGCACTTTCCATGAGTCCAAGAATGAGTTCACATTATGAAAACCAGATAGGACTAGCAAACCATTTAGACTATACTAGGCGGATCCCCTACCCAGTTGCACGTGGCACGGGCCCAGCGAGTTCTAATGCAGTCCACCAAAGGTGCATGTTGTGAAGGCTCAGGTTTAGCAACTTCAACAGTGTCCTCGCTTGAGTCATTCCTACTTGAACCAGAGGACACTGCTACATCTGCCATGAATTCCTCGGGAGTCCACCTTGGGGGGACTGAAACCCTCAATCTTGTGAGCCTAGGTCTTTGCACTGGAGTCTCACCTCCAGAGTTTGTTTGGCTGCCACTCAAAACTGACTTTGCAATCCCATTAAAATGGTAAAGATCAAAAACTTTCTTACCCATCAGTCCAGTTGAATCTTTTACGCCTCCGAAGCTCTTGTCTAAATCCAAAAGAACCTGCCAAAACTCGCTCCACACGATAAAACCTGTGCTGCAAAGGTGATTCAGCTTCTCAGCTGGAAGATTAATACTTGTTTCCTTGAGGACTTGGTGGAAGCCGTCCACACTAATGAAGCCGCCACCTCCACTCTGATCTTGTGCATCGAAAGCTCTTCGGATCTGTGTTTCTCTCCCTTCAAGTTCATTCTCGTCTTGAACAGTGGTATCAGGTGCAAATAGGACTGTATAATGAGACTCACTTCCAACGACCCATATTGGCCATTTTGGGCATTTTAGATATTGCCCAACCTTACAGAAATTAAGGGACTCCAGCAAAGTGAGGAATCCAACCTCCACAATTGTGGAAATACCATTAACAAACATGCCACCACCCAAGTCCATTCTCCCATCAAACACGTTAGCAACAGCCTGGCCGCAAAGCAGTAGGTTTACAATTTCCTGTTCCATGGCTATCAAAGTTTAGGCATAATATTCCATAGTTACCCAGCAAATCATAACACAGATATTCATAGGGATCTAACAAAACCAATTACTGAAACATAAAGTGAGAAAAATGGATGCTTAATTGGTCTGTAATTAC
Organism: Cornus controversa; assembly: GCA_026545225.1. Classification (NCBI taxonomy): domain Eukaryota; kingdom Viridiplantae; phylum Streptophyta; class Magnoliopsida; order Cornales; family Cornaceae; genus Cornus; species Cornus controversa. The sequence goes on along the minus strand of CM048854.1, from coordinate 13,764,784 downwards.
CTGTGACGCATGTCCGAATGGAGTAGTGACTAAAGATTGAGAAGGATCGTCCCTGTCAGCCTGAACAGAATCCTAAAGAGGAAACAAACTCTTAATGCATTAAAACATGAATAGTCCAAGAGAAGAGGTGAATAAAATAGCAGTTAGCCTTTTCTTCTCAACTGGCTGTGACAAGAAAAGAATAAGTAATTGGCCTAGTTACTCAATACATAAATGGAAAATTTATAAAGTGAGAAGCACGAGTTTCTATGAGCACGTCATAAATGTCTTGTGTGTGAACTTTTAAAAAGGTTTAAAATCAGGAAAAATAATCCAATCATCCTGATTTACAATAATGTCCATATCTAAAATTAGATCCAATCATTATCCCCCTATTCTTCCTTTGCATGCCACTTGAATAAAAAGTAAGATTTCTATATAATTTCAGCACTCAAAGGGTTCTCTATCAGATAACTAGAAATTTATGGACAAAGGTACCGTTTCGTGGTATGAAGTCCATATACAAGGGTCTCATGATGTGAAGTTCAATTCATATACAAGTTCCTCCTACAATTGCAAAGGTCCTTAGTAGGAAGTTCTGGTTTTGCATGCACAAAAAGTATTTTCAAGCAACTAACATTTCTGGAACACCAATAAACTTTAAGCCTGATTTCACAAACTTGGACCAACAATGTATGGACAAAGAATGCATTGCAATCATCTTGTCCGCCAAACTAAACAAGAAAATTCCTACACTCTTTTTGCAGGATTTGACAGAAAGGGTAAATTCATGTCTCACACCTATAAGATAAGAAGATATTTGCAAATTGAAGCATGTGTAAAATTGCTTTAAACGACATTATTACTATATGTTTTTCATTTTCAATAATAACGTTGTAGGTGCAGATAAGGGCAATGTAATCCTGCTACAGCAGGGTCCTGGGGAGGGAGGACTAACACAGACCTAACCTTTAATATTTCACAGTCAGTACTCTGAGGCTCGAACTCGCAATAATGACACTAATGTTCAAGCATTAAACCGTTGAACCAACAATGGCCCTCTTTGTAAGTACATATCCAAACAAAAATTAGATGCTCAATTTAACTCAACAAAGCCTTGTTTCAACCTTTTTTTCTTTTCAAAGGTATTTTAACTATTTGTTACTGGCTACTGAATCATGTTTCACTATTCTGCTCCGTCTAGATCAAAATTTCAGTTAAACCCCCATTCACAATTTTTTTCCTATCCATCTCAACCAAGATTTATTTTCTTCCTCTTAAAATTTCCTTTGAGGTGTAACATGTCACTCTTCCTCGTTAACACAGTTATTGATTATCATTTACATACTCAAAACATCTTACTCGTTTTTTCCCCCTCTATCTCCAATAGATGCTACTTTTAGCATCTCACGAATGTTTTCATTGTCTGAACTTTTATCATGATAATGTTATGAGTATGATTCTTAGTTGCACAACATTCTATTCCATAGAGCAGGCCTACTGCTATAGCTATTTTACCAAATTGTCTTTCAACTTCATGGGTATGCATAACCACACAAAATAAACTAAAAAAGGGCCAAGAATCTAAGGCATCTAATGCTTAAAAGCGTGCATAAAGCCATAGACTTAACAAAGACCTCGGCTCTCTGGAATGCCACATAGCAGTTACAGGTCTGTGGGAAATCCATCTCAAATCTCACAGCTGGCAAAAAAAGTTACAGATATATTTGAATATGGCTTTTCTTTTTATATCCCTTTTCTATGTGGTCTGTTGACCAATAAGATTGTGCCATGCAAACAAAAAGAATCCAGTAACCAATAAAAATTTTCATGTTAGCATTTCAAACAGTACAGTAAACACCATGTCATCCCTATAGGAAAAGTATCGCTGTGATGAATTTTAACCATCAGATTTGTCGACTAATCTACCACTTTTATGTTGTAATGAACTGTTAAAATCTAGATGACTGCAGGTGTACCCACACATAATAGTTCAGAGAAAATGCTGGAGAGTCAACTTTTTCTCTAGATATAGTTCTTCAGACTAGAAAATAGTTGTAATGATAGTGGTAATCAGTCCTTTTTTCAAATAGCAGTTCACAGAAATCCATACTACTATGACATCAAGCTTAAGTAAAATCATGGAAACCAGTTTAAGTTCTACATTACCTAGTATGGCGCTCAACTGAAATAACTTATGCGATCTGCGAAGTGTTCTACTTCTTTTAACATTGAATCAGTACTGTGGGTGGTTGGACTTCACTATGCGGACTTGTGGGCTCATCTATTTAATAAGATACTTAGGCTTGGATGGTTTAGCATTTTTTAGTAGGTCTATGAGTACTGTGGGTGGTTGGACTTCACTATGCGGACTTGTGGGCTCATCTATTTAATAAGATACTTAGGCTTGGATGGTTTAGCATTTTTTAGTAGGTCTATGAGTACTGTGGGTGGTTGGACTTCACTATGCGGACTTGTGGGCTCATCTATTTAATAAGATACTTAGGCTTGGATGGTTTAGCATTTTTTAGTAGGTCTATGAGCATCTTGACTTGTCTTTCAAGCATAGTTGTTTCCCCACTATAAGTTTATCTTTGATCATCTATATAAGTTGAAAACAATAGGGAAGAATAATATTTCTTCTTCTCATATCACAAACAATGTGCACAGCATCTCAATTAATAGATGATACAAGACATAAAACTAGGAACTAATTAACTACTAATTCTGATTCTAAATATATACTTTCCTATTCTGTAGCATTGACTAATTCTAAATATTTACAGTTGTGATATCCCAAATATCCCAGCAGAATTATTTCTTTCCGTTTCCAACACTCCGCCTCAAGCTCGCTTGAATATGTCATCCATGGCCAGCTTGCTGATTAAGTAGTCGAACTGCCTCTTGTGTAGTCCCTTTCTAAGAAAGTCTGCAATCTGCTCTGCAGTGAGCGTATAAGACATGCAGTTCAATCCCTTCTCAATCTTTTCTTTAATAAAGTGCTTGTCGACCTCCACATGCAGATCAATCTCTAAATGATGTCACACTTAATGTTATAAAGCTCCAAACATTCTTAACACCAGTCTCAAGATGATTGCACAACGCTATAGCAAGACAAAGCTATCTAATACTTATCATCAATACAAGTGATTTACCAGAAACTACCCGTATGAAATCAATATTACAGGTATATTCATCTCCAAATGTAACTTACTAGTTGCATGGAGAAAGATCAACTCCTGTGTTCGAAATACAAAACGTAGAGGCCCAAAGAACTAGACAGAAACACCAATAATCACATTTTAATCTGCTGAACTGCCCTTCTTCTCTCCAACATAATGAGGCCCATAAATTTGTCACTCAGCAATCTTTTAAAATGCTTATGTAATGTGAAAACAGCAAAACAAAAGTCACATATGATATGGTAGATTCACACCTGGTGATGGGTAACCTAATAGTCACATATGCAAACAATAAATCACAAATGATGAAAGATAAAGATAAGGAAGATGCACAATAATCATCACCACCCTTGCCTTTATCACATACGAACAGGGTCGGCAACATGAATTCACTTTCTTTTCTCTCCTCTCTCTACCAATCCTCGAACTCACGACCAATGGGTTGACCACACAAGCCAACTCCTGAGCCAAAGAAGCCAGAAGAGGACTGGTCATGAATTCACTTTTTATTGGACAGTAACTTAAATCACAAGCCCTATCAGTGTTGATGTAAGTCACATCTTTGCAAATGCATTGTTCAAGCAATAGGATATTGAAAGGCCCCAGCTTGTCAATCATATGCATCACTAGAGGTTCTACATTAGTCACCTCGATTCATATTTCCTTTCATTTCCACTGTTTTCTAATTTAATGTTCAGAAATCTCCTCCTTTGTCTTATATTTCCCTTTTAATCGATAAAGCATTTCTTATATAAAGATAATGCTATAGCCATCTAACTAAACTACAAACATTCTACATGAAACAACCATTTTGAGTTGGCGAGTGCTCAAAATTAATGATCTTAAATTGGCACCTAGAATAGTATTTTAATAATGTCATAGGAAATATGGTATATTGCAGTTGCTCAGTTACATTCCGTGGTATCTTTTATTTTATGCAATTGTCTAAACTGGTGAATTACCACGTTTAGTAAATTGACTAACAGTACAATCATCCCTTGCCTTCAACAATTTTCAAGAGTCCATGTGTTAATAAGAGGGCAGAATTAACAACAGATGGTAAACATAAAAAAAAATAAAAAATAAAAAGAAAAGAAAAGAAAAGAAAAGAAAAGAAAGAAAGAGCTTCTTAAAATTAAAAAAAAAAAAGTTAAGAAATAAAGAACAAAAAAACTAAAACATACCAGTCCTCGGGAAAGTAAAGCAGAAATAAGGAATAGCAGTGCCCCCATACGGCTTCGGAAGACAGGAATCATTGCTTCAAGCCTCTGTAATGCACTCGCCTTTGAGGTGTATGTGTTAACTTTCAAAATTTTCTGCAAATCAGAAGCTGATTCAATTGAAAGGCCTTCGAGTGCATTCGCAATGATCTGTGAGATGGGACATAATACAAGTCAGAAAAATTCAATATGCAGAACAGTGAGTTCAGCAAAGTGATTGCAGCCACCGGGTCTCTATTTAAACCCAGTGCCCAACCAAATGTTAAAGTAGTGAATTAGCATCAACTTCTATGCAATTTACCTCATCCTTCATTAAACTGTTTTTATACCCATCAATGTCATGGTCAAAAAACCTGAGAGTTGCAATCACAACCCCTTTGCTACTTCCACATAGAAACAATATCTCACCCATACTTCTGATCAAGGCTCTGCAAAAGAATTTGGAAAAGATTTCAACAGGTGTTCTCCTAAGAGGCAAAACAAATAAAGAATGATTGGCTATGAAAACATCCACCACAAACCCACATGAAGTAACATTACTTACAAGCTGATCTTACAGAACAAACTTATAAATCCTGTAAACTTAATGGAAGTAGAAATTAACTTAACTTCTTGAGATCATAAAGTGTGCAAATTATTATTATTATTTTTTTGAAACCTTCAAGTACATCTGGTGCAAAACATTGCTCCAAGCCTCATGTTGATGCAAAAGTGAAACTTCCTCACATAACTTGAAGTACAAAGAAGATTCAAACAAACGGGATTATTTATGCTATAAACGATAAAGATGAAGAACATTTATCAACAGAAAGTCCCACACCAAAATTCCATGTCTGTCTCTCTACCAGACATCCACAAAAAAAACAAAAACAAAACAAAAATCATATATGTAGAAGGAACCTTGATATTAGCAGAAAAAAAAAAGCTTCAAATATTAAGTAGATAGCTGCTGGAAACAAATTGCAAGACCCAAGAAAGGATTAATAGTTTCAGATTTGAAAGGATTTTATTATGAAACATCATATGTGAAGTTCAGTGGATGCTATATGAGATGTAGAACATCCTAGTTAAGAAAATCAAAATTCCAATTGCCAATAAATGAGAAGTACTATAAAAAGATTAGCAGTAGTGGAAGCCAATGAGTTACAAGTTCAGGTCATTGGTGTTGGGGTTAAACGTAAAATAGTATTGCAGAAGAGGATCAATGATTGAAAGAAGACAGAACCAGCTACCAGAAGGAATTTTAATTAAGCTTGCAAAGAATTTACATATGTTTTTAAGCAAGAAAAACCTCTTCAATCACTATAAGGTGCAACTAAGATGAAAATTAAGAGCTTTGTAACTTTGAAATGGAAAGAGAACAAAAACTTCTGCAACAATTTTTACTGATCACAAGGTTTTAACTATTTGTTGTGGCTTCTAAACAACATCAAATTCCCAACCTAAGAGGGAAAAAAAAAAAAAAAAAAGGAGGGTCCTGACCTTCCCTGAGGTTAGGCTTAACTACATATGGTTCCTCTCTAGTTCAAAGAATATCACTAACCTTCCCTGAGGTTCTTACTTTGCGTAACAGATTCCCCCCTCCCGTCATTGTCAAAGGTAGTCAACATCATTTTCTGCTGATCTCAGTAAACTGTAATTTCAAAAAACCAGTTTTGCCCTTAAATACATAAAAAAGACATTATCCTTGTTCAGTCATGCAAAATACTTAAATGCTCTCTTTTAACAAAGAACTTTACAAAAATACCCTCATTTAGAACAATCCTCCTCTACTTCTCCTTCTTCATTTTGAGAAACCTTAATTTATCACGGGTCCCACCTTCCCCTGGAAGGCAATATGGAAATCGAAAGCACCCTTGAAGGTGGCATATTTTGCTTGGAATGCTGTCTTAGTTAGGATCCTCACTGTAGACAATCTCAGAAAGAGGAATCATATTGTTGTGAATTGGTGTTGTATGTGCAAGGAGGGGGAAATGGTGAACCATCTTCTTCTGCATTGCCCAGTGGCAAGGGATGTTTGGTCTATGTTATTGGCTGCGTTTGGCATGCTTTGGGTGTCTCCCAGTTCCACAATGTATAGGGAGGGTGTATAGTGGATAGTCGAGCTAGAAATGCTTAGAGGGCCACTCCCCTTTGTTTATGGTGGGGCTTGTGGCACGAGAGGAATAGGAGATCCTTTGATGGCTAGCAGTATCCTATTTGTCTCTCAAATACAATATATAGTGTTCTTTATTTTTTTGGGTAAATGGGCAATATTGTAAATCTGCAGGGCAATTGTGGATTTTATCAATAGTTTGAGATTATAGTTGGTCGTGGTCAGCTTTTTGTGGTTTTTGGGGAAGTGCTCCCCTCTTGAGCGCCTTTAATGAAATCTTATAAAAAAAAGTATAAATATGTAAATATATATGTATATGTATAAATACATGTGTATACACATACATGCAACACTTTTGTGTACGGATACATATATATGCTTATATATACATTTTTTTGTAACTATTCTTATATATACTTATACTACATTTTTATATATGTGTATATATATACACAGAGAGAGAGAGAGATGCTTCAAAGCATACAGAGTGTTCTTCATTCACAAAGAAAAACTCATGATTATACATGTGACATCCTACATCGTCTGGGGGGAGAGGTTGTTGGCACTTATATTTGTGGATGTTGATGCCTGCAAAGCGGACAATATCTACAAAGTGTGGGCGAGTTGTGACAAATGGTATCAGAGTCAATCCCCAGCTAAAAATAGGGTTAGTGTGCACAAGCCCATGAGGGTCAGGCCAACGAGGACAATGGGTCCCAAGAGGGGATGATTGTGAGTCCCACATTGCCTAGGGGAGAGGTTGCTGGCACTTATATGTGTGGATGCCTCCTAACTATGTAAACGTGTTTTGAAAACCATAAGCACGAAGAATGTGCAAAGCGTACAATACCTACAAAGTGTGGGCAGGTCGTGACAATATATACATGATATAACAGACGAAATCAAAACAAATCTCACCAATCTTTTTCTCAACAATTTCAATCAGATAAAGCCTTCACATAAACAAACAAATATAAGTCAGTAAAATATTCAAAATCTGAGGTACCTAGCTAAAGAGAGACAGAGGTGTCTTCTTGGATATAGAGAGAGAAAGTAGAGAGGAAGATATCAAAATAGAGGGAGTGAGAAAACTGTAGGTGAGAAAACTATAGGTGAGGAAGGGCTAGGGTCCTTGTTGGAACAGCTACCATTCGTTGGGATTTAGTCTCCCAATTGCTAGCAGTACTCCTTTGATGATACACCAGCAATGATCTCAATGACCAACAAGAACAATGCAATGATATGCTAGATAGGTCATCAGTAGAACAAGATTCTATAAAATGTAGGGACAAAAACAATAGCAACACCTATTTCTTCAACATTGAGTAATTCTGCAACTCAAACATAGACGTCTCTCTCTCTCTCTGTGTATTGTTTTATATATAAATGCCTCAATTGTAAGGGGAGAGAATTATAGAAAGAGGGAGAGATAAGTAAAAAAGGAAAATAAAGAGTAAAATAAAGGACAAGATTGTTCTTTTAAGTTATATTTGACTTCCTTTTTATTTTTAAGAAAGAAGTATTAAAATAAGTTATGGGAAAAAACACCATTTTAAGTATTCCCATTAACGGCGTCTAACAGAGTACACGAATAGTGGAGGTTAGTTTTATTTTTCAAACTAGAGGGAGGTCCCTGTAATTATGCCTAACCTTAGGGGAGATATGTGTAATTTACCCAAAACGAAAAAGAGTTGGATGATGCATGTTGTGTGATGGACACACAAAATGGCTCAGAGAGAGAGGGAGAGAGAGAGAGTAGGAGAGGTTATATCATAGCGGTTTTTTTTTATAAGATTGTATTAGTAAACGTCTAAAAGGGAAACGTATACCACAAAAACTACACAAGGACCAAATAGATATACAATGGATATACAATTTCTCCCATGAACCCAAGAAAAAAGATAACTAATAATAGAGAATTTCAGTGTCCTAATAGAAGTCTACTCATCATCAAAGGATCTCTTATTCCGTTCCCTCCATAAACACCACCAAACACACAAGGGCACCACCCTCCAGGAGTCGCGGATAGAAAATTCAAGTCGATGCCTAATTTTGGAGATGTGGTAATAGTTAACAATAGTTATGAAAGTATATTTAGCATGATGGGGATCATTTGAAAATTTTTTAAGCAAAGCCCAAAATGGCACCTAGCTTGATATAGTAAAGGTATGATTTTCTCTGGGGTATGTAAGTTGAATGTTAAATAAGGGCAGTGCTACTCTTAAGGAAATTCCCTTATCTGAAAAGAAATCGAAGATTTCTCCCTTTTATCTAGGACCCAAAATGATTACCATCATCCTCCTTATTTTCAGAAATGGTGTGTTATAGGTTCATTGTCTGGCATGAGATTAGCACTTAGGGCCTGTTTGATAACCAAATTATGCGCTTAAAACTGAGCGCGTTTAGCGATTTTACAACTTCAGCGCGTTTGATATTATATTTGAGGGCCACTTAAATAATTATGCGTTGCTTAAAAGGGATCAAAATTTTAAGCGAGGACCTTATTTAAGGTTAAATGCAGAATGCGGTCAACAATTGTGAGTTTAAAATTATTTCATTATTGACCAAATTGCCCTAAAATAAACGTCGTATACAACCTCTCCTACTGTATTCAACTTCTTCCACAGCTCCTCTTTGCATTCCTCAACCAAAAAATTTTATTTACTTTTTTTTTCTTACACTAGCTTTTGTTCTATCATTGTTTGTATTTGAATGTACTATTATTACTGTACAAAAAATATATATAGATACTTATTTATAGCTCTCACTTCCACCTTATTTTCTTTAAATTTTCTAGCACAAGCTACAATTGTTTATTAATTTTTAGTTTCTAAATATATCATAATAATATCTAGAAAAATTTAGAATACATTCTTGCAAGTTTTTTAGATATTTTCTTAAGATTTATCATTCTAAAAAAATGTATTAAATTTTATTACTCCTCCCTGGTATACTCAAAGATCTTTACATTAAATTCTCAACTTTATCGTAAAAAGTCAACTTTACTCTTTACTTTCTTGAGAGCATATATACTCAATTTTATTAAATTAAAACATTTTAATTTATTCTTATGGTTAATTTGTGAGACCAAATTACAAATGATTTGTTCAGTTCTCGAGTTTAAAATTTTATATGTTTAGCTTAATTTAACAGTTTTGAAACATTCACTTTTAAAATTATGTTAATGAACATTGCTTGAAAAATGTTCATTATTTAAGTTTGAATTAATATATTTTATGATCAGTTTTGACATTAACATTCATTGTTAAATTGATATATTTCTTTGAACGAAATTGATTGTTTTATAAATGGTTTTATAATATAAATATAAAAATATTATGAGTGCAAGATATTGAGGGCAAAAATGTAATATGTACAATTTTTCAGATTTCAGCTTTTGTATTTAACAAACAATCTTAATGAATTCTGCACTTAAAATTAAGACATTATAATATTTTCAAATTAATACATTCAGCACTTAAAATTCAGTGATTAAAATTTTTAGTGCTTAATTTTCAATTTTATAAAACAGCACCTTACTCTTTTAGTTTTTGTTTATATTTCCAGACAGCTGTAATGTCATCAGGGTATGTAATTAACAAATTTTTAGATTTCAGCTTTTGTATTTAACAAACAATCTTAATGAATTCTCCACTTAAAATTAAGACATTATCATATTTTCAAATTAATACATTCAGCACTTAAAATTTCAGTGCTTAAAATTCAGTAATTAAAACTTTCAGTGCTTAATTTTCAATTTCATCAAACAGCACCTTACTCTTTTAGTTTTTGTTTATATTTCCAGATAGCTGTAATGTCATCAGGGTATGTAATTAACATGCTAAAATAAACAGTATAATGGAAGATAAATCACCTTGATTTTGTATCTTCAGCTAGAGAAGCAAAATCCGATACACTTCCACTTTTAGCCAATTTCGTTGAACCCAAATTTTGTGGCTTGTTTGGTGCAACTTCACCTAATTCTTGTGGAAAGAACAGAAGATATTTAAGAACAAATGCCTGCACAACCAAACAGAAAATAAGTAAAATCAACATACATTATAACAAAAATCCTGAACGATGATAGAATATCAAACAGGATCAAGAAGATGGCACAATCAATTGCATCAGGAAAAAAAACAAAAATAATAATTGCATAGACAAAATTATCATGTAATTTCATGTGACGGTGTCAGTTGCACATTAATTCACAAGATATAACATGTTAAAATAAAATAAAAAAAATAACTGCCATTGAAGGAGTGAAAAAAGGCAATGATGAAAAAATATGGTTTAAGGACTTTTATGTAGTCATCTAATAACCATGAAATATGGAATGAACAGAAAGACATAAACTACCACGGAAAAGCAGGAAGAACTACCATAGCTAAATGAAAAATGAATAAAGATATTTTTATTGCAAGCTTCTACTTAAATAGATATGAGCAAGGTACCATAAGCGGGACAAACTATCTATGATATAGAAAATGTAGTGTGGAATATATGCTCCATACTAAAGACAATTATATTATTCCAACTTATCATGTATAATTAGTAACTGTTACAATATTAATCAACAGTTTACCCAATCCAACTGTCTTGGCTTAAACTTTGAACAAGCTTGATCAAGAAAATTCAGTCACATGGGCCGTTTGGTTAGGAAGATAAAGATGCCAGAAAGTGAAGTATTAGAAAGTAAATTGAAAGAAAATAGAACAATTTTTCCTGTTTATATTTGGATATGATGACATTTTCAAGAAAACTGTGAGAAAAAACTATTTTATAGTCTAAAAAAATAAAGTAGAAGATTGTTTTTATTTATTTACCAAAATTAACTTATTCATAATAAACATAAAGCAAGTCCAAATGGATTTGTATTAAATCAACCTACTATTAGAGAAAAATAGATAAAAGAATATATTAAAACTCAAAATTATCTAATAAAATTTTAAAGAATAAATAAAGATTCCATATACTGGGACACATGCACACTGTGGATATTATTATATACAACATAAAGAGTGGGAAAGTTGCACAAAAATCATGAATTATGGACCGCATTTTATGTTTTAGCTCTACCTTAGTTGTGATATACTTGATTAAAAAAAGTGTAACCAATCATTTTGATACCAAGACAAGTTGCGAATTTATTACACTGAGTCTGTAATTTTTTGAAACAGAGAAGAGAAGTGGTGGAACACTGGGCATAATAAGAAACTAAAATGTATAAGGACCACTTTCACGGGAAAGGAACATTTTATTGTTTTTATGAGGAATTTTTTTTTGAGAAAATTAGCCAGTTGTGGGAATCCTAATTTTGCAAAAATTTTCTTTTTTCATCCTATCCAACTCCTAAAAAAGTAAGGAAATTTACATTTCATTTTTTTTTTCTATCCAATCAAATGGAACCTAGGGGAAAAAATGGGTTGAACTTCATCACATTGATAATGATGCAATTGATGTGTCAGGAAGGTTAAAAAATGTTACAAGAGAATGGGAAAGCTAGATTCAATGTCGATGTGGTTATTTGGCAAGATTCTAATAATGCAAACTGTTTTTATATAAAAAATCAATAAAATCAGAAGACATTACAAGAGAAGGGGAAAACCAGACCAGTGTAGTTTTTTGGCAAGATTAAAATATCTTGTAACATATTCTAAACCTTCAAGACAAAACATTTGCATCGGATAATTCAATACTTCATTATCTTTTACATCGATAAGGTCCAGCCTAGCTCCACACAATCTTTTTTAGGGGTGAACTTACGAAATTAAACTTGGGCCCAAGATAGCATCAAGACTGGGTCAACATTGTGCCATCACAATTGTTTTGTTATCCCAGCCCTATGGCCACCCTTGCACAAAGAGTTTCCAAATGGCATCATAAATTCATTGAATATAAATTTGTTAATCAAAAATAAATATAAGGATACTTTGTAAATATATTTTATACATAAATTATAAATCAAGAATATAATAGATTAATAATTTGAACTAAAAATAAAAATAAAAGGAAGAAAAAAAGATAATTACCTGACACTGAGTAATACTTGAATAACATAAAAAAAAAAGTTGTTTTCAAGTCACAGAAAATTTTGGAATTCTATGAACCCATATAGGAAAAAGTTCAGTCCAGATTCTCAACGGTAATTAAAAAATGACAGAAAGTATAACAACTACATATTTGAGGCCCAAAAATTTGAAACAAAGAACTTGTAGTACTGGTATATTCTATATGAACTTTCAACAAATTGAACTGTAGAAGTTAAATTAAATGAAAGAAGTCCTACTGAAATTAATTAACCAATTCAAATGAGCACCACAAGAGCATCATCCCTCAACAACATAGTTATTTGACACACCATGACATTGAGTATTGGCTCTGCTATGCAATATCCATCATTCCACTAATCACAAAGATTTCCAAAATGAATGAAAATCATGTTGAAATGAAAATACAATCATGCATTGATGTGCATCATTAACAAATAAATTTGTTTTAAAATTTATGAACTTCCAAGAATAAATTCCAGTTCTTTGGAGTTATAAAACCTGGGGCCACTCATTCAAATTGCAATTAATAATTTATCAAATTTGTAGTAAATTGCATTAAAAGTTAGCCAGATCACAGCCCAATATCTAATTTTATTGTAGCACATACGTGATATGACACACAATTTTAGTGTCTGCTTAAATTGTGTCTGCCTAATCATCAATGGATTACGCAGATCACATCACACACTTTTGCTTGTCATGTGTACTACAAAAACTCAGTACATTTTTGTTGAAAATGTGTTCTGCGTATGGAGTTAAAGTCAATGCATTACTTGTATGGCTGCCAACACACCACATGGCCCACCTTCATGCTGCACTAAGCCCATGGATGTTTCTGGATCAGGGCTAAACCTATAGGAAAGTTATACATATTATTAGCAAATAAAGGGTATAACATCATAAATACAATTGAGATTTCTGTTCAATCATTTATAAGAACAATAATGAAAGAGACAGGAATCCACAGAAAGAAAATGATGAATTTTTTATTTGGGGGGGGAGGATCAACAAACAAGTAGAAGATAAATGTAATATGCACAAATGTTTAACCAAATGAAAGAAAACTACTATTATGTTTTCTACTTGTGATTAATAGACATGGTATCCAGTTCATAACTGATAAATGATAATGGAATTTTTTTTCTTTTTTGAGGGACAGGGTGTGGGTGTTCAAGTGTAGGAGAACAAATTGCTAGTGGAAAGAGACAAAAGAACAATAGCTAACTCAATATCTACAAATACCAATATCATTCAGTTAAAATTTTTATTTGATAATTGTTCTTAGTCAGAAATGATTTCATAATATTCATGTGATATTTGATCAGGCATGAGTAATTATCACCTAAGCAACGTAACTCATATATTTGACCATGTGAAGTACATGTGCAACTTCCAACCCATACCTTATGTGTTTGCAATGGTCTATTGTTCTGTACTTCATTTCATATGATGGTATGGATATTTGTAATGGCATTTTACAACACTAAATGATATTTGAATCTAATTTTCATCCAAGGAAGTTCTGGTTTATGTTTTCACAAGTGTCCTCATGCTTCTGAAAAAACCTGTTTGTTTCCCCATTCTTGTATTTCCATATGGGGGAGTGCATAAATTAAGTTCTAAATTTTCCACTGAAAGAACTAAGAAGCATGTATCGTAGTTTCAAAGAATGACCCGTGCTTTAAACAACATAATGGAGAAAGATGGCAATTCCCTTTAAAAGTAAACGAGAAATGGCATGGAAAGGATACTTCCAAGGCCCAACCTTTGATCTGCCTATATATGATGAAGGGCCCCTTAGGATGTCGCAAAATTAGGTTGAGTCTATCTGATTAAAATTTTATACTTCTGTAAATTAGTTGTTCACAGGACATGGATTGTAATGTGGTCAATAGAGTGTGTTATTACAATCCATGTCCTGTAAATTTTTAAATTACCAAAATAACCTTCATGCTAGAAACATAAAAAAAATAAACTAATTTACTTGTGAACTTTAACAGGTTTATACAGCTATGTTGTCAAAGTCTTTTAGTTTCTATAAAGGTCAGAAACACAATTTTAGAATTTTCTATATATGGAGAACAAATCCTATTTGAGTTTGGATTATCTAGAAGCCTACATAGCTATTTATAAACTTCCACACACCCCCCCTCCCTCCCTGCTTAGTACTCCCACTATAACCACACACGAAAAAAAGGCTCAAGCTAGCTAGTTTCCCTTCAGGGTATTGTTCACAATTCAAGAACAGCATGAGAAGTTCATCTTGCAATGCATGTTAGACACCAAATCTACCCTTTATTAGACACATATACAAACCCTAAACATCATATCACTAACCTTTAGCCATATAAGAAGTAATGAAAATTGGTCCCAACGCTCTCCTTTAATGCTGTTCTATCCCAAACTTAAAAGTCATTGTTTGTATGAGCGTTCTTAGCAATTGTCCTACATCACAAACAAAGAAGCGTATCTTGCATAATGTTCTTCAATTTTTACTTCAATGATCATGACACTTTTTAAAGTGTCCTATGTCCAACATTTCCACTTTACTGAAGATCATTACCTAATGTTGGTCCTGCATAACTTTCAAAGATCAAATCCAAATTCCTTCTGATCGAGTGCTCAAGTAGTTCAATAATGTCACAAAAATTTCTGCTTCTGAAGTTCCTCAGTGGTACATGACAGACAGCAACAATTACAAGTGTTGAAAGAGGAAATGAAAGAAGACATGAGAAACAAAAATAGAGAAGCACAGCTGAAAGAGTGAATACTTTTCTAGAAAAATAAATAGCCAAGAAAAAACTATGCCAACCAAAATTCCATCAGTGGAGGACAATGAAATGAAAACCCTTAGGTTTCTTGTAGAACTTTTTACAGACTTCAAAAAGTTTGAACAACTAGGGATGAAGGAAGCAAGATTTGCAACACCAAAAAACGTTCAGAGACAAGCTAATAAAATTTCACTTAGAGAAAACTTGTCTTGAGGGTAATTTCCTCGAGAGAAGGCATAGAACCATGAAGGCAAGGAACTGATATTCATCATCCCACAAGTTTTCAACCATGTGAAACAGCATAATTATCTGCAAATGGGTAGTAAAGGTAATATGAAGTGTGCAAGAGAAAAGCTTTCAGAAATATCTTACAACATGATTTTCTCCATATTATAGAAATCAATTTTCAAGCTAAAAACATAAATCATCTCCACGCTATGCATCAAAAGGCATCATACATGATCAACACAAGCTATCTTAGAACTAAGAGATCAACAAAATATTGGAGATGCAATCAAATTCAGCATAACTATCCTGTACCCCACAGTGCAATGCTATTGTAGAACGTCAAGATCATCCATTAGAGATAATAAAAGCCCAAATACATGAGATCAAGAATCCAGCACACAGAAAGAAAAATTATTGATAATTCTAGGAAATGTCAAATTATAGGCTATGGCTTAGCATTCAACATTATAATATCAAAGAATACACAAGAAATATCAAAGAATAGGCAAGAAATTCAATTATACAATACCATACCTAATCCCCTGATTACACCACTGTGCAAGTATATCCCTTGTCACTGCACCACCGAAAACCATAGAAAACAATTGATTCGCCTCCGCCAGCAGAAGTTCCTTCCCCGAATTCCCAATTTTCCCCTTACAGTCCTCCAAACCTTTCTTTTCTTCAGCTCTACTGCCACAACTTTTCTCTTCCTTAGCACCCGCGACACACTTCTCGACCTTGGAGGCCAAACCTGCAGTCGCTGCCACAGAGGCAGCGTTCTTCGCTTCCAACATCCGCTTCTCCGCCGCAGCCGCCATCAGCTCCCGCTGTAACTTCCGAGTCTTAACCTCCGGTGACTCCTCCGGCGACCCCACCGGACCCCCAACCAAGCCGGCGTTTTCCCTCGGTTTGCTCCTCTTCGGCTCCGGCGGCTCGTGTTGCATGCTCATCCTCAACGCCATCCGCAAATCATCCTCCTCTTGATCCGCCATTGAGACACTCTCTCTCTCTAACCCCCTGTCCAATCCAAAAACAATCTACAATCTTCTGCAAGCCTTAGAAAGTTAGGGCTTCGCTTCGATTCGATTCAAATGTTTCCAGATCGATATATGTGCATATATGTAACAACAATCTGCAATCCTCTGCTAGCCTTAGAAAGTTAGGGTTCTATTCGATTCAAATGTTTGCAGATCGATATATGTTTCAAAAATATATGTACAGATCAAACGAAACATAAAATGAAAATTCACATATATGTGTGTATATATAGCTCGTGATCGAGCAAACAATTTGTAGAATCCAAATTCAAAACCCTATTACATACCTCTATATATATAATATATATACACCACACATATACGTATACGAGTGTGAATTAAGAATATCATTGAAAATGGAATCGATTTTAAAATTTTAATTTGACCTTAATTTTAATAGTCCGTACTATTAAGAGGAACGGCATCGTATTAACAAACCACGATCTTTTTGTGAGTTCATTTGAGTGCTTTTTAAATTAAATGACTACTTCGTCCCTCAGCGTATACTGTTGATCATGCATGTAGCATTGTAGGTCTTATCAATTCAAGAAAGAGTAGGGTTTTTTAGTCATAATAGATTTTAACGGGAATGGAGATACTTGCCTTTTGTGGGGGAGGAAACGTATGCTTTTTGGGTCGGAGAATCTTTACTGTGGAATGTATTCTGTGCTTTGAGTGAGTTGGTGAGATTTGCACGGCCTTCTATGGAGACTTAATAGCCGTTCGATCATTTTTCTCGACACACTAATGCATTTGACTTCGACTGTGACAGCATTCAAGATTCAACAATCAAGATCATGAGTAGGAGTTCAGTATAAACAGTGTTTCCACACTTTAAGAAACTACTTTTACCGGAAACTATGGAATTGTTAATCACATTAATTCAAATTTTAAATTAATAAGCTGATTTTGACACTTCACCAACATCCTTTAACGCTACAGCTTCCACTCGTATCTTTTCCTAAAATACAATTACAAAAAAAAAAGTTATTATGATAAATCATGTTTGATTCTTATATTATTAATATCATATTTGCCCTTATATGTTAAAGTAAGTATTCTTGGCACCAAAATATTTCTCTCACTTGTTTTTCCTTTCTCTCTCTCTCTCTCTCTGACTGAGAAAAAATAGAAGATACAATGTGTGAGTTAGAGGAAGTTATTGAAATTGTTAAGATAAGTAGTATTAAAGAAATTTTAAAAATCTATAAATCACTCAATTCTTCTAGTGTCCATTGGTAATGTGATTTTTTTTTCTTTTTTTGTTCTACTTTTCTTCATAATATATTTTTTTAATTTTCTTTGAAAATCTTATTTTTTCTTACTGAATCAATCTATAATTAATATTTTAGAATTTAATTTTATCCATTCGGATGCTATGTTGAGAATAATAGACATAATTTATGTCTAGATCAAAGAGGAGGAATGTGTTATTATTAAATATAAGTGAAAAAGTATAGGATTCAATATAATGACTCAAGAGAGTATTGATCAAATGTATAGGATTAGGATAATAAAAGTTATTTGATTAGATTAAAAAGTATTTGAGTTGGAAGTAA
This sequence comes from Cornus controversa, assembly GCA_026545225.1. Taxonomy (NCBI): domain Eukaryota; kingdom Viridiplantae; phylum Streptophyta; class Magnoliopsida; order Cornales; family Cornaceae; genus Cornus; species Cornus controversa. The sequence continues at coordinate 13,746,657 of CM048854.1, read as the reverse complement.
ATTTTATATCAATGAATAAAAATATTTAATTGAATTGAAAAATAAAGCAAATTTTAGTTTTACTTAAATATAAATTATGATGTATAGTTATTTAAGGAAGCTATGGAAAACTTTTTAATTCTAGACGGGAACTTTTAGAAATTAAGAAATGGAAAGAGAAATATGTAGCTCACTATAATTCTTTTTTAATTGTAAATTCTCATAATTTAGCTAAGGAATCTTTACAGCAAAATTTCAAAAATAAAAAATAAAATTGATAGAATGTTATTCTTCCTTCTTCTTTTTTTCATTCCTTCGTGTTTTATTTGATTAATTGCATGTATCTAATCTTTCATTTGTCTTATTTGATAAATACGACATGTGTAAAATAAATTATAATTTTGGTGAGTAAAAGACAATATACCAAATATAAGAATGTGAGATAACGTGTGAATGAATTAAAATTCTAAGAAAGGTAAAAAAAAATCAATTGGATTAGAGTCCTAACTTAAAAGGGTAATTATGATATTAAAAATATTAAAATCAAACGTTGTATAACATAGGTACTCTTTTGTAATTTTATTTTAAGAAAAGAGGCGAGTGGAGTGCCTAAGGATATTGGTGGAGCGCAAATATCAACGACCTATTTTTAATTAGAAAATAATAAATGCACTTTATTTATTTTACAATAAATATCACTGACACCCCTTGAGGTTTGATGTAATGACACGCAGTTACAACTTTGTGAATTTTTAATACCAACACCAGCTGTCAACTTTTTCATTTTTTAATATGTGAAAAGTTTTGATTGATCAATGTTATTTAAATGTATTTTAATATAAAACATCAGAATAAAAAAATGACCACAATACCTTTCATGATAATATGCATTGACAACTATTTTTTTTATTTTATGTTAATATTATTATTTATGAAAATAAATAATTATATATATTATTGTGTATATATAGATGAATATTATTATTTATGAAAATAGATAATTATATATATTAGGCTATATATATTATAATGTATATATATAGATGAACAGAAATGATCTCTTGCTCACTGGTGAGCAAGAAATTCTTCCACACCATGTATGGTAACCATTGGATATGATTGCAATGATTTTTGAAAGTTACCTTTTTTACACTTAGATCATATCCAACGGTTACAATGCTAGGTGTGTAAAAAATTTCTTGCTCACCGTTGAGCAAGAGATCATTACTCTATAGATGAATAGAGAAAAAGAAAGAGAAATTTAATTATTTTTTTATTTTATGTTAACATTATTATTTAGAAAATAAATAATTATATATAGAGGTTACATACATATATATATATATGTATATATATATATATATTATGTCACCACGCCCCGAAACCTGGACCGCCGGGACTCCCCCAGACCGACCCCGAATCCCGAGTGTGAACCCGTTCACTCAACCCCATGAACGAACTCAATTACACTCATGCATTAGTATCAAGATTTGATACCATGCTATAACTCCCCGATTTCTACCTCTCGGAGACCCGGAGGTTAAACTGTCTATTTAGCCCAATAGACCCTCACTACCCTCATTCACCGAGGAAGCTTAACTCAATTCTTGCATATGAATGCACCCAAATCCACCTTAACTAATCCCCATGGGCCCTATATCAAATCACACACCTTAGTGGAAATTTACTTGCCCACACCTTTGAGAACCACTCACTTTTAAGCCTCAAAACTTATAGTGTTTAGAATCTGAAACTAAGACCTACACCATTGGATATAGGATCTAAAAATACTCAATTTCAAAAAAAACCACACTCAATTCCGATCTAGAATGAAGAAATTACGTCGAAATGAAGTTTTGAAAAATGTTGTGAATAGTAATTTCGATTGATCGAAATGGGACTTCGATTGATCGAAACTGGCATCTTGATTGTGCGAAAATTTCACCCTCTCGGGACCTCAGACCTGCAATATTTCAATTGATCGAAATGGGGGTTTCGATTGATCGAAATCCCTCCTGTCTGGACCCTAAAAATCACCATAAATCATCACCCTTTCGTACAATCGAAATGGAGGTTTCGATTGTGCGAAATAGGCATTTCGCACGATCAAAATGCACCTCCCGGGACTTCCAACAACCCTATACATGGTCCACATGAAGCCCAATCAACATTCTATCATCCTAGAACCCCTCATACATGATTAATAAGATAAATGGAAGGTTCCAACACCAATCTCACACTCAAGATCACATTCATAATTGAATTCATACACCGAAATGAATCATTCCCTTTCTCAACCACAATCCATTTGCTATGAAAGCATCATCAAATGAGCAAGATGCCACCATGGGCACTACATATATTAAACCGTTGTCTTTTCACACCCAACAAGTTTATAATCCAATATATACATCCAAAGTACATATGTTCAAAGTATAACTACAACTCAAAAATAAGTCACATGCCACAAGCCTGCATGGATAGCCACAAAAATGCACAAAATCCAAAAGATAGCAAAACCACTACTAGTGTTCCACTTGGACCCTCAAGTCTCATCCGTCATCGGCGCCTTATCTGTAAAAAGAGTTTATAATAAAGGGGTGAGCACCACTGCGGCTCAGTAGAGATACCCAACCCTCCTAAGTGCCGACTCGACACCAACCTACATGGAATGCATATGAATACACTACATGCCACATCCACAATCTCACAAACCAATCAACAAATGCAATTAAAGAGGATTGCATATTTCACGAATCATGTATAACATGTTCAAACATACAAGCATTAAGAAAAGTAAATGCTCTCTCTCTCGGTCCTCATCCGATACCCCACATGATTGGCTTGCTCCGAGGATCATATAACCTTGGACACCTCCGATAACCATCCAATGACTGGGACAACTCCGAAAGGTCATTCTACCATAGCAATATATGGGATTGCCATAGAGTGAGGGGACAACTCCGAGGCTCACAAATCTTGGATATTCTCCGATAACCCTCCAATGACCGGGACAACTCCGAGGGGTCATTAGTATTGGACATACTCCAATCTTAGGCATTAAGCCTTAGTATGGCGGGTCCACTCCGAGGGCCATACATTATGGATAATTTTACCACATTTCACCACACAGTTGGACCACTCCGAAGCCCCGTGCACCTCATTTGCGTCATTTTTCTTGCAACTTTCCACATATGCAATATGAATGCATAAACACATGACATTTTATTTTCATGCTCAACTCATGCTCATTGATACTAAAAAGAAGTAACAAGCATATTTTCCATCACCACACACCACATATAACACATATATGTATAACACATGCATATATCATCTCATATGCATACAACTTCAAATTTAGCATATTTTACTCATGCTACACTCAATGCATAATTTTAGCACATAGAACTAACATGCATTCAACAACCACGTTCTCACATATAATCACATATATGACACTTGGTACATATTTTTCACATATACACCAAATTGAGCACATAATGCCTATGTATCAATTTCTTACACTCACATACTTCAAACCCACATGCTACCACCAACACAATATACACAATTGTGAAAAGATGGGACTCTAGAGAAGAAGAAAACACAACTTTTCACACCTCTCACCATCCTAAAGCATGTGAAACACAACCTACACCTCTCTTCTTCACCCGAAACCCTAGAATTGACAATTAGAAGAGAAGAAGAACCCCTACCTCGAAAATGAAGGCCTTCCAAGCACTTCTCAAAATCCCAGCAATGTCAACCTTGCTGAACCACGACTTTGTTCGGTTCAAAGGGAAGCCCTAGTTGTCCCCTATGTATCTCCCTTCTTCGGCGGAACTTGAATCACACCCGAAGACCTCCAAAACTTAGAGAGAAGGAAGAGGAAGAAAGAATAGAGAGAAAGGAGCCATGGCCGGCTGCTGGAGCATTAGAGATATGAAATATCTCTGCCACATCTAATATTTAAAGTCCCTAGGCCGTAAAAAGACCAAAATACCCCTAGGCCACTTAACGCACCTTCCTGGACTCAGTTTTCGATTCTGAAAACTCCTACGGTCTCGAAATCACTTCCTCTACTCTTTAAACATTTCATTTAAGCCATTCTTAAAAATAAATATTTTCAAAAAAATTTTAGATTCCCGGGCCCACTTAAGTTGCATCCTGGGTCCCGGTTTGACCAAAAAGTCAAACTTTTTCAAATGTCCCGAAAAATTCCACAAACCTCAAACTAACCTTCTAAACATGTTTTTCACTCTTGAAACATCCATAGCATCATTCAAAACGCATTTATAACCAAAATGATGTAAAATCGGTAAACCGGCCAAAATTGGTCACGGTTTCTACATATTATATAGTATAATATATATATATATATATATATTATAGTATATTATGTATATATAGATAGATAGAGAAAAAGAAAGAGAAATTTAATTTCTTTTTTATTTTATGTTAACATTATTATTTATGAAAATAAATAATTATATATATGTTATAGTATATATATAGGTATATTCAAAAGGGTATTTTGGTCCATTAGAAAAGGCTAAATAGGTAAATTTAGTATTCAAATAGGTTAAATCAAAAGTCAAATGGCAACATGGTCATTTCACCATCAAAAAGTACTCTGATATGGTGTAGTTTTGACAGGAGGGGGTGTATGTGATATACGGCACAAACCATAAAGGGTGTTGGTGACGAAAATTCACAAAATTGTAGCTACGTGTCAATACATCAAATCTCAAAGGTTAGTGATATTTACACTTTATTTATTTTTTTATAAATGTACTTTTTGACTATTTTTTCTTAAACTAAATAACGTCAATGTTCCATATATTTCATTTTTAAGAATTGAATCAACCAACAAAAAATTTATTTTAGATTCGAAATGGAGTGGGTTTTTAAGAAAGTGAAGTGATATATTATCACCTCCCTTTTAATTTATTTCTAAAGTATAGATTTCATGCTGTAAAACACAACATTAAAGTATTCTATTATTCTCTATTGTTTTTTTCATTTTCTTTGATTGTTTCTACTATAAAAATAATACTAAGGGGAAAAAAATTATTACTGAGTCTTCCAAATTAACATGTTCCTAGTAGTAATGAAGAAAATTATAACAACTTTATATCATTTGTTTAATGTTTGATTTTTAAGTCTACACCAACTACATTAGCTATGTAATTTATTAATTTAATAACTTTTGTACATTCTTTGAATTAGATACATGTCCGAAGGTTGCTTCAATTTGTGTTGCAAGCAAAGAACTAAAATCCTTCAAGTAGATCAAAAGTGAAAGCTAAAGGGAAAGGTTTCTTTTACAATTTGGTAAAAGAAAATGCTTTGAGCAAAAAAGATGAGATGAGTCGAATGACTCTCTGTGTGATTCATGAATGTATATGTGGGTTTAACTTCTCTCTCTAGCTTGATTTTTTTTGGAAAAATATTATTGACACCTCCTGAGATTTGATGTATTGTCACATGGCTATAATTTTGTGAATTTTCATCACCAACCACTCTTGTAGTTTATTTTGTATATCACAAACACCCCTTCCTGCCAGAAGTTCAGCATGTCAGAGTACTTTTTTATGGTGATATGGCATAACCATTAAAACATTAAAACCACATATTCTATTAATAATAATGTCTACTAAAATTCATTTAATTTGCTATCCAGGGCATATAATCCCAACACATGTATATGTGCATATATGTATGAATGTATAGGTGTTAAGTTGTATGAATTTTAAAGAGACAAAGATGTAAAAGAAATGGTACATATAGAAATTTTGATCTTCTAAAAAGGCTATTTTAGTCCTTTTATTTTCTTTGACTTCTCAATTAAAATAATGTTAAAAAGATAAGGGCACAATGATAATTGAATTATTCTCTTAATGGAGTCAATAGACAAGCTATGATAAAGGAGGTCAGAGTAATTTCTTAAATCGAAAGGATACCATGTGTAGGTTTGTTAATCTAGAGGGGAGGTTAGTGTAATTTACCATTAAGAATATTGGAATATGCATATTTGATTTTATTGCATATTTGATCTTAACTTATACATATTTGATTAATTACTTTCTTACCTTAAATGCTTAAATGTAATGATTGGGCTATTTTAACTTAGGCCAAAATCAAGCAGGTGTAAAGGGGTAATTCTTTAATTACTTTATTTATCATTTATTGGTTTATATTTCTCCTAAAACATTGATGTAATAATGCACTTGGTGCAATTTCATATATGTTTTGTAGCTTATATGTCACACCCCGATTTTCGACACCCGATTAAGAGCGAAGGAAATGGAGGTAATTAAGTTAAACATCAACCCATAACTGTTGTAAACGCGAAAGCATATCCATACATATGTATACAACAACTCACACTAGTGGGCCCCTTAATAGGGTACATGTAGACTCAACACCCAAATAATCAATTATACAAGTCTACATGGCGATTCAATCAATCGGGTCAGTGGATCCGATCTATTGAATTGGACAAAATCGATATATCGGATTGGAAAATCCGATTTATCATAATATCCGATCTATCGTGGATGCATTGGACCATCTATCGGAACCTATTGCATTGTTTGATCATTTCATTAGTTTTATTTGATTAATGTAGCTCGTGAATATGATCTATCAGATTGGGGATTCCGATCTAACAAAATTTCTGAACTATCAAACTCCAAATCCAATACATGTACCGAATCATGTTTCTATGTAGGCTTAATCTGATATATGTTTGCATGATGGTCCTGAAGTTCAATCAATCAGATTAGGGAATCCGATCAATCGAATTTCCCTGGTAGAAAATCCTTGTTTCTACACTTAGTCCATTTGATGTCCAATCCTCAAATTCAAGCATGTATACATTCTCATTAGCTCAATACACATCCAAAATTATCTATAACATGCATATGCAATGACAATATCGTAATACATCGTCGTAGACATAATCATGTCCGAATTACATACATTGAAACCAAAATCAATACATTTTTCCAACCATCGTCATATAGATATACTTGAACCCTAATGAAAGAAAATTTGAAAGGAACAACTTTGAAAGTACAAAATACACATGTCCTTGATCATGGCATCACTTGTTCATATCTAATATTTTATTTCTTCTCAATGTCCCCAACATGGCATACACAAGCAAAATATAAAATAACTCAAAATAACGTCTAAGTGCTCCCAATTATAGCACTTCTAAGTAGGGGTGCACATGGTCCGATTTTGATCTTTTTTGGAACCAAACTGTATGGTCTGGTTCCACTAAAATGGAACCGAACTGAACCATTTGACCGTATGGAACCGGACCAAACTGGACCGCGAAGAACCGGTCTGGTTCGGTTCGGTTCGATTCCACGGTTCACCTACCTATTTCAAACTTTTAATTTTAAGCCTCAATTTCAAGCCTACTATATTTATACTTCAAATAAATTTTATTACTTTTTGATTGATAAATGGTTATAAAACTGAGTAAGAAAAAAACCATAAAACAAAATTTAAGTTGGGGCGTGCTATTGAATAAACAAGCTCTTAACTAATAACTTAATCATAATTTGGACCAATTTACTGAGTAAACAAATCCTAAGAACAAGCTGGTTTAGAACTTGTAGGTAATTCGTGATTCCCTGTGATTGTGATTATTATTGGAAGGGTCAATCATACAAATAAGGGAAATCGCGTAAGAAATACAACAGAAATTAATAAAGGGACATTGTATTCACCATTTTACCATCGGAACTCCTGTTACTCTATTACAGGGACATTGTATTCACTTTTCCAATGAGGGTGTGAATATGCTTGTATGTAGTCCATTTCATCATTATATACAGGCCATTTGAATATCAAATGAACATTCAAACCATAGGGGAGGAAATAGTGATGAAGTGCGAGGATGAACACCGGGCATAATGATATGGCATATATATATATATATATATAGATCGAGCTCTTACCTCAACTAAGAACGATGATGATGAGTCCGTGGTTGGTTGTGCTTGAATCGTGAAGTACGAAAGTGCCTTCCTGAGAGAGAGAAGTAAGATACAGAGGAAGAGAAAGGTGAGAGGCAGAAAGAGCGGAGAAATAGAGGAGAGAGAGGTAGGATTGAAATTTTGAAACGTCTTCCGAAGGAAACCTAGCTCTCTTGCGGCGTGTTTTTGAAAAAGAATGTAAGAAAAGGAATAAGGATGACTGAAGTATAACTCTATAAGTATAATATTATATATAATATATTTTATATTTATATATATATACAAAAATGGACCGGTCCGGTTTAGTCCGGTCCTAAGGGACCTAAAACTGTAACTGAACCGTTACTTAACGGTTCCAAAATATTGGAATCGTGACCGAACTTGACCGTGAAAAAATCAGATGGAAATGTTCGGTCCGGTCCTGTCCGATTTGGTTTCCCAGTTTGGACAAATCTTTGTGCACCCCTACTTCTAAGCGTCATCCACCACTGATGCCTTTTTTGTAAAAATGTTTGGCAAGAGGAGGGAGTGAGTGACAACATGCCTAATAGGAATACCCAAACAAACCTAAGCATCGACTGTCACAGCCCGATTTTTGACTCCTAAAAATCAAGGGTGATTGGGTTATGATAAGTGTTCAATTCTATGCATTTGAACCCTCTTTATTGCATATGTTAGTTCCGTTTTTGCGTTTACCGAGATATGTTTACGGTATTTTTGTGTTTTTGATGTCTTGCAGGTATTGGAGTAAATGGAGCAAAGTTGGAAGCTTTCTGCAGTAAAGAGAAGAAATCAGAAAATGCAGCCAAGGCATCTCGATCAATCGAGATGTTGATCTCGAATAATCGAAATCTCGATTGATCGAGATCTCATTTCGATTGATCGAAATCTCGATTAATCGAGATTCAATCTCGATCAATCGAGATGCTGCAGAGCCCACTTGCTCACCTGCTCTCCCACTTGCAACAAAATCCCCCTTTTTGCACGACTTAGGGGGATTGTCTGACTTGAACAAGACTTTTGGGGGCCTTCTTGATACAAGATATATATATAATGATATATATATATATATATATGGTGGGCCCCAAAGGAGAAAAGAAGCCTAAAAAGCACCAAAAGCCACACATATCTCAGATATCTCCCTCAACACACAGCAATAGACTAGAGGAGAGACCTTCGGGAGAGGAGGAGGAAGAGCTGAACCAGACCAAGAAGCTTCATTCTCTTCATCAATGGAAGGGTGCAAGGCAACCATGAGCAACTAACTCTTCTACTAGGGTGTTGGTTTCAACCCCTAGCCATGTAAACTTGTTCATCTTTGTAGCTCTTGGGATTTGTAATTAAATGTTGATTATTTAGCCTAGTGATTATGTACACAAATACATCTCTTATATATATTCATTTGATATGGAATTTATTCTTGTCTTAGAGTAGATTTTGTCACTTGAATGCACAACATTTGCATATTCCACAAGAAGTGCAAATGATGGTTAGATAATGGTGTTTAAATGAATGTGTGATGTTAATTTGTATAGACCATGCCAAGACAAGGTAGTTTGGATGCATGTAGTGTTCACTTAGAGAGTAGAGTAATTAGGTAGTTAGTTAGGTTGAAGAGCTATGCTTGTTGAAGATGGATTATGATAGGTTAGCACACACATTGATCTTTTGATATGTCATTGAGGTCACAAGCCTAATGACATTGTTAGGCATTTAATTAATAAATCCCATGCTTGCTACACTTATGAACATGTGAATGGCTAGTGGTGGAAACCAACCCTAGTTCTCTCTCCCAACTTTAAACTCTTACTTTTCTTGTCATTTCATTCATGCAATAGTGTCTAAACATAAATTCAAAAATCTGTTTTCCGAATTAAAGTAGAATTAATCTTCCTTCAAGACAATTGCGACTAGTCCTCGTGGGATCGATACCCTCTATATAGAACCTTATCTACAAAGATTCGTGCTCTTACGAGTGGTTAAATTATATTTTGATAAAAAGGGAAAAATTAAGCTTACAATATAATTTAGTTTCAACCACATCAAAATTTTGGCGCCGTTGCCGGGGACTACGGTTTTATTGTCATCATTAGAAGATTAAATCTGGTTTAATTCTTAGGCTAGAAATTCTTTCATTCTTTTTGTATATATTTTGTTCTTATTTCTCAAAATTCTTGATTTTAGGTATACCACATAGCGGGCATCAAAGAGAAGTAAACTTGGAACCCTTTGTGAGTATAACACCTAAAATTAGTGGTTTGAAGTCATTCATTCTTTTTGTAAAGATTATTTTTACTTTGTGTATTGAGGTGTTGTTCGATTGTTAATGCATGCTAGGTAGACGGTCCTTGTCACTTCCTTTGCTTCCGTGTAACATTGAACTTGAACGAACACTTAGACAACGTAGAGGAACCTTTAGGGACCCTATATTGCCTAGGACTGAAAACATGGATCCAAATGAGAGACAACCTCCTGGACTACCTCCTTTTAATCATGAACAACCACCTCCACCACCACCTCCTCCAGGAGAGTTGCTTATGGACTTTTACCTTCCGACTACATTTGAAGTACCTTCATGTATCCAATTTCCGGATGTAGCGGCAACTCAATTCGAAATAAAGTCCTCCACCATCAATCTTCTTAATAGCTTCCACGGTCTCCCTAATGAGGATCCGTACCGGCACTTAGATTACTTCCTTTCCGTGTGTTCCACTATTCGTGTACCACACTTTACGGAGGATGATCTAAAGCTGCGTATGTTCCCCTTCTCCCTAAAAGATAAAGCTAGAAGTTGGTTCAACTCCTTAGAACCTAACTCAATCCATTCTTGGGCGGAGATGCAAATAGAGTTCTTAAAAAAATACTTCCCAATGGGTAAGACAAGTGATATTCGACGAGCAATCATCGGATTCACCCAAATTGACCAAAACAATTCTATGAGACGTGGGAGAGGTTAAAGGATCTTTTAAAATCTTGTCCGCATCATGTTGTCCCAAAATGGCAGCTAGTGCAAAGTTTTTATGATGGGGTGAGTGAGCAACATAGACAAATGATAGACTCCGCGTGTGGGGGTGGATATCTTTCGAAAAGCTCCGATGAGGCATGGAAACTTTTTCAAACCCTAAGCAACAATTCAGCTCAACGCTCCTCCACTAGGAAAGGGAAGGCCACCCAACCTTGTAGAGGCATGCATGAGATTTCACGGGTAGATGAGGTTGCCATGCAAGTAGAAGCCCTATCCCGAAAAATGGATTTAATCATGAAAAATGGGCTGCCTACTCCAAACCAATCTGTCCAAAATCAGGAAGGTTGTTCGTTTTGCTATAGTACTTCACATTTCGTGCGAGATTGTCCTATTGCCGGGCAATCGCCCGATTATGCTCAAGAGCAAGCGAATGCCCTGTACTCTAAACAAATGAATGATCCATATTCAAACACGTACAATCCTGGTTACAAGAACCATCCGGCTTTCTCATGGAAACCTCAAGAATCAAGTCCCTCTTTCCAAGGGTAAAACTCTTTCAATTCCCACTCTCAGCAGCCTTATTATAGGCCAAATCCTCAACCTTACAATCAAAGATCTAATTACCAACAACCACCACCTCCTCCGAGAAGCCAAAGCTTTGAAGAAAGAGTGATAAGCAATCTTGAGGCCAACACCCGCTTATTGCAAACTCACTCTCAATCAATCTCTAAGCTTGAAGCCAATGCTCAATCTATGGCTAGGTTAGAAGCTCAAATCGGGCAACTAGCTAATGCCTTAAATAGAAGAGAGGAAGGTAAGTTGCCGAGTCAACCGGTGGCGAACCCCAAAGGTGTCCATATGATTGAAGATCCATCATCTTCAACTTGTAATGCTCCTCCGGAGCAAGTTCAATCAATCACAACCTTAAGGAGTGGTAAAATCATTAATTCCAAGGTAGGGGAGGAAGAGAGAAAGGAATTCCAAGAGCGACCTAAAAATCCAAAAGAATCCCAATTAAATCCAAAATTGTTTCCATTGAATCCAAATTTGCAAAATACCCCTTCAAATCCAAAAGGAAAGGCAAGTGAAGTTGGGTCGTCATCGATTCCAAATCTTGACACCTCTTATGAACCTCCGATTCCTTTTCCTCAAAGATTGAAGGAACCTTCTCATTTCGGGAAGCAAGGAGAGAAAATCCAAGACATGATGGAGATCTTCAAACAAGTAAAGATCAATCTCCCTCTCCTTGATGCTATTCGACAAATTCCCTCCTATGCGAAATTCTTGAAGGACTTGTGCGCTCAAAAGCGCAAATCTAGGAATAATGTTCCTAAGAAAGTCCTCTTAACTGAGCATATAAGCTCCATTTTTCAACACCAAGCCCCTCCTAAGTTCAAAGATCCGGGTGCTCCGATCATTTCGTGCACCATCGGAAATCAATCTTTTGAAAAAGCACTTCTTGATCTAGGGGCTAGTGTTAATTTGCTTCCATTCTTAGTTTACCAACAACTAGGTTTGGGGGAACTCAAGCATACCACGGTTGTGTTGCAACTTGCCGACCGTTCGGTGAAGTAACCACGTGGCATCATTGAGGATGTCATCATTCAAGTGGACAAATTCTATTTTTCGGTGGACTTCATAGTCCTTGACACGAAACCGGTCCAAAATCCAAATCGTCATATTCCTATCATTCTAGGTCGTCCATTCTTGGCCACGGCAAACGCTTGCGTTAATTGCCGTACCGGGGTGATGGACATCTCTTTTGGGAATATGAAAGTCCGCTTGAACATCTTCAATGCTTCCCACCACACATCCGACGATGAAAGTGAGTGCTTTGGTGTCGATGTTGTGGAAGACCTTGTTCAAGAAGCACTTCCTTCGATTCTTTCCAAGGATCCTTTAGAGGCATGCCTAAATCACTTCAACTGTGATGATTTTGACATTGAGCAAGCCATATGTGAAGTCAATTCCATGCTCGATGTTAATACTGTCATGGATTTGCCTAAATGGAGAGTTCCGAGAGAACCCTTGCCCCCTTTGTCCAAAACTTCCCAAACTCCTTCTTTAATTTTCCCACCAAAACTTGAGCTTAAGCCCCTACCGGCTACACTCAAGTACATTTTCTTGGGTGCAAATGAGACCCTTCCAGTCATTATCGCTTCCAATCTCACAAATGACCAAGAGTTGGAACTCATAAAGGTGCTCAAAGAGCACAAAGAAGCAATAGGCTGGAGTGTGGCAGATCTCAAGGGAATAGATCCTTCTATTTGTATGCACCGCATACACTTGGAAGAGGATGCTAAGACCTCAAGGGAGGCACAACGTCGATTAAATCCAAATATGAAGGACGTTGTCATGAAGGAGGTGGTGAAGTTACTAGATGCGGGAATCATATACCCCATCTCTGATAGCAAGTGGGTTAGTCCCACTCAAGTGGTTCCAAAGAAGTCAGGTATTACGGTGCAACCAAATGACAAGGGTGAATTAGTTCTCCAACGCACCGCCACGGGTTGGAGAGTGTGCATAGACTATAGGAAATTAAATTCAGCCACTCGGAAAGATCACTTCCCCCTCCCATTCATTGATCAGATATTAGAGAGATTAGCCGGGCAAAGTTTTTATTGCTTTTTGGATGGATATTCTGGCTATAATCAGCTTGCTATAGACCCGAGGGACCAAGAGAAAACCACCTTTACATGTCCCTTCGGCACATTTGCTTATAGACGCATGCCCTTTGGGTTGTGCAATGCACCGGCGACTTTTCAATGGTGTATGATGTCTATCTTCTCAGATATGGTGGAAAAATTCTTGGAAGTGTTCATGGATGATTTTTCCGTTTTTGGGCCTTCGTTTGAATCATGCCTCCAAAATCTAGCTTGTGTTCTCAAACGATGTCAAGAGACCAACCTAATTCTTAGTTGGAAAAAGAGCCATTTTATGGTTCAAGAGGGTATTGTCCTAGGGCACATTGTGTCTAAGAGAGGAATAGAGGTTGATAAAGCCAAGGTTGAACTCATTTCTAAACTTCCTCCACCATCAACGGTGAGAGGATTCGTTCATTCCTTGGGCATGCGGGCTTTTATCGCCGTTTCATCAAAGACTTTAGCAAGATCTCTCGGCCTTTGTGTCGCCTTCTTAAAAAAGAATCTTGCTTTACCTTTGATGAAGGGTGCCTTAACTCTTTTGAAGAACTCCGCACCATGCTTACAACCGTTCCAATTCTAATCCCTCCAAATTGGGCTCTCCCATTTGAGATTATGTGTGATGCATCCGATTATGCCATGGGTGCTGTCTTAGGGCAACGAATAGACAAACTGCCTCATGTCATCTACTACGCAAGTAAAACCCTTTCCGAGGCTCAAATCAATTATACCACAACGGAAAAAGAATTGCTTGCGGTTGTATTTGCATTAGACAAATTTCGAGCTTATTTATTGGGTTCAAAGGTCATTGTCTATTCGGACCATGCTGCCCTCCGGCATCTTTTGCCCAAAAAGGACACCAAGCCTAGGTTGATCCGATGGATACTCTTATTGCAAGAGTTCAATTTTGAAATTAGAGACAAAAAGGGAACTGAAAATGTGGTAGCTGACCACCTGTCTAGAATTCTTGTTGAATCCCTCCATAATTCTATTCCAGTTTGTGAATCCTTCCCGGATGAACAACTCTTTGTCATCTCTCAAGAGAGTATCCCTTGGTATGCAGATGTGGTTAATTACTTGGCAACCGGTAAAATACCATCTTCTTGGACCAAGCAAGAGAGGGATCGTTTTCTCTCCCAATCACGATCATATTATTGGGACGATCCTCAATTGTTCAAATATTGCCCCGATCAAATAATTCGAAGGTGTGTGCCCGACAGTGAATTCCAAAACATTCTCAAGTTTTGTCATACACTCGCCTGTGGGGGACACTTTAGTGCTAAGAAAACCGCAGTGAAAATTCTCCAATGCGGATTTTTCTGGCCGACACTTCATCGGGATGCATATTTATTCTGCCGCTCTTGTGAGCGATGTCAGCGCCTTGGCGCGATGTCCCGGAAGGACATGATGCCTCTTAACCCTATTCTTATCATTGAAATATTTGATGTGTGGGGCATTGACTTCATGGGACCATTCCCACCCTCTACTGGTCATGAGTACATACTTGTGGTGGTGGACTACGTATCTAAGTGGATAGAGGCCGTTGCTACCAAAACCAATGATCACGCAGTCGTGGTTAAATTCATTCAAGCTAATATTTTTAGCCGGTTTGGTACGCCTCGGGCCATCATCAGTGACGGGGGTAAACATTTCTGTAACCGGTTCCTTCGAACCTTGCTTACCAAATACTCCATCACACACAAAGTGGCCACCCCGTACCATCCTCAAACCAGTGGCCAAGTAGAAGTATCCAATAGGGAGATTAAGAACATTCTTCAGAAAACTGTTCGGCCCGACCGGAAGGATTGGTCATTACGACTAAACGATGCATTATGGGCATACCGAACCGCATATAAAACTCCCATTGGAATGTCACCTTATCGGTTGGTTTATGGCAAAGCGTGCCATCTTCCGGTTGAATTGGAGCATAAAGCTATGTGGGCCACCAAAACTTTCAATTTTGACATGCAAAAGGCCGGCTCTAATCGAAAGCTTCAATTAAATGAATTGGAAGAATTGCGACATGACGCATATGAGAATGCAAAAATCTATAAGGCAAAGTCCAAAGCCTTTCATGATCGTAATATTTGAGTCAAAACATTTTCATCGGGCCAAAAAGTATGGTTGTACAACTCCCGCCTCCATTTGTTTCCCAGAAAACTTCGCTCCCGTTGGGATGGTCCATTTTTGATTAATTCCGTCGCTCCCCACGGAGCGGTGGAATTGAAGGACTTGAAAGACGGCTCATTGTTCAAAGTGAACGGGCAGCGCTTAAAAGTGTGCGTGGATGACCAAGTCACCACTGAATACGTGGATGTCGTCACTTTGACGGATCTCGTGTATTTTGACTCGTGAGCCGATCTGGACGTCGTGCCATAGACGTATAAGGTGGCGAAGCTATGGTAGCTATCATGCTTCCATGATGTCCCTTTTATCCAAAGTAGGTTTGTATCTAAGCAATGGAGTATCTAATTCCCAAATATCCAAGTCCCTGTAGCATACTTGAAGCTGACTGTTTTTTAGCATCTCGATTGATCGAAACCAGGATCTCGATCAATCGAGATTTCGATTGATCGAGATTTCAATCTCGATTGATCGAAAAATTACAGAGATTTGCCAAGTCCAAAGTCCCGAGAGGTAGTATTCTTCGATTGCACTTCGATAGGTCTTCGATCGATCGAAAATTTCGATTGATCGAAATGGGATTTCGATTGATCGAAATAAAAGTTCGATTGAATGAATTAAATGTTCGATTAATCGAAGTAAAAAGGTGATTCAGTGAAGGAATTTTCGATTGATCGAAGAGACAATCTCGATCGATCGAAGTTGATTTCGATTGATCGAAGAGAGATCTCGATCAATCGAAATCTCGATTGATCGAAATGCACATCTCGATCAATCGAGATGCACGCGGGGCCTGCACGTGAGCCGAAAATCTATTTAAACCGTTGGGCTTCCCTCCCATTTTAAAAGACCATCCGAATTCTTCTATTCCTCAGCGCGATCCAAGCCTTCTCCAAGCACTCCCGAGCACTCGATCTACCGTTCCCGATCATTCGTCGCCATCCGACGCAGTCCGAAGCCGCCGCTAGCACTTGCGCGATCTCCTCTTCGCGGCTGCGAGTGGATCTTCTTCGGTTAAGCCGTTCATCTTATTCCTCTTGAGGTAAGTGATGCATGGCTACTTTTTGTACACTCTCTCGCCATTTTTGATAGTTTTACGGTGTAATAAACATAGTTAGATAATGTTGGGGTGGATGGGTGCGATTGCGATATCTGTAACGAGATTTTGTGGGTTTCAGGGGGTAGGAATTCATGTAGGAGTGAGATTTGGCATTCTCTTCGTTTCAAACGCTTAGTGTACGGTGTGTAACCGCGGCACCTTCGTTTCGGTTGCATCCGTTCACATTGCCTCTTCGAGAGCGACTTTTTGCATTCTTGTCAGTACCATGGACTAGGACTTCATTTTTATTTTTTTATTCCTTTAGTTTATTCGTAGTTTAGCTTTCGTCTTATTCATCTTTTATTTACGTAATTTTTGGAATCAAGTGCAGACTGTTTCGAGGCTATGGCGAGGGTGAAGAACGCCGCCGGTTCTGTTCGCGATGTGCCCGGGCGAGCCTTCCGGTCTCGGAAGTTCCACCCGGAGCAGATTTTCGATTTAGCCGAGTTCGAGAGGCGTCCTGACACCGCGTGGACGGTTGCCGAGATCAGGAGGCGTCGCCTCGACCAGCTATGTGTACCTCCCACCGACGTGGCACACGAGCGCCTAGTGCAGGTCTTTTACGATCATATGACCTATTCCTGCACCGCGCCAGATACACTCGAGACTGTCATGGCCACTGTCACGATCACGATTACGCCCAGCCGGATTGCTCATATGCTCGGCATCCCTCACCAGCAGCCGACAGACATGGTTGGCCCGGACGGTCAGCCACTCTACAGGGCCGCACTCCCAGCAGACACGACGCTGTTCTCGATCGTGATGGACATGTGTGGCGGGGCGTTTACCACGCCCAGTCACAACTGTACGTCCAAATCGATGTGCCCGAGCATATTTTGGTTCCTGGACACCGTTCTCCTCAAGAACGCGTGTCCGCTGTAGCACGTGGCAGAGCGCAGGGGCGACCTCCTCCGTTGCCTCTATGCTTTCCACACGGGCACGTGGGTTTCCATTCCGTCGCTGATCTGGGGGCAGATGTTCAAGGTCTGGGATAGCCTCGTGAACAAGAGGATGCGGAGAGCAGCGAGTTGGCGGCTCCCCTTTCCTTTCCTGATCGCCGTTTTTCTCAGCAGTGCCAGTATACCGGTCAGTCGTACTGACATTCAGTTGGCACCGCCCACCCGCTTCACATCTACTCAGTGGGAGCGGGTGAGGCGACACTTAGAGCGACAGGACCACCAGGGTGATCCACCAGATGATGTAGACATGGATGCCCTGGTGGAGGCGGATGAGGGCGAGCCAGCAGAGGGGGAGTCCGATGACTAGGAGATGGAGGAGGAGGAGATGGATGTCGACGCAGAGCGGCATGATATCTTAGCGACGGGCTATTCCTGCCTGGCGGCTGACGTAGAGCGGCTCCAGCAGGGTTTTGACGAGCATGTCCAGGTGACGCAGAGTCAGCTGGCAGGCATTCGGACGGACTTTTCTTCTCTGGCCCAAGGCCAGAGAGCGATTCTAAACGAGTTCCGAGCCTTCCGGCAGGACCTGCAGTTCCTGTTCGCAGGTCGAGCCTCCACCTCCACTTCTACTCCCACCGAGCCTCCACCACCACCACCCGCCCTCGAGTAGCTGCATTTTATTCATCTTTTCTGCTTTATTTTCTGTATTTTTCTTTCTTTATTTTTCATAGGCCATGTTGGCCATGTTTAGTTTCTTTTTGAGTATTCCACCTACATGTACACTTTGTACTCACACTCATTCTCATCTATATGGAATACATTATATTTTCTTTTATAACAGGTGTTATCTTTACTGTCTTTATTTATGCTTTCTGTCAATATATCTGTTCTCTATACTTTGACTATGTATGTAGTACCACTTGTCTAATTGTTATATGCGATTCAGTTGATGATTTCCGTTTATTACCGCCTGGTTTCAATTCCCAATACTGTTGAGATTGCTTCAACACAGTATGACGTTAATAAAGAAAGGCAGCCCCTTTGCATGCTATACGTTAGCGTGCCTGGATAGTCAATATCTTGTCGCATAGACCTCTTAGACAATTGGGAAACACCAGTTCAGACCCTTAGATATATAGTGATATTGGCATTGTCAGTTTGTGCATAATTATTTCATTATGTTCTATTTATCTACTTTTTGTTCCTTTTAATGCTCGTGGTATCCAGTGGGTGTTCTGTGCAGGTTTTCCTTATTTCCAAGATGATCGCTGCTGTGGAATACCATTTTTCTCGCCTTCTGCCATCCCGGTAACTTTTTTCCTTGTTCTTCTTGTCCAAACATTGAGGACAATGTTGCCTATAAGTTTGGGGGTGCGGTATGCTATACCACTTGCATACGCATGCAATGTTCGGTCATTATTTTGAGTGTCATTGTAGAGTAGTTTTTTTTCTTCTTGATATTTTTGGATGCTTGCCATGATGTCTTGCTTTTTAAAGGAAGTCATTCGAATAAATGTCCGAGGTAAATGCAGCAGGTAGTTAAGAACTTTAACATTGTAAATACCCGCACTTTTGCAAGATTTATAGTAGGCTAGAACGGTCTACATTTTTGTCTAAATTCGAGCACGTACAATTCTTGCCCTAAATTTGTCCTTAACCGCACAAATTCGCATGCATGCATGCATTTTAAATTGTGGGGTATAAGTCTGATGGAAATTTTTGAAAATTTCTGTTTTTATCTGAACAACTTAAAGAATAAGTTCTTCCGGTTGTTGTAAAAAAAAAAAAGAGAAATAAAAAGAGAAAAATATGCAATAAGCCTTCTCACTCAATAAACCGGATTTCTATGCCTCAAAGCAGGGAATATTTGTGTAAAAGTGTGTAAGGTTGAGCAATAATAAGCGGGTGGCTTGCCTATGCTCATCGCCTTGTAAGCTCGGTCATTAAGTCCGAGGGGTGCTCCTTCACCTAATGCCCTAAAATCAATTGGTTTGGGAGTCATTGGCCCAACGCCGCTACATGGGCTTGCAAGAAAGCAAAAAGAGCTAAGCATTGCACGGTCATCCGCGCATGAGCAGTCATGAATGTTTTGTGATAATGAACAGCCGTGTCGAGCATTCTCAATGAGTTTTTCTCTTAAAAGTAGAATTGTTCGTTTTCTTCTCCAAATATGACAAAAGCCACACGTTGGAATGCATGTTCACTTTTTAAAGAGGATTTTGGGGTTAGAATTGTTATATTTGTTCGGGCTGGCCATTATGTGGGGACTGTCGTTCATTTATAGCTTGTGAAAGTCCATTTTTGCTAATGACCACATAGTTCTGTAATACTTGTTGCATTTGCCAAATGTGAAATGAGCGGATGATCACCCTTTATTTAGTTGATGACTGAGCATGGTTAAACTTTTGTATAAGATAGTTGATTTCATTTTTGTAATATTGTATTGCTAAGGGACTAGCAATATGTAAGTTTGGGGGTGTGATAAGTGTTCAATTCTATGCATTTGAACCCTCTTTATTGCATATGTTAGTTCCATTTTTGCGTTTACCGAGATATGTTTACGGTATTTTTGTGTTTTTGATGTCTTGCAGGTATTGGAGTAAATGGAGCAAAGTTGGAAGCTTTCTGCAGTAAAGAGAAGAAATCAGAAAATGCAGCCAAGGCATCTCGATCAATCGAGATGTTGATCTCGAATAATCGAAATCTCGATTGATCGAGATCTCATTTCGATTGATCGAAATCTCGATTAATCGAGATTCAATCTCGATCAATCGAGATGCTGCAGAGCCCACTTGCTCACCTGCTCTCCCACTTGCAACAAAATCCCCCTTTTTGCACGACTTAGGGGGATTGTCTGACTTGAACAAGACTTTTGGGGGCCTTCTTGATACAAGATATATATATAATGATATATATATATATATATGGTGGGCCCCAAAGGAGAAAAGAAGCCTAAAAAGCACCAAAAGCCACACATATCTCAGATATCTCCCTCAACACACAGCAATAGACTAGAGGAGAGACCTTCGGGAGAGGAGGAGGAAGAGCTGAACCAGACCAAGAAGCTTCATTCTCTTCATCAATGGAAGGGTGCAAGGCAACCATGAGCAACTAACTCTTCTACTAGGGTGTTGGTTTCAACCCCTAGCCATGTAAACTTGTTCATCTTTGTAGCTCTTGGGATTTGTAATTAAATGTTGATTATTTAGCCTAGTGATTATGTACACAAATACATCTCTTATATATATTCATTTGATATGGAATTTATTCTTGTCTTAGAGTAGATTTTGTCACTTGAATGCACAACATTTGCATATTCCACAAGAAGTGCAAATGATGGTTAGATAATGGTGTTTAAATGAATGTGTGATGTTAATTTGTATAGACCATGCCAAGACAAGGTAGTTTGGATGCATGTAGTGTTCACTTAGAGAGTAGAGTAATTAGGTAGTTAGTTAGGTTGAAGAGCTATGCTTGTTGAAGATGGATTATGATAGGTTAGCACACACATTGATCTTTTGATATGTCATTGAGGTCACAAGCCTAATGACATTGTTAGGCATTTAATTAATAAATCCCATGCTTGCTACACTTATGAACATGTGAATGGCTAGTGGTGGAAACCAACCCTAGTTCTCTCTCCCAACTTTAAACTCTTACTTTTCTTGTCATTTCATTCATGCAATAGTGTCTAAACATAAATTCAAAATCTATTTTCCGAATTAAAGTAGAATTAATCTTCCTTCAAGACAATTGCGACTAGTCCTCGTGGGATCGATACCCTCTATATAGAACCTTATCTACAAAGATTCGTGCTCTTGCGAGTGGTTAAATTATATTTTGATAAAAAGGGAAAAATTAAGCTTACAATATAATTTAGTTTCAACCACATCAGGTTACATGTCATCACCTCTTACCCATAATCTCACTGTGGTACCATGTTTTGATACCAATTTGTCACGTCCTGATTATCTAGTCATGACTTATCGTGGAAGCCTTTACATTATCATGACCAATTCCTTACCTTATCCATCTTTTTTATAACACAACGGAAGCTTTACAATCTCATCATGGGCCCCTAAGTAGAACATATGAACTCTTAATACTCAATAATACATTTTTAAGCTCACATTCAGGTTTCGGTCGGCTAATGGATGTCCCACCAACCGGTTAAAACCTAGGCAATCCATCGGCTGGCTACCCTTCAATTTTGGTTGGTTGAAGGAGGCCTTTTGGTCAGTTAAAGGGCTGTTTCGGTCGGTCGAAACAGGTACCTACAAAGTCTGCAGATGCAAATATTCGGTATCTCACCATTTCGATCAGCTGATGGAAGTTTCAGCTGGTTAAAACTCTCCAGAACCTGTTTTCCTCTGTTTTCAAATATTAATTTATCCTCCACAAGGTTCGTAACTCAAAGGAATTATTCTAAGTATGCATGCGCCTCATTTTACCAATTTATTAACACAACCATTCTCACAAGTTTATACATGTGAAAATTAAACATAAATAAAGGATCATCATTTAAATATCTAGCATTCTACCATGCTCAAAACTATGTTTGTAATGTATGAAATCATAAGACATAAATAACACATGCTTAAAAACGTATTTCAACGTATACAACCACAAAGCATAAACAATACATGTTCTCGAAAGACAAATGAAATTTACATGTTTTTCACATGCATATAGTCCACAATTCGGACATGCATTCAAATAAAGTAAATAAGTCTTTAATGAAACCAAAATCTACTCCATGCCAACTCTATCGTTGGAGAGACTCCACTACTTCTTTTTCATTTCTTGAAAAGAGTTAATCCTTATAGGATGAACAACTATACGCTCAGTAGAAATGTCTAAAACATAATTTTGCAAGTTTTGTGAATACCACATAAACATACAATGACATTTAATCATGTTAAGCAATATCCACATATTACAACCATATCATAAGCAACGTGTAAATGCAACATGATATGTACAACTCCTCATCCTCTTCACTCATCCATTGGTCTCCAATTGCCCTTGGACAAACTAATCCCACCTATTCGAGGCTCTTATACCAGTCCACCTCGTGGAAGGACTCTATTTTTGAGAGTATTCTCTTCCATTCTAACCGGGGCTCCTTCGCCGGTCCACCCCGTGAGGGTTCCATATACCAAATTACCTCACCAATCGTCAAGAGAGCTTACTATCCAATTGAGCTCACCACCCTCACCATACCAATAAAGATGCATCCCACATGATCAATCTAATGTACATTCACAATTTAAAGATCAATGAGACATTCAATAATTATACTTGTACAAATTCTCATTTAATCATCTCATGCATTCACATTGAACATGCTTCACATTTTC
Source organism: Cornus controversa (assembly GCA_026545225.1). Lineage (NCBI taxonomy): Eukaryota > Viridiplantae > Streptophyta > Magnoliopsida > Cornales > Cornaceae > Cornus > Cornus controversa. The sequence goes on along the minus strand of CM048854.1, from coordinate 13,723,592 downwards.
TATATTTCATATAATGTCATATCTTCCACATTTCATATAATTTATATATTGACAATCAAACCATACTTTTCATTCAACATGCTTCCAAGGCAATTTATGAACACTTAAACATCATCTTCACAAATATACATGAATTTGCATAATTCTTTCACAATTCAATCCCAACATACTTCATAATTAACTATAGCAATTATAAATATGTAATTATCATATCTAATATAATAAATTCATCAATTGACATAATTAAGCATGATTTACTATTAAAAAAAATCTAATTATCCCACATAACCAATTGGTTGCCTTAACAACCAATATACTTACAAAAACTCTGGATTCTATGGGTTAGGCATCCCTGCCTCAATTTGGAAGAGTTTCCAAATGAATTCTCCAATTTTTACCAAAACTCAACTTTCTTCGAAATTGATTCCGAATGGATCAAACTCGAGCCCTTAGTGCGTAGACCATTTCTCTCTTTTTCGGTGAACTCCAATTATGAACCTAAGCCCCTCAAAATCAATGGAGAAGGGAAGAAGATGATGTTTTTATATATAGATATATGTATAATGCTCCATTCGGCTGAGGAGAATGAGAAATAAGGGCTGGACATTCTCTCTTGCTATTTATAGAATTTAATCTACACTTATTTACAAAAATGTCACTACCTTTTCACTAAATTTTCTCAGACTCAGTTTTCAAGTTTTGTAACTCCGATTGACATGAAATCGATTTCGTAGGGTGTCAAATATTTTATTTATACTATTGTCTAAATTTGGAGTCATTCTGACACTTTTAAATTTTCTAGGCCCACGTGAACCACGCCCTTGGGTCAACTAGACCCAAACAAGTTAACTTTTACTAAACGCTCTGAAATTTTTTTCAAATAGCTATACACGTCTCTAAACATGTATTTTACATTTAAAATACATATATAATCATTTAAAGCATTAATATGACATTAAACGAAAATAAAGAAAAATCATCCAAAAATGGTCACGGTTCTTACATCGACTCGATATAAACATACATGAAATGCAACATGGCATGCTTCACAATACTCATGATGTTAATGAAGGAACTATGCAAGACATGTTTCAACATGATGTATCAAGTAATGCTTAATCAACAACATAAGCAATTATAACATCAATAATGACTATCACAAGTCAATCACCTCAACATAAATTCATGATTCAAGAACAAGACTTAAACACCAAATCAAGTAAATTCGAAGCCAAACAAATGTGGGAGTAGTCGTAAATCCATCGAATAAGTACCATTTGGGTCAAATATACAATATTCTACCTTATGGGCTACTAACCCAAAGGTTTAGACAAAACCATCTTGGCCATGTTTTGGGCTTTACACCCTAGGGCTCTGGGCTCTTCTTGCTTTATCTAAGATCCTCCCAAAATCATCAACCAAACACATAGGTTTTCAAGTATGTAAAACACATATTTTAGAGTAATCCAGAAAGTGACTATGAGCTCTTATGAGTTAACGTAAGGGTATAAGTGAACCTTTGAGGGCTTAAGTGAAGTTGTCTAGAGATGAAAAAGTTGGGTCATAATTACATGGAAATATCATGTAACAAGGAGGTAAATTTGGAAGTAGGAGGGTGGTTGTTACATGATATTTCTATATAATTATGACCTAACTTTTTCATCTCTACACAACTTCACTTAAGCCCTCAAAGGTTCACTTATACCCCTAAGTTAACTCATAAGAGCCCGTAGTCACTTTCTGGATTACTCAGACCCGTCCTGGTCCCACATCCGTACATGAAAACACCAAAGAATCGTATAACTTACTAAGCATGCAATTTAAACCAATAATCATGCTTAAACTTAATTAATATGTAATTAAAAATCAAAGAAAAATTCAGGGCTCCACATTATATCAATGTTTGAGGTTTAAGAAACTTCAATAGATATTTTTGAGTATTTTTTAAAAAAAAAAGAATAAGAGATAACATTAAGTCTTTTTATTCATTTTTCATGTATTGTTCCATTTTTTTATGATTTTGTCACAAAATTGAAATAGGAAAATTGGTATGCCAATAGGACATAGGTTGGAAAATTTCGTAGAATAAAAATGGACTCTATAAATTTTGTTTTTATTTCTAGCTTTGATTAGGAATTTCAAAAGTTAATTGGTGTTAGTTGTCACCCTTACACTTGGTTAAAGATGAAATTTCAAGCTATAATCAATGTCATTTAAAATACTGACACAATCACCAAATTAGGGTTCAAGCATACATGATAAGGGTTTCTAGGTTTTACATGAATTGATCTTATTTGATTCTCCAAAATATTTTAAAATATTTAGAAAAAATCTTTTGGAAACTTCCTTTCTAAAATTTTCTAAGTATAAAACACTAACATTAGACTTCAATGGATGAGTGATAGGCGCTGAATGTTACGCATTCTAGCCTCTTAACTTACATATTTTATTCTTTTAGTGATAGATTATTTGTAATTTTACTCTATTTTCGTGTTTTCTACATTTTTAGGTCTTTAATGGTAATTTCAGTTAAACCATGATTTTTAGGCTTTCGAAGATGAAATTCAAGAGGTTTATAAGAAGCCTACATCAAGTGGACCAAGTCTAGCCAATATTTTAACTCAAATAATCCAAGGAAGAGGCCCAAGAGAAGTATAACTGCTTATGGAGATTACTAGCCGAAACTCAATTTTGCGCCAAACACAATTTTAATCCCGTTTTGGTAACTGCTCGTAAATCTTATTTCCAACTGTCAAAATGATCCAATTTTCACAAAACAAAATTCTATTTTGGATCTTTTTGTATTTCACAAAAATTTTGTGAATCGGACTTCTGGGGCGTCACATGTTGGGCCGAAAGTCAGCAAAAAAATTCACATGATTTGGGCCTGCGGGAATACCCAAATTATCTCCTAATTAGGTGGCGACACTTCATATTCTCTTAGCCATTAAAAGTGAACAATTGGAGCTGTATTGGAAACCCTTGGTAGCAGCTTTGAAGAGCTTTTGGAGTAGAGAAACATTAGAGAACAAGATCTTGTGTGTATTCCATGGAGATGGCATTTTCTTCCTCAACAGTTGAAGTGTCTTCTTCTACCATGAGCGGCTAGTTCATCCACTAGGGTTTTGATGTAGGTCTAACTAAGCATCAATGGTTTGATTATTCTAATTATTGAAATTTTTTATATTCATGCATAGATTGTATAATTTAGAGGATTCTATTTAAAGAATTGAGCAATAAAAGTCTTTATATTCAGTTTCAATGATTTCTTATCTTGTCTTAGATACTTTATTACTATGATTGAACTCAATCCCTCTTATTTTTTGTGATTATGAGAGTTATTATTACACAATAGTATTCATTGAATGTATAAGTTAAAGTTTTGATGGATTATGTCTAGAGAAGATAGATCATACTGCACCCTAGAGTAGAGTAGATAGGCAGATGGTTAATGCCAATCGAAGATAGTCCATGACTTAGCTTTAATTATATGTTATCCTCTTGATGGATGGAAGTGAGCTTGTAGCCACTGACACCACTTATGCATGATATAATTGCCCATAGTTAGTTCAATTGACCATTGATTGTGAAGTTAGTGTTGAAATAAATAATCTTAGATTAATCTCATATTTTTCTCACTCATTAGTTTCTATTTCTCTCTTTTAATTGCTTTATTAGTTAACTTAAAGTAAAAATCAGCAATCTATTTTCCTTCAATTTAATTAGAATTAATTCTACATTTCCAATATAGTCAGAACACAGTCCCTGTGATTCGACACCCATTCGATAGCCCTATTCCACAGAGAATTCGTTCTATTACGAAGTGGTATATTTTAATTGATAAACTTAGCCACGATCAATTTTTGGCACCATTGCTGGGGATTGTCTATTTGATTGTTTGGATTATTAGAATTAGTTTTAATTAGATTTTTAGTTTAGAAATTTTTGATTTTAATTTTTTCTTTTTGGTTTTTTAGGTACTTTAGTTACCATATGCACGGTCACCATTCATTGGCTGATCCATTGATACATCTTGATTCCAAGCCTGAATGCACTCTCAAACAATAGAGGAATATTCTTGTTGATCCCATTGGGCAAGAGGAAGAAATTATTAACAACATGGCTAGAGTGAAAGATAATAATGGCAACAACAACAATAGTGTGCCAGATGCTAATGCTGTGATGGAAGGGGTGAGATTGCTCAGAGACTACTATGTCGTAAAGACATACACTTTGCCAGTTGGATTCCAATTGCCTAATGTCATTGCTTAGAACTACGAGATCAAGTCCAACATTATTTAGATGCTGCCATCATATTTTGGGCTTATTCAAGAGGATCCTTACAAACATCTGGATGACTTCATACAACTGTGCTCGACTACCAAAATTCATAACTTCTCTGAAGATGCCTTCAGAATGCGACTCTTCCCATTCTCCTTAAAGGAAAAAGCCAAGAATTGGTTTAATTCTCTACTAGCAGGCTCTATCACGACATGGACTCAAATGCAACACGAGTTCCTCAAGAAGTATTTTATGATAGAGAAGACCAATTAGTTTAGATATGCTATTACTAGTTTCTCCCAACATGAGGGGGAACAATTCTATGAGACATAGGAGAGGTTCAAGGACCTTCTTAGGAAATGTCCTCATCATCAGATTTCCAAGAGACAGCTTGTGTAGAGTTTTCATAAGGGGTTGACAGAAGCCAACAAACAGATGGTAGATGTCTCTTATGGGGGTACTTTCATATTAAAGAGTGAAGATGAATCATGGACTTTGTTCGAAAGTCTCAGTGATAATTCTTTGCAACATGTATTTTCAATTCATGCTAACAGACTAGCTACCACAAGAAAGACATATGATATTTTTGAGGTTGATTTTACAGATGCTATGCCAACCAACATTGACTTGATTCCAAAAAAAGTGGCAATTATGGCAACCAATCAAGGTTCTCTTTCTTCTACAAGTTCTTCATTGCTAGGCCCTTGTGACTTTTTCTCTAGCCATATGCATCATGTGAACAATTCTCCTTCAGTTGGATAATTTTCTGACCTTCAACAAAAGCAAGTCCAAGCTATATTCACTAGACCAATGAATCCTCCAGGTGGCAATACTTACAATCCAACATAGAGGAATCATCATGGTTTTTCATACAGCAATCAAGGAGCAGCAATGCAGCCTACTTATCAGCCTAGGAACTGTGTCTCCACACCCATATCAAGCACAAGTTTTTATGCCACAAAATGTAAAGACTGAAACCAAATTTGATGAATTTTTTTTATTTTATTTTATCATTTTTGCTATAAATGGATTTTGAATGATGTTTTGGATATTTCAAGAATGGGAAACATGTTTGGAAGGTTGATTTAAGATTTTCAAAAGTTTTTGGAATATTTGGAGAAGTTTGACTTTTTTGGTCAACGGGGCCTCGGGACGTAGTCTGGGTGGCCCCAAGAATTCAAATTTTTTTAAAAGAATATTTATTTTTCAATTTGGACTTGATTTTTTTAAAAGAGTTAAGGAAGTGATTTTGAGGCCATAGGAGCTTTTGAAATCAAAAAGGGCGGTTGGGAAGGTACGTTAAATGGCTTGGGGGCATTTTAGTCATTTTGCACCCTAGGGACATTAAATATCATATTTGCAAAGATATTTTTATATCTCACTGGTCCCAAACATCCGGCCATGGATTCTCTCCCTCCCTCTTCTACTCTCTTCATTTCGGAGGCTTTCGGGTATGATTCGGGAGTTGCCCGTGAAGGATAAATCGTAGGGGACGAGAAGGGCTTCAATTTGAATAGAACAAAAACAAAATTTGGTAAGGTATAAACCACTGGAATTCTTGGTGATTGCTTCAAATGTCTTCAAACTTGAGGTAGGGATGTCCCTTCTCTCCTAAGTGTCGATTCTAGGGTTTCGGGTGGTTCGGGAGAGGTGTGTTGATTCGTGTGTGAGTGTGACTCAAAAATATATCAATTAAAAATTTTCACACTTCGCAATAGAACGAATTCCTTGCAGAATAGGGCTATCGAAAGGAAGGGGTATCGTACCTCAGGGATTATGGTCTGATGAGTTGGAATACGGAATTAATTCTAATTAAATTTAAGAAAAGAATTCTGATTTTTAAACTAAACTAATTAAAAAGTAAAATAAAATAAATCAAAGATAAATAGATAATGAAGATAATATGAGAGAAATCTAGGGTGTTTGACTTCACCACTAACTCTACAATCAATGGTCAATTGAATCAACTATAGGGGAATTACATCATGCATAAGTGGTGTTGGTGGCTACAAGCTCACCTTCATCCGTCAAGAAGATAACATATGATTAAGGCTAAGCCATGGACTATCTTCGATTGGCATGGGCCATCTGCCTAACTACTCTAATCTAGGGTGCAGTATGGTTCATCTTCTCTAGGCATAATCCATCAAAGCTCATAACAATATATTCAGTGATTACCATTGTGTAATAATCTCTCTCATGATCACAGAAAACAAAAGAGATTGAGTTCAATAACAACAATTAAATATCTAAGACAAGATAAGAAATCATTGAGATTGAGTTTACAAGACTTTTATTGCTCAATTCTATAATAAGAATCCTCTCAATTACACAATCTATGCATGTATATAAAGGTCCCCAATAATTAAAACAATCAAACCATTGATGCTTTTTTAGGGTTACATCAAAACCCTAGTGGATGAACTAGCCGCTCGTGGTAGAAGAAGAAGCTTCGACTGTTGAGGAAGAAGACATCATCTTTCTGAATTACGCGTATGACTTTGTTCTCCAATGGCTCTGCAAATATGTTTCTGTTCTCTTCTCAGCCCTCTCAGACTCTCCAAGCTCTCTGTCTAATCTCCCCTCAATTCAGCCTCTAAGTCTTTACTTTATTCCCCAAGAGAATACACCAAAGTCCTAATCCAATTAGGAATAAATTAGGGTTTCCCGCAGCACTAATCAGGTGGGTTTTTTCTGCTGACTTCGGCCCAACTTTTGACCCACTAGAAGTCCGATTTACGGAATTTTCGTGAAATACAAAAGTGTGCAGAATCAAATTTCGTTCAACCTTACGCGAGAATGATGTTGATTTGAGGCTCGAAAATAAGACTTCTGGTCCGTTTTCCAAAACGGGATTAAGACTGTATTATGCGCAGATTTGGGCTTCAGGCCCGAAACCTTCTTAAGCAGTTGTAATTCTCTTAGACCTCTTTCTTGGGCTGATTTGAGTTGAAATAAATGGTTGAGTGGATATCCTTGATGTAGGCTTCATCTAACCCTCTTGGATGTCATCTTTAAAAGCCCAAAATCCTGGTTTTAACTGAAATAATCATTAAGGCCCTAAAAATACAGAAAACACTAAAACGAAGTAAAATAACAAAATAATCTATCACTAAGAGAATAAAATAAATAATTTAAGAGGCTAGAATGCGTAACATTCAACGCCGATCATGTGTATGAAGTTGGCATGTATGAGACTGAAGAGAGGGGCTGTGGGTTTTGAGTTCCTTCATTTTTTATGATTTCTACATGCTAGAGAGGTTCATATATTTCTATATGTGAGGTGTTGTGTGTGTATATGTATTATGTGCAAAATGAGAACATGTTAAACTTTGTTGTGTATTGTATGCATATGTAGATTATGTGTATAGTTGAGTGCATATATGTGTTTATATGTTGATTTTAGAGGTATATATGAGTTGAAAACATGCTAGATATGTATAGTAAGTGTGTACATTGGTGTAGCATGGTCAAAGTATGCTAGGTTGTGGGATGGTAGGCATATGAGTATGATATGCATGACTTTGAGCATATATGTGGTTATATGTTGGTTATGAAGATGTATGAGGGTTGGATGCATGCTAGATATGTATCGCAAGTGTGTGCATTAAACAAACATGAACCAAATGTGCTAAGTTGTGAATTGAATACATATGAGAGTGATATGCATGTTGTGTGATATATATGTGGTTATGTGTTATAGCGTAGTCAAAATGCATGCTTGATCAATTATATCATGAATGGCATTGGAAGAGCATAAAAGTGATATGCTAAGTGTGATATATGTTCAAATGCATATATGGGAGATTGCAGGAAAATGGCGTAGATGGGACGTACATGAAACGTTACAGTGGTCTAACCGTGTTGTGAGAGTGGCATGATTATCCACTAGGTATGACCCTCAGTATGGTCTTGTCATACCAAGGCCAAGGCCTAGAATCGGAGAATGTCCACAACTAGTAAGCCTCGAAGTTGTCTCCTCACATTGTGGCAAAACATTACATTGTCAAGGTAGTATGATTTTAAGAGTTGTCCCAATTATACGGTCATCATCGGAGGGGTCCAAGGGTACATGATCTTCGGAGTTGGCCAATCATGTATAAGTATCGGATTAGAGTTGAGAGAGAGAGAGAGAGAGAGAGAGAGAGAGAGAGATGGTGTCTATATCTTGTATGCTTATGTGATTAACTTGTTAAGCATAGTACACGTGTTAAATGCATTCATTCATGGTTTACATTGAGTTGGTTGGCATGAGGGCATTGGTATGCCTTGTGGTGTAGAGACATGTAGGTCGGTGTCGGGTTGATGCCTATGTGGGTTAGGGTGTTCCTACTAAGCCATTGAGTTGCTCAACCCTCTCCCCTGAACATTTTTATAGGTAAGGTATTGAGGACGGATAAGAAAGACTTAATTAGTCACTTGGAGCTCATTGGAACATTTTGGACATTTTATGTATGAATTGTGTATATTTGGCTATCCATGCCGACATGTGGCATGTGGACTATGTAGACATAGTAGTTACATTCCTATTCATGTAACTTATATATCTCATTTGAAGCTTGTATATAAAGACAATGAGTTGGTATATATGTACATTGTGGATTTATGTTAGACTGTGGATTTTCATGAAAAATGTATGAGGATTGTGGGATCATAGTGATTTAAAGGTGTGATTTGAATCATGTGTAGATGATTGGAATGTTGTATAGATGATCTTAGTTGAGTTTTGGAAAGCTTGGGATGTTGGATTTGGCATGCATTTTCATGCCTTAATATTCATGTGTGTGTGGATTGAGGCTTGGTGAAGTGGGATTTTAGGTTGCAAAGTTTTTCACAAAAAAATAAGTATCAGAAAAGTCCCACTGGTCCTAATTTTTGGGCACTGGTCTAACGTTTCTCAATATTTTGGACTTATAGAAAGTCCCACTGGTCTTACTTTTTGGGGACTCATCCTACTTTTAGTATGTTTTCCTCTCAACTTCGACGGGGTCATTACTTCTTCATTTCGAACCCGAATCAAGTGATTCTTTTTTTAAAATTGAGTATTTCAAAACCTTCTTTCCAATGGATTTATTTTAAGCCATTGATCATAAACATACAAGGAGTTATGTATTCACACTTAGGTGATAGAATCATTTGAGGTTATATGGTTAAGGTTGTGGAACCAACGAGTTCAAATTATTCATATGACTACTTAATCACCCCTATTTTCCATGCCCTCCTAGGTGTTAGAAATCAAGGCGTGACAGGCAGGTAAGTGTGTTGGGACAATTGTGTGAAGCTAAGTGTGGGCCCATAGAGATTGGTTGAGACTGTATTGTATGCAAATATGTACATGCATGTGATTAAGCTTCCAAGGTGAATTAGAGAAATAAATGGTCCATTCAAGCATAATGGATGGGTTCACCTTCAATTTTTGGATTCAAAAATTAGGGCGTGACATAGAAGATCTCTACTCTTGAAGACAAGTTAACACTTGCCTAACAAAACTTGAGAAGCTCGATTCCATTGTTGAAATAGTTCAAGTCACTGCTCAATTGTTACATTCTCATTCTCAATTGATTGCCAAACTGGAATCTCAATTTGGACAATTATCTAATGCTTTGAGCAGTGGCTTGAAGAAGTGATCAGTTACCAATCCTAGAGGGATGCATACTTGTTCAAGCAACCCCATCATTAGCAAGTTCAAGCCATCACCACTTTGAGAAGTGGAAAAATAATTGATAACAAGGTGGGGGAGAATAAGAAAGAAGATGAAGAAGTGATCACAAGTCCAAGTGTTAAAAATTCTTATGGGCCCAAGGCTCCTTTCCTACAACGTGTTCAAGAAGCATCTAATTTGGGGAAGCAAGGGAACATGTTGCATGACATGATAGAGGCATTTTAACAAGTGAAGATCAATTTACCACTCCTTGATGCCATCAAACAGATTCCTCTGTATAAATTTTTTTTGAAGGACTTGTGCACTCAAAAGTGGCATTCCAAGAGTCATGTGCCTAAGAAGGTGATGCTGCCATAACAAGTGAGTGCCATAATTCAGCATTGCACTTTCTCTTAAGTATAAAGATCCTGGTGCTCTAACTATCTAATGCATCATTGGGGAGCACCATATTGATAAAGCTTTTCTTGATTTGGGTGCAAGTGTGAATTTGTTGCCATACTCAGCCTACTTGCAGTTGGGTTTGGGAGAGTTGAAGCCTACTTCAGTGGTGTTATAGTTTACAGTTAGATCGACCAAGCAACCATGAGGGATTATTGAAGACGTACTTATCAAAGTGGACAAGTTCTACTTTCTAATTGATTTCATTGTTCTAGATACCGAGCAATTCATAATCCAAAGAAGCACATTCCAGTCTTCCTTGGCTGACCTTTCTTAGCTACTACTAATGCATGGAATAATTATAGATCAGAGATTATGGACATATCTTTTGGCAACATGAAGGTGAAGCTCAATATTTTTAATACTATTGAACATCCTCTAGACAAGAGTGATGTTTTCTTCCTGGATGATATTGATAATGGTGCACATAAAACTAATTTGGAGACTCATAGTAATATGGGGACAGAGTGGCAAATCATTTCTCTTGGGTTCTATTGCATTTCTCATTTGTTTGATCACCTATTTATGAATCCTTTTTGGATGAACAATTGTTTGGAGGGTCGGACGACTTGTTGCCATGGTATGCAGACATTATGAATTATTTGGCCATAAGGAAACTACCACAAGGATGGACTAAGAAAGAATGTGATAGATTCTTTGCTAAAGTTTATCATTATTTTTGGATGGATCTCGAGTTGTTCAAGTATTGTCCAGACTAGATCTTCCGTTGATATGTCCCTGACCATAAATTCTACTATGTTCTTAAATTCTCTAGCTGTTGGAGGTCATTTTAGTGCACGAAAGACGACGACAAAAGTACTTTAATGTGGGTTTTTCTAGCCCTCTTTATTCCATGACCCCTATATCTTTTGCAAGACTTGTGATCGATGTCAGAGGTTGGGTTCCATGTCTAGACCAGATATGATGCCAATGAGGCCCATTTTGGTGGTAGAGAATTTTGATGTCTGGGGGATAGATTTTATGGATCCTTTTTCACCTTCTTTTGGCTACGAGTATATTCTTGTGGGAGTTGATTATGTTTTAAAATTGGTGGGGGTTGCGGCAACTCAAACTAATGATCACAAAGTTTTTATCAAATTCATGCACAAGAATATCTTCAGTCGATTCGGTATTTCGAGGGCCTTAATCAGTGATGGTGGCTCTCACTTTTGCAACAAATTTCTGAGGGGATTGGTGGCTAAGTATTCTGTGACACACAAGGTCATGACTCCTTATCACCCTCAGACAAATGGCCAAGTAAAGCTGTCTAATTGAGAGATTAAGCATATTCTGGAGAAGACAGTGGGATCGATAGAAATGACTCCTTATGGTTAAGTGAAGCACTATGGGCATATCAGACTATTTATAAGACTCCTATCAGTATGTCACCATATCAATTGGTGTATAGGAAAGTATATCATCTTCCAATAGAGATAGAGCACAAGGCACTATAAGCAATCCAGAAGCTAAATTTTGATATAAAAATACCAGGAGAAGAGAGGAAATTGCAGCTGAATGAGTTGGAGGAGTTCTGCCATAATGTTTATGAGAGCTCACGAATTTATAAAGAGAGGACCAAGGTGTTCCATGACAAGCATATCTCGCGTAAGTCATTTTCTCTAGCTGATAAAGTGTGGCTCTTCAATTCTAAGCTTCGATTATTTCCCAAAAAGTTGCGTTCAAGATGGGATGGGCCATTTCAAGTTATTTCAATTTTTTCCCATGGAGCTGTGGAGATTCGAAGCTTGAGAGATAATATTTTAATGAAGGTCAATGGACAGATATTGAAACATTGTGTAGAGGGGATTGTGCTTACCGGAGATGTGGAATTCGTCAACTTAATGGATCCCATTTATCATACTCGATCCTCTCGGGTGATGAATGTGGCCTACGGACATTAACTGTGGGGTATTTTGTAGTTTTAATCTTTAATTTCTTTTTTTTTTCTTTCATGAGTTTTTTTTTCCATGTTTTTCTTTACTTTTCTTTCAATATTAGGTGTGTTTTAATGAGTTTTGTTTGAGTTTTTGATGTTTTAGTTGCTTCCGGGGGATGCCGGGAGGTGTACAGGGGTATTCAGACTCAAAACGGGTGAAAAAGAGAGGTCTCGGTCGACCTTGGGTAATAGATACCTCAAAAATACCTTTCTCGATCGACCATAGGGTGATAGATGCCCAAGGACCATCAGGTTGGGCGATCGATTGCCCCTTTGATGGGGGAATTGATCGCCCCTAAGGAGAATTTTTGAGAGGGACCAAACAGCTGGGTAATCAATCACCCAGCCAAGAGGGGGATCGATCGCCTAGCGTATATATGGCTGATCTAAAATTTTAAAGGCTTATATAAAGCCCTCTTCATGCCTCAATGCTCCTACATGAAATTTTGAAGTTTGGTGCACTCATTGACTCTCCTACACCAATCAACAATCCGAAACTTCAAATTGATGATTCAATTTCTTGAAGATTATCAGTGATCATAATCATCAACATCGAATCCGAATTGTTCATCTCAAATTCTCAATTAAAGTTCAACTTTTTCAAGTTCTTCTTCAAAAAGGTGTGCTTTGTTTTCTCAAAATTGATTGAATTCCTTTGAGGGGTTTTGAAGTACAAGTTTGGGGGAGGGGATTGTGTATTAAATTGGTTGATTTTGGGGTGGAGAAAAGTATAAAAGAGGAGGTTGAAGGTGGTGATTAAATTGTCCACACCAAGTGTTCGAATAAACTCCTAAACCAACTTTGAGAGTTCTAATGGCACCAAAGAGAGCTAATGTCTAAGGCGCTTCAAGTTTATGTGGTCCACAACGTCCATGACTTGCTTGGGCACCAGATGCCTCTATGAGTCGAAAGGAGCGTGTTCATGAAATATAGCATCCGAGGTAATTAAATTTTGAAATAACTTTTGAGATACCAGAGCTATATGGCATGTTTCCTGAGACCCGATGGGATATTGCTGACTTCCATTGTTATTAGGTTGAATCAATTTTTACTCTAGCATCCATTATCATATACCCAAGGCTCGTTAATATTTTTTTATCAAAACTTAATGCCAAAGCAGAATGAGCACGGTGTTCTTATTTCTTCAGTGGATGGGAAACAAGTTTGTGTTGATGTGTCGACTGTTGTTACTGCTATGGGCTGCCCTTATGTATGCCTATATGATTTGACTGATGTTTATACTCCTCTACCTGAGGACCTTTTTGTGGCGAATCTGGTGGGGCGCTTATGTGCCAGATAGTTTTTCAGGCCAAAGAATAATGCCGCATCCAAATCTTTCATACCTAATCATTTATGGTTTATTGACGCTGTATTGTATAAGAATGTGTGTCCAATTGGGCACAAGACTAAGAGGCATCAAGAATTCCTAAGCGTTTTATATGCCATACACTTTGGGCACGACTTTCCTTCCCACAGATTGTTTGGGGACAGATTAAAATTTTTTATGTAAAGGTTGTGGGTAAGACGTCGGATAGTGCGAGTGACTGGGAGTTCCCATTTCCCACTATTGTTAGTTTCTTGTTGCACAAGGGTACGAGGTTAGTGATGATGAGCTCTCCTTTATAAGAGTCATCCATTATGGCATGCATGACTGGAACATGAGTCAGTCACACATGCAATAGAGAGTCATAGCTGCCCTGGGTGAGCTAGCCAGACACGCCCATGGAGGAGAGGACATAATAGCACCAACACTAGTGGTGGAGGAGCCCAAGGAGGCTGGGGAAGAGGATGTACATGCATAGGCTGGAGGCCAGGATTATGGCCACCTAGAGGAGTGGATTGAGGAGTTGATCGCCCAGTTTAGAGCTTTCTAGACACATGTATTGACCTAGTTCAGAGATGTTCACTAGGACCAGAGGTCGATGATGCGAGCTTTTATGCGACACTCTGGGTTTGACCCAGATGCTCCGCCACCGTCATCCCATTGATTGTGAGGAAGTAACTATCTTGTGTTTTTTTAATTTTTTTTATTTTTCTTTTCTTTATTTTATCTTTTGTATAGTTTCAATTTAAAAAAAAAAAAACTTTTTCTATTTTTTCTTTTCTTTTCATTCTTCTTTTCCCCTATATTATTTCACTTGGTCGTTGGAGTATAGTAGTTTGTTTTGACAGGTTGTTGCATCCAAGTTTGGGGGAGTGTGTGTATTACCTTCATGCTACTGGTTTGCTTTATTTCCTTGCCACTACTCCGAGGTCATGGTAATATCGTTCTAACCCATATCTCTGTTTCTATTTGATGTACATTGAGGATAATGTCTAGTTTAAGTTTGGGGGTAAGACGATGCCTTTTATGTACTTTATTGTAATGAGGGGAAATTTTGATGAAATCTTTCTTGTTTTTAGGACTTTTTGTTTATTTTATTTTCATAGTTTTTATTTATTTATTGTTTTGTTTTTAGATAGGATGTTTTTACATTAATCAATGGTTTAATACTTTATGTAGGTGCTTGACTTGCAACTATTGGGTATGTTTTGAATTTTTAAAGGCTGTGGTTTGAATTTAGTGGTTTTAATCATTGTTTGCATTGACATGCCTTGGGGTGATTGGTTTTAGTTTCCTCACATGCACAGACACACTAGCATAATCTTGTGGGGTATAAACTTTGGCTCTAAATTGTTGGATTACATATACTTGATAGTAATTGGTATCCCTTGAGAATGAACACCGATGATATGTTTTACTTGACTTTCAAAAAGAAAAAAAGAAAAAGAATATAATTATTGAATAGAAAATCAAATTGATCCTTTTCACAAAGTAACTGGGCATCTTGCCTCAGTAAGTATTGAGTGTTCACGTCAAAAAAATGAAGGGTGAGAAGAGATGAGCATTGGTTGTCTTGATTTGTAGCCTGGTTGATTTGAGTTATTAGGTTTTTTGGGGTGTCTTGACACCTAGTGCCTTAAAGCCATCTGGTTTGGGAGTCACTGATTGAAAGCTTGCTATATGGATCTTCTTGGAGCTTAATAGACCAAGACATTGCATAACCAATAAATCAATAAAAAAATAAAAAAAATATGAAAGTCATGTATTCATATTTGGACGTATGAGTTCAATAAGGGGAACTAGTGAGTTGAAGGGGTATGTGATTTAGTATATTTGAAGCTGGGTTTTGCCACATGAGAGGATTGTTAGTTAACTTTTCACAAGGGAGCTAAGGTTGGTTGCATTGTGATGTGTTGATGTGAATTATGCATGGTGACCATTTCTTTGAATTATGGAATTTAAAATTTTGAAATTATTCTTGAATTTAAGTTTGTAACGATATATTGTAGTCTTCTTTTTTATTAATGTTTAAATAGGAATTTTGAATGTTTGTGGGTAGCATTTCGAGAAACCCTCACGAGACTATAACTTGTCCACTAGGGGAAACATAGGGGTTCAAAAGCTTGTTGCATATGCTAAATGCAATCGTTTCTCCCACGAAAGAGGAGTTAGGTAGTTTAGTTAGTTTCATTTGTTTTACTTTTATTTTGTCCTATTGCTAAGGGACTAGCAATATGTAAGTTTGGGGGTGTGATAGGCGTTGAATGTTATGCATTTTAGCCTCTTAACTTGCGTATTTTATTCTTTTAGTGATAGATTATTTGTGATTTTACTTTGATTTCATGTTTTCTATATTTTCAGGTCATTAATGGTAATTTTAGTTAAACCATGATTTTTAGGCTTTCAAAGATAACATTCGAGAGGGTTATAAGAAGCGTACATCAAATGGATCTAGTCTAGCTAATATTTCAAATCAAAACAACCCAAGGAAGAGGCCCAAGAGAATTATAAATACTTAAGGAGATTACAGGCCGAAGCCCAATTTTGTGCTAAACACAATTTTAATCCTATTTTGGTAAACTGCTCATAAATCTTATTTTCAACTGTCAAAATGGCCTAATTTTGAAAATCTCAAACGAAATTCGATTCTAGATCTTTTTGTATTTCACAAAAATTCTATGAATCGGACTTCTAGGGCATCACACGTTGGGCTGAAAGTCAGCAGAAAAATTCACTTAATTAGGGCCTGTGGGGATACCCAAATTGTCTCCTAATTAGGTGGGCACACTCCATATTCTCTTGGATATTAAAAGTGAAGGATTGAGGTTGTATTGGAAACCCTTGGTAGCAGCTTTGAAGAGTTTTTCGAGTGGAGAAATATTGGAGAACAAGGTCTTGCGCGTATTTCATGGAGATGTCATCTTCTTCCTCAACAGTTGAAGTGTCTTTTTCTACCATGAGAGGCTAGTTCATCTACTAGGGTTTTATGTAGCCCTAACTAAACATCAATGGTTTGATTGTTCTAATTATTGGATATTTTTATATTCATGCATAAATTGTGTAATTTAGAGAATTTTGTTCAAAGAATTGAGCAGTAAAAGTCTTTATATTCAGTTTTAATGATTTCTTATCTTATCTTAGATACTTAATTATTATGATTGAACTCAATCCCTCTTCTTTTCTGTGATTATGAGAGTTATTATTACACAATAGTATTCATTGAATGTATAAGTTAAAGTTTTGATTGATTATGTCTGGAGAAGATGGATCATACTGCACCCTAGAGTAGAGTAGATAGGCAAATGGTTCATTCCAATCGAAGATAGTCTGTCACGCCCCAATTTCCCAACTCTCGAGGAAACCGGAGGTGAACCCGTTCATTAACCCCAATGAACCTACTCAATTCCCTCGAATTACTGCGGAAGCTAATCATACGCATGTAATTACCTATGCGTATTCTCATCACTATCCATCCCAATGGGCCACACATCGGTCTATGTATCCATGATATTCCATTTCCACTCTTAGATCATGAAAATCATAAAATTTCTCATTTTTAAGGTTTTCAGGACTTTGAGGCGCCTCAAACTCGATTTTGAGGCGCCTGGAACTTCCAGTGAGTTCAAAATTTCAAAAATAGCACTTTGAGGCGCCTCAAACTCAACTTTGAGTCGCCTCAAAGATTTCCAGGCGCCTCAAAGTTGACTTTGAGTCGCCTCAAACTGCACCAGACCTGGATTTTTGACAGCACTCCTCCACCTGACTTCAAATGCGAATATCTCTCAATCCGTAAGTCCGTTTGACTTGAAATTTGACATGGATCATCCTCAACATGTCTAGTTTCTAACAAAATTTGAATCATCCAAAAATACCAACCACAACTCAAGTTATGCTCAAATTAGTGGGTGTGGGTCAGATTAACCACTCTTGCACTAAAACATGCATATCTTTCTCAATTTAAATCCGAACAAGGTCCATGACCTATCAAATCGAAGCTAACACAATTATCTTACTATATACATAAATTCCATTCACTCCTTGAACTCAAAATGAACACATTGGGGCATGTGTCCCCCCCCAATGGCTACTCTAATGCCTCAATGGTCATCAAATAAATTCACATAACATGCATTTCATACTTGAAATGTAATTCCATCTATTTTTTCTTACCATCTTCACTCCACAACTCATGCATACATACTTTCCATACTCCATTTGCTCATGATTAACCATACAAGAAATTATAACTAAAGAGGAAAATGGTCCTATGGTACCATACATCTCCAACACACACTTTTCTCAAAAGATATGTATATATATCATTCATATGGTTCTTCCAAATTTATAGTCATTAAAAGAATTCATGCCAATGGTTCAAAGTGCAACAAATTCTACCATGACTACAACTAGATCATTACCGTGCCACAAGCCGGCACAGATAGCCAAAAGTACATATGTCCAAAATATAGCAAAATATAAGTAGAACTCTTCTTGGACACTCAAGTCCCGTCCGTCATCGGCGCTTTATCTGTAAAAGAGTTTAGAATAAAGGGGTGTAGCACCACTGCGGCTCAGTAAAGGTTCCCCAACCCTTCTAAGTGCCGACTCGACACTAACCTACATGGAATGCATATGAATACACTACATGCCACATCCACAATCTCATAAATAATTCAACAAATGCAATTAAAGAGGATTGCATATTTCACGAATCATGTATAACATGTTCAAGCATAAAAGCATCAAGGAAAGTAAATGCTTTCTCTCTCGGTCCTCATCCGATACCCCACATGATTGGCCCGCTCCGAGGATCATGTAACCTTAGACACCTCCTCTAACCATCCAATGACCGGGACAACTCCGAAAGGTCATTCTACCATAGCAATGTATAGGATTGCCATGAAGTGAGGGGATAACTCCAAGGCTCACCAATCTTGGACATTCTCCGATAACCATCCAATGACCGGGACAACTCCGAGGGGTTATTAGTATTGGGCATACTCCGATCCTAGGCATTAAGCCTTAGTATGGCGGGTCCACTCCGAGGGCCATACATAGTGGATAATTTCACCACATTCCACCACACGGTTGGACTACTCCGAAGCCCCGTGCACCTTATTTGCGTCATTATCCCGCAACTCCCCATATATGCAATATAAATGCATAAACACATGATATTTTATTTTCATGCTCAACTCATGCTCATTAATACTAAAAAGAAGTAAAAATCATGTTTCTCACCACTGCACACCACATATAGCACATATATGTATAACACACGCATATATCATCTCATATGCATACAACTTCAAAATTAGCATATTTTACTCATGCTACAATCAATGCATAATTTTAGTACATAGAACTAATATGCATTCAACAACTACATTTCCACATATAATCACATATATGACACTTGGCACACATTTTTCACATATACACCAAATTGGGCACATAATGCCTATGTATCAATTTCTTACACTCACCCACTTCAAACCCACATGCTACCACCAACACAATGGACACAATTGTGAAAAGATAGGACTCTAGAGAAGGAGAAAATATAACTTTCTACACCTCTCATCATCCTAAAGCATGTGAAACACAACCTACACCTCTCTTCTTCGCCCGAAACCCTAGAATCGACAATTAGAAGAGAAGAAGAACCCCTACCTCGAAAATGAAGGCCTTCCAAGCACTTCACCAAAATTCCAGCGACATCTACCTTTTTGAATCGCAACTTTGATCGGTTCAAAGGGAAGCCCTAGCCATCCCCTACGTATCTCCCTTCTTCGGCGAAACCCGAATCGCACCCGAACGGCTCCGAAATGTAGAGAGAAGGTAGAGAGGAGAAGAGGGAAATGTTAGAGAGAGAAGGATCCGTGTGAAATGGCTGGGATCAACCTCAGCCAGATATTTAAAATATCTAAGGCATGGAAAATGACTAAAATGCCCCTCGGCCACTTAACGTACCTTCCCGGGCTCCGTTTTTGATTTCGAAAACTCCTACGGTCTTGGAATCACTTCCTCTACTCTCTAAATATTTCATCTAAGCCATTCCCAAAAATAATTATTTTCAGAAATTTTTCGGACTCCCGGGCCCACTTAAGTCACATCTCGGGCCCCGGTTTGACCAAAAAGTTAAACTTCTCCAAATCTTCCGAAAAGTTCCCAAAACCTTTAAAACACTCCCCAAACATGTTCCCCACACTCAAAACATGTTAAACATTACTCAAAATGCATTTATGGCAATTATTATGCGAAAAATGCAAAATCGGCCAAAATTGGTCACGGTCTCTACATAGTCCATGACTTAGCCTTAATTATATGTTATCCTCTTAAAGGATCAAAGTGAACTTATAGCCACTAACACCACTTATGCATGATATAATTGCCCATAGTTAATTCAATTGACCATTAATTGTGAAGTTAGTGGTGAAGTCAATAATCCTAGATTTATCTTATATTTTTCTCACTCATTAGTTTCTCTTGCTCTCTTTTAATTACTTTATTAGTTAACTTAAAGTAAAAATTAGTAATATATTTTTCTTCAATTTAATTATAATTAATTATACATATCCAACACAGGCAAAACACAGTCCTTGTGGATCGACACCCCTTCGATAGCCCTATTCTACAGAGAATTCATTCTATTGCGAAGTGGTATATTTTATTTAATACATTTACCCACGATTAATGAGGGTCATTGGAGTCAGATAAATCGATCGACATGTTTCTCAATTGACTAAACCATGCAAAAAATTAATTTCCACTCTAGTTTAAAACACTATGTACTAACCCAATTTTCTCTATATTTTTATTTTGTTTATACATATACCATATTGGGGCAAAATACATATCAACTCATATTCATTACAGAGGAAGTTATATTATAAGTTTTAGAGTCGAATCAATATTTTTGTTTTCATTCATTATACTTAGTATTGGTAAGCTTTTTTCAATTATATGATTACATCTTTCAATGTGGACTATTGCTAAAGAGTTCAACACCATAATTCAATTTATCACTCAAAGATTGAAGTTGTCTACTAGTGGCTTAATCTGTTAGAATTTTGTAATGAATGAAATTTTATTAGGCCTTATATATGAGCAGCATTCCATTAGTAATCTAATATTACTTTATTGACAAATGATTGAGACTTTGGTTAAATTTGCTTGAATACATAAACTAACAGTTGGAGTTGGTTACCTCCCAAAGAGTTACCATTGGGTGGTAAGGTTACGATATATGTTGACTGATTACCAAATGTTGCGATACGTGTTGTTGACAATCAAAAGTTGTGAGAAGAGTTGGTTCATGTGAACCAACACACCCAATGTCTATTCTGGTGATACCAAAAAGACACGATTTCTTTTATAACTAGGCTTAAAAGCTTCATTTTTAGAGTACCAAAAATTTTAGATTTACGCAATCTAAAATCTCTTATATCTTTTTCTACAAACTAGCACAAAGCCTTCTATAAAGAGCCTTCTAATAATATTACAGTGTAATGGCCCACTCCACCATATGGCATGATATTGTCTGCTTTGGGCCAAGTTTGCATGGTTTTGCTCTCAGATTTTACCTCAAAAGGCCTCATACCATTTGGAGAGAACACACTACATATAAACACATCCCCTTCTCTTCTCCACACCTAGGCGATGTGGGATTGAGCACCTTATAGCCTGCCAGTATGGTAGTTGCCCAATGTTTCTTGCACCCACTCACATCACACCCACCCACAAGGGTCGCCACACTTCAATTCACCCCCTTTTCCCCACTTGGGGCGCGAAATGACTAAGTTGCCCCTGAGTCATTTAACGTACCCACCCGACCTCTGTTTTTTATTTCGAAAGCGACTATGGCTCTGAAATCGATTATTTAACTCTCTAACATTTTGTTTGGTTCATAGCCAAAACTAATATTTTTTCAAAAAAATTTCGGATTCCAGGGCCCACTGGATTTCATTCTGGGGCCCCGTTGACCCAAAAGTCAAACTTCTCCAAACGTTCCGAAAACGTCCAAAAATCCTCAAACAACTTTCCAAACATGTTTCCCACTCTCGAAACATTCGTAACATCATTTAAACACATTTTTGGCGAAAATGCTAAAAAATCAGAAAACTAATCAAATTTGGTTCCGTCTCTACATTAGTGAGAGTATTGAGGTGAAGTCTTGGTATCAAAATATGATATCAAGAGGGATTGCAGTTCGAAGTGTGGTTCGGTAAACCCAATCACAGTTAGTTTCTGAGAGTCAAAAATCGGACGTGACAAATCTGGACTATTATATAAAGAAAATCATCAAAGCTTTATTTTGTACTTAAATTATGTTCCAAGAATGATATCATGCACGTAAATAAGGATGTTCAATTACTCTGTATATGTATAATATATGCTCTTACAAACAATTTAAAAGAATCACTTGAATCAATAAGTGAATCCAATGTATATGTAAAACCATATATACATATTCCATAAATCAATTATATGCATATATATATATGCCCCTTATAAACACATGTTCAGTGGCTCTCTTTTTTTCGGCATCACTTTATAATAACATATAAAATTAATCATTACAGTGAATCCACTCCTGGTATATTTACAAACATAACAAATAGTAAACAATTTAATTGAAAACAAAACTTTGCCTTCATATTATAATCATTGAAATCCATTAGAACTTGCGCACGTAGTGGTGTTTCCAATGTTTTCAAAATTAAAGATGCACACAAACAAACTTGACCCAAAATCAATTAAAAAACATAAATGATTATATCTCTCTACAAAACGATACAATGTCGATATATGTAGAGAAATTATGTAGAGCAATATATATATGTGAACCAACTATGGCATCATAATTTCAGCCGCAACCGGAGGCGTAAACACAAAAGTTAGTTTGGAACTTCATTCGAAACAAATACTATATATGTGCCAATTTCAAAGAAAATTGTTATATATAAGTATAAGATAAATGGGTGTGGATAACATGTTATCCCCTATTAAGTGGTTCATCCACTATAGACTCCTACTTGGAGCAAAACATATCTACCTAACTAAGTGGGTTGAGTAGATATCTGTAACACCCTGATTCCCCGACTCCCGGGAAAATCGGAGGTTAACCCATCTATTAGTCCCAATAGACCTCTTTTACCCTCTATAAAGTGCCATGCCGTCACGCCTTAACTCCCAAGTCCCGGGAACCAAGGTGTGAACCCATGAGATCACCCTCACGCTATAACCACCACCTGATCATACAATCTCAATTTCCTATTATTTTCACGAAAATTGGACATGACCCATTCTAATAAATCAGATCTTAAAGCGTTATTCTTGCTTTATATTCAAATGGACACTTATGGGCATATGTCCCCCCAACATTTAAATCGAATAATCAAAATGGACACTTCTGGGCACGTGTCCACCCAGCATTCCTACAACATGCATTAAACAATTAAAATATAACACAGTCCCTGAATGTCCGTCTCATATACATACATCAAATGAAATATACAACTGGGATAAATTACCCAATATAACTGTCTAATACATTTAATCTAAATGTACAACATCTATCTAATATCTTGGACATAAATCGAATTCTAAGGAATCTAGTCATTACCTCTGCAACCGGTACTATTAGTCCCCTAATTGACTCCAAGATCAGCAACACCTGCAAAACCTAAGAGGGGGTGAGCTCAAAGGCCCAACAAGGTATGTAGAACCATACTATCACTGCTGCAGCAGGTCGATCCTCACATATTCTCAAAAACATAAACGTTTAAATATATCACAATATTTAAATCATACTCCACCTAGCATACATGAATCGACAATGCATATGGCAAATTTAGCACATATGAACATATAAGTCAATTACACATGATTTTTGAAAATCATTTTCAACATGCTTGAAAACAGTAAACATCAGGCATCAATATGTATACAGAACATATATGTCTAGGCATTTACATAAATTATGTAAATCAATTACCACGTTACCTACTCATTAAGTAGCAAATCTCAAATGCAATTAAAATATATTTGACCCGTACAACATGTTTAGAAGCAATCAATACCCAACATATATCATGTTCATTCACAAGCAACACATATATATAAGAATGCGTTAAACACATAGCATGCTTCACAATAGATAATGCAAGCAAGTTCACACACTTGTCTCTCTCTCTCAGACTCAACCCGATACCCTAACATGATTCTTGACCAAATCATATAACCGAGACATTTCCCACACCCTTCCAACTCCGTCACCGAGTATTTACCTATTCCAAGGTGGGTAGACCATCGTCACCGAGTATTTACCTACTCCAAGATGACTTGGCCCATTTTCTTTTTATGGGTTTTCACCGAGTATTTACCTACTCCAAGGTGAATGAACCACAATCACCAAGTATTTACCTACTCCAAAGTGGTTGGGCAACTTTTTGGAATCCCCACCGAGTAATTACCTACTCCAAGGTAATTAGATTTCGGTCACCGAGAATTTACCTCCTCCAAGGTGACTTAACCACTATCACCGTGACCGAGTATTGACCTACTCTAGGTGATTTGTCCACTTCATGACCGCATCCATAACTGAGTATTGACCTACTCTAGGTAATTCAACCACAATTCCCTATTTCCTTACAACAGCACCATATATGTATTTCAAACATATAAATCAAACATTTAAAATTCATGCTTCACAATAAATAAGCTAGTTATAAAGGAACATAGCCTACATTTCATCTCCACCAAATCACACATAAACTCACCTATATATGTAAAATCTAGCATACAGTTCACATATGCTCATAAACCTCACTTAAGCACAATTTAGTCATGCTTCACCAATGCACACATTTTTTATATATAGATAGCATGCATTTAATTCACATAAACTCACATATAATCACGTACATGTCAAATCATGCATATAAATCAACTATGCACATATACTAGCACAAATATAATCATGCTTCCATTCAAGGCATACATTTACTGCAAGTAACTAGCATGCTTTTCATCTACAATATATAACCACATATATATTAAGTCTTCCATATATGTATTATGCACATATATGACACTTAGCACATCATAATCATGCTTTTCAAATGCCCATTGATGCTATAATCATATTTAGCATGCATCTCTACCACTACCCAATATATAATCACATATATATTGCAATCTATGCATAAAATTCACCTATGTATACGCAATAACACATAGCTAAACATAAATAATTTAGCATGTTTGACATGGGCTCAATCTACACATATACATTTCATAATGTACACAACTATTTAAATCTAGCATGCTTTCATATCCCAAATATATATATATACACAACTATATATATATATTCTATCACATCCTACGTATATACACATATACTGATGTGGCTAAACTCGGATTAAATTGTAAGCTTAATTTTGCCCTTTTTATCAAAATATAATTTAACCACTCGTAAGAGCACGAATCTTTGCAGATAGGGTTCTATATAGAGGGTATCGATCCCACGAGGACTAGTCGAAATTGCCTTAAAGGAAGATTAATTCTAAAAATAGGTTTTTGGATTTTTGTTTATAATCTATTGCATGAATGAAATGACAATAAAATTAAAGAGTAAAGTTGGGAGAGAGAGCTAGGGGTGGTTTCCACCACTAGCCATTCACATGTTCATAAGTGTAGCAAGCATGGGATTCATAAATTAAATGCCTAACAATGTCATTAGGCTTGTGACCTCAATAACATATCAAAAGATCAATGTGTGTGCTAACCTATCATAATCCATCTTCAACAAGCATAGCTCTTCAACCTAACTAACTACTTAATTACCCTACTCTCTAATTGAACACTACATGCATCCAAACTACCTTGTCTTGGTATGGTCTATACAAGCAAACATCACACATTCATTTAAACACCATTATTTAGCCATCATTTGCACTTCTTGTGGAATATGCAAATGTTGTGCATCCAAGTAACAAAATCTACTCTAAGACAAGAATAAATTCCACATCAAATGAATATATATAAGAAATGTATTTGTGTACATATTCACTAGGCTAAATAATCAACATTTAACTACAAATCCCCAAGTGCTACAAAAATGAACAAGTTTACATGGCTAGGTGTGTCAACCACACCCTAGTGGAGGAGTTAGTTGGTCATGGCAGCCTTGCACCCTTCCATTGATGAAGAAAGTGAAACTTCTTGGTCTGGTTCAGCTCCTCTTCTTCCTCTCCCGAAGGTCTCTCCTTGGATGGTCTGATGTATATTGAGAGATATATGAGATATGAGAGATATTGCCCTTTTTGTGTGCTTTTTGGCTTCCTTTTCAACCTTGGGGCCCACCATATATATATATATATCAATATATATATCCCTGGTATCAAGAAGGTCCCCAAGGGTCTTGTTCAAGTCAGACAATCCCCCTAAGTCGTGCAAAAAGGGGGATTTTGTTGCAAGTGGGAGAGCAGGTGAGCAAGTGGCCAAGTGGATTCTGCAGAATCTCGATCAATCGAGATTGGATCTCGATTGATCGAGATTTTGATCAATCGGAATGGGATCTCGATCAATCGAGATTTTGATTAATCGAAATCAACATCTCGATTGATCGAGATGCCTTTGGCTGCAATTCTAATTTTTCCTCTTCAGCTTCAAATAACTTCAAACTTTGCTCCATTTACTCTAATACCTGCAATACATCAAAAACACAAAAATACCATAAACATATCTCGGTAAACGCAAAAACGGAACTAACATAAGCAATAAAGAGGGTTCAAATGCATAGAATTGAACACTTATCATATACCATAACCACATCTATATATATATATATATGCACCTATATATATATATAAATACCACATATGAACAATTAAAGAACATATGTAAAATTAACGACGTTATTAAAATAGATACGTAGGAGATAGAGGCAAGAATCAAGTTGCCTTAGGTCCCGCTTTCTCTAAGCCCGCGCCTGCCAAGCGGTCCATACCAAGCCCGGTCTAGTTCTGTGTCGTAGTCTACACAACCGATTCAACTGAACCACTTTCTTTTCCTTTTTGTTTCTATGCTTGGCCCAATTTCATGCTTATTCCAACCCATATCTTAGGTACAATTCAATCCAGGCCCCATTTCAAGTCTAAAGCCCAATTCTAATTCTCCATTGGAAATCAAATCGAATTGTAGCCCAAAGTGATAGTCCATTTCACTAATGTCAAATAATCATAAGGCCCAATCAATAACCCAAGTTTAACCCATTCTACTAAGCCTCGGCACATCATCCTCCATTATATATATATATATATATATATATGTTACCTTCCCTACCAAACAACCCAATCCATTGAACACCAACTACCATGGTTACTTCCATGTAGCCGAAGACCCACACAACCGAGCCTCTCCTAGCCGAGCCAACAGTCACCACACCACGGTGGTTCACCACCACGCACCACCATCCTTAAACCCAACCACTAGCTACACTAACCATGCACCAGCCGTAACATACCTTCACCATGCGCACCAACCAACCAGCCTACACGCATAGTCGAACCTCTCCCATGATCAACCCAGGAAGAAGGCCCGTGAACAACCTGCAGTCCTCTCTAGTCGAGAAGACCCACAGCATCAACCACCACCACAAGCTGCCTCTAGTCAATCCCTCAAGCTACCAGACTATACAACCGTTCAGCTAAACCACCACCACTAAGATCGGAGTAGCCCTCACCAAGGCCACACAATCGAGCACCACCAGCCACACCCGAGGAGAAGACCCAGCCAGGATCTAGCTGCCATACCCAGCAACCCCAGCCACCTCTAATAGACCCACTTCCCTTGCCGGAATCATTCAACCGTGAGCACCAAACGGGTTATACTACCGGTGGAACGAAGAATGGTTTTGGTCTGCCGAAATGATACTTTCGATCGACCGATGAAATATATCGATCGTCCAAAACTGTGACGCAAAAACACCAGCGTCCCAACCTTCTTCTTCGACCACCCCTACTACCAGAACACTCCATGGACAGCGATCCTCTTTATCGTGAACACACAAATATAAATCACTGGTTCCGGCCATGAAGATCCAACCCCAACCGAGAAGCTCAACCATGAGCCATGCACCACCCATAAAACCAAACTCATACTCTGGCTATCATCTACAGTCACTGTCGGAGCTCGCCGGAACAGACCCAACACGGCCTGAGCACCAGCCGAACCCCCCATGAGCTACCGTTGTGTCGTCCCCCCGGACAGTGTCTCGCCAGCCACCACACAGCCACCATCACCTGTTGAATCTTCATGGAATCCGAGCTCCTCTCTCAGTAGCTCTCTCTCTTTCTTTCTCTCTCTCTCTCTCTAGAACAACCCTGTTCTTCTCTCTCTTTCCTCTTTTCTTTCTTTTTCTCTTCCTTTCTTTTCTTTCTCTTTCTTCTCCTCAGCCGACCCACATGGTGTAATACCCCATTCCAACACATAGTATGATATTGTCCGCTTTGGGCCTGAGCCCACACGGTTTTGCTTTTGGGTTTTACCCCAAAAGGCCTCATACCATTTGAAGAGAACATACTACATATAAGCACATCCCCTTTTTCACACCCAGGCGATGTGGGATTGAGCACCCTGTACCCTGTCAGTGTGGTAGCTCAGCCCAGTGTTTGTCTTCGCACCCGCCCATTCACACCCGTCCACAAGGGTTACTACAATCCACCCCCCTACGAGGCCCGACACCCTCATCGGCACACTTACTTTCGGCTGGGTTCAGGCTCTGATACCAACTATAATACCCCGCTCCAACACATGGTATGATATTGTCCACTTTGGGCCTGAGCCCGCACGGTTTTGCTCTTGGATTTTACCCCAAAAGGCCTCATACCATTTGAAGAGAACATACTACATATAAGCACATCCCCTTTTCCACACCTAGGCGATGTGGGATTGAGCACCCTATACCCTGTCAGTGTGGTAGCTCAGCCCAGTGTCTGTCTTCGCACCCGCCCACTCACACCCGTCCACAAGGGTTACTACACATGGGTCACTTTATTTTTGAATCATTTTCTTGCACTTACATGCACCACATGTTTTGTGCACCAATCTCCTCCACAGAATTTCAAATACACCTACAATATATATATATATAACATCACACAATACATGTATTCACATGTATTTCCCCACACTTACCTATATAAATATAAAGGTCCCTCTCTATTTATCTATAATTACATATAGACCCACTATGTGTGTATATATATATATTTATGTCTCCATATATGTATATATATATATATACACACACTCTCATCATGTAACAATATATATATATATATTCCCATATATATATATATATAACTACATCCTCCATCTTCATATATATATATATATAACATATTTCTGAATTTTAATTTATTCGAAAAAATCAATCCAGTCCAAAAATCATCCTGGACCGATCAAAATAAATTCCGGGTCGTTACAACCTCCCCTCCTTCAAGGAATTTCATCCTCGAAATTAGCATACTCAAGGTCTTTCCAAAACCAATCCATACAGGACGTTATTTTGGCCAATAATCGTTACTTTCTCTTTTCACATACCCTAGGCGCTACACTTGCAACACCTAACTCATAACACTCAAGTCTGACACAATTAGTGTGTCTGAACTGCTCTAAAGTAGTATAACCACTTCCGTGACATGGTTGGGCAATCCTGAACCCCATGTACAACTTACTTCCACAATCCTCCGAAGCACTTGCTTCGCAAAGTCCACAGTCTCTATCTGGAGACCTATCCAATCCATCTCTATCACTAGTTTAAGGTAATCTCCTTGACTAATCATATCAATCACTCACAGTGATACATCCCTATCATCTGGGATCATCAATACTCAAAGTCATTCTATCATTGTCAAACATGACTCTCAATCTAGCATACTATTCCCGGGCTTAGTCCAATATCCTGGGCATCATCACAACACAAACCACATCAATCCAGTGCACATCACAAGCACACTCACCAGCAAGGCACATGGCAGTGTACTCACCAATATAAACCACATAAGTGGTGTACTCGCCGCAGCAAGCCACATAACTCTGCCCAGTCTCATAGACTACAACCCACTGGAATCCAATGCCAAGTCCAGGATCTCACATCCCTATAATTTCACAATCTCATTTCTCAAAGAATGAGTCTCACTTACTCGTCCATTAACCCTAAGAGACGTTTTCGACTTCTCAAGTATCCATCCATTCATTTCCAGCATCTCACTTGGCACCCCAAGATCCTGACTGCTTCGTCTAGGGCCCCACAATCATCTATGAGCTCGTACCCACTCACTCTTACCTCCAAATCAAGTATTTACCATCCAAGGCAGTTTCGGTCGACTGGAACTAGCCATCGGTCGACTGAAACCTAAGTTCAACTAATACCAAAGTAGCAACCCTACTGGAATCCAATTCTAAGTCAACTAGTCGACTGATTAGCGATTTCAGTCGATCGAAAGGATGCTTTCGGTTGACTGAAGCCATCTTTCAGTCACCCGAAACAAGTTACAGAATTTTAACTCTCGGGATCTCACCACTTTCGGTCAACTGATGTGGAGACCAGTCAGCCGAAAGTTCAAAAATTCCTCAAAAACCTGTATTTCCCAGTATCAATGCATTATATCACATTTCCAACTATGATACAACTAAAAAAAAATGTAAAAGTCATCACATGTCTACCGACTCCAAGAATTAGATCAATTCCAAACCCTCATCCAACTATCTTAATAACACTTCCTAGACATACCCTGTTTAGAATCCCAATAATCACAATACCACTAATAGTCTTAGTCAACTAACTGACTATGACTTTCGTGCAATTATTGCAACCCAAATCTAAATCAAAACAATCTTAGTTTAAAAAGTCCAAAGGCAAATTACACCATTCTTCATCAACACTAGACTCCTACTTTCAAAGTCTATTGCCCCATGTCTATTTCAACATCACGGTCTGTCCAATTCTAAACCTTTACCTAGGTTTGCCAATTCTCAAAATCAGAATTTTTAAGTGGTGACTACATGCCACTACTAACCACATGATGCAAAATACAACACTCTCATTCAATGTTCAATCACATAAATCACGTATTCCACATAGCATACAACATATAACATGTTAAATCAAATAAACACATACTATGCATGATATGACATATGATGCATAAATCAAATCCAAACCCTAGCCCTCGGGCCAAAACTAGAAAAATACCCCTGACCACACACGGTCCTGGTACCTCTTCTGCCTGAGCAAGTGTAAAAATATGGCCCAGTCCCCCTAGTATATACACATACTAGAACATAATATCTAGAGTGGTTCAAACCAACCTACTCTCATCCTCTATACTCATTGGTAAATACCTACCACTCTATTCACATCTGTAGTCTCAGGTAGCAACCTTGACTATCAATACCAATCACTCTCGGTGATATATCCCTTCTATTAGGAATCCTTTATCCATCGTCATCCAGATGAAACAACTCACTATCTACAAGAGCCGGCGTATTGTAAGAGAAACGCTAATAAAAGAAAAATATTCGACCGAGCCATTTTCCAAAGCTAGCCTAACTCCGGCAATACGCCTTCCTTGTGTCCCATCTCGATCTTAGTTGCCAACCCTAGGCAAAACAACACATCATAAGCCCCTAAGTATCTGTAAGGACTTAAACACTCGCAATTTCCTTTGCGGTATCTCCTCATTGCTCACTAACAATACCCAACACCAAGTCAAAGGTCTAAACTCAACCAATTCTGAGAGTGTTACCAAATGAAATCTGTTTAACACCTCAACACTTTGATCTTTCATTAGGATTGCCCAAATCGAGTAAGTCATTCCACTACCGTCCATATGTAATCAAACATATCATCTAGACAACTATCAACCCTTGCCTATCTCACGTGATTTGACCCTCCGTCCTTAGGTATTCGATCCTATGACTTTGATACCCTAGGTTTTCAAACCTAATGTTTTAACAGCAATCCATAAATCCTCAAATCCTCAACTCTTACCCGTCGCCCCTAGGTATTCCAACCTAGTGCTCTGATACCATGTTGTAACACCCCGATTCCCTGACTCTTAGGAAAATCGGAGGTTAACCCGTCCATTAGTCTCAATAGACCCTTTTTACCCTCTATAAAGTGACATTCTGTCACGCCCCAACTCCCAACTCCCGGGAACTGAGGTGTGAACCCGTGAGATCACCCTCACGCTATAACCACCACCTGATCATACAATCTCAATTTCCTATTATTTTCACAAAAATTGGGCATGACTCATTCTAATAAATCAGATCCTAAAGCGTTATTCCTACTTTATATTCAAATGGACACTTATGGGCACGTGTCCTCCCAGCATTTATATCTAACAATCAAAATGGACACTTCTGGGCACGTGTCCCCCCAGCATTCCTACAACATGCATTAAACAATTGAAATATAGCTCAGTCCCTGAATGTCCGTCTCATATACATACATCAAACGAAATATACAACTGGGATAAATTACCCAATATAACTATCTAATACATTTAATCCAAATGTACAACATCTATCTAATATCCTGGACATAAATAAGATTCTAAGGAATCTAGTCATTACCTCTACAACCGATACTATCAGTCCCCTAACTGACTCCAAGATCAGCAACACCTGCAAAACCTGGGAGGGGGTGACCTTAAAGGCCCAACAAGGTATGTAGAATCATAATATCACTGTTGCAGCAGGTCGATCCTCACATATTCTCAAAAACATAAACGTTTAAATATATCACAATATTTAAATCATACTCCACCTAGCATACATGAATCGACAATGCATATGGCAAATTTAGCAAATATGAACATATAAGTCAACTACACATGATTTTTGAAAATCATTTTCAACATGCTTGAAAACAGTAAACATCAGGCATCAATATGTATACAGAACATATATGTCTAGGCATTTACAAAAATAATGTAAATCAATTACCACGTTACCTACTCATTAAGTAGCAAATCTCAAATGCAATTAAAATACATTTGACCCGTACAACATGTTTAGAAGCAATTAATACCCAACATATATCATGCTCATTTACAAGCAACGCATATATATAAGAATGCGTTAAACACATAACATGCTTCACAATAGATAATGCAAGCAAGTTCACACACTTGTCTCTCTCTCTCTCGGACTCAACCTGATACCCTAACATAATTCTTGACCAAATCATGTAACCGAGACACTTCCCACACCCTTCCAACTCCGCCATCGAGTATTTACTAACTCCAAGGTGGGTAGACCATCGTCACCGAGTATTTACCTACTCCAAGATGACTTGGCCCATTTTCTTTTTATGGATTTTTATCGAGTATTTACCTACTCCAAGGTGAATGAACTACAATCACTGAGTATTTACCTACTCCAAAGTGATTGGGCAACTTTTTGGAATCCCCACCGAGTAATTACCTACTCCAAGGAAGTTAGATTCCGGTCACCGAGAATTTATCTCCTCCAAAGTGACTTAACCACTATCACCGTAATAGAGTATTGACCTACTCTGGGTGATTTTTCTACTTCATGACCGCATCCATAACCGAGTATTGACCTACTCTAGGTAATTCAACCACAATTCCTCATTTCCTCACAACAGCACCATATATGTATTTCAAACATATAAATCAAACATTTAAAATTCATGCTTCACAATAAATAAGCTAGTTATAAAGGAACATAACCTACATTTCATCTCCACCAAATCACACATATACTCACCTATACATGTAAAATCTAGCATACAATTCACATATGCTCATAAACCTCACTTAAGCACATTTTAGTCATGCTTCACCAATGTACACATTTTTTATATATAGATATCATGCATTTAATTCACATAAACTCACATATAATCACGTACATTTCAAATCATGCATATAAATCAACTACGCACATATACTAGCATAAATATAATCATACTTCCATTCAAGGCATTCATTTACTGCAAGTAACTAGCATGCTTTTCATCCACAATATATAACCACATATATATTCAGTCATCCATATATGTATTATGCACATATATGATACTTAACACATCATAATCATGCTTTTCAAATGCTCATTGATGCTATAATCATATTTAGCATGCATCTCTACCACTACCTAATAAATAAACACATATATATTCCAATCCATGCATAAAATTCACCTATGTATACGCAATAACACATAGCTAAACATAAATAATTTAGCATGTTTGACATGGGCTCAATTTACACATATACATATCACATTGTACACAGGCATTTAAATCTAGCATGCTTTCGTATCCCAAATATATATATATACACACATCCTACGTATATACACATATACCATAACCACATCTATATATATATATATCTATATATAAATACCACATATGAACAATTAAAGAACATATGTAAAATTAACGACGTAATTAAAATAGATACATAGGAGATAGAGGCAAGAATCAACTTGCCTTAGGTCCCGCTTTCTCTAAGCCCACGCTTGCCAAGCGGTCCATACCAAACACGGTCCAGTCCCGTGTCGTAGTCTACACAACCGATGCAACTGAACTATTTTCTTTTCCTTTTTGTTTCTATGCTTGGCCCAATTTCATGCTTATTCCAACCCATATCTTGGGTACAATTCAATCCAGGCCGCATTTCAAGTCTAAAGCCCAGTTCTAATTCTCCATTGGAAAATCAAATCCAATTGTAGCCCAAAGTGATAGTCCATTTCACTAATGTCAAATAATCATGAGGCTTAATCAATAACCCAAGTTCAGCCCATTCTACTAAGCCTCGGCACATCATCCTCCATTATATATATATATATATATATATATATATATATATATGTTACCTTCCCTACCAAACAACCCAATCCATCGAACACCAACTACCATGGTTGCTTCCATGTAGCCAAAGACCCACACAACCGAGCCTCTCCTAGCCGAGCCAACAGTCACCATACCACGATGGTTCACCACCACACACCACCATCCTTTAACCCAACCACTAGCTACACCAACCATGCACCAGCCATAACCCACCTTCACCATGCGCACCAACCAACCAGCCTACACGCATAGCCGAACCTTTCCCATGATCAACCCAGGAAGAAGGCCCGTGAACAACCTGCAGTCCTCTCCAGTCGAGAAGACCCACAACATCAACCACCACCACAAGCTGCCTTTAGCCAATCCCTCAAGCTACCAAACTACACAACCGTCCAGCTAAACCACCACCACTAAGATCGGAGCAGCCCTCACCAAGGCCACACAACAGAGCACCACCAGCCACACCCGAGGAGAAGACTCAGCCAGGATCTAGCTGCCATACCCAGCAACCCCAGCTACCTCCAACAGACCCACTTCCCTCGCAAGAATCGTCCAACCGTGAGCACCAAATGGGTCATACTACCGGTTGACCGAAGAATGGTTTCGGTCTGCCAAAATGATACTTTCGGTCGATCGATAAAATATATCGGTCGTCCAAAACTGTAACGCCAAAACACCAGCATCCCAACCTTCTTCTCCAACCACCCCTACTGCCAGAACACTCCATGGACAGCCATCCTCTTTACCGTGAACACACAAATATAAATCACTAGTTCCGGCCATGAAGATCTAACCCCAACCAAGAAGCTCAACCATGAGCCATGCATTGCCCATAAAACCAACCTCATACTTTGGCTATCATCTACAGTCATAGCCGAAGCTCACCGGAACAGACCCAACACGGCCTGAGCACCAGCCGAACCCCCTATGAGCTACCATTGTGTCGTCCTCTCGGACAGTGTCTCGCCAGCCACCACACAACCACCATCACCTGTTGAGTCTTCTTGGAATCTGAGCTCCTCCCTTGGCAGCTCTCTCTCTCTCTCTCTAGAATAGCCCTGTTCTTCTCTCTCTTTCCTCTTTTCTTTCTTTTTCTCTTCCTTTCTTTTCTTTCTCTTTTCTTCTCCTCAGTCGACCCACATGGGTCATTTTATTTTTGAATCATTTTCTTGCACTTACATCCACCACATGTTTTGTGCACCAATCTCCTCCACAGAATTTCAAATACACCTACAATATATATATATAACATCACACAATACATGTATTCACATGTATTTCCCCACACTTACCTATATAAATATAAAGGTCCCTCTCTATTTATCTATAATTACATATAGACCCACCATGTGTATATATATATATTTATGTCTCCATATATGTATATATATATATATATACACACTCTCATCGTGTAACAATATATATATATATTCCCATATATATATATATATATAACATCTTTCTGAATTTTAATTTATTCGAAAAAATCAATCCGGTCCAAAAATCATCTGGGACCGGTCAAAATAAATTACGGGTCGTTACAATATCGATGTATCTCTGATTATGCGATGCATAATCTCTATAAAAGGGAAGAAGGAAGAATAAAAAATACAACAATTGATATTTAAAATTCTCTCTGTTTTTGTCGTGCCTCAATTTATGTTCCTCGAGAACCGAGGGTGAACAGTGTTTTCACATCACCATCACCTCACATCAACACCTTACACTTGCGGAAACTTAAATACATACACACGTATATCTATGTATGCCCCAACATCAACCTTAGCTAAGGCCCCACACATGGCCACACTTGCACAACACTGGTTGCTAGTTCCTATTATTGCACAATTAAAATGTGCATTTTGCTTTATCGAAGAGCCACCTTCGCATGATCAAAACATTCGATCATGTGAAGTACTATCGAAGTACAATCAAAAAGTTTCATCACTCGGGACTTTTAAACATTTCGAAACCTGCATACTTTTGCATGTACAAAATTGTGCTTTTGCACAATCGAAGGATTCGATTATGCGAAATGGACATTTCACATGATCGAAATGCCTTTTGTCAAGATTCCTGCACTTTTGCATTTAGTCCATCTCATGCACCATAATCCAGTCTAGCAACCCAACTCATCCACATACATCCATATAACCTCTCAAACATCAAAAGAATGCTATAACATCATTCATAAGGTTCAAGTACTTACATTAGTACATTTCTCAAGGGTTACCAACTTACTACACATGTGAACCACTCAATCCTGGGACTTAACTCCTAGTATGACTATAACTTGAGTTTAAAACCCACACCATTAGATATAAAATTCAAAAATACTCGATTTAAAAAAAACCAAACTCAATTCTGATCTAAAACGAAGAAGTTATGCCCGATTGAAGTTCAGACAAAGTAGAAAATTTTGATCACAATTTCGCATAATCGAAATTACACTGTAGAATTTCCTGCAATCTCACATTTTGTACATTTTGGGTTCAAATCTCATTTTAACCACCTAGGACCATTCCCTCAACATTGAAATCATCTACATATGATATATCATCACACACATACTTCCAATCACACATTTGAATCATTATCATCTCACAATCCTCATACATTTATATCAAAATGCATATATCATTGCATACATTCACAATATCCATACACTAACTTCAATGGTTATATATATAAGTTACATATAACGTGAATGTAACTCTAACTCGACATAATCCACATACCACATGTCAGTATGGATAGACAAATACATATTTCACACTTAAAACCTCAAAATACAACAAAATGCTCAAAAGTGCTCCTATGAGCTTCAAGTGACTACACAAGTGCATCTTATCCGTCCTCAATGCCTTACCTTAAAAATGTTTAGAAAAAAAGGGATGAGCACCACAGTGGCTCAGTAGGAATACCCCGACCCTTCTAAGGGTCGACTCGACACTGACTTACATGGAATGCATGTTGTTACATTACATGCCACGTCAACAACTTCACATTTATTCAACACAAGATACAAGTATGGGTACTTATATACATAGCATGTTATTTTCATGCTTCATTCATGCTCATCAATGCTAAAGAAATGTCTAGCATGCCTCTCATCACCTTATACTACATATAGCACATATATGTCTAAAACATACATATTGTATCACATATGCCTACAATTTCAAACTTAGCACTTTATATTTGTACCTCAACACATAACCACATACATATTCATCATTTCACATAATTTCACATGTACACATATTTAGGTATTTATGCTCTCAACTTCACACATTTACATATACTAGTTCCTCATGCTTTACACAACACAAGGCACATCAATTTTGCATTGAAGAGACTCAAGAAGAGGAGAAAATAGTAAATCCCACCCCTCTCACCACTCTTGTATATATAAAACACACCCTACACTTCACCTCTTCATTCGAAACCCTAGAATCGACAAATAGAAGAGAATAAGAACCCGTACCTTGAAAATGAAGGCTGTCCAAGCACTTTCCAAAATTTCCATCAAGGTCTACCTTTCTGAAACACGAGATTGTTTGGTTCAAACTGAAGCCCTTGTCGTCCCTACACAATTTCCTTCTTCGGGGACTTCCAAATCACACCTTAACCACTCCAAAATCTAAAGAGAAGGGAGAGAGATGAAGTGGGTGAGTTAGAGAGAGAGAGAAATCTATAAAATTGAAATATCTCAGACCTCTTGATATTTATCTTAGTCCTTGGGGCGTGAAATGACTGATTTGCCCATGGATCACTTAACGTACCTTCTCGACCTCCATTTTTGATTTTGAAAGCTCCTACGGTCTTGAAATCACTTCCTTAACACTCTCAACATTTAGTTTGGTCCATAATCAAAAATAATATTTTTCAAAATTTTTTCAAATTTCCTGGACCCACTAGACCTCTTCCCAAGGCCCCCGTTGACCAAAAAGTCAAACTTTTCCAAATATCCCCAAAAATTTCAAATACCTTAAATCAACCTTCCAAACATGTTTTCTACTCTTGAAACATCCAAAACATCATTTGAAATGCATTTATGGTGAACTGATGAAAATTAGAAAATCGACCAAATTTAGTTCTGGTCTCTATAGTTTTTCCTTCTGGTATACTTCCTTTTGAATTCTCTCTCTATCTAGATCTCTCTCTTTGGTAGCCATCAACCAATAGGATCTCAATTGTGGAATATACATAGAGGACTCTAGTAGCCGCTCTATTGACGATGATCATGTTGCCGTAGGGACAGCTCGTAACACAAGCTACAGGTTCATTTGCTTTTGCTATTTCAGTCTACAAGAGGTAACCGAGTATTTCAATTATATAAGATTGATTCTCTTACATTAGTATCAAAGCTATAATGCTTGTTGTTCACATAATTTTTCTTGAGCATGCTTAGAATAAATTTTGCAAATTTATTATATAGAAGTATGCTTAAAATTTATGAAAAATTATTTTCCATGAAATTGATATCATACAAGGCTGATTTTTTAGTAAGTTGTAGCCTATATGCAAATATATAGATCTTGAAATTTTTATGCAAAAACTTTATGTATTTTATTTTTTAAAAATAAAATAAGGATGATATGGCATAAACTTGCTAGGCCTTTTTATTATTCATCATTGAGTTTTGGTGCATGAAAATTATATGAAAATATTGCTTATTTCATAAGCTTTCAATGCATATATTATTTGCAATTTTTTTATGTTCGATTTGTGAGATATTCATCCAAGAATTTTTGGGTTGAAAATAGATGTCAAATGAAAAATATAGGGCTTACTTGGTTTGCAACTGTGAAAACTGTTTTTTGTTTTAAGTTCTTTTTTTAGTTTTTAGAGAATCATAACAAAAAATAGTTTCCAATTTTTTTAGTTTAAAAATTTGATTGGTTGGTAAAACTACAAAACAGTTTTCAGAGAACAAAAACTCATAAATCTACTTAGTTGTATCTACTGACCAATTTTCAGAGAACAATTTTTACTTTATTTTTGTTAAATCTAATAATGTAATTTATATTGATACTTCAATTCTTGCTTTAGAAACGTCAACCAATAAAGTAAGAGGATCAACCATTGATATTTGGATCATCACAAACATATTCACTATAAGACTGGTGAAAAATATATATATAACAAACAAATTTAGAATACCCATTAAATTGTGCTATTTTTCATCCACATAAAGTAAATCAAGATTGAAATTTTTTGAAGCAATAAAAGAAAAGAATCAAAATTGAAGGCGTGATGGGGAGTGACAGTTGTACAAACATAGAGAGTATTAGAGAACTAAGTGGATCGAAGACAATCTTGAAGAATGCGCCTGAATGAATGAGACCCATATCTGGAAACTTAGATTAAAAAATTATAGAAAGAAAATTGGAACCTTGAATGGGCGAAATAGATTAAGGAAGACGGTTTAGAAACTAAGATTAAAGAGTTGTAGATAGACAATTGGAGCCTTGAATGGGTAAAATAGATTAAGGACGATGGTGCAGGATGAACCTCTCCCATAAATAAAACCATTGGTAGGTAGAGAGAGAGAGAGAGAGAGGGGGGTTTAAATGTCGAAAGGGTCTCACAGTTTGAAACATTGGAAAATAGAGATACACAACATCGTAGAGAATTGTTATTGTCACTGTGTTAACCTCTCACTACAACAAATAAGGGTTTCACCGGTGGTCATATACCGGCGAACACCAAAAACGTCGGTGATATGGATATATTACCGGCGGTTAATAATGAATGCCGTTGTTTACACTTTTTGCCGGCGGTATATATAGAACCGCCGGCTAATATGAATAATTTTCGGCATTTGATAATAAACCGCCGAAAATAATAAATAATTTCCGGCATTTTTAAATAAACCGCCGAAATTTTGTTCCCCACCAACACAAATATATATATGTATATGCTACCAAAACGACAGTGTTTTGTATTTTCCGGCGGGGAATATTGAACCGCCGTAAAGTATCAATAAATTCCGGCATTTACTAATTAACCGCCAAAAAATATTCATAATTTTCGGCATTTTGTAAGAAGTTGCCGGAAATTTGTTTCCCTCCAAATTTTGTTTCCCACCAAAACAAATAATTGATTGAATAATTCCTGGCATTTTATAATAAATTGCCATATACGGCAGTTCTATATACACCGTCGGAAAAAATAAACAATACTATTCTAAAACAGTGTTGTTTTAATAGTGTATATATATATATATATATATATATTTGTTTTGGTGGGAACCAAAATTTGGAGGGAAAAAAAATTTGGGTTTGATTAATATTTTTTTTAACCTAAAATATTCACAGAATACAAATGCAAACTAATGATTGAAAACACAGTCGTTTTGGTTTTTTTTTTTTTTTTTTTTGGGTGGGGGGAACACGTTTTGGGTGAAATTAACCTAAAATATTCACATAAGCTTCAACTAAGCTTACATTCTTCATCTCCCATTCTCTCACTTACAAGCCTCACGAGAGTAGCTTTGGTCGATTGGTGGTTGTGTGTGGCAAAGATTTCGGCGGGGGTGGTCGATTGGTGGTTGGACGTGGCAAATATCTCCGCGGTGGTGGTCGATTGTTGGTTGAGTGTGGCTAAGATTGATCTTGCTGGTGGTGGTTGATTGGTGGTGATCAGTGAAGATTTGGTTCATGTTGATCACTTTGTACGACAAATATCTCCACGGTGGTGGTCGATTGTTGGTTGCGCGTGGCAAAGATCTTGCCGGTGGTGGTCGATTGGTGGTGAGCAGTGAAGATTTGATTCGTATCGATCGCTTGGTACGCTTCTTATCTCTACGGTGCTACTTGCCATATTATTGTCATTGCCTTTAAACAGGGCAAGGTAAACTGAATATCATTGTAGAAAATTGATACTGTTGAACCCTTGCATCATATAAATAGATCAATGTGCTAGCACATATCATAGCTGAATTTCTGACCTGATCCTTGAGTATATCTTGCCGTCATTCTCTTTGAAAATTTTGCAATAACAGTGTTAACAATCTCTGTAACTCAGGAAGGACCTCATCGGGGAACAACTTTTGAATCTCATCCTTATTGATATTCTCATATACGCACCAAGTATGTTGATTTTATCTTGCCTTCATTTTTCCTTTATTTTTAGAATTATAAAGACACCTAGGATTACTAGCAACTTTAATTTTTATTTTTGGTGTGACAATGACCTGAAATGGAAATTAATTTGGTTGGAGTTACACATTTTCTATGTAATTGAGCTCTATTTTGTTGATATGTAGGCAGAATATGCATATGCAAAATTCATTATTCTTTATTCAGATAAAAAAAATTCTACTTTTATCATAATTTCTTTTGTAATAATGTTGTAGCATAAGTCCTCTGAATCTTTGATTTTAAACTAGTGTATTTTTGGTCATCTCTTAATAGTTTAGTCATTTATGTTTTCTATCAATTGACTCCTAGAGTCTTGTGTGGACTTTATAGTGTATATACTATTGAATTTGACAGTCTTTGCTGGGTATAAAGGGTTATTTCACTATGAAGAGTTTCTACTGAAGGTGGTTATATTACCATCTGGATAGATACGCCACATTGGATTTGAAAAATCTGCAAGTTAGAACTTAGAAGTTATGAATGTCTTTTGTGTGAACATGGGCTATCAGCTGACTATCTTGGTGTTTGATTATATTTTAAGCAATTTATTATATTTGTACCTATCACATCAGTCACAAATTATAGTTCCTAGTTTTTAATACTATAGCCTCACTAAACTCATTTTTCCTAGTTTATAAGACAAATAAAAGGATTTGCAATATATATACTACAAATACACTAAAACAAGGGGAATTAACATTTAGATAATCAAAACGAAGATAAAGAAAGGAATTGAATCAACTAGAATGGAGCTAAAATAACAAATAATTTTGACCAACTTTTGTAGTTCTTCACACAAAGCTTAGCAAAAATGGAGCTAAAATAATAAATATTTTAACCAAATTATGCAATTCTTCACATAATTAAAGCTTAGCAAAAATAGAGCTAAAATTAATAATGAATATTTTCAACAAAGTATTGTAGTTCTTCACAAAAATATTTTTTCCTTGATGCTGGTACAAATCTCCAGAGAATATATTGCATCCTAAAAGAGGCTACCATCTTTAGCTCTCTATCATTTCTCTCTCACCCAATTTATAGTATCTAACAATGTAAGATGTTTGGAATATGTCAATTGGCTGCCCATCAAAATAAATTTACAAAATAAATTCTTATGATATTTGAAGAAGAATAAAAAAAGAAAAGAAAAAAGAGAAACATAAGGGAAAAAATTGAATTGGACAATTCTAAAATACGTTACACCCAATTGGTAGAGCATTAACTTCTTACATTTACTAGTTTTAGAAGAAATGCTCAACTGAAGTTCTAGTATTATATCACATAATATATTGTAGCTACTATCAAGCATTCTCGTCCATTTTTCTTGCAATGATTATGTTCTTTATCTCTCTAGGTTGCATAATCTATCATAATGGATAGAAGTTGGATTACAGAGCCAAGGTATTTTAAATTTTAGTACTCTTTTGGTTTATATATTAACGATAAATTCAGTTTGATTTTTGTCTTTTTTTATTATACAAATAGGATAAGTTCAACATACTTGAATGGAGTTCAACAATTTCTAGATACAGCATTTGAGAGAGTTGGGCAAGATGGACGCATATATTGTCTATGTAATGATTGTGCGAATTGTATCAAGAAAACACGGGAAGATGTTTTTGATGACTTGATATGTAATGGGTTTGTCCATACCTACAGAACCTGGATTTATCATGGAGAACATTTACCTTCATCTTCTAGGCATAATGTTGGGGACACCTCACACCAGCGTGGCCACTCAAACATAAATGATGACATTCATGGACTCTTGTATGAGGGTTTTGGAGTTCAAAATGAAATGCATGAACAGATTGATGTGGAAAATGAGTATCATCGAGGGCCTAATGAAGAGACAGATAAGTTTTACAAGCTTCTAGAAGATGCAAAAACAGATTTATATCCTGGGTGTAAAAAGTATACGAAGCTGTCTTTTATAGTGAAGCTATATTTGATGAAAACTTTGCATCATTGGACTGATAAATCATTTAGTGACTTGCTAATGTTTTGGAAAGATGCACTACCAGATGGTGAGACGTTGCCAAAATCATTTCATGACACAAAGAAGATGATTAGTGACTTAGGTCTCAAGTACAATAAAATTGATGCATGTCCCAATGATTGTATGTTGTACTGGAA
Organism: Cornus controversa; assembly: GCA_026545225.1. Classification (NCBI taxonomy): domain Eukaryota; kingdom Viridiplantae; phylum Streptophyta; class Magnoliopsida; order Cornales; family Cornaceae; genus Cornus; species Cornus controversa. The sequence continues at coordinate 13,679,759 of CM048854.1, read as the reverse complement.
GGATCACACTGGTGATGAAAAATGCCATAAATGTGGTAAGTCTAGGTGGAAGGTTTTTGATACACACTCTGAGGGAAGTACAAGTACATCATCCCCGTCAAAAAATAAAAAAATTCCAGCCAAAGTTATAAGGTATTTCCCACTAAAGCCAAGACTTCAACGCTTGTTCATGTCAAATAAGACAGCTTCATCTATGCGATGGCATAAGGAAGAATGCGTAAATGATGGAATTTTAAGACATCCTGCTGACTCTCCAGCGTGGGATAATTTTGACAAAAAATATCCTGAGTTTGCCAAGGATTCTCGAAATATTAGACTTGGACTAGCAGCTGATGGTTTCAACCCATTCAAGACCATGAGTATTGCACATAGTACATGGCCTGTTGTTCTTTCTGTATACAATCTGCCTGGGTGGATGTGCATGAAACAACCTTTTTTAATATTATCCACCTTAATTCCTGGGCCTAAGGGCCCTGGAAATGATATTGATGTATATTTGCAACCTTTAATAGAAGAATTAAAGGAGTTATGGGTTGAAGGGGTGGATACCTATGATGCGTCAAGAAAAGAGACGTTTCGAATGCATGCAGCATTAATGTGGACTATAAGTGACTTTCTTGCTTTTGCAAACTTATCTGGTTGGAGTACAAAGGGGTATTTGGCTTGTCCAGTTTGTAGTAAGGACACTTGTTCTTGTAGATTGAATAAAAGCAAGAAAATTTGTTATCAGGGCCATAGGCGTTTTCTTGAGCAAGGTCATAGATTCAGGCGTAATAAAGTGGCTTTTGATGGAACTGAGGAGGGGAGGAGTGCACCACATATATTATCTGGAACAGAAGTGCTATGTGAATTAAAGGGTATCAACTTTCCAGCATTTGGGAAAGGGGATAATGGCAAGGGGAATGATGACATTGAAATGGATGAAAATTTGATGTTCAATTGGAGGAAGAAGAGTATATTTTTTGACTTGCCATACTAGGAGCACCATCTTATTCGTCATAATCTTGACGTTATGCATATTGAGAAGAACATATGTGACAATGTACTTTATACTTTGATGAACGAACCTGGCCGAGGAAAGGACGAGTTAAAATCAAGACTTGACTTGCAGGAGATGCAAATAAGGCCTTCACTTCACCCCCAGGAACGTGGTGCAAACAAATATTATTTGCCTCCGGCAAGCTACGCGTTATCTGCACGTGAAAAGAACATCTTTTGTCAAATGTTGAAAAAAATTAAAGTTCCAGATGGATATGCAGCTAACATCTCACGTTGTGTGAGATTGAGACAGCGTAAAATTAGCGGTTTGAAGAGTCATGATTCCCATATCCTGATGCAACAACTACTACCAATATGCATTCGCAGGTTATTGCCAAAGAATGTGTGCTCTGCACTTGTTCAGTTGAGTAACTTTTTTAAGGAATTATGTTCCAAAACTCTCCGACCGGCTGAGTTGGACAATTTTCAAAATCAGATTGCTTTAACACTTTGTCAATTGGAAATGATATTCCCACCATCCTTTTTTGATGTGATGGTCCACTTATCTATTCACTTAGCTCATGAGGCAAAGATCGCAGGACCAGTGCAATATCATTGGATGTATCCAATTGAAAGGTTTGACTTTTTTTTTCACTATTTTTATGAACTTTTGTATTTTCTTTTCTAAATGTTTTATATACTTATTAGCTTTTCATTTTATTATATTAGGTACCTTTTAACATTAAAAAATTATGTGCGCAACAGAAGTCACCCAGAGGGTTCAATTGCAGAAGGGTATTTAGCTGAGGAATGCTTAAATTTTTGTTCAAGGTACCTAACAAACGTGGAGACAAGATTCAATAGGCCCTCAAGGAATGATGACAATCTTGATGATGGAGAAGACATGTATCTTTTTGGCCCTAGAGGTCGTGCCTTAGGAAAACAGGAGATAATTATTTTAGATGATGAGAGTCGAGCACAAGCTCATAGGTATGTGTTATTCAACTATGATGGAGCTACGCAATTTATCGAGTAAGTGAAAAAATTTCAATATATCACCTAGTTAATTATTTATCTAAATTTTTTGTTAACCATATAACATATATATGATTATATTTTTCATTACAGAAAGCATAAGAGATTTCTTAAGAGAAAACAAGGAAATTTAAGGCCACGACAATTAGAAACATTATCTCATCAATCATTTCACAAATGGTTTAACGAATGTGTAAGTATCTACTCATAGAACCTCTCACCAAGTTATATATTATATATGTTATATATTTTCTTGTAAAACTTATATATTTGAAAATACAGCTGCAGAATATGGAGGATCCTATCCCTAATGAGATTAGATGGCTAGCTCGAGGTCCTAATGTCGTTGGAAAATGATTTAAGTCGTTTGTGATCAATGGGTTTAAGTTTCATGTTAAAGATCGTGATAATCAAAGGAAGACCCAAAATAGTGGTATTGTTTTAAAAGCACAAACATCTAGTTATGCAAGAGCCAGTGATCAGAATCCTCTTACAGGAAGTGTTCATTACTTTGGTTTATTGATTGACATCATTGAGTTGGACTACAATGAGGAAAGGAAGGTTGTCTTGTTTAAGTGTGATTGGTTTGATGTACTTTCTAGGGGTAGAGGGATAAAGGAGGATGATTTTGGATTTACACTCGTGAATTTTTCACGTGTTTTGCAAACTGATGAACCATTCATTTTAGCATCTTAGGCTGAGCAAGTGTTTTATGTTCAAGACTCGATTGATACAGAATGGCATGTTGTTATAGGGACAAAACTTCGTGATTTATATGATCTGCCTGTCGATAATGTGGAAACTTATCAATTTGAGCATCCATATAGTGGTCAACACTTGGAAAGTGACTTGGATGAACCTGATGATAACATTAGTTGGGTTAGAGGTGATATGCCTGGAACAATGGTCGACAAACCTTCATCAGCAAATGAGGAAAAAGAAGATGATCTAGATGAATATGATACTTAGAATGATGACATTTTTTTTCATTGCATGTAATAAATTAAATCTAGATCCTAGGGATATCAGGGTATCTTCCTCTCCCTCCCTTACTCTCTCTCATGTTGTGGTAGTTTCTTGATGAAGTAAATTTATACTTTATCCTTCCATGCTCTTATTTTTCTCAAGTGTGTTCCTTTTCCTACTTTTTTATTTTTGTTTTTATTTTTATTTTTGAAGTCCTAATATTTTGAGCCTACAGTTCAGCTTAACTGCTAGCTTGAATAGACATGGCAACCAAGGTTCAATCTTCCCTGATTCTTTTTCTTCATTCAGTTTCCATTTTCGCTTTCTAATGTGCTGCTTGAAGTTAAAAATGAAGAGCTGATTGGATTTGAAAGTTGTGCAAATAACTGTGTTATATTTCCTTGTTGGCTTAACTGCAGGTCACAACTTCTTGTGCAGGAACATAATGAAACGTAGGAGGGCAGCAGACTTAGAAGAATTACATGGTGGACCTTCTCAAGGCTCAAATTCGGAGTCCCATGGTTCACAAGAGGAAGAGGAGACTAGTGATACTAATGAATCAAGACCAAAAAGGAAGACTCGAGGCCCCACACGCTGCCCAGATGTAGTACAACATGACGCCCAAAAAGACAGCCTGCTACCATTAAGGTTACTTTATTATTCCCTAATAACTATTTCATCTTGATTCAAAAAAGAAAAAAAAGATAGAGAAATTTGTAGAAGAATTGTTTCAATTTAGGACTTAGAAGGTAATCTTCTGTTTCTATATTTGTTTTGTTCTTATTGTAACATCATTGCAGTGTGAATGAGTTTGGACAACCTAATGGTCCCGAGGCAACCACTTTTGCTAATTATTTGGGCACAATTGCCCAAAATGGTTTGGCAGCTCCTTTGTGCTATAAAAAATGGGATAAAGTCCCGATTACAATTAAAGAGGACATGTGGAAGACAATCCAGGTAAAATTATTTCAACTTATATATCATTTGGGTTCAAGATCGAGTTAATAAATATTAGTTTTTCTTGCTGCATATGTTCTTTATTTTTATTTTTTTTCTTGATTTGAAGGGCAAGTATGCAGTAGAAGATAAATCAAAACATTGGGTGTTTTTATCCCTTGGAAAGAAATGGAGAGAGTGGAAGAGTACTCTAAAGAGTCAGTATTATAGCATTTGGGAAACAGATGAAGAACGACTTGCACACCCACCAGCACTTGTTGAGAAGGATCATTGGGATTATCTAGTTAGATATTGGCGTACAGATGCTGCAAAGGTAATACAGAGTTTTAATTCAAGAGCATATTTATATATTTATAAATTTTAATTTTGATCCTAATATATACTTTTCTATTCCCTTCACGTAGAAACAAAGTGAACAAAATAAAAAAAATCGCGGGAAGCAAACAATGCTTCACACAACTGGGACAATGAGTTATGCACGGGTGAATAAACAGGTTAAATACAATTTTATAAAAATTGAATTGTTTGTTTCACAAAATTGATTATACATCCTTGTGGTCTAATCATACTAAGATTAATGATTTTTTTTCTTTAAACAGATGACATTGGAAACAGGAAAGACGCCATCCCGTGCAGATCTATTTATCCGTACACATAAGCGCAAGGATGGCAGACCTGTTGATGAACCTACTGCCCAAATGTTTGTAAGTTTTCTCTTGGCCCGGCCATTGGTAATTTATTATGAGTTAATTTGGTGCCCACAATAAATTGCTAATAATACTTAAACTCGTAAATATTTCAATCATCATTTACACGTCCTGTTGATGAACCTACTGCCCAAATGTTTGTAAGTTTTTTTTTGGCCCAACCATTGGTAATTTATTATGAGTTAATTTGGTGCCCACAATAAATTGCTAATAATACTTAAACTCGTAAATATTTCAATCATCATTTACACCTCCATTTATAGTGTGGTACAAAACCAAAATACAGAAAATGATAAAATGAAAATAACCTTTTGAAAAAAATAAATCCTTTCACATTACCATCCTGACAGCTGATTCAGTTACCCAGCAAAAATTCATATCAAATGTCACAAAAATAATGCTCAAATACTTGATAGTGTAGTAGCCAATCCAAAACTTAGAACATAGGCTCCAATAATAGCAAATAATATATGAAAGATTAATATAGGCTCCATTTACAGAGGAAAGAAACACTCCTAAATCCAGAGCACATCATTTTAAGGAGTTCAATGAGTTTCCTTAGTAGAATGGCAAGTGAGCAGCTAATGTTTTATTAAAGAAGCTTCCTGATCTAGTCCCACCAACAACTTGTTCACAATCTTCTTCTCATCAAAACCCTAAGATCTATGAAGCCCAAGACCTCAATTTGTCTTTCCCATCCACTCATGATTTCAAAACCATCTTTAAACTTATCTAAGTCCCCAACTTTGATAACAACAACACCACCACCACCAACAAGAACCACAACATGCCTTCTTCTTCTCCAACTTCATCTCATCGCCTTTCAGCACTAGAGCTTTTGACTGGGATCACTACTTCAAGGGGATTTAATTCCTTCATGCCGATGCCAGTTTTGGATCCAAACATAATTTACTCCTCTGGTGGGTTTTCCCTGCAGGAATTCAAACCCACCCTTAATTTTTCAGTACTGGATGGGCTTGGAAGTAGTAGTGCTACTACTACTACTACTAATGGGTATGAAAATCTCTAAAAGACAAGTACTGGGAAACTTTTGTTTCCATTTGAGGATTTGAAACCAGTGTCAAGCACCAATGGTATTTAGCAAAATAATTGAGAGAAAGCAGATCGAAATGGGTATTGGAATGGAATATTTAGTGGTGGATCTTGGTAAAGATCAATAGCTATATATGATGGAGTCCTTAATTTTTCTTTATGGCTTTAATTTGTTTGTGTCTCATCTCATGGTGGGTGACTAGCTTGTTTGGATTTTTTTCTTCAGAACTAGCTAACAGAGATAGGTTACATGGGTGTCTTTGGTCCTTGTGGCTAGCTTCATTATTTTACTTTAAATTTTATTAACTTTTAGTCTGGATATATATATCATGTGGTGATGGGAACGTGAAGGTCATTTCAGGTTGGCTTCAAAAAAGATGACTTGGGATGTTAGCTATATAATTCATACAAACCAGAAAGACCAAGAAATGCCTAGATTTTGAAGGGCAACTACTACAAGAAGAGGGCTTGCACCATTATATGCCCTTGATTGTTATTATCAATTACTCCTTGGAAATAAAATCTAGGCCAACTGCTTTGCTTTCATGTAACCTCATGTTAAAGTTAATTGCAGTTAAAAGGGAGTTAATGATGTGGTTTTGTGTGTGTTGAAACATTTTTGCATCGTAATGACTTTGAACATTACTTGAATTCAGTGTTGAATGATAAGCTTGTCTTGTGGACATTTTATTTTCAGTTGAAGGTAATGACAATGACATTACAAGTTATTAGGAATCAATTTTCTGCACATGCATTGCTTACATTATCACGTTTAAAAAGGTTGGGGCTGATCTGCGCATTTTATTTATGCAGTTAGAATTAGAAGCCGCTGCAAGTCAACCTTCTAACTCAGATGCTTCAACATCTTGTGATTTGTTTGCTCAAGTGAGGGGAGAAGAGTGAAGGGGACGTGTTCGGATGTACGGTTTAGGACCTACACCAACTACCATTTGGGGGCCATCTCCAACTAGAGCAGATCTACTGAGGAGGGCATCACAGGCTGAGGAGGAGGCACGTGTTGCACGTGTTGAACGTGCAGAATTGTAGGAGACGGTGGAAAAAATGAAAGCAGAGTATGATGAAAAATATGACAATTTACAACAACAAATGGCTATGGTATTACGCCATATGAACCTTCAAAGCTCTAGCATACAGGTAAATGTTATTAATTTTATATTTTTAAATATTTAACTATAATATATTTATAAATTTTCATTAATTTATAAATATATTCTATTGTGAAGGCTCTAGATTCCTCAAGTACACCCGGATATCCTTAAATTCCATTTTCAGTCATATATCTTCATCTATGGTGAGTAGTGATCAACACTAGAGACTTATTATCAAATGGTACTAACCGTACATGTTAATTGTTTGCATTATTATTTTATTTTAATGACTTTTATTTAAAATGTAGGAAAATTTGAAGCAAGCCATGAGACGAAGTTGAAGATTACTTGTCAAGACTCTCACGTAGCCTGGCTCATTCCATTTCTACTTGAAATTATGATACTCTACTGAATGTGAATGATTTTCTTTTGATGCTTCATTAGATTAAATTTTTCCTTTTGAACATGTTATTAGTACTTGACATTTTGAAGTAGGAACATTATTAGTAATGTGACAAGCTTTTGAACTTTGAATGCAACTTTATTATATTTTATTTGAATATAGTAATTGTTGGATGTGGTGTGAATGGTAGATTATATTTGATTTAGTTGAACAGGAAACATCATAATGATCTGATCATTTGCACAATAAGCAAGCAAAATATTCAAAAGGAAAATGTGTATTACCGGCAGTTATAAACCGCCGTTGTATACGGACAATGTGTCTATTCTACTCCAGCGATTATGACCGCCGGTATAAATTTATATCACCGGCGTTCCAGTATGTTCGCCGATAATTAAATAAACCCCGGCGGTCCATTTAGAAGTGCCGGTGAAAGTTAGCGGCGGTGTTATATATACCGGTAGTCATAAACCGCCGTTGTATACGGTCATTAACGACAATATGTCTATTCTACTCCGGCGATTATGACCGCCGGTATATATTTATATCACCGGCGTGCCAGTATGTTCGCCGATAATTAAATAAACCCCGGCGGTCCATTTAGAAGTGCCGGTGAAAGTTAGCGGCGGTGTTATTTATACCGGCAGTCATAAACCGCCGTTGTATACGGTCATTAACGACAATATGTCTATTCTACTCCGGCGATTATGACCGCCGGTATATATTTATATCACCGGCGTTCCAGTATGTTCGCCGATAATTAAATAAACCCCGGCGGTCCATTTAGAAGTGCCGGTGAAAGTCAGCGGCGGTGTATTTACCGGCGGTTCTTTTAAACCGCCGGTCATGCGTCGGTAAATGTTTTAGCGGCAGTTTTTAATACATTGAGCGGCGGTTTTGACCGCCGGTGAAACCCTTATTTGTTGTAGTGTCTGGAGAAAATTGGACCACTACCAATAATTAGAGTTGCAAAGAGAGAGCTTGAAGAAGAGAGAGAAAGAACCGTTGGAGAGGAGAGGCGTTGTGGTTGTAAGAGTATGTTATAAACAATCGGGCTTCAGTTCTGTAATACCCCGGAAAATTTAGGTGTCAATTTAATCTCTTTACATTATTACTTTATTTTATTAATTCATGTGAAATGTTTTTTTTTATATAAATTATCATTGTAGGTGAGTTGCTTGTCTTTTATACATGCATTTTATCATTTTATGTGAATTGGTATTAATTGTGTGTTATTTTATTTAAATGTTTTGGGTTGGGCTAGGGAGGAATTTGGGCTAGTATGAGTGGGCTAAGGTTATGTTTAAAATGATGGGCCTAGGGTTGAAATAATATTTTATTTCTATTGTTAGTATTATTAATTTGATTTTAATTAGTTTTAGGAAAATCAATAAAAGAATAATTAAGACAAAAAGGAAAAGAAAAGAAGAAGAAATTAGGGTTGCCGTTGTTTTACGCACAGAACTAAGAGCGAGTAAACGAAAAAGAGAAGGGAGTGACGATCGGGTGAACAAGTTGATTCGTCAGGAAAAAGGCAAGTTTGATTCTTCTCTTCCCCTTTGAATCCGTATGCATAGTCTAGGTTTGAGGATTGTGTTTATTTTGGAAATTTGTATATTATTTTTTTTTTTCTATTGATAAATTTTGTGAGAATTAATTATGCTAATTGTATAGATATGTTGCTAGAAATTTGTATGCATTTAATTATGAAATTAATGATTTTGCATGCTAAGAATAATTCTGTGGATTAAACATTAGGATTTTGGAGTTTTGGTACTGTTTTAGAATATTTTTGCATATGTATATACATGTATATATGATTGTATAGGCGGGTGTATATATATACGAACATGAAATTTGGGTCTACTGTGTTTATCATTTTTGAGGGATTTTGTTCCGATTAAAAGGTAGATCTTACTTCCTAGAACAATCCTTGAAAGTTTCGTTATGAACCGTTGGGTAGATTGACGGGAAATTGAGTTTAAAATTTTAGATTTTCGAAACTTGAAATTGGGCGTTTTTGATTTAGTCCGCGAGAGGGGATAATTTTGGTACCAATACGTAGCTTAGATCGATACGAGTTCAATGGTATATTCATATGCGCGATTCGGTGCTCGGAAGTGATCGGAAAGTGATCGGGAAGCTCGGCCTCCATTGTTGGCCGCTGGAGCTTCAGCCGAGGAAGAAGGAAGAAGAAAGAAAAGAAAAAAAAAAAAGGAAAAGGGGCGTGCCGCCGGCGCCGGTGGCCGGAAAATTATTTTTGGGGCCCACTCTCGGGGGCCTACCTCTGGGTCCAATATGGTCCCATTCCGAATTGTTTTGATATTTATTTTGTATTTTTGAAACTTTTGGGAAAACTTGAAAATCTGGAAAAATCATTTTTTAAAAATACTTTTATAATTCTAAAATTCCAAAAATTTTATGTCAACTTCCTGGGAGCTTAAGGGGCTTGGAGTTTAAATTTCATAGCAAAATGTTTTACCATTGTCTTTAAATTAATTTTTAAAGTGTCTAAAAACTAGATTTTTTAGCCTCTTTAATTTTAGAAAATAGTTATAAATTTCCAAAATTTCCGAAATTTTGACTGTAGCTCTATAGAGGCTAAATACACTTGGGTTTAAAGTTTCAACTCAAAATAATCTTCCCTTGCTGTTCAATTGATTTTTAAAGTGTCTAAAAGTTGGATTTTTCACTTTCTGTAATTTTAGAAAATACTTTTATAATTCCAAAAATTCACAAATTTTTACTGTAATTCTCTGGAGGATAAATACACTTGGGTTTAAATTTTCAACTCAAAATAATCTTTCCTTGCTGCTCAATTGATTTTTAAAGTGTCTAAAAGTTGGATTTTTTCACTTTCTGTAATTTTAGAAAATACTTCTGAAATTCCAAAAATTCCCCAAAATTTTCTGTAACTGTTTAGAGATTAAATGACCTTGGGTTTAAATTTTCATCTCGAATTGAGTTTCCCTTGGTGTTCAATTAATTTTTAAAGTGCCTAAAAGTTGGATTTTCACCTTCTTTGGTTTATTAAAAATGTTTTTAAATTACAGAAAATTCCAGAAAATTTTCTTAGTGTTCTTAGAAGTGAAATAGGCCCAGAAACCTAGATAAGAGTAAGTTTAGATCCCCTCGGAGATTTGAGGGCATTGGAGGTTGGTTTGGGGAATTGTTTCCTCTAATGGATGTTAAATTATTTTGATTTAATCGATTGTGTTTATTATATATATAAATGCACATGGGATACTTGATTATAGTCTACTTGTGAACGATTTGTCTTATGATGATAATTTCATGTTGGATGATTTGAAATAACGTTTGTGCAAATTTAAATCATAATGCACCTTGTTATTTTATATTGCATATTGGAATGTATCTATGCATTTTATTTTGGCATGTAAGGATTGCCCGGCGTGTCAGGATCGCCCATACCTAATAAGGTATCTATGCATTTTATTTGGCATGTCAGGATTGCCCGGCGTGTCAGGATCGCCCATACCTAATAAGGTATCTATACATTTTATTTGGCGTGTTAGGATCGCCCATACCTAATAAGGTATCTATACATTTTATTTGGCGTGTCAGGATCGCCCATATCTAATAAGGTATCTATATGTGTATGCACATGTTTTCTTTATTTTGAACTTAAAGAATGTGTTCATTGTTGGATGATAAGGGTGTGTTGGAACAATGTATAAGATGATTCTACTTCTGAAAACATGAGCTAAATAGGAAATGACTAGTATGTATATATCTATACCTATTAAGGTATCAAAAGATTAAATGATGGCATGTTAGGATTGCTTAAACTTGATATTATTTTATATTATGTTTATTTCTGCTGAACGTAAGGAACGTGTTCACGTTTGCATAATAAGGGTTTGGGTGGAATATTATAAATATTGACTGTTGTTTTGGAAACACGAAACTGGGTAAAAGAATAACTTGTAGGTTAAATCTATAGACTTATTTTATGTCCCTTATACTGAGGGTATGTATATTGGTTCTCTGATTGGGATGTAGTAGATAGAACTTGCTCGTGGGTTTAACCCACTGTGTTGATATTTCAGGTTTCAAACAGGTTCCACCGCGAGGATAGAGTTTTAGGGTTTGGTTGTAGCAGACGTCTCATCTCATCAGTTACAGGGTAGGAACTTGTCTTATTCAAGAGTCATACTATGAACTTTTGAGACTTTGGTTGTTGGTATTAATTTTAGAATTTAAAAACTTTTGTTCTTTCTGGTTAAGGGGTCCTTGGGTTACGGGACTTCCAAATTGTATTACCAGAATATATGTATTTATTTATCAATTATTTCAGTTCAATGGGATTTCTGTTCAGCTTTTAGCAATTATTCTATTTCTTTCTTTTGCATCTATGCTTGTTGCTATCAGTGGTTAATATTCCTCAGGTTTTGTGTATGAGACTGGCCACCTCATGCGCGAAATTTTCTGGGGGGTATTTCATATTTTTTAAAGCTTTTTTGAGTTTAAGTTGCATCTCTGTGTTCTCAAAAATAGTGAAAACAACTTTTAGTTGTTCTCTAAAATCATGAACTATCAGAACTCAGTTTTATAAAAACTGTTTCTATAGATGAGATCCAAGTAGAACAAAATCATAGTTTTTAGTTTTCTTTAACTCCCAAAACAAAAAACTATTTTGGGAGATACAAACCAAGCAAGGCCATGACAGTTTTTTTCATGTTTCACTCTCACCAAGAGAGAGTGTAATTCAAAGCTCAAAATACACCAACGGAGGCACCATCTTGTTCGAAACAGTGAGATGAAAATAGTGGTGACTCGTTCTTACTTTAATTCTATAGGTCCCTTATCTGTGACATGAAAGATAGGATTGTGATTCCTTGAATTTAGGGTATTGTGTATTTATATGTAAATAGAAATATGAATTATGCATTTGTATATGTCTAACATGTTAGTTAGGACTTATATATGTTGCATATGTGATATTGAGATTACGAATGCTTTTGTTGAAATTGTGTTCAGTTGATGAAAATATGAAAATATAATTTTCAATGTAGAGCTGTGCATGAAAGATATGATTTTCTTGAAAATGCATAAGCATGATGATTTTCATGATGTGAGTGTGATGGCATTGTGACAATCTTGAAGTGGAAGGAAAATGCATTGAATTGATAAAATGCATTGCATTGTGTGGATAAGTGCATTGATGTGATTGTGTGCACTATTTGAAAAGTGAGTTTTTGGGGCGTGACAACATTGAGAATTAAGATGAGGGAATGGTCCCTAGGGTGAAAGACCCAAAACTTGGCCAAGAGGAGGCGCTCCCTTCGGGTTAGCAACCCGATAAAGCGTAAGCAGAGTTTGGGTGCCGAAGGGACCCTTACTATGGATGTGGTGTGATAAGCTAGTTCCCATTGAATTGATTTCTGGATTTATGTGGTGTGAGTTGTATATTTTAATTGTGACTTGTCCAATTTGATATATAAATGTATATGCATTGAAATATGAAGCATCACGTATGATTTGAAAAATATGATTATTTATGGGTAAAAAACATGGATATCTATCATGTAGAAAGGTAATGATTTCATATGCATCCATGTATGGCCGCCTGAATTAGAGTAGAGTTGGGTGGATCATTCCTATTGAGCCGCCGCAGTGGTGTTCACCCCCTATATACAAATTTTTTTTTCTAGATAAAGCATCACCGAAGGATGAGGCATAGAGTGCTAGAGTAATTTGAAAGAATACTTTAGAATTTCTTTTGGATATAGTGTTATGAATTGTATATTTGGCTATCCATGCCTGCATGTGGCATGTGGATTATATTGATGTGAGATTGCAATTACATTTATGTAACTTATTTTTATATGGGTCCATGGACATTAGAAATGTGGGTTAGTGTTTATACATTGTGCAAAAACTTGTATAAGGATTATGAGAGTGTTGAGATATAAATTGATGATTTAGAGTATGTATGTTTTACGCTTCCGCATAGACTTAAGGGTTGAGACCTTGGCACGGTGATGGAATCTCCGGTGACCGAGGCTTTGATGTGTGATTTTACCCGTTCACACCCTGCTTCCTTTGCTCCTAACCGGGTGTCGAAAGTTGGGGCGTGACAAGCTCAAACTATGATCAGGGCATGCACTGTTGCTACATGATGTGCTTTATGCCCCTAGTGTCCTATATAATCTAGTTTCAATTCCAGCACTTGTTGAACTATGTTTTTTTTTTTAAATAAGTAATAGACAAATGGACATGTATCTTGATGATGTGTTTTATGGACATGGTTTGCTTTTAAATAATCTATATCATTTGGATTTGTATGATTATAATTGTTCATCTGAATATTTGGTATGTGATATTGATAATCATGATTTTATAAAATGGCATAGGAGACTAGGTCACATTGGAAAAGATAGGATGACCAGATTAGTTAGAGAGGCCTATTGGGGTCTCTCACTAATGTTATCGTTCCAATATTTGCGTCTTGTTTGGCTAGCAAGAGCTACTTGTCCTCTAGAATTAGTCCATTCAGACATTTGCGAACCAATAAATGTGCAGGCACGCAATGACACATCTTATTTCCTCACTTTTATAGATGACTATACACGATATGGTTATGTATATATGTTTTCTCACCAAAGTGAGGCATTAAAATGCTTCACACAATTTATGACAGGGGTTGAGAATCAGATAGAGTGAAGAATAAAGGTTCTTCGCACTGACCATGGACGCAAGTATCTATCAGACCAGTTCAATGAACTATGTAAAAAAAGGAGATACGTAGGCATTTGACAATTTCACATATGCCACAACAAAATGGTGTTGTAGAGTGGAAGAATCATGTAGTATTAAACTTGGTTAGGTCAATGATGGCATAACCTGACCTCCTGATTTGTTTTTGGGGGATGTTTTAATGACTCTTGCCTACATTCTTAACCGTGTGCTTTCCAAGTCAGTTCCTTAGACTCCTTATGAGCTTTGGCATGTCCAGAAGCCAGAATTGGGACATTTGCATCCATGGGGGTCAGTAGGTTATGTTCACAACACTTTTCATCAGTATGGGAAGATGGGTCCAAGAGCTAAAAAGAATATTTTCATTCGATATTCTGAACACTCAAAAGGCTATGTGATGTATGGTGAACAACCTAACAAAGGAATGACTATAGTTGAGTCACTTTTATTAAGGATGATTTCTCGAGCATTGGTGATGCTAAAATAAATCTTAAACTCTATGAGATGGTGGATTTGGAAGATAACTTTTTCCTTTTAGTGAGGTTGGGGAATTAATTTCTCATCCTGAAATTGCCAAAGCGGATAGTAATAATCTTCAATCCATTTCATAGTTGGAATCCAGTGGGAGTCCATAATTAGACTCGCAGGAGACTCAAATTCATAGGAGTGAACGTGGAGTAGTTCCTCGTCGTTGTTTTGCGATGGAGGGGATATACTTTTATGTACTCCATTAGATATAGATGAGTTTGCTTCTTTTCTTGAAGTGTTGTCTTCACCGACTTGTAAATAATGGATGATTGCTATAGAGGATAAGATGAGTTCAATATATAAGAATCATGTTTGGGAGTTAGTTGATCTTCCAAATGGGAGCAACGCTATTGGAACCAAATGGGTTTTAAAGGTAAAACGCAAAGTGGATGGATCAATTGACAAATATAAAGTGCGTCTTGTGGTGAAAGGTTATACCTAAATGGAGGGTATAGATTATGAAGAGACGTTCTTTCTAGTGGTGAGATTTTCCTTTATTCACTTTATCCTAGAAATTGTTGCACATATGGATTTAGAACCTTTTCAGATGGATGTTAAGACTGCATTTCTCAATGGAGAACTAGACGAATAGATCTATATGATTCAACCAGAGGGTTAAGGACAAAAGTGCAAAGTTTGCCTTCTCAAACATTCTATTTATGGTCTCAAGCAATCATCTATACAGTGGTACAAAAGGTTTCAAACCACCATTTCGTCTCATCATTTTGAGATGATAGAGGAAGACCACTGTATGTATGTAAAATGATCTAATAAAGTATTCTTATCTTTACATTGGATGTTGATGACATCTTGCTTGCTGGGAATAATACGATGGAGATTGTTGCCACTCAAGAGTGGTTCTCCTATACTTTTGAGATTAAGAACATAGGCTCAGCTAGTACTATTTTAGGGGTGAAGATCGTGCGAGATCACTCAAAGAGACTTCTTTGTTTTTCTCAAGAGACTTGCATAAAAAGAGTCCTTGAACAATTCTGGATGTATCACTCCAAACCCATTGACACTTCTATAGCAAAAGGATGTGATTTACATCTTGGTCAATGCCCAAAGACAGATGAAGAAAAGAAACAGAAGTCCAAAACTCCTTATGCAAGTGAAATTGGTAGTTTAATGTACACTATATTGTGTACTCGACCAGAGATTTGTTTTGCTGTTGGATTGGTCAGTAGGTTCCAGAGTAATCCTGGACTTGCTTAGAAGAATCATGGGAAGACCAAGCACATAGATATTCGTTATCACTACATTCGAGATATGATTACGCAAGGAGAGGTGCCAGAGTAATCTTGGACTTGCTTAGAAATATCATGGGAAGACCAAGCACATAGATATTCATTATCACTACATTCAAGATATGATTACGCAAGAAGAGGTGTTCCTGAAACATATATCCACGGCCAGTATGGTAGCTAACCCAATGACTAAACCTATACCTAGAGATTTTTTTGCATCCCATGTTAGAATTTTGGGTTTATTTAGGATTTGATGTACTGGACACCGTTGATATTTCTATTTATTGTTATAAATATATGATTTTATGTTCATATTGAGATGATTGTGTACATTTCTTAAAATGTCATCAGGTAAGGATTGACTTTCTCACACGAGCAATTGCCTAGGCGCTTAGATAGCGAGTAAGATGAGACACATAATTCTTTGTGAGTAAGAAAATTTATTTTTATATATGTCGCCTTGACAAGGTTAAGATGAGGTTTTTGTGAGAATTGAACATGAAGGTATACCACACACTTCATTATCCTGACATTAGCCGAATGCGAACCTTCAAACAGGCGCTAAAAGAGTGACTATGTTGGAGTGATTGAGTTAGGCACTGAGATAACGACTAGACTACGATTTGTACAATCTTCTTTGAGCTTGACATATTCAATTGAGTGGGAGCTTCATCGTAGCATACGTAACATACTATATATGCTATTTAAACGGTCACTAAAAGAGAGTAACTGAACATATCCCTGTTTCGTCACTATGTGAGATCTTAGAACCATATAGTTTTGGTTCCACTTATACTCTTATGGCCTAGGACTATGTTATGACAAAAAGACTTAATATCGCTATTTTAGTATGTACCTAAAGGGCCATGGTTCATGAGGTTTGGCGGGGCATATCTAGGAAAATGGTTAGGTTTGATCGGCGTTGAATGTTATGCATTCTAGCCTCTTAATTTGCATATTTTATTCTCTTAGTGATAGATTATTTTGTGATTTTACTTCGTTTTAGTGTTTTTCGTATTTTTAGGGCCTTAATGATTATTTCAGTTAAAACCACGATTTTGGGCTTTTAAAGATGACATGCAAGAGGTTATATGAAGTCTACATCAAATGGATCTATTCAACTTTATATTTCAACTCAAATCAGCCCAAGGAAGAGGTCCTAGAGAATTACAACTGCTTAAGGAGGTTACGGGCCTAAAGCCCAATTCTGTACTTAATACAATTTTAATCCCATTTTGGAAAATGGCCCAGAAGTCTTATTTCTGAGCCTCAAATTGACTTAATTTTTAAAAATGTTAAACAAAATTCAATTCTGGACACTTTTGTATTTCACGACAATTCTGTGAATCAAACTTCTAGTATGTCAAAAGTTGGACCGAACATCAACAAAAAACCTACCTATTTAGTGCTGCGGGAAAACCTAATTATTTCCTAATTGGATTAGGACTTGATATATTTTCTTGGGGGCATAATCACTGAATATATCATTAAAAGCTTTGATGGAGTATACCTAGAGAAGATGGACCATACAGCACCCTAGATTAGAGTAGTTAAGTAGATGGCCCATGCCAATTGAAGATAGTCCATGACTTAGCCTTAATCATATGTTATCTTCTTGATAGATGGAGGTGAGCTTGTAGCCATCGACACCACTTTTGCATGATATAATTTCCCATAGTTAGTTCAATTGGCTATTGATTGTGAAGTTAGTGGTGAAGTCAATAACCCTAGATTCATCTCATATTTCTACACTTTCTATTTTCTATTATTTTATTTTAGTTGCTTCTTTAATTTAATTAAATATAAAAATCAGAATTCTTTTCTTTAAAATTTAATTAGAATTAGTTCCAATTATCCAACTCATTCAGACCATAATCCCTAAGCTTCGACACCCTTTTCGATAGCCCTATTCTGCAAGGAATTCATTCTATTGCGAAGTGTGGTAATTTTAATTGATACATTTATCATAGAATCAATTTTTGGTGTCGTTGCTGGGGATTATTTATTTGTTTGATTGGATTTTACAAAATTAATTTTAATTGGAATTTTAGTTTAGGAAATTTTTATATTTCGCTTTTAATTTTGTTTTTGTTTTTTTTTTCCAGGTACTTTCATTAATATTTGCAAGGTCGTCGTTTTGTGACTGATCCTTTGATACCTCTTGATCCTGAGCCTAAACATACTCTTAGACAACAAAGGAACATCCCTGTTGATACCATTGTGCAAGAGGAAGAATTCATTGAAGACATGGCGGAAGAAAAGAATAACAACATTGTTCCTAATGCTGCTGGAGAAAGGGCTAGATTGCTCAAGGACTACTATGTTACTGAGACATACACTTCACCAACCAGTTTCCAACTGCCCAATGTCACAACACAGAATTATGAGATCAAGTACAGCATTATTCAGATGCTACCATCATATTTTGGGCTGACTAAAGAGGACCCTTACAAGCATCTAGATGAATTCATTAAAGTGTGCGGATACTTGCATAAACTGTAGATCAGGGATCATGGACATCTCATTTGGCAACATGAAGGTTAAGCTTAATATCTTCAATGTTGTTGAAAACTCTCCAGGCCAGACTAATGTTTTCTTCATAGATTCCATGGATGCGTGTGGGCCTCAAGATGAAATAGAGGTTCAAGAAAAGAAAAAGGAAGAGAATGTGTTAGAAGATCGATTCTCTAAGATTGTAGTAAATTATATGTCGGTTAAACTGCCTAAGTTACTTCAAGATGAGTAACTGTTTGGAGTATCTGATGACTTAATGCCATGGTATGCAGATATTGTAAATTATTTGGCCGCGAAAAAAGTGTCACGAGGCTGGACCAAGCGAGAGCGTGACAGATTCTTCTCTAAAATTCATTATTATTTTTGGGAAGATCCTGAATTATTCAAATATTGTTTAGACCAGATTATTCGTTGGTGTGTCCCAGACCATGAGTGCCAAGATTTTCTTAAGTTTTGCCATTCTTTAGTATGTGGAGGTCATTTTAGTGTGAGAAAGACGGTGACAAAATTACTTCAATGCGGGTTTTTTTGGACTTCTTTATTTCATGATGCTTATGTCTTTTGTAAGACTTGTGATCGATGTTAAAGGTTGAACTCTATGTCCAGATGAGATATGATGCCAATAAGCCCCATTTTGGTGGTGGAAATTTTTTATGTTTGGGGAATTGATTTCATGAGACCCTTTTTGCCCTCCTTTGGCTATGAGTATATTCTTATAGGTGTGGATTATGTTTCCAAATGGATGAAAGCCATGACAACTCGAACAAATGATCACAAAGTGGTGATCAAATTTATGCACGAGAATATTTTTAGTCGATTCAGAATTCCTTGAGCTTTGATCAGTGATGGTGGTTCCCACTTTTGCAATAAATTCCTGAAGGGTTTGCTTGCCAAATATACAGTGACACATAAAGTGGCGACCCGTTATCATCCTCAGACGAGTGCGCAAGTAGAGCTGTCCAATCGAGAGATTAAACACATTCTAGAGAAGACAGTGAGACCAGATAGAAGGGATTAGTCATCACAGTTAAGTGAGGCACTGTGGGCATATCAGACTACTTACAAAACTCCTATCGGTATGTCACCATATCAGTTGGTGTATGGGAAAGCATGTCACCTTCCTATAGAAATCGAGCACAAGGCACTTTGGGCAATCTAAAAATTCAACTTTGATGCAAAGAGGGTTGGAGAAGAGAGGAAGCTACAATTAAATGAATTGGAAGAGTTTAGACGTGATGCTTATGAAAGTTCGCGCATTTACAAAGAGAGGACAAAGGCATTCCATGATAGGCATATCTCATGGAAGTCCTTCTCTCCAGGTGATGAAGTTTGGCTCTTTAATTCAAAGCTTCGGTTATTTCTTGGGAAGTTACGTCCAAGGTGGGATGTACCATTCCAAGTAATTTCAGTTTTTCCTCATGGTGCAGTGAAAATTCGGAGTTTGAAAGATAATACTTTGATAAAGGTTAATGGGCAAAGGTTGAAGCATTGTGTAGAAGTAAATGTGCCAACAAGAGACATGGAGTCCGTTGACTTGACAGATCTCATCTATCCTACTTAATCCTTTTGGAGGGTTGATCGTCACCTATAGACGTTAAATTATAGGATTTGTATGTATTTATATCCTTTAATTTCTTTGATTTTTTTTTATTTCAATTTTTAGTTTATGTTTTCTTACTTTTGCTTTCAATTTTAGTTGTGTTTTAATGTGTTTTATGTGAGTTTTTGATATATAAGTTGCTTCTGGGAGATGCTAAGAGGTGTATCGAGGTATTTGGACTCAAAATAGGTGAAAAAGTGAGGTCTCAGTCGACTTTGGGTGATCACTAGGCCGAAAAAACATGTCCCAGTTAACCCTTAGCGATAGACACTCCAACAGGCATTAGCATGGGGGATCGATTGCCCCTTTGAAGGGGGATTGGTCTCCCATTATTTTACACATGGAGAGAACACCAACTGGGTGATCAATCACCTTGTGCTAGGGGGATCGATCGCCCACTTGAAAAAATAGGCTGGTCGAATTTTTTGTTATATATATAGACCACCCCCTCTCCAACTTAGGTGCATACATTTGCTTCTTTGAAGGCTTGGTGCTCTATTTTGACTCCTACATCAACTGGGATTCTAATTTCTTCAATTAGTGATTCTCATATAAGTAATTTTCATTGATCATCATCATCATCAACAACATCAAATCCGGATTGATTATCTCTAGTTCTCAAGAAAACTCTTACTTTTTCAAGTTCTTCATCAAAGTAAGTAGAGTTTTTATTTTGCAAAATTGAGCCAAGCTTTGTGAGGGCTTTTGAAGATTAAGTTTGGGAGACATTATTGGTGGATTGAATTCTTCAATTTGGGGTGGAAAAGTTGTCGAAAGAGGAGGTTGAAGGAGGTACTTTAATTGTGCACGCCAAATGTTTATTTAAATTCCTCAACCATACTTTTTCTATTTCTATGGCACCAGAGAGAGCAAATAACCAAGGCGCGTCAAGCTTGCGTAATCCTCTTTGAGCACGACATGATCCTACACCGGTTTCCTCTAGATCTCGCTGAGACGGGATATATGAGAGATGACACCCAAGAGCTTTAAATTTTGAAGTGATGTTTGATATCACCGAACTATATGTTATGTTTCTCAAGACACGGTGGGGTATTTCTGACATCCGTCTTCATTGGACAACTTTAATTTTTGTTCCATCCTCTACCACCATATACCCGAGGCTTGTCAACGTCTTTTACTAGAATTTGATGCTAAAACCTGATGAGCGGGGTGTTCTTATTTCTTCGGTGGATAGGACAAAAGTTTAGGTTGACATGCCATCTATTACTATTTCCATGGGCTGCCCTAATTAATGCCCGAATGATTTAACCAACATCTACTCTCCTTTACCCGATGATCTATTGATGGGTAATTTGGTTGCACGATTGTGTGCTAACTAATTCTATAGGCCAAAGCATAATGCCACTTCAAAGTCCTCTATGCTGAGTCATCTATGGTTCCTTGATGCCGTTTTATACAAAAATGTGTGTCCCATTGGGCATAAAACTGAGAAACGTCAAGAGTTCCTTTGAGCTTTCAATGCTATACACTTTGGGCATTGATTGTCATTCCCACAGATCGTCTAGGGCCAAATTGAGAAGTTTTATTCAAAGGTCATGGCAAAGGCACCAGATAGTGCGAGTGACTGGGAGTTCTCATTCCATACTATCATTCACCAGTTGCTCACTGCACATGATATGCAGTTGATGAGGATGAGCTTGCTTTTCCATGAGACATTCACTATGGCACACATGACTGGAGCATTAGCAGATCACATTTGCATTAGAGAGTCATTGTTGCACCAGGTTTAGTATCTAGACTGGCCCAGGGAGGAGAAGTTGTAGAAATACCACTACTAGTGGAGGATCTAGAGGAGGTGGAAGCTGAGGAAGAGAATGTTCATGCATAAGTTGGCAGATATGATTATGGTTATCTAGAAGGGCAGATTGCTGGGTTGACTCCCCAATTTGGCACCTTACAGACTGATGTCTCCGCATAGTTTGGAGCTTTGCGAACAGAGTTGGCGGATCAGTATCGTGAGACTAGCCAGGATCGGAGAGAGATGAGGAGGATGTTGCGTACGTTGATGCACCAAGCGAACCTGGACCCAGATGCTCAATCACCACCACATCCTTGATTTGGAGGTACCTATCTTGTGTATTTTGTTTTATTTTTACCTTATTTTATTTTTTTTTCTTTCTACATTTAGTTTTTATTATTATTTTATTTTCAAGTTTCAATGAAAAAAAATTTATTTTTTATTTTTTATTTTTCTGTTTCATATTTATTTTCACACATGCTATTTCACTTGGTTGATGGGGGTATAGTGGTTTGTTTTGACAGGTTTTTGCATCCAAGTTTGGGGATGTGCTTGCATTGCCTTCATCTAACTAGTTTGCCCGATTTTCTTACCACTTCTCCGGATTTATGGTAATATCGTTCTTACTCTTCTCTATGCTTCTATTGGGTGTACATTGAGGAAAATGTACAGTTTAAGTTTGGGGGTGAGGCAATGCCTTTTGATGTGCTTTATTGCATCTTTATTGCATTAGGGGGAAATTTTTTATTTTAGGACTTTTTTGTTTATTTTCTTTTTATATTTTTTTATTATTTTCTTTTGTTTTGTTTTTAGATATAATGTTTTTACATTATTCAAGGGATTAATACTTTATGTAGATGCGTAACTTGCAATTTTTTAGTATGTTTAAAATTTTTAGAAACTGTGGTTTAAATTAAGTGATTTTAATCATTGTTTGCATTGACATGCCTTGGAGTAATTGGTTTTAGTTTTCTCACATGCACAAACACACTAGCATAATCTTATGAGGTATAAACTTTGGCTCTGAGTTATTGTATTACATATGCTTGATATTAATTAGTATCTCTTGAGAATGAGTACCGATAATCTGTTTTACAT
The DNA here is from genome assembly GCA_026545225.1 of Cornus controversa. Lineage (NCBI taxonomy): Eukaryota > Viridiplantae > Streptophyta > Magnoliopsida > Cornales > Cornaceae > Cornus > Cornus controversa. The sequence continues at coordinate 13,657,085 of CM048854.1, read as the reverse complement.
GACTTCAATGAAAAAAAAAAAAGGAAACAAAAGAAAAAAAGAAATATATGATGAATAGCAAATCAATTTGATCATTTTCATGAGTAACTGGGCCTCTAACATTCTTGCATGTTTGAATATCTTATCTTATGAAATTAAATTTTTCCTTAGTGTTCCGAGATATATAGTATAAGAAATTAGTTAATGCCAAAGTGCAGGAAACCCCCCCTGTGCTATTTTTAGGCACAAATAACCCCTTAACTTTCAAATAGTTGCAAAATACTCTCCTTTAGACAAAATATACTTTTCTATAACCATTTTACCCTTTATATGTTTATAAAAAATGAAATAAAAATAGAGAAAAAATAATTTCCATTAGAAAGAGAGGGAATTTCTAAAAATAAAAAAATTCCAAAAATAATTTTTGAAAAAAACAATAGTTTTCGGAAACAATTCCATCTCTTTATTTTAGTTTTTTTTTTCAAAAATTATTTCCAAAAAAACCCTCTTTTCTCTATTTTTATTTTATTTTTTATAAACATATAAAGGGTTAAATGGTTATAGAAAAATATATTTTGTCCAAAGGAGGGTATTTTGCAACTATTTGAAAGTTAAGGGGGTTATTTGCACCCAAAAATAGCTCAGAGGGTATTTTGCACCTCTTTGAAAACACAGGGGAATTTACTGCACTTTGGCCTATTAGTTAAAGTAATATAAGTTATACCACTCCTTTATCTTTTGTCAATAATATTTCACCATTAATATATATTAGATTGTTAATATTACATTAATGTCGAGAGAAATTGACGATAATCTAAAAAATATGCTAATTCAATGAGATGCATAATTGATGTTTGTTGTCGATGTTCTATTTTTTGAATGAGGCTAACGATTTATTTGATTCCAAGATAGTGAAAATTGTGTTATTGATTTAGTTAATAATATAATTAATAACGTTTGTTTGTTATATTCAAAATGAAGGAGGAAATATTATTGTAATTTAATTAATATTTTAAACTTATTTTAATAAATAGTCCAAACTTTTAGTATTATAAATTAAATTTAAATTGAGTTTTAGAGAGATGAATTAATTTAGTTAAAAATAGAATTAGAGTTGCTGAAATAGAAAAATATGTTGTTTATTCATGAAGTAAATGTGCTGATTTTAAATAAATTTATTTTAAAAAAAATAAAGTTTTAACATAGTCTAAACAGTACTCAAATTGATATGTATAGGATGTGCGCGTGCAATAACAAGGAAGGGTAGGACCTACCTCCAAGGAGTGTACTTTGGTGACGAGAAGGCCCATGATGCAATTATTACTATTACTATCCGATAAAGTGAATGCAACAATATTAAAAGAGTAATGATAAACAGACCAATCGAACTTAGTCTAATTTTTATTTTATGTGAGTGGGGTGGTGGGCCCTACCACATGACGATATCATGTGATAGAACCCACCACCCTACTTACATAAAAAAAAATATATAGGATTAAATCCAATCGGACTGAATATAATTCTATTAAAAAAAACAATGAGGAAAGCAAAGTAATTGAAAAAAGAAAAGGAAAAACGTAAAATTCTTGAACTGCCTAATCCAGTAATCCTCCTCTGAGTTTGTGGCTAATACTAATGAGATAAAAGATGACCACTTCTATGCACTGAATTATGCTAATCAAGTAACTGTAAAATGTGAAGGGAACCGTAAAATCACACTGAACTGAGCCCTGCTAAGCATAGTAAACAAAACAACGTACGTACAAGAAGAAAGAAACAACTACTTGTGGGAATAATTTTGGCCGTCTTTATATGATATTTCAAATCAAGGATGATTTAAAATGGCTACAATATTTAACTAGATATATATAATATTGGATTTCGAATAAAAACGCATGAATATCCATCCAGAGATCAAAACAGAACATTACAAGTTACAACCACATCCATTAGTCAAAGTCTATATCGAAGCAAAACAGAGATTAATGAAGATAATAACACAACACAAATCGGTTAACTTGATAGAGTTGCTAATTGAATTTGTACCTTCTTCTTGTGGTAGAAGTTGAGCGACAGATCTAAATTCAGTAAAACAGTTGAGAACCAGAGATACAAAGAGAAGAGAAGTGATTATCTTCTTGAAAGTGGCCCTAATTGTGTTGATGAGAGACTCCATCTACTCTGCAACAAAGAATACAAAAGAGAAGATGAGTTTATACAAAGAGAAGATGAGTGTATACGAACACGACGGAAGACAACGGCGCTACCTAGAAGGTATACACGATATGTGTGTTTAGACTGTAGAGCGAGAGAGTGAGTAAATTTGGAAAGACCAGAGATTACCAAAATCTGGATGCCATATAACAAAGAAGATATTTCGATATAAATTATATATATAGAGAGAGAGAGGGGGTTAGAGAATTTTAGAGAGAGTGAGAGGGAGGGTGATGGTGATTAAAACGGTGGGGGACAACGCGGGAAAGAAAAAGTGGTAACTGGAAAATAAAGAAAAATTCAGCCATTAGTAGAGATTCTAGATATTAGACCACGTGAGTCGAAGAGGTGTGTGTGACTGTGTGTAGACTGGTAGCAGAGACTTCGCCATCGGTAGACATATGGATAAATGCAAATTAAAGGTGCTTGTAATTTTAATTGAGACAAAATTTAAGCAAATTATTAAATGCTATAGAGATGGGTGGTGCAAAAGTCATAGAAGGCGACTTGTGCAGGTTTGCAATAGTGATTTTAGGCTGACTAAATACCCAGAAATATATGTATAAATATTTATGAAATGTAAGAGCAGGGAAAATAAAAGAATTAGAAAGTACTAGTATAAGAATATTGGAGCTTTCCTCTGTCACTATCCAGTGAGATTTATTTTGATCTTCTGTTTTGTCAATAAATGATCAATAATCTCGTCTAAATCATTCTATTAGAAAAAGAAATGTTGTAACATGAACGCGAGGGATTTGTTACATTCAAAGTTCATTTTATCAAGTTTGAATTATACGTTTTTGAGTTTGGAGTTGAAAATAAGGTCGAAGGTTCAAGTTTTTATAGAAACAAAAGTGGGTGTATATGAGTTTATTGCTAATGTAAAAAAAAAAAAAAAAAGGTTAATAATTAAATTTATTGTTTACAGTTTTTTCCCACTCATCTAATTGGTATATTTATTTTTTCACTTTATTCTTTTGGTTACTTAGGCTAAAAAGTATCACTAGATTATAATTATAGTGGTTTATATGCAATTTTTTTGGATAATTAGTTTTACGTGGCAACTTGAGTTAAACATTGCATGGTTTTGCAAAAGGTCAAAAAAAGTTCCAAGCAACTGCATTCACATAGACATCCTTTTGACTTAGGTCTGCACTAATTCATGCACAACTGCCCAAGCGGGCAATATAAATCATTAGGCCCCACCAATCATGACAGAAGGGTTCGATATAAACACCTTACCATTTACACATCTCATGGACGGTAGATGACTAAATTGGAAATAAACAAGACCTCTGTGAGAAGGGTTCGAAGTAATGGACCATACAAGGCCACGGGGGGGGCATACACCCACTTTACAATTAAAAGAAAAGAAAAGAAAAAAAAGATTGAAAAGCTCTATTTCCAGTAGCATAGGAGGAGGAAGAAAACAAACAAAAAGATTTAGAAGCTTGACATATAAAAAATACATTATGAAGATTGAGGCCTAGAATATCAAGAATTTCCCACCAAGCAAATTTCCTAGCTAATGGAGTCTGAAATTCGACAGAGATTCCTTATCACAGTAGAGAATAACATGCGAGAGATCTTATATATGATCACTCTTATCATCTGGTGGAAACCACTCTTCCTTGTCTTGTCACTGATAGAGTATTTGAGTCCAATTATGAAACGTACTGCGTGGGAGTTGAGTTCAAAGCTGACGTGGATAAGAAGTCTACGTTAAGAGGACTTCTCTGTCTCCAAGAGCCAGTTTCCTACTAGGATGTAGCCTCACTTGACCGCTATAAATACTGAGACATTCTTGTATACCAGGTACGCAATTAATACCCCCTGAGTTCCTTTGTAGCTAAGAAAGCTCTTTCGATTTCTGACTTGATCGTCGGAGCGTAGTCGGCCGGCACCACGCCGGTGCCCTCTCGATTACCCTTCTCTTGTCCTTTTTTACAGGTTGGCGTTTGATCAGTTCGGGGTGGATTTTTGCTTCATCAGTTGGCGCCGTCTGTGGGAAACAATCACAAACTTGATTGTTCTACACGAATCATATACGAAGCATGATGCACCTACGATCTGGGTTAGAGACTACCACTGTACAGGACCCTCCAGCGCAGGGCCCTCCTGCCAGCCATAATCCCCCAGCGCAGGACCTTCCTGCCGGTCACAATCCTCCAGCCTCCCAGGATCCTCCTGTAGGCCATGACCTTCCTGGCGGACAGGGCCCTCCAATTGGACAAGGAGGCATGCAACCCCCTGGACAGATGGACTTCCCTGGGGCACGCCCCGAAATCCCAAACGACCAAGGACGGATCGCAGCGTTGGAATGCCAAGTCCGGAACTTGAATCAAAGTTTGGCCAAGATATTCCAACAGAATGCGGCAATTCTGCAGCGCCTCCCTCCTGTGGAGCCAGTACCATCGCCGGGTCACCCTGTTGATCCAGAAGGGGATGGTGTTGGGCGAGACAGTGAAGTCCCAACGGACGACGCAGCTTAGAACCGAGTAAGAGGTGGGACGAATCCCAGTTACCTAGTCCCACTCGGAAAAAACCAACCCCATGGAGACTCAGGGCACCCAGGGAAAACTATCTATTATGACATGGAGATGCAAGACCTCAGAGTTAGGGTAGAAAGCATGGCCCACGCCATAAGAGGGAAGGGCCCTGCTACAGTAAAGGAGCTGGTCCAGCAAACCAACCTCCCTTTCTCCGCGGGGATAATGAGTTGTCCTTTGCCCAACAAGTTCAAGATGCCCACCCTTGAAAGCTTTGATGGGACCAATGACCCGCTAGATCATCTGGAAACCTACAAAGCTCTGATGCACCTCCAAGGAATACCAGATGAAATCCTATGTAGAGCTTTTCCTACTACATTGAAGGGTCCTGCCCGGTCATGGTTCAACAACCTGAAACCGACATCTATACGTTCCTTCAAAGAACTGAGCCAATTGTTCGTAGGCAATTTTATTACCGCCCGAAGGCACAGAAAGCCAGCCACCTATCTCCTGAACGTAAGACAAAATAAAGGGGAGTCATTGCGAGACTACATTTACCGGTTTAACAGGGAGATGTTGCAGGTTGATTCTCTGGACGATAAGGTGGCAGTTACCGCATTCATGGGGGGGCAACTGCCTTCAAAATTCTTGTACTCAATTTCCAAGCACCCTCCAGAAAGTATGTCCGAGCTACTTATGAAAGCCCAAAAGTACATGAACGCAGAGGATGTCCTTGATGCGAGAAAGGCAGACAAGAAAAGGGGGGGACATTCCAGTGAGGAAGATAGAGACCCCAAGCATGGCAAAATATCACGGGGGCAGACCGGTAAAGCATCACGTCATGAGCAGGGAGGCATGTGGCATATTGACTAGAGACATTAAAAGGGAGGCAGTTGGCCCATCCTTGGATTGCTGAGCGTTTGTGGAAGCGCCACCAGTAAGACTTTCTTTTAAAAGTTGCATTTACTTTAATTATTCTAGTTGAAGCTCAATTTAATATCGAGCCGCAGGGCGATAGCTCCGAAGTTTTTGCACGAATAATTCTCTGTTTGTTATTCAAATATCAATAGCAATCCTTTTGTTTCAAAATTTGTTGTTATAACTAAAACAAAAAGTACACCTCCAAGGAGGGCCTTTAATGAAAAAGGCGGGATGGATGAATCCCGAGAACATTGTTTAAACAGCCCTACGGGGTCCCAGCCCTACGGGGTCATAGCCCTATGGGGGCACAGCCCTACGAGGGCCACCCTACGGGGATACACCTCCAAGGAGGGCCTTTAAAGAAAAAGGCGGGATGGATGAATCCCGAGAACATTGTTTAAACAGCCCTACGGGGTCACAGCCCTACGGGGGCACAGCCCTACGGGGTCATAGCCCTACGGGGGCACAGCCCTACGGGGTCAAAGCCCTACGGGGTCCCAGCCCTACGGGGTCATAGCCCTACGGGGGCACAGCTCTACGGGGTCAAAGCCCTACGGGGTCAAAGCCCTACGGGGTCCCAGCCCTACGGGGTCATAGCCCTACGGGGGCACAGCTCTACGGGGTCAAAGCCCTACGGGGTCCCAGCCCTACGGGGTCATAGCCCTACGGGGTCACAGCCCTACAGAGGCGCAGCCCTACGAGGGCCACCCTACGGGAATACACCTCAGAGAAGGGCCTTTAACTAAAAAGGCGGGATGGATGAATCCAGACAGCCCTACGGGGGCACAAACTCAGCCCTACAGGGGCCTAGCCTTACTAAGGAGACACGACCACACTTTTTCAAGGACCTTTTAATCCAAAAACATTGTTAACCTACCCTACGGGGGCACAACCTATTAAAAGAGATTTTAGCAAAAGGCAGGTAAGTCCCACCAAGGTGGTCACATGGCTTTATCAAGAGCCGCGCTATTAAGCTTATTAATTAGAGTTTATTAACCAAGTGGGTTATTGGCATAATGGTTAGGGTGAGACCATGAGAGCTTATTAGCTAAGGTTCGATTCTTCAAACTGACAATCATTTTTTATATATATATATAAACCGGATTCTTATATACCGGCCAAAGGCCGGACCCAAGAATAAACCGCCCGACCAAAAACCAAGCCCAGGAAGAAACCGGCCCGACTAAGGACGGGCCCACCGGACCAGACGCGACCGGGCCCACTGGGCCGGCCAGGCTAAGCGTCGGGCCGGGCGCGGCCGGGCCCGCCTAGCCGAGCGCCTGGCCGGGCCGGGCGTAGCCTGGCCAAGCGCCGGGCACGGCCGGGCCCGCCTGGCAGAGCGCCTGGCCGGGCGCGGCCTGGCCAAGCGCCGGGCGTGGTCGGGCCCGCCTGGCCGGGCCGGGCGCGGCCGGGCCCGCCTGGCCGGGCCGGGCGCTGCCTGGCGCGGCCGGGCGCTGCTTGGCTGGGCCGGGCCGCCCAGGCCGGGCGCTGCCTGGCCGGCCTGGCCGGGCGCTGCCTGGCTGGGCCGGGCCGCCCAGGCCGGGCGCTGCCTGGCCGGCCTTGGCCGGGCGCGGCCGGGCCCACCCGGCGCATGCCACGAGGAAGGGAAAGAAAAGAAAGAAAAGAAAAGAAAAGGAAGGAAAGGAAAGAAAAGAAAGGAAAGAAAAGAAAGGAAGGGAAAAAAAAGAAAGAAAAGAAAAAAAGAAAAGGTGTTTGTTTATATAACGGTTGAAGCTCAGTGAACAGTCCTAAAATGTTCATAAGGCCCAGTAATTGACCCTCACGAACAGGGGGCATCTGATAGAGTATTTGAGTCCAATTATGAAACGTACTGCGTGGGAGTTGAGTTCAAAGCTGACGTGGATAAGAAGTCTACGTTAAGAGGACTTCTCTGTCTCCAAGAGCCAGTTTCCTACTAGGATGTAGCCTCACTTGACCGCTATAAATACTGAGACATTCTTGTATACCAGGTACGCAATTAATACCCCCTGAGTTCCTTTGTAGCTAAGAAAGCTCTTTCGATTTCTGACTTGATCGTCGGAGCGTAGTCGGCCGGCACCACGCCGGTGCCCTCTCGATTACCCTTCTCTTGTCCTTTTTTACAGGTTGGCGTTTGATCAGTTCGGGGTGGATTTTTGCTTCATCAGTCACCTCTTAGTAAAAAATAACGTCATAAATATAATTTCAAAGTGCTACAATAACAATTTACACATCACATATTCATTAATCAGTCTAACTTCACATCATAAAGATCTGGAAGAAGCTTGCTTGATGAAGTTTTATGCATAGACTCATTTTTATTACTTTGGATAGAAGTCGATGAATCAATCCATGACTAGATGATATGCTCCCTTGCACCTGACTGCCCTAAGAGAATGCCGAGAAGTGTGTCTGGCTGTCCTGTGATAGCTTCTCAAATGCTTTAAATCTCAAGTCATCGTTCATTGAACTACGCTTGACTATTGGCGCTTGGACTGGGCTATTACCCTCGACCAAACTCGCCACAGAAGACATGGATGGTCTAAGGGTGGGAGATGGATTGGTTCATAAAAGAGACAAGTTTAACATCCTCATAGTCTCTTCTTTTGAGTAGTTTGAACCAAGATTTGGATCCACAAGTTCTAAAAGGTTTCCCTGCTCTTGCAGAACATAAGCCTGCAATTCCACACGGAGAAAACATATAACTTTTTTATTTTACGTACTTTTCAATTGAGTAACTTGAAAACATGAAACACAAACTTGAGCAGAGATATATATATGTATATATTTTTTTTTTAGTTGTAGAAATCCCACACTTTTTTCCCCACACCGGCACTTGAACATCTCCCCTCCTCTTTGAGGAACGGGAGGTTATACCATTGGGTTACAAGTCCTTTATACAAAGAATATACCACAAAGGGTTACAGTGGTATACCGGTTCAAGTCTCCATATGAGAAAAGTAGGTGTTTGAGTTATTTGTCTCATATATATATATATATAAAGGAACATACAAGAACATTTACCAATGGGCATTAGCCATTTAGCCTAGATGGTATGATCTTTCCTCCCCAAAGGGGAGGTTGAGTGTTTGAGCCCCTCTAGGAGCAATATTCGGGGTGTGCGCACCGTCGCTTGAACTTTCAAAAAAAAAAGAAGTCATACAAGAGCATTTTCATCATAAAGCTAATCAAAATGAAGTCACCTCTCCTTTTCTTTCCAAACCAAATATATTTCTCTTTTGGGTGCTGGTGAAACTTCATAACAAATATTTAAAAATACATCAACGCATCTGAAGTTATCATAGAACTCTCATTCAATAAGAGTTCGATTCAATTACCAATTTCCTATTATTTTTTTCTCTTTTCATTACTTACCCCAAAGAAGAAAAAATAATCTGCGGAACAACTTGACATCATTCAAGAAACAATTTTATTTGAGATATTATATTCATGTGAGATTGAACGGTTTACAAAAAAAAAATTCACTGAATTTAATTTAAAGGTTGGATTTAGGCATTTTTACAAAAATAAAAAAAGAATAATTATATTCCAGGCTTTTTCAGAGTGCATTTGAAGTCATGTATAAATAATAGAAACAAGTGCCCACTCTAGAAGTGTGAACAAAAAAGACCATCTAAAGAGGAGAGAACTCAAAAAAGAAAACTTTACCCAATCAAGAAGGTAAACAAACTCCTCCCTTGGCCTGTAGCTTGTATTGTTTTTCTCACTAACAATCTCTAATAAAATAACTCCAAAGTTGTAAACATCTACTTTGTCTGTCAAATAACCACTCATTGCATATTCAGGAGCCATGTATCCTCTGAAAAATTGAAGAAAAAAAATGTGCTAAATAATTGTGCAATTAATAAGGTAGAATTTGTAATCCATTACAAGTAAATAGAGAGCAAATCTAGTTATATATAATAATCACTGTGATCTCTTCAACTGTTATAGAAACTCCTCTTTTGGTGGGTACTAAAAGAGGGTCTCTAATTTTTGAAATAGTGTATTGAAAGTAGGAGTAGTTACCACCCATAACAGAAACAAAGGCAGACAATGTAGTCAACTCCAACACCACTGCTGGTCTCACATATGAAGTATTTTTTAATAAGAGAATTTCTCATCTTACCAAAAGAGAAAAGCAAAGAATAACGAAATATTGATGTTACAAACAGTTATAACATAATACCAGTACAATATGGATAGGTGATGGTTAACTAATTGTTATCTAAGTTCCATTCACAAACTATGATTATTTACCTAACATATACCTTCTTCCAACAATATTTATTTTTTAACACCAAGTTATTACCATTATACCCAGAGATTAGATGCAAATAAGAATATAGAAGGCAAAAAATGAGAGAAAAACTCACATTGTTCCAGCAATTCTCATGCTGATATGGGTGCTCTTCTTCATCTAGCTTGGCCAGACCAAAGTCAGATAACTTAGCATTTAGATCCTTATCAAGCAACACATTGGTAGCCTTAATGTCTCTATGAACAATTTTCAACCTTGATTCCTCATGAAGATAAGCTAAACCCCTTGCTATTCCTAAGCATATCATCTTTCTTGCTGGCCAATCTAGGTTTAACCGATGTTTCTCGCAACCTAAAAATAAAAGAGAGAGAGTTATATCATAATAGTCACTCTTATAATGTATATACATTGGTGTCAAAGATGATAGGAGGTAATTACCAAAAAGTGCACGGGCAAGACTATTGTTCTCCAAGTATTCATATATTAGCAATAATTGGTTCCCTTCAATGCAACAACCATAAAGCCTCACAAGGTTTGGTTGTTGTAGGGCAGATATCATGCCTATCTCATTGACAAACTCGCAATTTCCTTGCTTAGATTTAGAGGAAAATTGCTTAACAGCAATTACTGCACCATCTGACAATACACCCTAAAATCAAGCAGAAAGAATTTCAATTGATTAAATATAACAAACAAGATATATGGCAGTCACATTAAAAACTTTCCGACTTCTCATTGTTGCCTCTAGGCATGGATGCTTAAAAGAACACATGACCTTAATGTTGCAAGATAATTATGAAAATTTAATAACTTGCATTACCAATAACCTTGTAAACTAGTCCAAATTTGCAAGGTTAAAGTTACTGGTAGCAGTTTTGATCTGTCTTAGAGTGAAATAATCTGTTTGCAGATCTAACCCTCGAAGTTCTATACCAAAGACCTAAAATAAAAATTACCCCAAGAATGACAAATTAGAAAATGGTTGTAATGCAAAAGACAGTTAAAAAGAAACAGTTCATATTTCTTTTCCAATTCATGAAGTAAAATTCACACACATATGGTTCTTTTCTTCATCACAAATTACATAGTTACAATTACATATATATTGGGCTAATGTTTACCATGAATAAAGGTTCTTACTCATCACAGCATCTATCTTATCCTTGCACAATAAAATTATCTTTATGCATAGTTTTACTCATTTTACAAGACGTCCCCTAAAGTTTGTAATAAATCTCATACAAGATCTGCACTAGCATTACCGAGATTCTTGAGCAAGTTTAAACATTCCAATCCATATTAAATTCCAGTCCCAATGGGAGGACTGGTGTTTCAGCAATTCTATAAAGTTAATCTTCAATAAGGGTTCTAACTTATATATGGCACAAGAAAAACCATTTACCGGGACATTTTACCAAATGCCTTTTCCAAATAAAGTTCAAACATCACATACCTTTTCCAAGTAGTAACCCAACTTGCATTGGCAATCAAATAGTGAGAAAGAACGTCATATGTAGAATTTCTTGTGTGTTTAGATCTCACCTTTATTTTCAAGGTCTTTCCCTCCCAACTAACCTTTCATTCGAAGTAGTAACAAAATCAAAATGAGGACCACGCATGAAGCAGCCACAATACCAACAATAGCTCCAATAGAAAGTCCCAGATCAGGATTATAGTCTACAAGAAAGTGAGAGATACTCTTGTAACAAGGCAGTAGGAAAAAAGAGGCACACCCATGACCAGAATGAAAGATACACTTACTTGGTGTTACTGAAATAACAGATAAAAGAGGTCCATATACACCTTTGTCAGGAATTGAAGTAGTCCCTTTTCTAGACCAATATAAGTGGATCTCCAGAGTGCTGCCATTAACAAGGACACATCAAATTCCTTATAGATGCCCTTGCCAGGAACTTCAGCTTTCTCTATAATGTTAAAATCCTTCAAAGATAGATTCCCCTACAGAAGAAGTGAAATTAACACAAGCCTAGATTAAATAACTTCATTTCAGAGACAAAAAATCAGTAGCAAAGAAAAGAGATAGCTCTGAAAGCAATTGATGTTCATATGAAATCGCCAAAAAAATAACAAAGTCATGAATTACATTAAAGCAACGCTGCTTGTGCCACTCGGCACAGGAAGCTTTTCTCATTCACTTCCCAAGGCTACTAAATGTCTGGTCATCCGAAAACATTATTTCAGCAAAGTGGAGACGAACTTTATAACTTCCTTTACACAAGCAAGGGCCATAATACTTAAGTGAAGTAGGGGGCAAGGCGTGTTGTTCTGTATATCTCATCATCATCAGTCATGTTCAAAGAGACTAAGTTCTTTGTTACATAACTAGCACGTACCATTGTTGTCCATGAAAACCCCTGTACTGCTATAAGACCATTTTTCTGATGAAGCATAAAAGTATGATCAACCACCTTTGTTTTGGTCTGCTTCATATTTCTTCCTATCAAAGGTTGTCTGGCTTCCTCCACAATTAATAAACAAGGAATGGTCTGTATATGCAATGAAAATTATAACATAAGATATTTTTGTTAATTTTTCTTCTTCTGTAAGTATAATATAATATACTTTTATTGATATCTATAGGTAGATATGAGTTAAGTATTATCACCAGATCATAGTAACAGACCTGGTAGGTCTTAAACTTACACTGGGGATTGTTAGAGCAAGGAAGGTCCTGCTTCAAGCACCAATCAATTCTGCAAGACAAATCTAGGTTAGCTAACCCATATTGCATGTTTTGGTAAGCAATCTAAATACCTATCTTTGAAAGTAAAGAACTTACGAGTTGCTCTCCACAGATGAGGAAATGCTGGAAGCTACATTCCTGATGACCGATATGGAAAGGGCTGATTTGTAAATTATATGAAAGAGTCGAATTGATATATAATTAATGATGAAAAGAAGCTTATAGGTTTTTTTGTCCCGCAATCGAATCGAGATGCACTTGTAAAGTTATTGTAAGATACATCACTACTGCAACGGAATTGGCATGCCATGTGTGAAATTTTCAATTGAATGTAATTCTGTTTGTCTTAAAGATTGTTTTAGACACATAATACTCAGACAGAGTATGAAATATGTGTTTGACACTTTTAGTTGAACATGCAGCTAAAATCATATACAACAATTCAATTTTATTATATTATTGCTTCAAATTGAGTTTAATGCTTATATTAAACACTATGTTACACAAAGACATCATATTATTTTTAAAAAATATAAAAATATTAAATAATATGAATATTTAACGGGATACACATGTCTTTCTATTTAAAAATTTGACACATCTTAAGTATGAATACATATTCATACCCGACATGTATCGAATCCAGGTAATATAGCTTGACCTCACCAAATTTTACAAATCAGAAAAAGCATGATATACATATCCGTGACTATCTAAAAGCCAAATAAAGATTGATGATATACTAACACGTAGCCACTCAAGTAATTTCCCATTTAGTGAGTTGTTGTTGAGGAACCTACATCCATTTACATTATCATGTCTCACTTATGAGTAAAACAAAAACCATAAAGGTACAAGAACAACAGCCATCCATTTACATTATCATGTCTCACTCATGAGTAAAACAAAAACCATAAAGGTACAAGAACAACAGCCAGCTTTACATGCTCAGCCTACTAAATACTAAAATTTCCTTAAAAATATAATAGTAAGCAAAGACTTACGAATTTTTTAAAAAGTCAGATTTTGTGAGATTGGTAAAAAAAATATAAAATTTCCCATTCTTTTCCTTATAAACAAATAAAGAAACGTGACATCTCATCCACCATTTCTACTATCCATTTCATTCGACCAAATAAAAGGTGAGGGAAACATCTTCACTTCCCTAGGGACGCCTCATCTATCCATTTCCCCTCTTCTATCCATTTTTTCATCCCTTCTATCAAACGGAGCATAAAATTTTACACATGTGACTTATTCTAAAAGTAATTACTTACATGTTATCTAGATCTGAATTCTGAAACATCTCAGGAATTTCACCTGTTAACCTAATGAAGCTCAAGTCTCTGCAAGATAAAAATACATATGACCTAAATGAGATAAAAGTGTTGATAAAAACTTAAAGATGACTAAACTGTGATTTAATTCAAATAAGAAAGAATAACGGTAATACCTTGCTCCAACACATGGTATGATATTGTCCGCTTTGGGCCTAAGCTCACACAGTTTTGCTATTGAATTTTACCCCAAAAAGCCTTATAACATTTAAAGAGAACACACTACATATAAGTACATCCCCTTCTCCACACTCAGGCGATGTGGGATTGAGCACTTGTACCCTGTCAGTATGGTAGCTCACCCAGTGTCTCTTTTTGCACCCGCCCACATCACACCCGCCCACAAGGGTTACTACAATTCACCCCCTACGAGGCTTGACGTCTTCATCGGCACACTTCCGGCTAGGTTCAAGCTCTGATACCAACTGTAATACCTCGCTCCAACACATGGTATGATATTGTCCGCTTTAGGCCTAAGCCCGCACAGTTTTGCTCTTGGGTTTTACCCCAAAAAGTATCATACCATTTGAAGAGAACATACTACATATAAGCACATCCCCTTCTCCACACCCAGGCGATGTGGGATTGAGCAATCCTGACAAGCCCCAGCAATCCACCCCGCGGGTGATTACAATCCAACCCCTTATGAGGCCCAACGTCCTCGTCGGCACACTTTCGGCTGGGTTTAGGCTTTGATACCAACTGTAATACCCCGCTCCAACACATGGTATGATATTGTTTTCTTTGGGCCTGAGCCCGCACGGTTTTGCTCTTGGGTTTTATCCCAAAAAGCCTCATACCATTTGGAGAGAACACACCACATATAACCCAAGAACAAAACCGTGCGGGCTTAGGCCCGAAGTGGACAATATCATACCATGTGTTGGGGCGGGGTATTATAGTTGGTATCAGAGCCTGAACCCAGCCAGAATAGCCTGAATCTGGCCGAAATTGTGCCGACAATGATGTCGAGCCTCACAGGGGGGTGGATTGTAATCACCTGCGAGGTGGATTGTCGGGGCATGTCAAGATTGCTGTCGGGGCATGTCAGGATTGCTCAATCCTATATCGTCTGGGTGTGGAGAAGGGGATGTGCTTATATGTAGTGTGTTCTCTCCAAATGGTATGAAGCCTTTTGGGGTAAAACCAAAAAGCAAAATCGTGTGGGCTTTGGCCCAAAGTGGACAATATCATATCATGTGTTGGAGTGGGGTATTACAGTTGGTATCAGAGCCTGACCCCAGCCAGAAATGTGCCGACAAGGACGTCGGGCCTCATAGGGGGGTGGATTGTAATCACCCGCGCGCGGGATGGATTGTCGGGCCATGTAAGGATTGCTGTCGGGGCATGTCAGGATTGCTCAATCCCACATTGCCTGGGTGTGGAGAAGGGAATGTGCTTATATGTAGTGTGTTCTCTCCAAATGGTATGAGGCCTTTTGGGGTAAAATCCAAGAGTAAAACTGTGCGGGCTCAGACCCAAAGCGGACAAAATCATACCATGTGTTGGAGTGGGGTATTACAATAACTCCACATTCGTTCTCGAACACAATTAAAACATAAATCTACAGTCAACAAAAGCTAATAAATAATCAAAATAGTATTATTTCATAAAAGAAATTGTGCGTGATTGTTATTGCACTATGAACGAAATCATATCAAATGCTATTACGAAATCAAGCGAATTGTTATTAAATTGTACGTAGACCACAAGAGAATAAATTCAATTTCATGGGTGTCCAAAAATGCCCTTAGTATCTCAACTGAAATAATTCTACACTACTGATCTCACTACTTTTTTAGATAGACAGTGAGAATCTACAAAGAGAATATAATATACTACTAAATTACCATCAGTTTAGAAATTAACGTTAAAAAGAGGATTTCCTCCTACCTAAATGAAACCTTCCTTGGTACTTTATTCAGTAAATGTGTAAACCTTGTGAAAAAAGAAAATTTAATCAACACGTTAAAATAGCAATTGATTGCCCAATGTATCAACCATTAATGATAAACGAATGATGTAGGTGAATGATAATAGAAATTCAATGCAGTATAAAAAATTCCATCCTAACAATCATTTGAAAGATCAGAACTTTTTTTCTTTTGATTTGTAGATTTATATTGTTTTTTGTCTTTGGAGATTTTTTAGAGGTTGAGAGACTCATTCGAAAGAGAGAAATGAAAAAAAAGTGCGAAAAAAAATGTTTATATAGATGGGTAACCAAAATAGTACTTGTGCGTTGCGACCAAGTCATAGCCAAGTTGGTTGGGATTTTCATTCTCACCGCAATATCAGGTGATTCGGTCATAGTTGCAACTATGACTCCAATTCAGCTCCATGATATAAGATACATTTATGTATCAAATTGTCCAAAGATGAAAATAAGAACAATTAAAAAGGACAGGAAGGGAAACGCATTCACAGATACAAGGTATCAACTCATTTTATGGATTCCTTTCCATTGTCATTACTTACCCATAATAAAATTGATTACAGTAGAAAGGTCTAAATAAGGGTATAATACAGGAGAACGAAGAAGGACAAAGGATGCAGAAAAAGGAGAAGGGAACAAAGCTTATAGGATGCCCTACGCGGGGCCACCCTTCCCGCGTATGGGTTAACTCAGCGGGGGGTATGCACCCGCGTGGTTAACCCATGCGCGGGGCAGCCTCTCCCCGCGCAGGGTCAGCCCTTCCCCGCGTAGGGATATCTACCTCAAAGGTACTCTCAATCCCCATGGGGGGGTTGACAAAGCATACAAGAGCACAGGGAGTGATAGGATTGGGGGCAATCCTCTCTGACGGGTATGTTATGGTTAGTAGTTGGATGGTGTTTTTTCGGGACCAATTCTGAAAAGAGCATGTTTCCATAAAACACCTCTAAACTAACAATCATGGTATATTCTCAACAGTTACAAGGAACCATAGATGAACGGGCCGTTATGTGGCTTGTCAGCTCATAACCCCGAGTGGTTGTCTTTATAACAGGGACTATGTAGAAGACTATTAAATCCTCTTTTCAATATGGAAAGTAACTTGTCACGATGTTACTTCTAGCATTGAGGAGTGGGAATTAGTACGAGGCTACGGTGTCCCACAGACCATTTTAAGCACAGGTACAGGCTGTGATATGGTTTGGGCGATCATGGTGTCATAATGAAGCATATGGCATCATGGTCCCAGGCAGGAAGGTGGGTTGAGTCTGGTATAAAGGATTGAGAAGAAGGCTCGTTGGGCCATGGGCATCTAAAGTTATGCTAGTGTGACTCTACATGGGCACCATCACAACGTTTCTCACGGGTATGACCAAGCCCGCGAGGGTATAGTCTCATGGTTACAACCGAGAGTTGTGAAAGAAGGGATACGCGGCTAAGTGCCACGTAAGATGACAGCTGTCATAAGCCCTATGCATGAGGTCTATAAATACCCCATGGCGTGGTGACATGTGGATCATTCCGGTGCCCGCTCCCTCTCCAAATCACTCTTGCTTTCTCTCTCTCCCACCTAGCACCTAGCTCACATTCCTATTATTGTTTCTCGGTTACTTTATCAGCTTGATCCTTCTCAACTCTTACAACTCAGTCCTGTGATAGTCATTCCTCATAGTAGAACTCTCTGCATATTTACAATTGGCGACTCCACTGGGGAGGATTACCTTTCAGATGGCTGGTCAGCAGAATGTTAAGCGAAAAGGGAAGCAAGCTGCACCAACTTCTCAGAGAGCTGATCAAATTCTAGATCCGGTCAATCCTGTCAATCCAGGTGTTCCTCAACAAAGGCGTAAAATACAAAGAAGACAGAATCCACTAATAACTGTGACTCCTCTACAATCTCAGGATAATATCCCCCTAATGATGCTCCAAGTATTGGCAAACATCCAAGAAACAGAGGTACATATCCTATAGTTTTTGCGAACTCAGCAGTCTACTCCCAGAGTAGATCGATCACCTATTCCCAATCGAGGGCAATCGCCTCAGATAACAGCTCCTGATGTAACAGAAGATCCTAGTAGAAAGGAATCTGACAATGATATCCTGCACAATGCTAGTACCTCATTCGTGACCATATAGCAATTACAAGCAATTCTTAATTCCAAAAAGGAGACAACTGTTGATATTGAAGTCCCATCGCCTTATAACCCCGCCATATTATTGATGCCATATCCGGAGAGATATTATTCTCTAAAATTTAGGCAGTTTGACGGTAGGGAAGGAGATGCAAGGGAGCATATCGCGTGATTTGTGGACGCATTAGGTGCTTACAGAAATGATGAACAGCTTAAGCTCAAGGAATTCTCAAAATCCCTCACAAGAAGAGCTTACACTTGGTACATGAATCTGGTGCCAGGAACAGTGTTGACTTGGGCAGAAATGCTGGCTAAATTCTATGAAAAATTCTTCACCACTGAAGAACGAGTCACAATGCTATCGTTAGCCCGGCACAAGCAAAAGTTGGGCGAAGAGGTAGTCACATATGTCAAACATTTCCCCGAGATGTCGTTGGAATGTTTTGAGCCCACCTCAGAAGAGCAGCTGATAAAAATATGTGTGGATGGCATGTTAAGAGACTATCGGGTGCATTTAGTTAATCATGAGATCAAGACCTTCTCTGCCCTAATGAATAGTGCTAGGCGTCTGGGAGAAATCATTCCACCACTGGCCAAGGGAAATGTCTTCCCGCGAAGGGCCACTGTCGTTGCAACTTCGACTCAGTTAAGCAGCAATACAGGGAGAGTTCGACGACCAGAACCTGCACCTCTACCATTTGGTATTAAAGAGGCAATATCATTATTAGCTCAGTGGATCAAGGATGGGGTCGTCACCTTACCCGCGGTAGAAAGACTGCCTAGTAGAGAAGAAAAAGAAAAATTGAACTATTGCCCCTTCCACCGAGCTGTGCGACATTGCCTAACTGATTGCTGGGCATTTAGGGGGATAGTACAGAAAAAGATCACTGAAAAGAGCATAGACATTGCTGGAAACAATGTTGTCAACAATCCATTCCCTCAGCATGTGGCGACCGTTAGTGTAACTGATCCAATGGACGAAGGAGAATACCAAGCTACGAATACAGACACAAATACTCACATACATTATTTCTTCAATGATCTTTTAATTCCGGAACAGATCAAGGAGTTCTTAATAAATCAAACCATAGCAGCTCTGGCTCACACTCGCAATGAACCATCTAAACAAGATGCGACCAAGCAAGGGGAGATTGTCTTTTCAACGGCAGATAAACAAGTCTCTTTCCCTCACAATCTACCGTTGTATGTACCAGTTACAGTCAATGGTCGGGATTTGAAAAGAGCTTTCCTTGATAGCGGGGCTTCAGTAAATATCATGTCATTGGCCACTTTAAAAGCAATACAATTCCCTGAGACGAAGATCGTGCACCAACCTATAGCTGTTACAGCTTTCAACGGTTAACAACAAGCTACAATCGGATATGCAACAGTCGATCTAAAAGTAGGGAAAATCAGAGCCCCTACCAAGTTTCACATCATAAAAGGTGAACCGTCTTATCAGTTATTGCTAGGTAGACCCTAGATGCACGCGTACGGGGTCGTCCCATCCTCTTATCATCAAGTTATGAAGGCTAATTGGGGAAAGGGCACCATGACGCTCCGGGCTTCTAAAGATCCTTTCTGTCCTTCAGAAGCTCATTTTTCTGATGCAATCTTCTTTAATGAATATGCGGACGAAATGGCCAATGAAGAGGTTCAGGCTATTCTGCTCCCCAAATGGGAGGATCTACAAGCAAAAACATCTCCTAAGAGGCCCGCAGAAAGGGAAGTGAACTGGACCAAGGTAAAAATGGCAGACGAAAGGGTTGTATACAAATTATGACAGGGCATGGGGATAAGGCCCCCACCTGAAGCTCATGTCCCTAATACTGCCGAAGTTCTCGTTTGTAATGATGCCATAAGGCTTCCAAAAGAAAATGCTGCAAGTTTTTTAATAGAAGAAGAGCTTGAAGAAATAGATATCAGAGATGGGATCTCTCCGCGGCCCACATTAATCAATAAGAAACTTGATCTAGATTTAAAAGCTGCCATTGTACAGTTGTTGAAAGATTACTAGGATGTGTTTGCATGGGCTTATGATCAGATGCCCGGACTTGATCCTAACTTAGTTGCTCATCAGCTTAACATAAATCCTTTCGCAGTGCCCATCAAGCAGAAACAGAGGGCCTATCGTCCAGATTTGGAGATACGGATTAAAGAAAAAATCCAAAAATTACTCAAAGCAGGGTTCATAAAACCCACTCAGCATCCCACATGGCTTGCTAACATCGTGCCAATACAAAAGAAAAATGGTCAGATTCGGATATGTGTTGATTATCGAGACCTCAACAAGGCTTGTCCGAAAGATGAATTTCCACTTCCAAACATCGACACAATGGTGGATGCCACGGCAGGTCACGAGTTGTTTTCATTAATGGATGGATTCAGTGGATATAATCAAATAAAGATAGCCCCCGAAGATATAGAGAAAACAGCTTTTCGAACACCACATGGAAATTTTCATTACACAGTCATGCCCTTCGGACTAAAGAATGCAGGTGCTACTTACCAACGGGCTATGACAGCAATTTTTCATGACATGATCCACCATGAAGTAGAAGATTATGTAGATGATTTAGTGGTGAAATCAAAAAAATGCATGGAGCACATCCGAGATTTAGAGAAAGTTATCCGTCGGTGCCATGAATACGGCCTAAAGATGAACCCGATGAAGTGTGCCTTTGGTGTCCAACAAGGGAAATTTCTGGGGTGTATGATCCATAGACAGGGTATCGACTTAGACCCTAGCAAGGCCAAGGCAATAATTGAAATGGACCCGCCGCGGACAAGAAAATTATTGAGAGGATTCATGGGAAAAGTGTCATACTTAAAGCGTTTTATTCCAGCACTGGCAGAGGTTACTCACCCCTTAATCCCGCTAATGAAAGATAAAATTCCTTATGTATGGGATGCCGAACATTAGCTCACATTTGAGAAGGTAAAAAGAATTTTGGCATCACCACAGACAATGACGGCTCCGATACCTGAAAAGGGTTGATCATGTACTTAAATTCTAATGAGAAATCTATTGGTGCTTTGTTGGCCCAGGAGCATGAACAAAAAGAAAAACCTGTATACTACATTAGTAGGGTACTCCAAGGAGCGGAGGCACGATATACACTGATAGAAAGACACTATTTGTCCCTAGTCTTCGCAGCACAAAAATTCAGGCACTATCTGCTGGCACATTCGGTTGAATTAATCACAAAGAGCGACCCCATTAGGTATTTGTTTTCAAAACCATTATTATCAGGGAAATTGGCTCGCTGGTTACTCGCTCTATCCGAATATCAGATTATATGTTCTAATCCCAAGGCAGTAAAAAGTCTAGCCCTTTCCAATCTATTGGCCATGTTCCCGCGAGGGGAATCAGAACCCGATGGCATCTTCGATGTTGCAACTTATGGCGAAATACCGTCAAAAGATCTGTGGAAGTTAGAATTCGATGGGTCCTCCACTGAAAGGGGAAATGACGCTGGTTTCATAATGACCAATGAGGGGACAAAAGAAGAAATTGCAATGGCATATAGACTAGACTTCCCTTGTACTAATAATATGGCTGAATATGAGGCTTTGATCCTAGGTCTGTCTGCAAGCTTTACAGCAGGAGTACAGAGAATGGTGGTCTACGGTGACTCTAACCTACTAATCAAGCAAATCAGAGGAGAATATTCGGTAAAAGAACCTTGCCTTGCCACCTACCGGGATATTGTGCAAGAAATGATGAAGAACTTCAATACATAAAATTCGAGCACAAACCTCGAGCAGGTAACAGGAAATCTAATGCATTAGCTATCTTGGGGTCTCAATTGGAATTAAAAGAAAACATGACGATGGTTAATCTTCTTCGTCGAACTCAGCCCGCGATAGTGTTCGATGGTCATCTAGAAGAGGAAGAAAGTGATTGGAGGAAGACAACTATAGAAAAGCTCAAACAATTAGGTGGCGTTAAAGATATAACACTAGAAAAGCAGTACCAGCTGGTTGCCAAAAGACTCTATTATCGCGGATCAGACGGGGTATTATCAAGATGCCTCAGACCCAAAGAGGCTGAAAAAATACTGACAGAAGTACACAAGTCTTCTTGTGAAACAACAGATATTAGCCTATACCGAAGATTACAAAGACAAGGGTATTTCTGGCCAACAATGAAAGAAGAGGCGGTAAAGGTACAAGAGGCATGCCCAGGCTGTTGCCGTCTTATCGCTCACATTGAAGCAAGTTTTGCTGAGATATCAGACTGGAGAGACCAATATGTGGAATACTTGCGAACACAAATTCTACCTAGAGACAGAAAAGAAGCTTTCCATTTACAAAGAAGAGCGAAGAGGTTCTTCGAGGAAAATGGGGTATTGTACCGGAAAGGGTTTAATGGTAGAGCTTTAAAATGTTTGAAAGAAGAAGAAGCCCAGGAAGTCCTAAGGCAAACGCATGATTTGGGACATCAAGGAGGACACAAACTCTTCCATCAATTGGTCGCGGCGGGGTATTACTGACCTACCATGGAAAAGGATTCCTTGGATTATACGCAAAAATACCATACTTGCCAAATTCATGGTTCCATGATAAATGCCCCCGCGACAAGCTTGCACAGTTTAATAACGCCATGGCCGTTTCACACTTGGGCGTTGGATATTATTGGACCAATTACACCGGTGTCACGAGGGTGTACATGGCTTCTGGTAGCTACAGAATTGTTCTCAAAATGGGTAGAGGCTATTCCCTTAAAAAAGATTATGGCAGTTAATGTGGCAAGGTTCATAAAGGAAAGCATCATATGCCGGTTTGGAATACCAAAGGTACTTCTCTCAGACAATGGCACACCATTTGTTAACTCAACGATAAGAGAATTACTGGGCAAATACATGGTGTCCCATCATAGGTCAACGCCTTATTATCCAAAGGGAAATGGACAAGCAGAGGCCAGTAATAAAACACTCATTCAGATCCTGAGTCGTATGGTGCACAAAAATAAAAAAGAATGGGCCGAACAATTGCCAATTGCATTATGGGCGTACAGAATTACTCAAAAAAATTCCACAGGAGAAACACCCTACGCGTTGGTATATGGCGCGGAAGCAGTGCTCCCCGTAGAACTTCAAATTGAGGCAATAAGGTTGGCTGGGAGAAGTACAAATAGCCAAAGACTAAGTCAACTCAAAGCCCTCGATGAAAAAAGGGAAAAGGCCCAAAACCATCACAAGGCTTATTTGGCAAGTCAATCGCGTCATTATAACCAGAAGATACATCTGCAAGAATTTAAAGTTGGATAATTGGTACTCAAGGTGGTGCCTGCAATCATGAGGGGACAAGGGGTTCAAAAATTTCAACCAAAGTGGGAAGGACCTTTTGAGATAAAGGAAGCAAATGAAAATGGTTATTACAGGCTTGAGGAATTGGGAACCAATTTTAAAACAGGACCTATAAATGTCAAATGGATAAAGAAATATTTGGCATAGAAATATTTGGGGTTTGTACTACAAAAAGAGTTCAATAATAAAAGGCGACTGGTACAATGTAGCAGCAAAAAGTAATACAAAAGTAAAGGTATTACAGAATATCCTTAAAAATTAAATTTGAGGGGACAACTCCACAAGAAGCCAATTTCTTCGCAAGGGTATCCGCAAGATCCGCTGCTTTTGCTTTATTCACGGCAATACGATCTTCTAGAAGCAACAAGTGCTGACGTGTGACATCAACCTCAGCCACATCCTTTGCAAGTTCAGCAACCAAGGAAGCTTGTTGATCATTCAGAACTTGTATTTCATAACTGTGAACAGTATCTTACAAACGAGAATCCAGCCAAGGGAGTGACAAGCCGACAGCCTGCTAGTCACTAATACGTCTTCGGAGGCTCGGGACTGTTGCAGGATTAATACTAGACAATGGCTGATCATCAAGGGAAATAAGAAAGTCAGCCACATCATCTAAAAAGAAACGATGATACAAAGAATCTTGAAAATCAAAATTGGTAAAAGTCTCAGGATAACGACAATAGATCCTATTAAGCATCCCCACATTACGAAAGCTGCAAGAGAAGGAGCGCCATTCAACAGGGTCATCAGGCTTTAAATTCTGAGGATTCAGAAATACTTCAAGATCTGAACACAAACCCTCGCTAAAAACAGAATCAAAATCCATAGCGGAAGTCTGAGGATCATGCTCTGCAAGATAGGAGGAAGATCGTTAGAAAAATTGAACGAAAAATATATATAGAGGAAATTACATGAAAACACAGCGAATACCTGGCATGGGGAAAGACTTATCAGTAGTATCAATATTATCAGTATTAGGTATATGAGTCGCGGGAAGAGGACAGGATAAGGCAGGTGGTTGACTAGTTTCACCCGCAGGGGGAATATCATCACCTTCGAAAATTTGGAGGTCGTCACCCGGACGCCCAAAGATTTCTTTAGATAAAAGAGCAGTATCTTTATTCACTGTGGCTAGCTCACCTGCAATATCTGAAACATCACCCTCAGTCGTAGGCAAATTCTCAGCCCCAAGTTCAGACATCATAAAATCTACTAGTGGATCTTGGCTGGAGACAGGCTCTGTCCTGTTTACAGGTTCGCTATCTTGCGAAGAAAAAAGTAAGTAACCGGCATCATGTCTAATGCGAGCCAAGGGGTCATCATCCGCGGGTGCAAAAGAGGAAGGAATTGATAAAATAGGGGTAGACTGTAATTGAGGGACAGTGGGCTCAGGTAAGGCAGTTGTCTTATGAAGGGATAATAAGACTGAGATGGGAAGTTGGTCATCTTCATCCACTGTCATCATGGTTGTAGGTTTGGAGCGTGAAAGAGGGGAAGAGCCCACATAGGGTCGAATGAGATCACCAGAGGTCGTATGCTGACCCTCCGCAGAAGGAGGGAGATTAGAGTCACCAGCATCAAATGCAGTATGTTGACCCTCCACGGGAAGGTTTTGGCCCAAGTCATCCTCCGCGAAGGGATTTACGTTGGGCAGAACAGAGTGACCTTTCACGGGGGGATCAGTGTGACATGCAAGCCCCTCCGCGGAGCCTTCTGTGTCCATGGCTTGGTCAAAAGCCAAAGTAAGATTTCCCAGTTCTGTTGGTAAAAATCGTGGGGGATTGCTTCCAGAGATAGAAGTTCCCTTGTAGGTAACCGACTTTCGCGGGCGAAAAGCCTGCATTGGATAAAAATGTAGAATATGTTAGGTCATACGCCATAAACAGTAAAAGTGATGGATTTACACAATAAAAGAAATGTACCATCCGAACATTCTTTTTGTTAGGTTTAGAGTCAACAATCGTATCTGGCTCGTGGTCAGCAACGGAAGAAGGTTCGACATCCAGGGGTAAAGTGCCGTGGGTCAAGCGCTTGCCACAGGGAGCCTTCTTCAAGAGACAACTTGTATACAGACGAGCCGTGTGGACTTGGGGACACTTCAGAGTAAAATCATCCTTGTAAACTAATACTGTTTCGGGAATGGATGGTGGGCTCTCGGCAAAATCTTTGAGAATGGTATGCATATGCTCCAAATACCGCAAGTAACTTGCTGAACAATGACCTCTCCGGTGTACTGACGGAATCTCTACATACGAAGAAGAATGCTGATTCACTAGTTCGCATTTCTTCTGATAAAAGAGCAATGAAGCATCAAAAGTTTCTTCCCATATGAAGTTTACGGAAGGGATATTCTGGTCATAGCCCAACTGACGCGCCGCCCGCATAGGGTAGTAGCCAGGCTTCTTGAGGCGTGTTTCGCTCACCGCGGGGAGAGCCACCCCAGTTACTATAGCACAAAACATCATCTGAGGCATGCTCGGCTTATCCTCCTCAACAATGATAGTCTCCTCTGGATAAAATAATGGGAATTGAATACCGTCATACTGAATGGTATAAGGACGGAATTCGAAGAATTCTTCGCAATCTAGTGAATCGCCGATATCTCTGACCCAACCAATATTATGCCACCGCATGGCATGACCATTGTCTAAGAGAGCGCCGTTGACATCAAAGAGCTCAAATTCACAAGGTTTATTAGCATACCGAGGGAATCGCTCGAAAAGGAAAAGCATCAAAAAAAGAGAAGAAACATGGCTACTAATCTCGTAGCGACCTTTAGAACGAGGATAGTCAGAAACAATGTCATCTAGGCGATTGTACAGAGTGCCCAAGAACATAGGGGCCAAGGGAAGTGTGTCACCCTTGGCCAAAACAGTTACAAGGAGGAAGGTGTCCCTGTCAGGACCATCTTGAGGTTGACCCTCAAAGACAAATCTATCCAGCCAGTAAACAAGGAAAGCCGCCAGTTCATAGCCTTTACCAAACTCTAGACCATCCACATACTATCGAGCACGTTGGCTCTCACGAAGGTCTTTGGTCCTCTTCTCATAATCCCGAAAAAAGTAGCGAAACCAAGAAGTATAAGTGAGTTTCAGGGATTTAACCTTGGGACGAGTCTTCAGTTTTTTAGAACCTTTGAAAATAGTATCCAAACGCATAGCCTCATCTGCGAAGGCATACAGAGAATCACGAAGGGACAGGACTTTTGGTGAAGCTATGGGAGCAGTAACTTCTCTAGAGCATAAAATGGGAAGTCTAAAAAGTACCGTCACGTCTTCTAAAGTAGGGGTAAATTCCCCCCAAGAAGTCACAAAAGTATGATACACCGAACTCCATCACGAAATGACAGATGTGAGTCCCTCTGCATCCTTCTTGACAGAAAGTTTAGGAAAAAGCTTAACAGATTGAAAAACCTTGGCTCGTTGGAGAATCTCACAGTACTCAGGAACTCCAAGAATATAACGTGACCATTCAGTCCATTCCGCAGTTGCGCCCATATGTTACTCATATTCAGTGAAACTAAAAGGATAGTCCCCTCGCTCTAATCGAAGACGAGGGATAGATTTGGGAACAATGGCAAAACTCTCCATGCTATCATCTGTGCTAAGTATCACAAGATCACAGGATACCTCCATATCAGGTATAAACTCTTCCATGGAACTCCAGAAGTGATCATGTTTCTCTTCAAAAAAAGGTGCCTTACGTTATTCATCAGAATGAGGAACTTAAGGAATTGCTCCACCGGCCAATGACAGTTGTTTTTTCTTTGTCATGGTGGGACACTTAGAAGTTGATGACTAAGTAAAAAGAAGTGAAGACAAAGAAAAAGAGGAATATAAAACACAAGTGGGGTGCTGTACAGGGAAGACTATATAAAGAGTAGGCGCGAAAAATGAAACGACGAGAAATGGTTACATGGGAACCGAAGAGACACCAAGGTCAATCGCAAAAGGTTCCATGCCCGTGGAGGGATTGCGGATGCCAGTGCATATAATTGAAGTAGGAATAGGCTTCTTAATGGAAGAAAGAAGCATTGCGCCTATAAAAAATGGACTAAAGGCTTTGAGACATTTAATCAAGTAGGAGAGGGGCACAACATTGGGCAATCCACCCGTGAAGGGACTATTAATGCAGGAATGAATAATCAAAGGGCAGAAAAAATTCAGAAATAACAGCGGTTATCATGACTATAGAGGAACAGGTGCTCACGAATGGCTCTCTACCCGCGTCAGGGTTGTAAACGCAATTATAGATAATGAAGTAGGGCAAAGAGCACTGTTTGAATTTGCTAGCGAAGGGATTGCGAACATGGGAAAATAGTGAGTAAAAGGTTAAAAGCATGTGGAAATGAGTGTCTTTTATGGCCACGAGGAGAAAAGAAGAAAAAAACAAAGGAAAAAGGCAGATGGTTCACGAGTGGCACTCTACCCGCGTAAGGATTACAAGCTCTGAAACGAGTGTTTTTAAGGAGAAAAAGAGTTTGTGGTACAAAGGAAGGATAATACAGTTATATTCGAAAGAAAGAAAGTTGCAAACAATACTTCAAAGAGAAGCATTGTTTACAAGGGGGAAAATGTAAATAAGGGTATAATACAGGAGAACAAAGAAGGACAAATGATGCAGGAAAAGGAGAAGGGAACAAAGCTTATAGGATGCCCTACGCGGGGCCACCCTTCCCGCGTATGGGTTAACTTCGCGGGGGGTATGCACCCGCGTGGTTAACCCATGCGCGGGTAGCCTCTCCCCGTGCAGGGTTAGCCCTTCCCCGCGTAGGGATGGCTCTTCCCCGCGTAGGGATATCTACCTAAAAGGTACTCTCAATCCCCATGGGGGGGGGGGGGTTGATAAAGCATACAAGAGCACAGGGAGTGATAGGATTGGGGGCAATCCTCTCTGACGAATATGTTATGGTTAGTAGTTGGATGGTGTTTTTTCGGGACCAATTCTAAAAAGAGCATGTTTCCATAAAACACCTCTAAACTAACAATCATGGTATATTCTCAAGGGTTACAAGGAACCATGGATGAATGGGCCGTTATGTGGCTTGTCAGCTCATAACCCCGAATGGTTGTCCTTATAACAGGGACTATGTAGAAGACTATTAAATCCTCTTTTCAATATAGAAAGTAACTTGTTGCGACGTTACTTCTAGCATTGAAGAGTGGGAATTAGTATGAGGCTACGGTGTCCCACAGACCATTTTAGGCACAGGTACAGGCTGTGATATGGTCTGGGTGAAGATGGTGTCATAATGAAGCATATGACATCATGTCCCAGGCAGGAAGGTGGGTTGAGTCTGGTATAGAGGATTGAGAGAAAGGCTCGTTGGGCCATGGGCATCTAAAGTTGTGCTAGTGTGACTCTACGCGGGCACCATCACAACGTTTCTCGCGGGTATGACCAAGCCCGCGAGGGTATAGTCTCATGGTTACAACCGAGAGTGGTGAAGGAAGGGATACGCGGCCAAGTGCCACGTAGGATGACAGCTGTCATAAGCCCCATACCTGAGGTCTATAAATACCCCATGGCGTGGTGACATGTGGATCATTCCGGTGCCCCCTCCCTCTCCAAATTACTCTTGCTTTCTCTCTCTCCCACTGAGCACCCAGCTCACATTCCTATTATTGTTTCTCGATTACTTTATCAGCTTGATCCTTCTCAACTCTTACAACTCAGTCCTGTGATAGTCATTTCTCATAGCAGAACTCTCTACACATTACAAAAGGAAGAAGTCAAGTGAGGTCACTTTGAATCAGTAACTCTATGTCTACAGGTATCGCACCAGATAAAAGAGAAGCGATAAAGAGGTTAACCAAAACTTACATGAGATGAAGTAATTAAAAATGACGTTAAAAAATTAAATCTAAGAGAATACAAAGTGTATAATAAAAAAGAATGAAAAAAAAGAATTTATGAGTTTGACCCATCTATATGCGATAAAGAGAAGGATAATGATGATGATGATGTCTACATGTATCAAATCAGCAGCATATCACGGAGAGAGAGAGAGGCCATGCTTCTCTATGAGAGTACATTAGAATAAACTTACAAAGTTTTGAGTGCAAGTACCAATGTAATTAGGGATTATACCATTTTTTAAGCAATTTCTCAGTATCCTACATAAAAACATAAAAACTTGCTCATCTGACAGAACGATAAAAGTTGATAACATCTTGTATGTTCTCCATGAATTATAGCCATATTCAACTCACAGTACTTCCAAGATTTTTATATCTTGCAGATCAGGGAAATGCGAGATTGATCCATTCAGATCAGATATTCTCTTGAAAATCAAATGCAACATATCAAATCACTTTGTTTTTATCCGTTCTCATATCTATAACCATGCATAAATCTCTGAGCTTAAAATTTTAATTGAAATGAAAAAAACTAAAGTGATTTCAATAGCTTTTAGATTGTCAGCTTCGTGCTCACAATTCAATTAAGTTTTTCAGCTCGGATACGGTAGATGGTAAGGGTCCCTCGACAATGTTCCTTGCATATCCCTGCAACAGATTGAGTTGAACATTTATTTGAGATGTCTCTAGTTAACAATAAAATTTAAGAAGAACTTTTATTAAAATTCTCCAGGTAGGGAAATTATTGGCTGATCAATGAAAAGAAGTATCATACTCACAGTCTAGTAATATTCATCCAGTTCCCAATCCAAGCAGGTATCTTCCCGAATAGTTTACTTCCATCTATACTACTGCAAGGAGTAAAAAGTATTTACATTTCTGAAACTCAAAATGATAAATGTCCAAGCAATTAACACTTACAATTCCGTTAAGTTCTTTAGCTTATCGAATTCAATTGGTAGCGTTCGAGTAAAATTGTTAGCAGAAAGGCGGGTGCAGAAAAACATTCGTGAATTTGAAACAGCATGAGAAAAATCAGACCAATTGTGGCAATTAAGAATGTTTATTACTCCAACTGATTAGTGTCTTACAGTCTCCTCAAGTGGCTCAAACTTC
This sequence comes from Cornus controversa, assembly GCA_026545225.1. NCBI lineage: Eukaryota > Viridiplantae > Streptophyta > Magnoliopsida > Cornales > Cornaceae > Cornus > Cornus controversa. The sequence goes on along the minus strand of CM048854.1, from coordinate 13,626,844 downwards.
CAAGGTTCGAAGGAAGAGGTCCTACAAGTTGATTATTTTCCAAGACCCTAGGTAACACGGTTCAAATTAATCCAAGATAAAGCTTTATCTATTTCTCCAATAGACAATATATATATATATATATATATATATATATATATATATACACGAACTGTAGTCCATCACTAACAGCTCCTCAAGGTTAGCAATGTCACCAATTTCTTTAGGAATCGGACGACTGATTCGGTTTCCCAAAAGGGACCTGTAGTGTATCAATTATTAAAGTTTAGCCAACCAGTTGCTCAATAAATATATATCAAAAAAAATAAAGGGCCCTCAAAGATTTGATCAAACAATTTAAAAAGAAACTTACAGAATGGTCAGAGCTGGGAGTTGACCAAAAGACGCAGGTATCATTCCATTTATGTAGTTGCGAGTGAGATCACTGTGTCGTGTTGATAAAAGAAAGCCACACTTAGTTTCTATCAATTTCAGATGGTCGCTGCATAATTAATAAAGTAGTGCCAATCTTCCATATACTGGTAGTTGGGTGATTGTTTCTGTTTCTTTGATTTTCTTCAAACTTTTTATTTATATATTAGTTTGTTATTAATCAGTCCCATCGATCTTTGCTAGATTGATCACAAATTTGAAGGGGTCCTTGAAATACCTCTAGAAAATTTTGCACATGAGGTGGCCAGTCTCATACACAAAACCTGAGAGATACTAACAACTGATAGCAACAAGCATAGAAGACAAAAGACAGAATGAAATAATTTCTAAAAGCTGAATAGAAAATCCCACTGAAATGAAATTATCGAAGAAAAAAAAACAATTATATGCCTGGTAATACAATTTGGAAGTCCTGTAACCCAAGGACCCCTTAACCAGAAATAAATAAAAGTTTAAGACTCTAATTTAAAACCAACAACCAAAATTTTCAAAAGAGTTCATAGTCTGACCCTTGAATAAGATGATAAGTTTTTACCCTGTGACCGATGAGAAGAGATGTCTGCCACAACCAACCCTAAAACTCTATTCTCGCAGTGGAACCTGTCTGAAACTTGAAATATCAACAAAGTGGGTTAAACCCACGAGCAAGTCCTATCTACTACATCCCAATCAGAGAACCAATATACATACCCCAGTATAAGGGATACAAAAGAAATCCATAGATTTAACATACAAGTTATTCTTTTATCTAGTTTCATGTTTCCAAAACAACAGTCATTATTTAATATTCCACCCAAATCCTTATTATGCAAAAGTGAACACATTTCTTAAGTTCAGCAGAAATAAACATAACATGAAATACTATCAAGTTTAAGCAATCCTAACATGCCACCATTTTATCCTTTGATACCTTAATAGGTATAGGTATATACATACTGGTCATACCCTACCTAGTTCATGTTTTCAGAAATTAAAATCATCTTATACATTGTCCCAACAAACCCTTATCATTCAACAATGAACACATTCTTTAAGTTCAAAGTAAAGAAACATATGCATGCAATTTATTAAATCTAGGCAATCATGACAAAGCAAATATAATGTATAGATACCTTATTAGGTATGGGCGATCCTGACACGTCGGGCAATCCTTACATGCCAAATAAAATACATAGATACCTTATTAGGTATGGACGATCCTGACACGCTTGGCAATCCTTACATGCCAAATAAAATATATAGATGCATTCCCAATATGAAACATACAATAAACAAGGTGCATTATGATTTTAATTTGCACAAACCAAGTAATTCAAATTATCCGATATGAAATTATCACCATAAGACAAATCATTCACAAGTAAACTATAATCAAGTATTTCATGGCCATTTATATCTTTAAAGGAAAAATACAATCAGGTAAATCAAATAACACAATTTAACCACTTTAGAAGCAAACACCCAATCCAATCCCCAATATACTCAAATCTACGAGGGAGTCTAAACCTAACTCTTATCTAGGTTTCTGGGCCTATTCTACTTCTAAGAACCCTATTTAAGCATTCTGGAATTTTTTTGAGAATTTAAGAAAATATTTTTTCCAGCAAAATAAAATAAAACATAAATTTTGAGGCATACTTTAAAATCGATAAAACCACAAGGGAAACTCATTTCCACCTAAAATTTAAAACCCAGGTACATTTTAACTCTATAAAGATTATCTAAAATTTTTTTAGAATTTTCTAGAATTTTAAAATATTTTCTAAAAATAAAAGAAGGTGAAAACCCCAATTTTAGACACTTTAAAAATCAAGGGAAGCTCATTTCGAGATGAAAATTTAAACCCAAGTTTATTTCAGCTCCAAAAAGTTACAGTAAAAATTTGGGAATTTTTAGAGTTATAAAAGTATTTTCTAAAATTACAGAAAGTAAAAAAACCCAACTTTTGGACACTTTAAAAATTAATTTAAAGACAAGGGTAAATCATTTTGACATGAAATTTAAAACCCAAGCTTCTTAAACCCCAGGAAGTTGACATAAAAATTTTACAATTTTTGGAATTATAAAATTATTTTTAAAAATAAAAGAAGATTAAAAACCCAACTTTTGGACATTTAAAAATCAATTGAACTACAAGGGAAGCTCATTTCGAGTTGAAAATTTAAACCCAAGTGTATTTAACCTCCAAAAAGTTACAATAAAAATTTGGGAATTTTTGAGGTTATAAAAGTATTTTAAAAAAATCATTTTTCAAAATTTCAAGTTTTTCCAAAAATTTCAAAAATCCAAAAAAAAAATATCAAAACAATTCAGAATGGGCCCATATTGGACCCAGAGGTGGGCCCCCGCGAGTGGGGACCAAAAATTGCTTTCTGTCCACCGGTCGGCGCCGACCGCACGAGCCCCCACGCGCCGGCGGTGCGTGTGGGGTTCACACGTCGGCTGGGTCATCTTCCCCAGCATGCTGGGGGGGTTTTTGGGCACATTTTTTGGCTTCTCCCGAACTCCGTTCACCCTGATTTTTGTACCATTCTTCTTCTCTTGATCCCCTCTACCCATTTGTACAAAAAGCCCCATCAAAATTTGCCCGAATCGAAAACTCCTAATTCACAAGTTCTAGGGTTCTTTGCAAAAATTCAAAAGTTTAAAACCAAATTCCTCACGATCAATTTTCCTAAAGATCAAGGGTCATTTACTGGACATTAACAACTCAAAATTTTTTCAAATCAACAACCCTTTCCATCCCAAATTCATGCATGTACGAATTTCTATCCATTAAACACATACATTAACTATATATGCCTATATTCATACATATACAATTCTAGACTTCTATATATAATTTGCATAATCATTCTCACGAAATTTGTCAACAGTAAGAACAGAAAATAAACATAAAAATTATATACAAATTTTCAATATAAACAAAATCCTCAAACTCAGACTATGCATACGGATTCAAAGGGGAAGAGAAGAATCAAACTTGCCTCTTTGATGATTTAACAACCCGTTCACCCGATCGTTCCTTCACCCCCTTCTCTCTTTCGTTTACTCTCTTGGTTTCTGTGCGTAAGCAAACGACAGAAACCCTAGTCTCTTATTTTCTTTTTGTCTTAATTATTTTATTCTATTATTGTTTTTCTAAAAACTAAATAACTAAAAATAATAATAATAACAATAATAATATAACTATAACTCTCGCACAACAACTTAAGCATATCCTTAACCCAATCATTTCAGCCCAGATTCCTCTCTAGCCCAAACCAAAGCATTTAAAAGATTTAATAAAACAATACATAATCAATTAACAATTCACATAAAATGATAAAAATCTAAACAGAGAAATTTACATGAAATAATTGGAAGCTATAAAACATACGCAATCCACATAAAATGATAAAATGCATATAAAAGAAAAGCAACTCACCTAAAATGATAAACTATAGAGATAAGGCATTTCACATGAATTAATAAAATAAAATAAAATAAAATAATAATAATAATAATAATATAAAGCAATTCAAATTCTTTTAAATAATTGACGTCCAAATTTTTGGGGTATTACAGTCCTTATCTGCATCCATTTACAGGTTGGTCGCCAAAGCCGATTGGTTTGTATATCTTTTGGTTGCCTTCATTCTATATTTATCTAACATGCGTGTATTGTATCATAAGCTCTTATGGATTTTGGGAACCAAACTGGTTTTGAAGTAATAATTGGTTTCGGATACCAACTAGGTTTTGGGTAACAATTGTCAATTCAGTTCTCAAGTGGCCTAATCTTTGTTTCGAACACATTTAGTATTGGTTTTACTTTTGTGTAGTGTTCTAGTTTTTAATTTATGTATGGCTTTGAAACTTAATCATAATATACATTTATGATTTGTGCATAAAGACATCCATACATATATAAAAATGCATAATGCAATTGCCCAATTCAACATAGGTTTGACTGGCTCTTGTGTTGACTCTGAATTTATTTTTTCAACATTATTTTTGATATTTTGCTCAATTATATGGAAATATTTCATGATATAACTATGATAAATGGTACTTGGATGTCACTACAAATTCTTGCTTTTTAATGATTAAAGTCTAATTTTAATAAATACTTGGGTTTGGTTTGGCATCTAAATCATCTTAAACAAACAATTTTTGCACTGATAAGTGAAAATTTTCCTATTTTTGCACTAATATTTAAGCATTGGTTTGTCATTTTCTTTCACCATCTTAAGCCAATAATCTGATGATTTTATTGTAATAAAATGGTGCAGTTTGGGGAATTTTAATTACATTTCCATGTATAATGTTCTTAACTATTCATATGCTATGTACCTTTCCTTATCTTTTCAACATGCTCGAATTATGTTGCATGATATTCATCTACTAAAATGGCAGTCACAGATTGATTTCTTGTTCGTTACTTCCCAAAAACGAGTTAATAGCCAAAAACCCCTGCTAATTGCTTAGGCCTTTATTTTCATGAAGGGGCAGATGCACCTTTGGCTTTTTAGGTTGAGATGATTGCAGATGTACCTGCCTGAAGCTTTAAAAGGTCATTTGATCTTTGGAATGAGAAAAAAAACATGTCCTTGAATGTTACCTGGGTCTCCTTATCTAATTTCAAGCCCATGTTTAAAGTATTTCCACATAACAATAGACGTAACAATGTGTTGTTACGTACATTTTAATTTCCCTATATGCCTCCTAATTGTTCAATATATGTACAGTTTGATTTCCCTTGTTTTATTTCCGTGGTTTCTATTTTTCTTTCTCCTCCTTTGTCGATGCAGTGTGTTGTCATTCTCCTATATCATATCTTGTTTTAGAATGAGAAAGTAGCATATATCTTAATCTGCTATTTAGTTGGAAGATCATTCGCGAAGAAGAACCATCAATCAATGTAAGCTCTCGGGTCAGTACTCAATTGGTATATATATTTCCATAAAGAACAAGTTCATTTTGTACGATTTAACCCCAAAAAAATAATCACACATTTTAGTTCTGTTTCTTCAATTTTTTTTTTTGCATATGTTTTTGGGTTTGTTAATTGTTTTTATTCTCTGCTTTTCCCTTCTAAATATGTTCACTATATGGGTTCACCAATTACTCTATTTCTAAAATAAGAATCTAAATTTGTTTGCAATTTGTTTTTTTATAAATCAACATTTATTTGTTTCTAAATTGCATATTTGTTTCTTTGCAATGAAGAATCAACCTGAGAAATAACAATTGCCATTGCCCCGCAAATTTCTATCCAATTGCGAGTCTGAGATAGAGTCAAAAGTTTCTAACATACTTTTTTCATTTCTGTCCAATTGTGAGTCAAAAGTTTCTGACATATTTTACTGACTTAAATTTATTTAGTCATCAACCATAGTTAATTCTTTTGTTCCTACTTATTATTGACATGTATGGTATAAGGATAAAACATCATTTTTTTTTTAAGAATTGAAAAAAGCTTGAATTGATTTATCAACTCTTTACTTGTGGACTTTAATTGACTTGTGAGCTGAGTTTTTTATAATTTGCACTAGAAACATGTTTTGGATTAATAATTGATTTGGAGTTAGGTTGGAACTGAGCTGTGTTTGGAAGTGAATTGAGTTGGTTAATAAACTAGTTTGATGGAAAATATACAAATGCCTATTCAGGTTTTGCTCTGATTTAGACTGCTAGAGATTTTTGAATTGATAATATGTTAGGTGTGATGGCAGGAAAAGAAACTATTTCTTTTTCTATGTTTTTTTTAGAATGACTACTGAAGTACATATGCTACATTGAAGACTTAGATTGCTCAAGTCCCTAGTTTTTAACATCATAGCCTATATGTCTAATTTGTTCACTCTGATTGGTGTTGTATCACCAGCTTCCCTACATTGAAGACTTGGCTTGCTCAAGTCCTTAGTATTTAATATCATAGCCTATATGTCTAATTTGTTCACTCTGATTGGTGTTGTATCACCCAGCTTCCGAGCATTGACATAACAAGTATTCAATTGATGTTTCACCTCTCTTTGCTAATATCACCTCTCAAACAAAAAAAATTACTGTTAATCTTGTACTTATAACAAAAAAATTACTGTTGACGTTTCACCTCTCTTTACTAATAACAAGTATTCAAATTTTCTTTTTCAGCTACATTTAGTTGCATGTTTGGGTTTAGCTGTCATTAGAATTAGTGAAACTACATTATACACCAATTTAAATAGAAATGCATATAATCTACACACATAGTCCTAAATAATTTTCTCTGCAAGATCAGTCATCGATCAGAGGCCTAGTTAAAGATTATGTGAAATTACATCAATAAATTTGTTTAAATTAATTAGCTTGTACAGAAAGATGTTTAACATTGACTTATTTTGAGGAGACTAATCAACACTTGGGAACAAAACTGTAATAAAGTGGTCAAGACTGATTAGTTGATAATTCAAGACATAACCACAAATCAATGGGCTTGAAGATATCATATGAATTTCATATAATTTTTTTTATTGGAGCTAAGACTTAGTTTGGGTTGATGAAATCAGAGAGATAGAAGGGAAAATATTAGAGAAAAACCTTATTTTGTGTCTTTTTAAAAATAAAATAAAATAAGTGGAGAAAAATGAAAGGATTTGAAAGGAGTAAAAAGGACTCACTGATAAAATTAAAAAAAAATTGAACAGTATTTTTTTTTTCTTTTAGAAGTTGGAAAGTAATTACTGATCATATTTTTATAAAAGGTGAATTCAATTTTACTTTATAACTCACAAAATAAAAAAAACTATATATATATTGGCTATATTTCACAAGCACAATTTAAGGCATACGTACAAAGCTTTGCAGCTAGCCCCTAGAAAATAGCAACTCGTCAAACTCTCCTTGTCCTTCTAATGTGTTTTAGATTGTTATTGAAAGATGATGGCTACTGGTGTACTGGTTTGATGATGTTAGGATTGGTTTGTATTTATATAATATGCAGGAATTTCATGTTTTGGGCTCTATTTCAATCAGATCAGCCCTTGTGTTATTAGAGTTGGTGCCTTGTTTTGCATTTGCTTGTATGACCTAATATTGGGTATCTGCTCTATTTGATGCACTGCATTGAGATAAGTTGTCTTTTTATGGGTATGGGTATGTTGTCCGATGGGTTATTAGTCTGATGTGGCTTTGGTAGTGCATTAAGATAAGTTGTCTTTTTATGGGTATGAGTATCTTGTCGGATGGGTTATTAGTCCGGTGTGGCTTTGGTAGCAATAGGTATCAATTCTTTCGGCCCTACTTGTATAAGGTGTCTAATTGTTGCATCTATATGAAGCATACTGATCTAAATAATGATCATTTGAAGTGATTTGTTGTTTGCTATATTTCTATCTACTGCTTTGTTTCTATCTCTGTTACTCTTTTTCTTTCTTTTTTTCCTTTCAAGTTCTTAACATTATTAGCATACTGAAAGTGAGAGTTGTGTGATGCAGCTACTTGCTTAGATTTTGTGCTGCTTAATGTTTACTATGGACAATGAGGTGGGAAAGGTAAGTGTTCAACAAGAGTGCTAGGAAATTGATTGTGTTTTTGACATATGATTTTCCTTTTTGTATTATTTTGGTACATTGAACATTGATGCATAAGGTCATGTGTGAATGATCGGCATCGAATGTTGCGCATTCTAGCCTCTTAATTTATATATTTTATTCTCTTAGTGATAGATTATTTTGTGATTTTACTTTGTTTTAGTATTTTCTGTATTTTCAGGGCCTTAATGATTATTTCAGTTAAAACCAAGCTTTTGGGCTTTTAAAGAAGACATCCAAGATGGGTAGATGAAGCCTACTTCAAAGGGAATCATTCAAACATTTATTTCAACTCCAATCAGCCCAAGATAGAGGTCCAAGAGAATTACAGCTGCTTAAAAAGGTTTCGGGCCTGAAGCCTAAATTTGCGTTTAATACAATCTTAGGCCCTGTTTAGCAAAGCTTTTGATTCGGCTTTTACGCATAAGAAAAAGAGAAGCAGAAACTAAATCAGGAAACTGGTATCCCCCAGCTACTTTTAAACGCTCTTTTTGGACTCCAAATCTCTTCTGCCTTACCAATCTAAACACTCTCCAAAATGACTTTTGAGCTTGAAAAGCCAAAAGCCTTTTTTCAAAAGCCAATCCAAACAGGGCCTTAATCCCATTTTGGAAAATGAAACAGAAGTCTTATTTTTGAGCCTCAAATCGACATAATTTTCACATAAGGTTGAATAAAATTTGATTCTGCACACTTTTGTATTTCACAAAAATTTCGTAAATCGGACTTCTAGTGAGTCAAAAGTTGGGCCGAAGTCAGCAGGAAAAATCCACCTGATTAGTGCTGCGGGAAACCCTAGTTTATTCCTAATTGGATTAGGACTTTGGTGTATTCTCTTGGGGAATAAAGTGAAGAATAAAAGGCTGAGTTTGGGGGAGATTACGGAGATATTGGAGAGTCTGAGAGGGCTGAGAAGAGAACAGAAACATATTTGTAGAGCCATTGAAGAACGAAGTCATACGCGTAATTCATGAAGATGATGCCTTCTTCCTCAATAGTTGAAGCTTCTTCTTCTACCATGAGCGGCTAGTTCAACCACTAGGGTTTTGATGTAGCCCTAACAAAGCATTAATGGTTTGATTGTTTTAATTATTGGGGACCTTTATATACATGCATAGATTGTGTAATTCAGAGGATTCTTATTATAGAATTGAGCAATAAAAGTCTTGTAAATTCAGTTTCAATGATTTCTTATCTTGTCTTAGATATTTAGTTGTTGTTATTGAACTCAATCTCTCTTGTTTTCTGTGATTATGAGAGCGATTATTACACAATGGTAATCACTGAATATATTGTTAAGAGCTTTGATGGATTATGCCTAGAGAAGATGAACCATACTGCACCCTAGAGTAGAGTAGTTAGGCAGATGGCCCATGCCAATCGAAGATAGTCCATGGCTTAGCCTTAATCATATGTTATCTTCTTGACGGATGAAGGTGAGCTTGTAGCCACCGACACCACTTATGTATGATATAATTCCCCATAGTTGATTCAATTGACCATTGATTGTGGAGTTAGTGGTGAAGTCAAATACCCTAGATTTCTCTCTTATTATCTTTACTATCTATTTACCTTTGATTTATTTTATTTTCCTTTTTAATTATTTTAGTTTAAAAATCAGAATTCTTTTCTTTCTAAATTTAATTAGAATTAATTCAGTATTCCAACTCATCAGACCATAATCCCTGAGGTACGATACCCCTTTCGATAGCCCTATTCTGCAAGGAATTCGTTCTATTACGAAGTGTGGAAAATTTTAATTGATATACTTTTTGAGTCGCACTCACACACGAATCAGTGAATAATTGGGTAGCATTTGAGGATTTGTTTTTTAAAAAAATGAAAATAAATATATGTTATTAACGGGGAGCAAAAAACCTTGTAAATAAAAGGATAAATTAAACAATCGACGCCAAACAATAGCAAGTCATGAAAAGTTTACATCATTTACGGCAAGCCAAATCCTCCCTAAAAAACACACAAAAAACTTTTCTACGGCTATATTAATTTCAAAGTGTTACAATTACAATTTACACATCACATATTCATTAATCACTCTAACTTCATATCATAAAGATCCAAAAGAAACTTACTTGATGAAGTTTTATCCATAGACTCATTCTTATTACTTTGGATATAAGTCGAGGAATCAGTCCATGGCCCATCCATTGATATGCTCCCTTGCACCTGACTGTCCTGAGAGAATGCAGAGAAATGTGTCTGACTGTCCTGTGATGGCTGTTCAAAGGCTTTAAACCTTAAGTCATCATTCATTGAACTACGCTTGACTATTGGCGCTTGGACTGGGCTATTGCCCTTTATCATACTCACCACAGAAGACATGGATGGTCTAAGGGTGGGAGATGGGTTGGTACATAAAAGAGACAAGTTTAACATTCTCATAGCCTCTTCTTTTGAGTAGTTCGAACCAAAAATTGGATCCACAAGTTCTAAAAGGTTTCCCTGCTCTTGCAGAACATAAGCCTACAATTCCACATGGAGACAAAATACAACTATTTTTATCCTATGTACTTTCCAACTAAGTAACTTAAAAACATGAAACACATAAACACAAGTTGGTAGATATATACAAGGAATATACAACCAAGGTTTACAGTGGTATGGGTTCAAGTCTCTATACGGGCAAAGTAAGTGTTCGAGTTATTTATCAAGAGAAAATTATTTACATATATATATACATACATATACAAGGAACATGCCACATCTTTTTTTCTTTTCAAAACAACTATTTTTTTCTTTTAGGTGCTGGTGAAACTTCATAACAATTATCTAAAAACACATCGACAACCTATCCAACATATTCACATCATTCAGACCAACAAAAGCCAGTTACTTATAGGCAATGCATATGAAGTTATCATACTACTCTCATTCAGTAGGAATTCGATTCAATTATCACTTTTTTTTTTTTGCTTTCTTTTCACTACTCATCCAAAAGTAGAAAAGATAATCTGCGGATCTACCCGACATCATTCCAGAAACAATGTTATTTTGAGATATTAAATTCATGTGAGATTGAACAGTTTACAAAGATTTTCACTGAATTTAATTTCAAGTTTTTTTTTCTCTATTCATTTCTAATCCAAAAGAAGAAAATATAATCTGCGGATCTACCTGACATCATTCCAGAAACAATGTTATTTTGAGTTTTTTTCACTAAATTTAATTTCAAGGTTGGATTTAGGCATTTTTACAAAAATAAAAAAATATATTTCAGGCTTTTTCAGAGTGCATTTGAAGTCAAGTTTAAATAGAAGAAAAAAGTGCAAGCTCTAGAAGTGTGAATTAAAGACCATCTAAAGAGGAGAAAACTCAAAAAAGAAAACTTTACCCAATCAAGAAGGTAAACAAACTCCTCCTTTGGCCTATAATTTGTATTGCTTTTTCCACTGACAATCTCCAATAAAACAACTCCAAAGCTGTAAACATCTGTTTTGTCTGTCAAATAACCCCTCATTGCGCATTCAAGAGCCTTGTATCCTCTGAAAAAATGAAAAAAAAAAGTGCTTAAATAATTGTGCAATTAATAAGCTATAATTCGTAATCCATTACACGTAAATAGAGAGCAAATCTAGTTATATATAATTAATGATCCACTATGATCTCTTCAACTATTCTCGAAACTCCATTCTCGATAACCCTTTTGGTGGGTACGGAAAAAAGAAGACTCTAAATTAGGAAATAGCATATTGAAAGCAGGAGCAGTTACCACCCATCATAGAAATAGAGGCAAATGCTAGTCTCACATATGAAGTATTTTTTAGAAAGAGAATTTCTCATCCTACCAAAAGAGAAATGCAAAGAGTAACGAAATATCAATGTTACAACCTATTATAACATAATACCAGTACAATATGACATAAGCAATCCATTATAGGGTGTACATAGGATCTGGTGTGTAATGCCCCGGAAATTTGGACGACAATTATTTTAAAGAAATTTGAATTGCTTTAGATTATTATTATTTTTTTTTATTTCATGTGAAATGCATTGTCTCTATATTTTATCGTTTTATGTGAGTTGATTTTCCTTTATATGCATTTTATCATTTCATGTGAATTGATAAGTTTGACTGTTATCATTTTATGTGGATTGTTATATTTTATAGATTCCAAACTATTTTATGTGAATTTCTCCGTTTTTATTTGATCATTTTATGTGAATTATTTATTGATTATGTATTATTTGATTTAAATTTTTTAAATGCTTTGGATTGGGCTAGGGAGGAATCTGGGCTAGAATGGTTGGGCTAGGAATATGCTTAAGTTGTTGGGTCAGGATTATAGTTATATTATTATTGTTATTATTATTTTTTTTAGTTTATTTAGTTTTTAGAAAAACAATAATAGAATAAAATTAATTAGGACAAAAGGAAATAAGAAATTAGGGTTTTTGTCGTTGGCTTTACGCACAGAACTAAGAGAGTAAATGAAAGAGAGGAGGGAGTGAAGGAACGATCGAGTGAACAAGTTGATTCGTCAAAGAAGCAAATTTGATTCTTCTCTTCCCCTTTGAATCCGTATGCATAGTCTAAGTTTGAGAATTTTGTTTATATGAAAAATTTGTATATAATTTTTTATGTTTATTTTCTGTTCTTACTGTTGATAAATTTCATGAGAATGATTATGCAAATTATATATAGGAGTCTAGAATTGTATTTGTATGAATATATGCATATAGTTAATGTATGTGTTTAATGGATGGAAATTCGTACATGCATGAATTTGGGATGAAAGGGTTGTTGATTTGTAAAACTTTTGAGTTGTTAATGTGTAGTAAACAACCCTTGATCTTTAGGAAAACAGATCATGAGGATTTTTTGGCTTTAAACTTTTGAATTTTGCGAAGAACCCTAGAACTTGTGAATTAGGGATTTTCGATTTTGGCAATTTTTGATGGGATTTTTTGTACAAATGGGTAGAGGGGATCAAGAGAAGAATAATGGTACAAAAATCAGGGTGAACGGAGTTTGGGAGAGGCCGAAAAACTCCCCAGCGCGCTGCCATGTGCGTTGGGGAAGATGACCCAGCTGGCGCGTGAACCCTAAGTGCGCTGCCGGTGCGTGGGGGCGCGTGCGACAGGTGACGTCTGTGGCCTGTGACCGGAAAGTTATTTTTGGGCCCCACCTATGGGTCCGATATGGGCTCATTCCGAATTATTTTGGTATTTGTTTTGAATTTTTGAAATTTTTGGAAAAAACTTGAAAATTCGGAAAATCATTTTTTTTAAATAATTTTATAATTCTAAAAATTTCCAAAATTTATGTCAACTTCCTGGGAGCTTAAGGAGCTTGGGGTTTAAATTTCATGTCGAAATGATTTACCATTTTTTTTAAATTAATTTTTAAAGTGTCTAAAAACTAGGTTTTTCAGTTTCTTTAATTTTAGAAAATACTTAGAAATTTCCAAAAATTCAGAAATTTTTAGTGTAACCTTCTGGAGGCTAAATACACTTGGGTTTAAATTTTGAACTCAAAATAATCTTTCCTTGTTGTTCAATTGATTTTTAAAGTGTCCAAAAGTTGGGTTTTTCATTTTCTGTAATTTTAGAAAATACTTTATAACTCCAAAAATTTCCAAATTTTTATTGTAACTCTTTGGAGGTTAAATAAACTTGTCTGTAAATATTCATCTTGAAATGAGTTTCCCTTGGTGTTAAATTAATTTTTAAAGTGTCTAAAAATTGGATTTTCACCTTCTTTTATTTTTAGAAAATATTTTAAAATTTCAGAAAATTCTAGAAAAATTTAGGTAACTTTATAGGATTAAAATACACCTGGGTTTTAAATTTCATCTAAAGATGAGTCTCCCTTCTGATTGTGTTGGTTGTAAACGTATGTCTCGAATTATGTTTTATTTTCTTTTTGCTAGAAAAATATTTTTTTTAAATTCTCAAAAATTCCAGAATGATTTAATAGGATTCTTAGAAGTAGAATAGGCCCAGAAACCTAGATAAGAGTTAGATTTAGACTCCCTCGTAGATTTGAGTGCATTGGGGGTTGGATTGGGTGTTTGCTTCAAAAGTGCTTAAATTGTGTTATTTGATTTACTTGAATGTATTTTCCTTTAAGAATATAAATGCCCATTAAATACTTGATTATAGTTTACTTGTGAACAATTTGTCTTATGGTGATAATTTCATGTCGGATAATTTGAATTACTTTGTTTGTTCAAATTAAAATCATAATACACATTGTTTATTTTATGTTTCATATTGGGAATGCATCTATACATTTTATTTTGGCATGTAAGGAATGCCCGGTGTGTCAGGGTCACCCATACCTAATAAGGTATCTATGCATTTTATTTTGGCATGTAAGGATTGTGTGGCGTGTCAGGATCGCCTATACCTAATAAGGTATCTATGTATTTTATTTTGGCATGTAAGGATTGCCCAGAGTGTCAGGATCGCTCATACCTAATAAGGTATCTATGCATTTTATTTTGGCATGTCAGGATTGCCCGGCATGTCAGGATCGCCCATACCTAATAAGGTATCTATACATTATATTTGTTTTATCATAATTGCCTAGATTTAATAAAATGTATGCATATGTTTTCTTTACTTTGAACTTAAAGAATGGGTTCATTGTTGAATGATAAGGGTTTGTTGGGACAACGTATAAGATGATTTTGATTTCTGAAAACATGAACTAAGTAGGGAATGACCATTATGTATATACCTATACCTTTTAAGGTATCAAAGATAAAATGGTGACATGTTAGGATTGCTTAAACTTGATAGTATATCATGTTATGGTTATTTATGCTGAACTTAAGGAATGTGTTTACTTTTTTATAATAAGGGTTTGGGTGGAATATTATAAATATTGACTGTTGTTTTGAAAAAATGAAACTGGATAAAAGAATAACTTGTATGTTAAATCTATGAATTTATTTTGTGTCCCTTATACTGAGGGTATATATATTGGTTTTCTGATTGGGATGTAGTAGATAGGACTTGCTCGTGGGGATATAGTTTTAGAGTTGGTTGTGACAGACATCTCTTCTCATCGGTTATAGGGTAGAAACCTATCATCTTATTCAAGGGTCAGACTATGAACTCGTTTAGAGATTTTTGTTGTTAGTTTTAAATTAAAGTCTTAAACTTTTGTTTATTATGATTAAGGGGTCCTTGGGTTACGGGACTTCCAAATTGTATCAGCGAACATATAATTATTTGTTTACCTGTTATTTCAATTCAATGGAATTTTCTGTTCAGCTTTTTGAATTTATTTTACTGTCTTTTGTATTCTATACTTGTTGCTACTAATTGTATATATCTTCCAGGTTTTGTGTATGAGACTGGCCACCTCATATGCGAAATTTTCTGGGGGGTATTTCATGGTGCCTCTTTGAGAAATCAGATATGGATAAATGATGGATCACTAATTGTTAACTAAGTTCCATTCACAAACTATAATTATTTACCTAACATATACCTTCTTCCAACAATACTTTGTTTTTTAACACCAGAGATTAGATGCAAATGAGAATATACTTTGTTTTCTAACACCTGACATTAGATGCAAATAAGAATATAGAAGGTGGCTAAAAAAGTGAGAGAGAAAAACTCACATTGTTTCAGCAATTCTCGTGCTGATATAGGTGTTCTCTTCTTCATCAAGTTTTGCCAAACCAAAGTCAGATATTTTAGCACTTAGATCTGTATCAAGCAGTACATTGGTAGCCTTAACGTCTCTATGAACGATTTTCAACCTTGATTCCTCATGAAGATAAGCTAAGCCCCTTGCTATTCCTAAGCTTATCTTCTTTCTTGTTAGCCAATCTAGGTTTAGCCGGTGTTCCTCACGACCTAGGTTTAAGAGAGAGAGAAAGAGAGAGTTATATCATAATAGTCACTCTTATAACATATATACAATGATGATAGTGAAGTAACTACCAAAAAGTGCACGGGCAAGACTATTGTTCTCCAAGTATTCATATATTAGCAACAACTGGTTTCCTTCAATGCAACAGCCATAAAGTCTCACAAGGTTTGGATGTTGTAAGGCAGATATCATGCCTATCTCATTGACAAACTCACGATTTCCTTGCTTAGATTTGGAGGAAAGCTGCTTAACAGCGATTACTGCACCATCTGACAATACACCCTAAAATCAAGCAAAAAGAATTTCAAATGATTAATTATAACAAAGAAGATATATGGCGGTCACATGAAAAAATTTCTTGGACTTCTCATTGCTGCCTCTAGACATGGATGCTTAAAACGACACATGACCTTAATGTTGCAACATAGTTATGAAAATATAATAACTTGTGTTAGCAATAACCTTGTAAACTGGTCCAAATCCTCCTTCACCAATCTTGTTTGCAAGGTTAAAGTTATTGGTAGCAGCTTTGATCTGTCTTAGAGTGAAATAACATGTTTGCAGTTCTAGCCCTCGAAGTTCTGTAACAAAGACCCAAAATAGAAATTTTCCCAAGAATGACAAATTAGAAAATGATTATAATGCGAAAGACAAGGCTGCCTCAATATAATTGAGGCCTTAGGTGAAAATTACAAAAGTGACCTTTTAATATTTAATATATTAATATCAAATAATAGTTAATAATGTTTATTTTAAAATCATTTTACTCGCTTTTTGAGATGCAAAGTTATTAACTAGATTCTTGTATTCCAATTTTGCTTAAGTATCTTCTTCAATAAATAATATAGCCAGTCTATTTAATATTTCTTGTGACATAGTTGATCTTAGATATGATGATATAGTCCGTCCATTTGTTAAAGAACAATATAATCTAATGTTAGAAAATTTTGGTACAATGCTTCAACAAATTCTTCAATCCTTTTATTCCTATTTTGTAGCTTCCAAAGGTTAAAACTGTAGTGAGAGAGGAGAAAAAGAAATGTGAGGAATAAGGATAAAAAAAGAAGAAGATAAAAGTTACGAGTTTAATAGAAAAAGTAGGAAAGGGAAAATTTTTTGGAGAATATGGAAAGTTTTATCAATTCCCAATACAATTATCCCTTAGATATTTATTATATATTAATAGGTGAGATAAGGATAAAAACTAGGAGTTTTAATAGAAAAGGGAAGAAGGTGGAATGAGAAGTTTTAGTATGAATTTAATTGTATGGCCCACTATTAATACATGTTATTGGTTGGGACCTAAGAAGATAAGGATAAATAAAAAATTTAGGGGCCTAACACTAATGCATTCTATTGGCAGGGGGCCAAGTGATCGCCTAAGTCATCTAAGGCTCCAGCCCCGGCAAAAGATAATTAAAAAAATAACAGACATCTTTCTCTTTCAATTTCCCTCAAATCATGAGGTTGCAATACTGCATAAACCATGATATGTTAGAGCCACGAATTCTTATCTTATATGATCATCAGCATGTACAAAAGGTTATTTTCTTCATCACAATTTACATAGTTACAATTACATCTGCAAATTGGGCTAATGTTTACCATGCGGTTTCGCAGCATCTATCTTATTCTTCACCAATAAAATTATTTTTATGCATAGTTTTTCTCAATTTACAAGCCATACCTTGAAGTTTGTTGTAACAATTGTACAAAATCAGAACAATCATTACAGAATTTAATTAAACATTCCAATCTTAAATTTCTGTCAAATCACCCAAAGGGAGGACTGGTGTTTCATCAATTCCAAAGAGCTAATCTTCAATATGGGTTCTAACTTATATATGGTACAAGAAAAAACATTTACCAGACATTTTAACAATTCCGTATCCACATAAAATTCAAACATCAAGTACCTACTCCAAGTTGTAACACAACTTGCATTAGCAATCAAATAGTGCGAAAGAAGATCATATGTAGAATTTCTTGTGTTTTTAGATCTCACCTTTATCTTCAAGGTCTTTCCCTCCTAAGTAACCTTTCATTCCAAGTAGTAACAAAATCAACACAAGGACTACACATGAAGCAGCCACGATACCAACAATAGCTCCAGCAAAAAGTCCGGTATGAAGATCGTAGTCTACAAGAAAGAGAGAGGTACTTTCGTAACCAGGTAGTAGGGAAAAAAAAAAAAAAGGCACACCGAGAATGAAAGATACACTTATTTGGTGTCACTGAAATAGCTGATATAAGAGGTCCGTATACACCTCTGTCAGGGATTGCAGTAGTTCCTTTCCCAGACCAGTATAAGTGGATGTCCAGAGTGCTACCATTAACAAGGACATTAAATTTCGTAGTGATGCCCTTGCCAACAACTTTAGCTTCATCCATAATGTTAAAATCCTTCAAAAATACATTCCCCTGCAGAAGAAGTCAAATTAACAAAAATTTGAGCCAAAATTTAAATAACTTCCATATCATCAGCAATAAAGAAAAGAGAGTCCCTGACAACAACAGCAACTGATGTTCATATGAATTTGCCAAAAAATAAAAGAAGTCATGAATTGCATTAATATGTTCATACAATTGTGCTGGACTCTTACTCACTTGGATTGATACATCAAAAATCCGCTTCCCAAGGCTACTAAATGTCTAGTCATTAGAATACATTATTTCAGCAAAGTGGAGACGCACTTTATAACTGCCTTTACGCAAGCAAAGGCCATAGTACTTAAGTGAAGTAGGGGCAAGGCGTGCTGTTTTGTATATCTCATCAGTCACGTCTAAAGAGAATGGGTTGTTTACTATGTAACTAGCCGTGTCGTTGCCCATGAAAACCCCTGTACTGCTATAAGCCCAATTTTTTTCTGAAGAAACAAAAAAGTATGATGGACCCTCTGTGGAAAAGTCTGCTTCATATTCGTTCCCCTCAAATGTTGTTGTCTCACTTCCTCCACAATTGATAAACAAGGAATGGTCTGCATATGTAATGGAAATCATGACATAGGATACTTCCATTGATATCTATAGGTATTATCAATGAATTAAGTATTATCACCATATCATAGTAGCACAGATTTTAAACTTACATTGGGGATTTTTGGAGCAAGGAAGATCCTTCTTCAAGCACCAAGCAATTCTGCAAGACAAATTTAGGTTAGCTAACCCATGTATATTACTTCTGAAGGTACTTAAATAAGCAATCTAAATCCCTATCTTTCAAAGTAAAGAACTTACGAGTAGCCCTCCACAGATGAGTGGCTCGAAGCTAAATTCCTGTTGATAAATATCAAAAGGGGTGATTTGAAAATGATATGAAATAATGGAGCTGATATAGAACTATTAGTGAAAAGAATCATACACGCTTGATGTCTGGCAAGGAAATGAAGATGGCTCTGTAAAGTTGTTGTAAGATACATCACTGCAATATAATTGGCATGACCTCACCAAATTTCAAAAAAAAGAAGAAAAAAAATGCAAGCTATATGTATGTGTAACAATCTTAATAAACCAAATAATTAAAGATTGGCGATCTACTGACTTGTTCTGTTTGTTCTCTAGTATCCAGTTGGGTATTCTTCCACTTAGTAAGTTGTTGTTCAGAAACCTACGTCCATATACATAATTATGTCTCACTAATGAGTAAAAGAAAAATCAACAATGAACAATAACACACCCAGCTTTAGAGTATTCAAGGTTACTTACAAGTACTTTATTTTCAAACTCTGCAAATTTTCTGAAATTTGACCTGAAATTTGACCTGTCAACCCGTTGAAGTTCAGGTCTCTGCAAATAAAAATTCATGTGACCGAAATGAGATATAATTGTCCATCAAAAACTGACTAAAATGTGATCTAATCCAAATAGGATAGAGTAACTCTAATTTGTTTTCAAACACAACTGTTAAAATATAAATCTCTAGTCTACTAAAAATGAGTAATGGCCACAAAAGATAGTAAATAATCAAATTAGTATTATTTCATAAATCCTAAGCATAGTACGTGCAAATTGCACGTACACCAAAAGAAAATTAATCCAATTTCATGGATGTCCAAAAATGCCCAAAGTATCTCAACTGATATAATTTTAAATTGACTGCACAGCTTTTTAGTTAAATATTGAGAACCACAGAGTACTAACTCTACCATTAGTTTAATATATTAACTACGTGAAAAAACAATGTACTAGTTAAAATAACAATTGATAGCCCAACGTATCAACCATTGAAGATAAAGAAATGGTGTTGGTAAATGATAATAAAAATTCAACACAATATGAAAATTAATGGAAATTCTGATCGGTGTTTTAAGTCATAATTGTGGTATTGCGGTTGCAGGTTATATGGGGGATTATATAACAGTATAGGCAGTCACAGTTGAGAAATTTTATCAAAACGATATTGATACACAACTTTATCAAATTTTACTAAAACCAGTTTAAATTTTCTTTAATATATGTGCAACTTTTCTGGTTTTCTAATTCACTTTTAAATAATTTGTTATCAAAAACAATCTATGCATGGGACTAAAATATGTGTACCATCAAGTGTTTCCTTATTTCTGAATTTTTTACGATTTTCAGATTCTTTATATTCATTTTGTTAAAAACATATTATTGTAGACGAATATATATAAAATATAAAGTCGTTGTCGTCATCATTGCCTTAATCCCATATGAAATTAATGTTTAATACACATATATTTGTAACTTAATAATATTTTTTATAATTCATCTTATAATTATTAAAACAAAAATTCAATAAGTAAAAAAAAAAACACACGAAATTTAGGGTTGGAAACTTGGAAGCAATCTCTCCAAAAATAGGAGTAAGGCTAGCCGACATCTACCTCTCCCAAATCCCGCTCAAGTGGGAGCCTTGTGTACTGGGTATAACATTTTTTATGAAATTTAGGAGAAAAAATACTTAATATCAAGCATTAAATTGTGTTGCATGCTATAGAATACCAAAAAAAAAAATTGATTCACATTTTTTATGAATGTCTTGTGTTTTTTATTTTCATTTTGGATTTGTAAATTTATATTGGAAGTTTTTTAGAGGTTGAAAGACTTATTTGGAAAGAGATACGAGAATAATTGAGCAAAAGAGCAAGTTTATATAGATTGGTGGCCAAAATTGTACTTTCATGGCTCTTTGCAGCCGAGCTGGTTGTAATTTTCAGTCTTACAGGCGATATCAGGTAACTGGGACAAGGTTGCAGCGAGTTCTTAAACCATGATATCTCAATTCTTAGCAGATATATTAAAGTATTAAATTGTCCAAAGATGAAATTCAGAACAATTAAAACTGACAAAAAGAAAAATAGTCATAAAACAAATCAACTCATTTTATGATTCTTTTCCAATTTTGTTACTTATCCATAATCACAGTGATCACAGTATAAAGGAACAAGTGAAGTCAATTTCAATCACCTGGTTTCGGAGCATGAGGTTAATTTGGTATTTCTATGTTTAATGATAGCAAATCAGCAGTAGATTGAGAACACACACAGGGGGGGAACAAAAAGAATGCTTCTCTATGAGAGTACTTGTTAAATTACACTTACAAAGTTTTAAGTTCAGTAAAGTCACCAATGTATTCCGGGAGTGAATCAGTAATTAAGCAATTTCTCAGCGTCCTATGCCACAAAAACAAAAAACTTGGTCAGCTGATGGAACCATAAATTAAGGTGGGTAACATCTTGTATCTTCTTCATGAACTATATTCGTGCTCAACTCACAGTTCTGTCAAGTTTTTCATATCCCGCAAATGAGGGAATTTCGTGATTGATCCATTCAAATCAGTTATTCTCCTGAAAATCAAATGCAACAGATCAAAATACTTAGTTTTTGTCTGTTCATATATCTATAAACAAGCATAAAATGTCTGAACTTGTCTTTTTAATTGAAAGAAATGGGTGAAGTGCAATGCAATAGCTATTAGATTGTCAGCTTTGCACTCACAACTGAGTTAAGTTTTTCAATTGGGATATGGTAGCTGGAAAGGGTCCCTCCATGGATGTGCCTTGCAGATCCCTGCAACGGATTGAGTTGAACATTGATGTAAGATAAGATGTCGTTAGTTATAATACGATTTAAGAAGAAATTCTGTTAAACGCCCTTTAAACGCCACTTTTTGGACAATAAAGCTCTTTAACCCTACTAACTTTCTTTAAACGCTCTTTTTAGACAATAAAGCTCTTTAACCTTACCAATCCAAATACTTTTCAAAACGACTTTTGAGATTGAAAAGTTAAAAATCATTTTTCAAAAGTCAATCCAAACAAAATCGTATTTTTTTTACACTTAACCCTTTAATTTTTACCACAAAATTCAATAAAAACATAGAATTTCTTCTCGACTGCAACGCTAAGGTCTCTTGCAAACTCACCGTTACAAGTAGAAATTTGAGTATTCATTCTACAGTAGCATAGCCTTGATAGATATTCTCGTCACTTTTGGGGGGGGGGGGAGGACTGGGGAATGAGAAAAGTTTTTATTTCTTTTTATATTTTTTTTTATTTCTTTTTGAAAGATTGAAATGTTCAACCTAAAAGAGATTTTGAAAAAGAAATCAGAAGGAAGAGGTGTATGACCATGCAAACAAGAGAAATCTAGCCAATCAGACTTCCATATTATTAATTTCGAAATCTTATACATTCATTTTTTTAAAAGGAACAAGTTTTTTCCTCTTAAAGTAATTTCTGTCATGTTACAGTAACAAGTTTTTACTGGAAATATAGAAAAAAAAATTTGGAAAGACATAATTACCAAAATCGGGATGTCATATACTACAAAGAAGATATTTGATATTTAGATATTTCGAGATAAATTATATATATAAAAATAGAAGGGGGGGGGGGGGGGGGGGGGGGAGGGGTTGTTCACACAAGAGAGATCGCTATCAGTGGAGATTATAGATTAGTCCACATAAGCGGCGCTTGCCTTTGATTACGTTGACACACATGCTCATTTTTGAATATGTAATTGGTATGCTATTGAAGAATGGATGGATATATCATATTTGTGGTTTTTATGTTCAGACAAAAGTGTACGGAGAGCGACCCCGTGAAAGACTTGAATAGTCTTTGGATAACGTCTCACCTTACCTTTTATGGGAAGGTCGAGAGTAAGAATATAATTTACTTGTTTGAGAATTATAAAGCTAGAAAGAAACATAAACATGGCAGAATTTTAGTTGTCGAAGAGAATAACTCATCTAGGAACAATAAGTCAACAAATATGATTCTAATCTTAACTTTCTTGGAGCTCGATAAAGCTGATGAACTTGTATCTCATAAGAATTTCTGTCATGTTGCAGTAACAAGTTTATTTTGATGAGATCTCATAAGAAAATTATTCTTTTTTCTTTTCTTTCTTTTTATAGAATTTTTTTTTTATTATTGAAAAAGAAAACATATAATTAATGATGTTTTGTCATAAAGGACCTACCCGATATCATGGCAAGAGTTTATTTAGGGTCTGCTGCTTGCATAGAAACTAATATTATGAAGTTAAAGGGTCTATTTGATAAATGGAAAGTAATAGCGAAAAGTAAAATAAGTGAAGTAAATAAAAGGAAAATTAAAATTTCCACTGTATATTTAAAAAACATGAAAAAATTTCAACAAATTATCATTTATATGGATTGAACTTGAATTTTACAAGAAAATAAAGGACATTATTGTACTTTCATGAACTTTCTAAAAAATTCAAAAATTTGGTGTGATTTTTGTAGGAAATTTTTTTGGAAATTTTGTACCAAAACTGGTTCCATTTTCTAAAAACAAGTTTTAAGAACTCACAAAAGATAATAATTGTTTTTTAGAGAATTATTAAAAATGTTAAAACATTGGAGTTTTCAGAAAATAATATTTGAAAAACTAACAACGAAACAATTTTTTGAATATTTTTTGGAAAATAAAATTATTATCTAAAAAATTAAATCAAACAGACTCTAGATAGTTTTGAAAAATTATCATCCCTTTCCAAACTCAAAGTGTTTACAAAAAAAATAATTTTTTTCCTTTCTCGCTAGTTCCATCTAATCAAAATGGACCTTAGTTATCATTTCAGAAATTAAGCATGCAATCAAATATTTGGATAACTATTTAATGACAATGTTTGTTTAACATAATAACATCTGCAAATATATATATATATATATATATATATATATATATATATATAATTTTATGTTTTTATGTAAATTTGGTGAGCTTTAACTATTTAATCAATAAAAAAATGACTCCCTTAATTTTTTTTCTTAAATTTATAATCTACGACTGCTTTTGTCTTTGAAAAGTATACATAAATTAAGACACGCGGTTGTACATTCCACTCGTTATTAGCTAGTGATTATTATTTTTACAGCGGAACCTCCATTTCTTTTGTTTTATAATTTGAGAAGTTGGATCCTTTATATAAGACATTTCATGCCTATACAAGATAAGAAGTAGAAATCTCATGTATTTAAATTACTAGTATTTGGTTTCTTAATCCTTATTTGCATGCTTTCACTTGCATATATATATATATATATATATATATATATATACACAGACACACACATACATGGCCAGAAAAGCTTTTTCACTCGTCATTTGTTAGAGATTATGTTTTTTTACAGCGGAGCCTCCATTTCTTTTTGTTTTAGAATTAGAGCAGTTGTGCTACGGAGCCATGTTAGAGGGTAAATCACTTTCTTCCTCCGGTTGGCTCCTTTTATAAAAAGGAAAGTGAGCTAAGATGTTATATATAAATAATACATATATACTCTTTCCCAAATCATAATTTCCTTATCATTCATATGTACATTCAACTTGTTTTTCTTTTTTCCTATTAACTTTTTTAAAAAAAAAAAAATTTAAGTAAACACACACCCACAATATTACTCCTAACAGGACTCGAACACTCAATCTCATCTTTGAATTCACTTGAACCTGTAATCTCATCTTTGGATTCACTCGAACCTGATACCTACTAGGTTAATGGCTCAGGTGATAAAAATTTAAAGATCAAATTCTAGACATTCAATACTTGATGAACGTTAACATATCAAGATTGTATCTAAGTTGTTAAATATAAGAGAAATGTTAAACGTCATGAAATTATTTCATGAATTTGTATCATGAATGATGTGACAGGTAACGTAGAGAGTTAATATTGGTGAAATTTGGTGAAATATCATGGAATTCTGTGTATAGGGGAAATCCCACTAATACTAACTCTCCACGTTATCTGCCACATCATTCATGATACAAATTCATAAAATAATTTCATAACGTGTAACATTACTCTAAATATGATCCCTGAAGTTTTCTTTTTTATGCATCAAATTAATGGGCTTGAGCCTTGAAACCTCAAGTTTAAAGACACGAGTGCCTAGTGGAATGAGATTAATTTGACTTGACTGGATCGAATGTGCAAGATAAACTTTGAATGTTATTCTATTTGAAAATTGGTTTCAGGTGCCACTTGGAATGGAAAGGTACATGCATAATTTTCAAGAGGAAAATGATGTTTAAAGAAAGAACTTTAGCCGTGCCCTTTCCATTCTATGGATGCAAAAGTTTTGGCCAAGACTAGGACTAGTGAAGTCTTTGATATGATAATAAAAAATAAAAAATAAAAGTCTTTGATTCTTTTAATTAAGAAGTATGGACACGTAATACGAGTACGATACGATATGAACAAGACGATAGAAATTTTTAAAAAAAAAAACAGAACACGAACACGACGAAAATACAACTATAAAATAATATATTAACATATATTAATTATTCAACAAAAAAGACTGTTTTACATAATAATTCAATTCATCAAGCAATTAATAATCAAACAAACTATAAACAAAAGTAGATAAATAAATTAAAGAACAAGACTTATTTAGTTCTCTAGATATAACTTAAATTTTTAATCATAATTTAATCACATATAATTTTCTTTCAAAATACTTGAATATTATATCACTGCTACAAAATATTCGACATATATTCAAGAAGTATTCAAAAAAATATTTAAAAAATATCAATAAAGTGTCGAATGTCCGATACAAATGCAACAAATTTGATAAAGCGTCCGTGGTTTCTAAACTTTTAAGTGTAGGATTGTTTTCATGCATGTCTGCTGTGCAAAATTTCAAAAAAGTAAACTTTATTCCTTTTTCCAAAATTTCACCTACCAATCACGTCCTTGGGTTTAACCCAACCAATTGCATGTATGCATGTCAATTGACCAACCCAATACACACGCATGATTAGGCGAATCACAATTCACCGCCTTAATCACTATATTTGGTGTATATACACGAAATTTATAAATTTGGATCATTGAATACGGTGTATTAACGCACATGATTGTCAAACTCAAAATTAATACAAATGATGTTGAGTATTACTTATGATTTGGATTGGACAACCTTGTGGGTCCATTCAAATAGTGAATCTTTCTTTTTACTTGCTGTCATGTTAGTAATTAAATTAATTAAAATCCTTTCCATTAACTTTTAATTTTCACCACTTTTAATGATGAATTACTCAACTATAAAATGATAAATTTTAAAATTTTAAAAATAATAAAATTTATGGTGTTGAAAACTTGAAATTCTTAAAATGATGAAATTCACTATTTAAATTTTTGAAATTCAAAATGGTAAAATTTATGATAGTGAAATTTTAAAGTAAATGTGGTGAAATTTGCACCACAAAAAATGGGAGAGAAAAGTTACGGAATAGAATTTGGATCCATTCAAAATAAGCTTTCTTTTTCTATACATTTTGGTAGCAATGGAGACAAAATCTATGAACATTAAATGCTATGGAGATGGTGGTGCAAAAGTCATAAATAGGGATGTGAATTTAACCCCTTCTGTAGGGGCTCCGCCCCGTCCCTAATGGGACGGGTTTGTGATCATACTAATCTGGTTAGGGACGAGTTTGAAAATAGAGTTTAAAATCCGCTAAGCTTCGAACCCGTCCCGATTAATGATAAATATATAAATAAATATTATTTTATTAATTATGATTTTTATTTTTTTTCATTAGTTATGATAATTTTAAATTTTAACAACATTTTTTTTATTATCATTTGTAAGTATTAGTCTATACTTAATTTTTTTTACAAAATTTATCATAAATCCGTTCAAGTTTGCATTATATTTTTTAAAAAATATATATATCGGGGCGCCCCGAACCCGCCCCGACTCCGATTCGGGACTCCCCGAATCGAGTTTGAGAAGAATTTTTTATTCGTGGAACGGGTTTGGGAAAGGGATGCCCCGTCCTGAACCCGCCCCGTTGACATCCCTAGTCATAAAAGGTGGTTTGTGCGGGTCGGCAATTGTGTTTTTAGGTGGACTAGAGACGTGAGTAGAAACAATAATTGCATAGGGATTAATATTATTATTATTATTATTAAATATCAAATTTACAAATTTTCCCATTTATCTAATGGGCATATTTATTTTCTTTGCAGGAATATTTAGCTTTATGTGCAACTCTTTTCGGTAATTAATTTGATGTGTGAAACGTGAGAAGAAACATTAATTGCATGGTTTTGCAAAAGGTCAGGCCCAACATCAGTTTCATGCATGGATGGCTATGGAAAATTCAAGCAATTGAATACACGCATACATCATTTAGGTTGGCACTAATTCATGCCCAACAGCCCAAGCAGCCAATAAAAATCACAACACCCCACCAATCATAACATGACTGTTGAAATAAATTAAAGTTTATTCCATTTCCAGATCATTTTTTTTTGGGAAAATTACCCCTAATTCTACTTTTGCATCTTTAAGACAATTAAGTCCTATAAAATTTTCGTTAGGACAAAAAAGTTCTACTTTTGATATTTATTTCCAACAAAGTTTTATAAAAATTAGAATACCTCTTTTACCCTTTTCATATAGTACTAGGTGGATTTTCTTTTATATGAGGCTTTTCTTTTCTTTTTCTTTTTTTGCACCTTGTTCTTGTTAGAAGATAGCAGTCAAGACAGATTTAATGATACAAACTATTTTTTTTTAAGATGGGTTGATTATTTCATTTATATGGACAATATTAGATAGGTTGATTATTTCATTTATATGGACAATATTAGTTAAATTATAGGTTGTAATTAATGTTTATATTTATCTTTCGTAGTTTAAACATTAATTAAATTTGTTATCTGGTTGTGATATGTTTTGTGATACTTTAAGAAACATAAATTAATCCCTAGGTTATTCTCATTTCTTGTTCTTGTTGGATCAATCTATATTAAATTGTTGTATTTTACAAAATTATATTTTCTTTTGTAAACATTAATTAAATTTGACCACAAATTGCTATATGGTATAAATTTGAAAGCATAAACCTCGTTTCTTCTCTGTCTTCAATTAAATTTGTAATGATAATTTTTTTTTTTAGCTCCTATATTGGTTTCGGAAAAGTTTTCATTTTCTTTCTAATATTTGAGATAGATTGAACCGCAACTTATTCATAATTTTTTGTTTTTCCTTTTTCTTTCTCTGTGCAATAGTTGGTAAATATAAACAAGAATGGAAAGAACTATACATATGGAAACATATAATATTAATTTCAAGAGATGTTATTTGCTCATATATCTTTGGTTTTGGAAAAGTTTCCATTTTCTTTCTGTTTCTTTCTAATATTTGAGATAGATTGAGCCACAGCTTATTCATAATTTTTCGGTTTTTCTTTTTCTTTCTTGGTGCAATAGTTGGTAAGTATAAACAAGAATAGAAAGAACTATACATATGGAAACATATAATATTAATTTCAAGAGATGTTATTTGTTCTTTGGTATCCTGTAATTATAGTTCGATCTAAAAAAAGTAATAAATGAGTTTCATGAGTAGTTATTTGTTCTTTGGTATCCTGTAATTATAGTGGGATCTAAAGAAAGTAATGAATGAGTTTCATGCTTGTTACTTTAGTAATAAGGATAATAGTGGAAAAAAGTTTAAATTTGAACTCATTTGGAAATAGATCTTAAAAGTAGGACTTCTTTGTCCTAGTGAAATTTTTTTAGGACTTAATTGTCTTTAAGGTGCAAAAATAGGACTAGGGTGTAATTTTCCCTTTTTTTTTTTTTTTTTGATAAATTCCATTCCCAAATCACTGACTCATTCCGTTGGTTTCCTTGAAATGACACTGAAAAAGATAGGAATAAGTCTCCATGCATTTAGGTACGTGCAAAAGACTTGGCAATTCATGCAACACCTACTGAAATAAGTCTTCATGCATTTAGGTACGTACAAAAGACTTGGCAATTCATGCAGCACCTACTAAGATGTGTTCTGCAATCTGTATTTAGATTAGAAGAGGTTAAAAAAAAAATTGAGAAGTCCATGTATCATATACCTTAGTTATTACCATCATATTAATTTATGAAAATTCTCTGCTCATTGCAAATGGTCAACTTGTGGGTTAAAAAAAATGGAATTACATCACAAGCACGCAAGAATGTGGATTTAACTAGTCCGCACTTTCCAATGCTCTTAATTAAGGATCAAAACGCACCTAGCAAACGGTGAGTCGAGCATACTACGGTGAATCGAGTATGTCATTTCCCAACCAATAAAAATATATTATTTAGTAAAAATGGTTCTACTATCCATTGAATTATAAAAATAAAAGTGTAAATCTCACTTGCTGCCTATCGGTACTTTTTTTTTTTTTTTTAATGTTAACCGTGTTTTCAATTTTATGTTACAAACTGATATTAATTAATTTTGGATATTAATTTTTCTGCAATTTTCTCTGGTTTGATACTGTACGAACAACAATTTCCTCTATACCTACTACTATATAAGCATATTAATCACAATGAATAAAACTATGATGTAAACATTTAACTATGCTAAAATCACAGATATATTTTAAAAAGGATCTAGATAGACTTCAGATTAAATATAATTTGAAATCGCTACAGTTATACAGTACATATTCATTAACCATTCTAAACTTTCATCATAAAGATCTGGGAGAAGCTTGCTTGACGAACTCTGCTTCGCATCCTCATTCATACTTTGGATAGAATTCAAGGAATCAATTAGCCCATTCATTGATATGCTCCTCCGCATCTGACTATCATGAGAGATAGTCGAGATGTGTGTCTGGCTGTCTTGTGAGAATGTCGAGATGTGTCTGGTTCTCCTATACTTGCTTCTCAAAAGCTTTAAACCTTAAGTCCTCGTTCAATGAACTGTGCTTGCATATTGGCACTTGGACTGGTCTATCGCCCTCAAGCATACTCACCACAGAAGACATAGATGGCCTGAGGGTGGGAGATGGGTTGGTGCATAGAAGAGACAAGCTTAACATTCTAATTGCATCTTCCTTGGAGTAGTTTGAACCAATTCTCGGATCCACTAGTTCTAAAAGGTTTCCCTGCTCTTGTAGAACATAAGCCTGCAATCCCATGTGGAGAGAACATTCAACTTTCATTATCTTATGTACTTTTCAAAATGCACAAATTTAAAGGATGAAATATGCAAAATTAAGTAAATATATAAAAAGGATTATGCAAAAGCATTCTCACGACTCAAAATGAAACCACATCTCCTTTTATTTTCAGAATAAACAAATTTTTTTCGTTTGAGCGCTGATAGAATTTCGTCACAAAAATTTGAACACATGCTGCACTCCTCTAAAAATATCTTCAGGTCAATCCGACCAACAAACTCAATCACTTGTGCTGCAAGCCATTTGAGTCGAGTATCCTACCCTCATTTCATCAAAATCTGATTCAATTATCATTTTCTTTTCATCTCTTACCCAAAAGAAGAAAGAATCTACCAAGCACCATTCAATAAACAAAATCAATTCAATATATATGAGATTTAAACACGTTGCAACAGTTTTTCACTGAATTTAATTTAAAATTGGAATTAAGCATTTTATGAAAAGCAAAAAAGAATAATTATGTTTCAAGATTTTTCAGAGAGCATTTGAAGTCGAGTATAAGTAGGAGAAACAAGTGGAAGCACTAGAATGAAAACCAAAAGATCTAATAAAGAGGCGAAAACTAAAAAAATAAACAAAAAAGTGTACCCAATCGAGAAGGTAAACAAACTCTTCACTTGGCCTATAACTTGTATTGCTTTTCCCACTGACAGTCTCTAATAAAACAACTCCAAAGCTATAAACATCTGCTTTGCCTGTCAAATAACCCCCCATTGCATATTCAGGAGCCATGTATCCTCTAAAAACATGAAAAACGTGCTTAGATAATTGTGCAATTAGTAAGGTATAATTTGTAATCCATTACAAGTAAATAGAGAGCAAATCTAGTTTATATATAATAATCCACTGTGATCTCTTCAACTATTCTAGAAACTCCATTCTAGATAACCCATTTGGTGGCTACAGAAAAACAAGGCAGACAATACAATCAACTACAACACCACTGCTCGTCTCACATATGAAGTATTTTTTAGTAAGAGAATTTCTCATCCTACCGAAAGAGAGAAGCAAAGAATAAAGAGATACCAATGTTACAACCCATTATAACATAATACCAATACAATATGACATAAGCAATCCATTATAAGGTTTACATAAGATCTGATAAATCTTTGAGGTATCAGATATAGATAGGTGATGGTTAAATAATAGTTAACTAAGTTCAATTTACAAACTATGATTATTTACATAACATATACCTTCTTCCAACATACTTTATATTTGTTTTTTAACACCAAGTTATTACTTTTATTTATTTTTTGACACCAAATTATGACCATTATACCCAGAGATTAGATGCAAATAAGAATATAGAAGGTGAAAAAGTGAGAGAGAAAAACTCACATTGTTCCAGCAATTCTCGTGCTGATATGGGTGTTCTCTTCTTCATCAAGTTTGGCCAAACCAAAGTCAGATATCTTAGCATTTAGATCCTTATCAAGCAGCACATTGGTAGCCTTAATGTCTCTATGAACGATTTTTAAACTTGATTCCTCGTGAAGATAAGCTAAGCCCCTTGCTATTCCTAAGCATATCTTCTTTCTTGTTGGCCAATCCAGGTTTAGCTGGTGTTCCTTGCAACCTAGAAATAAGAGAGACAGAGCGAGATCATAACAGTCACTCTTATAACGTATATACAATAGTGTCAAAGATGATAGGGAAGTAACTACCAAAAAGTGCACAGGAAAGACTATTGTTCTCCAAGTATTCATAAATTAGCAACAACTGGTTTCCTTCAATGCAACAGCCATAAAGCTTCGCGGGTGTTGTAAGGCAAATATAATGCCTATCTCATTGACAAACTCGCGATTTCCTTGCTTAGATTTGGAAGAAAGCTGCTTAACTGCAATTACTGCCCCATCTGACAATACCCCCTAAAATCAAGAAGAAAGAATTTCAAATGATTAAATATAACAAACAAGATATATGGCAGTCACATGAGAAAATTTCTTGGACTTCTCGTTGCTGCCCCCTAGGCATGGATTCTTAAAACGACACATGACCTTAATGTTGCAAGATAGTTATGAAAATTTAACAACTTGCATTAGCAATAACTTTGTAAACTGGTCCAAATCCTCCTTCACCGATTTTGTTTGCAGGGTCAAAGTTACTGGTAGCAGCTTTGATTTGTCTTAGACTGAAATAGCCTGTTTGCAGCTCTAGCCTTTGAAGTTCTGTAACAAAGACCCAAAAACCCCAAGAATGACAAATTAGAAAATGACTAATGAAAAAGACAATTTTCTTTTCTTTTTATCAGGTAAGTAATCGCGCACACTTTGCCCACGGGCCATGCCGGGCTCGAACCCCTCCCCTCCTTATTGAGGGAGAAGAGGTTATACCATTGGGATAGAAGCCCTTTGGTAACAGTTCATCTTTCTTTTCTAATTCATGAAGTAAAATTCACCTACATATGGTTATTTTCTTCATCACAATTTACATAATTAAAATTAAATGTGCAAATACATATTGTGCTAATGTTTACCATGCATAAAGGTTCTTACTCATTGTTGAATCTATCTTATCCTTGAACAGTAAAATTATCTTTATGCGTGGTTTTACTCATTTTACTAGCCATACCTAAAGTTTGTAATAACTTTCATACAAGATCTTGACGAAAATTAGAGAAATTCTTAAGTAGTTTAAACATTCCAATCCATATTAAATTTCTGTCAAAACGCCCAAAGGGATGACGGGTGTTTCAGCAATGGCATAAAAGGTAATCTTCAATACGGGTTCTAACTTATATATGGTACAAGAAAAAAACATTTAACTAGGACATTTTACCAATGCCATATCCAAATAAAGTTCAAACATCAAGCACCTTTTCAAGGTAGTAGCCCGACTTGCATTAGCGATCAAATAGAGAGAGAAAAAATCATATGTAGAATTTCTTGCGTTTTTAGATCTCACCTTTACCTTCAAGGTCTTTCCCTCCTAAATAACTATTCATTTGAAGTAGGAACAAAATCATCACAAGGATTATGCATGAAGCAGCCAAGACACCAGCTATAGCTCCAACAGGAAGTCCTGTATCAGTATGGAAGTCTGCAAGAAAGAGAAAGATACTCTCATAACAAGGTAGTAGGAAAAAAAGGCACACCCGGAATGAAAGATACACTTACTTGGTGTCACTGAAATAGATGACATAATAGGTCCATGTACACCTCTCACAGGAATAGCATTAGTCCATTTCCCAGACCAATATAAGTGTATCTCCAAGTGCTGCCATTAACAAGGACATTAAATTCCTTAGCGATGCCCTTGCCAAGAACTTTAGCTTCCTCCATAATGTTAAAATCCTTTGAAAATTCAATCCCCTGCAGAAGATGTCAAATTAAAACAAAAAAAAAAAAACTGAGCTATATCAGAGACGAACAATCAACAACAAAGAGACGAGATAGCCCTGAAAGCAACTGATGTTCATATGAATTCGCCAAAAAATAAAAGTCATGAATTGCATTAATATGTTCATGCAAGTACACTGGCCTCTTACTCACTTGGATTGATACATCAAAAATCCGCTTCCCAAGGCTACTAAATGTCTGGTCATTAGAATACATTATTTCAACAAAGTGGAGTCGCACTTTATAACTGCCTTTACGCAAGCAAAGGCCATAGTACTTAAGTGAAGTAGGGGCAAGGCGTGCCATTCTGTATATCTCATCAGTCACGTTCAAAGATAATGAGTTGTTTGCAATGTAACTAACCTTGTCGTTGTCCATGAACACCCCTGTACTGCTGTAAGCTCAATTTCTTGATGCAGAAACATAAAAGTATGATGGACCCTCTTTGGATGGGTCTGCTTCATATTTGTTCCCCTCAAATGTTGTGTCATTTCCTCCACAATTGATAAACAAGGAATGACCTGCATATGCAATGGAAATTATAACATAACATTTTTTCTTTTTCCGGTGAGTAAAATATAATATACTTTTATTGATATCTATAGGTGTTGGAGAACACCATTATTGAGTGATTTAAGCTTTGATAAAATATTTAATTGGAGTGATTCATGGGAGTGATTTTAGGAATCTTCCGTCAATATATTTTTTCATATTTATCACATGTGTATTCTTTCACCTATAAATAGAGGTGATGATAGCACTTTGGGCTTTGTGTGCCGTGGATGTAGGTTGTAGTGGCCGAACCACGTATATCCTTGTGGTGTTCCATTCTTTATTTCTCTCTTCAATATTTTTATTTTATTTTATCAACATGGTATCCAGGTTATCATATCCTACACTAAATTTGTCTCGGATCTTCGGATCAACTTGTCTCGGGTTCTCGAGTCTCGACAACTTCCTATTTTGTTTCAAGTTGAACACTTGAGAGAAAATCTCTATGTACCAACTTGGGGGGGTGTTGGAGAACATCATTATTGAGTGATTTAAGCTTTGATAGAATATTTGATTGGAGTGATTTATGGGAGTGATTTTAGGAATTCTCCATCAATATATTTTTTCATATTTATCACATGAGTATTCTTTCACCTATAAATAGAAGTGATGATTGTAAACAAAACTGAGAATACAATAAAAGTGATTTAGCCATTTGGGCTTTGTGTGCCATGGATGGAGGCTGTAGTGGCCGAGCCACGTATATCCTTGCGTTGTTCCATTCTTTATTTCTCTCTTCAATCTTTTGTTTTATTTTATCAACAATAGGCACATATGAGTCAAGTATTATCACAATATCATAGTAACAGACGTGGCAGGTCTTAAACTTACATTCAGGATTTTTTGAGCAAGGCCCTTCTTCAAGCACCAAGTAGCATCTCTGTAAGACTTTTAGGTTAGGTCAACGGTCAACCATATTACTTCTAATGGTAATTAAATAAATAGTCCAAATTTTTGTCTTAGAAAGTAAAGAACTCACATATTGCTCTCTACAGATGATTGGGTGCTGGAAGCTACGTTCCTGTTGACCGATATGGAAATGACTGATTTGTAAATTATATGAAAGAATCGAAATGATACAGAACTAATAATGAAAATAAGCTTACATGGTTGATGAGTCGCAAACAAATTCAGATGCATCTGTGAAGTTGTTGTAAGATAAATCACTGTAATAGAATTGGCATGACATGTGTGAATTTTTCAATTGAATATAATTCTTATTGTTTTAAAACCCTGGACTCGTCAGAAGTAACTGAACTACCCGTGTTGAACACATAATACTCAGAACATAGGTATGGGATGTGTCCCACACTTTTGGTTGGACATACACCTAAAAATGCATCCACTGATTCAATTTTATTAGAGAAAATTAAACTGATCTCCCTTCTAGTTAGGTCAAAATACACAAACCTCCCTAATATTTTGGATAATTACACTTACCTCCCCCGTATGTCACAGACGTTAAGGCCAGGTAGCGGAGTTTATGAAATTACTATATTGACGTTATTGAAAGAAATAGTTTTAAATTCAAATCATATCTTAATAAACACACACATATATATATGCATAAGAGTGTGTGTATATATGGGAGAGAGGACTGATCTCCGACAGTAGCTGCCCACAGGCCGCAGCAAGGGAGAGAGATTTACAAGAAAATATATAATTGAAGGAAAATACATATAATCATCTATATACATATAATATAATAATCTATATATACAAATACAAATAATAATCTATAATGTAAACAAAAAATTGGAGAATCTGTTCTTGTTGAGAGGCCCTTCTGCTAATTCTTTTCGGTTTCTTCAATAGTTGCAGTTTTCTTTCAATTGGGTTGATCATATCTTTGTGTATACACACACACATATGTATGTTTGTGTAAATGAAAGTTTTTTTTTCAAAAAAAAAAGGTTAAGCAAATGTGTATATATTAACAAAAGAATACGGAGACCAATAGGGTCAAAGAGGCAGGGCTTACAAAAAGGAGGCCAGGCACCCTATACTGAAAAGTAACCAAAAACAGGAGGGAACTATTACAAAAGAGACAAGCCCATGGAAAGCCCAGGATTATTACACCATTAGATTAAAGTACCCTAATAGAGAACTCTCTCGAAAGTTATCAAACTTCAATTGTATGCATCAGAGTGAGAAGGCAAAGATTAGATCTAACAGTGTAATCAAGGAGATCACAATATGCTATACCCTTCTCAGAACTGGAGAGCCATTCCATCTGGTGGTCAGAAGCTTCCCTCTGATTGTATCAATGATTAATCAGAGGGTCGACGTCAAAGAAGAAGATGATCCGATGAAGGTCCGCAAATTCTTCTCCTTCCATATATAGTACACCGAGGTAGCTAGGGCCATTTTGTAAACGGTGGTGAGTGGATTCTTTCGCGACCCTTCCAATAGTAAGAAGACCAGGCTATCAACTTAGTCCAAATTGAGGGGTGAGTGTAGAATCCACGTCTAGCTTGGATAAACGACCAAATTGGGTTGGAGAATGGGCAGTTGAAAAAAAAGGTGGAAATGTGATTCTGCTGCTGAGTAGCAAAGGGGGCAACAATTTGTGGTGTGCAGATGGACAAGGAATTTCTGATCAAGTGTTGGTCATCTACTCTGCAAAGCAAGCAAAAATATGAAGCTATGGCTTGGGATGTAGGGATGAAACCAGGTCAGATGGGTCCAAGCAATTTCAGGAGAACTGGGAGAGATGAGTAAAGTGGTTTGAGAGAGGTTGAAGTAGCTATTAAGAGAAAGG
This sequence comes from Cornus controversa, assembly GCA_026545225.1. Classification (NCBI taxonomy): domain Eukaryota; kingdom Viridiplantae; phylum Streptophyta; class Magnoliopsida; order Cornales; family Cornaceae; genus Cornus; species Cornus controversa. Next base: position 13,589,879 of record CM048854.1, on the reverse strand, counting down.
GTCCAGAGGATGGAGTCCTCCTGCTCAAAGGGGTGGATGGAAGGAAAGTTGTAGTTGTTCACTAGCTCCTTGATGAGCCTGGCCATGGAAGGAGGAAAAGACCACCTGTGGTTAGAAATGAATCTACTTACCAAGGCATATTTTCCTTGAGGGCGGGTCTGCAAGGAGGAGGAGCCAGTTTGCCAGTGGAGTGGACCAATGGGGAGCTAGACATTAAACCAGAAGTGAGTTGACGAGCCCTCGCCAATGCAATGCTTGATTAGGGGCCTTTCAATATGCCTGAGTTGCAGTAGTTTTCTCCAATTCCAGGTGTAGTTGTGAAGGATGTTAGTATCCCAAGACTTCTGCCTTTAAGCAAGTAGGAGTGCACCCTGGTAACCCAAATGCTTTGTGGGTTCTTTGAAATAACGTTCCCAATGAGTTTCAAGGCTGCAACTTTATTCCATTAGAGAATGTTTGGGATTCAGCCCACTCTCCATCTTGCTTCTACAAATCGAGGACCAAGAGACTTTGGCTCCATGTTTTTTGAGAGTTGGTCCTAATCAAAGAAAGGATCTCATAGTAGTGTTAATATCTGGTATCATTTTTTTTTTTTTGGAAAAACCAAAACGTAAGAATGCCCAGCAGCACTGATTTGAGCAATTATAGTCTTACTGCATAAAGGAGATTTTTGTTAGTCCAGTGCTTGATTCTGTTCTTTAACTCTGTCGATCAGGCTTGCACAATCTTTAAACTTTAACTAAGAGGAGATTAAGGGAATTCCAAGTTACCTAAAAGGTAACATCCCTTCTCAAAGCCGAGTAGACTCAAGATTTTAGTTTTGACTTATGGGGCTACACCAGAAAGAAAAATAGAGCTTTTTGAGTGGTTGACAGAGAGGCCCGATAGGGAACAAAATTGGTCAATAGAGTGTTTGAGTACTAGAGTGGATTGAAGGTCACCATTGGAGAGGAGAATCAGGTCGTCGACAAATGTGAGGTGGGGGCTAGAAAGCACGAACACTTCACCGAGGGTGACGTACCCGTGCCGGACACTCAGACACGTGTCTGGTCTTGACATTTTTCTTTTTAGGACACTCCTCGAGCACGTGTTGGACACTTCATAGCAGTGATGTGTATTCAAGATTTTGAAATAAAATTATATGCGACTAAGTTATGATTAAATAAGTCTGGTTCTTTAATCTATTTGCCCTTATAAGTTTGTTTAGTTCTTAATTACTTGATGATAAATTGAAGTATTTTTGTAATATAGTCTTTTTTTGTTGAATAATTAATATATATTAATATATTATATTATTATTTTATAGTCGTATCCTCGTCGTGTCCATGTCCTATTTTTTTAGAATTTTTCATATTGTCGTGTCCGTGTCGTGTCGTACCCGTGTCCGTGCTTCCTAGGGTAGGGGAGTGGATATGTTCTTACACCTCCAATGGAATTTAAAAGAGTGGTTTGTAGCAATGGAGTTGTGTATGACAAATGAGAGTATTTCCATGGAGATTACAAAGAGAAAGGGTGATAGAGGATCTCCCTGACGGAGACCTCTAGCTCCTTTTAAATGACCGAAGAGTTCTTCATTGATGGACAATGTAAAGGAGGGGATTGTGATGCACTTAATGATCCAAGAGATAAACATTGTAGGGAAGTTGAAAAGCTCAAAAGCATCAAGTAGGAACTGCCAGTGCACTGAATCGAAGGCCTTTTTCAAGTCTACTTTTGGGGCAAATTTAGGGATGGTGGAATTTTTGTGGTAGCCATGATGCAACTCTTTGGTTGAGTAAAATGTTGTCACTCATGCTTTCCTTTGACAAAGTCCCTAAAGAGTGATTTAGTTTGTGTGCAAGATTGAAGATGCAGTGACTTGTCCTGATCAATGCCATGGGAAGCGATGATTGGTTTGATGGAATTTGAGCCAATGTGGAGATTATTGGGGCTTGTGTCTCAAATTCCTAGTTTAATTAGGTTTCTATTTTAGAATAATATTTTGTTAGGAATTTCTTGTTATACAATTCTTAGGCTCCAAGGAATTATATTTCTTGTCCAACAAAGAATTGTTAGAACTCTATAAATACGTACCTAAGTTATGGGTTGAGACTTATGAGATTGAGAGAGATGTAGTCTCACGAGGGAGTTAATGAGTAGAGGTAGCTTATGGGTTGGTAGAGTAGAAAAAAATACCGGTGGCACTGGTAGCGAGGGGACAGGCTCGTGGAGTGGTACATGTACACAATGTTGGTACTCTAGTGTTTTAATATCTCTACGGAATCATAGTAGAATCTCTTATCATCCATGAATATAGTCGATTTTGGCCAAACCACGTTATATCTTATATTTGTGTGTGATTGCTTTACTGTCTTTCTTTAGATCTCGATATTCACGTGTTTCCACTGCCCCAACATTTATTGAGGCTGTTAAGGCCTCTGATGTTCCATACACCTATGGACATCATTGTAGATAGCTTGTGAGAGCACCCTTAAGATTGGTGAACCTCCTCCGAGGATTCACTACTCACTTTCCCTGTTTAATTCTGATCAATTTATTTCTATTTGCTGATCTGTTCCTTTTCCCTTTGTTGCAGGGCTCATAGTTTGCAATTTGCTTGCTAGATGAGTTGTCCTCCGTTAAGGAGTTGGAGCTTCATCATCTTTTTGGACATCGATACTGGCATCCTCATCCTCAATCCCTTGTAGAGGTTGAAACATGGTTGGGCTTTGCGAAATGTGGGGTGATTGAGTATCTTTGACTAGAGAAAAATAGAGTGACAGGTCAACAATTAAATGCTGTTCCCTAGCTCTGTTTGGTTCAAGGTTGTGATTATTGCTGGTGGCGTAGGTAGGGCTGAAAGAGAAAGGGAGGGCTGATTGTTTTGAATATTTGGAGATGTGGTAGGGTGATTGGAGTGATCTTTTGTTGGAGAGGATGAACTTGGGCTGGGCAGTTGGTGACCCCTATTCTTCTTGCTACGAACTGTAATATATTTAGAAGACATGGCCTTGCTAAGCTTGGAAGCTTCTGTAGCAGAACAATTCTCCTTTGAGTGCCCTGTTTTGTTGCACCTTGGACAGAGGAGAGGTTTCTAGTTATATTCTACTCTAATGGTGACAACTTCTTTTTCGTCGACCTTGAGTTTGATTGTGTCCACAGGTTTAGCATCAGAGTCCACTTCGACACATAATCTAGCAAACTTAATTATATTTCTTGCCTCTGTAGCAGCATCAGCACAGAGGGGCTTCTCTATGGCTTTGGTGACGTAACTCAGCCCTTTGCCTGTCCAGTATTCCAAGGGAACATTGTACAGGCACACCCATATTGGAATTTTGTTGTTGCTAGAGTTTTGGTCTTTCTAGCTAGGCTTCCATCGAGAAAGAAAAAGGGGTTTGCTGTCCATGACCCATGGATCCCCTACTAGGATGGAGTCACAGTCTTTAACAGAGCGAAAGATAAAGAAAAGCTTTCCATCTACAATAACCTCCATCAGTCCGCGACTAGCCCAGAGCTTTGTGACAATGGAGTTGACCATTCCAAAGGAGATGTTTTTTTTACCAAAGTGACCCACCAGAAAAGAAGAGAGGTGTTGCTTGCCTTCCCCAGCAATCTCTCACAGTGGGTTAACTATGGGCACAACTTTGTCGAAAGGGGAATGTTTGTAATATCTAAAGGAAATTTTGGGTGGTTGCACCTTTGACCACTGAGCTCCACTTTCTTACTTCTATCTTGATTTAGGATTGGAGTGTGGGAGACGGAATGTTGAGTTGTTGATTTTTCTGGTCGGTCACTTTGGTAAAAAATAACCTCCCTCATTCCGCGATTGGCCAGAGCTTCGTGGCAATGGAGTTGACCATTCCAAAGGGGAGGTTTTTTTAACCAAAGTGACCCACCAAAAAAGAAGAGAGGTGTTGCTTGCCTTCCTCAGCAATCTCTCATAGTGGATTAACTATGGGCATAACTTCATTAAAAGGGGAATGTTTGTAATATCTAAAGGAAATTTTGGGTGGTTGCATCTTTGACCACTGAGCTCCACTTTCTTACTTCTATCTTGATTTGGGGTTGGAGTGTGGGAGATGGAATGTTGAGTTATTGATTTTTTTGGTTGGTCACTTTGGTAAAAAATAACCTCCCTCAGTCCGTGACTGGCCCAGAGCTTCGTGGCAATGGAGTTGACTATTCCAAAGGGGAGGTTTTTTTTACCAAAGTGACCCACCAAAAGAAGAGAGGTGTTGCTTGCCTTCCTCAACAATCTCTCATAGTGGGTTAACTATGGGCACAACTTCGTTAAAAGGGGAATGTTTGTAATATCCAAAGGAAATTTTGGGTGGTTGCACCTTTGACCATTGAGCTCCACTTTCTTACTTCTATCTCGATTTGGGGTTGGAGTGTGGGAGATGGAATGTTGAGTTGTTGATTTTTCTAGTTTGTCACTTTGATAAAACATAACCTCCCTCAGTCCGCGACTGGCCCAGAGCTTCGTGGCAATGGAGTTGATCATTCCAAAGGGGAGGTTTTTTTAACAAAAGTGACCCACCAGAGAAGAAAAGAGGTGTTGCTTGCCTTCCTCAACAATCTTTCATAGTGGGTTAAGTATGGGCACAACTTCGTTAAAAGGGGAATGTTTGTAATATCCAAAGGAAATTTTGGGTGGTTGCACCTTTGACCACTAAGCTCCACTTTCTTACTTCTATCTCGATTTGGGGTTAGAGTGTGGGAGACGGAATGTTGAGTTGTTAATTTTTCTGGTTGGTCACTTTGGTAAAAAATAACCCCCCTCAGTCCGTGACTGTCCCAGAGCTTCGTGACAATGGAGTTGACCATTCCAAAGGGGAAGTTTTTTTTTACCAAAGTGACCCACCAGAAAAGAAGAGAGGTGTTGCTTGCCTTCCTCAGCAATCTCTCATAGTGGGTTAACTATGGGCATAATTTTGTCAAAAGGGGAATGTTTGTAATATCCAAAGGAAATTTTGGGTGGTTGCACCTTTGACCACTGAGCTCCACTTTTTTACTTCTATCTCGATTTGGGGTTGGAGTATGGGAGACAGAATGTTGAGTTATTGATTTTTCTAGTTAGTCACTTTGATAAAACATAACCTCCCTCAGTCCGCGACTGGCCCAGAGCTTTGTGGCAATGGAGTTGATCATTCCAAATGGGAGATTTTTTTAACAAAAGTGACCCACCAGAAAAGAAGCGAGGTGTTGCTTGCCTTCCTCAGCAAATCTCTCATAGCGAGTTAACTATGGACACAACTTGATTAAAAGGGGAATGTTTGTAATATCCAAAGGAAATTTTGGGTGGTTGCACCTTTGACCTCTGAGCTCCACTTTCTTACTTCTATCTCGATTTGGGGTTGGAGTGTGGGAGACGGAATGTTGAGTTGTTGATTTTTCTAGTTGGTCACTTTGGTAAAAAATAACCTCCATTAGTTCGTGACTGGCCCAGAGCTTCGTGGCAATGGATTTGACCATTCCAAAGGGGAGGTTTTTTTTTACCAAAGTGACCCAGTAAAAAAGAAGAGAGGTGTTGCTTGCCTTCCTCAGCAATCTCTCATAGTGGGTTAACTATGGGCACAACTTCGTCAAAATGGGAATGTTTGTAATATCCAAAGGAAATTTTAGGTGGTTGCACCTTTAACCACTAAGCTCCACTTTCTTACTTCTATCTCGATTTGGGGTTGGAGTGTGGGAAACGGAATGTTGAGTTGTTGATTTTACCATGCTGGGATGTGACATTTGGGGAAGTTGTCAAGAGGTTGGTAGGTAAGGTATGGTCTGTTGTTTGCTCATTTTGGGAGAAAATTGACTCTTTTCCCAGAGTTTCAAGACACTAATTTGACTTGGCAAGGCTCGATTTGAAATTCAAATTGCTTTCTGAGTTGGATTCATGCCCGAGAGTTATCGATGAAGTACTCACCGAGGGGCTGGTTTGGTTCTCAATTTTAGCTCAAATCTCGGCTATGGTCAGTTCCATCTTTGCTTGGCTCTCCTCTGCTTTGGAGAGACATGATCACAAGTGTGCTACTTCTGCAATGAGGCTTGTTAAGGCATTGAAGATTGTTCCTTGTTGTGGAGCAGAGGAAGATGAGGTGTTTGGTTTGTGGTTGTTGTCTGATGTGGGTGGCTTGTGGGTATGGTTTGAAATGGGTTGGGATTGTGATTACAGTTGGAAGGGGCAAAACCAGATTTTTTAGACTGCTTAACCTACTTGGAGAGGGTCCAGTTATCTTATTGGAGAATGTTGACCACATCTTTTATGGCATTGAGTTCTCTAGTGAATGCATTCTAGGAGGTTGAACTGCCAAGGAGACTTCTTTGTCTTAGATTTTTTCTTCTTTTTGTTCCCCCAACTATGTTAGGAGGTTAGTGGTTGATGAGTGGATTGTTGGTGGAAGGGTCAGAGATATGGGATAGAGCATTGGATGTTGGTCATTGGAGTGCTGAGAATGGTTGGTCATTTGGAGGTTTGAGGTTAAAGTGGAAGGATTAGCAATGGAGTTCAACGGTAGGAGAGGAGAAGGGGAGAGATACCATATGTTTGTGAAAATGCTTCAGAGAGATTGCTTGTTGTAAATGAAAGTTGATTCTTAATAAATTACTTTTAATGTGATATCTAAACTGAAAATTGCTTATTTTCCCTCTTAAGGTGAAACATTGAATTCATCTTTGATGGCAGTAAGGACAACTGGGGTTCACGGAAGGTGATTGAATTGATCTTCCAGAAGAGTTGATGAAGCTATCGGTGTCTCTGGCTCCAAATTGGGGATTGTGATTGGTGCAATAACATTGCAATTGGTGCACTTGAAGGGTACTTCTATAACTAATGAGGTTTATTAGATAAGTTGGCCTACAAAGATAGAAGATGGAATCGAGTGGTTGGTTCAAATTTATGGGGAAAGGGTTGAGTTTTTCTTTAATTGGGATGACAAAATTTGGACCTTTGATTGCATGTTGATGCATATTCAGGGGTGTGTTTCTTTGAGTGGCAAGAATGGCGGCGGTGGTGGAGGGAAGAGAGTGTGTGTGTTATAGAGAGAACTTTACAGAGGGGGCGTGTTTTAGAGAGAGAAAGAGTGGTTTATAAAAGAAAATTAGAAGTTAGAATGACGGTAAATGTATCTTCAATTCTTCACATATATTGTAAGGACAAAATTGTTTTTTTTTTCAAATTTTATTTTGATGACTGTTGACCACATTTGATCGTTCGTAAAATTGACGATAGGGTGAGATTTGTTACAAGGATATTAACTATAGGGGTGCAATTGAGATTATTCAAAACATAGGGGAGGTCCGTGTATTTTGACCTAACTAGAGGGGAGGTAAATGTAATTTTTTTATTTTGTTATATTATTGCTTCCAAACGAGTGAAATGTCTATATTAAACATTGTCACACAAAAACATTATTTTACTCTAGAAAATAAAATAAAAATATTAAATAACATGAATATTAGTCGCGTTCATGTGTACTTCAATTTTGAAATTTGACACATTTGATGCATGAATACATGTACCCGACACACATACCTTAGTGATGCGGGACAAGTAGGGGCGCTTCAATATCAAAATATATTGAGAAGAGAGAGAATGAGAGGAGATTAATAGAGAAGAAGAAGAATAGGGGAGAAGAAGCGAGAGGAGGAAGAAGTATGTAATCTCAATAATATTCAATATTCAATCATCAAAAAGTACTTTTCACAATGCATGAACCAACATATAAATAGGCAGTAAGGAAAACCCTAATCAAATCCTACTACTAAAAATAAAACCCTAAAGTATTAAATTACGAAAATATCCCTAAAATAAAAATATTACTAATATAATAATAATATTAAATAAAAATTATCATTAATTATCTATCTTTGCCCCTTCTCTAGAAATAGAGGCGAAGCACGTGCAACTAATGCATGCGAATCATAACTCATTCTACATCAATTCTCCCCGACTGAGAAGAACTCCTCTCCGAAGAGTGAAGCGGACAATGCTGCTCAAAAAATCTCAAATAAACATGGAAAAACTCATTTGTCTTCCATGTGATATCAAAATGTGGATAACCCTTGCATCGAACAAGATAGGACTGAATATTTGCAATAAGAGAAACATCACTATGATGGCCAAGGTTATCTTCGATCCAATCCATATACCATGGCAGAAATGGTGGGAGAACAAAGGTCTGTACTAGAGAAAAGGTAACTCCACCTGTAGGAACATAAGCTAACAAAATAAGAGGTTCAAAGGTGCCTCGGTTAGGTGACAAATACTCTACATGAAAAGTTGAACTAATACTATTATCTGATGGCAAGTCAAAATATGCATTAGGTCCGAATATATGAATGGTGTGGAAATGTATAGTGACTTGGGCTTGTAATGCCAGGAAAGAGTTCTGAGGATAAAATTGTGGGTGCACATGAGTTAGAATACAATCCCTTTTAATGAATGCATGATTCCAAGTATGAGCATATGCAACATGTTCATAATTTTTCTTACTCAAAACAATTTCTTGTCGTATATTGGCATGAAAATCATAGACAAGCTGACCAAAGGAATCAAGAAATTCAAGCAACTACAAATAAGGAGGCAAAGGAATATGATCAATGGACTGGCATGGCAGAGAATTAAGTATAATCTTGAAAGAACCACTACCAGTACACTGATTGGTCAAACTAGTATAAATATGCTCCATGATAGGCAAAAACAAATCCCATACATTGAGGTGGTTTACCACAAGACACACAATCAAACATCCTAGACTTCAATTGATAACCCCAATTCATTTATTAATCTGACGATTAAATGTTGAGGGGAATTTCAAATCTATTCCTAAAAATGTCCACAATGTTTTCCAAAAACTACTAGTATACTTGACATCTTTGCTCGACACCATGGAAGTGTGGAATTCATGATTTTGATAATTTTCTACAAGGTGATCTGGAATGAATTCTTTTTGTAAAGATTCATTCACTTGTTGTTTGGGTTCAACACACTCCCTAGGATGTATATGATGATGTGGGACACTAGACTCAGGTGGTGGAGAAGTAAACAAATTTTCAGAGGCAACATGCGAAACTTCTTTTGCCAAAATTTTGTCAACACAGGGCTGATTAGAAGGCTTATGCAGTGCTTTAGAACCACGTATTGATGGGTCCACAGGCTTTAGCATGATCGTTTTACAATAGTACTTGAAACTATAGTGATTATTTGTGTTGTGGTGAGTCACATTTAAAGCATAGAATCAAGGGTTACCAAGTAACACGTGGGCTACTGTCAAGGGTAAAACATCACACCAAATCATATCAGAGTACTCACCCATTTGAATAGGAACAAAACACCTCTCAGTGACAAGTAATGAGGTCTCATCTACCCAGGCCATCTTGTATGGTTGTGGGTGAGGTTCAAGCTTTAGTTTCATTCTTGCAACGCCAGATTTTGACACTGCATTTATTGAATTTCTTCCCTCAATAATTATCTTGACAATTGTTTTCCCACATTTGATATATGTGTGAAAAATGTTGGTGCGTGTCCAATCATCTTTTTTCATGAAGGCAGATGGGATTACATCATTATAGAAAGTCTAATGTTCCATCTGATTTTTCATATGGTCAGGGAATGGTTTAGTCTTGTCTAGGTCACCTAAAGCTCTAGGTGGATACCAATGTTCAAAAACTTTACATGGTTGGACAATTGAAGCCCTCCAAGTAGGATTATGTATTTGACTCTCCCTAAAGCTAGTTTGACTCATATGAGGTTCTCAGGATGTTCTTGGATTAGAGAAAAAATCTCGGTGGTGGGATGGGGATGTGGACTTGACATGATAATTGTGGTGATTGTTCCTAATGCCTTGTCTAACTCTTAGGGAAACACGTGTCACCCCTAATGAACTCATTAGGACTTCTGTCCAATAGACGATAAACTCTTTGTTTCAATGCACGTTGTGAATAGGACATGTCATGGATACTCATGGTGGTATCAAGGGAATGGTATAGCATGAGACTAGTTAAGGACAAAATGCCAATATGACTGAAATTGTATTAAATAAACAAAATTAAGAACTACCACAATTCGCACAAACAAGAAAATGACATTCAATTGGTTGGTATCACACTAGAACTTGGCTATACGTCCATCTAGTCTATCATTCCAACACCTTCTATTAGTAGGATTCTTTTCAAGTTTTTCTCTCTCCAAGTATCTTTAAGGTAAGATCGGCCGGTTACTTTCATGCTATGTAATTTTTTTTGTTGCAATTAAGTTGTGTATGTAATCATACATAGTGAGTAATTTAATAAGTGATGACATGACATGTTTGTAACCATTCGATGTTGTCTTGGAAATGCTTGGAGAAAAAAAACTTGGAAAGGATCCATTTCCATATTGTAATTGGCACCTTAGATTTAAAATTAGAAAAAAAAAAATAGTTCAAAGTTTACGCAAGTTTTCTCTGATTCCAATTTTAAGAGGCCGATTTGGTACTTCCAAACCCAACATCATTTACCCTTGGTTGCTGGTTAAATAATTACCCCAAAGATCCAATGTCTAATTAAATATTGGGTATTTGGGCAGGACTTTCGTTCCTTCATAACCTTTACTGGATATGAGCCAGTGCTTCCTTATGCATCGACAAACCAGTGCAACTAATACTCCTTTCGTATTTGCACCATCGGGTGGGTTAATAAAAATTTCATGGACTCACTGGCTAATACGAATTAATTAAAGGCTAAAGCACTACTTTATTTGGTTGGAAAACAGAAGATATTTAAAATAAGGGTAAAGATAAGCAAAATAAGTGTGTGTATATATATATATTTATATATTATAATACAGTATGTTGACTATGCAAGTAGTCGTGGCGATTTTTCCATATTGACTGGTTTCGAGTGAGATTTTATTTTATTTTATTTTTCCATAGCCAAGATCAATCTGAACCAAATTCATATTACAATCGGTTGGTATCACATTTGACCATCAATTAATGTCAAATGTAACCAAATCCACCAAAAATTCAATAAAAAATTGCAAAGAATTGAAACCTGAAAACCCGCCTATACACATACATACAAGCACATGCACTCCTTCACGTCGATCTGGTAGCCTTGGAGTCCCAATGGTAGATTTACGTTGGTGGTGGTTGTGACCTTGGGCTCGGTCTGTTGGAGAGGCCGCGATGGTGGCGATGATGGTTGAGAACAAGAATTTGGAGCCGAAATTAGATCTGGCTCCGTTTCTCCACCTTCGAAATCATCAAATTCGTCAATAGATGATTTTGCTTCTTATATTAAAAAACAAGTAAATTTGTATTTAGATTTTTTTGAAATTGAGTGTACCCAACTAAATTTGTAGTCAAATCCCTTGGAGTAATACTTTTGACAATTTTTAACTTTGACAAAGATGTCAGACTTGTTTTTTAAAACTTTTAATTTGTGATTAATAAAGGTAAACTTCTCATTAATTTACCCTTAATCTTATTTTGGAGAACTTCTAACTCATGATGTTATCATTGTACCTTCTTTTCTTTTCTTTTTTTTACTTTTGGTTGCAAACAATTTTTATCTCATATTTTCTCCACTGAATTTAGGCTATTCTTATTAAATGTAAATATTAGAAGTAAATTAGTTCTAAAATCAACAGTTGATACTATTTGTACAAAATAATCAATCGATTTTTTTTCTTTTCTCTCTCAATTTTTTCTTTACAAAGATGTTAGTAACCAATGTTCATCATACTCACGTGTTGTTTTTCGTTTGTCACCAACTAGGAAACACATATATTTTTTCCTAATACTCTGTTTGGTTAGAGGGATAGAAAAATTGATAGAAGAGAGAGAGAGAAATGTATGGATGGATGAGACATCTCTAGAGAATGAGATGATATCTCCCTTACTTTTTGTTTGGTTGAATGGAATGGATAATAGAAAGAATTTTTAGAGTGAGAAGTTAATTTTGTTTGGTTGGAAGAAAGAAAATAAGTGGTTTTATATCACTTTTACCAATATACTATCAGTAATTACAATCATGCATTGTCCATGTATAAAAAATAAAAATTTTCCAAAGGAATTTTCACCACGGGAATTCCTTAAATGTAGGAATCCCACCGGTAAGAAATTATAAAAGGTGAAATCTTGGTGGGATTTTTTCAATACACGAAATTCTCGTGGTATATAATAATTTATCTTAAGGAGTAATTCTACAGTAACCCGAAAATTCCTTAAATGTAAGAATCCCACCAGTGATAAAACTCCTTTTATAAGTCATAAAGGCTAAAATAAGTCATTTTGTAAATACATGTAAGTTGTTTACGAGAAAGAATTACACTATGGTTAAAATACACGAGACTTAAAATAAGTCATTTTGTGAATAGATAAAGGTTAAAATAGGTATTACAAATTTATAGGTTAATTTTTCACTCTTTTCTTCCTCTCTTCCGCCCGATTTTGGACGAATAAAAAATTAGCAGTTATCAGCGGTTAAGAGGGATGTTTCATCCCTCTCTTCCTTTCCTTCCAAACAAACAAGGCAACACCCTCATTTCCCTCCTCTTTTCCCTTCCAACCAAACAAGGCAAGCCCCTCCCTCATTTCCCTCCTTTCTTCCCTTTCCTTCCTTCTAACCAAACAAGGCAACCCCCTCATTTCCCTTCTCTCTTCCTTTCCTTCCAACCAAACAAGGCAACCCCCTCCTTTTCCTCCTCTCTTCCATCCCTCCTCAATTTTCCCTCCAACACCAAACAGAGCAGTATCAGTCACCTGGATACGTTTTGAACATGCATATACCACTCAGACATGTGTCAAATATGACTAGAAATATCCTGAATTTTGAATATTTTATTTTTTAATTAGACACAGTTGGGATATGACATGGACACAACAATGATAAGTTTTGGACACTTTTAGGATAAGACGAAGTGGTTTTATAATAAATATTTAAAAAAAAAAAAAGAAGAGATTCAATGTAATTTAAAATATATTATGGGCTAATTAGAAAAATAATATAAAATTTAAGAAAACAAAAAGAGAGGTGATATTTGTGCTCCACAAATATACTCAAAGACTCCACTCTAATTTTTCTTTAAAATCAAATTACAAAAGAGTCCTTATACCATAAAATTCTCGGTTCTTATATTTTTAATGACATAATTGTCATTCTCTTTAACATTTAATATATTAGTTAGTAGTTAGACAATATACGAAGCTTGTTTTTAATGATAAAAAAAGTATAAAATGTATTTGAATTGTAAACAAATTTTAAATCAATGTATTTGAGGACATTAAATTGTAAGTAAACCAATCTCTATCATAAACATGTAATCTTTAATTATTATTTTTTCTCAAAAGATATTTTTAATTGAATTAAAAATCAAAGAAAATCAAGGTTTTACTTAAATATAAATTATGTAGTGTAGTTCAATAAGTAAGTCAATGAAAACTAGTTTGATTTAAAAAGGAACTTTTAAAAATTATATTATTATGTTATTTAATTAACTACTTTTATGTAGTATATAATATAGTTTACATATATTTACATTGTGTATATATATTATATAAATTTGTGAAGGCTAAGACTTAAATATTTCTCTTCCATAAAATTTCATCGAGATGTTCAATTTATAATATTTTCTCTTTTCTCGTCGTGAAGGAAAAAAAAATTATAATCTAAACTAAAATGATGCATTAAAACTAAAGAAATGAATCGGAGAAATTCAAATAATCCTGACTTTAATATAGAAGGGCAATTATGGTATTAAAAATGTAATAATCAAGTAATATGTGATTCATGGACTCTTTTGTAATTTTATTTTAAACAAAAGAAGAGAATGAAGTGCGATACTAGTAGAGCGCTAATATGAGGAGCCAAACAAAAATAACAAACATTTAGCTAAATACTTCAAATTAATGATTTTATTTATGATTATACGGATAAAATGTTCAACGTCATTATTTATGTATCTTATTATTAATTTTTGACATGTTCAACTCGTATTCCGTGTGTGCATTCGTGGTTCGTATGTCACCGAAACTGTACTATAGATGGGCGACCACTAACTAAACATGACACAATCAAAACAAACAAGATAATCAAGCATGAGTTTGTGGTTAACACTAATGAGATAAAAGATGCCCATTTCAAAGCCATTTTGCACAGAATTATGCTAAACAAGTAACTAAAAATTGTGAAGGGAAGAGAGGTATATATATTATATATTTATATAGTAACCAACCCAGCATATATAATATAGTAACCAAAAGAAAGAAAAACAGAGATGAATGAAGATAATAACAGAGCAAGTAACTATAAGCAGAAATGGGTTGACCTGATAGAGTTGGGATTTGAATTTGTACCTTCTTCTTGTGGTAGAAGTTGAGCAACGGATCTAAATTCAGTAAAACAGTTAACAAAATTAATTTTTGATTAATAATACAATTAACAAAATTAATTTTTGATTAATAAGCACATGAAGTCCAAGATATAAAACACAAATTCAAGAAGACTTGAAGAATTTTTTATTTTTGAAAAATAATCAACCTTAAACCACATATCTTTCCTCTTGTAAAATTATAATTAAGAGACATACTATTATTTGTAGACTGATTTAAATCGTTGGGATTTTTTGAAGAACATCTCATCTTGAATTGTGTTTTGAGTTTTCTTAAAGGGGCAGTGGAAATTGAATTGTTTTTAAATCCTCTTGTACGTCTTTGACTCAATATTCAATATATAAAAACAGAAAATACAAATACTTTTGTAATATATGATTCGTCATGATAAAATATGATAGTGATAAATGTTGTGGAGAACACCTCTGAGTCTAATGATAATTTATGAGAAAACTGAATTCATAAAAAGAAATTATGCAAAAAACAAAAAAAAAACAAAAAAGTTATTCTTATATCTTTAATTTTGGTCCTTTCTAATTTATTTAATAACGTTTTTTACTCGCGTGCATTGCACATGATTTTTACTAGTATTTATAAAAATATGTACACGAGGAAAGCCATTAAAAGGCCAAACAGAGCATAAACAAACAGAACTCTTGTATTAGATTGAATGAGTTTGAGGGAGAGAGAGATAGAGAGGTGCATGTATATTTTAACCTTATATTACCATGATATTAATTTAAGAAAATTCTCTACTCATTGCAAATTGTTAACTTGTGTGTTAAAAAAAGATGGTATTACATTGCAAGCACGCGAGAGTGTGAATTTAAGTTTAAGAGTAATCACTTTGTTGAAATAACATCATCTCTTAGATCTAGTGTTTTATGATAGAGAATTGAGTTAAGAAAAAAAAGAGCGAAGAGCTTGCCATTGTAAATTTTCTAAGGTAGCAAACACTATTTTGGAGTTGGTATTGCAAAAAGGAAATACAGATTTTAAGAATGACTAATGCACATGCTTCTCAAACTCACTGACCAAATTTATCAAAGACGGAATGAGGATCTCCTCCTGTTTAACTCTGTCATATGCCCTATCCCGTGCTTCAAAACATCATGATTTTGAAGCACATTAAATTAGGTCTTTTAAATAAGCAATACCCAACTCATGAGTTGGAAAGATGTCTCTTCTCCACTAAAAGTCATGTACTGTTGAGAGTATATGTACCTCGCCAATAAAAAAATTGATAATGAAATAGGGATTTACTATTCATCAGAGTACTATATTCTACTTGTAAAGATAGCACATGTTAAATGTATTGGTTCTTGATTTTAGGGTAAATTACCCTCACACTTCATGAGGTTTGCAGCTTTCACCCTAAGATAAAACTATGAGCAAACCTCCTCTCAAGTTTCAACAAAGTAACAAGTAAATTCAATTTGTTAGTTAACTGTTTAAATTTGCGAGAAAAATTGTTTGCAATACCAAAATTACTCTTCAAATGAATAATTAATATGTGATGTGGCAAAACTAACTCCAAATACGTCAACAAAATATCCTCAAGCTTCTCAATTCTCTATCTACCAATCCTCGAAACTCTAACCCAATGGTTGTGTAACACCCTTAAAAAAATTTAAATAGGGCTTTGTTTTAATATCTAAGGATCCAAAGGGAATTCTAAGATCTTGTGGGGATAGAAGTGTAATGATGGATATGTGTGTACATATATATATAGGCATATATATATATATATATATATATATATATATATATATATATATGTAGACTATATATATTGTCATGTGAGTCCACTGTTGTCTGAAGTGATGAATTGAAAATTGAAGCAGACCTTTTGGTGCATGATTGACACATAGTTTACTTGGGCAGTGTGGTAGTGATGTTATACTAAGTGGTATGGCTGAATAGAGAGAGATAGAAAGAGAGACCCTTGTGCTCGGTTAGAGAGAAAAAGAAGAAAGAAAAGAAAAAGAAAACAGAAGGTGGAGTATGGGGGTACGTAGTTGAAATAAGAGAAAGGGAGGAAACATGTGGCAGACCCTTTGATACCTAGTTGACACATGGAGGATTGAGGCTGTGGAGTGTTGGTATTATATTATATGAAGTATCATATATATATACAGGAAACCAAAGGCTGTCCGATAGAAACAAGAAAAAAAAAAGGAAAGAAAGTGGGTCTGCAGAATAGAGAGAGAAACAAAGAGAAGAAGAAAAAGAAGAGAAGAAGAAGAAGAGAAAAAGAGAAAGAAAAGAGAGGAGAAGAAGATCACTTACCAGGCAAGTTGAATCTTGCCTTTCATTTTTATATATATAAATTTTTATAGACAAATCAATATGCATCTATGATTTAAGTTGGTCATTTTTGATAGCTTTTTCTTTGTTGTTAGAGCTCACATGAAATCTATAGATTTTCTTTTAGGTGCTGTTCTTTTTGTATTGGAATGATTTTGGTTTAAATTAATGTTTTTTTCTTGCCAATGAACGTGATGTTAGGTTCATGTATGTGGGTATGTTACTGGTATATTGTTGGTGTGAGAGAAGGAGCATGCAAATTAAAGGTTTGCATGTGGTGCTAAGTGACTGGTTGGTAGCTTGTATATATATATATATATATATATATATATATATATATATGTGGGTGTTATGTACGTAAGTATGTGGTAGATAGTAATCTGATGGAGTTGTTATGGCAGCACTTGAGTGGTATCATTTGTTAAGCTTAGAGGCACTATTTCTTTAATGCAAAAGATTAGTTTATATTTATGGGGTGATGCTGAATTTTCCTTTGGGTTTATTCATGTGCTTGTGTATATATATATATATAGATAGATAGATAGATATGAAGGACCGGATTTAGTTTTGTTTTCATTTTTGTTAGTACAGTTACTTTGGGTAGTGTGTGTGTATATATATATATATATATATGTGTGTGTGTGTGTGTGTGTGGCCGGTCACCTTGGTGGCCTGTTATGGTTGTGTATATATGTAGATGGTGAATTTGTTTGGTTAGTTTGAGGTGGGCTGATTTCTTTTGGGCCTTATATGATATTGTGAATTGGATAGTCTTATGGAAATGGGCTGCCCATGTGCAAGAATTGGGTTGAAACCAATTGGGCTTTGTTTTGGGTTCATTATAAATGGTTGCATGACTATGGACTGGACTGAAATTAAGATTAGGCCCAATGTCATTTAAAAGAAATTTAAAGAATTTCTTTTGGGCTGAAATAGAACTTGGAGAAAAATGTTTCTAATGCTTCATTTTTTTTTACGAAAATTCTGAAATTCTATGTTTATGCATTTTGAACTAATTATGCTAGAATAGTTGGTTCTAGGGGAAAAATTCTCGAATGCTCCAAATTGTGTAAATTTATAAAATCATTTGTTTTAACCCAATAGAGTTTGTTAAGTTAGAATAGTTGGTCCTAAGGATTAAAGATTCGGTTAGAGACGTTTTAAGTTGTATGAACGTGCCCAATTCATTCTTTTAATTTATTAAATGTGAAAGTATTTAATAAATTATAAAAGAATTTATGTTGGTTTAAAGAACACTTGTTTTCCTTTTGTTTTAATTTAGAGAGAAAATTGGAGAAAATATCCTTTGAAGCTTTAAAAATTACGAAAAGTTCATGAGTCGTACATTTTGGCATAATAAACTCAATTATGCTAAAATAATTAAGTTTATAAAAGATTTAAGTGGTGAAATCTTAAAGTGATTAAACAATGTGATTAGTGATCACATTAAGAGAACGGTTTGATTTTTTAAATGTCAAAAGCATTTAGTAAATCCTAAAAGCTTGAAATCTTGAAAATGAGATAAAATTCTTAAAGAATTTCTGAGGTATGGTCAGGGACCTACCTATGGGGTGTGTACAACCCATTTGTTATGGCCATTGGGCGAAGCGTGCCCTTATTGTGTGGATGTGGTCCGGGACCATCTGGGTGAGTAGACGTACAAGCCCAGCCACATGTGCGAGCTTCCTTAGTCCGGGACTATGCGATGCGCACCACTTGTTGGCTAAGCATGCCATCTATTGGAGGGGAGCCTGGGGCTCACTGTGAGGTTATGTTAAGTTAATCTAGATGATTAGCTTAATAAGGAATTGTTGAGAATACGGTTCTTGTGTGTGAAAGAAATTGTGAATATGACAATCAAGTTTAGCCATATCAGTTATGAAACCCTTATTTATAACCACAATAGAGGGACGACTTCTCTACAAATAAAATACCTAGGTCTCCCTTCCTATCATAGAAACCTAGATATCAATGGTTATGATTAAATCCCAACAAATAAAGTTAGAAAGCCACAATCCAACGGTGTAAATATTATACTGTCAATTAATCCACAATTGATAAGTATAACCCCAACTCATCAATTAACGATAATTACATTGCAATCCAATTTTAGAAAATAGTGCATAGGACCATAAAATATATTTTATTTATTTAAAATATTCTAACAAAACAAATAAACAAATATATTTCGATTCATTCTCGTTATTGTACTAATTTCGACTGTTTTAATTGACATTGAAACATAATGGAGGCAAGGATGGGTATGGGGCTTCTTTAAATGGTGGTGGGGGAGTGAAGGGTTCTATGCCTCGTATGATATATACTTCCTCTATACCTACTCTATATCATCTTCTTAATCTCAAAGGGTAAAACTATGGTGTAAACATTTAACTCTGTCATATATGTGTGAACGGCAATGCCCAATTTATTATTATTCAATTTGTTTAGAGCCAGTTTTCTTTAAAGTTTTTTTTCCCAACAATCCTAGAGTTGGTATATCATATATGAGAAAATAATTGGCCTACAATTTTAGGAAAGGGAAAAAAAATATAATTTGAAATCGCTATACATATATTCTTTTTTTTTTTAAATGTACAAAAGATTTATATATGTCTAAATTAACATAACGGATATATTTTACAAATAATTTAGATCCATATTATTTGAAATCGCTATAGTTATAAATTAGACATTCATTAATTAGTCTATACATACGTTATAAAGATCTGAGAAAAGCTTGCTTGACGAACTTTGTGCCTCATTCTTACTTTGAATAGAATTCAAGGAATCAATCCATGACTCATCCATTGATATGCTCCTTCGCATTTGACTGTCCTGAGAGAATGTTGAGATGTGTGTCTGGCTATCCTGAGATGTGTGTCTATCTGTCGAAATGTGTGTCTGGCTGTCCTGAGAGAATGTCAAGATATTTTTTCGGCTATCCCGTGATAGCTTCTCAAAGGCTTTAAACTTCAAGTCATCGTTCAATGAACTGCACTTGATTATTGGCGCTTGGACTGGGCTATTGCCCTCGAGCATACTCACCACACAAGACATGGATGGTCTAAAGGTGGGAGATGGGTTGGTGCATAGAATAGACAAGTTTAATACCCTCATTGCCTCTTCTTTGGAGTAATTCGAACCAATTCTCGGATCCACTATTTCTAAAAGGTTTCCCTGCTCTTGTAGATCATAAGCCTGTGATCTCATGCAAAGAGAACATTAAACTTTCGTTTTTTTCGGTAAATAAACATTCATTATCATACATAGCTTTCCAAACTCATAACTTTAAAACATGAAATACACAAAACTAAGTAATTATATAAAAATGATTATAAAAAAGCATTCTTATGACTCAAAATGAAACCGTGTCTCCTTCTATTATCAGAACAAACATATTTTTTTCTTTTAAGCTCCGATAGAATTTCATCACAAAGATTTGAACACATGTTGACCTCCTCACAAAATATCTTCATCTCACTCAGACCAACAAATTCAATCACAGACTTGTGGCGCAATGCATTTATGTCAAGTATCCTACTCTCATTTCATCGATTCATTTATCATTTTCTTTTCATCACTTACCAAAATTAAAGACAAAATAATCTACCTAACACCATTCAAGAAAAAATTGTCATTTCGCTATATGTGAGATTTTAACACATTGCAACAGTTTTTCACTGAATTTAATTTAAAATTTGGAATTAAAAATTCTAAGAAAAGCAAAAAATAATAATTATATTTCAA
This sequence comes from Cornus controversa, assembly GCA_026545225.1. NCBI lineage: Eukaryota > Viridiplantae > Streptophyta > Magnoliopsida > Cornales > Cornaceae > Cornus > Cornus controversa. Next base: position 13,569,477 of record CM048854.1, on the reverse strand, counting down.
TCTTTTTCATATAGCATTTGAAGTCATGTATAAATAAGAGAAAAAAATGGAGACATTAGAGTGTAAATTCAGTGTAAACTAAAAGATCTGATAAAGAGGCAAAAACTTAAAAAAAGAACAAAAGAGTGTACCAAATCAAGAAGGTAAACAAACTCTTCCCTTGGCCTGTAACTTGTATTGCCTTTTCCACTGACAATCTCCAATAAAACAACTCCAAAGCTGTAAACGTCTGCTTTGTCTGTCAAATAACCCCTTGTTGCATATTCTGGAGCCATGTATCCTCTGAAAAAGATGAAATTAGTTGCTTACTTGTACATTATTTTTTTTAACCTGGCAACAAGCTCCCACATACTTGGGGGAGAGTTAGAACCCTAATAAGATATAATTTGTAATCCATTACAAGTAAATAGAAAGCAAATCTGGTTATATATAAAGATCCACTGTGATCTCTTCAACTATTCTAGAAACTCCATTTTGGATAACCTTTTGTTGGGTACAGAAAAAAAAAGGGTCTCTAATTTTGGAAATAACATATTGAAAGGGGGAGTAGTTACCACTCCACAACAGAAACAAAGGCAGACAATACAGTCAACTATAACACCACTGCTTGTTTCACATATGAAGTAAGTTTTATTAAGAGAATTTCTCATCCTACATAAAGAGAAAAGCAAAGAATAACAAAATATCAATATTACAACCCATTACAGTACAATATAACATAAAAAATCCATTATAGGGTTTACATAGGATATGATACTTCTTTGAGAAATCAGATATGGATAGGTGATGGTTAAACTATTTGTTAACTATGTTCCATTGACAAACTATGATTATTTACCTAATATCTACCTTCTTCCAATGATACTTTATTTGTTTTTTAACACCAAGTTATTACTTTTATTTATTTTTTGACAGCAAATTATGACCATTACACCAAGTGATTAGATGCAAATAATAATATAGAAGGTGAAAAAGCGAGGAAAACTCACATTGTTCCAGCAACTCTCGTGCTGATATGGGTGTTCTCTTCTTCATAAAGCTTGGCCAAACCAAAGTCGGATATCTTTGCATTTAGATCCCTATCAAGCAGTACATTGGTAGCCTTAATGTCTCTATGAACAATTTTCAACATTGATTCCTCATGAAGATAAGCTAAGCCCCTTGCTATTCCTAAGCATATCTTCTTTCTTGTTGGCCAATCTAGGTTTAGCTGGTGTTCCTCGCGACCTAGAAATGAGAGAGAGATCATAATAGTTACTCTTATAATGTGTATACAATGGTGCCAAAGATGATAGGGAAGTAACTACCAAAAAGTGCACGGGCAAGATTATTGTTCTCCAAGTATTCATATATTAGCAACAACTGGTTTCCTTCAATGCAACAACCATAAAGCCTCACAAGGTTTGGGTGTTGTAGGGCAGATATCATGCCTATCTCATTGACAAACTCGCGATTTCCTTGCTTAGATTTGGAGGAAAGCTGCTTAATAGCGATTACTACACCATCTGACAATACACCCTAAAATCAAGCAGAAAAAATTCAAATGGTTAAATAAAACAAATTTCTTGGACTTCTCATTGCTGCCTCTAGGCATGGATGCTTAAAACGACGCATGACCTTAATGTTGCAACATAGTTGTGAAGATTTAATAAATTGCGTTAGCAATAACCTTGTAAACTGGTCCAAATCCTCCTTCACCAATCTTGTTTGCAGGGTCAAAGTTATTGGTAGCAGCTTTAATCTGTCTTAGAGTGAAATAACCTGTTTGCAAATCTAGCCCCCGGAGTTCTGTAACAAAGACCCATTATAGAAATTACCCCAAGAGTGACAAATTAAAAAATGATTGTAATGCAAAAGACATTTAAAAAGGAACAGTTCATCTTCTTTTTTAAGTCGTGAAGTAAATTTAACATACAAATGATTTTTTTTTCCATCATAATTTACGTAGTTACAATTACATGTGCAAATACAGATTGGGCTAATTTTTAGCATGCAGAATCTATCTTTATCCTTGATCAGTAAAATTATTTGTATGCATAGTTTTACTCATTTTACAAGCCATCCCCTAAAGTTTGTAATAACTCATAAAAGATCTGCACGACCATTATAGAGATTCTTGAGTAGTTTAAACATTCAATCCATATTAATTTTTGGTCAAAACGCCCCAAAAGGGAAGACTACTATTTCAGCAATTCCATAAAGCTAATCTTCAATACGGGTTCTAACTTATATATGGCACAAGAAAAAACATTTACCAGGATATTTTACCAATGCCATATCCAAATAAAGTGCAAACATCAAGCACCTTTTCCAAGTCGGAACCCAACATGCATTAGCAATCAAATAGCGAGAAAGAACATCACATGTAGAATTTCTTGTGTTTTTGGATCTCACCTTTATCTTCAAGGTCTTTCCCTCCTAAGTAACCTTTCATTCGAAGTAGTAATAAAATCAACACAAGGACCACGCATGAAGCAGCCACTATACCAACAATAGCTCCAGCAGAAAGTCCCGTATCAGGATCGAAGTCTATAAGAAACAGAAATATACTCTCGTAACAACGTAGTAGAAAAAAGTGGCACACATAGAATGAAAGATACACTTACTAGGTGTCACTGAAATAGCAGATATAAGAGGTCCATATACACCCCTATCAGGAATTGCATTAGTTCCTTTCCCAGACCAGTATAAGTGGATCTCCAGAGTGCTGTCACTAACAATGGCATCAATTTCCTTAGTGATGTTCTTGCCAGGACCTTTAGCTTCATCCATAATGTTAAAATCCTTCCAAATTAGATTCCCCTGCAAAAGAAGTGAAATTAACACCAGCCTAGACAAAAGCTAAAAAACTCATAGTTCTGAGACAGAAAATCAGTTGCAAAGATATTAACAAAGTCATTAATAGAAGCACAAGAAGCTTCTCTCATTGCATTAACATGTTCTTACTAACTTGGATTGATATATCAAAAATCCGCTTCCCGAGGTTGCTAAATGTCTGGTCATCCGAAAACATTATTTCAGCAAAGTGGAGACGCACTTTATAGCTGCCTTTACGTAAGCAGAGGCCATAGTACTTAAGTGAAGTACGGGCAAGGCGTGCTGTTTTGTATATCTCATCAGTCACGTCTAAAGAGAATGAGTTGTTTGCTATGTAACTAGCCTTTTCGTTGCCCACGATAACCCCTGTACTGCTATAAGCCCAATTTTTTCCAGGAGAAACTAAAAAGTATGATGCACCGCCAATGCTTTGGTCTGCTTCATATTTGTTCGCCTCAAATGTTGAAATGCTTCCTCCACAATTGATAAACAAGGAATAGTCTACATATGCATATGCGATGGAAATTATTAGATAAGATATTTTTTACTTTTTTTTTCCGCTAAATTTAATATAATATACTTTTATTGATATCTATAGGTACGTAGATATGAGTTTAGTATTATCACCAAACTTACACTGGGGATTGTTTGGGCAAGGAAGGTCCTTCTTCAAGCACCAAGCAGTATTTCTGTAAGACTTTTAGGTTAGGTCAGTCATATTACTTCTAATGGTGTTTAAATAGTAATCTAAATTTTTGTCTTAGAAAGTAAAGAACATACGAGTTTCTCTTCATAGATAATGAGCGGGTGCTGGAAGCTAAGTTCCTGTTGACCAATATGGAAGGGGTAATTTGTAAATTACATAAAATAATTGAATTGATATTGAACTAATAATGGAAATATGCTCACGGTTTTGGTGATTGCCCGCAAGCGAAACTAGGTGGTGGTTCTGTGAAGTTGTTGTAAGATACATCACTGCAAAAGAAATTGGCATGACATGCGTGATTTTTTTCAACTAAATACAATTCTTATTGTCTTATAGATTATGTTGACATAGACTCTTCAAAAGTACTGAAATCCTCATCTCAAATACATAATAGTTGGACATGGGGAATATGTGTCATACACTTTTGGTTGGACATGCACCTAAAAACACATTCAATAATTCAATTTTATTATATCAGTGAAATGCCTATATTTATGCTATGTTACACAAATACATTATTTTACTCCAGAAAATAAGATAAGATATTAACTAATATGAATATTTAGCATTGTTCATGTGTCATTCTATTTGAATATTTGACGCATTCGGCGCGTGGATGCATACCTGTACCAGACACACCAATCACCCGGCACACGTACCCGAGTTTAGGTAACATAACTTTGATATCAAGCTCAACCTCACCAAATTTCACAAATCAGAAAAAACATGACATATGTTGATTTAGGATAGAATTTTTGACGAACCTGTTTTGACTTTAGGAGACCCATTCTCAATCGAAAACGACCCAATAAACAAAACTCACTAGTTTTAACTAATGAGTCATGTTATTTTTTTGACAGAACTCCATCATCTAAGGCCTCAAAATCACAATTTTTTATTCTAGGAGAAGAGTGTTGATTATTTCAGAATTTTTGTTCGAGACCTAAATGAACTCGAATTTGGTTAAAATTTTATACCTAGTAGTCTTTAATTATTAGGTTCCTGATTCTATTTTTTCAGGATTTATAAAGAAACTTGAATTTTGGGCAGTTTTCTTTGATGTCAAGTTTTCTTACAGTGCTAGGTTTTATTTCTTATAAATATATGTACTACAGAAGCAAATCACTTATTCATTTATTAATAAAATATTAAAATTCACTGTAATTTATCTTAACTTTGTGGATTTAAAGTTGTTCTTGTTCATTCATGAACGTTTACAGCTTCTGCTAGCTCCGTCATATGTATATGTGAAAATCTAAAAGTAAAATAAAGATTGGTGATATACTAACATGTAGTAATTTTCCTTGAGTATCCAGTCCGGCATGTTCCCATTTAGTGAATTGTTGCTCAAAAACCTACATCCATATACATTATCAAGTCTTACTCATGAGTAAAAAAAAAAAAAGTCATCAAGGTACAAGAATAATAACCAACTTTAAAATATTAAAAGTTTGTACACGTGACTTATTCTAAAATTAATTACTTACATGTAAGTTAGATTCGGCAAATTCTCAAATAACTTTGGAATTTGACCTGTCAACTTGTTGAAGCTTAGGTCTCTGCAAGTGAAAATTTCATACAAAACTAAATGAGATAAAATTGTCAATAAAAACTTAAAATGACTAAAATGTTTATAATCCAAATAGGATAGAGTAACTCCACATTATTCAGGAACACAATTGTTAAAACGTAAATCCATAGTCTATAAACTACTAAAAGTGACTAATGACCACAAAAGATAGTAAATAATCAAATTAGTACCATTTCATAAAAAGCCTGAGCATGTTTGCTATCACACTATGAAAGAAATCATATCAAATACTATTATGAAAGCAAGTGAATTGTTATCTAATGCTATTATGAAATCAAGCAAATTTTTTTATATTTATGTATATAATTTGTAAAAAAATTAATGGGGCACGCCATTATGGGCTTGGGGCAGTTGCCCTCTATGAGATATATAATTGTAATTGGCTAATTTCGATGTCAAAACTTGTTGATCGAGTTATAATTTTTGTTTGATCTTGTGTTACGATATTCGAAGCTGAACAGAAGGTGTCACAATGCCGTGGATTTGATGAAAACATCACTTAGTACAGGTATGTGAGCGAGGACAGTGTGTTTTGAAGTTTGATGGGCTTAGGACATAGAAAATATGCTTTAAATGTAAAAACTAAATTTTTCCAAGTCCCACCGGTCCCCGTATATGAGAACCGATCCAAATTTTCTTGGGACCTTCAAAATTCAGCATGTTCGAAAAGTCCCACCGGTCCCCAAAATTTAGGACCGGCCCGAATTTTCTCGGGACTTTGGAGTTTCTAAGTGTCTGCAAAAGTCCCATCGGTTCCTAATTTCCAGGACCTATCTAACTTAGCTGATGCACGCGAAAATTTTCTTTTTAATCCGAATTGCTTTCCTAGTCAGCCCAGACTTCTCTAAAATTTTTTATAAATGTTTTAAACTTGTTTTTCAAGTAGACTAAGGACTCTAAACCTTATAAATACTTTTTTATACTTCAATCTTTAGGAGAGAGATGAGTGATTTAATAATTTAATTATTAGAGACAAGAATATATTTTTGGAAGCTAAAAGAAAGATTTATGAGAGAAAATCTTCATTGATTTTGTTTTTGAGAGCGCACACACGCGGAGTGTTTAAGTTGTGATGTTCTTATTCATCTGATCAACGAAATATTCAAGACATCATCAGTCTACACAGTTTGATCAAGAGCAGCAGAGGTGGTTCCTTGAAACTACAAAGATTTTATCTGAAGAGGAAGAGAAACAATCATTACGAAGGGAATGAAATACTTGCAGAGTATTTTTGTTCTTTCAGCTACCCTTCTAGAAGAATTGTGACGTTCGCCGGAAGTTTGCAGCAGTTGGACCTGAAGTCACAATTGTAAGTATGAGGTGTTCCGCATTAAGTTCTTGTTATAGTGAAGTGGGTGTGAGTCTGGGATAGAGTCTGTTGTACTTTACTTCGAGATAATGGATTGGTTTCTTTAGGGTCTTCTTCATCACCCTGGTGTTTTTCCCTTCCTAGAGTTTCCACGTAAAATTCCTGGTGTCATCTCTAACTTTACTTTACTTGCTTTATTTATTTTATAGTTGATGTGGATGCATAGTTGATAATAATTGTGGGTAATTAATCAATATAAAAATTGGGCAAGAAGACCTATTCACCCTCCTATAGGTTTAAGTATTAGTATCTCACTATAAATTAACTGAACCATTTCCGCACCACGTAACTCACATTTGGTATCAGAGCGGGTTGCTTAATTCTGAGTTAGATTTTCTTTGGTTGATATTGTTATGAATTTCATGATGTCTCATATTGTGTCTTCTGATGATGAAATTGTTTTACCTCAATTTTCTGATTCTATAACTGGCATGCATCTTGAGTGGTCTAAGCTGAAAAGTGACTATGAAAATTTGTTGGAAAAATTTAAACTTGCTGAACTTGATAGAGATATTTATAAATTGGAAGTTTCTATCACCAATAAAAATTTAGAAGAACATAGACATGAAAAGATGAATCTTCTTAGTAAAGTTGAATTTCTGGAACAAGAAGTTAAACAGATTAAAGGGTTTAATAATTCACTTGAGCATAAGATTGATAACTTGAATTGTGAACATGTTAAATGTAATCAATTTTTCTAGAAATTTAACTCTGACACTTGCAAATTTGGTAAGTTGGATTTTTCTCAAAACTTGAGGAACAAAGAAGAATTGGTGTCAACTTCAAAGGAATTATCACTTTTAAAATCAAAAGATATTTTTGTGAAAGTTGAGACTATGCCTTCTGTTATTACTCATGCCCTAAAACTTGCTCCAACATGCCATTTTTTTGGAGAAATAGGTCACATTAAATACAAGTGTCAGAAGAGAAAAATTGAACTCAATAAGCATAAAAACTTAGATAGTTCAAGAGTTTTGCTGAATGAGATGAAAGAACTTGAAAAGAAGCAACAGGAATTGAAAGAAAATTCTGATAACTTGAATTGCTTTAATTCCATTCTAAATTGCCATATAGGCAATGAGAAGATAAAACCCCTCGAGACTGATAATTTTAAAATAGTTAGAAAATTATTTGATCATAAATATAAAACTGTTTGGGTGAAAAAGAATAATCTGAAATGTTTTGTCATGCACACTGCACTTAGAGCACTTGGTCCTATAGGTTGGTACTTTGGTAGTGGTTGCTCTAGGCACATGGCTGGGGATAGAACATTGTTTACCACTTTTAAGGATTATACTGGTGGACCTGTTACTTTTGGTGATGGCAATGCATCTAAAGTGATGGTAAAGGTAAAATTGATTTTTTTGCTTTTGGTGAATTGAATTTTTTTCTATATGTTAAAGGTTTAGCTACAAACTTGTTAAGTATTAGTCAGATATGTGATAATGGTTTTCAAGTTAACTTTACTCAACGTGGATGTTTTGTAACTAATGAGCAGGGTGATTGTGTTTTGAAAGGATCTACAACTTCTGATAATTGTTATGTGATATTTTCAGATCCTTCACATATGTGTTTTTCTGCTGTGACTAAAGAAGCTATTTTGTGGCATAGGAGACTTGGTCATGTGAACTTTAATGATTTGGTAAGTTTGTTTAATTATTAACAAGTTCGAAGTTTGCCTAAATTGAAAATGCCAACAGATGAGGTATGTGGACCATGTCAATTAGGTAAGCAAACCAGAGTGTCACATAAGAGACTTAAGCATCAAGTCACTTCAAGACCATTGGAACTGATTCATATGGATTTAATGGGTCTAATAAGGACTCAAAACATATGTGGTAAAAATTATATGCTTGTAATGGTTAATGATTTTTCTAGATTTACTTTTATTGCCTTCTTGAGAGGAAAATCTAATGCTTTTGTGTTCTTCAGGTCAACTTGCCGAAGGATTCAGAATGAGAAAGGATATGCAATAACTCGTGTTAGGAGTGATAGGGGAGGTGAGTTTGAACCTAGACCTTACATTGAGTATTGTGATAGTCTTGGCGTAAGTTATGAATTTTCTGCACCCAAAATACATCAGCAAAATGGTGTAGTTGAAAGGAAGAATAGAATAATTATAGAGATGGACCATACTATGCTCCATGAAAGTAAGTTAGCTAAACATTTTTGGGTTGAAACTGTTAATACTACTTGTCATATTTTAAACAGGGTTTACCTTAGGCCTGGAACTGAAAAGACTTCATATGAATTATGGTATGAAAAGACGCCCAACACAAAACACTTTCGAATCTTTGGAAGTAAATGTTATATCCATAGAGATAGGAAAAATTTAAGAAAATTTGACTCTAAAAGTGATGAATGATACTTTTTGGGGTATGCATTGAATAGTTGGGTGTATAGGGTGTATAATCGTCGCACTAATGTTGTAATGGAGTCTATTAATGTTGTGATTTATGACTCAAGGCCTAAAGAGATACATGATCAACCTGAGAAAGAAGAGGGAATAAACACCTTAGGGTTACCTGAGAGTGAACCTAGTGAGAGAGAGGTTGAGAAAGAAAGTGAGGGAGAGACTGAGGATGTAGATGAACATGTAGGTGGTGATGAAATTGTGGAAATAATTGATGATACACATGCACCTATAGAAAATCCTATACCACATGAGAAATCCCAATGTCTGGCAATTCTAGGGTTCAAAATAGTCATCCTTTAACCAATGTGATAGGGCCATGGGAGGAGAGAAATACTAGGAGTAGAGTCCGAGATAGTATAGGACACTCGTGTCATATGGCTCAGTTTGAACCTAAGAATGTTGATGAAGCTCTTCAAAGTTCTGATTGGCTTGTAGCAGCGTAAGAAGAGTTGAATCAATCTGTGAAAAATGATGTTTGGGAGTTAGTGCCTCAACCTAGGGATGTGAACATCATAGGAACTAAATGGATTTTCAAAAATAAACTTAATGAGAATGGTCTTGTAATGAGAAATAAAGCTAGGTTAGTCGCACAACGATATTCTCAAGTTGAATGAATTGATTTTGATGAAACTTTTGTACCAGTTGCTAGACTTGAGTCTATTCGTTTTCTTCTTGCTCTTGCATGTCACTTTAAATTTAAATTATTTCAAATAGATATTAAAGTATTTTTCTAAATGGTATTTTTTAAGAAGAAGTGTATGTAACTCAACCAAAAGACTTTGTTGATTCACATAATCCTGACCATGTTTTTCATTTGAAAAAGGCTCTCTATGGTTTGAAACAGGCTCCTAGAGCATGGTATGAAAATTTGATTTCTTATTTGTTGCATAAGGGATTTAGGAGAGGGGGAGCTGATAGAATTTTGTTCATAATCAGGAAAGAGAAAAATTTTCTTGTAGCTCAAATCTATGTGGATGATATTATTTTTAGTTCTACTTCTGATAACCTTATTCATGAATTTGCTAAAGATATGAGTAATACTTTTGAGTTGAGCATGGTTGGTGAACTAACATTTTTTCTTGGACTCCAGGTGAAGCAATTTGATGATAGAATTTTTATATCTCAAACTAAGTATACAAAGGAGTTAGTCAATAAATTTGGTTTGGAAGGTTCCAAACATGTGCAAACTCCTATGAGTACTTCTTCCAAGTTGGAAAAGAACTCTGATTCTAAGAGAATTGATCCTTCATTGTATAGGAGTATGATTGGCAGCATGTTGTACTTGACAACAAGTAGGCCTGACATTGCATTTAGTGTAGGAGTATGTGCTAGGTATCAAGCTGATCTTAGAGAACAACATCTCATTGCAATCAAACGCATTATTCGTTATGTCATTAGCTCTTTGAATTATGGATTGTGTTTTTCTATATAGTCTAATTTTGAGATTGCAGGTTACACTGATGCTGATTGGGTTGGTAACAAGGATGATAGGAAAAGTACTTCAGGTGGTTGTTTCTATGTTGGTACTAATCTTGTTTCATGGTACAGCAAGAAACAAAATTGTGTTTCCTTATCATCTTGTGAAGTTGAGTATATTGTTGCTGGAAGTTGTTGCACACAACTACTTTGGATGAAGCAGATGCTACTGGATTATGGAATTGAATAAGGTACAATGTCTATCTTTTATGATAACAATAGTACAATTAATATCTCAAAGAATCCAGTTTTGCATTCTAGGACAAAATATATTGACATTCGACATCATTTTATTAGGGAACTAGTTGAACAAAATATCGTGTCTTTGGAGAAAGTGCATACTGATAATAATTTGTCTGACATTCCCACAAGGCCTTTAGATGCTTATAAGTTTCATCGCCTTAAGAAATCTATAGGCATTTGTTGTCTTGATTAGATTGCATGGCTTGACATAATTTAGAAAAGAACTTCATATTCATCTTATGAGTCTAGATTATGCATTTAACCTTGTAGTTTAGGTTTTTTTTTTTTGAGAAGTTAAGCAAACCATGTTAGAATGAGTATGTTGAACACAAGGAAATTAATGACACACAGATTACATGTGTATGGCATACTATGGCTATGAGTTGAAAACTTTGGTTTTGCTTACTTATTTCGTTTAGTAGTTGAATCATGATGAGTACATTTACTAAATTATTTTTATGTTATTGTTTTGGTCAAAGATAGTGTTGATGTGATAGAGCATTATCTTAGAAATTTAATGTTTAATATTGTGCTAAAGGCCAAAAAGAGTGATGAGTAAAATATATATATATATATATATCAACAACTGAAAAGAAAAGTAAAAACATAAAAAATTGTTGTTGAGCATATCATTATGGAAAAGGCTACTTTCGAAATTTGTTCGAAACTGCCACTACAACATAAATCTCCAATGAGATATCTTTTGAAAAAGAGTTGTTTTGAGGAAATAGCAGGCTGTCCGTAAGAGTGAAAGCCACCGAATATGTGTGTGGGAGGAAAAATAAAAGAAAAATTGAAAGTCTGTGCACATGTTGATTGTTTGATTTCTGAGTGAGTGTAATATCATTGAAATATTGTCTGAAAATCTGAACAATTGACAAAAGGAATATTTTGGCTTATGAAAATTTATGGTGATTTTACTACACTTACTTAGTGTGTGAAACTAATTGATTAAAGCCATGGTTTTGGTTTGTTGTGTTCATATAGTATTGTGGAGTTAATATTTTCAATTGATTACATATACAAGTTCTATGTGCTTATTTGCTTCCTCCTTATTATTTTTTTCAGTCTCTTGTCAATTTGTGACAAAAAGGGGGAGAGATTTGAAAGTTTATTAAAGAGATTTTGTGACTTTTGACCTTCAGGAAGAGAGTTGTCTAGTCATTTATAATTAAGGAGGAGATAAGTTATTTGAGGGAGAGCATTACATATGCATTGACATTACATGTTTAATTTTATTCTTGTTTATGTTTATGCTTATTTATCTTTATTAAGTTTTCACGAACGTATCTTTGAATGTTGTTTTGTAGAGTATCAAGGTTCGTCATATTTGTTGAAAATAGGTGTTCTTCATATTTGCCACAAGCTCAAGATCAGAATGATTGCTCAATGTGGTTCAGATGTGTTTTTGTTTTTGACAACATTGTAATTTATCTTTTCTATTGTGGGGTAGATTACATATTGTCCAGGTTGGTTTTGTCATAAATTGCCAAAGGGGGAGATTGTGAGATATATAATTGTAATTGGCTAATTTCGATGCCAAAACTTGTTGATCGAGTTGTAATTTCTGTTTAATCTTGTGTTACGATCTTCGAAGCTGAACAGAATGTGTGACAATGACGTGGACTTGATGAGAACATAACTTAGTACAGGTATATGAGTGAGGACACTGTGTTTTGAAGTTTGGTGGGTTTAGGACTTAGAAAATATGCTTTAATGTAAAAATTGAATTTTTCCAAGTCCCACTGGTCCCCATATATAACGACCAGTCCAACTTTTCTCAGGACTTTTAAAATTCAGCCTGTCCGAAAAGTCCCACCGGTCCCCAAAATTTAGGATCGGTCTGACTTTTCTCGAGACTTTAGAGTTTCTATGTGTCTGCAAAAGTCCCATTGGTCCCCAATTTCTAGGACCAGTCCGACTTAGTTGATGCGCGCAGAAATTTCCTTTTTAATCCGAATTGCTTTCCTAGTTAGCCCAAACTTCTATAAAACTTTTCTTAGATGTTTTAAACTTATTTTCCAAGTAGACTAAGGACTCTAAACCTTATAAATACCTCTTTATGCTTCAATCTTAAGGAGAGAGATGAGAGACTCAATGATTTAATTGTTAGAGATAGGAATATATTTTTGGGAGCTAAAAGAAAGATTTATGAGAGAAAATCTTCATTGATTTTGTTTTTGAGAGCGCACATACACGGAGTGTTTAAGTTGTGATGTTCTTATTCATCTGATCAACGGAATCTTCAAGACATCATCAGTCTACACATTTTGATCAAGAGCAGCAGAGGTGGTTCCTTGAAACTACAAAGATTTTATCTAAAGAGGAAGAGAAACAATCATTACGAAGGGAACGAAATACTTGCAGAGTATTTTTGTTCTTTCAGCTACCCTTCTAGAAGAATTGTGACGTCAGCTAGAAGTGTGCAGCAATTGGACCTGAAGTCGCAATTGTAAGCATGAGATTTCCGCATTAAGTTCTTATTAGAGAGAAATGGGTGTGAGTCTGGAACAGAGTCTGTTGTACTTTGCTTCGAGATAATGGATTGGTTTCTCTGGGGTCTTCTGTATCACCCCCGTGGTTTTTCCCTTCCTAGGGTTTCCACGTAAAATTCCTGGTGTCATCTTTAACTTTACTTTACTTGCTTTATTTATTTTATGGTTGATGTGGATGCATAATTGGTAATCATTATGGGTAATTAATCAATCATAAAAATTGGGCAAGAATACCTATTTACCCTCCTCTAGGTCTAAGTATTAGCATCTCACTCTAAATTAACTAAACCGTTTCCGCACCGCATAACTCACACTCTCCTGACCCATGTTAGCTCTGTCCCTGCTTATCCATAATCACATTGATCAAAGGAACAATTCAAGTGAAGTCCCTTGGTTTTAGAGCATGAGCTTAAATTTGGTAATTCTATGTCTACATGTATCAACTCAACAGCAGATCAGAGAGAGAGTAAAAAAACCATGTTTCTCTATGACAGTACATATTAGAATAAACTTACAAAGTTTGGAGTTTAGTAAATTCATGAATGTAATCGGGGATTGAACCATTTATTAAGCAATTTCTCAGTGTCCTGTGCCACAAGAACATAAAAACCTGGTCAGCTGACAGACCATAAAAATTAATAACATCTTATATGTTCTCCATGAATTATAACAATATTCAACTCACAGGTCTTTCAAGTTTTTCATATCCTGCAGATCAGGGAACGTTGAGATTGATCCATTCAGATCAGATATTCTCCTGAAAAATAAATGCAACAGATCAAATTAATTACTTTGATTTTATCTGTTCTCATATCTACAAGTATGCATATGTCTCTGAACATATCCTTCTAATTGAAATGAAAAACTAAATTGAATTCAATAGGGTTTTAGATAGATTTGTCAGCTTTGTACGCTCACAACTCAGTTAAGTTTTTCAGTAGGGATAAGGTCGACGGCAATGGTCCCTCCACGAATGTTCCTTGCATATCCCTGCAACAGATTGAGTTGAACTTAAAATTTATTTGAGATGTCTTTTTAGTTAACAATAAAATTTGGTTAAAATTCTCCAGGTGGGGAAAGGAATAGTTAATGAATGAAAAAAATATCATACTCACAGTCTCTCAATTAGTGTCCAGTTCCCTATCCAATCAGGTATCGTCCCAGATAGTTGACTCCCATCAATCCTACTGCAAGAAGTAAAAAGTAATAAAATTTCTGAAACTCAAAGATGATAAATAAATGTCCAAGGAATTACACTTACAAATCCTTTAAGTTCTTTAGCTTGCTGAATTCTTGTGGTAGTGTTCTGCTAAAATTATTAGCAGAAAGATGGCTGCACATGGAAAAACATTGGTTATGAATTTGAAACAGCATGAGAAAATCAGACCAATAGTGGCAATTAAAAATGATTATTAGTTTATTACTCCCAACTGATTAGTGTCTTACAGTCTACTCAAGCGGCTCAAATTTCCAAGGTTCCGAGGAAGAGGTCCTCCAAGTTGATTATTTTCCAAGACCCTAGAATTAACAGAGTTCAAATTAATCCAAGACAAAGCTATATCTATCACTCCAATGGACATATATCAAATTGGCAACTGTAGTCCATCACTTACAGATCCTCAAGGGTAGCAATATCGCCAATTTCCTCAGGAATGGAACCACTGATTTGGTTTGCCATAAGGGACCTGTAGTGTAAAGTTTAGCCAACAAGTTTAACTAACTGCTCAATAAATATATACATATTTAAACAAAAAAATTGAAATACCCCCTTCAAAATTTCATGCATGAAGTGGCCAGTCTCACACATAAAGCATAAGGGATACTTACAACTTGGAAATCCCATAACTCAAGGACCCCTTAACAAAAAATCATAAAAGTAAATATTATTCTAGAAAAGATCTAAGTTCCTACACCGAAGTCTGGTAAGGAATAGATGACTGTCACACTCTAGGAACTCCAAGTTCTAACCTCAAGGTGAAAACTGCCTAGGACATGAAATATCAACAAAGTGGGTTAAACCCACGAGCAAGTTCCCTCTACTACCAACCAATCAGATAACTGGTAAACATATCCTCTATATGAGGACAATAAAATGTATAGAAATATACGTATCATTTCCTTACTTAACCCCTGTCCAAAAATAGAAATCATCATACACACCATACCAACCCGTCATTATCACACAAATTATAGAACCTATTTTCTAAGTTCAAACCAAAGGCAAATCCTTACATGCTCGAACACTTTATTAAGTAAATACCCTACTAATACTTGACAATCCTAACATGCCTCCCTTATCTACATACTAAATACCCTATTAAGTAATTGGCAATCCTCACATGCCTCCCTTATATATTTATTAAATACCCTACTATGTAATTGGCAATCTTCACATGCCTCCCTTATATATGGTAACTACCCCATTATGTAATTGGCAATCATCAAATGTCTCCCTTATATATGGTGACTACCCTATTATGTAATTGACAATTCTCAAATGCCTCCCTTATATATGGTGACTACCCTATTATGTAATTGGCAATCCTCACATGCCTACCTTATATAAATATATTAAATACCTTATTATATAATTGATAATCCTCACATGCCTCCTTTGCAAACCTATTAAATACCTTATTAGGTATTGGCAATCCTCACATGCCTCACTTGTAAACCTATTAAATACCTTATTAGGTATTGGCAATCCTGATATGTCTCCTGACAATCCTCACATGCCTCCTATATTCATTTTAATCAAAAACTAACCACACTTAAAAGCATGCTAATCACCATAGTGAAAATCCTATCGTCACATGAATTAAATGAACAAATAAAATAAACTTAACATACCATGAAGCAAAATGATTCATCACACTATTTCATATACTGAATTAGACATCAACATTTAAGCACGAACATTTATGATTGCAAAGAAAACAATTAAAGAGGACAATTAAACAATTAAAATAAAAACCACATAAATAAACCTACATTGCACTATAAACATCAAGTGTATTTACATCTAGGCCTAACTAGGTTTCTGTGTATTTTCCATCCTTAAAAGTCTTACATAATTTTTCTGGAATTTTTCTAAAAATTTTCGTAATTTAAAAATATTTTCCAAAAGGAAAGAAAATAAAATTTCAATTTTGAAGTATACTTTTTGTACTAATTCTACAACAAGGGGAACTCATTTCGTCTTGAAATTTAAAACCCAAGTGTATTCTGCCCCTAAAAGATTAATTTTTCGGTATTTTAAAAAATAGTTTTCCTAATTTTCTATATTTAAAAATGATTTAAAATTTTAAAAAATATATATTAAAATATTTTGGACTAGGCCCAAACTGGGCCCAGTGGGTGGGCCAGGTGAGCGGGACCTTTCCCGGTCCCTGGCTGGCGGAGCACGTGCCCCTATGCACCGGAGGCACGCGTGGGTGTGTGGCCCCTCTTTTTTTCTTCTTCTTTTTCTTCTTCTTCTCTTTTCTCTGTATTTTCCAAGTACGTGAACATCCAACAACCGCCACTTTCCCGGTCATTTTTCAGCCTTCCCCGGCCACCAGAACTCACGTGTGAATATACCATTTGACTCCTCTCAATCTAAGCTACGTATTGGTACCAAAATCACCAACAATTATCGCCTAAATCAAAAAGGCCCAATTTCAAGTTTTAGAGTTCTAAAATTTCAAACTCAAATTTCTGTCAAACTACCCAACGATTTACTACCAAACTTACAGGGATCATTCGGGAGAGCAAGATCAACAGTTTAATCGGAACAAAAACTTTCAAAAACGATGTTTATATTCAATCCAAATCTCATGTATATATATATATACACACACACACACACACATATATCTGCCTATTTACTCATATATACACGTATATATATATATATATCAAAATTTACATTATAAAACTTCAAATTCACAGATTATTTATGTTTAATCATACGAACTTTTTTTAACATGAAATTTAGCAATGATCACAAATTATTAACCCCAATCATACATAAACCTATACATATATATATATATATATATACATATATGCATGAAATCAAACAATTCAATTACTTATCTATGTTTACAAGTTTAAAGGGAAAGTGAAGAGATTGAACTTGTCTTGTGATTTTGAACAGAATCACATTTTCTCCCTTTTTTCGGCTTCTACCGTTCTCTCCCTGTCTGTGCATAGAAACTCTTTGTGCGAGTGTGCGTAGACTGAACCCTAATTTCTTTTTCTCTTATTTTTATTTTCTTTTCTAAAATAACTAAAAAAAAAATTCTTAAATAATTAATATAAATATATTTAGCCCACCTATATATAAATATATATAGAGCCCAACCCGACAATCTAGCCCAACCTACTAAACATAAAAAAAAAAAAAAAAAAAAGAACATGCAGCCCAAACCCACCTATTTTTATTTAAAACAAAATTACATTTAAAACAAATAATTCACATACAATTAAAATCAATCAACACTTAACAACAATTCAAACATCCATATTAAACAAATAAAAACGACATTGACAAAATTAACTTAAAAAATTAAATAATTAAAATCTAATTAAATAATAAAAACTCAATTTAAATATCCTCAAATTACAAAGTATTACAAAAATGATCCTCCAAGATTTGAAACAATTTAAAAAGAAACTTACAAACTGGTCAGAGCTGGGAGTTGCGCAAAAGACTTTGGAATCGATCCATTTATGTAGTTGCGAGTGAGATCACTGTGTTGTGTTGATAAAAGAAGCCTCACTTAGTTTCTAACAATTTCAGATGGTCACTGCATAATTAATAAAGTACCGCTAATCTTCCATACTGGCAATTAAGAACCAAACGTAATAGATTTTTCTCGGGTTATACTGAAGAACAGATACCTACTTAAAATTCCTAGGGACATTTTAGAAAAATATAGTGATTGTTATAGTCTTCATTATTTAGAAAATCAATTTAAATAATTTATGAATAAACCTAAAACACCAACAAGGCTAATCCATTTAAATACGTCACCACATACATTTTTTGCAGGTAACTAAGATTCGCAAATTCTGGTAGTTCTCCCGTTAAATTTTGACCCTTCAGCTGGCTGCAATTCATCAAAACAAGAAAAACTGAAATCAGAGAAACAAACATAGAATCAATAAGCCGTGGGTTATACACTTATACTTAGGGATGTACAAAAAATCTGTCAATTCGATCCGATCCGTTCGGATCGGATTGGGGGTGATCCATATCTGTTAGAATTTATAATATTTATTATATATATATCTATCTATATATATATATTATAATATCTTATATCTTTTAAGCTAAAAAAGTGTTATTGAGTCCTAGTTAAAAAATAATTATATTGGGCTGTTTAGATTAAGTCCAATTCGTCAATCCGATTCGATCCAATCCGTTATTTTGCGGAGCAGATTGAATTGGATTGAGTCTTTTCTGCAGATTGTATCGAATTGCATATTCACCGATTCGAAGATCACAAATCGAATTAGGGTTATGCTTAATCCGATTCAATCCGTGCTCACCCCTTATACCTAGGGATCGTTGTAGTCCCTTACATAAAAAAATATATAAAAAAAAAAAAACCACCCCAAAAATTAATATGGTTCAGCCAGTTAGGGTTAACCATTACATTTATTCTTGAAAGTGGAACAAGGATCCTCTACGTTGGAGGATTCGGTCCGCTGCTCAACCGAGCAAAGGGCCACGTAAGAGTGCATGTTTCATTAGTTCTTTTTCTAACAAATTGCCAACTTTGCCTTTGTCTCTCTTACATCATCAATTGATATATATATATATATATATTACGTTTTAAGTTTGGTCAAAAATTTCTTTATCTATTTCGGTTTAAAATTAATTTTAGCGATTTACCTATCACGATTTCTTTTACATTGAAAGTTCCGTAATATACTAGCCTATATTACATTTAAGTTTCTTTTCTCTGTGTACTGTCTAAAATCAATCTCTAATGATTTAATAACCGCAACTAGTATATTACATTTAAGTTTCTTTTCTCTGTGTACCGTCTAAAATCAATCTCTAATGATTTAATAACCGCAATTTCTTCTACGTAGGCACCGGCATTTACTAATATATATATATATATATATATATATATATATATATATATATAAAGAACCAAGTTAATTATGCACTGTCTACCCAGAAACAAATTCTGTTTGACTGTAGAATTTATTATACTGTTCAAACCAAAGGATAACATAAGACAGATTGAAACTGTTAAAACTAAGAATAGCAATCTTATGGAAGTAATCTTGTATTTGTTTCTGAAGAAACAAATAAAATAGAAAGAAAACAAAATTTTGATTTTTTGTTTTCTGAAGTGTTATAACTTATGACAGCCAATCCAAGTGGTTGCACAGTTGCACTAGGCTTAACAAATTGAAGAATTTTCAAGTCTGTTATATATGTGTGTGTGTATATATATATATATGAGTTAGTTCAGATATTTTTATATAGAGTCAGTTCAGATATTTTTATATATAGAATCATAGATATATATAATATATCAATTGATACTAAGAGAGTCAAAGGGTAAAGTTGTCCATTTTTAAGAAAGAAGATCGAGTTTTTTTTTTTAATGAAGATGTGTGTGCCATCTGTCCGCCGCTCGATTGAGCAGCGGACGTAGAGGATCCGGTGTCGGTGAAAGCTTATGGTAGAAACAGACATATGGGATTCAGTGCTGTATCATGGCCAGCTGTAATTGCATATTAAGAACTGTTTTGAAAGTGAATCCAAACACAAAACTAAGGCCTCATTTGGATAGACAAGAGGAAAAAAAAATATGATAACTTTAGCAATGAAAGAAAAGAAAACAAAGAAAATCATAGCAATAACTTAATAATTTCTATTTATGTTTGTATAACCATAAAAGAAAAGAAAAAAAATAATAATATTTTTATTTGAATATGATAGGGAAAAGAAAATAAAAGAAGAATAACAACTAAATTACTATTATACCTTTTTATATTTAATGGACCAAATTATTATTATACTTTTTTATATTTAATGGAACATGGTGAAATAACAATTTTCTCTTTCTAATTGTTGAGAACAGTTTTAAAATTATAAAAGTACTACTTAAATCACTATCGTTCTCATCTCAATCTTCTCATTTTTGAAAAGATAGGATACGAGAGATTAGGAGGGATAACTCTCTTCAAATTCCTTCCAATCCTCTCATTTCCGTACTCAAACACAAAACACATTATTCTCCCATTTTATCTCCTTGTCCTTCCATATCTTTCTGTACAAATGATGCGTAAAAGTCATTTTCTACTGGCAATTAAGTTGCCGTGAAAAAAATCAACTAATCATTCACGAAGAATACTACATGTTTCTTATTACAATGAAGTAAATATGTGTTCCTAACTGGGATGCCAAACTACAGTTGGATCCAAAACAAACACATAGTGATTTGCTACAACTATATATGAATCATCAATAGCATGCCTTGCATTGCTATACAAGATAAAGTAGATATCTCATGCATTTAAATTAGTAGTATTGCTTTCCTAATCCTTATTTGCATGCCTTACATATATATAGATATATATAAATGTAGTGTATGTATATTACACTGGAAAGAAAGTGGAGGACAAAAAAAAAACGATGTCGTACATGTGTGTGATGCGGCAGACGGTGTTGCTGCAGTTGCAGGTCACATTGCTCAGAATTTTTTCCGTGCTGCTCACATTCAAATTTTTTCCGTGCCACTCACTGCAAAAATTTTGGGTAATGTTCCAGTCTTTTATCTGCAGTTTACTTGATATCGTTTTAAGAGCTTCAACTGTTGCACACAAGCAAGTGAAAACAAAATATATATGATTAACAATTCCAAAAAGAAATGAAAATATATATTATTGCTCAGTTTCAATTACTTTTAAGGTTGTGTTCCGCGGAATTGTAGCCTTGAAATTGAAAAAAAAATTACCTTCTTCTTGTGGTAGAAGTTGAGCGACAGATCTAAATTCAGTAAAACAGTTCAAAACCAGAGATACAAAGAGCAGAGGAGTGAATATCTTCTTGAAAGTGGTCCTAATTGTGTTGAAGAGAGACTCCATCTTCTCCATCTGCAACTCCAACTCCAACTCCTCCTATTCGGAAGAAATAAAAAACACGATATGTATGTATGTGTAGACTGTAGAGAGAGGGGGAGAGAATTTTAGAGAGGGGGCCGGGATGGTGATTGAAACGCTGGGTCAACGCGGGAAAGATAGAGGTGTCTGACTGTGTCACTTCCATATTAAATTAGCTCACACCCCAAAGAAAAATGGAAAGATACTATTCCCTACTGTCATAATTTTAGTCTATTATTTTTTTTAAAATGTCACAAAATATATATTTATTTCTTAAAATAAATGTACTATTTTTTATAAAAATAAATTACACTTACCTCCCTTTTAGAATGACTTTATAACACTTATTTCCTCTGTATTTTGGCATATAACACTTACCCCTTCTAGTTTGTATATTGGTAACAAATACTCCCTTCTGTCAATCAAACTAACAGTTATTTTTGATGTCATCAAAATTTAATCTTAAAAGGACAATTATACCCTTAAAAATATTGTGACTGAAGTTAACGAATCTTAGCTTTAATGGCAGCTCCGACATTGGGATAGTAGTGGCTAGTAGTTTGGCCGGAGCTGGGTCTTCTTGGCATTGGTTTTAATGGTGAGTGTTGATGGCGTAGGCGGTGAAGCATGATGGAGAAGGAGGTGGGTGGTGGCTTGACTGGAGGTGATGTTACTACGGTTGAAGGTCCGAAGCGGGTTTGCTCATAATAGTGGCTCAAGGTGGGGGAAGTGGGTCTACACGACTGTTTGGGTGTTGTTTGAATAATGGTGGTGGAGTTGGTGGTTTGGTGAGTCAGACCGACATTGGGTCTGTTTGGCCGAGGTGATGACTGTAGTGGAGATATGGGTCTTCTAGGTGCGGCAATGGAGGTGGTGGGTCTCGGCTTTAATGGTAACTCCGGAATTAGGATGGTAATGGCTAGTGGTTTGGCCGGAGCTGGGTCTTCTAGGCAATGGTTTCAATGGTGAGTGTTGATGGCGCAAGTGGTGAAGCTTGGTGGAGACAGAGGTAGGTGGTAGCTCAGTTGGAGGTGATGTTGCTACGGTTGAAGGTTCGAAGTGACTCTGCTCAAAGTGGTGGCTCATGGTGGGATATAATTGTCCTTTTAAGATTAAATTTTGACAAAATGGGGTATTTGTTACCAATGTGCAAACTAGAGGGAGGTAAGTGTTATATGCCAAAACACATGGGAGATAAGTGTTATAAAGCCAATCTAGAAGGGAGGTAACTCAGAACATTTGATGTGGTCCACTGGTTTGAGTCATGTCGTTTTGAATTAAATTGACAACTTGGGTTATGAATAATGAGTTTGTGGTGGTGGTGGTGGTGGTAGGGTTCAACAGAGAGATGGCATAGGAGATAAGGATGAGTTATAGGATTTTGTTTTGGTGGTGTTTATATATATATATATATATATATATATATATATATATATATATATATATATATATATATCAGTTAGTGAGTTTTCAAATGGTGAAGGAAAATGGGTTAATTGGTTCACTGATTGAATTGGTGAGGAAAATGGGTTCATTATAAATATTTATATATATATGATTCTCGAGAAGAAACTCAGAACATTTTCTGCTCAAGAATCATAGTTTTTTCTCCCTGAACTTTAATGGAATAAACTCTGTTACTGTAACATGGATTTTTTTTTTCATAATGAAATTGAAAAACTATATATGTATATATATCTCCATTCAAAAGACAACTTTGCACAAAAAAAAAACAAAGAAAGTACACTTGTGTAAAATGAATTGGGGAAAGAGATGAACAGTGCCAACACAAATTGGGGAAGGAGATAAACAGTGCCGATTTGAAAGTATTAAGATTAAATAGGTTATTCATATAAGTTTTTTACATGGTGTCAAACATGTCTATACACAATTTGAGATTTCTTTAATAAACGTTGTACTGTTATTAAAAACAAACTTTGCATAACAATTGATATTGTAACAAATTTTGTCATCACGTAACAATTGACATTAACAAGAAGTTGTAATGAAAGTGACCCGTATCAGTTTAATGTAATGATTTTTTATTTTCTCAACCGCCCACATAAGACCACATGCATATACCTAACAAGAGAAATCTAGCCAATCAAGTTACATATTATTAATTTTGAAATTTTGTACATTTATTTTCATAATAGGACTTTATTCACTTACTTACTGACTAACTGTTAACGAAATAAAAGAATATTGTTGATCTCAATATAATTTGTGTCATGTCATCATAACAAATTTATTTTCATGAGATCTTATAAGAAAACTTAAAATAATTTACATTATTTTTTTCTTTTTTCTTTTATTTGGATAGAAATTTTTTATTGTTAAAAAAAACATAATTAATGATATTTTATCCTAAAGTACCTAATTACCCGGGGTTCGATATCATGGCAAGACCCCAAGAGTTTATTTAGCGTCTGCTGATTAGATACAAACTAATATTATAAAAGTTAAAACGGTCCGTTTGATAAAAATAACTAACACCAGAAAATCAAAGTAAAAGTAATAGTAAAAGAAGTAAAGTAAATAAAAGATTTTTTTTTCCAATATGCATTTTAAAAACGTGAATTTATTTTTAAAAAAATACCACTTCATGGATTGGACATGAAATTTACAAGAAAGGAAAGGACATTATTGTACTTTCATAAAACTTTCTCAAAAAATCAAAAACTTTCTGTGATTTTTGTAGGAAAATTTTATGGAACTTTCATACTAAAATTGGTTCCATTTTGTGAAAACAATTTTTAATAAGTCAGAAATTTTTTTTTAAAAAATCTTAGAAAACTATAAAAGAAGTTAAAATAGTGGAGTTTTCATAAAACAATTTTTAGAAAACTGACAATGAGAAAAGTTTTTTGTATAGTTTTCTGAAAAAAAAGAAGCTATTATCTAGAAAACTAAACAAAACACGCTCTTAGGTAGTTATGAAAATTTATTATCCCTTAAAATTTTCTTTTTCCTCCTATAGAAACTCATAAAGTGTTTTAAAAAAATTTCAAATTTCTTTCCTTTCTTGATAATTCCATTTAATCAAAAGGGACCTTAGTTATCATTTTAGAAATTAAGCATGCAATCAAATTAATATGTGGATAATTATTTAATTGCAATGTTTGTTTAACATAAGCATATGCAAATCAGCAAATATAACCTGGCCTAACTAGAAAAAAAATACTGCTGATGGTTAGGTTTACTGTATACTCAAGTGCATAGTTGGACTCAATTAGTGGTAATGGTTATTTTGTTTCACGAATTAAAATAATACAATATTGTTTCTAGTTGTATTATCTGTCAAGGACTCCGTGATGGTTATAATATTGATACACGAATTAAAATAAAACAATACTGTTTCTAGCTATATATATATATATATATATATATATATATTTCTCAAATCATAATTTCCTTATCATACATCCATATCCATATCCAACTTGTTTTCTTTTTTATTTTCTTTAATTTTTTTTTCTGGTCACGATTTAAATTATCAATAAGTCAACACGACAATGTTGTTGGCTTTTAATAACACGACAAAAAACTGCTCTTTCTAGACATTCAATACTTGATCACATTTAATAGATGACGATTGTATACAGGACGGAGCCAGAAAAATAATTGAGTGGGCGTATTTTGAAAAAAATAATTTTAGAGGGGCATCTAGTGAAAAAATAAATTTAGGAAGAACATTTAGTGTAATTTTTGTAAATATATAAATAATATATATAAAAAATTAGTGGGCCAACATGGGCCCGGGGGGAGCTGCCCCCCTCGGCCCATGCTAGCTCCGTCCCCAGTTGTATTCAGTTTGTCAAATATACTTGTCGTGCAAAAAGACGATTGTAACCTACATTCTTTCACTCTCTCTCTCGATAAATTATAAAGATTAACTAAATTAACTCGAGTGTTTTTGAGTGTTATGAGAGTCAAATTTACGACGTTGACTTCACGGCTTGTCTCAAGTCACTCATGTGCTTAAGTATTTTATATTCATTAACTTACTGAAAAAGAAAAAGAAAAAGAGTTTTGGGGGCAAGGGGTTGTTTTGTTACACATGTAACTAAAACAAAGGTAACTATAATTTTTCAAAACACAAATGATGTAAATGTAATAAACCCTAATTAGGGAGTGATAAGTGCAATTTACTCTATTTTTGTGGCTCTCTCAAATGTGAAATTTCACACTTTCAATGGCTAATTTCACCATTATGAAGGTGACATTTCACATATTTTTACCTAACAAACAGGTAAAATTCATTATTTAAAATTTCAAAAATGGTAAAGCATAAATTCATAAAAATGATGAAATTTACCATTTAATTTTTTAAAAATTCAATATAGTGAATTTTTTGGTAGTGAAATTCATCATCGAAGAAATTTCAAATTAAATGCAGTGAAATTATACCTCAAGAAAATTAAAAAAAAAATTACTGTCGAGAATTTGGATATGTTGAAAATAAGTTTCTTTGCCAGTACCTTCTGTTTGTATTGGCATATTAAATGCTATGGAGATTGGTGGTGCAAAAGTCACGTAAGGCCTTGTGTTTGTATTTTAAAGCTGACTAAAGACCGAAAATTGTGTATAAATATTTATGAAATGTAAGAGCAGGGAAAAAAAAAGAATTAAAAGCTTAAATGTAAGAATATTGGAGCTTTCACTTCATTATTATCTGAGTGTGAAATTTATTTTGAACATCTACTTTATGACCAATAATCTCACAATGGTATAAGTTTCACACAAGGCATGTGTTACATTCCAAGTCTATTTCACCATATTTGAACACGAGTAATGATAGACAGGCCGATCGGACTTAATCCGATTTTTATTTTATGTGAGTGGGGTGGTGGATCCCACATATGACATCATCATGACATTATGTGGTTGGACCCACCACCCCACTCACATAAAAAAATATCGAACTAAGTCCGATCGGACAAAATATCATTATTCATTTGAACACATAGAAGGTTGACTATTCAACTTAATATAAAGTTATATTTTTTTTCCACTTGTCTAGTGGCCATATTTATTAAATGATGATGAATATTTAGCTTTATGTGCAAAGGGTCCAGTCGAACAATCAATTTCATTCATGGCTAGCCATGGAAAATTCCAAGCAATTGAATACACATAGATATCATTGCAAAATTCCAAGCAATTAATGCCCATCTCCACCGATCATGAGAGGCCTATTGAAATAAGAGTTTATTTCATTTTCAAATCGTATCATTTTTTTTTTTCTTTTCAAAAAGTTCAATAAAATGCACATGCATTCACAAATTTATCTCTAATAGAACTCAAATTCAATAATTTTTTTTTCTAGAAAGGAAAGATCATATCATCTAAGTTAATGCTAAATTACATTAATTTTTTTAAAATGTTTCTGAAAAATTTAAAAAAATAAAAAAGAGAAATAATTCTCCATCCCTTGCATGCATCTAGTCCGTGCATGTATATTTCCACCTCATATTAACATCATATAAGTTTATGAAAATTCTCTGCTCATTGCAAATTAACAGTCAACTTGTGCCTTAAAAAAAGATGTCATTAAATCACAAGAATGCGATAAGGTGGATTTAAGTCTGTAATCACTTTGTTCAAATTATACGAGAACTTAGATCTATGGTTTTATAATATATTATAGAATTGAGTTAAATAATAATAATAAATTTGGGGATCCTACCATTGTGCATTTTCCAAAGTAGCAAGCACTCAAAGAAAGTGTAATGCACATGATTCTCATGTCTCACGCTCACTGACCAAATTTATCAAATCTATTTTATTTTTAATTTTATTATATAATTGCAATGTTTATTTAATTTCATGTAATAATCATTGCAATACTTTTTCCCTTCGGTTCACCATTGTCAATATGATATTCCTTGTTATTGATATCCTTTTAAGATTTAGAATAGCTTTTAATGTTGTATTAAAAATAATTATTGATGCTAAAAAATTTATACATATTTCACAATAAGAATTTGACCATGGTAAACAAAACCAGATTAAAATAATAATAAAGAAGAAAAATATGCTAATATCCCCTCATGTTTAATAAAAATTAATGAACCTTTTTTGTAAGACATTTTTGTAAAATGACATTTACAAGAAAAATATTTAAAATTATATATCAATCTCCACTGATGAGTTTGGAAGCATTGGAAAAAGAGAAGCTAGAGTGTGTTGTGGGACCAAAATGATGAGAATGTCAATAACAACAACAATATCATATATACTAATATTTTTAATTGTTATTTGTTAAATTTCAAATTGTAAGAATACTCCTTGTAGACACATAAATTTTATGATGGATTAATTACCGTTCCATTGGTCAATAAGTCAAACACTTTTGATCAATTTAAGTCTACGATTGTGGGTCCCAGCAACAGACACGTGTCAAAATCTTGAAGGTTCAGGCTTTTAAAAAACATGTGTGATAATTCAAATTTAAATTTAATTTATTTCCATATAAAAGGAAGCAAAATCTCTTTTTATGGAAGTTGGCACAATTAATGGAGAGTTACCAAATTAAACCTCCACCCTTTTTGCCTATAAATACAAGGCCACCCTACACATTCGGAGGAGGACAAAGGAAAAACACAGAGACAAAGAGTTCAAGAGAACACAAAAGCTCTGCCGAACCTCTACCTCAACCAACACTCGAAGTTCTGAAGACGAAGAACATCAAGTACGTCACACAAGTGCTGTTCTACTTCAAAAACTTTCAACCTTCGAAGTTTTGAAGACGAAGAGCATCAAGCACGCCACACAAGTGTCGTTCTTCTTCGAAGACCTTCAATCCACCTTTCGAAATCAAGCTCTATCGGCCCTCGATCGGAAATTCAGTCAAGCCTTCCTCAATCCAAAAGTTTTGAAGAAAGCTCGTCACTACCGGTTCAAGAACAAGCTTTCGAAGCCCTTTCAAGTTAAATATTACAAGGAAGCAAAGGAAGTGACAAGGACCATCTACCTAGCATGCATTAATAGTAGAACAACACCTCAATACGCAAAATAAACAATAATATATACAAAGAAAAATGAATGAACTCAAACCCACTAATTTTAGATTTTATACTCACAAAGGGTTCCAACTTGAATTCTTTTAGATGCCCGCTATGTGGTATACCTAAAATCAAGAAATTTGAGAAATAAGAACAAGATATATACAAAAAGAATGAAAGAATTTCTAGCCTGAGAATTAAACCAGATTTAATCTTTCAATGGCGACAATTAAAACTGTAGTCCCCGGCAACGATGCCAAAATTTTGATGTGGCTAAACTCGAATTATATTGTAAGCTTATTTATGCCCCTTTTATCAAAATATAATTTAACCACTCACAAGAGCACGAATCTTTGTAGATACGGTTCTATATAGAGGGTATCGATCCCACGAGAACTAGTCGCAATTGTCTTAAAGAAAGATTAATTCCACTTTAATCCTAAAAACAGAGTTTTGAGTTTTTGTTTATAAAACTATTGCATGAATATAATGACAATAATTTTAACGAGTAAAAGTTGGGAGAGAGAACTAGGGTTGGTTTCCACCGCTAGCCATTCACATGTTCATAAGTGTATCAAGCATGGGATTCATAAATTAAATGCCTAACAATGTCATTAGGCTTGTGACCTCAATGACATATCAAAAGATTAATGTGTGTGCTAACCTATCATAATCCATCTTCAACAAGCATAGTTCTTCAACCTAACTAACTACCTAATTACCCTACTCTCTAAGTGAACCTACATGCATCCAAACTACCTTATCTTGGCATGGTTTATACAAGCAAACACCACACATTCATTTAAACACCATTATCTAGCCATCATTTGCACTTCTTGTGGAATATGCAAATGTTGTGCATTCACATGAAAGAATCTACTCTAAGACAAGAATAAACTCAACATCAAATGAATATATAAAAGAAATGTATTAGTGTACATGGTCACTAGGCTAAATAATCAATATTTAATTACAAATCCCAAGTGCTACAAAACTGAACAAGTTTACATGGCTAGGGGTTTCACCACACCCTAGTAGAAGAGTTAGTTGCTCATGGTTGCCTTGCACTCTTCCATTGATGGAGAAGATGAAGCTTCTTGGTCTGGTTCAGCTCCTCTTTCTCCTCTCCCGAATGTCTCTCTTGTGTATTCTGATGTGTGTGAGAGATATGTGAGAAATGTGGCTTCTTTGTGCTTTATGGCTCCTTTTTCCAACCTTGGGGCCCACCATATATATATATATATATATATATATATTAATATATATATTCATTATATCAAGAAGGTCCCCAAGGGTCTTGTTCAAGTCAGACAATCCCCCTAAGTCGTGCAAAAAAGGGGATTTTGTTGCAAGTGGGAGAGCAGGTGAGCAAGTGGGCAAGTGGCTTCTGCAGAATCTCGATCAATCGAGATTGGATCTCGATTGATCGAGATTTTGATCAATCAAAATAAGATCTCGATTGATCGAGATCAACATCTCGATTGATCGAGATGCCTTGGCTGCAATTTCTGACTTTTCTCTTCAGCTGCAAAAAGCCTCAAACTTTGCTCCTTTTACTAAAAGACCTGCAATACATCAAAAACACAAACTTAGACGCAACATTGTCCTCAATGTGTGGACAAGAAGAACAAGGAAAGAATTTACCGGGATTGCAGAACGCAACAAAAATGGCAGTCCAATACGGACGGTCATGCTGCAAATGAGAAAAACCTGCAGGGAACACCAACTAGATACCACGAACATTAAATGGAACAAAAAGTAGATAAATTGAACATAATAAAATAATAATGCACAAACGGACAATGCCAAAATCACTGCATATCTAATGGTCTGAACTGGTGTTTCCCAATTGTCTAAGAGGTCTATGCGATAATATATTGACTATCCAGGCACGCTAATGTATAGCATACAAAGGAGCTGCCTTTCTTTATTAACGCCATACTGTGTTGAAGCAATCTCAGCAGTATTGGAAATTTAAACCAGGCGTTAATAAACGGAAATCATCAACTGAATCGCATATAACAATTAGGCAAGTGGTACTACATATATAGTCAAAGTATAGAGAGCAGAAATATTGACAGAAAGCAAAAATAAAGACAGAAAAGATAACACATGGTATAAAAGAAAAGATAAATGTATTCCATATATATGAAAAATGAGTTCAGTACAAAACGTACATGCATCTGGAATACTCATAAAAAGAAAGAAAACATGGCCAACATGGCCTATAGAAAAGCAAAGAAAGAAAATAATAAAAAATAAAACATAAAGGACAAATAAAAGCAGCTACTTGAGGGTGGGTGATTCGTGTGTGAGTGTGACTCAAAAAGTATATCAATTAAAATTTTTCACACTTCGCAATAGAACGAATTCCTTGCAGAATAGGGCTATCGAAAGGGGTATCGTACCTTAGGGATTATGGTCTGATGAGTTGGAGTACGGAATTAATTCTAATTAAATTTAGAAGAAAAGAATTCTGATTTTTAAACTAAATTAATTAAAAAGGAAAATAAAATAAATCAAAGTAAATAAAATAGTGAAGATAATAGGAGAGAAATCTATGGTGTTTGACTTCACCACTAACTCCACAATCAATGGTCAATTGAATCAACTATAGGGAATTACATCATGCATAAGTGGTGTCGGTGGCTACAAGCTCACCTTCATCCGTCAAGAAGATAACATATGATTAAGGCTAAGCCATGGTCTATCTTCGATTGGCATGGGCCATTTGCCTAACTACTCTAATCTAGGGTGCAGTATGATTCATCTTCTCTAGGCATAATCCATCAAAGCTCATAACAATATATTCAGTGATTACCATTGTGTAATAATTTCTCTCATGATCACAGAAAATAAGAGAGATTGAGTTCAATAACAACAACTAAATATCTAAGACAATATAAGAAATCATTGAGATTGAATTTACAAGACTTTTATTGCTCAATTCTATAATAAGAATCCTCTGAATTACACAATCTATACATGTATATAAAGGTCCCCAATAATTAAAACAATCAAACCATTGATGCTTTGTTAGGGCTACATCAAAACCCTAGTGGATGAACTAGCCGCTCATGGTAGAAGAAGAAGCTTCAACTGTTGAGGAAGAAGACATCATCTTTCTGAATTACGCGTATGACTTCATTCTCCAATGGCTCTGCAATATGTTTCTGTTCTCTTCTCAGCCCTCTCCAAGCTCTGTTCTCTCTTTAATCTCCCTTAACTCAGCCTTCTTATTCTTCACTTTATTCCCCAAGAGAATACACCAAAGTCCTAATCCAATTAGGAATAAATTAGAGTTTCCTGCAACACTAATCAGGTGGGTTTTTCCTGCTGACTTCGGCCCAACTTTTGACCCACTAGAAGTCCGATTTACGGAATTTTCGTAAAATACAAAAGTGTGCAGAATCAAATTTCGTTCAACCTTACACATGAATTATGTCGATTTGAGGCTCGGAAATAAGAGTTCTGGTCCGTTTTCCAAAATGGGATTAAGACTGTATTATGCGCAGATTTGGGCTTCAGGCCCGAAACCTTCTTAAGCAGTTGTAATTCTCTTGCACCTCTTTCTTGGGCTGATTTGGGTTAAAATAAATGGTTGAGTGAATCTCCTTGATGTAGGCTTCATCTCACCATCTTGGATGTCTTCTTTAAAAGCCCAAAAACTTGGTTTTAACTGAAATAATCATTAAGGCCCTGAAAATACAGAAAACACTAAAACAAAGTAAAATCACAAAATAATCTATCACTAAGAGAATAAAATACATAAGTTAAGAGGCTAGAATGCGTAACATTCAACGCCGATCACACCCCCAAACTTACATATTGCTAGTCCCTTCGCAATAGAATAAAACAAAACTAAAACAAAGAAACTACTAAACACTAACTAAACTACCCAACTCCACTTTCGTGGGAGAAACGATTGCATTTAGCATATGCAACAAGCCTTTAAACCCCTAGGTTCCCCCTAGTGGACGAGTATAGTCTCGTGAAGGTTTCCAGAAATGTTACCCACAAACATTCAAAATTCTGTTTCAACATTAATTCAAGAAGAAGATTACAATACATAGTTACAAACTTGCATTCAAGAATAATTTCAAACTTTCAATTTCTATAATTCAAATCAACGGTCCCCATGCATAATTCACATCAACATATCTCAAAATAACCAACTCTAGCTCCCTCATGTAAAGTGAACTAGCAATCATCTCATGTAGCATAGCCAAGCTCTGAATATATTAAGGCACATACCCTTTCAACTCACTAGTCCCCCTTATTGAAATCATACTTCCCAACATGCATACATGACTTTTTTATTTTTTTTCAATTCTTTTTTTTTCATTGCTTTATTGGTTGTGCAATGTCTTAATTTATTAAGCTTTCTAAAAGATCCATGTAGCAAGCTTTCAGTCAGTGACTCCCAAACCAGATGGCTTTAGGGCACTAGGCTTTAAGATACCCCGAAGACCTAATTACTCGAATCAATCAGGCTACAAATCAAGACAACCAATGCTCATCTTTTCTCACCCTTTCACTTTTGACGCGAACACTCTGTGCTTCCTAAGGCATAGAGGCCCGGTTACTCATGAAAAAGATCAAATTGATTTGCTTATTCATCACTTGTTTTTCTTTTTCTTTTCTTTTTTTTTTCTTTTCTTTGAAGTCAAGTAAACACATCATCGGTACTCATTCTCAAGAGATACTAATTAATATCAAGCAGATGTAACTCAATAACTCACAACCAAAGTTTATACCCCACAAAATTATGCTAGTGTGTTTGTGCATGTAAGGAAACTAGAATTAATCACCCGAAAACATGTTATTGCAAAATCATGATTAAAACCACATAATTCAAACCATAGTTTCCAAAAATTAAAAACATACTCAAAAATTGCAAGTTACGCACCTACATAAGGTATTAATCCCTTGTATAATGTCAAAACATTCTATCTAAAAATAAAACAAAAGAAAAGAAAGAAATAAACTAAGAAAATAAAATAAAATAAAATCCTAATACAAAAAGAATTTCACACAAATTTCCCCATATGCAATAAAGCACATAAATAGGCATCGCCTAACCCCCAAACTTAAACTATCCATTGTCCTCAATGGACACCCAATTAAAGCATAGAGAAGAGTAAAAACGATGTTACCAGAAATCCAGAGTAGTGGAAAGAAAATAGAGTACATCATTAGCATGAAGGCAATGCAAGCACATCCCCCAAACTTGGATGTTAAAACCTGTCAAAACAAACCACTATACCCCAAAGATCAAGTGAAAATAGTATGGTGGAAAATAAATATGAAAGAGAAAAATCCTAAAAAAAAAAATAAATAAATAAAATATTTTTTTTCCATTTTTTTTTATAATAAAAATCTAACTACAAAAAATAAAAATAAAAATAAAAATAAAAATTAAAAATAAAATAAAATACAAAAGATGGTTACCTTCCTGTCAAGGGTGTGGTGGTGACTGAGCATCTGGATCCAAGTTTGCTTGACACATCAGTGCACGCATCATCCTCCTCATCTCTAGTTGCTCTTGGCGAGTGTCACGAAAGTGATCCGCCATCTCTGTTCTCATTGCACCAAACTGTGTGGAGACCTCTGTCTGTAGGGTGCCAAACTGGGCTGTCAACCCAACAATCTGCCCCTCTAAATATTGATAATCATGGCCACCAGCCTATGCATGCACTTCCTCTTCCTCAGCCTCCATCTCCTCTGGATCTTCCACCGGTGGTGGTATATCTACATGCTCTCCTCCCTGGGCCGACCGAGATACTTCACCAGGCGTCGCTATGACTCTCTGGTGTATATGAGATCGACTCAGGTTCCAGTCATGCGTGCCATAATGAAGATCATGTGGAAAGGCAAGCTCGTCCTCATGGATTGCATATCCCTGTGCCACAAGCAACTGGTGAATAATAGTAGGGAATGGAAACTCCTAGTCACTTGCACTGTCTGGTGCCTTGGCCACAACCTTGGAGTAGAACTTCTCCATCTGGCCCCAGACAATCTGTGGGAATGACAGCCAATGCCCAAAATGTATGGCATATAATGATCTGAGGAACTCTTGACGTCTCTCGGTTTTATGTCCAATTGGACATACATTCTTGAGTAGAACAGCGTCAAGGAACCATAAATGATTTGGCATTGAAGATTTTGAAGCTGCATTCCTTTTCGGCCCAAAAAATTGGTTGGCACACAAACGTGCAACCACATTACCCACCGACAACTCGTCGGGTAAAGGAGTATAGATATGAGATAAATCAGCTGGGCACTCATGAGGACAACCCATGGCAATGGCAATGGATGACATGTCCACTCGAACTATTGTTCCATCTACGGAAGAAGTAAGCACATCCCGCTCATCAGGTGTCGGCATTAAGTTCTGATAAAATACCTTGACAAGTCTCGGGTAAATAGTAGATGAGAGTGGAACAAAAATGGATGCCAACCGACGACGACGGATGTCAGAAATCCTCCATCGTGTCTCAAGAAACATACC
Source organism: Cornus controversa (assembly GCA_026545225.1). NCBI lineage: Eukaryota > Viridiplantae > Streptophyta > Magnoliopsida > Cornales > Cornaceae > Cornus > Cornus controversa. Next base: position 13,534,734 of record CM048854.1, on the reverse strand, counting down.
ATAAAGTTCGGCTATGTCAAACGTGGTTTCAAAGTTCAACGCCCTTGGATGCCATCTCTCTTGAATACCTTCTCGGCGAGATTGTAAAGAACCTGTGGTCGGATCATGCCTCGCTCGGCGAGGATTACGTGAACTTGAAGCACCTTGGTGACTTGCTCTCTTTGGTGCCATAGAAGTAGAAAAAGTGTGGTTGAGGAATTAAATCGAACACTTGGCGTGCACAATTAACTTGTACCCTTCAACCTCCTCTTTTCGGCAATTTTTCCACCCAAATCGAACAAATGAATGCACCAAATTGATCCCCCAAACTTGGTCTTCAAAAGCCCTCAAAAAGATTTGAACAATTTCTTCAAAGAAAAACTTCACTTACTTTGATGTTGAGCTTGAAAAAGTGAGAGCTTCCTTTGAGAACTAGTGATTTTTGATCCAATTTTGATGTTGAAGTTGATGATGATCAATGTTGAATTCTTGTTTAATACTCACTAATTGAAGAAATTAGTTTTCTGGATGATGTAGGACTTGAATTGGAGTTCAAAGAGGCTTAGGATGCATGGAGTATCTTTAGAATTGGAGAAGGAGTCTTTATATAGAAGATGGTCTCGGCCAGCCCAAAAAATGCCTTGGGCGATCGATCCCCCCAAGGATGGGCGATCGATCGCCCACCTGGTGGTGATCCTCCTTGCAAAATATGAAGGGGCGATCGATCCCCCTCAATTGGGGCGATCGATGCCCCTCCTGAAGGCCTGTTTGACCCTCCATCGCCCAAGTTCGACCGAGACTTGATAATTTTGAGTCTCCATCACCCAAGGTCGACCGAGAGCACGATTTTTCACCTGTCTTGAGTCCAAATACCTCGGTACACCTCTTGGCATCCTCCGGAAGCAACTTATACATCAAAAACTCAAAGAAAAAACATTAAAACGCAACTAGAATTGAAGAAAAACTTAAGAAAACTAAAACTAAAAATTAAAATTAAAGAAAACTAAAGGAAATAAAGTATCGAAATACATACAGAACCTACAATTTAATGTCCGTAGGAGACGATTGACTCTCCGAAAGGATTAAGTCGGATAGACGGGATCCGTTAAGTTGACGGACTCTACGTCTCTTATTGGCACACATCTTTCCACATAATGCTTCAACCTTTGGCCATTAACTTTCATCAAAGTATTATCTCGAAAGCTTCGAATTTCCACAGCCCCATGAGGAAAAACCGAAATCACTTGGAATGGTCCATCCCACCTTGAACGCAATTTTTCGGGAAACAACCGAAGCTTGGAATTGAAGAGCCACACTTTATCACCTGGAGAGAAGGATTTCTGTGAGATATGTCGATCATGAAATGCTTTCGTCCTCTCTTTGTAAATTCGTGAACTTTCATAAGCATCGCGTCTAAACTCTTCTAATTCGTTCAATTACAACTTCCTCTCTTCCCCAGCTCTTTTTGCATCGAAATTAAAATTTTGAATCGCCCAGAGTGCCTTGTGCTCAATCTCTACTGGAAGATGACATGCTTTCCCATACACTAACCGATATGGTGACATACCGATAGGGGTCTTGTAAGCAGTTCGATATGCCCATAGTGCTTCACTCAGTCGCAATGACCAATCTCTTCTATCCGGTCTCACTGTCTTTTCGAGAACATGCTTAATTTCTCGATTGGACAGCTCTACTTGCCCACTTGTCTGAGGATGATAAGGCGTCGCCACCTTATGTGTCACTGAATATTTAGCAAGCAAACCTCTCAAGAATTTATTACAAAAATGAGAACCACCATCACTGATCAGGGCTCGAGGAATTCCGAATCGACTAAGAATATTCTCATGCATGAACTTGATTACCACTTTGTGATCATTGGTTCGAGTTGCAATGGCCTCCACCCATTTGGAAACATAATCCACACCAACCAGAATGTATTCGTAGCCAAAAGAAGGTGGAAAAGGTCCCATAAAATCAATTCCCCAAACATCAAAAATCTCCACCACCAGAATGGGGCTCATTGGCATCATATCACGCCTCGACATTGAACCCAATCTTTGACAACGATCACTAGTCTTACAGAAAATATATGCATCGTGAAACAGAGAAGGCCAAAAGAATTCACATTGAAGTACCTTTGCTGCTGTCTTCCTTGCACTGAAGTGGCCTCCACACGCCAATGAGTGGCAGAACTTGAGAATATCTTGAAACTCATGGTCTGGGACACATCGCCGAATAATCTGATCTGGACAATATTTAAATAACTCTGGATCCTCCCAAAAGTAATGATGAACTTTAGAGAAGAATCGATCACGTTCTCGCTTGGTCTAGTCTCTTGGCACTTTTCCCGTGGCTAAATAGTTCACAATATCTGCATACCATAGTGTGGAGTTGTCGGACACTCCAAACAATTGCTCCCTCTGAAGTGTTTTGGAAAGTGTAGTACATACAGAAGTTACCACCATGGTAGAAATTTGATCTTCAAACACCTTCTTTTCCTTCTGTTCTTCTTGCACCCTTATTTCATTTGTAGATTCAATCACATCTTCAGAGTCCATGAAGAAAACATCAGTCTGATCTGGAGGATTCTCAACAGCGTTGAAAATATTAAGTTTAACCTTCATATTGCCAAATGAAATATCCATGATCCCCGACCTACAATTTATGCAAGCATCAGCAGTAGCTAAGAAAGATCGACCAAGGATCACTGGAATGTGCCTCTTCAGATTGTGAACCGGCTCAGTGTCAAGTACAATGAAATCAACAGGAAAGTAGAACTTGTCCACTTTAATGAGCACATCTTCTATGATTCCTCGGGGTTACTTTGTTGATCTATCTGCAAATTGCAATACCACCGAGGTAGGCTTTAATTCTCCCAAGCCCAATTGTAAGTAGACTGAATAGGGTAGCAAATTCACACTTGCACCCAAATCAAGAAGAGCTTTATCCACATGGTGCTCCCCAATAATGCATGAGATAGTTGGAGCACCAGGATCTTTGTACTTGGGAGGAGTACACTGCTGAATTATTGAACTTACTTGTTGTGGCAGCATCACTTTCTTTGGCACATGGCTTTTAGAACGCCTTTTCTGAGTGCACAAGTCCTTCAAAAATTTTGCATAAGGAAGAATTTGCTTGATGGCATCAAGGAGTGGCAAATTAATCTTCACTTGGAAAAATACCTCCATCATGTCATGCAGCTTGTCCCCTTGCTTCCCTAATTTAGATGCTTCTAGGAAACGTTGTGGGAAAGGAGCCTTGGGCTCATAAGGAATTTCAGCACTTGGACTTGTGGTCACTTTTTCTTCTTCTTTCTTCTCACCCACCTTATTATCAATTCTTTTCCCACTTCTCAAAGTGGTAATGGCTTGAATTTGCTCATGGTGTGGGTTGATTGTGGAAGCTTGCATCCCCCTTGGATTAGCAATTGGTTGACTAGGGAGCTTCCCTTCTTCTCTTCTACTCAATGAAGTAGCAAGCTGTCCAAACTGAGATTCCAGTTTGGCAATGGATTGAGAATGCGAGTGCACTAGCTGGACTGTAGATTCTACTGTTGCTGCAGTAGTTTGCACTGTCTCTATAAGAGAATCAAGCTTGTCAAATTTGGACAAGGTAAGAGTCAGCTTGTCTTCAATAGCAGAAATTCTTTGGGCCATAGGACTTTGTGTTTGATATTGTTGTTGAGGCACAAAAGTCCTAGGTTGATATGATGGTTGCATTGCTGCCCCTTGATTACTGTAAGAAAAACCAGGATGATTCCTCCATGTGGGATTGTAAGTATTACCTCGTGGAGGATTCATTGGTCCAGTGAAAGTAGCTTGAACTTGCTCATGTTGAATATCAGAAAATTGCCCCACCGAAGGACAATTGCTCACATTATGCATAGGACTAGAGCAAAATTCACAAGGGCCTAGTAATGAAGAATTTGAAGCAGAAAGAGTTTGATTGGCAGCCATAATTGCTGCCACCTTCTGTGCAATTAAATCAATATCAGTTGGCATAGCTTCTGAAGCACCAACCTCAAAAATCCCATCAGTTTTCCTGGTAGTGGCAGGTCTGCTAGAACGAGTAGAGGACACATGTTGTAGAGAGTTGTTACTAAGATTTTCAAATAAGGTCCATGCCTCTTCTTCACTCTTCAACATAAAAGTACCTCCACACGACGCATCAACCATCTGTCTGTTGGCTTCTGTGAGCCCTTCATGAAAACTCTGCACTAGTTGCCACTTAGGAACTTAATGATGGGGACACTTCCTAAGAAGGTCCTTGAATCTTTCCCATGTCTCATAAAATTGTTCCCCCTCATGTTAGGAGAAACCAGTGATAGCACGTCTGAACTGATTGGTCTTCCTTATCAGAAAATACTTCTTGAGAAACTCATGTTGCATCTGAGTCCAAGTCGTGATAGAACCAGCCGGTAGAGAATTGAACCAATACTTTACTTTGTCTTTCAGAGAGAATAGAAAAAGTCTCATTCTGAAAGCATCTTCAGAGAAGTTGTGAATTTTTGTAGTTGAGCACACTTCAATGAAGTCATCCAGATGCTTGTAAGGGTCTTCTTGAGTCAGCCCAAAATAAGATGGTAACATCTGAATAATGCTGGACTTGATCTCATAATTCTGTGCTGTGACATTAGGCAATTGAAAACCTGCTGGCGAGGTATATGTCTCAGGAACATAGTAGTCCCTAAGCAGTCTAGCTCTTTCTCCGTCAGCATTAGGAACAAGATTGTTATTCCTCTCTTCTGCCATGTCTTCAAGTAATTCTTCCTTTTGCACAATTGTATCAACAGGGATGTTCCTCTATTGTCTAAGAGTACGTTCAGGTTCAGGATCAAGAGGTATCAAAGGATCAGCTACAGAACGACGACCTTACATATATTAGCCAACAGCACCTGAAAAGAAAACAAAAACAAAATCAAAAATAAAATATAAAAATTTCCTAAACTAAAAATCCAATTAAAACTAATTCTGTAAAATCCAATCAATCAAATAGATAATCCCCGGCAACGGCGCCAAAAATTGATTCGTGTGTGAGTGTGACTCAAAAAGTATATCAATTAAAATTTTCCACACTTCGCAATAAAACGAATTCCTTACAGAATAGGGGTATCGTACCTCAGGGATTATGGTCTGATGAGTTGGAGTACGTAATTAATTCTAATTAAATTTAGAAGAAAAGAATTCTGATTTTTAAACTAAATTAATTAAAAAGGAAAATAAAATAAATCAAAGTAAATAAAATAGTGAAGATAATAGGAGAGAAATCTAGGGTGTTTGACTTCACCACTAACTCCACAATCAATGGTCAATTGAATCAACTATAGGGAATTACATCATGCATAAGTGGTGTCGGTGGCTACAAGCTCACCTTCATCCGTCAAGAAGATAACATATGATTAAGGCTAAGCCATGGACTATCTTCGATTGGCATGGGCCATCTGCCTAACTACTCTAATCTAGGGTGCAGTATGGTTCATCTTCTCTAGGCATAATCCATCAAAGCTCATAACAATATATTCAGTGATTACCATTGTGTAATAATCTCTCTCATGATCACAGAAAATAAGAGAGATTGAGTTCAATAACAACAACTAAATATCTAAGACAAGATAAGAAATCATTGAGATTGAATTTACAAGACTTTTATTGCTCAATTCTATAATAAGAATCCTCTGAATTACACAATCTATACATGTATATAAAGGTCCCCAATAATTAAAACAATCAAACCATTGATGCTTTGTTAGGGCTACATCAAAACCCTAGTGGATGAACTAGCCGCTCATGGTAGAAGAAGAAGCTTCAACTGTTGAGGAAGAAGACATCATCTTTCTGAATTACGCGTATGACTTCGTTCTCCAATGGCTCTGCAATATGTTTCTGTTCTCTTCTCAGCCCTCTCCAAGCTCTGTTCTCTCTTTAATCTCCCTTAACTCAGCCTTCTTATTCTTCACTTTATTCCCCAAGAGAATACACCAAAGTCCTAATCCAATTAGGAATAAATTAGAGTTTCCTGCAGCACTAATCAGGTGGGTTTTTCCTGCTGACTTCGGCCCAACTTTTGACCCACTAGAAGTCCGATTTACGGAATTTTCGTAAAATACAAAAGTGTGCAGAATCAAATTTCGTTCAACCTTACACATGAATTATGTCGATTTGAGGCTCGGAAATAAGAGTTCTGGTCCGTTTTCCAAAATGGGATTAAGACTGTATTATGCGCAGATTTGGGCTTCAGGCCCGAAACCTTCTTAAGCAGTTGTAATTCTCTTGCACCTCTTTCTTGGGCTGATTTGGGTTAAAATAAATGGTTGAGTGAATATCCTTGATGTAGGCTTCATCTCACCATCTTGGATGTCTTCTTTAAAAGCCCAAAAACTTGGTTTTAACTGAAATAATCATTAAGGCCCTGAAAATACAGAAAACACTAAAACAAAGTAAAATCACAAAATAATCTATCACTAAGAGAATAAAATACATAAGTTAAGAGGCTAGAATGCGTAACATTCAACACCGATCAGTGGGTGGTGGTGGTGGTGGCTCGGTGGAGTAGAAGTGGAGGTGGAAGCTCGACCTGCGAACAGGAACTACAGGTCCTGCCGGAAGGCTCGGAACTCGTCTAAAATTGCCCTTTGGCCTTGTGCCAGAGATGAAATGTCTGATCTGATGCCCTCCAGCTGACTCTGCGTCACCTGGACGTGCTCCTCAAAACCTTGCTGGAGCCGCTCAACGTCAGCTGCCAGGCAGGAATAGCCAGTTGCTAGGATGTCATGCCCCTCTGCAGCAATATCCATCTCCTCCTCCTCCATCTCCTCATCATCTGACTCACCCTCTGTAGGCTCTCCCTCATCCATCTCCACCGGGGCATCCATATCTACATCGTCTGGTGGATCACCCTGGTGGTCCTGTCGCTCTAAGTGTCGCCGCACCCTCTCCCACTGAGTAGATGTGAAGCGGGCGGGCGGTGCCAACTGAATGTCAGTATCACTGACCGGTATACTGGCACGGCTCAGAAAAGCAGCGACGAGGAAAGGAAAGGGAAGCCGCCAACTCGCTGCTCGCCGCATCCTCTTGTTTACGAGGCCGTCCCAGATCTTGAACAGAGCCCCCATATCAGCGATGGGACAGAAAACCACGTGCCCGTGTGGAAAGCGTAAAGGCAATGGAAGAGGTCACCCCTGCGCTCTGCCGCGTGCTGCAGAGGACACGCGTTTTTGATGAGAACGGTGTCCAGGAACCACAATCTACTCGGGCACATCGATTTGGACGTGCAGTTGTGATTGGGCGTGGTAAACGCCCTGCCACACATGTCCATCACGATGGAGAATAGCGTCGTATCTGCTGGCAGCTCGGCCCTGTAAATCGGTCGACCGTCCTGGTCAACTATATCTGGAGGTTGCTGGTGAGGGATGCCGAACATCTGTGCAATCCGGGTCAGCGTGATAGTGATAGTCGTGCCGCCCACTATCGTCTCCAAAGTGTCCGGCGTGGTATAGAAGTAGGTCATATGCTCGTAAAAGGCCTACACCAAGCGCTCGTGTGCCACATCAGTGGGAGGCACACATAACCGGTCAAGGCGACACCACCTGAGCTCTGCGACAGTCCACGCACTGTCGGGACGCGTCTCGAACTCTCTCAAGTCAAATATCTGCTCCGGGTGAAACTTCCGAGATCGGGAGGCTCTCCCGGGCACGTCTCGAACAGAACCGGCGGCATTCTTCACTCTCGCCATAGTCTCGGAACAGTCTACACTTTATTCCAAAAATTACGTAAATAAAAAGAAAATAAGAGGAAAGCTAAACTAAGAATAAAAATAAAAGAATAAAAATGAAAATGAGGTCCTAGTCCATGGTGCTGACACATGAATTCAAAATACGCTCTCAAAGAGGCAGCGTAAGCGGATGCAATCAAAATGAAGGTGCCGCGGTTGCAAACCGTACAGTAAGCATTCGAAGCAAAAATAACGCAATATTTCCCCCATACATGAATTCCTATCCCCCGAAACCCACAAAATCCCATTATGAATATCGCAAATGCACCATTCCAACCCAACATCAACTGTCTATGTTTATTACGCCATAAAACTACCAAAAATAGCGAGAAAGTACGCAAAAAATAGCCATACATCACTTACATCAGGGCGAATATGATGATTGGCACAAAAAGATGACGACCCAACTCGCAGCCGCGAAGAGAGGAGCGTGAGTGTGCTCGCGGCGATCTCGGACTACGGCGAATGGCGGTGGATGGTCGGGGATGGTAGATCAAGCACGGGATGGTGCTTGGAGAAGCTCTGGATCGCTCGGAGAAAAGGAGGAAGTCGGATGGTCTTTTGAAATGAGGGGGAAGCCCAACGATTTAAATAAGAACTCGGCTCACGTGCAAGCATCGCGTCAATCTCGATTGATCAAGATGTGCATCTCGATCAATCGAGATTTCGATTAATCAAAATCCTCCTTCGATCAATCGAGATCAACTTCGATCAATCGAGATCTCTTCCTCGATCAATCGAGATTCCTTCTATGAATCGAGACTTTAATTCGATCAATCGAGACTAGATTTTAATCAATCGAAATTTTACTTTGATCAATCAAAATTTCATTTCAATTAATCAAAATTTCGATCGATCGAGGACCTATCGAAGTGCTATCGAAGAATACAACCTCTCGGGACTTTGGACTTGGCAAACTCTCTGTAATATTTTGATCAATCGAGACCAAAATCTCGATCAATCAAAATCTCGATTGATCGAGATCTTGGTTTCGATCAATCGAGATGCTAAAAAACAGTCAGCTTGAGTTTTGCTTTCATGGACTTGGATTTATGGGACTTAGATACTAAATTGCTTAGATACAAAATTCAACTTGGATTAAAGGGACATCATGGAAGCATGATATCTACCATGGCTACGCCACCTTACACGTCTATGGCATGACGTTCGAATCAGCTCACGAGTCAAAATATACGGGATCCGTCAAAGTGACGACATCCATGTATTCGGTGGTAACTTGGTTATCCACGCACACTTTTAAGCGCTGCCCATTTACTTTGAACAACGATCCGTCTTTTAAGTCCTTTAATTTCACCGCTCCGTGGGGAGTGATGGAATTAACTAAAAATGGACCATCCCAACGGGATCGAAGTTTTCCGGGAAACAAATGGAGGCGCGAGTTGTATAACCATACTTTTTGGCCCGGAGAAAATGTTGACTCGAATATTACGATCATGAAAAGCTTTGGACTTTGCCTTATAGATTTTAGCATTCTCATAAGCGTCATGTTGCAATTCTTCCAATTCATTTAATTGAAGCTTTCGATTAGATCCGGCCGATTGCATGTCAAAATTGAAAGTTTTGGTGGCCCACATAGCTTTATGCTCCAATTCAACCAAAAGATGGCACGCTTTTCCATAAACCAACCCATAAGGTGACATTCCAATGGAAGTTTTATACGCGGTTCGGTATGCCCATAATGCATCGTTTAGTCGCAATGACCAATCTTTTCGGTCAGGCAACGGTCTTCTCAAGAATGTTCTTAATCTCCCTATTGGATACCTCTACTTGGCCACTAGTTTGAGGATGGTATGGGGTGGCTACTTTGTGTGTGACAGAGTATTTGGTAAGCAAGGTTCGAAGGAACCGATTACAGAAATGTTTACCTCCGTCACTGATGAGGGCCCGAGGTGTACCAAACCGGCTAAAGATATTCGTTTGAATGAGCTTAACCACAACTGCGTGATCATTGGTTTCGGTAGCAATGGCCTCTATCCACTTAGATACGTAATCCACTGCCACAAGTATGTACTCATGACCAGTAGAGGGTGGAAATGGTCCCATGAAGTCAATGCCCCACACATCAAATATCTCAATAATAAGAATAGGGTTAAGAGGCATCATGTCCTTCCGAGACATTGCGCCAAGGTGCTGACATCGCTCACAAGAGCAGCAGAATGAATATGCATCCCGATGTAGTGTTGGCCAAAAAAATCCGCATTGAAGAATTTTTGCTGCGGTTTTCTTAGCACTAAAGTGTCCCCCACAAGCGAGTGTATGACAAAATTTGAGAATGCTTTAGAATTCACTGTTGGGTACACACTTTCGAATTATTTGACCGGGGCAATATTTGAACAATTGAGGATCGTCCCAATAATATGATCGTGATTGGGAGAGAAAATGATCCTTCTCTTGCTTGGTCCAAGAAGATGGTATTTTACCGGTTGCCAAGTAGTTAACCACATCCGCATACCAAGGGATACTCTCTTGAGAAATGACAAAGAGTTGTTCATCCGGGAAGGATTCACAAACTGGAATGGAGTTATGGAGGGATTCAACAAGAATTCTAGAAAGGTGGTCAGCCACCACATTTTCAGTTCCCTTTTTGTCTCTAATCTCAAAATTGAACTCTTGCAACAAGAGTATCCATCGGATCAACCTAGGCTTGGTGTCCTTTTTGGCCAAAAGATGCCGAAGGCAGCATGGTCTGAATAGACTATGACCTTTGAACCTAATAAATAAGCTCAAAATTTGTCTAATGCAAATACCACCGCAAGCAACTCCTTTTCCGTTGTGGTATAATTGATTTGAGCCTCAGAAAGGGTTTTACTTGCATAGTAGATGACATGTGGCAGTTTGTTTACTCGCTGCCCTAAGACCGCACCCATGGCATAGTCGGATGCATCACACATGATCTCAAATGGGAGACCCAATTTGGAGGGATTAGAATTGGAGCGGTTGTGAGCATGGTGTGGAGTTTTTCAAAAGCGTTAAGGCACGCTTCATCAAAGGTAAAGCAAGACTCTTTTTCAAGAAGGCGGCACAAACGCCAAGAGATCTTGCTAAAGTCTTTAATGAAACGGCGATAAAAGCCCGCATGTCCAAGGAATGAACGAATCTCTCTCACCGTTGATGGTGGAGGAAGTTTGGAAATGAGTTCAACCTTGGCTTTATCAACCTCGATTCCTCTCTTAGACACAATGTGCCCTAGGACAATACCCTCTTGAACCATAAAATGGCTCTTTTCCCAACTAAGAATTAGGTTGGTCTCTTGACATCGTTTGAGAACACGGGATAGATTTTGGAGGCATGATTCAAATGAAGGCCCAAAAATGGAAAAATCATCCATGAACACTTTCAAGAATTTTTCCACTATGTCCGAAAAGATAGACATCATACACCGTTGAAAAGTCGCCGGTGCATTGCACAACCCAAAGGGCATGCGTCTATAAGCAAATGTGCCGAAGGGACATGTAAAGGTGGTTTTCTCTTGGTCCCTCGGGTCTATAACAACCTGATTATAGCCAGAATATCCATCTAAAAAGCAATAAAAACTTTGCCCGGCTAATCTCTCCAAGATTTGATCAATAAATGGGAGGGGGAAGTGATCTTTCCGAGTGGCTGAATTTAATTTTCTATAATCTATGCACACTCTCCATCCAGTGGTAGTGCGTTGGGGAACTAATTCACCCTTATCATTTGGTTGCATCGTAATACCGAACTTCTTTGGAACCACTTGAGTGGGGCTAACCCACTTGCTATCTGAGATGGGGTAAATGATTCCCGCATCTAGTAACTTCACCACCTCCTTCATTACAACGTCCTTCATATTTGGATTTAATCGACGTTGTGCCTCCCTTGAGGTCTTTGCATCCTCTTCCAAGTGTATGCGGTGCATACAAATAGAAGGGTCTATTCCCTTAAGATCTGCCACACTCCATCCTATTCCTTCCTTGTGCTCTTTTAGTACTTTTATGACTGGAAGGGTCTCATTAGCACCCAAGAAAACATACTTGAGTGTAGCCGGTAGAGGCTTGAGCTCAAGTTGTGGTGGAAAAATTAGAGAAGAAGTTTGGAAAGTTTTGGACAACGGAGGCAAGGGTTCTCTAGGAACTCTCCATTTAGGCAAATCCATGACAGTAGTGACATCGAGCATTGAGTTGACTTCACAAATGGATCGCTCAATGTCAAAATCGTCACAGTTGAAGTGATTTAGGCATGCCTCTAAAGGATCCTTGGAAAGAATAGAAGGAAGTGCTTCTTGAACAAGGTCTTCCACTACATCGACACAAAAGCACTCACTTTCGTCTTCGGATGTGTGGTGGGAAGCATTGAAGATGTTCAAGTGGACTTTCATATTCCCGAAAGAGATGTCCATTACTCCGGTACAGCAATTAACACAAGCGTTTGCCGTAGCCAGGAATGGACGACCTAGAATGATAGGAATATGTCAATTTGGATTTTGAACTGGTTCCGTGTCAAGGACTATGAAGTCCACCAAAAAGTAGAATTTGTCCACTTGAATGATTACATCCTCAATGATGCCACGTGGTTGCTTCACCGAGCGGTCGGCGAGTTGTAACACAACTGTGGTATGCTTAAGTTCCCCCAAACCTAGTTGTTGGTAAACTAAGAATGGAAGCAAATTGACATTAGCCTCTAAATCAAGAAGTGCCTTGTCAAAAGATTGATTTCCGATGGTGCATGAAATGGTCGGAGCACCCGGATCTTTGAATTTAGGAGGGGCTTGGTGTTGGAAAATGGAACTTATGTGCTCAGTTAAGAGGACTTTCTTAGGAGCATTATTCCTAGATTTGCGCTTTTGAGTGCACAAGTCCTTCAAGAATTTAGCATATGAGGGAATTTGCCGGATAGCATCAAGGAGAGGGAGATTAATCTTTACTTGTTTGAAGATCTCCATCATGTCTTGAATTTTCTCTCCTTGCTTCCCAAAATGAGAAGGTTCCTTTAATCTTTGAGGAAAAGGAACCGGAGGTTCAAAAGAAGTGCCAAGATTTGGAATTGATGACGACACAACTTCACTTGCCTTTTCTTTTGGATTTAATGGGACGTTGTTCACATTTGGATTTAAAGGAAACAATTTTGGATTTAATTGGGATTCTTTTAGATTTTTGGGTTGCTCTTGGGATTCCTTTCTCTCTTCCTCCCCTACTTTGGAATTGATGACTTTACCATTCCTTAAGATGGTGATTGATTGAACTTGCTCCGGAGGAGCATTACAAGATGAAGATGATGGATCCTCAATCACATAAACACCCTTAGGATTCGCCACCGGTTGACTCGGTAACTTACCTTCCTCCCTTCTATTCAAGGCATTAGCTAGTTGCCCGATTTGAGCTTCTAACCTAGCCATAGATTGAGCATTAGCTTCAAGCTTAGAAATTGATTGAGAGTGAGTTTGCAATAAGCGGATATTAGCCTCAAGATTGCTTATCACTCTCTCTTCAAAGCCTTGGCTTCTCGGAGGAGGTGGTGGTTGTTGGTAATTGGATCTTTGATGGTAAGGTTGAGGATTTGGCCTATATTGAGGCTGTTGAGATTGGGAATTGAAAGAATTTTGCCCTTGAAAAGAGGGACTTGATTCTTGAGGTTTCCATGAAAAAGTCGGATGATTCTTGTAACCAGGATTGTATGTATTTGAATATGGATCATTCATCTGTTTAGAGTACAAGGCATTCGCTTGCTCTTGAGTATTATCGGGAGATTGACCGGCAATAGGACAATCTCGCACAAAATGCGAAGTGTTATAGCAAAATGAACACCCTTCCTGATTTTGAACAGGTTGGCATGAAGTAGGCAGCCCATTTTTCATGATTAGGTCCATTTTTCAAGATAAGGCTTCTACTTGCATGGCAACCTCATCTACCCGTGAAATTTCATACACTCCCCTACAGGGTTGGGTGGCCTTCCCTTTCCTAGTGGAGGAGCGTTGAGCTGAATTATTGCTTAGGGTTTGAAAAAGTTTCCATGCCTCATCGGGGCTTTTCAAAAGGTATCCACCTCCACAAGCGGAGTCTATCATTTGCCTATGTTGCTCACTCACCCCATCATAAAAACTTTGCACTAGCTGCCATTTTGGGACAGCATGATGCGGACAAGATTTAAGAAGATCTTTTAATCTCTCCCACGTCTCATGAAATTGTTCTTGATCAATTTGGGTGAATCCGGTGATTGCTCGCCGGATATCACTCGTCTTTCCCATTGGAAAGTATTTTTTTAAGAACTCTATTTGCATCTTTACCCAAGAATGGATTGAGTTAGGTTCTAAGGAATTGAACCAACTTCTAGCTTTATCTTTTAAGGAGAATGGGAACATACACAGCTTTAGATCATCCTCCGTAAAGTGTGGTACACAAATGGTGGAACACACAGAAAGGAAGTAATCTAAGTGCCAGTATGGATCCTCATTAGGGAGACCATGGAAGATATTAAGAAGATTGATGGTGGAGGACTTTATTTCGAATTGATTTGCCGCTACATCCAGAAATTGAATACATGAAGGTACTTCAAATGTAGTCGGAAGATAAAAGTCCATAAGCAACTCTCCTTGCCGAAGAGGAGGTGGAGGTGGTTGTTCATGATTAAAAGGAGCTAGTCCGGGAGGTTGTCTCTCATTTGGGTCCATGTTTTCAGTCCTAGGCAATATAGGGTCCCTAGAGGTTCCTCTACGTTGTCTAAGTGTTCTTTCAAGTTCAATATTACAAGGAAGCAAAGGAAGTGACAAGGACCATCTACCTAGCATGCATTAATAGTAGAACAACACCTCAATATGCAAAATAAACAATAATATATACAAAGAAAAATGAATGAACTCAAATCCACTAATTTTAGATTTTATACTCACAAAGGGTTCCAACTTGAATTCTTTTAGATGCCCGCTATGTGGTATACCTAAAATCAAGAAATTTGAGAAATAAGAACAAGATATATACAAAAAGAATGAAAGAATTTCTAGCCTGAGAATTAAACCAGATTTAATCTTTCAATGGCGATAATTAAAACTGTAGTCCCCGGCAACGGTGCCAAAATTTTGATGTGGCTAAACTCGAATTATATTGTATGCTTATTTATGCCCCTTTTATCAAAATATAATTTAACCACTCGCAAGAGCACGAATCTTTGTAGATACGGTTCTATATAGAGGGTATCGATCCCACGAGGACTAGTCGCAATTGTCTTAAAGAAAGATTAATTCCACTTTAATCCTAAAAACAGGGTTTTGAGTTTTTGTTTATAAAACTATTGCATGAATATAATGACAATAAATTTAAAGAGTAAAAGTTGGGAGAGAGAACTAGGGTTGGTTTCCACCGCTAGCCATTCACATGTTCATAAGTGTAGCAACCATGTGATTCATAAATTAAATGCCTAACAATGTCATTAGGCTTGTGACCTTAATGACATATCAAAAGATTAATGTGTGTGCTAACCTATCATAATCCATCTTCAACAAGCATAGCTCTTCAACCTAACTAACTACCTAATTACCCTACTCTCTAAGTGAACCTACATGTATCCAAACTACCTTATCTTGGCATGGTTTATACAAGCAAACACCACACATTCATTTAAACACCATTATCTAGCCATCATTTGCACTTCTTGTGGAATATACAAATATTGTGCATTCACATGAAAGAATCTACTCTAAGACAAGAATAAACTCAACATCAAATGAATATATAAAAGAAATGTATTAGTGTACATGGTCACTAGGCTAAATAATCAATATTTAATTACAAATCCCAAGTGCTACAAAACTGAACAAGTTTACATGGCTAGGGGTTTCACCACACCCTAGTAGAAGAGTTAGTTGCTCATGGTTGCCTTGCACTCTTCCATTGATGGAGAAGATGAAGCTTCTTGGTCTGGTTCAGCTCCTCTTTCTCCTCTCCCGAATGTCTCTCTTGTGTATTCTGATGTGTGTGAGAGATATGTGAGAAATGTGGCTTCTTTGTGCTTTATGGCTCCTTTTTCCAACCTTGGGGCCCACCATATATATATATATATATATATATATATATATCAATATATATATTCATTATATCAAGAAGGTCTCCAAGGGTCTTGTTCAAGTCAGACAATCCCCCTAAGTCGTGCAAAAAGGGGGATTTTGTTGCAAGTGGGAGAGCAGGTGAGCAAGTGGGCAAGTGGCTTCTGCAGAATCTCGATCAATCGAGATTGGATCTCGATTGATCGAGATTTCGATCAATTGAAATAAGATCTCGATCAATCGATATCTCGATTGATCGAGATCAACATCTCGATTGATCGAGATGCCTTGGCTGTAATTTCTGACTTTTCTCTTCAGCTGCAAAAAGCCTCAAACTTTGCTCCTTTTACTAAAAGACCTGCAATATATCAAAAACACAAAAATACCGTAAACATATCTCGGTAAACGTAGAAATGGAACTAACATATGCAATAAAGAGGGTTCAAATGCATAGAATTGAACACTTATCACAAGATATGATCACCAACACGATCAGGTCACAGTATGACGGTATTTCTCAAAGCTCGCTCATGTATTCGAAGCCTTACACAAGACGAATTGATAACATGAGGATGCCAGCTAGGTATCAACCTCCCAATCTTCAACAATTTGATGGAAAGGGCAATCCTAAATAACATGTCGCTCATTTTGTTGAGACTTGTAATAATACTGGCACCAAAGGGGACCTCTTAGTCAAGTAATTTGTTCGTTCCCTCAAAGGAAATGCATTTGATTAGTACACAGACCTCAAAGCTGAGAGTATTGACTATTGGGAGCAAACGGAGTAAGAGTTTCTCAACCGCTTCTATAGTACTCGTAGAATAGTAAGCATGCTAGAACTCACTAACACTAAACAAATAAAGGACGAGCTTGTAGTAAACTTTATCAACCGCTGGCGAGCGCTAAGTCTTGATTACAAAGATCGTCTTTCTGAAGTCCCAGCAGTCAAAATGTGTATGCAAGGCATGCACTGGGAGCTGCTCTACATTCTACAAGGAATCAGGCCTCATACATTTGAAGAACTGGTTACTCGTACCCATGATATGGAGCTCAGCATAACAAGTAGTGGTGAAAAGGTTTTTACCTTTTCCAATATGTCTGACGACTGTCTTAAAGATGAAGGGATTGAGTCCGAAGAAGAAGAAAAAATACTTATTAACTCAGATGATGAAATAGATACATCTTATGTTATAAGTATCGTTCCTAAAGAATTGTATCAAGAAACACATCATGTTATTTCAGTGCCTTCATTTGAAGGTTCTCAATTACATAAAGCATGGGGTCAAGAAAACCTTGGTAGAAGACTAGACAGAAAGGGGGCACACCCTCCATATAAAGCTCATTCTCAACTCTCTCATATGAAATACCATTGGCAAAGAAGCAAGATTCATGCCGGTCCTTTAAAAAGACATACACATTTTCTCAAACCTCAAAATAAGAAAAAAGTTTCAAAAAGGGAACAAGAAAAATCAAGGCGTGACCAAAGTGACAAATTCCAAAGATTTGCATCAAAGAAGAATTATGAAGGTAATTCTTCAAGTTCTCCTCAAACAACTTCCAATGGAAAGAATAAAAAAATTGTGCTTACTTGGAGGCCAAAGAAGAATGCTCAAGAAGGGAGTGGTTCTAAAAAGATCTCACATGAATCAGTGGCTGTAAATATACAAATGACAGCTCAAGTAATTCCTTCCCAACATGGCATTGACAAGCACCAAGGTAAGAGTCTGAAACTGCAAAGTGAGAAACAAGAACAAAATCATCTACAATCTCAGATGAAACGAGAGGCTCAAGAAATCAAAAGACTAAAGGAAGGGAAAGTGTGGGGACCGAAGCCTGAAGATACTGTTTGGATCGAATCTCGCAACGGAATAAAAACATATTAGGTGAGGTTCAATCCTCCTAATTGGACCATGACAAATGAAATACCTCTATCTTCTGGGTGGGGAGACGAGTTCGAAGGAGATGTTTCTTCTCAAGTACAAGAAGAGTACAATGAAAAAGAAAATCAAAAAGAAATCTTCAAATTGACGCCGAGCTCGTTCACACTTTTCAATGCAAGTTTGGACTATCTTCTGAATCTTGTAGAGTTGAAGAATAGTCAAAGATGGAGTGCTCCTCATAGCATGAGCCTAAACTACGCTGCACTCCTGGCTCGCACGAGTATAAAATGTGTATGGCCAAAAAAAAAATAAATAAATAAAAATTTGAGATTGTTAATCTGAACTACGTAAATGACTTGATTTCTGTTGAGGGTACGTAAGTTGCTTGAAACTTTGTTATGAGTTCAGTTATGCAAAAAAAATTACTCCCTGACACGAGTATAAACTGTCTGCATCAAAAAAAAAAAATCACATCTTCTAGACTGGTGCACACGAATGCAATTGTACACACAGTTGAAGTCTTCTAAATCACGCATTCCAGACTGGTGCACAAGAGCGCAATTGTACACACAGCCGGGGTCTTCCAAATCACGCCTTCCAAACTGGTGCACAAGAGCGCAATTGTACACACAACCGGAGTGTTTCAAATCACGCCTTCCAGACTGGTGCACAAGAGCGCAATTGTACACACAGCCGGAGTCTTCCAAATCACGCCTTCCAGACTGGTGCACAAGAGCGCAATTGTACACATAGCCAAAGTCTTCCAAATTACGCCTTCCAGACTGGTGCACAAAAGCGCAATTGTACACACAGCCGGAGTATTCCAAATCACGCCTTCCAGACTGGTGCACAAGAGCGCAATTGTACACACAGACGGAGTCTTCCAAATCACGCCTTCCAGACCGGTGCACAAGAGTGCAATTGTGCACATAGTTGGAGGCTTCCAAATCACGCCTT
Organism: Cornus controversa; assembly: GCA_026545225.1. Classification (NCBI taxonomy): domain Eukaryota; kingdom Viridiplantae; phylum Streptophyta; class Magnoliopsida; order Cornales; family Cornaceae; genus Cornus; species Cornus controversa. The sequence goes on along the minus strand of CM048854.1, from coordinate 13,516,134 downwards.
CCAGACCGGTGCACAAGAGCGCAATTGTGCACATAGTTGGAGTCTTCCAAATCACGCCTTCCAAACCAGTGCACAAGAGCGCAATTGTGCACACAGTCAGAGACTTCAAAGATAGTCACACAAATTCACTTGTGCAAACCGCGGTCACATCTTCTTCGAGATTGTTACACAAGTGCACATCTTAGTATGCAAATTTATATTACAGAGACATACTACAAGAGAAATTTTTACTTCTTAAAAAAAAAAAAAAGGTATTGGGCATACCCATGTGGCTGAGAGTTTCTTCCCTTGAGTCAGTTGATTTCCAAGCTTCTACAAAAAAAAATAAAAAAAAATTGAAGTTGCATGTTATATTATTTTCAAAAGTTTATGATACATAGGGTAGTGTAAGAAAGATGGTATGACATTGTAATAATTCTCTTTGAGGTCTCAAGTTCAAAACTTGTAGGCACCATAATGAGAAGTATATATATATATTTTTTTGTTTTGTTTTACACAAGTTAAAAAAAAAAAGAAGAAGAAGAGAAGAAACATGCGTGAAGGAGAAGAGAAAAGAAGAGAAGAAAAAAAAAAGAAAGAAGAAAAAGAAAAGGGAAGAAGAAGAGGGGCTGGAAGAAGAGAAAGAAAGAAAGAAAGAAGAAGAAAAAAGAAAAGAGGAAGAAGAAAAGAGAAGAAAAAAAAAAAGAAGAGGAGGCGGTGGAAGAAGAGAAAAAAAAAGAGAAAAGAAAGAAGAAAAAAAAAAGGGAAGAAGAAGAGAAAGAAAGAAGAAAAAGAAAATCGGTGAAAAAAAAAAGAACTTACGGTTGTTAGGTGTGAGCTTCTTCTAAGTTTCTTTCGGTAGCAGCTTAAGAGATTTCTTTCCAGTCTTCTCAGTTGGTGGGGCTTCTCCCCATTATTCTCTGATGTGAAGGGTCTGAAGCGTAGGTTACATATATATAATGGTGAATTAATCCTATTTCTAATAGGATTCTCAAATTTCCTATTTCTAATAGGATTTTTAAATTTCCAATTCTGTTTGGAAAAGAAAAAAAAATAAAAAATAAAATCCTATTTCTAATAGGATTCTCAAATTTGCAATTCTGTTTGGAAAAGAAAAAAAAATCTTATTTCTAATAGGATTCTCAAATTTTCAATTCTGTTTGGAAAAGGAAAAAAAATCTTATTTTTAATAGGATTCTCAAATTTCCAATTCTATTTGGAAAAGAAAAAAAAAATCCTATCTCTAATAGGATTCTCAAATTTCCAATTCTATTTCGAAAAGGGAAAAAAAATCCTATTTCTAATAGGATTCTCAAATTTTCAATTCTGTTTGGAAAAGGAAAAAAAATCCTATTTCTAATAAGATTCTCAAATTTCCAATTCTGTTTGGACAAAAAAAAAAATTAAATACTTCAAGTCCCGCTTAAAAAAAAAAAAAACGTGACAAGCTCAATATAGCGCGAGACTTGAAGTGGGGGCAATTTGTAGACACATAAATTTTATGATGGATTAATCATCGTTCGATTGGTCAATAAGTCAAACACTTTTGATCAATTTAAGTCTACGATTGTGGGTCCCAGCAATAGACACGTGTCAAAATCGTGAAGGTTCTGGATTTTAAAAAATATGTGTGATAATTCAAATTTAAATTTAATTTATTTCCATATAAAAGGAGGCAAAATCTCTTTTTATGGAAGTTGGCACAATTAATGGAGAGTTACCAAATTAAACCTCCACCCTTTTTGCCTATAAATACAAGGTCACCCTACACATTCGGAGGAGGACAAAGGAAAACACAAAGACAAAGAGTTCAAGAGAACACAAAAGCTCTGCCGAACCTCTGCCTCAACCAACACTCGAAGTTCTGAAGACGAAGAACATCAAGCACGTCACACAAGTGCTGTTCTACTTCAAAGACTTTCAACCTTCGAAGTTCTGAAGACGAAGAGCATCAAGCACGCCACACAAGTGTCGTTCTTCTTCGAAGACCTTCAATCCAACGTTCGAGATCAAGCTCTATCGGCCCTCGATCGGAAATCCAGTCAAGCCTTCCTCAATCCTAAAGTTTTGAAGAAAGCTTGTCATTACCGGTTCAAGAACAAGCTTTCGAAGCCCTTGTACCGAACATCAAGGAGATTGAATCAGAGGAAGATTCTTTATTGTAAAAGAATCGACCACAGAGAATTGTACCCCTTTTTTTTTTATTTAATAAAATTGACTGTTTGTTACTCATTTTCGTTTCTAGATTTTCGGACACAAAATTTGTGTGTACACTCCTTATATAATTTAATAAAGAATTTATCTTATCGCGATTTTGTTTAGTTAATTTTTTTCTTAATCTTTCATCAACATAGAAATGATATATATTTTCTGAAGTGAAATCAAATTATTCAAAACTTTCTTTTCAAAAATTGAAGCAATTGCTAAAATGAAATGATTCTTTAATAATATTTTTTTCTTTACCAGTTCTCTTTTTACATGTAACTTATTATTTCCTCATCTATATATTTTTCTTTCTTATATTAGTTTTTGGTCTATTTACTTAGGTTGCATTTTCTTCATTTTTGGTTTTCCTCAAGGTGAGTATACTTGGAATATCATTAAAAATAAAATTATATTACAATTGATTTATAAATTTTTCAAATTTAAATTAAATAGTACAAATTCAATCCCTCCAAACTAAAATTTCTGACTCCACCTCTACCTGAGAATACTCACCATAGAAGACATGGATGGTCTAAAGGCTCCAAATGAGTTGGTGGATAAAATAGACAAGTTTAACATCCTCATAGCCTCTTCTTTTGAGTAGTTTGAACCAAAACTCAAATCCACAAGTTCTAAAAGGTTTCCTTGCTCTTGCATAATACAAGTTTGCATTTTCACGCGGAGACAAAATAGAATTTTTTTTTTGCGCAATGGTATAATCTCTCCTCTCTCAAAGGGAAGGTGAGGGGTTTGATCCGGTTGTGAGTTATAGTGATATATGGGTTCAAGTCTCTATAAGGACAAAGTAGATGCATGAGTTATTTATCAAGAAGAATAATAAGCACACAAGAGCATTTTCATCCTAAAGCTACTTGAAATGAAGATGCATCTTTTTTTCTTTTCAAAACAAATATATTTTTCTTTTGGGTGCAAGTGAAACTTCATAAAAAATATTTTAAAACAAATCGATAACCTGCATCTCTCATTTTGCTCTCTTTCTTCCTCCATTGAAGGTGCTTGAAGGCTAGGCTTAGTCCAAGGTTGTTGGTTGTGGTTAGTGTTGGTGCTAATAACATGTAAGTGTTTCTTTCCACCACTTTTGTCCATCCTTTTCTTCTACTTCCTCTCTTCATCTTCTTTTTTAGTTATTGAAGTTTGAAGAATGAGTGTTGTGTATAGTTTATAGTGTTGAAAGCTTTGGGACTTGAAGGCTTCCATTCTTTTCCATTGATTTTCCTATTAAAGCTTTTGAAGAAAAGTTAGGGTTTCAAATTGAATTTCAAAATTAAATTTGGGGGTTTCTTTAATCCATCTTGGATTTGAGGTAGAAATGAATTTAACTTCCTTTTCTAATGTTTTAAGACTTTAGGAAGTGTTAGCTTGAGATTCTAACATGAATTGCAAAATGTGTAAATTAAAGTTTACTTTATTTCATAAAAAATTGAGGCTTTGTGTTTTGAGCATGCTAAATGTGTTTAGACTTTGGATTATGCCTATTAGCATTGTTAGGGAGGTTTACCATTGAGACATGTATGTCATTGGATCACTCATGCTCTAAATTTGAAATTAAAGTACACTTTATTGCATGATAACTCTAGTGTTGTGTAAGAACTAGAAGTTCTAAATTACTTTTATAGTAATTGTGCTAATGATTGTAAATTTATGGAAGTCTTGGATCATCTATTGATGTCTTGGAACAAAAAGCTTAACTTTTGTTCAATAAGAGTATTTTGGGAATAAGTGGTAACATGTATGTTTTGTTTGCTAATGTGTGTTCAAGCATCCTATATTTTACTTAATTAATGTGTAGGAATGCTAATGGATGAATTGGGGTTCATTTGACAACTTATGGACCATTAGGGGTATTTTGGTCATTCATGTGTACATTAGTTGAGAATGCATGCTAGGTGGTTATTTAAAGTGCTAAGTGTTTGTGTACACCTATTGAATGTGTTGAGCATCATAGGTAACACCTTGGAGAAATTATGAAATTTTAACCATACTTTAAATGTTTGGAGCTAGGGTTCCACATGCAACATGACTTTTGCATGGAATTATAATTGTTTAAATGATTTAAATTATCCTTAGTGATCGGCGTTGAATGTTACGCATTCTAGCCTCTTAATGTGTATATTTTATTCTCTTAGTGATAGTTTATTTGTGATTTTACTCTATTTTTGTATTTTCTGTCTTTTCAAGACCTTAATGATTATTTCAGTTAAACCATGATTTTTTGGGCTTTTAAAGAAGACATTTAAGAGGGTTATATGAAGCCTACATCAAATGGATCCATTCAACTCTATATTTTAATTCAAAATAGTCCAAGGAAGTGGTCCAAGAGAATTACAACTGCTTAAGGAGATTACGGGCCTGAAGCCCAATTCTGTGCGTAATCCAATTTTAATTCCGTTTTGGAAAATGGCCTGAAAGTCTTATTTTCGAGTGTCAATTTGACTTAATTCTTGCTTGGGTTGAACGAAATTCGATTCTGGACACTTTTGTATCTCACGTAAATTCCGTGAATCAAACTTCTCCTGGGTCAAAACTTGGGCCGAATATCAGCAGAAAAATCAACCTGTTTAGGGCTGCGGAAAAACCCTAATTGGATTAGGACTTTATCTCCTAATTGGATTAAGACTTTATGTATTCTCTTGAGGTATAAAGTGGTGAATTGGAGGTTATTTTGGGAGAAAAAAAGAAGTGATGGCTAAGGCAGAGAAGACAAAGACAATCCGAGTTTTATTTATTTTATTTCATTATGTCTCTTATTTTTATCTTCTTCTTCCATGTGTAACTAAACTCCTCAACTAAGGTTGAGGAGGAAATCTCCATTAATGAAGTGAAGTTCTCTTGTTCATTAATTGATTCCCATGTGTATGATTTAAATGCTTATGATTTTTGCTTTTTGTGATTCATTATTTTATAATTCTTTCACCATCTATATCATGTATATATGGTAGTTAAAATTTATTATAATTAATCTAAGCTTGAGTTTGTATTTCTTAAAAGTGATAATCTTTGATGTTATATTTTTCATTAAATTGGATTCATAGGATACTTAGAATTTTACACTAGTGAAGCGAAGGAAAATCTACCTTCTTGATATATTTTTCATAGTGCTTTATTGTTAAATCTTGAGTAAGCAATAGATTGATTTCTTGATTGCTACTCTAAATTTGGGAATTAATAAATGAATATTAGAAATTTCATGGATTTAATGGTGGTGGAATCCGATACCTTAGTTATTTTCTCTATTTGATTTCAATAGTGTTATTTTGTTTGAATGTTAGTTAATTTCTCTCAAATAAACCAACTTTTGTTTAAACTAGATTAGTTTTAAATTAATTTCAATTTGTATTAGTTTTTCTTCTCAAAGCATTCCCTTGGGTTCGACCTCGTTCTTGCCGATCTATACTTCAATAGATTCGTACACTTGCGAGTTATTTTACACTTTTAAAACATCACTTAGAATGTACTAGAACATGATTTGATGTTAAATTAATATATTTGATTTGAAAGTTCAAATATGCTTGCTAGGTAACATATAAATTGCCTAGATGTACTAATTTGGTTAAATTAGGAATTTGGTTATGCCTTGAAACTATATATATATATATATATATATATATATATATGCAAGCATTAAAATTGAAGGTTTAAAGCCCTATTGAAAAGAAACATTTACTTACGTGAAATTTTTGCTTGAGGAACGACTCATTAAAAGCTTCGTGCACATAGATGCAGAACCAATGCTATGAGGATAATTATTATGGACATTGTTATTACATTGTTCATATTGATCATTTTTTTTCATACTATTCATATCATATGTGAGTTATGATTTTTGAGAAGTTTTAAATAGTCGAAATTGAAAATAAAGGCACAAAGATGCTAGGTGGTTGATAAGTCCACCTGACTGGCCAGTGATTTCATGTCAACCTGCGGACTAGTAATCCGGAATGACGGAATGTATAGAAAGACTATCTGAGGACTGCTCTGTTGATGCGTGTGTCACGACTATTTGAGTTACATGTGGTGTGTGTGTGTCATCTGCACTGCATCTAAATAAGCAAACTGTTTATTTCAAGTTTTACGCTTTTTAAACCATTATAAATAGGTTTATTATTTCATTATTTATAGACGAGTTATGGCTTCATTGTTTATGGACAGGTTATCTTTCAAGCTTATATGTAAATATATATTAGTGAATACTTGTGAAGCATGTGAAAAGAGAAATAGGAACATGTTAGAAAGAACAACGTTGTGTGCATGTCCCTTAGGAATTCTTACTTTAGTCTGAAATGTTTAGGGGGGGATAGTTGAGTCATTTTTACTGAGCCGTCGTTACTCACCCTATAGATGTATCACATTTTTCAAGAAAAAGGGACAGAAAGGATGTTGCTTGTGCTCTAAGTTGAAGTGGCATATTTCTTTTTTGGTGTTTTGTAGTTATACTTCCATGTACTAGGTATAACTTGGATAACATGTATGTTACGTTATTCGAGCCAGTCTGTTGGCTTAGTACTTCTGTACTTGTATGACATGATATATTCAGGAGTTTTGTGATTTATCTTCTCTATTGAGCATGTTTAGTGTATGATAATTATAGTTAAGTTGTTTATCACTTCCACAATGACGACTTTGATGACAGCTCGGGGTCCGGAGTTCGGATCCTTTTCTATTCCTTTCTTATATTTTCTTTTAGTCATAACTCGGGTCTTTGGGATTCGAGACATGACAAAGAGAGAGAATGAGGAGGAGATTAATAAAGAAGAAGAAAATTAAGGGAGAAGAAGAAGAAGTGGAAGGAGGAAGAAGTATGTAATCTCAATAATAATCAATATTCAATCATCAAAAAGTACCTTTCACAATGCATGAACCAACATATAAATAGGCAGCAAAGAAAACCCTAATCAAATCCTACTACTAAAAATAAAACCCTAAAGTATTAAATTACAAAAATATCCCTAAAATAAAAACATTACTAATATAATAATAATATTAAATAAAAATTATCCCTAATTATCTATCTTTTCCCCTTTCTCCAAAAATAGAGGCGAAGCACGTGCAACTCATGCATGCAAATCATAGCTCGTTCAATTACAAAAATATCCCTAAAATAAAAACATTACTAATATAATAATAATATTAAATAAAAATTATCCCTAATTATCTATCTTTTCCCCTTTCTCCAAAAATAGAGGCGAAGCACGTGCAACTCATGCATGCAAATCATAGCTCGTTCTACATCACTTAGTCTTAGTAACATAACTTAGAGATCAAACTCGACCTCCCCAAATTTCACAAATCAAAAAAAGCATGACATAAGTATATTTGAATCTAAAAGCCAAATAAAGAATGATGATATACTAACAAGTAGTCACTTCGTCTATCACGAATCCACAATGGTAATTTCGCACCTAATAAGTTGTTGTTCAAAAACATACATAAATATACATTATCATGTCTCACTCATGTGTAAAACAAAAATCATTATTAAAAGTTTGTACACGTGACTTGTTCAAAAAATAATTACTTACATGTAATCTAGATTTGAACTTTAAAATGTCTCTGGAATTTGACCTGTCAACCTGTTGAAGCTCACGTCTCTGCAAGTGAAAAGATCATAGATAAAATTGTCGATAAAAATTTAAATATGAATAAAATGTGATTTAATCCAAATAGGATAAAGTAACTTCACATTCATTCTCAAACACAGTTATTAAAACATAAAATCTATAGTCTATAAACTACTAAAGGTGAGTAATGACCACAAAATATAGTACATGGTCAAAATAGTATTATTTCATAAAAAACTTGTACGTGATTGCTATTGTGCTATGAAGGAAATCATATCAAATGCTATTACGAAATCAAGCCAATTGTTATCATATTGTACGTAGGCCATAAGAGATTTAATTCAATTTCATGGATGTCCAAAAGTTCCCTTACTATCTCAAGTGAAATAATTCTACGCTACTTTTTTAGATAAATAATGAGAATCCCCAAAGAGAATATTCTACTAAATTACCATCAGTTAAGAAATTAGAGTTAAATAAAGGATTTCCTTCTACCCAAATGATAGCTTCCTAGGTACTTTATACAGTAAATACTCAAACCTCGTGAAAAGAAAATTAATCAACACATTAAAATAGCAATTGATAGTCCAATGTAACAAACCATTAATGATAAATGAATGATGTAGGTGAATGATAATAAAAATTCAACGCAAAATAAAAAAAAACCATCCCATCAGTCATTTGAAATATTAGAAAACTTTTATGTTAGACTTTGGGTTTGGACCCAAACCAAGGCCTCCATGGCTGAACTCGACCCTGTTGGGATGAGCCATGTTATATCTGATAGCTCTCACCTTATCGGTTGGTTAAGAGAGCAAAGATTTTGGGGTATATCTCTCGGTCAATTAGAAAAAAGATTTTTTTGGAGTTTATCCTTGGGAGTTGAAAAGGTTATATAGATAGACCTTCTATCCTTTAGTTGAGATAACCTGAACATTGATATTCTGATATCCTGAAACTCCAGAAAACACTCCCTTTTTCTCTGCCATTGTTTGGACAACAAGAAAAGCTTTTGAACTGTGGATTATAGAACTCGATTATAAACTTCACTCATATTCATAGTGTAGTTCTGAGATTTCCTAAGCCAAAGAAGGAGGCAGTGAAGACACGTGGAACATCCAGTTCAATTTGTTTTCGGGTAAAGCTTGTTTGAGGTAACCATTTACACTTCTGCAATATTGTTTCAAGTCTTTTGTGATTGTTTGGAGGTTGAGAGACTAATTTGAGAGCTAAAAAAAAATTGGGAAAGAAAAAAGTTTATATAGCTGGGTGGCCAAAATAGTACTTTTGTGGCTTGTTGGGAGTTTGCGACGGACTCACGGCCAAGACACTGCAATTCAGCTCCATGATATCCCTAATTCTTAGTAGATACAGTTAACCATCAATGTCCAAAGATGAAAATCAGAACAATTAAAACGGACAAAGGAAATCACAGTGACAGATACAAGGTATCAAATCATTTTATATTTTCTTTTCCATTATCATTGCTTATCCATAATCACATTGATCACAGTAGAAGGAACAAGTCAAGTGAAGTCACTTTGAATCACCTGGTTTCAGAGCATGAGCTTAAATTTGGTAATTATATGTCTACAGGTATCAAATCAGCAGCAGATCAGAAAGAGAGAGAGAAACCATGCTTCTCTATGAGAGTACATTAGAATAAACTTACAAAATTCTGAGTGAAGTAAATTCACCAATGTAATCCGGGATTGAACCATTTATTAAGCAATTTCTCAGTATCCTGTGCCACAGTTCCTTGCATGTCCCTGTAACAGATGAAGTTGAACATTTATTTGAGATGTCATTAGTTAACAATAAAATTTAAGAAGAAATTTTGTTAAAATTCTGCAGATGGGATACAATTGGCTGATGAACTTTACTGGAAAAAAAAAAAAAAGTATTGGCTGATCAATGAAAAGAAGTATCATACTCACAGTCTAGTGATTCTAGTCCAGTTCCCAATCCTAGTTTACTCCCATCTATCGTACTGCAAGGAGTAAGAAGTATGAAAATTTCTAAAACTCAAGATGATAAATGTCCAAGCAATTTACACTTACAATAGCGTTAAGTTCTTTAGCTTGCTGAATTCTTCTGGTAGTGGTCCGGTAAAATTGTTAGCAGAAAGAAGGCTGCAGAAAAATGTTGGTTATGAATTACAAAAACTACTACGGAAACCAAATAGACTTGCCTGCAATTAAGAACAGCATAATAGACTTCTCTCAGGTAATACTGAAGAACAAATACCTACTTAAAATTCCTAGGGACATCTTAGAAAAAAATAGCTCTTATAGTCTTCATAATGCAGAAAATCTATTTAAGTAATTTTCGAATAAACCTAAAACACCAACAAGGCTAACCCGTCAGTATGCTGATGGACTTCTGAATTTAACTTAAATGTGTCATATACATTTCTTGCAGGTAACTAAGATCTGCAAATTCGGCTGGTAGTTCTCCTATTAAATTTTGACCCTTCAGCTGGCTGCGATTCAGAAAAAGGAACATAGAATAGATAAGCAGTGGGTTATACCTAGGAATAGTTGTAGTTCCTACAAAAGGAAAAATGAAAAAAAAAAAAAAAAAAACCCAAAGATTAATATGGTCAGGCCCATCAAGGTCACATTCATTTATTCTTGAAAGTGGAACAATGATATGAAACTTAAGGTAGAAACAGGCATATGGCATTCAGTGCTGCACCATGACCTGGCGTAGTTACAGATTATGGACTGTTTTGCAAGTCAATGCAAACAGAAAACTAAAAAGTCATTTTGATCATGTCAACTTAGCTACCAGCAAAACAGTCCTTTTTTACCATGACATGGTCAATCCAAAATTTCCTCAACTTCTAATCTTTAGATTTCAGTTTAATCTCTCTTTGATCACTAGAAACTCCGTATTTCCATCTTTAATCTTCTCTTTTCTTATGCTACAGGAGTCTCTTTCAGCTATTTTTTTAATAAATAATCAAAATCTCTAAAAAAGTAGAAAAAGCAACTTAAATAAAGTATTCTTATCTAATTCTCCTTTATTGCATAGGATATATGAAAATCATAAATATACACCCGTTAAAAAATTGTGAAAATCTATGTTGTAAATTGCACAATTTCCTGATTTATTTTGTTTAATCTAATTACCAATTAGTTTTTGATTTGTAATACCTAATAGAAAATAGTTCAAGTCCCAATAAAAAGACAAGTTTTATTGAAATTTTAATTATTACAAGCGGGGACTTTCTAGGTTTTTTGAATCTTTTGACTAATTGGAATTGTTAATAGTATTCACAGTAAGAGGAAATGAGTAGTATACTAGAAACACACACATTTGAGTTATTTAAATATTCATTTTTTTTCTTCAATAGGTATGAAATCTTGCTTAATATGTAATAAACAAAAATATTATCAATCCTTATATTTATTATTTTGTTCAAAAAAAAATTATCTTCAAAAAAAATTTTATCTTAATTTTTTTCAATGTTGCCCTTCCTCAACCTAATTCCTACCTCCATCACTGTCGAGTTGAACTCTACACTACGAAATTCAATTAAATGGGATTAGTTGAATGAACTCAACAAATCTTAAGATTCCGGTGCCAACCAAGGGCCCATGGCTAAAAGACAGAACTGTTTCATTCTGTATGTTTTTTTGTTTTGCAATCATTATTTCCATGCATTGCAAGTGCTGGTAGTAGTCTATAGTTATACAAAGATAAAGTAGAAATCTCATGTATTTAAATTACTAGTATTGCTTTCTTAATCCTTATTTGCATGCCTTGCATGTATATATTTAGTGTGTGTATATTTCAGTGAAAAAAAAGTGAGGTAAACATAAAAACAATCTCGTACATGTGTGTGATGTGGCAGACGGTGTTGTTGCAATTGCAAATCACATTGCTAAGAATTTTTTCCTTGCCGGTCACATTCAAATTAACATTACCCCCACTGCAAAACGTTCGGTTAATGTTCCAGTATTTTATCTGTAGTTTCCTCGATACGGTTTCAAGAGCTTGAACTGTGCACACAAGGAAGTGAAAACTGGTTAGCATCACTATTAGCAAAATATGATTAACAATTCCAAAAAAAATGGGTCAATCAAATCACATGATCAATCTGAACCAAATTAATATTCTAATCGTAGATGTAGGTTCTAGAGAACGAGGAAAACACTTTAACTACAATAGAGCCACCAGCAAGTAGAGGCCTAGGTGGAACTCTAAGTTGTCACTCAAGGGGCCCTTTGAGGGCTCGAGGAAGAGAATGGGGACAACTCTTGTGATCTCCTTTAGAGTGAAGAGGATGAGGGTTGTAAGTGTTGAATGGTCTCTCAGGTGGGTGTTGGGATTGCTTCACTCTGTAGGAGATCACCTCTCTTCCTTCCCTAGTGCCAGGCCAAAGAGCGACACCGCGCTCCATCGAGCAGCGATGGCATCCCTTTGACGTTCCTTGAACCCCAGCCGCCGAACCAATACTTCCTAGGGTCCCATGATGAGGATGTTGCTCCGCAGTCATGCCCCCCAGACCACGGGGCTTTACCTCATTCCTCGAGTCACCGAGGGCCTTTAATCCATCCTTGAGGTTTATCCGTAGAAAGGAACTCCTTTGAGTAACTGAGGTTTATCCGTAGAGAGGAACTACTAGGAGCGACCGAGGTTTATCCGTAGAGAAGAACTCCTCTGAGTAACTGAGGCTTATCTGTAGGGAGGAACTCCTCTGAGTAACCGAGTTTTATTCGTAGAGAGGAACTACTCGAAGCGACTGAGGTTTATCCGTAGAGAGGAACTCCTCTGAGTAACCGAGGTTTATCCGTAGAGAGGAACTCCTCTGAGTAACCGAGGTTTATCCGTAGAGAGGAACTACTTGGAGCGACCGAAGTTTATCCGTAGAGAGGAACTCCTCTGAGTAACTGAGGTTTATCTGTAGGGAAGAACTCCTCTAAGTAACCGAGGTTTATCCATAGAGAGGAACTACTCAGAGCGACCGAGGTTTATCTGTAGAGAGGAACTCCTCTGAGTAACTGAGGTTTATCCGTAGGGAGGAACTCCTCTGAGTAACCAAATTTTATTCGTAGAGAGGAACTACTCGGAGTGAGATTTATCCGTAGAGAGGAACTCCTCTGAGTAACCGAGGTTTATCCTTAAAGAGGAACTCCTCTGAGTAACTAAGTTTTATCCATAGAGGGGAACTCCTCAATAAGTAGTAAACCTTCTGTAGGGTGTTGGAGATCCCCCATGGAGTTTCTGATTCAGTAAGTTGACTTCCTACGTGGCATGTGTTGACCCACGTATTATGAGTCAAAGCTTGGGTCAGTAGAATGACCTCCTACATTTTGCCCCCCTGTGCAAGGGTTCATTTACGAGTCATTGCACACCATTCTGGTGTTCTGTTACTCTAATAGTCTATGACACACTAATGTGATGAGTATTTGCAAGTGGTCAGTTCAAAAGCACCACGATGATTCAAGACCAGAAGAGTCCTGGATTGCCAGTTCTTTGAGGATGAAGTATCAGTTCAATTTTTTTTTTCAACGCATGTTTCTGAAGCGTAATATTACTTTGTAGTTCTGAAGCACGATGCTTCTTTAGACCTGATAGATGAATCATTTTCTGGTCTTGAAGCATGACAACTTCTTCTGATTCGTCAGATGAGTTCTCTCAAAGTTCTGAAGCATGACAACTTCTTCTTATTTGTCAGATGGGGTCTCTTCGGGTCCTGAAGGACAACAACTTCTTCTGATCCACCGGATGAGTTTCCATTGGTCCTTGAAGGATGATAGCCTCTTTTGATTCACCAAATACGTTCTTCTTGGATCCTGAAGGATGACAGCCTCTTTTGATTCACCGAATACGTTCTTCTTGGATCCTGAAGAATGACAGCCTCTTCTAATTCACCAAATACGTTCTTCTTGGATCCTGAAGGATGACAGCCTCTTCTGATTCACCAAATACGTTCTTCTTGGATTCTGAAGGATGACAGCCTCTTCTGATTCACCGAATACGTTCTTCTTGGATCCTGAAGGATGACGACTTCTTCTGATTTGCCAAATACGTTCTTCTTGGATCCTGAAGGATGACAGCCCCTTCCGATTCACCGAATATGTTTTTCTCGGATACTGAAGGATGATGACTTCTTCTGATTCACCGAATACGTTCTTGGATCCTGAAGGATGACAGCCTCTTCTGATTCATTGAATATATTCTTCTTGGATCCTGAAGGATGACGACTTCTTCTGATTTACCAAATATGTTCTTCTTGGATCTTGAAGGATGACAACCTCTTCTAATTCACCGAATACGTTCTTCTTGGATTCTGAAGGATGACAGCCTCTTCTGATTCACCGAATGCGTTCTTCTTGGATCCTGAAGGATGACGACTTCTTCTGATTCACCGAATATGTTCTTCTTGGATCCTAAAGAATGACAGCCTCTTCTGATTCACCAAATGAGTTCTATTTGGGTACTGGAGGATGATAGTTTCTTATAATCCACCAAATGGGTTTTTCGATCCTGAAACATGCCAGCTTCTTCTAATATGCTAGATGGGTTCTTCAGATCTTGAAGGATGATAACTTCTTCTGATTCACCGAAGGACGGATTCTTATTTTGCTCCTCTGAATGAGTTCTCTTTAGGTCCTGAAGGATGACAGCTTCTTCTGACCCGCTAGATGGGTTATCTTTGGGCACCGAAGCATGACACTTCTTATGCACTGTGACTATCACCTATTTCGAGCTTTGAAGTGTGGCAACATTTCATGCTTGAAGTACGGTGCCGCTTTATGTCCGAAGCATGGCACTGCTTCTGGGTCAGAAGAACCACCGGTTCTTCAAGGCTTAGACGTTTGTCTGACCCGTGGCATTGCTTCTAGGTTGAAGGCTTATTGAGTACTTTGCTCTTCTGTGGCTCAGTCACATAATCAATTGGCGGGTCTCGAGGCTAGAGGATTTAGAGGCATGTCAATGGTTTAAGGCCAGAAGAAGAACCTTGGTTCATCTCTTCTTCGAAGCCGAAGTACCAATTTAAAATTTTAATCGAAACTTTTTTTTTTACTTCTATCCTTGAAGCCCGATGACAAGTACCATCCGAAGCATGGCGCTACTGTGGGAGAGGTGGTCTGCACCGAAGCATCAATTGAGTAACTAGATGAAGCCTCACCTTCCAGACTGTGGGGTGCTGAAGCACCACCAAACAGTGTAATGAGGAATCACCACCTACTTGTGGACCTTGCTTCAAGGCTTTAAAGCACGGATACCTGATGCTTCTTCTCATTGCCTCTGATCAACTAGAAGGTTGATTCTGTGGTGCGGATGGAGTGTTTGTTGGCATCAGGCACCGCAACACTGAAAAAGAGACTCACTCCGATGTCTAAAGTATAGTCCTTGGCATTTTGAGGCGCAACGATCAGTGTTTCACAAGCAGTGCCTCCTTGACCCCACTCTATGTTTTGAAGGGCTCCCTCAAAATTCTCTCCCACTTGGGCCTTCTTCCTAAGGAAACAACAACACTTCAAAGATCTCCACCTAGATCTTCTTGACTTGGTCCATTCGTGGTAAAAGTTCGAAGTATGCTTCCGAAAAGAAATCCTTCGAAGAGGGACTAGAAGAGGAACCTTAGTTCCTCGAACAGCCTATTGGGACGCTGTTAGCTTTTACTTCAAATAGATGTCATTTGAATGGCGTATGTGAGTACGCAACAAGAAACATAGGCCTCTCGAGCTCGTCACAATTAAAGCGTTCCTCCCCAGTGAAGTCACCAAAATGTAGATGTAGGTTCTAGAGAATGAGGAAAATACTTTAGCTACAATAGAGCCACCAGGAAGTAGAGGCCTAGGTGGAACTCCAAGTTGTCACTCAAGGGGCCCTTTGAGGGCTCGAGGAAGAGAATGGGGACAACTCTTGTGATCTCCTTTAGAGTGAAGAGGATGAGGGTTGTAAGTGTTGAATGGTCTCTCAGGTGGGTGTTGGGATTGCTTCACTTTATAGGAGATCACCTCTCTTCCTTCCGTAGTGCCAGGCCAAAGAGCAACACCGCGCTCCATCGAGCAGCGATGGTATCCCTTTGACGTTCCTTGAACCCCAGCCGCCGAACCAATACTTCCTAGGGTCCCATGATGTGGATGTTACTCCGCGGTCATGCCCCCCAGACCGTGGGGCTTTACCTTATTCCTCGAGTCACCAAGGGCCTTTAATCCATCCTTGAGGTTTATCCGTAGAGAGGAACTCTTCTGAGTAACCGAGGTTTATCCGTAGAGAGGAACTACTCGGAGCGACTGAGGTTTATCCGTAGAGAGGAACTCCTCTGAGTAACTGAGGTTTATCCGTAGGGAGGAACTCCTCTGAGTAACCGAGTTTTATCCGTAAAGAGGAACTACTAGGAGCGACTGAGGTTTATCCGTAGAGAGGAACTCCTCTAAGTAACCGAGGTTTATCCGTAGAGAGGAACTACTCAGAGCGACCGAGGTTTATCCGTATAGAGAAACTCCTCTAAGTAACTGAGGTTTATCCGTAGGGAAGAACTCCTCTGAGTAACCGAGGTTTATCCGTAGAGAGGAATTACTCGGAGCGACCGAGGTTTATCCGTAAAGAGGAACTCTTTTGAGTAACTGAGGTTTATCCGTAGGGAGGAACTCCTTTGAGTAACTGAGGTTTATCCGTAGGGAGGAACTCCTCTGAGTAACCAAATTTTATCCGTAGAGAGGAACTACTCGGAGTGAGATTTATCTGTAGAGAGGAACTCCTCTGAGTAACCGAGGTTTATCCTTAGAGAAGAACTCCTCTGAGTAACTGAGTTTTATCCATAGAGAGAAACTCCTCAGTAAGTAATAAACCTTCTGTAGGGTGTTGGAGATCCCCCATGGAGCTTCTGATTTAGTTAGTTGACTTCCTACGTAGCATGTGTTGACCTACGTGTTATGAGTCAAATCTTGGGTCAATAGAATGACCTCCTACACTAATCCATTTGATCGAACTCATATTTCAATAAAAAAAACTACAAGTAATTGAAACTTAAACTCATCTATACATATACATGCTTGCATATACATGATGAAAACACGTGATCAATCTGAACGCTTGCATATACATGATGAAAACACATGATCAATCTAAAGCAAATTCATATGCTAATCCACTGGAATCATATTTGGCCATCAATTGATGTCAAATGTAACCAAAAACCCGCCTATACACATTTACATACACGCATATACCCTGTGAACCCAGAATTCAAACTCAAAATTCACAGATCAATCTGAACCGAATTCATATTCCAATGGATTGGTATCACAATTGACCATCAATTAATGTCAAATGCAACCAAAATTGACCAGGAATTCAATAAATAAATAAAAACGCAAAGAATCGAAACCCGAAAACCCGCCTATACACATACATACACGCATATACACGATGAACCCACCATTCAACACAAAATTCACAGATCAATTAAACCAAATTCATATTACAATCGGTTGGTATCACATTTGACCATCAATTAATGTCACACGTAACCAAAATCCACCAAATATTCAATACAAAACTACAAATAATTGAAACCTGAAAACCCGCCTATACACATACATACAAGCACATGCACTCCTTCACGTCGATCTGGTAGCCTTGGAGTCCCAATGGTAGATTTACGTTGGTGGTGGTTATGACCTTGAGCTTGGTCTGTTGGAGCCGCCGCGACGGTGGCGATGATGGTTGAGAACAAGGATTTGGAGCCGAAATTAGATTTGGCTCCGTTTCTCCAACTTCGAAATCATCAAATTCGTCAATAGATGAAGCAATTCTCGCCTTCGAAAGTGAAATGGCGGTGGTAGTGGTGGTGGATGTAGTTCTCGACAGAAGTGGCGGCATCAGCGGCGGCCAAAAAATATAAAGAAAAAATAAAGTGGAGAGAGAAAGAGAGAGCTCTGAAGTGAAAAACAAGCGTAGCAGTTCCAGCTCATTCAAGGGAATTGTTATTACCAGTTTTGGAAGTGCATTTGTATTGAACAAGTTGATAGGAAAGGAAAGTAATGTAATCCCTTAATCAACAGTTGGTAGTAAACCAGTTCATTCAAGGGAATTGTTATTACCAGTTTTGCTTCTTATATTAAAAAACAAGTAAATTTGTACTTGATTTTTTTAAATTGAGTGTACCCTACTAAATTTGTAGTTAAAGTTCATACTTTTGACAATTGTTAACTCTCACAAAGATGTCAGCCTTATTTTTCAAAACTTTTAATTTGGGATTAATCAAGGTAAACTTCTCATTAATTTACCCTTAATTCTATTTTAGAGAACTTCTAACCGATGATGTTATCATTGTACCTTTTTCTTTTCATTTTTTTTTTTACTTTTGGTTGCAAACAATTTTTATCTCATATTTTCTCCACTGAATTTAGGCTACTCTTATTAAATGTGAATATTAGAAGTAAATTAGTTTCAAAATCAACGGTTGATACTATTTGTAATAAGGTTAACCACGGATCGGATTAGGCATAATTCTAATTCAATTCGCATTCTACGGATGTGTAAATATACAATCCAATCTAATCTGATCTGATTCATGAAATAACGATAATATTATTATTAAAAGTTATAAGATATTATATATATATAAATAATGGGAGTTGATATTAGCGCTCTACCAATATCTTTAAGTGCTCCACTTTCTTTCTTTAAAATAAAATTACAAAAGAGTCCATACACCACACAATGTTTGGTTATTATATTTTTAATGTCATAATTGTCATTTTCCATTAAGGTTAGAACTCTTGATTCTAAAATGCAAATTCATTTATCTTATCTCTCTATACATAAATGAAATATCTTAGTAATCATATAGTGTCTGAGTTAGATAAAGTTATTGAACTTGTTAAGACAATCAATATGAAAAAATCTATAAATCTATGAATTATTAAATGATTCTAATTCTTGTGGTAATGATGAATTTTTTTGTTCAGAATATATTTTTTGAGTTGATTTTGAAAATAATGATTTGAGAAAGTATTGATAATTAGGGTAAAAAGGTATGTGATTTGGACAAAAAAATATTTGAATTGAAATTAAATTTTATATCAATAAATAAAATGGTTAAAACTTATTTAAAACATTAAATTGAAAGAAAAACAATTTCTACGATGCATAGTAATATTTAATTGAATTGAAAATTAAAGGAAAATCAAGTTTTTTTTTTTTGAAGAGTGAGAAAAATATTGTTTTAATTAAATAGAAACTCTCTTATATAGTTCTATAAGTATGTCAAGCAAATATTATTTGCTTTAAGAATGAAATTTTTAGAAATTATATTATTATATGATTAAATTTACTTTTAATTATTATATAATATATTTTACATATAGTGTGTATATATATACCGTGTGTTAGGGGTGACCACGGATCGGATTGGATCAGATTATGCATAATCCTAATCCCAATCCGATCTGTGGATTATGGATTGGCGAAAATCCAATCCAATTCGATCCGTGGCAATCTGCCAATCCGATCCAATCCGTGATTGAACGGATCAGATTGGATCGGATTGATAGATTGGGCTTGTACTCCTATTTGAATTTTTTTTTGTTTACTTCAAAAATTCCAAGAAACAAATTCACAACACTTTTTTATTCACATCTCAAATGAACACAATTGTTAAATAAACAAATATAATATATATTAAGTTTTTAGGTTTACCCATGTAAGTATGTAGCATGTTATATTATTATACATATAATTACTAATTATATATATATATATATAGTCACGGATTGCCACGGATCGAATCGGATTTCTGACCCTCCAATCCGTAATCTGATCCGTGACTAACGGATTCTAATTTTTTAATCCGCCACCAATCCATTAGCTAACGGATCGGATCGGATTCGCAAATTTTTTGTGCACCCCTACCGTGTGTAATTTCAATATGAGGGAGAAAATACTTAGAAAGTGAATTCAAGTGTTCTGACTTTAATAAACAAAAGGTAATTATGGTATTCAAAATATGAGAATCAAGTATTGGGTAGTGTAGGGACTCTTTTGTAAACTTTATTTAGAAAAGAAAAAGAGTTGAGCGCCTCAGGTCATCAGTGGAGCGCGGATATCAGTAGCCTATAAAATAAATATTATAAATTATAACGGATTGTCATGGATCGGATTAAATTTCTGACACCTCAATTCGTAATCTGATCCGTGACCTATAGATTTTTATTTTCTAAATTCGCAACCGATCCGTTAGTCATTTAATCTGATCCAATTCGCACGAATTGGATCGAATTTACGAATTTTTTGTGTATCCCTAATTTGCACACAAAAATCTATCAAATTTTTTTTCTTTTCTTTCTTAATTTTTTTCTTTACAAAGATGTTCGTAATCAATGTTCATCATACTTATGTATTGTTTATCGTTCGTCACCGACGGCCCGAATATGTTTCGAACACGCATATATGATAAATACACGAAACATGTTATTTTATATCTCAAAACAAGTCTTTAATTACTATTTTACTTTATTTAAATGTTTTATTTTTGCATTTTTGTTTTATAGGGGTTGATTTTCAAATAAGAAGAAAAACAACAAAAAATGGTAAAAAGTATATATATAGCTAAAGATGAACATAAAAAGAATTGTAGGAGAGATGGTATTCTATGCAATCTACTGCAGTCCAGAATTCAAATTAAAGATATGGAGATCAAATATTTAAATTAAAATTTTGAATTTTTGTTTTTAAATTTTGTATTTTGAATTTTGTATTTTAAATTTTTTCCACCTAAACTATTCCCCTCTAACTCTATAAATAGGGGGTCTTAGGAAATGGTGAAGGGGGTTAGAAATTGTAGAAAAAAATAAAGTGTAGTTGTAAATATTTTATTGTATTCATTTTCTTTTCTTGTAAACACAACTCTCAAGGGAGTGATGAAGCTACCATGGGTGAAATATAAGTAAGTTATTTTATTTTTTTGTCTAATTTTTCCTCCCAAGAGCAGTCTTCTACTCTTCTATTCTGGATTTTTATTTTCTAAAATTAGAGGGAGGATTATTCGTGTTTGCCAAATAATGGTAATTCGAAGAATGTCTATCTTTGTTTACTTAGCCAATGTGCATCAGATTAAGTAAAGAAATATCTCTCTCATCTATAATCAAGTTTGCTTTTTATGTCATATTTTTCTTCATCTTTTCATGTTGTAATTGGATTGGTAAAGTGTATTGTTTATTGGAGAAAAAATCATATAAGAATAGTAAAAAATTTATTTATGTGAATTCGTGGTGGTGGATTCCCTTCCCTTGAAATTTATTTTATTATTATAGTTATTCATTATAATTTCAAAATAAAAAATATTTTTAAAAAAATAATTTTTATTCCATAAATTAGTGTGTGAATTTTAGACTTGTTACTGATTCTCACTTAAGAGTGGTTCAACCTTACTTACTACTATACGATTTTTAGTAAAGTTTTTGCAAATTTTATTATTTTTGTACAAAGTATAGAAAAGCAACGACATCATCAATATACGGCTCAGACACGTGTCAAATACAACTAGAAATATCTTGAATTTTGAATATTTTATTTTTTAATGGAACATGACTGGGATATGATACGGACACAATAATAATACATTTTGGACACTTTTAGGATACGACGAGATGGATTTATAATCAATTTTTTTTTTTTAAAAAAGATTCAATGTAATTTAAAATATATTATGGACTAATTAGATAAATAATATAAAATTTAAAAAAATAAAAAAAACAAATATTTAGTTCAATAATTCAAATTAGTGATTTGATTTATGATTATATAAATAAAATGATCAAAGTTATTATTTATATATCTTATTATTTATTTTTGACATATTTATGCCATAGATGTATTTTATGTTTTTTTTTTTTTAAGAACTGACCCGTATCCTCGTGTTCAACTCCAATTCGGTGTCTTCCTATGTCATCGAAATTGTACAATAGATTGGTGAACACTAACTAAGCATGGCACATTCAAAACAAAAGGAGATAATTATTTGACCTGATCCTTCCAATTAAAACAAAACATAAAAGATAAAACAAATGATGCTGCTATCTAAAAAGAACAAGCGACATCACATTTATATAAACACCGAGTAAAAATTTTCTCTATTTAATATTAAATTTTTTTTTTTTATTACGGTCAACTAGGGGTGTACAAAAAATTCGCAAATCTGTGAATCTGATCCGATCCGTTAGCTAATGGATTGGTGGCAGATTAAAAAAATAGAATCCGTTAGCCACGGATCGGATTACGGATTGGAGGGTTAGAAATTCGAGCCGATCCGTGACAATCCATGACTATATATATATATATATATATATATATATATAATTAGTAATTATATGTATAATAATATAATATGCTACATACTTACATGGTAAACTTAAAAACTCAATACAGCAATGTTTAAAAACAGTCACAAAAAAAAATAAATTAATTGAAAAGGAAAAACGTAAAATTCTTGAACTGCCAAATCCTCCTCTGAGTTTGTGGTTAACACTAATGAGATAAAAGATGACCATTTCAAGGCCATTTTGCACTGAATTATGCTAAACAAGTAACTAAAAATTGTGAAGGGAAGAGAGGTATATATATTATATATTTATATAGTAACCAACCCAGCATATATAATATAGTAACCAAAAGAAAGAAAAACAGAGATGAATGAAGATAATAACAGAGCAAGTAACTATAAGCAGAAATGGGTTGACCTGATAGAGTTGGGAATTGAATTTGTACCTTCTTCTTGTGGTAGAAGTTTAGCAACGGATCTAAATTCAGTAAAACAGTTGAGAAGCAGAGATAGAAAGAGAAGAGGAGTGAAGATGTTCTTGAAAATGGTCCTAATTGTGTTGAAGAGAGACTCCATCTACTATGCGGAATCGTTGTATAGCAAGCAAGACTAGGACCAGAATGGCTCTACTTACACGGTATATGTCTTCTTTTTTCTTTGAAAAGAATCCATAATTAATACAAGCGGTTGTACATTTACTATCCAAACTGCAAGAACACAGATGAGTCCACAGACAGCAACAAAAGTAGGTGACTAACACCAAAATAACTAGGAAAAACAAAGCAAACCCATTAAGAACAAAGTTAGATCACACAGAGCAAACCCATTAATGGAAAAGAACTCAAACAAATCAGAGAGAGAGAAATCCAAGAGAGACGGTTAGGAAACAGAGAAAGAGAGAGTTGAAATTCAAGTGACGTCGTTTAAGGTCTTAAGGACTAAGGGTGACCACGGATCGGATCGGATTATGTATAATCCTAATCTGATCCGCGGATTACGGATTGGCAAAAATTCAATCACGGATCGGATCGGATTGGCGGATTGGTCCTGTACTCCTATTTGATTTTTTTTTTGTTTACTTCAAAAATTTCAAGAAAAAACTTCACAACAATTTTTAATTCACATCTCAAATGAACACAATTGTTAAATAAACAAATATAATATATATTGAGTTTTAGGTTTACCCATATAAGTATGTAGTATATTATATTATTATACATATAATTACTAATTATATATATATATATAGTCACGGATTGCCACGGATCAGATTGCGGATCGGATCGAATTTCTAACCCTCCAATCTGTAATCCAATCCGTGGCTAACGGATTCTATTTTTTTAATCCCCCACCAATCCATTAGCTAACGGATCGGATCGGATTCGTCCGGATCGGATCGGATCGGATTTGTGGATTTTTTGTGCACCCCTATTAAGGACTTGTGAAGTAAAAATAAAAGAAGCAAGGAAAAATAATTTTTTTAATATACATTTGATGAAAGTCAACAGAAATTACCACTTCATGAATTGGACATGGTATAGACATTATTATAATTTCATAAAATTTTCTAAATAAATCAATAACATACAAGAATTTGTTTGATTAAAAATACAATTAACAATATTAATTTTAGATGAATAAGCACATGAAGTCCATAATATGTTGCTTTAAATGTATTTTAAATGATATTTAACATATTTTGAATGTGGGGAATATATTTAGAAGGTTGGAATATAGTTTTGGAAAGTTTTGAAAATTTTTGAAAAAGTTTGACTTTTGGTCAACGGGAGCCCGAGATAAGGTTAAGTGGGTCCGAAAAATTTTAAAATTTTTACTTTTGGTTATGGACTAAACGAAATGTTTAAGTGTTAAGGAAGTGATTTTGAGTCCAACGGAGTTTTCGGGAATTAATTCCGAAGTCGGGAAGGTACATTAAGTGGCCAGGGGTAAAATGGTCATTTCGCGCCCCTAGGGTTGAGATAAATATCAAAAGGGGTCTGAGATATTTTATTTTACTGATCTCTTTCTCTCTCTACCTCTCCCACTTCATCTCTCTCCCTTCTCTTTAGATTCTAGGTCACTTGAGGTATAATTTGGAAGATCCCGAAGAAGGAAAGTGCATAGAAGGCGTTGAGGGCTTCGATTTGAACCGATCAAAGTCCACATTTTGTGAAGTTGGGAAAGCTAGGATTTCTCAAAATTAGATTCAAAGCATATGATTTGAGGTAGGGGTGCTAGACTTATCTTTACTTTGATTCTATAGGTCACATATTTGTGACATGAAAGATAGGTTGAGATTTCTTGAGTTTATGATTTTGTGTATATGTATATATATATATGAAAATGTGATTTATGCACATGGATATGTCTAACATGTTAGTTAGGACTTATATATGTTGCATATGTGAAGTTGAGACTATGAATGCTTTTGATGAAATTGTGTGCATTTGGTGGAAGCATGGAAAATCTGAGTTTTTATTTAGAATTGTGCATGAAAG
The DNA here is from genome assembly GCA_026545225.1 of Cornus controversa. NCBI lineage: Eukaryota > Viridiplantae > Streptophyta > Magnoliopsida > Cornales > Cornaceae > Cornus > Cornus controversa. The sequence goes on along the minus strand of CM048854.1, from coordinate 13,491,583 downwards.
ATATAATTTTTTTGAAAAATGCATAATCATGATGATTTTCATGATATGAGTGTATTGGCATTGTGACAAGCTTAGGATGAGAAGAAAAAATGCATTGTTTTGATAAAAGCATTGCATTGTGTGGATTTTATGCATTTATTTGATAAGTGTACATTATGTGAAAAGAGAGATTTTTGAGGCATGTGTGAGAATTAATAAGGGTATTGAACTTTAGGGTGCAAGACCCAAAACTTGGCTAAGCGGGTATCGCTTCCATCGGGTTAGTAGCCCAAAAAGCGTGAGTAGAGTATGTGGTCCCAAAACGACCCTTACTACGGATTGTGATAAGCGAAGTCCTTAGTTGAATTGATTTCTGGAGTTACGTGGCGTGAGTTATATATATGAAATGTGACTTATTTAAGTTGATGTTTATACATATGTATACCTTGAAATATAAAGCATCACGCATAATTTTCAAAACTTGTTTGTTTTGAGGGTAAAAAGCATGGATATTTGTCATATAGATTGTAATGATTTCATATGCATCCATGCATGGTCGCCTGAGTTAGAGTGGAGTTGGGTGGATCATTCCTACTGAGCCGCAGTGGTGCTCACCCCCTATTTATATAAATTTTTCAGATAAGGCCCCAATGGAGGATGAAGCATGAATAGCTCAATGGACCTTGTTGAGTTCCATTCTTTGGACTTTTAACCTTTTGATATGTAGATAGATGTCCACGCCGGCTTGTGGCATGTGGACTAGATTAAAAGCTTTGTATTTACATTTGATTCATGTTGGTGTACTTTAGTTTCAAATGTAATGTTTATATATTGATCATATGGGAGTTGTAGGTTTTGAATAGAAGAATGTTGGGTTGAATTCGATTGCGTATGTTTATGGATATGATTGAATAAAGTTTTGTTTTTATTAGGTTGAAACATCTTTTAAATGATTATTAGAATGTGGTTGGATTAGTTTTGTATTGTAAGAGTGGTTATATGTGAGCCTTGGGGTAAATTTTGGTTAAAAATGTGAAAAAATAGAGTTTTCAGGTTGAATAAGTCGACTAATTCCTTTCTATAAGTTGACTGATTTGGACAGTGTGTTTTAGAACTTTTTAGAGTAGCAAATAAGTCAATTGATTCATTCAATAAGTCGACTTATTCCTTTTATAAGTCGACTAATGCAGATTTTTAAAATCTTAAAATAGGCATAATTTGGTCGTTTCAAATCCGAATCAAGTGATTCTTTATTTGAAATTGAGTATCTTGAAATCTTCTATCCAATGGTGAAGGTTTCAACACCAAGTTTTAGTCACACGGGGAGTTGAGTTCTGGAAACTTTGGAGTTATGCTATTATAGCTTGGTATGAGGCTCTTTGGGGTTTGTTGTGGTTGAGGTTGAGTTAGCACCTTCTTGTGCAAGAAATATTTAAGCTTCCACAGTAATTAAGATTATGGAGAGTTCATTAGTGATTGATGAAGTGATGTGGCGAGATGAGAATCAAGTCACCCTTGGTTTTCGGGGAACAAAAATCGGGGTGTGACAACTTAGTATTAGAGCTCTAGGTTGGAGCACCTAGGGACGACGGGGATTGGTCATATCATGTGTAAGTTTGAGATGATTAGATTAAGTATCTGATACCAACAACTTGGTATTAGAGCTTAATCGGATTTGAATACCTATGGACAATGGGAAAGGGTTAAGCCACGTGTTGGATTAGAAGGATGTGATGGTTTCGAATTGCTATTAAAGCATTAGGTTTAAAGGTCTAGGGTATGAAATTCATGGATATGAATACCTAAAGACAATGGATAATGTATTGGTTTAGAAATGTGTAGTGGTTGGTAATCGTCTAAAGGATAGGTTTAATTACCTTTGAATGATGGTGGAATGGTTAGCTTGGTGCAAGTGATCATAATGAAAGAAAAATGTGTTGGTGTGTGTGACTAATTTTTATGAGGTAATACTCCCAAAGTTGGTTGAGTAGAAACTTTTGACTTGATGTTAAGTCTTGTTAATGGGTAACGAAAGGTAATACAGAGAAGGTTGTGTGTGCTTGAGTCCTTATGGATACTTATGGGCTTGTGTTACATGGTTGATAAGTGTTATGCAAATGTTGGCAATTGAGATCGAGATAAGAGACAAGGATGGCATATTGTCGGGGTTGGGCTAACGAGGAAAAATGGCCTAGCTAGACATTTTTCTTTGATTAGTGCTTCTCTTACAATGTACCCGTTCTTGTGGTTGTTGAGTGGTTTCGTCCGAGTGACGATGGATAATAGATTAATGATGGAATTATTTCTAATAGTAGAGAGGTCGAATGTATTTTTCTAGTTTCTAGCTCGTGGACTAGGGTGTTGATAGAGTTGCGTGCATCTCATTCATTCATTCATATGCATTTACTTATGCTTGTGCCTTGGGGCTAGAGGTGTCATCTTTGGAGTCACCATTGTCCATTGATACACCTATCGGGAGTGGAGTTACCTTGGGTAAATCTGGCGGTCTTACGAGATCTAGATTGTAGAATGTCGATTGATGTTCGACTTAGTGTTACTAGTCGTGACTAGTTTTGATGTGAATATTCTCAGAAGCGATATGGGAGGTAGTGTTATTGTGATGTGTTATGAGATAATTAGAGTGTGACTTAAGGCACACTAGAAGGACTGTAATTCATAATTTTGAAAGCTGAAATTGTGTGAGTATGATGGCTGATTTGGGGAAGATTTAGAAATCCTGGTAAAGGTGTGACTATGTTTAGCCTTAGCGTTGAAATGCACTGTTTGTGCTAAGACTCTAGTGGAATGTGTTGGATGTTAAGAGTGTAATTCTTAATTATGTATGGGACTACGGAGTTATGATCCCTATTCATGTTATAGCATTAGACGAGTAATTCTAGGAACCTAGAATGTTGATGGAAATGAGATTTGTGCATCCTTGACATGCAATGAGTTCTATGGAGTACTTGTGGGTGTTCTTATTTCAATGATGATGTAGGCTAAGTAGAAAGTATTGTAATTGCATTTGAATTATGCTGGTATGATTTAGTTCAAATGTAACGACCATGTGTCAATCAAGTGTGACCTTTTGGAAGTGAATAAAAATGGTTAGTTTTGAATTTCATTATGTGTGTTATAAGGATTTAATCATTTGTGAACCACATCCTTATATTTGGATTATATGTATAATCTCATGGAAATATTGTGAATGTTTTGAATCCAAGGATAATGTAGTATTGAGGTATAATTGAGAGATTTGTGGATTTCATATCTACGAGGCTTGAAATCATGGATTTGGGTGGTTTTGACCATGTTTAGGGTTACAAATGAGTGTATGATTATAGGGATGACATATGGACTTGTGGAAATTAGTCTTTGAGGCATTCTTGAACTTTCGGTAGAGGGGTCTCTGCAACAGTCGATCGAAACTTGGACATGAATGCTTAAAAATGTGGATTTATGATTGGGTTGTGATGATGATGTTTTACAGTATGTTTTTGATGTATTTCAATCTATGGAGGATTCACGGGGGGACAATAGTTCCCATGGATGGACAACATTTTATGCGAAGGATGGTTGCGACTGTACAATAAGTTGCTAGGGAAATACGAGAGGAGGCTCAGGCTCGACCTGGAGCAACTCCTAATTGGATGACGTTAGAATTGGAATATGTCAAGGACAACCTGCCATTCTATGCAGGAGGGCTTAATCCCGTGGCAGCAGAAGATTGGTTAGATGAGATGGACGAATTCCTTACTGTACTGGAGGTAGAAGATGACTTGAGAATGAAAGTACCCGCTCATCACCTTACTGATGGAGCGAACCGTTGGTGGAAGTTTATTGAAAATTTCCACGACATTGAGGTAATGAGTTGGGATATGTTCGAAGCATTATTCTTCAAGAAGTTTTTTTCAGTAATGATGAAGGATGACTTGAGACAAGAATTTAATAATTTGTTCTAAGGGGATATGACAGTTGTAGACTAAGGGACCAAGTTCACATCCTTAGACCATCGAGAGTGGTGTGTCACCACTGTCAACAGCCAGGTCACTACAAATCTGAGTGCACCCGCATACAGTTGGCACCAGCAGTGGAGCATGTTTGTTATCGCTACCACCAAATTGGTTGCATCAAGGTAAACTATCCTCTGGGACAAAATATGCGGGATGAGATAGGGTCTCAACAAGGTACTACTCAGTTACAGCCAGAGCAGTCTGCTTGGGGTTCACTAGTAGTGAGGGGAGTCGACCTAATCATGTTTGATCCATAGTCCAGGCATTAGAGGACTCCATGAGGAGCAAGGTATAATTATAGTTTCTAGCTTATGACCCAGATAGTTTAGTCATTGAGTTGTTTGTTGCCTTTAATGGAACATATTTAGTTTTATGCTAATTGTGATATGTGGTATGTTAGGTATTTAGCATGATATGCATGACAGTTGTTACATGTTCAGGGTGTGTTAGTGTTTGCATCAATGGGTGCACTGTATACGTGGGTGCCTCATTATCGCCTAGGGAATTTTAGTTTGATAAAAGCATTGCATTGTGTGAATTTTGTGCATTTATTAGATAAGTGTACATTATGTGAAAAGTGAGGTTTTTGGGGCATGTGTGAGAATTAATAAGGGTATTGAACTCTATGGTGCAAGACCCAAAACTTGGCCAAGTGGGTGTTGCTTCCATCGGGTTAGTAGTCCAAAAAGCGTGAGCAGAGTATGTTGTCCCAAAACCCTTACTACGGATTGTGATAAGCGAAGTCCTCAGTTGAATTGATTTTCGGAGATACGTGGCGTGAGTTATATATATGAAATGTGACTTGTTTAAGTTGATATTTATACATATGTATACCTTGAAATGTAAAACATCACGCATGATTTTTAAAACTTGTTTGTTTTGAGGGTAAAAAGGATGGATATTTGTCATATAGATTGTAATGATTTCATATGCATCCATGCATAGCCACCTGAGTTAGAGTGGAGTTGGGTGGATCATTCCTATTGAGCCGCAGTGGTGCTCACCCCCTATTTATATAAATTTTTTAGATAAGGCCCCAATTTTTGAAACATCTTTTAAATGATGATTAGAATGTGGTTGGATTAGTTTTGTATTGTAAGAGTGGTTATATGTGAGCCTTAGGGTAAATTTTGGTTAAAAATGTGAAAAAATGGAGTTTCCAGGTTGAATAAGTCAACTAATTCCTTTCTATAAGTCGACTGATTTGGACAGTGTGTTTTAGAGCTTTTTAGAGCAGCAAATAAGTCGACTGATTCATTCAATAAGTCGACTTATTCGCTTATAAGTCGACATATTCATTTTTATAAGTCGACCAATGCAGATTTTCAAAATCTTAAAACAGGCATAACTTGGTCATTTCAAACCCGAATCAAGTGATTCTTTTTTTGAAATTGAGTATTTTGAAATATTCTATCCAATGGTAAAGGTTTTCAACACCAATTTCTAGTCACACGAGGAGTTAAGTTCTGGAAACTTTGGAGTTATGCTATTATAGCTTGGTATGAGGCTCTTTGGGGTTTGTTGTGGTTGAGGTTGAGTTAGCACCTTATGCAAGAAAGAGTTAAGTTTCTGCAATAATTAATATTATGGAGAGTTCATTAGTGATTGATGAGGTGATGTGGCAAGATGAGAATCAAGTCACCCTTGGTTTTCGGGGAACGAAAATTAGGGCGTGACACTTCGCTTGCTGTTTAGACTCCCATATCCTTTGGGTGTCTCTGTCGTCTTTTCTGTCAAGCACTTCATTGTAGGTCCTCAAACCTAAAATGGATACCCTCTTTCTGATAGAGGTTTTAAGTCCCTTCATGAACTTTTTCACCTTCAGCTCCTCGTTCATTACCATCTCCGGGGCAAAGTGAGCTAACAATGTGAATTTGGTCTCGTAGCCCATCACGTTTAAGTCCCCTTGGACTATATCTATGAACTCTTGCCTCATCTGGTCTCTTACTGAAGCCGAAAAGAAAATTTTGAAGAATAACCTCTTAAAGGTTTCCCAATCCATCGTCTCAATGTCGTGGGTATTTCCGATAAACTGCCACCATCGATCTGCCTCTCCCAACAAGTGGAGCACTGCCACTCCCACTTTCAAGTCCTCATCGATTGCAAGAGCAACCATGAGTTTGTGGGTTTGGTCTACCCAATTTTCCGCCACTAGTGGGTCACACGCACCATCAAAAGTAGGCAGTTTAAATTTAACATACTCCTTCATTGCCACCATTTGGCGGTTCAAGGCAACCCTAGGCAATGCCTGAACCTCTTCTTCTCTGGCTTCCTTAGCCATTCATCTCATAGCGTCCACCATGTCACGCATAAATTGCATTCCATTTGTGGGCCCCTGAGGAGCATCAATGTCTGTGTCTTGCGCTCTTCTTGGAGGCATTTTGCTATATACACAACAAGAAAAATTTTAAGTCCAAGAAATTCACTTCTTACACATATCCACCATGCTTACACACGCCATGTCAATTTAGTCCATATAGGCATGTTAAGAAAGCGTAAGCGTAAATCAAGTTCCACATAAGCAATTTCAACCTAAAGTCTAAAATCTCACGGGAATCCAAAATTCTCAATTCACACATGAGGTACCCTTCACCCGTCGCCCCAAGGTATTCTAACCTAGAGCTCTGATACAATGTTGTCACGCCCCAATTTCCTTCTCCCAGAAAACCAAGGGTGAATTCATCCATTAAGCCCTAAAGGATATATTAACCTCAATTTATCACAGAAGCTTAATCATATACATACACAACTCAACATCAACTATTCCTAGTGGGCCTCAACCATACAACCCTTCAAATTGATTCTATCCCACACTACGGATATGAAACTCCTTATAAGTTTTATATCATGTCCTAATAATAGAACCATTAGAAAGAGGGTTCATAATTAATCAATTTCAAAAAAAGAATCATCTAATTTCGATTTGAAACGAGAAAGATATGCCCATTAGAAGTTGGGTAGAATTTTGTCAAATGTCTGCCGTAAAAGAGCTCGAGCGCTTTAAATAAAGGGATCAAGCTCTTTCACTCCCGAGGCTAAGCCTCTAAATATTTTACAAGGGCAATCGAGCGCCATAAAAAGCGATGGAGTGCTGTTAATACAGAAACTAAAATCCTACAACCTATACTTAGCCAATTTTCCACCTGACTTCAAATTTAAATATCTCACAAACCATAAGTCCATTTGACTTGAAATTTGGCATGGATCATCCTCAACATGCCTAGTTTTTATCCTAATTTGAATCACCTAATAATTCAACTCACAACCTGGATTTGCACACAAATCAACGAGCTTAGGCTAGATCATGAAGTGTTACACTAAAACATGCATATCTTACTCAATTTGAATCCAAACAAGGTCCATGACTTATCGAATTGCAACTAATACAATTCTTATTCTAAACTCAAAATGGACACTTTTGGTCATGTGCCCATCCCCCTCCCCCCCCCCCCCCGATGATTATTCCAATCCCTCATCCAGCATCAAAAATATTTGCACATGTTACAACATGTGAATGAAAACATAATTTCATAATCTTTGTATTTCAAATCATCCATTCCATCCAAATCATACTTTAAGCATAATTATTCAAAAATACAATTAAGGTCCATCCCTTCAAACCACATATTCATACATAAAGTTATAACACAAGAAGAAATCATAAGCTTACAATCCATAAATTAAGTTTGGTCCAAAAATAAACTGTAACACATATGGATTCCAAGTTTATAGTCATTATAAGGATTTCATGCATAAGGTCCAAAAATGCTAAAAATCCAACCATGACTACAATTTCATAATCAAGGTGCCACAAGCCGGCACGGATAATCAAATATACAATATCCAAAATATATCAAAAATGCTACCAAAGTCCCGCTTGGACATTCAAGTTCCATCTGTTATCGGCGCCTTATCTGTAAAAGAGTTTAAAATAAAGGGGTGAGCACCACTGCGGCTCAGTAAAGATACCCCAACTCACTTAAGTGCTGACTTGACACGACCTACATGAATGCATGTCAATACATTACGTGTATCATCCAACATGTACATGTTCATTCACAAACAATGCATATATATATATGAATGCATTAACATACATCATGCTTCATAATTTAAAAATGAAAGCAATATCACACACTTGTCTTTCTCTCACGGACTCAATCCGATACCCTAGCATAATTCTTAATTAACCATGCGACCTGGGACCTTTTCCACATGAATTTTAGAATTTACATCACCGAGAACATCGGTCCTACCAGGTGATAAAACTGTTTCAGTACGCACCACTGAGAACATCGGTCCTATCAAGTGATGAAATCCTTTCAATACGCACCACCGAGAACATCGGTCCTACCAGGTGATGAAATCATTTCAATACGCACCACGGAGAACATCGGTCCTACCAAGTGATGAAACATTTTCAGAATGCACCATTGAGAACATTGGTCCTACCAAGTGATGAGACCCTTTCAAGACTTCCACCGAGAACTCCGACCTCTAAGGTGATTAGACCACTTTCCCCTGTTTTCTTACAATGGACACACATATGTATTTCGAACATATAATGTCCAAGCATTTAAAATTTCATACTTCACAAATGCATAAGCTAGTTATAAAAGTTCATAGCATGCATTACATACTCATCAATCCACATATATATTTTCCTATATATGCAACTCTAGCACAATTAGCATATGCCCACAAAATTTCACTTAAGCACATTTTAGTCATGCTTCACCAATGCCCACATTTTCTATAGAAGGATATCATGCATTTAACTCACTTAATAACATATAATACAAACATATTCAATATAACACATTTTCATATATGTGCACAAAATCTAGCATATAAGTATACATGCTAACATCTCTCACACATTCACCCCCTTATACCGTGTATACTACCATATATATATATATCTATTGCACAATAGAGACCAAAGAGAGTAGAAAAATACCACATCCCACCCCTCTTATCACTCTAAATCATGCAATACACACCCTTAGCTCTCACCGCTTCACCCGAACCCTAAAATCGATAAGTAAATGAGAAGGAGAACCTCTACCTCAAAATCCAAGCTTAGAAGTGGAAGACCCAAATTTTACCAAGATTCAAACTCCTCCAATGGCAACTTTTCACCGATCAAAACGAAGAGGAGAGCGAGGGGAACAACTTTTGTGCTTGGCTTTACCTTCAAATCTCACTTCTTGGCCCCCAAATTGTAGAGAGAAGGAGAAAAAGAGAACTTGTAGAGAGAGAAAGAGAGAACCGGATGTAGAGAGAGAGAGAAGTGAAAATCTGATATTTTTCTCTCTTTACACACATATATATCATATATATTATATATATATGACCCTTTGCAACTAAACCCTCTATCTTTCCCTTATTTTCTCTTTTTTATTGGCCTTTTGCACTTATTTGCAAACTAACCTTTCCTTTCTTTTCAAACCTTCACTTATGCCCTTAAACTTACATCCATACCCTACGCCACTCTCCAGAGTCTGTAGTAATTTCTTCGGGTTATCCGAACCCATTTCGGTCCCACACCCGTAATCGAAAACATAGAAAGAATCATTTAAGTCCACTAAGCATGTCATTGAGCGACTAATCATGCTTAAAATTCGCTTAACCTTTAATCATAAATAATAAAAAAAATTTGGGTCGTTACATACATGGTCCTAGTTATGACTTAATAATTGAGTTCTTCCAAAGCTTATGAAAGCTTGAACTAACTCAACCTTAGTAAATGTCTCATGATGTTATAAATGAAGTTCATGACCTATTGCTTATACTCCAAGGACTTATGAATGATATGAATTATATGCATTGGTCCTAGAGCTTTCATGTGAGTACATCAAAGTAACTTTACAATAAATACAAGCACTCACCCAAGACTAGCCTACCCAAGTCTTTTGATCTTCAAATCTTTAAGCTCTTGGGTTCCTTAATCATGTGGCTTGAATTCGCTTCAACTTCGCCATTGATCTTGATTATTGATATTTGAGTTATGTGATCATGTTGCTTCATATATCTTCTTGTAAGTCCCTTTAAAGTCCAAAACCTTTAAGATACTTGAGATAATTTGATACCTTGTAAAATACACACTCAAGTAAACTTATTAGATCTACACTACAATAGATTGTTATCATCAAAATCACCCAAATAACCTTTGCTTGAAACCTTGAGGTCAATAATATCTTCTTGAAAAAATTTCAGATTCCTGGGCCCACCTGGACCTAGTCTTGGGGCCCCATTGACCCAAAAAGTCAAACTTCTCTAAATATTCTCAAAACTTTCCAAAACCTTAAAACAACTTCCCAAACATGTTTCTTATAACTAAAACATACTAAATATCATTAAAAATGCAATTATAGCCAAAAAATGATTCTTAAAATGGAAATCGGTCAAAAATGGACTCGGTCTCTACAAGTTCTCTCTCAGGGTGCTTTCAAAGAGCTTTCAATACACATCAAACTAGAATTTCTACAGAGAGAAAACATTGAGATATTTTTCTAGCAAAGAATTTTTCTCTCAATTCTTTGTTTATTTTTTTGAGAGCACACACATATTCACTGAGTGATGTAGGGTGTCTCTATTTGCTTGATCAACTGTTTGAAGATTACAGTGAAGATTTCTTCGTGATCAAGTTACTGGATTGGTTTCTTTTACAACTGTTCATTAGTGAGGAAGGTGAAGAAGATTGAGCTACAGGGGGACAAAATACTTGCTGAGTATTCGTGTTCTTCCAATTACCTTTCTAAGAGGATTTTGACGTTAGACGGGAATCTACAGCAGTTGGACGAGGTAGTCGCAATAGTAAGCCTAAGGTGTTTCAATCAAAATTCTTGTTAGAGTGGAGTGGGTCTGAGTCTGGAATAGAGTCTGTTGTACTTTGCTTCGGCGATAGTGGATTTGCCTTTCTGGGGCTATAAAGCCTCACCTGTGATTTTTTTTTCGATCTGGATTTTTCACGTATATCTGGTGCATTCTTTACTTTACTGCACGTTATTTTATTTACTTACTTTATGGGATTGCTTAAATTTTAATTGGACTTAAAATTGGACAATCTGAAAGATTAAGCAAAAAGCGAGTAAATCTAATCACTCCCATCTAAGTTTTAAATCTAACTTTCGCAGCCGCTTCCGCAATGCACAACTCACAATATGTACATTTTATAGTCTATTCAGAGAGACTATAAACATAGTGTTTTATCAGGGTTAATTGATTTGAAGTGTTGCTATCAATTTAACGAGAAATCAATGTACCTCGGGAGACATGCACCATTGAATCTGTTGAGCACCATAAAGGGTGTCAATAGGTTCTTTAAAATTTATATTATTTTATAATTATGCTAATTATAGAGTAATATAATTTGTTGAGTTATTTGATTTTATTGTGTTGTATTATATGTTAATATAATTTATATGATTTTGGTATGTTAGTATGATTATCACACGATCTTAAATAATATCATATCATGCATATATTTTCTAACAGAATCACTGGGGAAAAGCCTATTTATGAGAAGCAAAGTATGGAGACTTAAGGAGAGTTTGGTAGATTGATCTGTGTCAACGAAGTAACTAGCGATTTCTATGATTTTTGAAATCGCAACCTAGGTGATAAACCTTCTTTCTTATAGCAAATTCAATTAGTGTGAATTAGTCCCGTGATTTTTCTCCCTGTGATTTTTCACATAGAAATCCACGTGTCCATTATTTTTATTGCTTTATCTATTGGTTGCATACTTTGATAATGGATGGAGTAGATTTATATTTCTGCTAAGTTTGTTGAACTTTAAGAAGTGGTTAAAATTTTGTTATTCAATCATAAGATCTATTTTCTCTCTCTAGGTACAGAGTATCGGAGCCTTGTGCGGCTCTCTATCAAAGTCTCCATCTGTGATGCTAACTTTCATTAATTAATAATATATTACTGGTGAGGATTAGAAATATACTATTTAATTCGGTAAAGTGCATACAACTTTTTTTTAGTTCGAAGAGTGTGCAAAAATCTTTCTTCATGTTCATTTTCTCTCTTATAATCTGTATTTGATGTAAATAAATTCTTCTGAGCTAAAACCCCTCTTTAATACCAATTTTATCATTTAGAAAATGTTCATATTTTAAAAAAATCGGTACTCTTCATAAAAGAATATTCTAAAAAAAACAGCAATGTTTTTTTTCTAAAAATAAAAATAAAAATTCAATACTATTTTTTTTCTAAAAGACAAACATTTCAGCACTGTTATTTTTAAAAAAAAAATAAATAAAACATTATTTTTTTTAAATAAAACATTCCAGCACTATTTTTCACAACGAAAAATCAAAAATTTCTGCACTGTTTCTATATAAAAAAAATATTCCAGCACTGTTTTTCTAAAAAACAAATTCAGCACTTTTTTTAAAACAAAATTCAACAATTTTAAAAAAAAAAATTCTTTTTTAGGTTCCGTTCATTCTAATATATATATTTAAGTTTGAAAAAATTATAAAAGGATAAAATTGGTATTAAATAGTGTTTTTAACTCAGAAGGATTTAATCGCACGAAATACAAACTACAAGGAAGGAAAATAAACATGAAGAGAGTTTTTTCACACTTTTCAAACTATAAGGGAGTTTTATGTGCTTTACTCCTAGCAAAACTACGAGGGAGTCTTTGCCAACTTGGGGCGGGCTAGCAAGTCGAGTTGATGGGCCAAGTTGCCGTTATGATAATGAAATTTATCATTGAAATATATAATTTATTATAAATATATTATCTAATGTTGTAACATAAAATATTTACATACTATTAAAATATTTTTTTATCATTATTTTCTTTTTTATTCTTTCATTTCTATTTTGTCTTTCTTTATAATATTTTTTCTTTAATAAAAAGTCAAATACTTACTTTTTTTACTACTTTATTCTTTATATTTTATTTGTATTCTCTATTTTATTTCCTACTCATTATTTGCTAATATCTTTTGAAATTAATATATTTTTTAAAAAATTATATTTTTTTCATATCTGATTATCCGATCGGAGATCCGATTAATAACAAATCGGATGCTAATCGAATCAGATCGGATCATCTATATCTTTTATTAGATTCGGATCAGATCAGGCTTAATCCGGTCCGAATCCGATCCGTTTAGCGATCTAACCTTCAGCCACACCCTTGCTACAAATATGGGTTTATTCAAAAATAGATTAAAGGATAGGGACGTCTCTACAAAAAGTATTACTTAGTAAATGAACCAAAGGTATAAATTTACTCCCAAAGTTCTTTATCTCGTCAACTTGAAACAGAGGACAAAGACGCAATAACCGCCGAGAGTGTGTGTGTGTGTGTGTGTGAGAGAGAGAGAAATAAAGAGAAGATGGCGACGAAGAACCGAAGGTATAAATTTACTCCCAAAGTTCTTTATCTCGTCAGCTTGAAACAGAGGACAAAGACGCAAAACCGCCGAGAGTGTGTGTGTGTGTGTGAGAGAGAGAGAGAGAAATAAAGAGAAGATGGCGACGAAGCCTATTATCTTCAGCGAAGAACACGTGAACCTCCCTCACGGCGGAGCCACCACGTGTCACTCCAAACTTCCACTGACATCAGATAGCCTCGTCTCATTTGATACTCTCTCTCATATCACAGCTAGTAGTCAGTAGTATATCTATATACTACGTAATATATACACACACACATCTGATCTGGTATATCTATCCACTTGTTCTGCGGGCATCATCAGCATCCCAAGGTTCGTTTCAGTCCTCGAACTGAGTGACTGATCCTCTCCCTCCCCCTCCGCCTCTCTTTCTCTCTCTCTCTCTCTCTCTCTCTCTCTCTCTCTCTATATATATATATATATATATATATTCAATCAAGATCAAGAACAAAACCCTAACCCTAGAATAACTGTGCACAAACAGGGGGGATCGATAGGAATTGAAGAGAGGTTCGAGATGGATCACGCAGCTGACGCTCACAGGACCGATTTGATGACCATCACTCGCTATGTGCTCAATGAGCAGTCGAAACATCCCGAGTCTCGCGGTGATTTCAGTATCTTGCTCAGTCACATTGTTCTCGGTTGCAAGTTCGTATGCTCTGCTGTTAACAAGGTACTTTTTTGTCCTCAAATCTTCGAACTTTTCTTCTCCTTTTTTTTTTTTTTTTTGAAATTTTAATTGAAATTTGACATTTTATGGTGCTTCATGCGATTAATAGAGAGACTTGTATATGCTCTAGACAAGTACTATTAATAATTTTAATGGCATGGTGAAATGGAAAAAATTTAAAGCAGCCAAATGAAGCAATGATTTTTTTTTTTTTTTTCTTTTTTCAGTTCCCCTGCAAAATCAAATATTTAAAGAACGTATTTGTTCGTGGAAAAGAAAAGTTTTAAGTAAAATTTGTTGAATTTGGGGATTAAATATGCTGAATACTTCTCTAGATAGTGTGTAATGTAGGAAATGGAGAAAAATAGAGAGAGGAAAGGACAAGAAAGACCACAATTATCTAGGTGGTTCGATGTCCGGAACTACATCAAAGGAAAAACCAGTAAGAAATAAACCACTATTAAGACTTAGAGATTACGCCAGTCGCGAATGTAACCATCCATGATATTGCACCTTTAAGTCTTTAGACTTTAACCATCTATGAGATAACATGATAAGAAACTACCATCATCTATCTTACAGCTTGCCATGAATCCACAACCCGTTGCTATGTTGCAACCTCTCTTTACTTCTATGATCGCGTGTTGGATCAATACTTCATTGTGCCGTTCAACAATTCATGAGCTTTGGGGTTCTCTTTGAATTTTTGCTACACTAAGAGAGGAAGAAAGTGCTTGGGAGGAGGCTAGTCTCTCAAGACCTTTTTCTCATCTGAAGGGTTATATAGATGCACTTCCTCACTTTATAAGAGCTTTTTCTGCTATTTTGGTACATTGGTAGATAAAAATAATATTTCGATTCTTTCCAAATGGTCTAATAAACAATTGCTCACTATGTTCATGTGGAAGGACCAAAGATGATGATTTTGCTATTGCTAACCCCAAATATCCCCCACCTTGATAGTAAAATCACCAATGTCGCGCCACGCTATCAGCTTCCTTGTGTGACTATACCCCCATAAATCACCTATGTGAATATTCTGTATGAAAATTCTTATCTGGTTTTCTAATCGGAAAGCTCATGAAGCTGATTCTCTTGTTGGAAGGCCCATTACCAGTGATCAATTTTCCACCGATAGAATTCCCAAAAAATAAAGGAAGACGGCATTTCGTTTGAATGTTTTCTAATACAATCTTACTTATCAAAAAGATCTGTTCTGTTATTCATTGCAATATCTGGATGGAAAAATCCTTGTTCATTCATTGGCAGTATCTCAATTCAATTCAATAAAGCTTTTTCTAAATTATTAGGGTTTTTTTACCTTTCTGATTTGTATAGAATCATAATTCCATTTCTCTTTATTTGGTTCTTATTTGTTAGCGTACTAGTGCAGGCGGGTCTTGCCAAACTCATTGGACTTGCTGGCGAAACCAATGTTCAGGCATGCTTTTAATCAGTCTCTTTATCATTATTAATTATAATATGCTCCTTTCCCTTACTATGTTCTACTGTTTTTATTGCAGTTCTTTCATGATATTTGTTTGATGTTATTTGTCTGTTTTGATATTAGGGTGAAGAGCAAAAGAAGTTGGATGTGCTTTCAAATGAAGTTTTTATCAAGGCTTTGGTCAGCAGCGGCCGAACAGTAGGTTACTGAAGAACTTTTTAACATATGTTTATGGAAAAATTATGATTCTTTCTTAAACATGTGAATCTTCTGCTAGTGCATACTAGTCTCCGAAGAAGATGAAGAAGCAACATTTGTGGAGCCATCTCTGCGTGGAAGGTGTCTTCTGATGGTCTCTTTTGTTGAATAATTCTTCCTCCATGCTCTGTTCTGAAATGTTAAATAGTTGGAATTTGTGCTGTTCATCAATATATTTGTGATGAATTCATTGTGATAGTGTAGGTATTGTGTTGTTTTTGATCCGTTGGATGGATCTTCTAACATCGACTGTGGAGTTTCCATTGGAACTGTATGACTTCTCTTCCAAAATATGTTATTGCGATAGGCACTTGTACCAATAGAGATTATTGTTAAAGATAACTTGATTTGCAGTAGTCAATTGAATATCATCTCTTTCATCTAGATTTTTGGGATTTATATGGTGAAAGATGATCATGAGCCAACTTTAGATGATGTGTTGCAACCTGGGAAGAATATGTTAGCAGCTGGCTATTGCATGTATGGAAGCTCTTGCACGGTAAAAGAATGACCTTAATTGTGCATTTGATGCTTAATTGTAGTTCAGTCAATCCAGCAATTTCTTTTTGTAATGACTTCGGCAGTTCCACAGTCAAATTGATGTATATGTTTTGGACTGATATACTCGCTAAAATTAAGCCTTTTTGCTAATGGGATCAGTTCATTAAATTTTTAGTCTGCATCCTGGAATTGCACGTTGTTGTGATGTTATTTTCACTTGTGCATATAATGTTTTTGCAGCTTGTGTTGAGCACTGGAAGTGGCGTTAATGGATTTACCCTAGATCCATCTCTTGGAGAGTTTATACTAACCCATCCGGATATCAAGGTAAACTCATTAGTTGACTTTTTAATATATTGCATTGACAAGCTGTCTATTTTAGATGCTACGTTGGTTGCTAAATTCGTTAATCATTCTGCTAAATTATTCCAAGAATTCTGGTGGATATTGGTTGCAAAGAGCAAAAAAGATACCACTAATTATTGATATATCCATGATATTTGGGTTCTAGACATATCCATTTATGAACATATAAAACCTTTCAGCACATACATTTTTAGTTGAGAGCAACAAGTTGAGCTGCCTTTGGATTGGTGTAACATTGCCCTTACTATCTTTATTAAAATCTGCACCTTAAGGTGAAGTATATTTCCACAGGTTTTCCATGGTTTGGAAGTGATTATGGATGTCATATGAGATACAATGAGCTTTTCATTTTGCACGTATTGTGTTGTGACATATTTTGTTTTTGTTATTACTGTTTGAGTGGCCTGATTTAATTATTATATGCCTCTTTGCACAGATTCCCGAGAAAGGAAAGATCTATTCAGTAAATGAAGGAAATGCAAAGAACTGGGATGGTGCAACAACAAAGTATGAATAAGCTCAATATAATCTTTTGTTGTCTGTTAATTATGTGGTCTTGACATTCTTAAAATTATAGGTATGTGGAAAAATGCAAGTTCCCCAGAGATGGTTCATCACCAAAATCTCTAAGATATATTGGAAGGTACATGAATTTCCAACTTATAATCTATTGCCAGGTGCTTAAATTTTTTATGTAGTAAGTAGCTGCGTCTGACCTCGAGCTAGCTTTGCATATCTGCCACTATTGAATGACATCCTGAACATAGTATGGCATCAAGAGCAGAGGGGATCTTGAAAACTCAGGGCTTAGGGCCTAATTGGTTCACTAGTGCAAGAATGGTGTTCATTTTAAGAGAACTGAAAAACAGAAAACAGTTTGAAAATTTGTCTTGGTAACAGTGTTCTAATAAATGAGTTAAAAAATCTGTCATTTTAGATAACTGTCTTTTGTCATCATCTAAAAACTGTTTTCTGTGAATTGAACCAAATGAGCCCTTAATCTTCTATCTTCATATTTGCATGCTATTACTGGATATATTAATAAATTAGCAAAGAGTAGGGATCGATGAACTAAAGAACTAAGCCAAATTGGATGTATTAAGGACATAGACAACACGATATTAGTCAAAGAAAGCGACATTTTAAATAGATGGAAGGAGTACTTTCAAAATCTTTTAAATGAGGAATATCCTAGAGAAGAAGTAGAAGGAAATGAAGTTAACATACGAATGATAGACAAAATCACTAACAAGGAGGTAGAAGACTCAAGAAGATGGAAAAAAATAAAGCGGTAGGCCCGGATAATATCCCCACAGAGGCTTGGCAAACGTTAGGTAACGTAGCAGTTAAGTGGCTAACAAAGTTATTTAACAATATCCTCCAGCAAGGTATGATGCCAAATGAATGAAGAGTAAGTATAATAGTCACTTTATAAAAATAAAGGAGATATACAAAATTGTGGCAACTATAGAGGAATTAAATTAACGAGTCATTCAATGAAAGTATGGGAAAGGGTTATAGAACAGAGACTAAGGAAGGAATCCATGGTATCGGATAACCAATTTGGATTCATGCCGGGGAGATCAATAATGGAAGCTACTTACCTATTTAGGCAATTAGTTGAAACATATAGGAGTAAGCAACAAAACTTGCATATGGTTTTTATAGATTTAGAAAAAGTGTATGATAGGGTCCCAAGACATATAATTTGGTGGGCCCTACAAAGAAAGTTCCCTTACAAATCATAAAAAGCATCCGAGATATGTATGTAAATGCAAAAATTAAAGTGCGTACCACGTGTGGTGACACTAGTGAGTTCTCCATAAACGTAGGGTTGCACCTATGATCAGAGTTGAGCCCATATCTCTTTTCAATGAAATAATAGAAGACTTCCAAAACGAGATTCCATGGTACATGATGTTTGCCAATGATGTTGTGCTATTGGAAATAGTTTTTTTTTAAATAAAAAATTTGAAATATTATATGTTATGACCACCATATTTTATTAAAAGTTTTCAAAGAATTCATCATATTTACACTTTAACGTATCTTTCTTTTTAGAACTTTATTAAAACTCCCTAATGATACGACACACGTGTCGGACACGTGACGATGGTGTGTCTATGCCGTGTTCGCGGTGTGTCAAAAAATTAAAAAATTCATACATGTATTTTGGCGTGTCCGACACGTGTCAATCCGATGTGTGTCAGTGTCCGACACGGATTCTTTGACCATTTAGGCGTGTCCATCCTTCCTAGACCGGGAAGACCTAGCTAGGATATCTCAACTAGCAAAACACTCATCGAAACCAATTTAACTTGGAGCAGTTTAGCTTTGTTCTGAGTTTGACCTTTCCATCTCCAAGGTGGTGTTTATGACTTCTATGATATCAAATTTGAGGATCATGAAAAGAATAACAAATATTACGCTCAACATAAGCACATTTTAAAGGTCATTGTCTGATGCAGTGGTTTAAGCTAGGATTGTGTGAAGAGGAGTTTCGGGTATAAGACCAGCCATTGTGCAAATAATGTCAACAATTAGGTCTATACCTAGCCACCATTACCGACACTGTCAATTAATTAGCACAAATGTTACAGTCACCATAAGTATTGAATAAATTTTTTTAGTAGACTTTTTGGCTATTGATTGAACATGTTATGCTTTATAATTTTATTCCTCTCTTTTGTATTCTTCTGTTTGGTTTACAGCATGGTAGCTGATGTCCATCGCACATTACTTTATGGGGGTATCTTCTTGTATCCTGCTGATAAGAAAAGCCCCAATGGAAAACTGCGGTATGTTGCGTACAAATATACAAAAGATTCGTAGAAACTCCTGCAGTTACCATTACAGAGAAAATTAATTTCTGACATTTTTTTCTAACTCCTATGGAATAGAGTTCTCTATGAAGTCTTCCCAATGTCATTCTTGATGGAACAAGCTGGAGGTCAAGCATTTACCAGCAAGCAACGGGTATTGACTTTTTGGTTATTCTATAGACTTAGATTGCTATTTGCTAGTTTAATTGGTCATGCCATTTCAGTTTTAGAAAACTCTCTTTGCCTAATATTAATGAAGCTGTGTTCTACTTTTTCTGGATGTTTCTCTATCCATGAAAAAGCTAAACTGATTTTATCATGTAGTCCTGGTACAACTAGGGCTGGCACAGTTTCTTCCTCAGGGATAGTAAAAAACTGAAAAGAACTTATTGCACAAGTTTAGGCACTTTTATTTGGCTAAAATTGGCAAATGTGCATACATGTATGTTATGAATAGTTAAATCAATCATCTTGGCAGGCACTCGACTTGGTTCCGAAGAAGATACACGAAAGATCTCCAATATTTCTTGGTAGTTATGATGATGTCGAGGAGATAAAAGCACTCTACACTGCTGAAGAGAAAAAACAATGAGTGCTATACCTAATTACAGATCATTTATTCATAAAGCAAAGCCTTCCCTTAAGGTTTACTTGTAATGACATGACACCATTTATTGAGTTCTCCGCTTGAATTGCAGCGAATGCAAGTACGTACTATTATTTTTCCTTGATGTGCAAGCATAATCTCTATTTCGTATCCATTCTATTCAACCTGTAAAAGATTTATCGTCTGTAATGTTATCGATTGAACGTGAGCTTTCTGTTGGCTTATACCCTCAGCCTAGGAAGCATGGATACTGACACGATATGAAACGGGTATGGCAATACTGCAAATCTCGAAAAAATAGGATATTAGTATGTAGGATATGACACGATACGATACGGGTATGGCGATATAGTAAATTTCGAAAAAATAGGATATTAGTATGGAGGATACGACACTAAAAAAATAATAAATTATGTTTTTATATATACAAAAAATTGATTTTATGTTATATATATTAAGTTATATATATTGTTATTAACGCTTTTATTATTATAAAATATCATGATCAACAAGCAAAACAAAAAAAGAGTTAAAGAGTAATATTGTTTAATTTGCATGGATTAATTTCAAACGAAATCATGATATATATCTTAATACTTTTAGAAAGTATTGAATATCTATTCGATACTTTCTAAAAAATATATATATATTTTAAAATTATAGATAGGTTTAGAAAGTATAGAACACGAATACCTTTGCTTCCTAGCTCTCAGCTTATAACTTTACGAAATTCAGAAGTTCAAGAAATTTCCTAAGATTATTTACGGAACATATGAATTGAATCCAAACAAACAGAGCCTTTAGGTCATCTCACATCTGAGTGGGAATAATGATGGCCTACCATTTGCGAAGATGGTGAACAATAGGGAATTATGGTTGGATAAATGATTAGAGATACAAATATGAATTTATTATTATTATTATTATTTGTGTGTGTGTGTGTGATGTGGAATGTCCATAAACGATCAGCCTACAGGTTCTTCAAACGATTTGGTTTGGCGACATGGAATGCATGCTCTAAAATTGAAATTAAAGACTACAAAAGACATGGGGGAGAGAATAATAGCTAACAAGGTGGTTTTAGATGAATGAATTAGTGCTTACGCATCTCAGAGCATCCACGTCCGATTTTTGATGAGCCGGATGTGGACCATTTTCGAGAGCGGAGAGCCACATTGGGCTATTGGAGATTGCAGGCTCCACTCGGGGATAATCCAGAGCCTTTCTCCTACCAGGGAATTCAATTCTTGCTTTTATTTTTATTTTTTGAATGGCGCGTGTGATTCACGCTCCAACGGTCAAACTTGGTTAGACCGGTCCTTAAGGTCACTTAAAAATGCTTTAAAACCATTTTTTGCAATTAATTAATTATAAATTATAAGAGAATGGCTCGGCCACCGAACATGCTCTAACGGCCAATAATGACCAAAAAATAATATTTTTTTATACAATTTTTTCTAAAAAATAAACTTATTAAAATATTGTTTAAATTGGAAATCATTGTATTATTAAACTTTTATTACATAAAACTTTAAAACATCTTAAAAGTATAAAAATACAACATAAATTTTACGTATTCATTACCGGAGCGGTTTCACAAATATCTATCAAAATAAATTAAGATGCCAATGTAAGCCAGATCTGGAGAGTTATTGCAAAAAAAGTACAAAAAAAAATTAAATTAAAAAATATTAAGATATTATTATTTTTTTGCTAGCGAAAATTTTTAAAGAAGCTAATGTGAGCCTTGAAGAGCCAAAAACTCTCACGTGGCTCTTGAAAAAAATGAAGTGTCAAATTTAAAGAACCAAAATTTAAAAATGTTAATGTGGATGCTCTCAGGGAGGATTAAAAGAAATTATATATATATATATGTGTGTGTGTGTGTGTGTGTATGTACACTATTTTGGGATTCGATGCATAAAATAATGCAATCTATACCTAATTGTAGGTATAGAAAATTGTTCAACTGATAATTGTCAAATAACTTAATACACATACCCAAAAATAATGAATATAATAATTTCAAAAAAAGAGAAGAGATATTGCCAGAGGTGGATTCAAGGATTCCTTTCATTGATAATTTTATGAATATTTATACAAGTGGGAATTCGAATCCTTTTAGGACATGAATTTCCTTGTTGATAGTTAACTTTTCTCTAAAGGAATTTGGATTTTTTTTTGAGTTATAAGTCTGCTTTTGATTTGGACTTTTCAGCCTTGGGGAAGGGCGACTGGGCCCTTGATAATTAACGACCCAGCCCATTTGGACTTTCTGCTGATACATGGGCTCAAGCCGACGTGGGCTTGGTCCGTTTTCTGTACAAGTTCATCCCATTGAACCGGGTGATAATTTAGCCCCAACACATTGCCTCCAATTTCCTTCAGTTATGAAGATTGCCATAATGGAGGAATTCGATTGGATTCTATTATGATTTCCTTGTTTACATCCAGGCTCGTCATTTAATGCTGGTTGATAATGACGGTGCTGAGCACATAAGTTTCTTTCTTTACATTTTTTCTTTTGTATTTTGTGATCATACTTATTATTTTTCAGCCACAAATCTTTTACGACTGCTTGATTTTCTTTGCAGATTATCTTCCTTGAGTTTCTTGGTCTCGATTTGCCTCTTCAGGTTAGCTTTCGTCTGTTCGCTTTCATCTCTTTTTCCTCTAAAAAATGTCTTCTAGTGATAGCGACCGTACCTTTTCTGACAACCAAGAAGTCGCCATATCTAGTTCCTCTTAACCTGTTGTGGGGACTGTCCCACTTGCTGAAGTGGCTGGAGATGTGGTCACATTCGACTAGGGTGTGTCTGCCGCTCCGGTGACAAGGCTGCTAGTTGACCTTGATAAGGTCAGAAAAGACTGCAAGATCCCCAGTGAGGTTACCATCGAAGGTTATCCTCTGAATTTTGATTACAGTACTACGGAAGGAGTTAAGGATGGAGATGCCCTTTTCTCGGTTTCCCATCTAAAAGCTTTTAGATTTTCTCTTCTTTCTCTTTTTAGTTTCTCTTTGTGTAAACTGAAGCTTGCGCCGCTCCAGTTAAACCCTAATTTTTTCAAAATTATCTCCTGTATGTTCTCTTTGAACCGCCTCCACATGTTTAACCTGAACCTGAACGATCTTCTGTTCTGTTACTCTCTTCATAGGGTTAGATTAGAAGACAAACGTTACCACCTATTCCCTAATAGTAGGGACAGGAGATTGTGTTATGGCCTTACCACTTCTAATAAGTTATGGAAGGAGAAATTAGTTCTTGTGAAGAGGTGCTGGAATGTCAGAGTGGCCCAAAAATTTCCCATTCCTAGTGCTTTTGGCCAAGCTGTGATTTCTTAGTTTTCTCTTTCTAGCAAGTCTTCGATGTTTCTTCTTCTTTTTGCTAAGAGTTTATGCATTAGGCAACCCTGCTATGTTCTTTTTGTTATACAGACGAACGGATCGCTTATCTATAGGAAAAGGTGTGGAGCCTTTAACCTTCAGCAAGCAAATATGTGTCTATTGGGCAACTTTGAGTTAATGCTGGTGTTGCATATGTTGATTCTTGCCACCTATATCTAGAAGAGATGGACCTTCCGGAGCCCAAAACTACGAGGGGTTCTTCTGGTTCTGCCAAGGCAAAAGCTGTTGGAGGGCATAAAGGCAAAACTGTTATTCCTTCTTCTCCGCAGAAGAGGGTATCTTCTGGTGCTACCCTGTCTTCCAAGCGCCAGAAGCTGATGACGAGCGCTATGAAGAGCCAGGGTTCCTTTGCCCTGTCCTTGCCTGGCGCTGCTAGTGATATGACTGATGAGCCATTCGTTGGCTCCTCTGACCCATGGATCCTGGACTTGAAGAAGTTTGATGGTCCTCTCTGATGATAGGGGACTGTGCTGCCCTTGATCGTGAAGTGATGGGGGCTCTTGCCCACGAGATCTGACCTCCACTAGCAAGGAACTAACAGAGATGAGCTTCTTGCTAATATTGTTTCATCCAATCCTTTCTTTTATCTTTTATGATGCCTTCATTTTTAACTCGATCTATTTTCCGTTGTACAGAGTGCATATATTACCCTTTCTCTCTACAAGGCTCTGGTGGTCGAACGTCTTAACGGACGAAAGGCCAAAATTCTTGAGGAGAACGTGAAATCCCAAACCAAGTCCGTTGCTAAAAAGTAGAAGGCACTTTGTTACTTTGAGAGGAGGGTATTGGAAGCTGAGGAAAAAGTAGTTGGTCTAGAGGCAATGCTTCAAGTCTATAAGGCTAGAAGCCTTGAGATGTATAAGAGGTATATGCAGATCCCAGCTTTGAAGCTTGCAGATGGCTTTCGCTATGGCTTCAAACAAGGAGAGAAGCTTGAAGCCGAATGGGATTATACTGGCTTGGATGAGTTTGATGTCAATCAGGCTATCGACTCATTCCGGGACTATAATATTCCCCCTGCTGGTGTGGTTGAACTGAAGTTTGCAGATTTTTTGAAGAGCTCCAATTCAGTTGTTGCCCCTTCAACTACTCCTTCTACCTTCTTGGCCACTCCTCCAGCTGCTACCCCAGATCCCCCCATCTCTGCCATCTCTGCTGATCAGCTTCTGTGGAGATGGTGCCCCTGGTCAAGTAAGGCACTGTGATTGTTGATTCCTTTGACCAGGAATTCAATAAAGAGGACGAGGCATTTCTTCAGGACTGATCTTTTCCTTTTTTTTCTTTTTTCCTTTTGTAATGCTCAGAGAGAGCTTTTCTGTTTCAAAGGTATACTTGTGCTCTTTCTTTTTTTCTTCGTAATGAACACTTCCCTTTTATTGTGAATAATATAACTTTTCTTTTGCTACAAACTTTGAGATATGGATCGACGCCTCTGACAAATGCTTATGTTGACAATTGCTTTAGCCAGATAGGTCTGATTTTCTCCATTGACTTGTGCAATCGGTCGTGTCGACCAAGGCCTTGATAAATGATAGGCCATTTAAGACCTTAGATGAATTTGGGGCAAGGGCCTCTTTCTGCTTTAAGCGATCGGTCATTCAGACCTTAGCTTGAATTGGGCCAATGGGCCTATTTAAGCAATCGGTCGTTTAGGACCTTAGCTTTGTTAATGATCGGTCGTTCAAGATCTTACCTAGGTTTGGGCCAATGGGCCTGTTTAAGCGATCAGCCGTTTAAGACCTTCATTTAATAATCGATCGGTCATTTAAGACCTACGCTTGATAAGTAATTAGTTATTTAAGACCTACATTTGATAATCGATTGGTTGTTTAAGACCTACAATTGATAAGTGATTGGTCGTTTAAGACTTACATTTGATAAGCGATCGGTAGTTTAAGACTTACATTTGATTTGGGCCAATGGGCCTACTTAAGCGATCAATCGTTTAATACCTACATTTGATCAGTGATTAGTCGTCTAAGACCTTAGCTTAATTTCAGCCATTGGGACTGCTTAAGCAATCGGTTGTTTAAGACCTACATTTGATAAGCGATCGGTCATTTAAGACCTTAGCTTGACTTGGGAAGTTGGTCATTTGTCATTGGCATAAAAGTAGGCGTGGATATGTAACGACGCATCTTAGCTCTTTTGCATCGTTCCATGCCCATGCCATGTCCCTAAGGGCTTTGTTTCCTTTTTTGTACAGTAAAAGACAAGGACCTTTATCCGATGTGGGATTTCGTTCATACATATATTCATAATGACCATCTCAAAATATGGCTCTCATTAGATTTGAGGCCAATCATAAGGAAGGTAAATCCATTCCAAAAAAGACAATGGGACTGAATTGTTAATGCTCATATTTAAGATTTATTTTATATGATATATTTCCCTTTATTCTTTGAAGAAAATTGGGAAATCATTCTTTGCAAAATATGCAATGGTGGCCTTAGAGGCTAAAAAGCCTTTGAAGTAAAAGCTAAAACAAAAAAGGGTAAGGCATTGTCGCTGTGTATTTCAAGCTTACACAGCGACCATGCCTTGCCACGACTGTAGGACTTCCATTCTATACTTTATTTAGTATAAAGTATGGAGTCTTTTGTTCGATGTGGGAGCATGTCATATTTATTTTTGACAGCGACGTACATTTTTTTTTTTAAAAGATGCATTCTTTATTGATTCCTTCTATATCTCTTTGAGAATCAAAGGACAGTCTATCGAAAAGGAAAAATATAATTAAAACATGCTAGAAGTTACACATAGTACCTTTTTAAATGAGTTGCATTCCAGGGTTTGCGAATTGCTTCTACATTGCTAACTCTGCAAAGTCTGTATGTGCCCTTTTTGATCACCTCGGTGACTTCGTACGGGCCTTCCCACTTTTCTGTGAATTTTTTAGCATTGCACTCCTTTGTGTTGTCAGTGACTTTTCGTAGCACCCAGTCCCCAACGCCGAACACTCGATGTTTCACTTTCTTGTCATATTTGTTCTTGACCATTCTTTGGTAGGAGACGAGCCTTATTTGGGCTGCCTCCCTCTTCTCTTCTAGGAGGTCTAGGTTTTGTTCTAGCAACCGATCATTCTGCCCCCTTTCCAGTACCTTCATTCGGATGGTCGGAGTTGACAGTTTGGTTGGTATTATTGCTTCAGATTCGTATGCTAGACAGAATTGACTCTTGCCAGTCAGACGCCTCGGAGTCGTTTGGTATGCGTAGAGGACTTTGGGTAGCTCTTTCAGCCATCTGCCCTTGTGTTCCTCTAGTTTCTTCTGGACCCACTCGAAGATGATCCAATTAGTTATTTCTGCCTGGTCGTTGCCCTGTGGGTAAGATCTGGCAGAGAACTTCTGGTTAATCCCATACTTTTTGAAGAACTTATCTTGTGGTTGGTTGTCGAAGTTTGTGGCATTATCTATGATAATGGATTCTGGTAGTCCAAACCGACAAATGATATTGTTCTAGATGAAGTTCTTGACCTGAACATGGGTAATTGTTACATACGCCTCCGCCTCAACCCACTTTGTGAAGTGGTTGATGGCTAGGAGTACGTATTTTTTGTAATTGGGAGTAGTTGGGAAAGGCCCTACTTGATCTATCCCCCATTTTGTGAATGGCCAGGGGCTGGCCATTGTTGTCAATTCTTTTGGGACTGATGTTGTATATTGGCGTGCCATTGGCACTTATCACACTTCCAGGCATATTCTTCGGCTTCTCTTGCTATATATGGCTAGAAATATCCATGTGTGAGAACTTTATGGGCCAGTAAACGTCTCCCAGAGTGATTTCCACATTCCCCTTCATGGATTCTAGAGAGTATCTCTCTTACCTCCGCTGGGGCCACGCATCTCAAGTATGGCCCGGAGAATGACCTTTTGTAGAGGTGTTTGCCGATCATGGAGTATTTGGCAGAGTTCATTCTGACTCTTTGGGCCTCTTCTTTGGAGTGTGGTAGCACTCTGTCGATTTGATGGGATCCATCCAAATAGGTTGGTTCTGTATGACTAGCACCTCTAATTGGGGATGTATGATGGGTTTTTGCAATGACTAGATCGAGGTTATTTTGATCAGATCTGGATAAGCTATCGAGGCTGAACATGCAAGCTTGTCGGCATTCAGGTTCAGATCTCTTGAGATCCAAGAGATTATGATTTGATCGAACCCTTGAAGTAGCTTGTTGCACTAGGTCTTTGTAGGCTTTCATCCGATCATCTCTTGGCAGGTAGTCTCCATTGACCTATTTCACGATTAGCCGGAAATCACTAAAAACTTGTAAGTTTGTTACCTGAAGTGTTTGCGCCAATCTCAGTCCTACTAAGAGAGCTTCATAATCAGCTTCATTGTTCGATGCGGGGAACTCCAGGTGGATTGCCTGTTGTAGGGCTGTTTCGTTTGGGGTCAGGATCTCCACACCGACACTTGAACATGTTCGTGTTTACGACCCGTCAACTAATAATCTCCATTTAGGAAAGGACTAAAGTTCTATATCTTCGTCACTTTCAGGTTCATATTCTATCAAGAAGTCTGCAACTGCCTGTCCCTTTATGGCGGTTTGAGGTTCGTAGGTTATTTCGTAGGAACCCAACTCTATAGCCCATTTAGCTACTCTTCCTAACTGATCAAGCTTATGAAGGATTGCTCTAATTAGGAGTTTCGTCGGGACAATGATCGGGTGAGCCTCAAAGTAATGCCTAAGCTTCCTCTTTGCCTGGACTAGGCTAGTACAATCTTCTCCATCTTTGGGTACCTTTGTTTTGTCTCAATCATGGTTTTGCTTGAGTAGAACACCGAGTACTGGTTTTTGTCGAGTTCTCTGATTAAGACGGTGCTAGTGGCCGTTCGGGAGACTGCGAGATATAAGTATAGAGATTCTCCAACATAAGTTGCCAAGAGCATTGGTAGTTGAATCAGGTATTATTTTAGCCTTAACAAGGCTTCACTCTGTTCAGCCCCCCATATTTCTCTTCCTTTTGACTGGATGGCCTTGAAGAAGGGTTTACATCTGTCCAACAATCGAGAGATGAACTTATTCAGAGCGGCAATGCTTCCTGTTAAGATCTAAACATCCCTGTGAGTCTTCAGCTCCTCGTTTTGGAGAAGGGCCTTCACAATGTGCCCTAGGAACTGTCTTGAGAAAATGCTGAAGGTACACTTTGATGGGTTCAGTCTCATATTATGGCTTCTCAAAGTGTCAAATACTTCTTATAGATGTTGCACGTGGTCTTCCTTCCTGGGGCTTTTCACCACCATGTCATCTATATATGCCTCAACTGTTCGGCCCATCAGATTTTTGAAGACTTTGTTGATCAGCTGTTGGTAAGTTTCTCCTGCATTTTTCAGTCTGAATGGCATCACCTTGTAATAGTAAGTTCATTTTTTAGTAATAAAGGAAGTTTTTTACTGATATGCCGAATTCATCGAGATCTGATTGTATCTTGAGTACGCATCAAGGAATGTCAGACGCTTGTACCTAGTTGTGGCATCAACCATCTGATCAATTTTTGGCAAAAGGAACTATCCTTAGGAAAAACTTTATTTAGATTGGTAAAATCTATGTAGACCCTCCATTTGTCGTTCTTTTTTTGAACCACCACTGCATTTGAGAGCCAGTCTGGGAACCGAGCTTCTTTGATGAACCCTGCTCGTAAGAGTCAATCTACTTCTGAAGCGATGATCTGATTCTTTTCTGGGGTGAATCGCTTCTACTTTCACTTACCAGGTGGGAAGCTGGGATTGATGTTTGATAGGCGTTGAATGTTACGCATTCTAGCCTCTTAACTTATGTATTTTATTCTCTTAGTGATAGATTATTTTATGATTTTACTTTATTTTATTGTTTTCTGTATTTTCAGGGCCTTAATGATTATTTCAGTTAAAACCGTGATTTTGGGCTTTTAAAGATGACATGCAAGATGGTTGGATGAAGCCTACATCAAAGGGATCCATTGAACTCCATATTTTAACTCAACTCAGCCCAAGAAAGAGGTCCAAGAGAATTACAGCTGCTTAAGAAGGTTTCGGGCCTGAAGCCCAAATCTGTGCATAATGCAGTCTTAATCCCGTTTTGGAAAACGGACCAGAAGTCTTATTTCCGAGCCTCAAATCGACATTATTTTCACGTAAGGTTGAACGAAATTTGATTCTGCACACTTTTGTATTTCACGAAAATTCCGTAAATCGGACTTCTAGTGGGTCAAAAGTCGGGCCGAAGTCAGCAGGAAAAACCCACCTGATTAGTGCTGCGGGAAACCCTAATTTATTCCTAATTGGATTAGGACTTTGGTGTATTCTCTTGGGGAATAAAGTGAAGACTTGGGGGCTGAAGAGAGAGAGCTTACACACAGAGATTGGAGAGTCTGAGAGGGCTGAAGAGAACAGAAACATATTGCAGAGCCATTGGAGAACGAAGTCATACGCGTAATTCAGAAAGATGATGTCTTCTTCCT
This sequence comes from Cornus controversa, assembly GCA_026545225.1. Lineage (NCBI taxonomy): Eukaryota > Viridiplantae > Streptophyta > Magnoliopsida > Cornales > Cornaceae > Cornus > Cornus controversa. The sequence continues at coordinate 13,461,640 of CM048854.1, read as the reverse complement.
CAACAGTTGAAGCTTCTTCTTCTACCATGAGCGGCTAGTTCATCCACTAGGGTTTTGATGTAGCCCTAACAAAGCATCAATGGTTTGATTGTTTTAATTATTGGGGACCTTTATATACATGCATAGATTGTGTAATTGTGAGGATTCTTATTAAGGAATTGAGCAATAAAAGTCTTATAAATTCAATCTCAATGATTTCTTATCTTGTCTTAGATATTTAGTTGTTGTTATTGAACTCAATCTCTCTTGTTTTCTGTGATCATGAGAGAGATTATTACACAATGGTAATCACTGAATATATTGTTATGAGCTTTGATGGATTATGCCTAGAGAAGATGAACCATACTGCACCCTAGATTAGAGTAGTTAGGCAGATGGCCCATGCCAATCGAAGATAGTCCATGGCTTAGCCTTAATCATGTGTTATCTTCTTGACGGATGAAGGTGAGCTTGTAGCCACCGACACCACTTATGCATGATGTAATTCCCCTATAGTTGATTCAATTGACCATTGATTGTGGAGTTAGTGGTGAAGTCAAACACCCTAGGTTTCTCTCTTATTATCTTCACTATCTTGTCTACTTTGATTTATTTTATTTTATCTTTTTAATTAGTTTAAAAATCAGAATTCTTTTCTTATAAATTTAATTAGAATTAATTCCGTATTCCAACTCATCAGACCATAATCCCTGAGGTACGATACCCCTTTCGATAGCCTTATTCTGCAAGGAATTCGTTCTATTGCGAAGTGTGGAAAATTTTAATTGGTATACTTTTTGAGTCACACTCACACATGAATCAACGTTAAGTACATGGCATGACACTGAGGGGTCTATGCCAGGCATGTTCGTGTGGTCCCAAGAAAAAATGTCAACATTCTTTCTTACCAGCTGCATCAACTCTGCTATGTCTATTTGGCATAAAGAGGTCCCTAAGTTTATGGGATCTTTGCCAGGAATGACCTCCACCTCCTCGAGCGGTTCCTCGGTTAGGCTTTCCCTTTCCCGTTCCTGAAGAATGCCCTTTAGTAGAGATTTCTGTAACTGCTATTTGGTCGGCCCTTCTTGTATTGCTTTCTCCTTTATTATAAGGCCATAACACTTTTTGGCAGCAGCCTGATCTCCTATGATATCGACTGTGCCTTTCCTGCCTGGCGCAACACACCTCATAAGTTGGTGAAGCGTTGAAGGGATTCCTTGCATCCTGTGTATCCAGCCTCTTCCCATTATCATGTTATATGAAGAACTGAAGTCAACAATGATGAAGGCCTCAGTCAGTGTTCTTGAGGCTATAGTAACTGGGAGCTCTGCAACCCCTACTAGAGTCACTTGCTTATTGTCGAAGCCTATGGGTGGTTCGGCGGTAGGCCTGATACGTTCTGGTTTTAAGCCCATCTGCTGGAAGGCAGACAAAGTTAGAATATTGGCGCTATTCCCTGCGTCAACCAATACCCTCTTTACCTCACAATTGGAAACAATGAGGCTAATCATGAGAGGATCTTCGTGGGGAGTTTGGACCCTACTCATGTCACTATCTGTAAAGACAATTGTTATATTGACTGAGCGATCATGTACTGAGCGAACTTCTCCGATTCTCTGGATCTTTTGGGCACTTTTGAGATTCAACTGCCTTTCAGACTCACTTTCTTGGTTTGAGGCTGGTCGGCCATGAATAACATTGATAATCTAGACCGAAACAGTGTTGGACTATTTGTTTGTTTTTTGTTGTGGCTAATCAAAAGTTCTTCCTGTTCTTCCCGAACGATGTACTCCGCCAAACCCCCTTTTGCGATCAGGGCTTCGACTTACTATCTTAGGCTCCTACACTCGTTGGTGGTATGGTCGAAGTCGTTGTGGAGGGAGCAGTGTTTATTCTTGTTCCTTTACTCTATCGAATGCCTAATAGCCTGAGGGGGGTGAAAGATTCCTTTGCCTTTGTTTTCATAGTAAAGTCTGGCCAGAGTTAGATTCAAAGGGGTGATCTTCTCTTCAATCTTTTGTTTCTTCACGACCTCAGGAGTAGATGAGGAAGGCATACGAGGTGGCCTCGCTTTGGCCACTTGGCTTTTGGTTTGATGTGCCGTAGTGATCAAGGTCGCTCGTTGCGTTTTGGTTATCTCATCCTTGTCTATCCATAGGTACTTTTGGGCTCATAAGTTCAATTCACCCATATCTTTTGGGGTGTTCTTTACCAGGGATCGATGAAAAACTTCTTCTGTTTTAAATGCTTCGACTGTGGAGGTCTGATCTCATTGATCTATCATAGACATCTCCAGGTTAAAATGGGTGAGGAAAGATTTTAGTGTCTCCCCTCTGAATTGCCTCATAGCGAATAGTAAGGAGATCGTCCTTTTGCGTTCCTGGTTTCCCGCATACTAGGCTACGAACAGATAACATAGTTTATCAAAGTTTGGTATCGAACGGGTTGGCTGCTGCTTGAACCAAAGTAGCACTTGCCCAGACAAACTGGATGGGAAGATCTTGCACATAAGTGTATTGTTTTCGATGTCCTGCATCATATTCTGTTGGTATTGGTAGATATGCTCCACCGGGTCTATTTTTCCATCAAAGGTAGCGAACATTGGTAGGGTGAACCTCCTTGGTCAAAGGTAGCGAACATTGGTAGGGTGAACCTCCTTGGTCTTTTGGTTCTGACTATATCTTCGGTTAAGGGGGATTCAATCAACTGGGTGGTAGCGAGCGATCAATTGGCTGGATAGCCTTATCTGTTGCCCTTTAGGGCGTCGATCTCCCATTGCATCTAGATTCTCCATTCTAGGAGGGGCTACGGGGGATCGACTTGACCCTCACTGGGCTAATCGGGGTGATGTTGTCTACTATTAGACCAGTTGTGATGTGAGGCACTGAGCGAGCGATTCTCGAATCGGCCCCTTTGTTCTGTCGTTGTCGGGGGTTTCTTGCGCTTTTGGTGCGTTCCACCCTGTCCTGCAGATCTGTGATCTGTTGGCATAGAGCATTGTTCTGTTGGGTTAACTGTTGAATGCTAGGGCGTGTCAGCGGGTCCCGAGATTGCTGTACGGGTGGTATGGGTGGAGCCCTCCTTTGATTTCTGGGGGGTCGACCCAACTCTGCTACATCATAGGTATTTTTCATCGTATCCACCATGGTTATCAACTTATTTTGTTTGGAAAAATGACTAATCGTTTCCCACAGATGGCGTCAAAGTGTAGGTACAGAAAATTGCTCAACTAATAATTGTCAAACAACTCAATGCACACACCCAAAAATAATGAACAGAATAATTTTAGAAAAAGAGAAGAGATATTGCCAGAGGTGGATTTGAGGATCCCTTTCATTGATAATTTCATGGATATTTATACAAGTGGGAATTCGAATCCTTTTAGGACTTGAATTTCCTTATTGGTAGCTAACTTTTCTCTAAAGGAATTTGGATTCCTTTTTTAGTTATATGCCTGCTTTTGATTTGGGCTTTTTAGCCTTTGGGAAGGGCGACTGGGCCCTTGATAATTAATGACTCAGCTCATTTAGGCTTTCTGCTGATACATAGGCTCAAAGGGACGTTGGACTGATCCATTTTCTGTACTAGTTCTGCGCATTGGACCGGGTGATAATTTAGCTCCTACACTAATCATGAGAGCATATTCGTAAGGGTATTTTAAAGACATGCTTGAGCAAATATGCTATACACAAGTTCATGGAGGATACAATTTTGGATAACAAAATTATACAAGAGTAACAATTTTAAATTTTGCAAAAGCATATGATTTAACTATTACAAATACATGTTTTAGAAAAGAGAAGATTATTTAATAACATATAAAAGTGGAAAGAACACAAATTAACTACTGTTTATATAGAAGAAGGAAATTGGTCACTTGCAAGGATATTGCAAGGTAATTCCTAGCAAAAGTCTCGCACACCAACACGGGCTACTAATTTTAGACTTACTAATTAAAGCATTTAAATATAAATAAAAAATAAGAAAATGTTGTTAAAACCTAAAATTGAATAACCTAAAAATTAGCAAAATGTTCACATTTAAAGAACGAATATTAAAAGAAAAACAATAGAGTTGCAATGATAATATAAATAATAGTTACGACAAACAACCGCGAACCAAGTAACAATCACGAAAGACAACAAAAAATTAAACAAGCACCGCATACATGGTTCGATGATGTGCTTATGTCCAGGGTGAAGTTCCGGTGAAAATTTTCACTTTGCGAAAAATAAGAAAATTACAAATTTCAGCCCCCAAACCATAGCTCTCACTCTCGCTCTCTTTTTTGTGATTTTTATTTTTTCTTATCCTACTCCAAAACTCTAAATGACCTTATATACTAGGCTACAAGAGTTCTAAACAGGTTCAAAACTCACAAGTAGAAATAGGTCAAAATAATTAGGCCATAACATAACAATAACTTGTGTTAATAGTGGCAAATTATATTAGGAGTATAAGAAAGGAAATTTTGGGATGGATCAAAAGGAAGCAAAAGGAACATGGTGGTGGGATAATGAAATACAATAAATACAACAATAAAAAAGAAAAAGCTTCAACAAATGATAAAAAAAAAAGTTAAGTAATAAGGGGATTTAGAGGAATATAAGAGATTAAAAGATTAAGTAAAAGGCTTACATTTTATTAAGTAGTAGAAGATGACAATATAAATATTCTAATTCAAGACTAAATAGTTACTCAAATACTTCCCCTATTTAGTGTCAATAATACAAAAAAGATAGGGAGATAGATGGTAATGTTGTGAGTAGGATTGGAGCATGGTGGACAAAATGGAGGCAAACTAGTTGTATCATATATGACAAATAGATATGACAATATAAATATTCTAATTCAAGACTAAATAGTTAATCAAATACTTCCGCTATTTAGGGTCAATAATAAAAAAAAAAAGGGGAGATATATGGTAATGTCATGAGTAGGATTGGAGCATGGTGGACAAAATGAGGCAAACTAGTTGTATCATATATGACAAAAGAATATCTAATAAATTAAAAGAAAATTTCTATATGATAGTAATTATATCAGTTACGTGGACAAAGACAATGCATTCATGTAAGGGAAATGAGAATGCTTGATGGATGATAGGAGTGACTAAAAGAGATAAGACTACTAATGAACGAGTAAGGAGTCAACTAGGAATATTGCCTATTAATGATAAAATTAGATAAAGTAGATTCAGGTGGTATGATCATATAAAACATATATATGAAAATGCACTGACTAGAAGAGGAAGAGTTGTTTGCATAGAATGAAAGAGGCAAAAAAGCTAACCAAAACTTAAATGGGATGAAATAATTAAAAATAATTTTAAAAAATTAAATATTGGAGGAGACACTATATAGTAGAAAAAATAAAAAAAAATGAGAATTCATGTGATTGACTCTATGCATATGGGATAAAGATAAGGATGATGATGATGTTGATGATAAAAGATTTAAAAGTATAGTTAAGAAGATAGTAAATAAGTTAAACAAAATGTATTATATGATTTAATGCAAAACTAGCATAAAAGAGGGAGAAAAATCCTTTATAAATTGGTAAAGAGTAGAAATAAATCAATTAGAGACATGGATCAAATATCAAAGATGTAGATCATAAAATACTGTTAAAGGACAATGACATATTAGCTAGATGAAAACAATTACTTTCAACAGCTTCTCGATTAGGAATACCCTAGAGAAGAAGTAGAAAGTAATGAATTGAATGGTTCACAACAATAAAGAAGTCTTAAAAAGATGAAAAATGTTGATGCAAAAATTCGCACGATTCGGTTTGGCACGAGCTTCCCGCAAGAGAGATGAGATATGACCGCGCAGATGGGGTGTTGGCCGAGTACACGATCAAGTTAGTACTTGTAATCGTATAAACAGAAAACTAATTTTATACATAATTTTGGCATATCTTTTTGGGTTGGATGACCCATCCTTTTATAGGTGTTTCTACTCTTTCTAGCAGATAACATTTGCTTTTCCAACAAGTAATTACCTCTTTGGATTTATATTGCCTTTTGAATCTTTTGCCCTTTGGACTTTCTATTAGTCTAAATTTCTCATATAAAAAAAGAATAAATGGTTAGACTGGATAACATGCATATAGAAGTACGGAGAACGTGAAAAATCTAGAGGGGGGATGAATAGGTTCTGTCCAATTTTTAACTTTTGATGTTTGAATTATGACACAAACCATCCACACAATTTTGACACAATGATTTATAGAGGAAAAACCCCTAGGTGGGAAAAAGAAACTCTTGCCCGCAGGCTAGTCCAATCCACTATGATGAAACTGAGTACACTTGTAGATCTCACACCCAAACTCACACACAAGTTACTCCAACTCTTACCCAAGTTCATAGCCTCCCTAGGCTTGAACTCTCTCACTAAAGCTCACACATAAACTATTAGTTCTCACCCAAATCAAGCTTTCCTAAGTTCAAGTTGTCACTCACCAAAACTCACAAAACACTCCCCCTGTTCACAGTATCCTTATACTTGGATTACAAGTAGTGATTGAGAATAAGAAATACAATAAAAATCTCAAGCTAATACAATCTTCGATACAGAGCTCTACTCGAGATATCTTGCCCTTTCACATTGGCAGATGTTTAACTTCTATGAGGTTCAATCCTTAGCAGATGATGTGCACTGCTACAGATAATGTATATATTGATGAGCAAAGAAACAACATTGATCAATGAGGTGCTTGCTAGATTTTTTTTGTTTAGGACAGCTGCTTGCTTGACACTTCTAGTACAATGAACAATGCTGCAATATAGCTTCGAATACCTATTTCTGATATCAAAAAATTTATTGACAAAACAACTATTAAAAGAAACCTAAAATCTAATATAATACATGCTCAACTAACTTAGAATTCTCATATTGTAAGCAATCACTTAATAAAGCTTTTCAGCAATAGAACAACTTAAACATAATTTCTAGCAACAATAGATTTATGGCAGCAGGCTGAAAAATTCAGCAAAGCAGATTTTAATTTTAGCATATGAGAATTTTAGACAACAACTATATATCAGGATAGCAACTTGAAAAGTTTAGAAAAACAAATCTAAATTTCAGCAACTGAGAATTTTATACAGCAACTATATAATCAGGGCATCTACTTGTAAAATTCAGCAAAGTAAATTTAAGTTTAAGTAACTGAGGATTTTAGACAGCAACTATATATTCAGGGCAACCACTTGTAAAATTCAGTAAAGCAAATTTAAGTTTCAGCAATTGAGAATTTTAGACAGCAACTATATATTCAGGTCAGCCACTTATAAAATTCAGCAAAGCAAATTTAAGTTTAAGCAATTGAGAATTTTTGGACAACAACTATATATTCAAGGCAACCACTCCTAAAATTCAGCAAACAAGTTTAAGTTTCAGCAACTAAGAATTTTTGGACAACAACTATATATTCAGGGCAGTAAATCAAAACAGATTTGTGAATCAACCAAACCAAAAATCATTTATAACTTAATCAGAGAATTGATTCTCAATGCAGATAACAAATAGAATAGATTATCAAAATCAGATTCTCAAACCTTTTTAGAATACCTAGACTCAAAAGCACCTCAACCACAATTTCAGAATTAGGAACAACAGAAGCAAAATCTCAGAATTAGGAGAAACACACAACTGACTTTCTGAAATAGGAGCAACACACAACACAAAATGAAATAAGAGCAACACACAACAAAAATATTTTTTAGAAAAATTATGGGTTCCCGGGCCAACCCGACCTACTTCCTAGGCTCCGACGACCCCAAAATCTCAACTCTATCCAAATGTTCCAAAAACTTTCAAAAACCTTAAAATAACCTTTTAAACATGTTTCCCACTCTTGAAGCATCTATAATATCATTTAAAATGCATTTATATTTAAATGATAAAAAAAAATACAAACTGGCCAAAATTAGTCCCGGTTTCTACAACCTTCGTACTTTTAAAGAATTTTGTCCTCAAAATTGGGAACATACTCCAAGTTTCCAAGCGTTGTCACAAAACCTTTAGTGACCTCTCCTGACTCCCTTTTTTTACCTGTAAAATCTATTAACTTGCCTTCCTCCAACACTCCACTTTCACTCCTTAGCTAACGAGGCTTTTAGTTACCAACATACGACTTCACTCTGAGTCCATGAAACATTTCAGCTACTGGCACACCTCAATTATGTCTAGATATCATTAAACTATAGTGCAATTATCATATCGTGAACCCTCATATCAACTATTATCTCGTCAACCAAGTTCAGGAAGGATCAAAACTATAACTAACTCACTTTCAAAGTTGTGAATGTATGTGCACATATCTCTACCAACAACTCACTCTCCTTGAGCTACAATTCTCAAAATTTTCACACAAGACAATACCGTGTGTACAAGTCCAAACTCACCCTCCTCATACATGGCCTAACGCCAACATTTTCTAAGGATTTATAACACAATCCTCGACCGGTTCGACCACGTTCCTCTTTTTGACAAGAGTATAGAAAATTCCTCTAAGGTGGCGTCTCAAGATGCAAGAAACTCTCATTTTCCCAATTTCACAACTAATCCTTGGATCCCTCTAATTTGACTAGTACGATAAGGTACGGTCCATAGTGGCGTAATAACTGACCAAAATAAAATAAACGGTCTATCCACCGTCATCCATCCATGATTATCAAAACTAGTCATGTTCCAAAATTGAGTCAAATATTGTATGACAATCAATACTTCGATTTCTCAAGGTCAGACTACCCATAACGGTACATCAACAGACAAAGCTGTGTCCAAAGATAAAAATCCAACGAATGCGTTAATAGACAAAATCGTGCCTTAAAAACACTATTTCATGGAGACAATCCTAAAATTTTTAACTTTCAAGGATTCTAAACTGCATCCTCAAGTACCCTAACAAGTATCACAACACAACCTCAAGAGTGGTTTAAAGTTAACCTACTCTTATCATCATGAACCCGTCGATAAGCACTTTCCTTCTCATTTATAACCTTACACTCCGGTACTACATTACACAGACTTTTCTCAGTCATATACCCATCTATAAGCAAATCTTTTACACTCAAAAACATCCAAACCTCATTTCCTTACTCGTTGATAAACAGTGAATGTTGCGTATTTAATGCCCCTAAAATTATATGAATTAGTGCGTTAGTAATATTTATTTAATATTTTTAATAATAATTTTAATCTTTTTATGATTTTAGGTGATTAAGGGTAATTCTGATAAATAATAGTGCAACGGGCTACAGATAGTGCTATTTTGGTAGGGAGATGAAGCTTGACCCATGAGATATGTTTACATTTAAGATCCAAGTTAAATGGACTAAAGAACTGAGGTGGAAATGAGTTTAAATGAAGAAAATGAGCATGAGCCTATTCACATTGGAGACTGGGCCAATTCAGGCCTAGAAATTGCTGAACCCATTTTGGTATTCTTACTATAACTTCATATTCAACTGTCAAAATGGCCAAAACACCTGTAAGTTTGACAAAAATTCAATTTCAGAACTTTTCATATTTCACAAAAAATTCCTAAATTGGACATTTACAACACCTTTCTACCATATTTGTGCAGGTGCGCCCCCGAGGGTGCAGATGTGCACATTGGGGTGCAGGTGCCCCCTCTATGGGCGTAGATGCGCCCCTGGGGTGACAGGTGTCTCGTTTGTGCTATTTCATAAGTAAAAGGAGAGGAAATTAGGGTATTCTAGAACAAAGAGAGATATATATAGGTGATTTATGACGATTACAAGCGAAACGAAGGTGAGAAGATGGCGATTTCATCATTGTTCAAGCCTACACTTCTGATCATGAGTGGCTAAACACCATTCCAGAGAAATGACGTAACCCTAACCTTACTTTCAATGTTGTAAATTGTATCTTAAATTGGGGACGTTTTAATTTATGTATTGAATGTATAACCAAGACATAAACAATAGTTGTGCTATTGATTTTAATTTGAATGGATTATTTCATTGCATGATTACTATTGTTCTTGTAGAATGAGCATAAGTTTAAAGTGATTAGAGTTTGGTTCTTTTCAACTTCTATGATTTTGTTAAGAAAGGTTAGACAATAGTTTTCACTGATCGTTTAATTTAGAATTTTGATAATTCGTACTAAGCGAAGATGTGCTATCACATCATTAGTTAATTTAGTTTGTAGTTTGTAATTAGATGTATAGGTCTTGCTAAGCGAAGATGAGTTATGCTTAATTGTATGTTAGATGAATCCTCTTGATTGAATTGAAGTAGGATTATAGCCATTCTTTTCCAAATGCATAGTTAGACGTCCCAAATTAATACAGTTTGTCATTGGCAGAAGGTTAGTGGTGAAATTAATTCCCAGGACCCTCTCTCCAGTGTCTATCATTTATTTACGTTGTTATTTCATGTCATTTAATTTCAGCACCTTAGAATTAAAAAATAAATAAATTACCTTTGAATTAAATTGATAGCTTAACCACGAAACCAACGCAGTCCCCGTGGGTTCGACCCCTACTCACCACTTTAATAATTTTATTAGAGTATTTGTAGGTATTTATATATCATCTTTTGTTGAGGTGTTAAACAACAACGACATTATTGCATATATTTTATCATGTTTTGCACATCGAACAAAAAATGGCGCCGTTGTCAAGGACTGCGGTCATGATTGCGTTGTTAAGTTTAAAGATTAAGTCTAGTTTAATTATAATTTAGGACTTGTATATATTCTATTTTTAATTTGTTTTAGTTGTTTTATGTGTTTGAATATAGGTACAAGTTCTAGTACATAAGTGGACAGAAATTGAAACTTCGGGACCTCTTAGGAGTTTTGTATTTTAATTCATGCACTTATGTTTAGGATTGTTAGTTTATTTTAATTTTGAATTTTGTTTTTTGAAAACATGTTGGTTGAGTTTGAAGACCCTTTAGATTAATTTGGTTGTGATATTAATAATTTTGCATATATGAAAATTTTGAGTGAAAATTCAATAGACGTATGCAATGAATTGGATGCATTATCATGGAGATTGGACTAATTTATCGCCTTTAGTAATGCTCCTACTCCTACTCACTCATCCATACCATATGAGTCATGTGCATGTTGCTTTAGTCATTTTCATCATGTGATAGATTGTCCTACTACGGGACAATGTTATGATTTTTATCAAGAGCATACACATGCAAGTTTTTCTATACCAGGGGATGATCCATTTTCCCATACTTATTCTCCAGGATTTGAGAAAAAAGTTTTCACTGCACTTGGCAACCTTGGGGAACAAACTAAATTGTTGAATCCACAATCACAATTGTTGAATTCACATTCACAGTCTATAGCTAAGCTAAAAGCTCAAATCTAGCAAATAGCTAATGCTTTAGAATGTTCAAAACAAGGGGAACTTCCAAGTCAACCCATGACTAATATTAAACCCATCCAACCAATTGAGTTAGATCATGCCCCCATTATGGAGTCATTACTTAATTTGGACTTGGAAACTTTAAATGAAAAACTTAAGTATAATTATTTAAGTCCTAATGTGAGTCCACCTTTTTGTATTGTTTTTGAACTAAGTAGTAACTAATTAAATATGAATTAGATGCTTAGTCAAGAATAATGTAAAGGATCAAGTTTTTTCGAATCTTTTGAATTGTATTCAATTGATTCATTTTACTTGAGGCCTCATAAAAATGTTGATATTTCTTGCCTCAAAATTATTTTTAGCACAGGTCAAGAAAGTAAGGACAAAATAGGGGGGACAATTTTAGACCTCCTCAAGAGGCGTGGTATAGGGTAAACCTTGCATTGAGAGTAGTAGTTAGAGAATGTGTTTTCATTTTTATTTTTATTTTTATTTATTTTTATTATTTTTTCTTTGTTTTAGTTTTGTGTTTAATATTTTGCATTAATTAGTGTAGAGTTTGTAATTTCATTTTTGTGAGTTTTGAGTGTTAGGAGTATTTTTGGAGCCACTGGGCACCTTTGTTTTCAGTTTTGGTTTATGTCATTGTTGGTTTTTAAACTTTTTATTTGATCTCTTTAATTGTGTTTTTTTTCATTTTGTTCAATTTTTTTATTTTATTTTACTTTTGTTATTATTTTTTCTCCCTTTTAAAATGCATGGTGTGTAGTTGTGTTTTTTTATCACATGTTCTTGCATCCAAGTTTGGGGGGATGGCCAACCCTTATTCATGTGAATGTTTTGCCAACTTTTGACAATTCTATCACCACAGTAATATTGTTCTATCACTTCTCATATGCTTTATGTTTTTGTTACACATTGAGGACATTGTGAAATTTAAGTTTTGGGGTAAGGAAGGACAATTTGTTTGTGATGTTTTTTTTTTGTGATTTTGTGTTATTGTTAATTGTGTAAAAAAAAAAATTCAATTGATGAATACATCTTGTAGGTTATGAATTTTTATTTCTTGGTAATTTTGAACTTTTGAAATAATGTTTTGATTCGAATAAGTCACATCAATGCTCATTTTAGCTATCTTATAGAGTTATTGATTCCTAGTTTACTCCTTGCATGCACATGAGCACACTTGCATTTTTACTATGGGATATGTACCTTCATCTTTAGTTTACAATTTTTTAATGTCCAATTTGAGTTAGAGAACCTTGAGAATAAATGTCCTTGGCAATGATTGTTGAAAATAAAAAATTAATTAATTAATTATGTTTTATGTTTGCATTACAATAAGCCTTCTTGTCGAGTGACCGGACCTCTTGCCTCAGTAAGCATTGAGAGTTCGCGTTTAAAGGTACGTAATGTTGAGTAATAAAGCATTTCATGGCTAGTTTAAGTTTGTAGCCTAGTAGACTCGAGTCATTAAGCCTTTTAGAATGTCTTTACATCTAATGCCCTAAAACCGCCTGGTTCGGGAGTCATTAGCCCAAAGCTCGTTACATGGGCTAAAGAGCTTAATGAATTTAGACATTGCACAGCCACTCTTAAAAAAAAAGTCATTTATGTTTTTTTTTTTTTTGGTGTGTTCATACCTTGGTCATTTTATTTAAAAGGGGATTCTAATGATTCAAAGATGTTGCAAGTTGCATCTAAGGGTATGGTTAAGCCGCATGTTTGGATGTAAGTTTACTTTCATAACGAGGCTAGGACTAATTGCTATTTTGATATGTTAATTAAGCTTTGCGTGGGGAGTTTTGTTTTGATTCATGATTTTTAGAAGTTTGTAGATTGCTAATAAATTATAATTCCATAAAATACTCGTTGTAGTCGTCATTTTGATCAATGTTTGTGAGTAACATTTATGGAAACTCTTACAAGACTTCACTCGTCCACTAAGGGTAACCTAGGGGTTTAAAAGGCTTGTTGCATTCACTAAATTCAACCGGATCTCCCACCAAAGAGCAAGTAGTTTTATTTTGTCATGCCCCGGAATCCGGACCACCGAGACTCCCTCGGACTGACCTGAATCCCGGGTGTGAACCCGTCCACTCAACCCCATGAATGACCTTAACCACACTTGTGCGATAGTATCAAACTTTGATACCATCCTATCATGCCCCAATTTTTATCACCCGAAAACCTGAGGTGACATTTGTTTATTTACCCCTAATTACCGTGGGAGCTTAATCACATTCATGCACCTATATATACATAGGTGTACATACATATATACACACACTCAACATCAACTAATCCCAATAAGCCTTCACCATACACCTTTCAAATGATTCGCTCGCACAAGCACGGATACATAACTCCTTGTAAGTCCATCATCATAGGATAAAAATAAAACCATTAGAAAGTGGGTTTTAAAATACTCGATTTCAAAAAAAGAATCACTTGATTCGGTTTGAAACGGCCAAGTTACGCCTATTTCAAATTTTGAAAATCTGCATCAGTCGACTTATAGAAAGGAGTCTATCGACTGATTCAACCTGAAAGTTAATCAGTTGACTTATTGAGTGAATCAGTCGACTATTTTGCTACTCTAGAAAGCTCTAAAACACACTGTCTAAATCAGTTGACTTATAGAAAGGAGTCAGTCGATTGATTCAAATTGAAAACCCTATTTTACACCTTTTTGACCAAAATTTACCCCAATACTCATATCTAAACATTTCCAACACATAAAACTCATCCAACAATATTCAAATCATTTAGAAATGCTATATCATCATACCCATTTATTAAATCACACATTTGAATCACAAGGGTCTCACATTCCATATCCATTTCCATCAAGATTATACATATCTTTACATATGTCCACAAATTCTCATAAACCAACCTCATCATTATACATACTAAATTCAAATGGAATACATAAGTTACATATATGGTAATGTAACTACAACATTTATATAGTCTCAAAACATTTATTTGGTCCAAAATATACCTCTTAAATCCAAATGGCTTCCAAGTTTATAGTCATTACAAGAATTTCAAACATAAGGTCCAAAATGCTAAAAATCCTATTATGATTACGACTATGTAAATCAACGTGCCACAAGCCGGCACGGATAGCCATAATGTATACAATATCCAAAAAATAGCAAAAATGCTACTAGAGTTCCACTTGGACACTCAAGTCCCATCCGTCATTGGTGCCTTATCTGTAAAAGAGTTTAGAATAAAAGGGTGAGCACCACTGCGGCTCAGTAGAGATACCCCAACACACCCAAGTACCTACTCGACATGACCTACATGAATGCATGTCACCACATTACATATATCATCCAACATATACCATGTTCATTCGCAAACAATGCATATATATAAGAATGCATTAAACACATAGCATGCTTCACAATTCAAATGAAAGCATTAATCATACGCTTGTCCCTCTCTCGGACTTAACCCGATACCTAACATGATTCTTGACCAAATCATATAACTGAGACACTTCCCACACCATTCCAACTCTGCCATCGAGTATTTACCTACTCCAAGGTGGGTAGACAATCGTCACCGAGTATTTACCTACTCCAAGATGACTTGGCCCCTTTTCTTTTTCTGGGTTTTCACCGAGTATTCACCTATTCCAAGGTGAGTAATCCACAATCATCGAGTATTTACCTACTTTAAGGTGAGTAAATCACACTCACTGAGTATTTACCTACTCCAAAGTGATTGGGCAGCTTTTTGGAATCCCCACCGAGTATTTACCTACTCCAAGGTAGTTAGATTCTGATCACCAAGAATTTACCTCCTCCAAGGTGATTTAACCACTCCAACACCCTTACTAAGTATTGACCTACTCTAGGCAATTCGACCACTTTTCCCCGTTTCCTCACAACGGCCCCATATATGCATTTCGAACATATAAAGATCAAGCATTTAAAATTTATGCTTCACAATACATACACTAGTTATAAAGGAACATAGCATGCATTTCATATTCATCAATCCATACATATAATCATCTATATTTGAAAACCCTAGCATAAGTTACATATGCTCACAAAAATCACATAAGCACATATTTGTCATGCTTCACCAATGCATACATTTTCCATATGAAGAAGGCATATATTTTAACTCATACAACATCGCATAACACAAATATGCTCACTTAACACATTTTCACAAAATTGCACCAAACCCTAGCATATAAGTGTAGATGCTCATTTTCTCTCACTCATTCACTCCTCACTTCATGCATACAACATATACATACTAATTTCATTTAATAAACTAAAGAGAGATAGAAAATCACCACATCCCACCCCTCTTACCATTCTAAATCATGCAATACACAACCCTAGTTCTCACTGTTTCACCCGAAACCCTAGAATCGACAAGTAAATGAGAAGGAGAACCTCTACCTCAAAAATGAAGACCTTTCAAGCACTTCCCAAAATCCCAGCAATGTCCACCTTGCTGAACCACAACTTTGATCGGTTCAAAGGGAAGCCCTAGCCGTCCCCTACGTATCTCCCTTCTTTGGCGGAACTTGAATCACGCCCGAAGGCTTCCGAAATCTAGAGAGAAGGAAGAGACAAGAAGAGGGAAGAAGAAGAGAGAGAAGATCAGCCATGAGAATGGCTGCTTCTCCCCCAGCCACATGTTTTAAAAGGGAATCTAGGGCACGAAAAGACCAAAACGCCCCCGGGCCACTTAACGTACCTATCCGGACTTCGTTTTCGATTTTGAAAACTCCTACGGCCTTGAAATCACTTTCTTTACTCTCTAAAAATTTTATTTAATCCATTTACAAAAATAAATATTTTCAAAAATTTTTTAGATTTTCGGGCCCACTTAACCTTCCAAACATGTTTTCCAGTCCCCAAACATCCATAACATCATTAGAAATGCATTTATAGCGAAAATGATGAAAAATCGATAAAACGGCCAAAATTGTTCACGGTCTTTACATATTTTATTTTTAGTTTTGTATTGCTAAGGGATTACCAATATGTAAGTTTGGGGTGTAATAAGCAGTGAATGTTGTGCATTCAATGCCCCTAAAACTATATGAATTAGTGCCTTAGTAATATTTATTTAATATTTTTAATAATAATTTTAATCTTTTTATGATTTCAGGTGATTAAGGGTAATTCTGATAAATAATAGTGCAACCGGGCCACAAATGGTGCTATTTTAGTAGGGAGATGAAGCTCACTGCATAAGATATATTTATATTGAAGATCTAAGTTAAATGGACTAAAGAACTAGGTTAGAAATGAGTTTAAATGAAAAAAATGAGCATGGACCTATTCAAATTGAAGATTGCGCCAATTTAGGTCCCAAAAATGTTGAACCCGTTTTGGTATTCTTGCCATAACTTCATATTCAACTATCAAAATAGCCCAAACTTTACTTAAATTGATGAAAATTCAATTCTGAAACTTTTTATATTTCACAAAAATTTCCTGAATTATACGTTTACAACATCTTTCTGCCACATTTGCACAGGTGTGCCCTCAAGGGGCGCAGATGTGCACATTGGGGGCACAGGTGCGCCCTCTATGGGCGAAGATGCGCCCCTCATGCGACAGGTGTCCCATTTGTGCTATTTCGTGAGTAAAAGGAGAGGAAATTAGGGTATTCTAGAACAGAGAGAGATATATAGAGGTGATTCATGACAATTACGAGCGAAACGAAGGTGAGAAGATGACGATTTCATTATTGTTCATGCCTACACTTCTGGTCATGAGCGGCTAAACACTATTCCAGGGAAGTGACGTAACCCTAACCTTACTTTCATTGTTGTAAATTGTATATTAAATTGGGGACGTTTTAATTTATGTATTGATTGTATAACCAAGACATAAACAATAGTTGTGCTATTGATTTTAATTTGAATAGGTTATTTTGTTGCATGATTACTATTGTTCTTGTAGAATGAGCGTAAGTTTGCAGTGATTAGGGTTTGATTCTTTTCAAGTTCTGTGATTTTGTTAAGAAGGGTTATACAATAGTTTTCACTGATCGCTTAATTTAAAATTTTGATAATTTATACTAAGCGAAGATGGGCTATCACATCATTAGTTAATTTAGTTTGTAGTTTGTAGTCAGATGTATAGGTCATGCTAAGCGAAGACGAGTTATGCTTAATTGTATGTTGGACGAATCCTCTTGATTGAATTGAAGTAGGCTTATAGCCATTCTTTTTTGAATGAATAGATTAGATGTCCCAAATTAATACAGTTTGTTATTGGTAGAAGGTTAATGGTGAAGTCAAACCAACGCAGTCTTTGTGGGTTCGACCCCTACTCACCACTTTACTAATTTTAGTAGAGTATTTGTAGGTATTTATAAATTCTCTTTTGTCGAGGTGTAAAACAACAATGACATTACTGCATATTATTTTATCACGTTTTGCACATCGAACACTCGTCAATACCCAACGAGTCAATTCCATAATTACTTGGACCTAGTATATGGTAAGAGAAGCACTAATCAAAGAAAAATGTTTAGCTGGGCCATTTTCCTTTGCTAGCTCAACCCCGGTAATATGCCATACTTGTCCTCCCAACTTCAGTTCCATCAAACTTGTAACCATAATCAATTTTCAGTTCTCCACGAAAAAAACACTCCTTGTAACCTTTATCAAGGTCTTAGGCTTTCATTGCTAGAGTCTATCACAATTCGTATACCTTAACATTCGTAACTTTATCCAAGCTCAAACCTTTGGCCAGTCTCATCTAATCTCCAAAACTAGAATCTCTAGGTGATAATAATACGCACACACACATCACGTAACATTTAACATAAACACTTACACACCTGTATAGTCACATAGATCATGCTAATAACCTAGCCTATCCCATATCACATATAGCACATAAAATTGAATATATTTTACTAAATGTAACATGCAACTCATGATATGTTACATGATGTACTCAAATGAATCTATACTCTGATCCATAAGTCAGAACTATAATCATACCTCCTCAAGTGGTAAACAACTCAAAATATCTTGAATGGACTTTTTGTTCTCGTTCCCACATAATCATCCTCAAATCCATGATGCCTCTAAAGAATCATAACCAATAGAATAGTTTTGCCAATGTGTGTGGACAATTCTGATAGTCACAATGTTGCATACACAAATTTTAACTTTTAGGTCTCAGCCTCGGTATGATAGGATAACTCCAATGATCATACCCTAGTGGATAATTATACCACTTCTATGACATGGTTGGGCAACTCCGAACCCCATGTATGGCTCACTTACACAACCCTCTGAAGCACTTGATTTTTATAGTCCACAACCTCCACCTCAAGACCTGTCTAATCTATCTCCATTCATAGTCAAAGGTAGTAACCTTGACTAGATGTCTCAATCACTCACAGTGACACTCTCCTATTATCGGGGTTCATCTATACTCAAAATCATTTCATCGTTGTCAAACATGATTTTCCAACTAGTATAATACTCTGGGCATAGTCTACAATTCCATGCGATTTTCATAACAAACCACATCAATCTAGTGCACTTAACATAACAAGCGCACTTACCAAAAAAAGGCACATAAAGAGTGCACCTGTTGAAACAAACCACATAGTTTTGTCTAGTTTCTTAGACTATAACCATATGGAATCCAATGCAAGTTTAGAATCTTACATCCCCCTGATTTCACAACCTCATTACCTCATATCTTATTTCATTCCTCCACTCTATAGAACTGGTTAACAGTTAGAAAGAAGTCCTTTCATATACCACTTTACTCTAAATAACCCTTACTAAAGAGATTTTGAGGTCACCTACAATTACCTATAGTAGCCATACAGCGGCCTCAGCCTGCCGCGTCCACTGCGTCTATTGCGTCCATCTCTTCCCCCTTATGGAAAGAAATCATCCTTATTTCAGATACCACATATCAGGATCCTCACCCACAATCAACTTATCCTTCATTTAAACGTCATATTCAACCTTTATCACACAACTCTCAACTTAGCTTTTATAACTCATACATCTCACTTTCAAATGTACGAATAGTCACATGTCCATTTACTCAAAAAGAATTAAATCATTTCCAAGTCCCCATCCAACTATGTCAACAATACACCTTAGACATGCCCTATCTAAAATCCCAGTATCATAATACCACCAATTGTCTTTACTCAATTGACTGAACTCCATCCTCAATGTTTGTGCAAATATGACAGCACTAACATAAACCACTACCAAATTCTCTATTTAGAACACGTTAAGGTAAATCATACCCTTCCCAACAACTCTAGACTCACATTCTTAGAGTCTATTATAACATGTCTATTTCAACATCACAATCAACTCAAATTCAAACCTCAACCTAGGTTTACCAATCTTTAAAACCAAAATTTCTAAGTGGTGACTACAAGTCACTACTAGTCATGCGACACATAATGAAAAACTCAAGTGTAATGCTCAGTCACATGAATCATATTTACCACATAGCATATAACATATAACATATTTTACCAAATACAACACCTACAATGCATGATATGACATATGATGCATCCAAAGAAACTGATACTCTAGCCTTTGGGCTAGGAAAATACCTTTGACCACATACGGTCTTGGTATATCCTCTGCTTGAGCAAACGTGATAACACGACCCAGTACCCCTAGTATACTAACACATACTAGAATACACAACATCAAGAGTGGTTGTTCCATCCTTAACCTCAAATGAATCCATGCTTATTTTTCATCCTTCATCCAAGGTATTCAAACCCAAGGCTTTGATAAACTATATGTCAACACACAATTACAATCTATCACGTGATTGAATCCTCACCCTACATCCTTAGGTTTTTGAACCCAATACATTGAGGTATATCTGTTACTCAATGTACCATCTCAAATCCACAGTTGATTTGACCATTACCCTTTATCCTTAGGTCTTCCAACCTAGTATTTTGATAATTGACCAATACCCGTTGTCCTCAAGTATTCAAACCTAATACTCTGGTACCCTAGGTTTTCAAACCCAATGTTTTAGTAAAAATCTAAAAATTATCAAATCCTTTCAAATCAAGACGTAGTTCACCCTTTACCCATCACCCCTAGGTGTTCAAACATATGCTCTGGTACCAAGCTATCACTTCCTGATTTCGGAGTTACCGGAGACTTCGTCTTTGGGCCCAAATCCCGAGAGTGAATCCATCTATTAATCTCTAATGAACCATATTAACCTTTAATTATCGTAGAAGCTTAATCACATATATACACTTATATGTATAACTAATCCCAATAGGCCTTAACCACACAACCCATCAAAGGATTATATCACACAAGTACGGATACATAGCTCCTTTTAAGTTTATTACCTAAGTCTGAAATTGCACCATTGGGAAGAAGGTTTAAAAATACTCCATTTAAAAAAAATCACCCAATTTGGATTTAAAACGACAGAGTTACAATTCATTAAAGTTGGGTACAAGATGGAGAGTTGTTTTCGTTTTTGTTTTTTGTTTTTTTGTTTTTTTGTGGACCGATTTGGCGAAAGGCTTGGATCGGTCCAAGTGCTCCAGACTTACTAAATAGGATGCTGAGAGGTCACGGGCCGGTACAAGTAATAGTTGGACTGGTCGGACCCTGCTGGGACTAAAAAAAAAACATACTTTAAACCTCTAAAATACATTTTCCTCAGTCCACATCAAGTCCAACCATATTCATACATCCAATGAACATTAAAAATATGAAAACTCCCCAAGTATCAACATCCATCTCAGTTCATTAACATAATTTGTAATCAAATTGGCCAATGTCAACATCCTTCTAAAACCGTTTCTACACATTCCATTCTAACAACCCAGAATTATTCATACACCATCCTAATCATCTATACATGATATATCATCATACACATAGTTGAAATCACACATTTGAATCACTATGATCCCACAATCGTAATTCATTTCTTACAAAATCATACACATCATTTCATATATACACAATGTTTATAAACTAACCTCATTGTCTATACATACAAGGTCCAAATGAAACTTAATTTACATATACATCATAATGTAGCTACAACTTTAAAATTATCCCCATGCCACATGTCGGCATGAATATCCATATACATAGTCCATACACAAGATACCAAAGTATCCTGAAATATCTAAAAGTGCTCCTATGAGCTCTATTTGATTCATCAAGTCCTTTTCGTCCTCGATATCTTACCTGAAAAGAGTTTGGGAGAAAAGGGTGAGCAACTCAATGGCTCAGTAGGAATACCCCAACCCACCTAGGCAGCAACCCGACATCAACCTACATGAAATGTATATCACTACACTGTAAACCGCACTCTTCCAATGCTCAGAAGGATCACGCGGCATATGGATCTTCAATAAAAGTGTCCCTATCCACAACATATTCGGGGTGGAATCCTGTTTCCCCCACTTGCCCCTCAGGACATCTCGAATGGGAGCAGATGGAACCTTTGCTTGGACTATTTTAACTTTAAAACTTGGCTTAGTACTTTTGTCAAACACCTTGCGAGCACTATTTAGAAGCTGTCCTTCTTTGGCCTCTCAAGTAAATGTCAACTTCTCTCTGGCAATGTACACCCAACCACACCACTAACCATAACACAATTGATGTGGCTAAACTCGGATTAAATTGTAAGCTTAATTTTTGCCCTTTTTATCAAAATATAATTTAACCACTCACAAGAGCACGAATCTTTGTAGATAAGGTTCTATATAGAGGGTATCGATCCCACGAGGACTAGTCGCAATTGTCTTAAAGAAAGATTAATTCTACTTTAATTCTAAAAACAGGTTTTTGGATTTTTTGTTTATAATCTATTGCATGAATGAAATGACAATAAAATTAAAGAGTTGAGTTGGGAGAGAGAGCTAGGGGTTGGTTTCCACCACTAGCCATTCATATGTTCATAAGTGTAGCAAGCATGGGATTCATTAATTAAATGCCTAACAATGTCATTAGGCTTGTGACCTTAATGACACATCAAAAGATCAATGTGTGTGCTAACCTATCATAATCCATCTTCAACAAGCATAACTCTTCAACCTAACTAAATACCTAATTACCCTACTCTCTAAGTGAACCCTACATGCATCCAAACTACCTTGTCTTGGCATGGTCTATACAAGCAAACATCACACATTCATTTAAACACCATTATCTAGCCATCATTTGCACTTCTTGTGGAATATGCAAATGTTGTGCATTCAAGTGACAAAATCTACTCTAAGACAAGAATAAATTTCAAATCAAATGAATATATATAAGAAATGTATTTGTGTACATATTCACTAGGCTAAATAATCAACATTTAACTACAAATCCCCAAGTGCTACAAAAATGAACAAGTTTACATGGCTAGGTGTGTCAACCACACCCTAGTAGAGGAGTTAGTTGGTCATGGCAGCCTTGCACCCTTCCATTGATGAAGAAAGTGAAGCTTCTTGGTCTGGTTCAGCTCCTCTTCTTCCTCTCCCGAAGGTCTCTCCTTGGATGGTCTGATGTATGTTGAGAGATATGAGATATATGGCTTCTTTGTGCTTTTAAGGCTCCTTTTTCAACCTTGGGGCCCACCATATATATATATATCACTATATATATTCATTGTATCAAGAAGGTCCCCAAGGGTCTTGTTCAAGTCAGACAATCCCCCTAAGTGGTGCAAAAAGGGGGATTTTGTTGCAAGTGGGAAAGCAGGTGAGCAAGTGGCCAAGTGGGTTCTGCAGAATCTCGATCAATCGAGATTGAATCTCGATTGATCGAGATTTCGATCAATTGAAATGAGATCTCGATCAATCGAGATCTCGATTGATCGAGATCAACATCTCGATTGATCGAGATGCCTTTGGCTGCAATTCTGACTTTTTCTCTTCAGCTGCAAATAGCTTCAAACTTTGATCCATTTACTCTAATACCTGTAATACATAAAAAATACAAAAATACCGTAAATATATCTCGGTAAACGCAAAAATGGAACTAACATATGCAATAAAAAGGGTTCAAATGCGTAGAATTGAACACTTATCACACCCCCAAACTTACATATTGCTAGTCCCTTAGCAATACGATATTACACAACTGAAATTAACTATATTATACAAAAGTTGAATCATGCTCAGTCATCAACTAGATAAAGGGCGATCATCCGTTCATTTCACATTTGGCAAATGCAACAAGTATTACAGAACTATGTGGTCATTAGCAAAAATGGACTTGCACAAGCTATAAATAAACGACGGTCCCCACATAATGGCCAGTCCGAACAAACATACCAATTCCGACCCTAAAATCCTCTTTGAAAAGTGAACATGCATTCTAACGCTTGGCTTTTGTCATATTTTGAGAAGAAAACAAATAAATCTGTTTTTAAGAGAAAAACTCATTGAAAACGCTCGACACCGCTGTTCATTATCGCAAAACATTCATGATTGCTCATGTGCGGATGACCGTGCAATGCTTAGCTCTTTTTGCTTTCTTGTAAGCCCATGTAGCGGCATTGGGCCAATGACTCCCAAACCAATTGGTTTTAGGGCATTAGGTGAAGAAACACCCCTCGGACTTAATAACCAAGCTTACAAGGCGATGAGCGTAAGCAAGCCACCCGCTTATTACTGCTCAACCTTGCACACTTATACGCGAATAATCCCTACTTTGAGGCATAGAAATCCGGTTTATTGAGTGAGAAGGCTTATTGCAAATTTTTCTCTTTTTCTCTCTTTTTCTCCCTTTTTTTTTTTTTTTTTACAACAACCGGAAGAACTCATTCTTTAAGTTGTTCAGATAAAAACAAAAATTTACAAAATTCTCCCTCAGACTTATACCCCGCAGTTTAAAATGCATGTGTGCGAATTTGTGCGGTTAAGGACAAATTTAGGGCAAGAACTGTACATGCTCGTATTTAGACAAAAATGTAGACCGTTCTAGCCTACTATATAGCTTGCAAAAGTGCGGGTATTTACAATGTTAAAGTTCTTAACTACCTGCTGCATTTACCTCGGACATTTATTCGAATGATCTTCCTTTTAAAAGTAAGACATCATAGCAAGCATGTAAAAATATCAAAAACTGCTCTACAATGACACTCAATACTAAGACTGAACATTGCATGCATACGCAAGTGGTATAGCATACCGTACCCCCAAACTTATATGCAACATTGTCCTCAATGCTTGGACAAGAAAAGCAAGGAAAGATATTACCGGAAGTGCAGAATGCGACAAAATGGTAATCGATGCAGCGGTCATCCTGCAAATGAGAAAAACCTGCACGGAACACCCACTGGATACCACGAGCATTAAAAGGAACAAAAAGGATATGACAAGAACATAATGAAATAATAATGCACAAACAGAAAATGTCAAGATCACTGCATATCTACGGGTCTGAACTGGTGTTTTCCAATTGTCTAAGAGGTCTATGCGATAAGATATTGACTATCCAGGCACGCTAACGTATAGCATGCAAAGGGGCTGCCTTTCGTTATTAACGCCATACTGTATTGAAGCAATCTCCACAGTATTGGGAATTGAAACCAGGCGGTAATAACCAGAAATCATCAACTGAATCGCATATAACAATTAGACAAGTGGTACTACATACATAGTCAAAGTATAGAGAACAGAGATATTGACAGAAAGCAAAAATAAAGACAGTAAAGATAACACATGGTAGTACAGAAAAAAGAAAAATAACTGAATTCCATAAATGGGAAAATGAGTTTAGTACACGGTGTACATGCAGGTGGAATACCCATAAAAAGAAAGACAACATGGCCAACATGGCCTATCAAAAAAATAAAGGAAGAAAAATACATAAAGTAAAACAGAAGAGACACATAGAAGCAGCTACTCG
The DNA here is from genome assembly GCA_026545225.1 of Cornus controversa. Lineage (NCBI taxonomy): Eukaryota > Viridiplantae > Streptophyta > Magnoliopsida > Cornales > Cornaceae > Cornus > Cornus controversa. Next base: position 13,436,400 of record CM048854.1, on the reverse strand, counting down.
AGGGCGGGTGGTGGTGGTGGCGGCTCGGTGGGAGCAGAAGTGGAGGTGGAAGCTCATCCTGCAAACAGGAACTGCAGGTCCTGCCGGAAGGCTCGGAACTCGTCGAGAATCGCCCTCTGACCCTGAGCCAGAGAAGAAATGTCCGAACGGATGCCCTCCAGCTGACTCTGCGTCACCTGGACGTGCTCGTCAAAACCCTGCTGGAGCCGCTCAACATCAGCCACCAGGCAGGAATAGCCCGTCGCCAGGATGTCGTACCGCTCTGCAGCCATATCCATCTCCTCCTCCTCTATCTCCTCGTCCTCAGACCCATCCCCTGCAGGCTCTCCCTCCTCCATCTCCACCGGGGCATCCATATCTACATCGTCTGGTGGATCACCCTGGTGGTCCTGTCGCTCTAAGTGACGCCTAACCCTCTCCCACTGAGTATGTGTGAAGCGGGTGGGCGGTGCCAACTGGATGTCAGTATGATTGACCGGTATACTGGCACGACTAAGAAAAGCTGCGACCAGGAAAGGAAAGGGAAGCCGCCAGCTCGCTGATCGCCTCATCCTCTTGTTGACGAGGTCATCCCAGACTTTGTGCATCTGCCCCCAGATCAGTGATGGGACAGAAACCCACGTGCCCGTGTGGAAAGAATAAAGGCAACGGAGGAGGTCGCCCCTACACTCTGCCACGTGCTACAGGGGACACGCGTTCTTGATGAGAACGGTGTCCAGGAACCACAGTCTGCTCGGGCACATCAATTTGGACATGCAGTTGTGACTGGGTGTGGTAAACGCCCCGCCACACATGCCCATCACGATGGAGAACAGTGTCGTGTCTACTGGAAGTGCGGCCCTGAAAAGTGGTCGACCGTCCTAGTCAACCATATCTGGCGGCTGCTGGTGAGGGATGCCGAGCATCTGTGCAATCCGGCTCGGTGTAATCGTGATCGTCGTGGTGCCCACGACCGTCTCTAATGTGTCCGGCGCTGTGCAGGAGTAGGTCATGCGCTCGTAGAAGACCTGCACTAAGCGCTCGTGTGCCACGTCAGTAGGAGGCACACATAGTCGGTCGAGGCGACGCCTCCTGAGCTCGGCAACAGCCCACGCGCTGTCGGGACGTGTCTCGAACTCTGCATCTACTCCGGGTGAAACTTCCGAGACCGGAAGGCTCGCCCAGGCACGTCTTTAACTGAACCGGGGGCATTCTTCACCCTCACCATGATCTCGGAGCAGTCTGCACTTTATTCCAAAAATTACGTAAATAAAAAGAAAATAAAAGGAATGATAAACTAGGAATAAAAATAAAGGAATAAAAAATGAAAATGAGGCCCTAGTCCATGGTGCTAACATGAATTCCAAAAAGTTTGTTCTCAAAGACAGCTTGAGCGGATGCAACCGAAATGATGGGTCGTTGTTGCAAACCGTACATTAAGCATTTGAAACAGAGAGAATGCCAAATCTCACTCCTACATGAATTCCTACCCCCAAAAACCCGCAAAATCTCATTACGAAAAACGCAAATGCACCCATCCAACCCAACATCAACTGTATATGTTTATTACACCGTAGAACTATCAAAAATAGTGAGAAATGACGCAAAATGTAGCCATGCATCACTTACCTCAAGAGGAAGAAGATGAACGGCACAAATAGAAGAAGTCCCACTTGCAGCCGCGAAGAGATGAGCGTGAGTGTGCTCGCGGCGATCTCGGACTTTGTCGAACGGCGGTGGATGATCGGCGATGGAAGATCACGTGCGGAATGGGTCTTGCAAAGACTCTGGATCGCACGGAGGAAGGGAAGAAGTCGGATGGTTTTTTTAAATGAGAGGGAAGCCCAACGGTTTAAATAAGAGTTTGGCTCACGTACAGGCATCGCGTGCATCTCGATTGATCGAGATGTGCATCTCGATTGATCGAGATTTTGATTAATCAAAATCCCACTTCGATCAATCGAGATCAGCTTCGATCGATCGAAATCAACTTCGATCAATCGAGATTCCTTCTTCGATCAATCGAGAATTTCTTCGGTGAATCGAGACTTTAATTCGATCAATCAAAAATTTATTTCATTCAATTGAAATTTACTTCGATCAATCAAAATTCCTCTTCGATTAATCGAAATTTTTGATCGATCGAAGACCAATCGAAATGCTATCGAAGAATATTACCTCTCAGGACTTTTGGATTTGCAATTCTCTACAATTTTTCGATCAATCGAGATTGAAATCTCGATCAATCGAAATCTCGATTGATCGAGATCTGGTTTCGATCAATCGAGATGCTCAAAAATAGCCAGCTTGAATTATGCTTCAGGGACTTGGATTTTTGGGAATTAGATACTACATTGCTTAGATACAAACTTTAACTTGGATTAAAGGGACATCATAGAAGCATGATAGCTACCATGTCTACGCCACCTTACACGTCTATAGCATGACGTTCGGATCGGCTCACGAGTCAAAATATACGGGATCCGTCAAAGTGACGACATCCACGTATTCGGTGGTAACTTGGTCATCCACGCATACTTTTAAGCGCTGCCCGTTTACTTTGAACAATGAGCCGTCGTTCAAGTCCTTTAATTCCACTGCTCCGTGGGGAGCGACGGAATTAACCAAAAATGGACCATCCCAACGGGAGCGAAGTTTTTCGATAAACAAATGGAGGCGTGAGTTGTACAACCATACTTTTTGGCCCGGCGAAAATGTTTTGACTCGAATATTACGATCATGAAAGGCTTTGGACTTTGCCTTATAGATTTTAGCGTTCTCATACGCGTCATGTCGCAATTCTTTCAATTCATTTAATTGAAGCTTTCGATTAGATCCGGCCTTTTGCATGTCAAAATTGAAAGTTTTAGTGGCCCACATAGCTTTATGCTCCAATTCTACCGGAAGATGACACGCTTTGCCATAAACCAGCCGATAAGGTGACATTCCAATGGGAGTTTTATATGCGGTTCGGTATGCCCATAATGCATCGTTTAGTCGCAATGACCAATCTTTCCGGTCAGGCCGAACAGTTTTCTGAAGAATGTTCTTAATCTCCCTATTGGATACCTCTACTTGGCCACTAGTTTGAGGATGGTATGGGGTGGCTACTTTGTGTGTGATGGAGTATTTGGTAAGAAAGGTTCGAAGGAACCAGTTACAGAAATGTTTACCTCCGTCACTGATGATGGCTCGAGGCGTACCAAATCGGCTAAAAACATTAGCTTGAATGAACTTAACCACGACTGCGTGATCATTGGTTTTGGTAGCAACGACCTCTACCCACTTAGATACGTAGTCCACCGCCACAGTATGTACTCATGACCAGTAGAAGGTGGAAATGGTGCCATGAAGTCAATGCCCCACACATCAAATATCTCAATAATAAGAATAGGGTTAAGAGGCATCATGTCCTTCCGAGACATCGCGCCGAGGTGCTGACATCGCTCACAAGAGCGGCAGAATGAATATGCATCCCGATAAAGCGTTGGCCAGAAAAATCCGTATTGTAGAATTTTTGCTGCGGTTTTCTTAGCACTAAAGTGTCCCCCACAAGCGAGTGTATAACAAAATTTGAGAATGCTTTGGAATTCACTATTGGGGTACACACTTACGAATTATTTGATCGGGGCAATATTTGAACAATTGAGGATCGTCCCAATAATATGATCGTGATTGGGAGAGAAAATGATTCTTCTCTTGGTTGGTCCAAGAAGATGGTATTTTACCGGTTGCCAAGTAATTAACCACATCTGCATACCAAGGGATACTCTCTTGAGAAATGACAAAGAGTTGTTCATCCGGGAAGGATTCACAAACTGGAATGGAATTATGGAGGGATTCAACAAGAATTCTAGAGAGGTGGTCAGCCACCGCATTTTCAGTTCCCTTTTTGTCTCTAATCTCAAAATTGAACTCTTGCAATAAGAGTATCCATCGGATCAACCTAGGCTTGGTGTCCTTTTTGGCCAAAAGATGCTGGAGGGCAGCATGGTCCGAATAGACTATGACCTTTGAACCTAATAAATAAGCTCAAAACTTGTCTAATGCAAATACTACCACAAGCAACTCCATTTCCGTTGTGGTATAATTGATTTGAGCCTCGGAAAGGGTTTTACTTGCGTAGTAGATGACATGTGGCAATTTGTCTACTCGTTGCCCTAAGACCGCACCCATGGCATAGTCGGATGCATCACACATGATCTCAAATGGGAGAGCCCAATTTGGAGGGATTAGAATTGGAGCGGTTGTAAGCATGGTGCGGAGTTTTTCAAAAGCATTAAGGCACGCTTCATCAAAGGTAAAGCAAGATTCTTTTTCAAGAAGGCGACACAAAGGCTGAGAGATCTTGCTAAATTCTTTGATGAAACGGCGATAAAAGCCCGCATGCCCAAGGAATGAACGAATCTCTCTCACCGTTGATGGTGGAGGAAGTTTGGAAATGAGTTCAACCTTGGCTTTATCAACCTCTATTCCTCTCTTAGACACAATGTGCCCTAGGACGATACCCTCTTGAACCATAAAGCGGCTCTTTTCCCAACTAAGAATTAGGTTGGTCTCTCGACATCGTTTGAGAACACTGGATAGATTTTGGAGGCATGAGTCAAATGAAGGCCCAAAAACGGAAAAATCATCCATGAATACTTCCAAGAATTTTTCCACCATGTCCGAAAAGATAGACATCATACACCGTTGAAAAGTTGCCGGTGCATTGCACAACCCAAAAGGCATGCGTCTATAAGCAAATGTGCCGAAAGGACATGTAAAGGTGGTTTTCTCTTCGTCCCTCGGGTCTATAGCAACCTGATTATAGCCAGAGTATCCATCTAAAAAGTAATAAAAACATTGCCCGGCTAATCTCTCCAATATTTGATCAATGAATGGGAGGGGAAAATGATCTTTTCGAGTGGCTGAATTTAATTTCCTATAATCTATGCACACTCTCCAGCCCGTGGTGGTGCGTTGGGGAACTAATTCACCCTTTTCATTTGGTTGCACCGTAATACCTGACTTCTTTGGAACCACTTGAGTGGGACTAACCCACTTGCTATCTGAGATGGGGTAAATAATTTCCGCATCTAGTAACTTCACCACCTCCTTCATTACAACGTCCTTCATATTTGGATTTAATCAACGTTGTGCCTCCCTTGAGGTCTTTGCATCCTCTTCCAAGTGTATGCGGTGCATACAAATAGAAGGGTCTATTCCCTTAAGATCTGCCACACTCCATCCTATTGCTTCCTTGTGCTCTTTTAGCACTTTGATGAGTTCTATCTCTTGATCATTGGTGAGATTGGAAGCAATAATGACTGGAAGGGTCTCATTAGCGCCTAAGAAAACATACTTGAGTGTAGCCGGTAGAGTCTTGAGCTCAAGTTGTGGGGGGGAAATTAGAGAAGGAGTTTGGGAAGTTTCGGACAAAGGAGGCAAGGGTTCCCTTGGAACTCTCCATTTAGGCACGTCCATGACAGTGTTGACATCGAGCATTGAGTTGACTTCACAAATAGATTGCTCAACGTCAAAATCATCATAGTTGAAGTGATTTAGGCATGCCTCTAGAGGATCCTTGGAAAGAATAGAAGGAAGTGCTTCTTGAACTAAGTTTTCCACTACATCGACACAAAAGCACTCACTTTCATCTTCGGATGTGTGGTGGGAAGCATTGAAGATGTTCAAGCGGACTTTCATATTCCCGAAAGAGATGTCCATCACTCCGGTACGGCAGTTAACGCAAGCGTTTGCCGTGGCCAAGAATGGACGACCTAGAATGATAGGAATATGTCGATTTGGATTTTGGACCGATTCTGTGTCAAGGACTATGAAGTCCACCGGAAAGTAGAATTTGTCCACTTGAATAATTACATCATCAATTATGCCACGTGGTTGCTTCACCGAGCGGTCGGTGAGTTGCAACACAACCGTGGTATGCTTGAGTTCCCCCAAACCTAGTTGTTGGTAAACTGAGAATGGAAGCAAATTGACACTGGCCCCTAAATCAAGAAGTGCCTTTTCAAAAGATTGATTTCCGATGGTGCACGAAATGGTCGAAGCACCCGGATCTTTGAATTTAGGAGGGGCTTGGTGTTGGAAAATGGAGCTTATATGCTCAGTTAGGAGGACTTTCTTAGGAGCATTATTCCTAGATTTGCGCTTTTGAGTGCACAAGTCCTTCAAAAATTTAGCATAGGAGGGAATTTGTCAAATAGCATCAAGGAGAGGGAGATTGATCTTTACTTGTTTGAAGATCTCCATCATGTCTTGGATTTTCTCTCCTTGTTTCCCAAAATGAGAAGGTTCCTTCAATCTATGAGGAAAAGGAACCGGAGATTCAAAAGAAGTGTCAAGATTTGGAATTGATGATGACACAACTTCATTTGCCTTTCCTTTTGGATTTAAAGGGATGTTATGCACATTTGGATTTAAAGGAAACACTTTTGGATTTAAATGGGATTCTTTTGGATTTGCGGATTGCTCATTGAATTCCTTCTTCTCTTCCTCCCCTACCTTGGAATTGATGATTTTACCACTCCTTAAGGTGGTGATTGATTGAACTTGCTCCGGAGGAGCATTACAAGTTGAAGATGATGGATCCTCAATCATATGAACACCCTTAGGATTTGCCACCGGTTGACTCGGCAACTTACCTTCCTCCCTTCTATTCAAGGCATTAGCTAGTTGCCCGATTTGAGCTTCTAACCTAGCCATAGATTGAGCATTAGCTTCAAGCTTAGCGATTGATTGAGAATGAGTTTGCAATAATCAGGTATTAGCCTCAAGATTGCTTATCACTCTTTCTTCAAAGCCTTGGCTTCTCGGAGGAGGTGGTGGTTGTTGGTAATTAGATCTTTGATGGTAGGGTTGAGGATTCGGCCTATAATGAGGCTGTTGAGATTGGGAATTAAAAGAATTTTGCCCTTGAAAAGAGGGACTTGATTCTTGAGGTTTCCATGAAAAAGCCAGATGGTTCTTGTAACCAGGATTGTACGTGTTTGAATATGGATCATTCATTTGTTTAAAGTACAAGGCATTCGCTTGCTCTTGAGCATAATCGGGAGATTGCCCGGCAATAGGACAATCTCGCACGAAATGTGAAGTACTATAGCAAAACGAACACCCGTCCTGATTTTGGACAGATTGGCTTGGAGTAGGCAGCCCATTTTTCATGATTAAATCCATTTTTCGGGATAGGGCTTCTACTTGCATGGCAACCTCATCTACCCGTGAAATTTCATGCACTCCTCTACAAGGTTGGGTGGCCTTCCCTTTCCTAGTGGAGGAGCGTTGAGCTGAATTGTTGCTTAGGGTTTGAAAAAGTTTCCATGCCTCATCGGGGCTTTTCAAAAGGTATCCTCCTCCACAAGCGGAGTCTATCTTTTGTCTATGTTGCTCACTCACCCCATCGTAAAAACTTTGCACTAGCTGCCATTTTGGGACAGCATGATGCGGACAAGATTTAAGAAGGTCTTTTAATCTCTCCCATGTCTCATGAAATTGTTCTTGGTCAATTTGGGTGAATCCAGTGATTGCTCGCCGAATATCACTTGTCTTACCCATTGGGAAGTATTTTTTCAAGAACTCTATTTGCATCTCCGCCCAAGAATGGATTGAGTTAGGTTCTAAAGAATTGAACCAACTTCTAGCTTTATCTTTTAGGGAGAAGGGGAACATACGCAGCTTTAGATCATCCTCCGTAAAGTGTGGTACACGAATAGTGGAACACACAGAAAGGAAGTAATCTAAGTGCCGGTATGGATCCTCATTAGGGAGACCATGGAAGCTATTAAGAAGATTGATGGTGGAGGACTTTATTTCGAATTGATTTGCCGCTACATCCGAAAATTGGATACATGAAGGTACTTCAAATGTAGTCGAAAGGTAAAAGTCCATAAGCAACTCTCCTTGAGGAGGTGGAGGTGGAGGTGGTTGTTCATGATTAAAAGGAGGTAGTCCGGGAGGTTGTCTTTCATTTGGATCCATGTTTTCAGTCCTAGGCAATATAGGGTCCCTAGAGGTTCCTCTACGTTGTCTAAGTGTTCTTTCAAGTTCAAAATTACACGAAAGCAATGGAAGTGACAAGGACCGTCTACCTAGCATGCATTAATAGTAGAACAACACCTCAATACACAAAAATAAACAATAATATATACAAAAAGAATGAAAGAACTCAAACCACTAATTTTAGATTTTATACTCACAAAGGGTTCCAACTTTGATCCTTTTAGATGCCCGCTATGTGGTATACCTAAAATCAAGAAGTTTGAGCAATAAGAACAAAATATATACAAAAAGAATGAAAGAATTTCTAGCCTAAGAATTAAACCAGATTTAATCTTTCAATGGCGACAATTACACCATAGTCCCCGGCAACGGCGCCAAAATTTTGATGTGGCTAAACTCGGATTAAATTGTAAGCTTAATTTTTGTCATTTTTATCAAAATATAATTTAACCACTCGCAAGAGCACGAATCTTTGTAGATAAGGTTCTATATAGAGGGTATCGATCCCACGAGGACTAGTCGCAATTGTCTTAAAGAAAGATTAATTCTACTTTAATTCTAAAAACTGGTTTTTGGATTTTTTGTTTATAATCTATTGCATGAATGAAATGACAATAAAATTAAAGAGTTGAGTTGGGAGAGAGAGCTAGGGTTGGTTTCCACCACTAGCCATTCACATGTTCATAAGTGTAGCAAGCATGGGATTCATTAATTAAATGCCTAACAATGTCATTAGGCTTGTGACCTCAATGACATATCAAAAGATCAATGTGTGTGCTAACCTATCATAATCCATCTTCAACAAGCATAGCTCTTCAACCTAACTAAATACCTAATTACCCTACTCTCTAAGTGAACCCTACATGCATCCAAACTACCTTGTCTTGGCATGGTCTATACAAGCAAACATCACACATTCATTTAAACACCATTATCTAGCCATCATTTGCACTTCTTGTGGAATATGCAAATGTTGTGCATTCAAGTGACAAAATCTACTCTAAGATAAGAATAAATTCCAAATCAAATGAATATATATAAGAAATGTATTTGTGTACATATTCACTAGGCTAAATAATCAACATTTAACTACAAATCCTCAAGTGCTACAAAAATGAACAAGTTTACATGGCTAGGTGTGTCAACCACACCCTAGTAGAGGAGTTAGTTGGTCATGGCAGCCTTGCACCCTTCCATTGATGAAGAAAGTGAAGCTTCTTGGTCTGGTTCAGCTCCTCTTCTTCCTCTCCCGAAGGTCTCTCCTTGGATGGTCTGATGTATCGAGATGCCTTTGGCTGCAATTCTGACTTTTTCTCTTCAGCTGCAAATAGCTTCAAACTTTGCTCCATTTACTCTAATACCTGCAATACATCAAAAATACAAAAATACCGTAAACATATCTCGGTAAACGCAAAAACGGAACTAACATATGTAATAAAGAGGGTTCAAATGCGTAGAATTGAACACTTATCAACAATCCTTTAACCAAGAGCAACACCAACCCCCAATTCCCGTAGTCACAATCCCAATACAACTAAAACAAAACCGCAATATAATCTCACCTGAAGCTCTCCCTCCTCTGTCAATGGTGTAATCCAATTCAAGCCAACCCTCCAATCAAGTCAACCCAACCCTCAATAGTCGAAATACCCCAAACTTCAACCAACCACACACAATCACAAGTAAACTCAAATTAAAATCCAAATGAAACCCTTACCTTCACTGTGCAATAGGCAACCTTAGGGTTTTGCAATCTAAGGTCCAATGTGGAACTCAAGTTGTAGCCTCAATTCCAAAAATCCAAAAATTCGATGAGATGGATGATGAAGATGATGATTGTGATGGTGGTGGTGTTCGGCAGAGGGAGAGAGAGGTTTGGTCCCGAGAGAGAAGAATAAATGAGAGGGAGAGGGCCCAATTCAAAATAATAAGTTACTACACATGAAGTCATGTGGTCGGACAATGCATCGTAATTATGATGCATCGTCCATCCTATGAAATAATGTGTGAGATGTGCTAGATTTGAACTCAAACTAAGGGTTTAAATTATGATGCATCGTTCTTATCATTACGATGTATCGTAATTATGATGCATCGACATTGAGATTACGATGCATTGTAAGTACCTTAGGCACTTTGATGCTGAATTTGCTAAGTGTGGAAATATTAAGTACAAGTATGGACTTCATACCTCAAACAAATTAGATACATTCTTATTGGATTTGATGGGTTACATGGATTATGATAGATCAACATACATGCCAAGTTTACCATCTACGGCAAGACGTGAGAACGAATCATAGGTCCAAATATACGGGATCCATCAGGTAGACGACATCCACGTATTTCATTTACATTTGACTATTTACGCAAGGTTTTACTCTTTGCCCGTTGACTTTGAAAAGAGTTCTATCCTTGGGATCCTTCAACTCTGCCGTTCTATGGGGAGCGACAAAATTTATGATAAATGGACCGTCCCAGCGGGAACAAAGTTTGCTGGAAAATAGGCGAAGCCGAGAGTTGTAAAACCAAACTTTTTGGCTCAGAGAAAGTGATTTGGCTCGAATATGATGGTCATGAGAGTCCTTGGTTTTTGCCTTATAGATTTTTGCACTTTTGTAAGCGTCATTCCGTAATTCCTCCAATTAACTCAATTGGAGCTTCCTGTGAGAGCCAGCCAATTTTATCTCGAAATTGAATTTCTTAATAGCCTAAAGGGCTTTGTGCTTAAGCTCTACTAGTAAGTGACATGCTTTACCATATACTAAATGATATGATGACATGCCTATTAGGGTTTTATAAGCTATCTAGCGCGCCCACATGGGGTCATTTAGGCGATGTGACCAATCCTTGCGATCGGGGTGAACTAACTTCTTTGAGATCTGCTTAATTTCCCTATTAGATACTTCTACTTGGCCACTCGTTTGAGGGTGGTAAGGTGTAGCAACCTTATGGGTGACAGTGTACTTGAGTAGCAAGGTTTGTAGGAATCGGTTACAAAAATGTTTTCGGCCATCACTGATTATGGCACGTGGCATCCCAAAATGACTAAAGATGTTTGTTTGAAAGAACTTGATCATGATTACGTGGTCATTGGTCCTGGTAGCCAAAGCCTCAACCCATTTATGGCACTCGACTAGAATTCGAGATAAGTGGTTAGCTACCACATTCTCGGTACCCTTCTTATCCCGGATCTCAAAATTAAACTTTTGCAATAAGAGTATCCATCAGATCAGCCGGGGTTTTGTATCTTTCTTGGCCAATAAATGCCTAAGAGCTGCATGGTCGAAGTATACAATGACCTTTGATCCTAAAAGATAAGATCTAAATTTGTTTATGGTCAAAGTAGACAATGACCTTTGATCCTAAAAGATAAGATTTAAATTTGTTCAAGGCATAAACAACTGCAAGCAACTTTTTTTCTGTAGTTGTATAATTCATTTAAGCTTCGGAAAGGGATTTACTCGCATAGTAAATAACATGTGGCAACTTGTCTACTCGTTACCCTAAGATAAAATGCGTCACACATGACCTCAAATGGGAGAGCCCAATTTGGAGGGGTTAGAATTGGAAAAGTTGATAGAAGAGTTCGGAGAGTTTCAAAAGATTCAAGGCACGCTTCATTAAAGTGGAATGAAATATTTTTTCAAGAAGCTGACACAAGGGTCGGGATATCTTGCTAAAGTCTTTGATGAAACGGCGGTAGAATCCCGCATGGCCTAGCAATGAACGAATGCCCCTCACTGATGAAAGTGGAGGAAGCTTATCAATGAGTTCAACCTTGACTCTATCAACTTCTATGCCTCTTTTGGACGCGATGTGCCCGAGGACAATACCCTCTTGAACTATGAAATGGCTCTTTTCCCTACTAAGGATTAAGTTCGTGTCCTTACAACGCTTGAGTACAAGTGTAAGATTATGAAGGCACGAGTCAAAAGAAGGTCCAAAGACAAAAAAATTATCCATGAACACCTCTAAGAACTTCTCCACCATATCCGAGAAAATAGACATCATGCACCGTTGAAAAGTCATCAGTGCATTGCATAGCCCAAAGGACATGCGTCTATATGCAAATGTTTCATATGGATAGGTGAAGGTTGTCTTTTCTTAATCTCGTGGGTCTATTGCGACTTGATTGTATCCAAAATATCCATTTAAGAAGCAATAAAAACTTTAGCCCGCAAGTCTCTCTAGGATTTGATCTATGAATGGAAATGGGAAGTGATCTTTCCTAGTGAAAGAATTTAGATTTCTATAATCAATACACACCCTCCATCCGGTGGTTGTGCATTGGAGAACTAACTCTCCTTGTTTATTTAAGAGCATGGTGATGCCAGATCTCTTTGGCACCACTTGTGTGGGGCTTACCCACTTGCTATCTGAGATGGGGTATATGATACCAACCTCTAGCAATTTAATCACCTCTTTCATGACAACTTCTTTCTTGTTAGGGTTTAGCATGCGCTGTACCTCTCTCGAGGTCTTTGCATCATTTTCCAAATGTATGCGGTGCATACAAATGGAAGGATATATGCCTTTCAAATCAGTAACGCTCCATCCTATAGCTCCTTCATGTTCCTTTAGTACCATTATGAGTGACATTATTGGTCATTTGTTAGACTTGAAGCTATGATTACTAGAAGGGTGTCATTTGGGCCAAGGAATACATACTTGAGAGTAACCAGTAAAGGCTTAAGCGCAAGTTGTGGAGGAGACCCAAAGAATGGAATTGGAGGAGTACTTGAAAGAGGAGGAATAGGCTCGATTGGTGCCTTCCATTTTAAAAAGTCATTTACAACGATGACATCAAGCAGTACATTTACGTCTTGAATTGATTGTTCGATGTCAAAGTCGTCAAAATCAAAGTGACTTAGTCATACCTCTAAAGGATCTTTAGTTAAGACATGAGGGAGCACTTCTTCGACAAGCTCATCCACAACATCCATACAATAGCACTCATTTTTACCATTGGAAGATGTTCAACCTCACCTTATATTCTCGAATGAGATGTCCATCACCCCAGTATGGCAATTAACGCAAACATTAGTCATAGCCAAGAAAGGATGATTAGTATATGCTGAGTAGGATTTTGGATGGGTTCTGTATCAAGGACTATGAAGTCCACTGAAAAATAAAATTTGTCCACTTGAACGATTACATCCTCAATGATGTCTCGTGGTTGTTTTACCGAATGGTTGGCAAGTTACAACACCACCATGGTTAGCTTAAGTTCCCCTAGCCCTAATTGCTTGTAAATTGAGTAAGGAAGTAGGTTAACACTAGCTCCCAAATCAAGGAGGGCCCTCTTGAATTCTTGATCACCAATGACACAAAAAATTGTCAAGGCATCCGAATCTTTGAATTTAGGATGGGTGTTATTTTGAAAGATGAAACTCACTTACTCGATCAGAGAGACCATCTTAGGAACTTGGTTCCTAGATTTACACTTTTGCGTACATAATTCCTTTATAAATTTAGCATATAAGGGAAATTGCCTTATAACATCAAGGAGAAGGAGATTAATTTTCACTTGTTTGAAAACCTCCAACATATACAAAATTTTCTCTCCTTGCTTCCCAAAATGAGAAGGCTCACTTAGTCTTTGTGGGAATGGAATTCTAGGTTCAAATGAAGTTTCTTGATTTGGAGTAGATGATAATTGGGCTTCATTTGCCTTTTCTTTATCTTTTGATGAATTTGGATGTTTGGAGAAAACATTTGGATTTGGAATCAAATGAGCTAAATATGGATTCAAAATAGGAAAATTTGGATTCAAAGAGTGCTCACATTCTTTCTCTCTTAGTTTATCAACTTGATTTTCTAAGATCCTACCACTTCATAGATTTGTAATTGATTGAGCTTATTCTTAAAGCATATTCACAGAAGAAGAAGGCTCATCAACAACATGTACTCCTTTAGGGTTTGCCACCGATTGGCCCGACAATCTCCCATCCTCTCTTCTGTTCAATGCATTTGCTAGTTATTCCATTTGGGATTCTAGCTTTGAAATGGATTGACAGTGAGAATGCAACAGTTGAGTATTAGACTCAAGGTTGCCTAAAGCCGCCAAAACCTTGTCCTCAAAATTTGGATTTCGATGTGGAGGTGGTGGACTAGTGTAGAAACTTGAATTTAGTTGATAAGGTCTAGGTTGGAATTGGGAAGGACCTTGTTGTCCTTGAGGTCCCCGATGTCCTTGATTTTGATAATGATCTTGGTTTTCATATTAGAAATTGGTTTGATCTCTCTAACCCAGATTATAAGAGTTTTGATAAGAATTTTGGTACGGCCTAGAATAGAGTGCATTCACTTGCTCTTGAGTAAATTTGGGGTATTGCCCCATATAAGGATAATCCCTAATATAGTGAGAGGGACTAGAGAAGAAGGAACACACATCATGTGTAGGAGTAGGAATGGAACTCAGAGGTGTAGGAAAAGAAGAAGAAAAAGTTCCCACCAATATAACTTGGTCCAATTTTTTAGAGAGAGCATCTATCTTCATTTTGGTTGCATGCTCCCTACGCAATTCAAAGATACTCTCAGCCTTGGCATTGTAGGGAGCATAAGTCTTACCCTTCCTTTCAATTGAAGAATGTTGAGACGAATTTTTGCTCAAGTTCTCGAAAAGAATCCACGCCTCATCGAGACTTTTAAGAAAGAACATACCCCCATAGTATCTACCATTTGCTTATAGGGCTCACCTAGACCATCATAGAAACCTTGTACCAATTTCCATTTAATAATAGCATGGCGTGACATGATCGCAAAAGGGTTTTCATTTTCTCCCATGTTTCATGGAAGGCTTCTCCATCCCATTGAGAAAGTTCGATGATGGCTCTCCACACATTACTAGTCTTTCCCATTGGAAAGTATTTCTGTAGAAACTCCCTTTGCATTTCCATCCAATAGTTAATAGAATGGGGCTCTAAGGAATTGAACCATTGTTTGGCCTTATCCTTGAGTGAAAAGGATAAGAGTCGAAGCCTTAGTTCATCTTCCGTGAAGTTGTTCAACCGGAGGGTTGAATATATTTCCAAGAAGTCATCTATGTGTTTGTAAGGATCTTCATTAACCAGCCCATAGAAACAATTATGAAGACTATTGGTGGAGGATTTGATTTCAAAGTGATTTGTCACCACATTTGGGAAAGGAATGCACTGTGGTGTTGCATAGGTAGTTGGAACATAGAAATCCCTAAGAACCTCCACAGCCAGTGGGGGTGGTGGTTGAAGGATTGGATTTTGTTGTGCATGTATATTATCATTATGTGCCATGTTTTCTCTCCTAGGTTCTCTAAACAATATAGGGTCCCTTGGGATGCTACTATGTTGTCTAAGAGTTCATTCAAGTTCAAGATCAAAAGCCAACAATGGCAATGATAAGGATCTCCTACCTTGTATGTGAGAGTAACACTCCAAAATTTAAATAAAAATAAAATTTAAACAATTAAGTGCACGAAATTGGATACTATACTCACAAAGAGTCTGAGCTTAAGTCCCAAAGCTTTGAATGAGTAATAAATACCTAAAATGTAACACTTAATAAACAAAAACAAAAATAATTACAAATAAAGAATATAAAGAATGAGTTAGGTTAAAAATCAAACTAGAATCAATCTTATGATTTTAGCAATTAAACCATACTCCCCAGAAACGGCGCCAAAAATTGATGTGTTTTCAAAACTCTTTTGTGTTTTGGCAATCAAAGTATATTTTACCACTCGCAATATAATGAATCCTAGGTAGGATAAGGCTTTATGTAGAGGGTGTCGATCCCATAGAGACTACGTTGGTTTAATAGTTATAATCGAAGATTGGTTCCATTTCAATTAGCAAACGGTGATTGTTGGTTTGCTTAAGCTACTTGAATTATAAAAAATACAATAATTGAAAAGAGTTTGAGAAAAAGTTAAAGATCTATGGCTTAGACGTCACCACTAGCCTCATAACCATGCCATTGTACTAAATTTGGGAATGCATGAAAATGTGTGCAAAAGACGCGTTTGGCAAGTGCTACCTACAACGACGTCATCAAGATGATATATCAACCCTAACTAATAATAATCCATCTTCAATAGGTGTAATTTACCTACCTAACTATATTAACCTAATTACCTAATTATAGTGAAATTACCTTCTCTAAGCATGGTGATAAGTGTTCAATTCTATGCATTTGAACCCTCTTTCTTACATACGTTAGTTCCGTTTTCGCGTTTACCGAGATATGTTTACGGTATTTTTGTGTTTTTGATATTTTGCAGGTATTGGAGCAAATGGAGCAAAGTTGGAAGCTTTCTGCAGTCAAGAGAAGAAATCAGAAAATGCGCCCAAGGCATCTCGATCAATCGAGATGTTGATCTCGAATAATCGAAATCTCGATTGATCGAGATCTCATTTCGATTGATCGAAATCTCGATCAATCGAGATGTTGATCTCGAATAATCGAAATCTCGATTGATCGAGATCTCATTTCGATTGATCGAAATCTCGATCAATCGAGATTCAATCTCGATCAATCGAGATGCTGCAGAGCCCACTTGGCCACTTGCTCACCTGCTCTCCCACTTGCAACAAAATCCCCCTTTTTGCACAACTTAGGGGGATTATCTGACTTGAACAAGACTTTTGGGGGCCTTCTTGATACAAGAGATATATATAATGATATATATATATATATATATGGTGGGCCCCAAAGGAGAAAAAGGAGCCAAAAAGCACCAAAAAGCCACACATATCTCATATCTCTCAACACACAAGAAGACTAGAGAGAGACCTTCGGGAGAGGAAGAGGAAAAGCTGAACCAGACCAAGAAGCTTCATTCTCTTCATCAATGGAAGGGTGCAAGGCAACCATGAGCAACTAACTCTTCTACTAGGGTGTTGGTTTCAACCCCTAGCCATGTAAACTTGTTCATCTTTGTAGCTCTTGGGATTTGTAATTAAATGTTGATTATTTAGCCTAGTGATTATGTACACAAATACATCTCTTATATATATTCATTTGATTTGGAATTTATTTTTGTCTTAGAGTAGATTTTGTCACTTGAATGACAAATGATGGCTAGATAATGGTGTTTAAATGAATGTGTGATGTTAGTTTGTATAGACCATGCCAAGACAAGGTAGTTTGGATGCATGTAGTGTTCACTTAGAGAGTAGAGTAATTAGGTAGTTAGTTAGGTTGAAGAGCTATGCTTGTTGAAGATGGATTATGATAGGTTAGCACACACATTGATCTTTTGATATGTCATTGAGGTCACAAGCCTAATGACATTGTTAGGCATTTAATTAATGAATCCCATGCTTGCTACACTTATGAACATGTGAATGGCTAGTGGTGGAAACCAACCCTAGTTCTCTCTCCCAACTTTACTCTTTACTTTTCTTGTCATTTCATTCATGCAATAGTTTCTAAACATAAATTCAAAAATCTATTTTTCGAATTAAAGTAGAATTAATCTTCCTTTAAGACAATTGCGACTAGTCCTCGTGGGATCGATACCCTCTATATAGAACCTTATCTACAAAGATTCGTGCTCTTGCGAGTGGTTAAATTATATTTTGATAAAAAGGGAAGAATTAAGCTTACAATATAATTTAGTTCCGACCACATCACATGGATTATGAAAGTTAAGAATTGACATGTTCATGTGAAAATAGGTACAAAGGCATCACTTATAGTTCTTGTGGAAATATAAGTGTTTGAGGATCATGTGAAGCAACCAATAATTCTAAGATAAGAATGATGAATTAAAACACATGAACATATGAAATTTTTAAACTTGGATTGAAAACAAGGCACAAGGCTAACTACATATATACATAATTACATAAAAACTCCCAATTCATTACAAAATAAAATAGTTAAATGGCTAGGGTTTTGTCCAAACTGTAGAGAAGGAGTTCGTTGATCATGATGGTGATGAAGCACTCCATAGACAGAGATGATTCCAGCTCCATATGGTCTTTAAGGCTTTGTCAAGACCTCCATTGAAGCTTTCCCTCTCTAGAACTTCACTTATCTCTCTAGAATCTCTAATATTGCTCTCTATTACAAACTATCTTCTATATCTAACTATGAGACTAAAAATTGTATATACATATGATTTTTAACTCAAAATATCCAAAAAAATCACGTGCAAAGGCTTCTTGGAGATGATTGGTGACAAGTGGCAAGTGGCTGAAATATCTTCTACCAACTATCTATTTCCTGCAGATTGGCGATTGATGTGGCTAAACTTGAATTATAATTGTAAGCTTATTTTTGCCCCTTTTTCAAAATATAATTTAACCACTCGCAAGAGCACGAATCTTTGTAGATACGGTTCTATATAGAGGGTATCGATCCCACGAAGACTACTCATTAATTGTCTTAAAGAAAGATTAATTCTACTTTAATTCTAAAAACAAGGTTTTGATTTTTGTTTTAAAACTATTCCATGAAATGTAAAAACAATAAATTTAAAGAGTTAAAAGTTGGGAGAGAGAACTAGGGGTGGTTTCCACCACTAGCCATTCACATGTCCATAAATGTAGCAAGCTTGAGATTTATAAAATTAAATGTCTAACAATGTCATTAGGCTTGTGACCTCAATGATATATCAAAAGATTAATGTGTGTGCAAACCTATCATAATCCATCTTCAACAAGCATAGTTCTTCAACATAACTAATTACCCTACTCTCTAAGCGAACCTAAATGCATCCAAACTACCTCATCTTGGCATGGTTTATACAAGCAAGAACAACACATTCAATTTAAATACCATTACTTAGCCATCATTTGCATTTCTTGTGGAAGATGCAAATGTTGTGCATTCACATGAAAGATTCTACTCTAAGACAAGAATAAAATCAACATCAAATGAATATATATAAGAAATGTATAAGTCTACATTGTCACTAGACTAAATAATCAACATTTAAATATAAATCCCAAATAATGCTACAAAAATGAACAAGTTTATATGGCTAGGGGTTTCACCCACACCCTAGTAGAGAAGTTAGTTGCTCATGGCAGCCTTGCACTCTTCCATTGATGAAGAAAATGAAGCTTCAAGGTCTGGTTCAGCTTCCTCTTCCCCTCTCCCGAAAGTCTCTAAGTATGTATATTGTATATGACAGAAAATGGCTTCTTTTGTGCTTTATGTGGCTACTTTTTATCCTTGGGACCCACCATGTATATATATATATATCAATATATATACCAACTAAAGCTATAATATCTCCATGTGTCATGTTCAAGTCAGAAAATCCCTCCAAGTTGTGCAAAAAGGGAGATTTTGTTGCAAGTGGGAGAGCAGGTGAGCAAGTGGGCAAGTGGGTCTGCAGAATCTCGATCAATCGAAATTGGAATCTCGATTAATCAAGATTTCGATCAATCAAAATTCAGGTCTCGAGCAATCGAGATCTCGATTAATCGAGATCAAATCTCGATTGATCGAGATGCTTTAGCTCCATTTCTGAATTCTTCTCATCAGCTGCAAATGGCCTCAAACATTGCTCCTTTCGGTACAAAACCTGTAATACATCAAAAACACAAAAATACCGTAAACATACCTCAGTAAACGTAATAACGGGACTAACATATGCAATAAAAAGGGTTTAAATACATAGTATTGAAGACTTATCACACCCCCAAACTTACACATTGCTAGTACCTTAGCAATGCAATGCTACAAAAATGAATTTAACTATCTTATACAAAAATTGAATCAAGCTCAGTCATCAACTAGATAAAGGATGATTATCCGTTCATTTCATACTTGGCAAATGCAACAAGTATTACAGAACTATGCACTCATTAGCAAAAATGGACTTTCACAAACTACAAATAGACGACAGTCCCCACATAATGGCCAGTCTGAACAAACATACCGATTCCAACCCCAAAATCTTCTTTGAAAAGTGAACATGCATTCTAACGCGTGGCTTTGTCATATTTGGAGAAAAATAAGAACAAATCTATTTTTAAAAGAAAAACTCATTGAAAAAGCTCGACACTGTTGTTCATTACCGTAAAACATACATGAATGCTCATGTGCGGATGACCATGCAATGCTTAGCTCTTTTTGCTTTCTTGTAAGCCCATGTAGCGGCATTAGGCCAATGACTCCCAAACCAATTGGTTTTAGGGCATTAGGTGAAGAAACACCCCTCGGACTTAATAACCGAGCTTACAAGGCGATGAGCTTAAACAAGCCACCCGCTTATTATTGCTCAACCTTGCACACTTATATGCGAATACTCCATGCTTAATGAGGCATAGAGATCCGGTTTATTGAGTGAGAAGGCTTATTGCATATTTTTCTCTTTTTTTTTTTTTTTTTTTTAACAACAACCGGAAGAACTCATTCTTTAAGTTGTTCAAATAAAAATAGAAATTTACAAAATTCTCCATCAGACTTATACCCCATAATTTAAAATGCATGTGTGCGAATTTGTGCGGTTAAGAACAAATTTAGGGCAAGAACCGTACGTATTCATATTTGGACAAAAATGTGGACCGTTCTAAGCTATTACATAGCTTGCAAAAGTGCGGGTATTTACAATGTTAAAGTTCTTAATTACCTACTGCATTTACCTTGGACATTTATTCGAATGATCTTCCTTTAAAAAGCAAGACATCATAGCAAGCATGCAAAAATATCAAGAAAAAGAAAAACTGCTCTACAATGACAATCAATACACAACGACTGAACATTGCATGCATATGCAAGTGGTATAGCATACCGCACCCCCAAACTTAGACGCAACCTTGTCCTCAATGCTTGGACAAGAATAACAAGGAAAGAATTTACCAGGACTGCAGAACGCGACAAAAATGGCATTCCAATACGGGCAGTCATCCTGTAAATGAGAAAAATCTGCACGAAACACCAACTGGATACCACGAGTATTAAATGGAAGAAAAAGTACATGAAAAGAACATAATAAAAGAATTATGTACAAGCGGACAATGCCGAGATCACTGCACATCCAAGGCTCTGAACTGGTGTTTCCCAATTGACTAAGAGGTCTATGCGATAAGATATTGACTATCCAGACACGCTAACGTATAGCATGCAAAGGGGATGCCTTTCTTTATTAATGTCATACTGCGTTGAAGCAATCTCAACAGTATTGGGAATTGAAACCAGACGGTAATAAATGGAAATCATCAACTAAATCGCATATAACAATTAGGCAAGTGGTACTACATACATAATCAAAGTATAGAGAGCACTGATATTGGCAGACAGTAAATAGAACACATGCTATAAAAGAAAAGACAACTGTATTCCATACATGTGAAAATGAGTTTCAGTACAAAGAGTACATGCAGAAGGAATGCACAAAAACTAACATGGCCAATCAAAAACAAAGAAAGAAAAATAACAGAAAGTAAAACAAAAAATACGAATAAATAAAGCTACTCTAGGGCGGGTGGTGGTGGAGGTGGCTCGGTGGGTGGAGTAGAGGTGGAGGTGGAAGCTCAGCCGGCAAACAGGAACTGCAGGTCCTGCCGGAAGGCCCGGAACTCATCTAAAATCGCCCTCTGACCCTGCGCCACAGACGTAATGTCCGTCCTCATAGCCTCCAGCTGACTCTGCGTCACCTAGACATGCTCCTCAAAACCCTGCTGGAGACGCTCAACGTCAGCTGCCAAATAGGAATAGCCCGTAGCTAAAATCTCATGCCGCTCTACGGTGATATCAATATCATCATCCTCCAGCTCCTCATTGGATGCCTCACCCTTTACGGGCGCATCCTCATCCATCTGCACTGGGGCATCTATGTCCACATCCTCTGGTGGATCGCCCTGGTGGTCCTGTAGCTCCAAGTGCCTCCTCACCCGCACCCATTGAGTGTGCATGAAGCGGGAGGGCGGTGCCAACTGGACATTAGTGTCACTAACCGGTATATTGGCACAATTGAGGAAGGTTGCGACTAGGAAAGGAAAGGGAAGCCGCCAACTCTACGCCCGCCTCATGTTCTTGTTGACAAGGCCGTCCCAGATTTTGAACATGTGCCCCCAAATCAGTGACTAGACAGAAAACCAAGTGCCTGTGTGGAAAGTGTACAGGCAACGGAGAAGGTCGCCCCGGCGCTCTGCCACATGCTATAAAGGACACGCGTTCTTGATGAGAACGGTGTCCAGAAACCATAACACACTCGGGCACATCGATTTGGACGTGCAGTTATGACTGGGAGTGGTAAACACCCCACCACACATGTCCATCACAATAGAGAACAGCGTCATGTTGGCTGGAAACTCGGGCAGGTAGAGCGGCTGACCACCCTAGTCAACCATGTCCGGAGGCTGCTGGTGAGGGATACCTATCATCTGTGCTATCCGGCTCGGCATAATGGTAATCGCCATGCCACCTACGACCGTCTCCAAGGTGTCAGGCTCAGTGCAGGAATAGGTCATGCGCTCATAGAAGACCTGCACCAAGCGCTCGTGCACCACATTGGTGGGTGGCACACATAACTGGTTGAGTCAGCACCGCCGGAGCTCTGCTACTGGCCACGAGCAGTCGGGACGCATCTCGAATTCCCTCAGCTCAAATCGCTACTCCGGGTGGAACTTCTGACTCAGGAAGGCTGGCCCGGGCACATCTCGAACAGCACCGGGGGCATTCTTCACACGCGCCATAGTCCCGGAACAGTCTGCACTTATTCCAAAAATTAAAGTAAATAAAAAAAAATAAAAGGAATACTAAAATAAGAATAAAAATTAAAAAGGAGGTTCCAGTCCATGGTGCCGACACATGCACTCCAAAACACGCTCGACTCAACTCGATTAGGTATACTCGAAAGCAAAAACAACCCACATGAATATGCCTCTCATCTCGCTCTCAAAGAAGCAGCGTAAGCGGATGCAACTGAAACAATGGGGTCGCAGTTGTGAACCATCCATCAAGCATCCGAAACAAAAACAATGCAAAATCTCAACCGTACACGCATTCCTACCCCCAAAACCCATAAATTCCCATTATGAATGAAGCGCATGCAAGCTACTCCAACCCAACATCATGTATTTATGCTTATTAAGCCAGAAACAAACAAAAATAACGGCAAAGCAAACAAAATAAATCATGCATTAATGTACCTCAAAGTGAAGATGATGAATGGTGCAAGAAAATAGAACCCCAACCCGCAGCTGCGAAGAGACGAACTCGCGCGAATGTGCGGAAGGCTCGGACTACGGTGAATGACGGTGGAGGGTCGGGAATGATCGAAAAAGGTTGGACGGCGCTCGGGGTTTGCTCTGGATCTCTCAGACTAGAGGGAGAAGTCAGATGGTCTTGGGAAGAAGTGGAGAAATGAGAGGGAGCCCAACGGTTTGAATAAATAAGTGACTCACGTGCAGGCTTCATGGCAATCTCGATTGATCGAGATGCATATCTCGATTAATCGAGATTTCGATTGATTGAGATCCTTGTTTCGATCAATCGAGATTTTGATTGATCGAGGACCTATCGAAGTGCCATCAAAGAAAACCACCTCTCAGGACTTTGCTCTTTGCAAAATGTTCCAAAATCTCTGCATTATTTTGATCAATCGAGACCAAGATCTCGATCAATCAAGATTTCGATTGATCGAGATCCTTGCTTCGATTAATCGAAATTCTGAAAAACAGTCAGCTTGATTTAGAACTTCAAGGACTTGAACTTATAGGACTTAGATACAAAATTACTTTGGATAAGAGGGACATCATGGAAGCATGATAGCTACCATGGCCGCACCACCTTATACGTCTATGGCATGACGTCAAAATTGGTTCACAAGTCAAAATAAACGAGATCCGTCAAATTAACGACATCCACGTACTCCATGGTAACTTGGTCATCCACACACGGTTTTAAGCGCTGCCCATTCACTTTGAACAACGTTCCATCTTTCAAGTCCTTCAATTCCACCGCTCCGTGGGGAGCAACAGAATTAACCAAAAATGGACCATCCCAACGGGAGCGAAGTTTTCTGAGAAACAAACGGAGGCGTGAGTTGTACAACCATACTTTCTGGCCTGGAGAGAATGTTTTGACTCGAATATTGCGATCATGAAAGGCTTTAGACTTTGCCTTATAGATTTTAGCATTCTCATACGCGTCATATCGTAATTCTTCCAATTCATTCAATTGAAGCTTTTGATTAGAGCTGGCCATCTGCATGTCAAAATTGAACGTTTTGGGGGCCCACATAGATTTGTGCTCCAATTCAACCAGAAGATGGCACGCTTTTCCATAAACCAACCGATAAGGTGACATTCCAATGGGAGTCTTATAAGCAATTCGGTAAGCCCATAATGCATCATTTAGTCGCAATGACCAATCTTTCCGGTCAGGCCAAACTGTTTTCTCAAGGATGTTCTTAATCTCCCTATTGGATACTTCCACTTGGCCACTAGTTTGAGGATGGTATGGGGTGGCTACTTTGTGTGTGACAGAGTATTTGGTAAGCAAGGTTCGAAGGAACCGGTTACAAAAATATTTACCTCCGTCACTGATGAGGGCCCGAGGCGTACCAAAATGGCTAAAGATATTAGCTTGAATGAACTTAACCACGACTGCGTGGTCATTGGTTTTAGTAGCAACAGCCTCTATCCATTTAGAAACGTAGTCCACTGCCACAAGTATGTACTCATGACCAGTAGATGGTGGAAAAGGTCCCATGAAGTCAATGCCCCACACATCAAATATCTCAATAATAAGAATAGGGTTGAGAGGCATCATGTCCTTCCAAGACATCGCGCCAAGGCACTGACATCGCTCACACGAGCGGCAAAATGAGTATGCATCTCGATGAAGTGTTGGCCAGAAAAACCCGCATTGAAAAATTTTTGCTGCGGTTTTCTTAGCACTAAAGTGTCCCCCACAAGCAAGTGTATGACAAAATTTTAGAATACTTTGGAATTCACTATTGGGTACACACTTTCGGATTATTTGATCGGGATAATATTTGAATAATTGAGGATCGTCCTAATAATATGATCGTGATTGGGAGAAAAACCGATCCTTCTCTTGCTTGGTCCAAGAAGACGGTATTTTACCGGTTGCCAAGTAGTTGACAATGTCCGCATACCAAGGGATACTCTCTTGAGAAATTACAAAGAGTTGTTCATCCGAGAAGGATTCACAAACTGGAATGAAATCATTGAGGGATTCAATAAGAATTCTAGAGAGGTGGTCAGCCACCACATTTTTGGTTCCCTTTTTGTCTCTAATCTCAAAATTAAACTCTTGCAGCAAGAGTATCCACAGGATCAATCTAGGCTTAGTGTCCTTTTTGGCTAAAAGATGCCGGAGGGCAGCATGGTTCGAATAGACAATGACCTTGGAACCTAATAGATAAGCTCAAAATTTATCCAAAGCAAATACCACTGCAAGCAACTCCTTTTTCGTTGTGGTATAATTGATTTGAGCCTCGGAAAGGGTTTTACTTGCATAGTAGATAACATGTGGCAATTTGTCTACTCGTTGCCCTAAGACCGCACCCATGGCATAATTGGATGCATCACACATGATCTCAAATGGGAGAGCCCAATTTGGAGGGATGAGAATTGAAGCGGTTGTAAGCATGGTGCGGAGGTTTTCAAAAGCGTTAAGACACGCTTCATCAAAGGTAAAACAAGACTCTTTTTCAAGAAGGCGACACAAAGGCTGAGAGATCTTACTAAAGTCTTTGATGAAATGGCGGTAAAAGCCCGCATGCCCAAGGAATGAATGAATCTCTCTCACCGTTGATGGTGGAGGAAGTTTGGAAATAAGTTCAACCTTGGCTTTGTCCACCTCAATTCCTCTCTTAGACATAATGTGCCCTAGGACAATGCCCTCTTGAACCATAAAATGGCTCTTTTCCCAACTGAGGATTAGATTGGTTTCTTGACATCGTGTGAGAACATGGGATAGATTTTTAAAGCATGATTCGAATAAAGGTCCAAACATGGAGATATCATCCATGAACACTTCCAAGAAATTTTTCACCGTGTCTGAAAAGATAGACATCATACACCGTTGAAAAGTCGCCGGTGCATTGCACAACCCAAAAGGCATGCGTCTATAAGCGAATGTGTCAAAAGGACATGTAAAAGTGGTTTTCTCCTGGTCCCTCGGGTCTATAGCAACCTGATTATAGTCAGAATATCCATCTAAGAAGCAATAAAAACTTTGACCAGCTAATCTCTCTAAGATTTGATCGATGAATGGAAGAGGGAAGTGATCTTTTCGAGTTGCTGAATTTAGTTTCTAATAATCTATGCAAACTCTCTATCCCATGGTGGTGCATTGGGGAACCAATTCACCCTTATTATTTGGTTGCACCGTAATACCGGACTTCTTAGGAACCACTTGAGTGGGACTAACCCACTTACTATCTGAGATGGGCTAAATGATTCCCGCATCTAGCAATTTCACAACCTCCTTCATTAGAACATCCTTCATATTTGGATTTAATCGATGTTGTGCCTCTCTTGAGGTCTTTACATCTTCTTCCAAGTGTATGCGGTGCGTACAAATAGAAGGATCTATTCCCTTAATATCTGCCACACTCCATCTTATTGCTTCCTTGTGCTCTTTTAACACTTTTAGAAGTTTCATCTCTTGATCATTGGTGAGATTGGAAGCAATAATGACAGGAGGGGTTTCATTAGAGCCCCAGAAAACATACTTGAGTGTAGCCGGTAAAGGCTTGAGCTCAAGTTGTGGTGGGGAAATTAAAGAAGGAGTTTGGGAAGTATTGGACAATGGAGGCAAAGGTTCTCTCGGAACTCTCCATTTAGGCAAATCCATGACGATCGTGACATTGAGCATTGAATTAACTTCACAAATGGATTGCTCAATGTCATGATCATCACAGTTGAAATGACTTAGGCATGCCTCTAGAGGATCCTTAGAAAGAATGGAAGGAAGCGCTTCTTAAACGAGATCTTCCACTACATCCACACAAAAGCATTCACTTTCGTCGTCGGATGTGTGGTGAGAAGCATTAAAGATGTTCAAGCGGACTTTCATATTCCCGAAAGAGATCTCCATTACTCCGGTACGGCAATTAACGTAAGCGTTTGCCATGGCCAAAAATGGATGACCTAGAATGATAGGAATATGTCTATTTGGATTTTGGACCGGTTCCGTATCAAGGACTATGAAGTCCACCGGAAAGTAAAATTTGTCCACTTGAATTATCACATCCTCAATGATGCCACGTGGTTGCTTCACCGAGCGGTCGGCAAGCTGTGATAAGTATTCAATTCTATGCATTTGAACCCTCTTTATTGCATACGTTGGTTCCGTTTTTGCGTTTACCGAGATATGTTTACGGTATTTTTGTGTTTTTGATGTTTTGCAGGTATTGGAGTAAATGGAGCAAAGTTGGAAGCTTTCTGCAATCAAGAGAAGAAATCAGGAAATGCAGCCAAGGCATCTCGATCAATCGAGATGTTGATTTCGATTAATCGAAATCTCGATTGATCAAGATCTCATTAATCTCGATCAATCGAGATTCAATTTCGATCAATCGAAATGCTGCAGAGCCCACTTGGCCACTTGCTCACCTGCTCTCCCACTTGCAACAAAATCCCCCTTTTTGCACGACTTAGGGGAATTATCTGACTTGAACAAGACTTTTGGGGGCCTTCTTGATACAAGAGATATATATAATGATATATATATATATATATATGGTGGGCCCCAAAGGAAGAAAAGAAGCCTAAAAGCACCAAAAAGCCACATATCTCATGGATCTCAAAAGACACACTAGAATATCAGAGGAGAGACCTTCGGGAGAGGAAGAGAGAGAGCTGAACCAGACCAAGAAGCTTCATTCTCTTCATCAATGGAAGGGTGCAAGGCAACCATGAGCAACTAACTCTTCCACTAGGGTGTTGGTTTCAACCCCTAGCCATGTAAACTTGTTCATCTTTGTAGCTCTTGGGATTTATATTTAAATGTTGATTATTTAGCCTAGTGATTATGTACACAAATACATCTCTCTTATATATTCATTTGATATGGAATTTATTCTTGTCTTAGAGTAGATTTTGTCACTTGAATGAACAACATTTGCATATTCCATAAGAAGTGCAAATGATGGCTAGATAATGGTATTTAATTGAATGTGTGATGTTAATTTGTATAGACCATGCCAAGACAAGGTAGGTTGGATGCATGTAGTGTTCACTTAGAGAGTAGAGTAATTAGGTAGTTAGTTAGGTTGAAGAGCTATGCTTGTTGAAGATGGATTATGATAGGTTAGCACACACATTGATCTTGTGATATGTCATTGAGGTCACAAGCCTAATGACATTGTTAGGCATTTAATTAATAAATCCCATGTTTGCTACACTTATGAACATGTGAATGGCTAGTGGTGGAAACCAACCCTAGTTCTCTCTCCCAACTTTACTCTTTAATTTTCTTGTCATTTCATTTATGCAATAGTTTTTAAACACAAAACCAAAAATCTATTTTTAGAATTAAAGTAGAATTAATCTTCCCGTAAGACAATTGCGACTAGTCCTCGTGGGATCGATACCCTCCATATAGAACCTTATCTACAAAGATTCGTGCTCTTGCGAGTGGTTAAATTATATTTTGATAAAAAGGGCAAAAATTAAGCTTACAATATAATTTAGTTCCGACCACATCAAGCTGCAACACAATTGTGGTGGGCTTAAGTTCCCCCAAACCTAATTGTTGCTAAACTGAGAACGGAAGCAAATTGACACTAGCCCCTAAATCAAGAAGTGCCTTTTCAAAAACTTGATTTTTGATGGTGCATGAAATGGTTGGAGCACCCGGATCTTTGAATTTAGGAAGGGCTTGGTGTTGGAAAATAGAGCTTACTTACTCAGTTAGGAGGACTTTCTTAGGAACATTGTTCCTAGATTTGCGCTTTTGAGTGCACAAGTCCTTCAAGAATTTAGCATAGGAGGGAATTTACCAGATTGCATCAAGGAGGGGGGGATTGATTTTTACTTGTTTGAAGATCTCCATCATGTCTTGAATTTTCTCTCCTTACTTCCCAAAGTGAGAAGGTTTCTTCAATCTTTGAGGAAAAGGAACCGGAGGTTCAAAAGAGGTGTCAAGAGTTGGAATAGACGGTGACACAACTTCACTTGCCTTTCCTTTTGGATTTTGTGGGACTTTGTTCACATTTGGATTTGAAGGAAACATATTTGGTTTTGATTGGGATTCTTTTGGATTTTTGGATTGCTCATTGGATTCCCTTTTTTCTTCCTCGACCATGGAATTTATGATTTTACCACTCCTTAAGGTGGTGATTGATTGAACTTGCTCCGGAGGAGCATTACAAGATGAAGATGAAGGATCATCAATCACATGAACACCCTTAGGATTTGCCACCGATTGACTTGGTAACTTACCTTCCTCTCTTCTATTCAAGGCATTAGCTAGTTGCCCAATTTGAGCTTCTAACCTAGCCATAGATTGAGCATTAGCTTCAAGCTTAGAGATTGATTGAGAGTGAGTTTGCAACAAGCGAGTATTGGCCTCAAGATTGCTTATCACTCTTTCCTCAAAGCCTTGGCTTCTTGGAGGAGGTGGTGGTTGTTGGTAGTTGGATCTTTGATGGTAAGGTTGAGTATTTGGCCTATATTGAGGCTGTTGAGATTGGGAATTAAAGGAATTTTGCCCTTGAAAAGAGGGACTTGGTTCTTGAGATTTCCATAAAAATGCCGAATGATTCTTGTAACCAGGATTGTAGGTATTTGAATAAAGATCATTAATATATTTAGAATACAAGGCATTCGCTTGCTCTTGAGCATAATCGGGAGATTGACCGGCAATAGGACAATCTCGCACATAATGTGAAGTGCTATAGCAAAACGAACACCCTTCCTGATTTTGAACAGGTTGGCTTGGAGTAGGCAGCCCATTTTTCATGATTTGGTCCATTTTTCAGGTTAAGGCTTCTACTTGCATGGCAACCTCATCTACCCTTGAAATCTCATGCACTCCTCTACAAGGTTGGGTGGATTTCCCTTTTCTAGTGGAGGAGCGTTGAGCTGAATTATTGCTTAGGATTTGAAAAAGTTTTCATGCATCATCTGGGCTTTTCAAAAGGTATCCACCTTCACAAGCAGAATCTATCATTTGCCTATGTTGCTCACTTACCCCATCATAAAAGCTTTGCACTAGCTGTCATTTTGGGACAACATGGTGCGAACAAGATTTAAGAAGGTCTTTTAGTCTCTCCCAAGTCTCATGAAATTGTTCTTGATCAATTTGGGTGAACCCGGTGATTGCTCGCCGAATATCACTCGTCTTTCCCATTGGGAAGTATTTTTTTAAGAATTCAATTTGCATCTCCGCCCAAGAACGGATTGAGTTAGGTTCTAAGGAATTGAACCAACTTCTAGCTTTATCCTTTAGGGAGAATGGAAACATATGAAGCTTTAGATCATCCTCCGTAAAATATGGTACCCGAATGGTGGAACACACAGAAAAGAAGTAATCTAAATGCCGATATGGATCTTCATTTGGGAGACCATGGAAGCTATTAAGAAGATTGATGGTGGAGGACTTTATTTCAAATTGATTTACCGCTACATCAGGAAATTGAATACATGAAGGTACTTCAAATGTAGTCAGAAGATAAAAGTCCATAAGCAATTCTCCTTGACGAGGAGGAGGTGAAGATTGTTGTTCATGATTAGAAGGAGGTAGTCCGGGAGGTTGTCTCTCATTTGGTTCCATGTTTTTAGTCCTAGGCAATATAGGGTCCCTAGAGGTTCCTCTACGTTGTCTAAGTGTTCGTTCCAGTTCAATATTACACGGAAGCAAAGGAAGTGACAATGACCGTCTACCTAGCATGCATTAACAGTAAAACAACACCTCAATATGCAAAATAAAAAAATATTACTCAAATGCACAATTTTAGACTTTATACTCACAAAAGGTTCCAACTTTGATCCTTTGAGATGCCCACTATGTGGTATACCTAAAATCAAACAATTTGAGAGATAAGAGCAAGATATATACAAAAAAAAAAAGAATGAAAGAATTTCTAGCCTAAGAATTAAACCAGATTTAATCTTTCAATGGCGACAATTTAACCGTAGTCCCCGGCAACGGCGCCAAAATTTTGATGTGGCTATACTTGAATTATAATTGTAAGCTTATTTTTGCCATTTTTTCAAAATATAATTTAACCACTCACAAGAGCACGAATCTTTGTAGATACGGTTCTATATAGAGGGTATCGATCCCACGAGGACTACTCGTTAATTGTCTTAAAGAAAGATTAATTCCACTTTAATTCTAAAAACAAGGTTTTGATTTTTGTTTTAAAACTATTCCATGAAATGTAAAAACAATAAATTTAAAGAGTTAAAAGTTGGGAGAGAGAACTAGGGGTGGTTTCCACCACTAGCCATTCACATGTCCATAAATGTAGCAAGCTTGGGATTTATAAAATTAAATGTCTATCAATGTCATTAGGCTTGTGACCTCAATGACATATCAAAAGATTAATGTGTGTGCAAACCTATCATAATCCATCTTCAACAAGCATAGTTCTTCAACCTAACTAATTACCCTACTCTCTAAGCGAACCTAAATGCATCCAAACTACCTCATCTTGGCATGGTTTATACAAGCAAGAATAACACATTCAATTTAAATACCATTACTTAGCCATCATTTGCATTTCTTGTGGAAGATGCAAATGTTGTGCATTCACATGAAAGATTCTACTCTAAGACAAGAATAAAATCAACATCAAATGAATATATATAAGAAATGTATAAGTCTACATTGTCACTAGACTAAATAATCAACATTTAAATATAAATCCCAAATAATGCTACAAAAATGAACAAGTTTATATGGCTAGGGGTTTCACCCACACCCTAGTAGAGAAGTTAGTTGCTCATGGCAGCCTTGCACTCTTCCATTGATGAAGAAAATGAAGCTTCAAGGTCTGGTTCAGCTTCCTCTTCCCCTCTCCCGAAAGTCTCTAAGTATGTATATTGTATATGACAGAAAATGGCTTCTTTTGTGCTTTATGTGGCTACTTTTTATCCTTGGGACCCACCATGTATATATATATATATCAATATATATACCAACTAAAGCTATAATATCTCCATGTGTCATGTTCAAGTCAGAAAATCCCTCCAAGTTGTGCAAAAAGGGAGATTTTGTTGCAAGTGGGAGAGCAGGTGAGCAAGTGGGCAAGTGGGTCTGCAGAATCTCGATCAATCGAAATTGGAATCTCGATTAATCAAGATTTCGATCAATCAAAATTCAGGTCTCGAGCAATCGAGATCTCGATTAATCGAGATGCCTTAGCTTCATTTCTGAATTCTTCTCTTCAGCTGCAAATGGCCTCAAACATTGCTCCTTTTGGTACAAAACCTACAATACATCAAAAACACAAAAATACCGTAAACGTACCACGGTAAACGTAATAACGGGACTAACATATGCAATAAAGAGGGTTTAAATACATAGTATTGAACACTTATCAACAATGCATTGTAATTGGCATTACGATGCATCGTAATTATGATACATCTAAATTACCATTATGATGTATTATAATTCCTTGGCTTTCAAACTTGATTTTATCTTACATTGTAGCTTTAGCTTGCACGCACTCTTCTAATCCTCATTGTAAGCCTTCAATCAAATGGTCTTGAGTTTGGAATGCATTCTTGGGATGATAGCAGAGTCGGATTAAACTGGCTTTCGAAATAGAACCTGTAATTGGCATTACGATGCATCGTAATTATGATACATCTAAATTACCATTATGATGTATTATAATTCCTTGGCTTTCAAACTTGATTTTATCTTACATTGTAGCTTTAGCTTGCACGCACTCTTCTAATCCTCATTGTAAGCCTTCAATCAAATGGTCTTGAGTTTGGAATGCATTCTTGGGATGATAGCAGAGTCGGATTAAACTGGCTTTCGAAATAGAACCTGAAATGATGAGAAACACCAAAAATACGTAAAAACTATACAATATGTGTAACTATGGGATCAAAATACGTAAGTAAAGGCGCTAGAATGTATAACATTCAAAGCTTATCACTTTTTATCCTCGACGGATCATCAATTGGAACATACTATATAGATTTTGGAAGATATGCTACGTGCATGTGTGCTTGATCTTTGGGGCGGTTGGGAGGATTACCTTCCATTGGTGGAGTTTGCCTATAATAACAGCTATCAATCTAGCATTGAGATGACTCCATTCGAGGCTTTATATGGTAGGTCGTGTAGGTCACCTATCTATTGGACTGAGGTCGGATAGATAGTTTCTTTGGGGCCGGACATAGTCCGAGAGATATGAAGAAGATCAAGATAATATGGCAACGGTTACTTACGGCTTAGAGCCGTCAGAAAATCTATGTTGATAAGAGACAACGACCATTAGCATTTAAGGAGGGAGACCATGTCTTCCTAAAGGTCTCACCACAAAGAGACTTAATGAGAGTCGATCGTAGTAGCAAGCTAGTGCTATGATTTATCGTAGCATTCGAGATTTTGGATCGACTTAGAGAGGTTGCTTATCGCTTGGCATTGCCACTACAAATGTCAAGTGTACACAATATTTTCCATGTTTCTATGTTTACAAAGTATGAACTGAATCCTTCATACATGTTAGATTGGACAGACCTTGAGGTGGAGGAAGACGTGTCATACTAGTAAAAATTGATGGGTCATTAGACAAAATTGTGTCCAGAAGTGACACCTATCCCTCATTTGATGTGTCAACAGACAAAACTGTGTCCTTATGACAACATCCTCCAATAAGTACGCCACTAGACAAAATCGTGTCCAGATGGCAACACTCCATCAAAGGTGTCAATGGAGAAAATTGTCCCCAACTGATGATCACCAAATCCAAGGGTTGCGTCATAGACAAAACTGTGTCCTAGGCGATGACAACCAGTAACAACGGATGGGTTAATGGACAAAACTATGTCCAGAAGTGACACCTATCCCTCATTTGATATGTCAATAGACAAAACTGTGTCCTTATGACAACATCCTCCAATAAGTGTGTCAATAGATAAAACTGTGTCCAGATGGCAACACTCCATCAGGCGTGTCAATGGAGAAAGTTATCCCTAACTGACGATCACCAAATCCAAGGGTTGCATCACAGACAAAACTATGTCCTCAGCGATGACAATCAGTAACAATGGATTGGTCAATGGACAAAACTGTGTCCAGAAGTAACACTTATCCCTCATTTGATGTGTCAACAGACATAACTATGTCCTTATGATGACATCATCCCCACCGGCTTGTCAATAGACAAAACTGTGTCTTTAAGACACTCATTACTCCAATGGATGTGTCTATAGACAAACCTATGCCTATATCGACAACAACCAACGCAATAGGTATGTCAACAGGCAAGATTGTGCCTTAAAGATATCCTTTCTCGACAACCATCCCAAAATCTATCACTTTCTAAGAACTCCAAACTGTCTCCTTATATACTCCGATGAGTACTACAATCCAACCTCAAGAGTGGTCTTAGTTTAACTAACTCTTATTATTCTGAATCCTTTGATAAGCATTTTCTTGCTTATCCAAAATCGTATATCTTGGTAATTTGTTATACAGACCTTTTTCAGTCATATTCTCATTTATGAGTAAAAATACTTTCATACTTAAAACCATCCGAACCTCATTTCCTTGCTCGTTAATATCTAACGAGTCAATTCCATAACTATCTGGACCTAGCATATTGTAAGAAAATCACTAATCAAAGAAAAATGTCCGACCGGACTACTTTTCCCCATTAGTCCAACCTCGGCAATATGCCATACTTGTCCGCCCAACTTTGGTTCCCTCAAACATATGATCACAATCCATTCCCAGTTTTTCCTATATGGGAAACACTACATTAAACCTTTCTCAAGGTTCTAGACTTTCACAATTGGAGTTTACCACCACTCCTACTTCTCTCAACTATTGTGAGTTCATTCAAGCTCAAATCTTTAGCCTGTCTCATCAAGTCCCCAAAACTAGAATCTTTAGGCGGTAATAATATGCCTACATATACCTTATAATTCATAATGTGAATGATTATACATTCATATAGTCACATAAATCATGCTAATCACCTAGTACGTCACTCACTATATTTAACATATAAAACTGAACATGCCATACTAGATGCAATATACAATTCATGACATATCAAATGATGTTTAAATGGATCAATAATTTAACTCATCAGTTATAAACCATGATCATACCTTAGCTCCTATGGACTAGTCCTCTGATATCTAGACTGTTGGTCTGACACAATAGGATTGATTTTCTTCGCTGCTCATGAATCCTAAGCAAGCTACGGTGGTTGTGATGCCCTAAAACTAGGCTGACCCGCCAGAAGCTAAGTGATACGCTATTGATATCTCATTCCACTCTATACACTCTATCCCCAAGTACAATCTGCTTTGATATGACTAGCCTGGTGGTAGTAATAACAAATCTGTTCCACCACTGGTGCTAACTGTATGTTGGGACACTTAGACCTATAGTGACCGGCTACTGACAGTGGTGACACACCACTTTTGATCATAAAGATTCCATGGGCAAAGACGTTGATAATGTCGAACTAATCCCCTGTTACCCCTGAGAAAATGAGGTCTCTTCCTTACCTGGCTACTTGGAAACATCCCGGTACTCTTAGCCTAATTCTTAGAGTCCCGTATCCTTTGGGTATCTCTATCATCTTCCTCTGCCACTAGAGCTCTGTCCACTACTTTGTTATAGGTTTTTAAACCTAGAACTAGCACTCTTTTCCTAATAGGGGTCTTAAATCCCTTCACAAACTTCTTTACCTTTAGTTCCTCATCATTCACCATTTTCGGTGCAAAATAAGCCAAGGATGTAAGCTTGGTCTCGTATCCCATAACATCTATGTCCCCTTGGACTAGGTCCATAAACTCTTGCCTCATCCAGTCTTTTACTGAAGCCGAAAAGAACTTATCAAAGAACAACCTCTTAAAGTTGTTCCATTCCATAGTCTCGGTGTTATGGGTATTTCCAATGAATTGCCACCACCGATCCGCTTCTCTTTGAAAATGAAGCGCTGCCACACCCACCCTTAGCTCCTCATCGATGGTGAGAGCAGCCATAAGCTTGTAAGTTTGATCAATCCAACTCTTCGCCGCTAGTGGATCACGCCAACCATCAAAAGTAGGTGGTTTAAACTTCACATATTCTTTCATTGCAACCATCTGTCTGCTCAAGACAACCTTAGGTTGTTTCTGAACTTCTTCTTCTCTAGTCTCCCTTGCCACTAGTCTCACGACGTTTACTATGTCACGCATGAACTGTGCTCCATCTAACGGATCTTGTGGAGTATCGGCGCCTCCATCTTGCTCTCTTCTTGGTGGCATCTTACTATATGCACAACAAGAAAGGTTCAATGTTATATATTTGCATTTGTATGCAGCCCCCATGATGCTTACATATATAATGCCAATTCAATCTACAGTTAGCATGTAATTAAAAGTGTAAGCAATAATTATGTCAATTTCAGCATCCTAATTGACTCAATTCCAAACCTCCACCTACGTTCACCAATCCTCAAAATTTAGGATTCTTAAGTGGTAACTACGTGTCAGTACTAATCATGTGGCGCACAAGAAAGCACTAAAAAGCAATGTTCAGTCACATAAATAATATTTTTTCACATAACACATAACATATAACATGTTAAATCAAATAAACACATACAATGCATGGCATGACACGTGATGCACCTACACAACCGATAACCCAGTCTTTGGACTAAAACTCATAAACATACCTCATCACCAAATTGTCACTAAAGTCCTGTCCATTTCCTTGCATTCTGCCTTTGCGGGCAGTTAGCCTTAATATGTCTGAGCTGCTTGCAATAGTAGCATGCCTTATCCCTTGTTGGCATTGCTGGCACTGGTGGGATTGTGTGCCTCTGAGGACACTCACTACGATAATGGCCAGGTTGCTGACAATGGTAACATGCTTGATCCCCCTTCCGGTGCCTCTAGCACTGGTTCCACTACTTGCCTCTGAGGACAATCATGCCTAATGTGTCTAAGCTGGTGACAATGAAAATAATTCCTTAGTAGTTGAGAAGATTCCACAGGCAAAGGAATCCACAAAGTCATTGGTGCATGTGGTAGCATCCCAATGCTAACTAGCTCACAGAAGGTTGTGAAAGATACTGTTGAGATATTGCCTCATACTGTGTACTCATCCTCATAGGGCAAACCGATCCATTGTGGCCATGTTAACGATAATGGTAACAGAACTGAGCTTCCCTTGGTGCTAACTATCTCCTTGGGCACTCAGAACACTGGTGGTCTGGTTGATGGCAATGAAAGTATAACCCGTCCAATCGAGAAGATCCCGTGGGTAAAGTGGTTATTGGCACTACTCCTCTCTAACTTTTCTTAGCATGTCCACCCACCTGCATTGGATTCACTTGATGCGGTCCTGTCGCAGCACTCATCACCTTTGCAAGTTGTTGCAGGGTTACAACTACATCCATAATGGCCTGAATTCTATCATTAGTTTCTCATGATCCACCTGGTGCCTTTCCATGATCTTTCCCCGAAGTCATCTTGCTACAAAGGTAATAAGGTAATACTCAATTGACTAATCCACTCTTATCATGCTTACATAACATCATGCTAAGTCAACCCATAATTTTCATGTCATGAATGCATAAACAAATAATCATGTTCCACATAAGCAATTTATAACCTCAAGCCTAAATCCTTATGTTCCAGTTCTTAACTTAAATCGTGTAAGGTATTCATTTCCCATGACCTTGCTACCCTAGACTTTTCAAATCCAAAGTTTCAATTCTCAACACCTACCCATCGCCCCTAGGTATTTGAACCTAGTACTCTGATACCATTCGGATATCAGGCACAAAATCTATCCTTCTCAAATTCACACATGATAAGTCCATCACCTGTCGTCCTTAGGTTTTTTAACCTAGTGTTTTGATACCATTCTGTCATGCCCCGAT
The DNA here is from genome assembly GCA_026545225.1 of Cornus controversa. Taxonomy (NCBI): domain Eukaryota; kingdom Viridiplantae; phylum Streptophyta; class Magnoliopsida; order Cornales; family Cornaceae; genus Cornus; species Cornus controversa. Next base: position 13,398,425 of record CM048854.1, on the reverse strand, counting down.
TTTTGATACTTGAGAATCGAGGGTGATTATGTAAGAAATCATCACCTTTGACTAATAATCTCACTATGGTACCATGTTCTGATAGCATTCTATAACGTCCTGGTTTCCCGACTCCTAGAAGATCGAAGCTTAACTCATCCATTAAGCCCAATGAACCTTCATTACCCTTAATTACCATAAAACCTTAACTCTATTTGAGCTCATAGATATGCATAACTCCACTTTATCCAATTCCAATGGGCCCTACCTCAAATCATATCACCTTAGTGGGGATTTTATTTATCCACACTCTCATGAATTACTCACTTCCACTACTTTATGTGTTTCGAATCTAAAACTAATACCTACACCATTGGATAGAGAATCCAAAAATACTCGATTTGAAAAAAAATCACACTTAATTCCAATTCAAAACGAATAAGTTATGCCCGATTAAAGTTTGGGCAAATGTCGGAGCATGCTGTAAAAAGTGACTTCGATCCATCGAAGTGGCTACTTCGATGCATCGAACAAGTATCGACCAAAAATAGCTCTCGGGACTTTTATATTCCAAATTCCTACAGATTTTTTGATACATTGAACTGGGAACTTCGATACATCGAATTGGGCACTGCATTGCATCGAACTGCCCAAAAACTGTAACTTTGCAAATGGTCATTTTTGATCTTCAAAGCCCTTTCTACCAACATAATTCATTCTAACAACCTCCAAATCATACAGGAAATGAGTCTAAATCATTCACAAGTTTTAAATCATATTGAGAATCAAATCATACCCCAATTGAGTCATTCTCTATCATAAACATAAAAGTTACACTTCTCATCCATGAAATGTGTCCATAAACATAACTATAACATAAAAAGAGGTTATCGTCTTGGAATGCATACATTTACCATGACATACATATGGTCCAAATACACTCCAAATCCAAAACAAACACTTCGTCTATGAGATTTCCAAGTTCATAGTCATTACAAAAATCCACACATAAGGTTCAAAATGCCATAAATCCTACCATGACTACAACTACATAGATCAACGTGTCACAAGCCGACATGGATAGCCAAATTCATAGTTTATGAACAAAGCGTCAAATGCGCCCAAAATATTCAAAAGTGCTCCTATGAGCTCCATTTAAATCATCAAGTCCTTTCCACCCACGGTGCCATACCTGTAAAATGTTTGGGGAAGAAAAGGGTGAGCACAACGACGGCTCAATAGAGATACCCCAACCCACCTAAGTGACGACTCGACACGACCTACAGAAATGCATATCACTACATTGCATGCATCATCCAACATACATCATGTTATTTCACAACAACGCATATTATAAAAATGCATTAACATATATCATGCCTCATAATGCATAAGCTAGTTATGAAAACACTTAGCATGCATTTCACCTCCACAAGCCCTTTCTACCAACATAATTCATTCTAACAACCTCCAAATCATACAAGAAATGAGTCTAAATCATTCACAAGTTCTAAATCATACTAAAAATCAAATCATACCCCAATTGAGTCACACTCTATCATAAACATACAAGTTACACATCTCATTCATGAAATGTGTCCATACACATAACTATAACATAAAAAGAGGTTATAGTCTTAGAATTCATACATTTACCATGACATACATATGGTTCAAATACAGTCCAAGTCCAAAACATACACTTCATCTATGAGATTTTTGAGTTAATAATCATTACAAGAATTCACACATAAGGTTCAAAATGCTATAAATCCTACCATGACTACAACTACATAGATCAACGTGCCACAAGTCGGCACAGATAGCCAAATTCATAGTTTATGAACAAAACGTCAAAATGCCCCCAAAATATCCAAAAGTGCTCTTATGAGCTCCATTTAAATCGTCAAGTCCTTTCCACCCACGGTGCTATACCTGTAAAATGTTTGGGGGAGAAAGAGGTGAGCACCACGACGGCTCAATAGAGATACCCTAACCCACCTAAGTGCCGACTCAACACGACCTACATCAATGCATATCACTACATTGCATGCATCATCCAACATATATCATGTTATTTCACAACAACGCATATTATAAGAATGCATTAACACATATCATGCCTCATAATGCATAAGCTAGTTATGAAAACACTTACCATGCATTTCACCTCCATAAGCCACACATATAATTTCATATATATGTAAAACCTAGCATACATCGCATATGCTCACAACATTCATTTAAACACATCTTTGTCATGCTTCACCAATGCATACATTTTTTATATAAAGAAGGCATGCATTTTAACTCATACAACATCACGTAACACACAACTATGCTTATTTGACACATTTTCACAAAAGTGCACCAAACTCTAGCATAAAAGTGTACACGCTCATTTTCTCTCACTCATTCACTCCTCGCATCACGCATACAACATATACATACAAATTTTATTTTAAGAAACTAAAGAGAGATAGAAACTCACCATATCCCACCCCTCTTACGATTCTAAATCATGCAATACACAACCGTATCTCTCAACGTTTTACCCGAAACCCTAGAATCGACAATTAAATGAGAAGGAGAACCCCTACCTCGAGTTTTAAAGCTTCCCAAGAACTCTCCAATATTCTGGCCGAGTCCTACCTTGCCGAACCACGAAGATGTTCTATTCAAATGGAAGCCCTAGCTGTCCTCTACGTATCTCCCTCCTTCAGCGAGCCTTGAATCTAAGCCGAACGGGTCCAAAATGTAGAGAGAAGGGAGAGGTATGACGATAGAGTATTTTAGAGAGAGAAAGAGGTGTGAGATTTGTAGAAATATCTCTGCCACTGATATTTAAAATATCTAGGGCGCGTAGAAAGACCAAAATGCCCCCGGGCCACTTAACGTACCTTCCAGGACTCCGTTTTCGATTTTGAAAACTCTTACGGCCTTACAATAACTTCCTCTACTCACTAAAAATTTCATCAAAGCCAATCTCCAAAAATAATTATTTCTGAAAATTTTTCAGATTCCCAAGCCCACTTAAGTCGCATCCGAGACCCCAGTTTGGCCAAAAAGTCAAACTTCTCCAAATCTTCCAAAAACTTTCAAAAACCCTATAACATGTTCCCAAACATGTTTTCCACTCTCAAAATGTCCATTACATTATCTAGAATGCATCTACAGCGAAAATGACATAAAATCAAAAAACCAGCCAAAATTTGTCACGGTCTTTACAAAAATCATGGTTTTAATTGAAATAATCATTAACCCTAAAAATACAAAAAATATAAAAATGAAGTAAAATCATAAAATAATCTATCACTAAGAGAATAAAATATGCAAACTAAGAGGCTAGAATACATAACATTCAACGCTGATCACACCCCCAAACTTACATATTGTTAGTCCCTTAGCAATATAATAAGATAAAATTAAAACAAAGGAAACTAACTAAATACTAACTAAACTACCTAACTCCACTTTTGTGGGAGAAATAATTGCATTTAGCATATGCAACAAGCCATTGAATCCCTTGGTTCTCCTTAGTGGACGAGTATAATCTCATGAGGGTTTTCAGAAATGTTACCAACAAACATTCAAATTTTCTGTTTAAATATTAATCACGAAAAAGATTACAATATATAGTTACAAACTTGCATTCAAGAATAATTTTAAATTTCTAAATACCATAATTCAAAGTAATGGTCCCCACACATAATTCACCTCAACATATCTCAAAGCAACCAACTCTAGCTCCCTCATGAAAAGTGAACTAGCAATCATCTCATGTGGTATAACCCAACTCCAAATATATTAAGTCACATACCCCTTCAACTCACTAGCTCCCCTTATTGAAATCATACTTTCAAACATGACTACATGACTTTTCTTTTTTTTCATTCTTTTTTTATTGCTTTATTAGTTGTGCAATGTCTTGATCTATTAAGATTTCTGAAAGATCCATGTAGTAAGCTTTCAGTTAGTGGCTCCAAAACCAGATGACTTTAGGGCACTAGGTTTTAAGATACCCCGAAGAACCTAATAACTCGAATCAGTCAGGCTACAAACCAAGACAACCAATGCTCATTTTTTCTCACCCTTTCACTTTTAACGCGAACACTCCATGCTTACTGAGGCAAAAGGCCCGGTTACTCATTAAAATGATCAAATTAATTTGTTATTCATTAAATATATTCTTTTTTCATTTTATTTTTCATTGAAGTCAAGTAAAACACAACATCGGTACTCATTCTCAAGAGATATTAATTAATATCAAGCATATGTAACACAATAACTCAAAGCCAAAGTTTATACCCCACAAGATTATGCTAATGTGCTCATGCATCTGAGGACACTAAAACCAATTACCCCAAGGCATATCAATGCAAACAATGATTAAAACCACTTAATTTAAACTACAGTTTTTAAAATTTTAAAACATACCCAAGAATTGCAAGTTAAGCACCTACATAGAGTATTAATCCATTGAATAATGTAAAAACATCCTATCTAAAAACAAAACAAAACAAAATAAAAAATAAACTATGAAAATAAAATAACCAAAAAGTCCTAAAACAAGAATAATGTCATAAAAATCCCCCCCCCCCCATATTGCAATAAAACACATCAAATGCATCGCCTCACCCCCAAACTTAAATCGTACATTGTCCTTAATGTACACCAAATAGAAGCATAGAGAATAGTGAGAACGATATTACCAGAAATCGGAAGTAGTGGCAAGAAAATATAGCAATAATGAAAATAAATTATAAAAAAAAAATAACATAAAATTAAAAAAATGATCAAATGCATCAAAGAATGGGAGAAAAATAAAATAAAATAATTAAACTTTTTTCTGATTGGGCGATCGATCCCTGGGGATCGATTGCTCACCTGGGAGCAAAAAAAATATTCAAATTTTTTGTTCTTTTTTTTCTTCGGGTAATCTATCACCCTACAAGGGGGCGATCGATCACCCCTACTTATCTGATCTGGACTTTCTATCGCCCAAAGTCAACCGTAAGACCATTTTTAATTCTATCTATCGCCCAAGGTCGATCGAAAGGACCTTTTTTTGCCTTTTTTGAGTCTGAATACCCCAGTACACCTCCTGGCATCCCCCAAAAGCAACTAAGACATCAAAAACTCAAAAGAAACACATTAAAACACAACTAATAATGGAAGAAAAGTAAAAAAAACATGAAAGAAAAATACAAGAAATTAAATATACAAAATACAAAAATACCCTACAGTTACAGTCTGTAGGCAACGTTCATCGACTTTAATTCAAGGTTCACCCAATGCCACATCGCTCAAAGAGATTTAACATCTCCCCCCTTATATGCTCCTCACTTCCTTGTGCCAAACTCAAAGTAACCGGAAGGGTGTCATTGGCTTCTAAAAATATATATCTTGGCCTTGAAGAAAGAGGTTTCAATTCCAAATGTAGAGGAGACTCCAATGATGGCACCGAAGGAGTGCTAGAATGAGGGAGAAATGGCTTAATCGAAATCCTCCAAGCTGGCTTATCTTTCATGGCCACTACATCAAGCATATCATTCACCCCTGTGATGGACTTCTCACCATCTCGAGATAGAGCTAACGGAGCAACTTCTTCCACCCAATCATCAATGTCATCCATGAAGAAACACTCACTCTTATCTGGAGGATGTTATCTAGCATTAAAAATATTCAATTTTACCTTCATGTTGCCAAATGATATATCCATGATCTCTGATCTACAATTAATACGAGCATTAGCTGTAGCTAGAAACGGACAACCAAGGATGACTGGAATGTGCCTCTTCGGATAATGCACTAGCTCGGTATCTAGAATAATGAAGTCCACTGGAAATAGAATTTATCTACCTTGATGATGACATCTTCAATGATCCCATAAGCTCATTTAATTCATCGTGGTAGGCTTCAATTCTCCCAAACCCAACAGTAGGTAAACTGAGTAGGGCAACAAATTCACACTTGCACCCAAATCAAGAAGAGCTTTATTCACATGGTGCTCCCCCCAATTATGCATGAGATAGTTGGAGCTCCAGGATCTTTGTACTTTGGAAGAGTGCAATGCTGGATAATATAGCTCACTTGTTGTGGAAGCATGACATTCTTTGGAACATGGCTCATTGATCTCCTTTTTTGAGTGCACAAGTCCTTCAAGAATTTTGCATAAGGAGGAATTTGTTTGACGGCATCAAGGAGTGGTAGATTAATCTTCATTTGTCGAAACACCTCCATCATGTCATGCAACTTGTCTCATTGTTTCCCCAATTTGGATGCATCTTGAAAATGTTATGGGAAGGGAGCCTTGGGCTTATATGAGTTTTCAGCACTTGGACTTTTTAGCACCTCTTCTTGATCATTCTTCTTCTCTCCCACCTTGCTATCAATCACTTTCCCACTTCTCAAAGTGGTGATGCCTCGAAACTCCTCAAGATGTGGGTTGCTCAAAGAAGAAATATTGTCAAGGACATGAACCTCTCTTGGGTTGGTAACTGGTTGACTTGGTACTTGATAAGTGTTCAATTTTATGCATTTGAACCCTCTTTATTGCATATATTAATCCTGTTTCTACGTTTACCGAGATATGTTTACGGTATTTTTGTATTTTTGATGTATTGCAGGTCTTGTAGCAAAAAGAGCAAAGTTTTAGGCCATTTGCAATTGAAGAGCTAAAGTCAGAATTAAAGCTAAGGCATCTCAATCAATCGAGATGTTGATCTTGATTAATCGAAATCTCGATTGATCGAGATCTTGATTTTGATTGATCGAAATCTCGATCAATCGAGATTCCGATCTTGATTGATCGAGATTCTGCAGAGCCACTTGCCCACTTGCTCACCTGCTCTCCCACTTGCAACAAAATCCCCCTTTTTGCACGACTTAGAGGGATTGTCTGACTTGAACAAGACCCTTGGGGACCTTCTTGATATAGTTGGTATATATATTGATATATATATTTATGGTGGGCCCCAAGGTTGAAAAGGAGGCCATAAAGCACAAAAAGAGGCCATTTTCTCACATATCTCTCAACACACATCATATACACAGAGAGACATTCGGGAGAGGGGAAGAAGGAGCTGAACCAGACCAAGAAGCTTCATTTTCTCCATCAATGGAAGAGTGCAAGGCAGCCATGAGCAACTAACTTCTATACTAGGGTGTTGTTGAAGCCCCTAGCCATGTAAACTTGTTCATTGTTGTAGCATTTTGGGATTTGTTCTTAAATGTTGATTATTTAGCCTAGTGACCATGTACACTAATACATCTCTTTTATATATTCATTTGATTTTGGTTTTATTCTTGTCTTAAAGTAGAATCTATCTTGTGAATGCACAACATTTGTTTCTTCCACAAGAAGGGCAAATGATGGCTAAGTAATGGTACTTTAAATGTATGTGGTGTGCTTGCTTGTATAAACCATGCCAAGATAAGGTAGTTTGGATGCATGTAGGTTCACTTAGAAAGTAGGGTAATTAGTTAGGTTGAAGAACTATGCTTGTTGAAGATGGATTATGATAGGTTGGTGCTCACATTAATCTTTTGATATGTCATTGAGGTCACAAGCCTAATGACATTGTTAGGCATTTAATTTATGAATCCTAAGCTTGCTACACTTATGAACATGTGAATGGCTAGTGGTGGAAACCACCCCTAGTTCTCTCTCCCAACTTTTACTCTTTAAATTTATTGTTATTACATTCATGCAATAGTTTTATAAACAAAACTCAAAACCTTGTTTTTAGGATTAAAGTTGAAGTAATCTTTCTTTAAGACAATTACGACTAGTCCTCGTGGGATCGATACCCTCTATATAGAACCGTATCTACAAAGATTCGTGCTCTTGCGAGTGGTTAAATTATATTTTGATAAAAGGGGCAAAAATAAGCTTACAATATAATTCAAGTTTAGCCACATCAAAATTTTGGCGCCATTGCCAGGGACTACAGTTTAATTGTCGCCACTAAAAGATTATCTCTAGTTTAATTCTTAGGCTAGAAATTCTTTCATTCTTTTTTTTTTTGTAGATATCTTGTTCTTGTTTCTCAAATTTCTTGATTTTAGGTATACCACATAGCGGGCATCTAAAAGGATTAAAGTTGGAACCCTTTGTGAGTATAAAGTCTAAAATTAGTGGATTTGAGTTCATTCATTTTTTTTGTATATATTATTATTTATTTTGCGTATAGAGGTGTTATTCTACTATTATGCATGCTAGGTAGACGGTCCTTGTCACTTCCGTTGCTTCCGTGTAATTTTGAACTTGAAAGAACACTTAGACAATGTAGAGGAACCTCTAGGGACCCTATATTGCCTTGGACTGAAAACATGGACCCAAATGAGGGACAACCTCCCAGTCTACCTCCTTTTAATCATGAACAACAACCTCCACCTCCTCCTCCTCAAGGAGAGTTACTTATGGACCTTTTATCTTTCGACTACATTTGAAGTACCTTCGTGTATTCAATTTCTGGATGTAGCGGCAAATCAATTCGAAATAAAGTCCTCCACCATCAATCTACTTAATAGCTTCCATGGTCTCCCTAATGAGGATCCATACCGGCATTTAGATTACTTCCTTTCTGTGTGTTCCACCATTAGGGTACCACACTTTACGGAGGATGATCTAAAGCTGCGTATGTTTCCATTCTCCCTAAAAGATAAAGCTAGAAGTTGGTTCAATTCCCTAGAACCTAACTCAATCCATTCTTGGGCGGAGATGCAAATAGAGTTCTTAAAAAAATACTTCCCAATGGGAAAGACAAGTGATATTCGGTGAGCAATCACCGGATTCACCCAAATTGATCAAGAACAATTTCATGAGACGTGGGAGAGATTAAAAGATCTTGTTAAATCTTGTCCGCATCATGCTGTCCCAAAATGGCAGCTAGTGCAAAGTTTTTATGATGGGGTGAGTGAGCAACATAGGCAAATGATAGACTCCGCTTGTGGAGGAGGATAACTTTTGAAAAGCCCCGATGAGGCATGGAAACTTTTTCAAACCCTAAGCAATAATTTAGCTCAACACTCCTCCACTATGAAAGGGAAATCCACCCAACCTTATAGAGGAGTGCATAAGATTTCAAGGGTGGATGAGGTTGCCATGCAAGTAGAAGCCTTATCCCAAAAAATGGACCTAATCATGAAAAATAGGCTGCCTACTCCAAGCCAACCTGTTCAAAATCAGGAAGTGTGTTCGTTTTGCTATAGCACTTCACATTTTGTGCGAGATTGTCCTATTGCCGGGCAATCTCTTGATTATGCTCAAGAGCAAGTGAATGCCTTGTACTCTAAACAGTTGAATGATCCATATTCAAATACGTACAATCCTGGTTACAAGAATCATCCGGCTTTTTCATGGAAACCTCAAGAATCAAGTCCCTCTTTCCAAGGGCAAAATTCCTTTAATTCTCAATCTCAACAGCCTCAATATAGGCCAAATCCTCAACCTTACCATCAAAGACCTAATTACCAACAACCACCACCTCCTCTGAGAAGCCAAGGCTTTGAAGAAATAGTGATAAGCAATCTTGAGGCCAATACCCGCTTATTGCAAACTCACTCTCAATCAATCTCTAAGCTTGAAGCTAATGCTCAATCTATGGCTAGGTTAGAAGCTCAAATCGGGCAACTAGCTAATGCCTTGAATAGAAGAGAGGAAGGTAAGTTGCCGAGTCAACCGGTGGCGAATCCTAAAGGTGTTCATGTGATTGAGGATCCATCATCTTCCTCTTGTAATGCTCCTCCGGAGCAAGTTCAATCAATCACCACCTTAAGGAGTGGTAAAATCATCAATTCCAAGGTGGGGGAAGAAGAGAAAAAGGAATCCCAAGAGCAATCCAAAAATCCAAAAGAATCCCAATTAAATCCAAAATTGTTTCCCTTAAATCCAAATGTGACCAACATCCCACTAAATCCAAAAGGAAAGGCAAGTGAAGTTGTGTCGTCATCTAGTCCAAACCTTGACACCTCTTTTGAACCTCTGGTTCCTTTTCCTCAAAGATTAAAGGAACCTTCTCATTTTGGGAAGCAAGCAAAGAAAATCCAAGACATGATGGAGATCTTCAAACAAGTAAAGATCAATCTCCCTCTCCTTGATGCAATTCAGCAAATTCCTTCCTATGCTAAATTCTTGAAGGACATGTGCGCTCAAAAGCGCAGATCTAGGAATAATGCTCCTAAGAAAGTCCTCCTAACTGAGCACATAAGCTCCATTTTCCAACACCAAGCCCCTCCTAAATTCAAAGATCCTGGTGCTCCAACCATATCATGCACCATCGGAAATCAATCTTTTGAAAAGGCACTTCTTGATTTAGGGGCTAGTGTCAATTTGCTTTCATTCTCAGTTTACCAACAACTAGGTTTGGGGGAACTTAAGCCTACCACAGTTTTGTTGCAACTTGCTGACCGCTCGATGAAGCAACCACATGGCATCATTGAGGATGTAATCATTCAAGTGGACAAATTTTATTTTTTGGTGGACTTCATAGTCCTTGACCCGGAACCGGTTCAAAATCCAAATCGACATATTCCTATCATTCTAGGTCGTCCATTCTTGGCCACGGCAAACGCTTGCGTTAATTGCCGTACCGGAGTGATGGACATCTCTTTCAGAAATATGAAAGTCCGTTTGAACATCTTTAATGCTTCTCACCACACATCAGACGACGAAAGTGAGTGCTTTTGTGTTGATGTAGTGGAAGACCTTGTTCAAGAAGCACTTCTTTCTATTCTTTCTAAGGATCCTTTAGGGGCATGCCTAAATCATTTCAATAGGATGGAGTGTGACAGATCTTAAGGGAATAGATCCTTCTATTTGTATGCACCACATACACTTGGAAGAAGATGCAAAGACCTCAAGAGAGGCGCAACATCGATTAAATCCAAATATGAAGGACGTTGTAATGAAGGAGGTGGTGAAGTTACTAGTTGCGGGAATTATTTACCCCATCTCAGATAGCAAGTGGGTTAGTCCCACTCAAGTGGTTCCAAAGAAGTCCGGTATTACGGTGCAACCAAATGATAAGGGTGAATTAGTTCCCCAACGCACCACCACGGGATGGAGAGTGTGCATAGATTATCGAAAATTAAATTCGGTAACTCAGAAAGATCACTTCCCCCTCCCATTTATTGATCAAATCTTGGAGAGATTAGCCGGGCAAAGTTTTTATTGCTTCTTAGATGGATATTCTGGCTATAATCAGGTTGCTATAGACCCGAGGGACCAAGAGAAAACCACCTTTACATGTCCTTTCGGCACATTTGGTTATAGACGCATGCCCTTTGGGTTATGCAACGCACCGATGACTTTTCAACGGTGTATGATGTCTATCTTTTCGAATATGGTGGAAAAATTCTTGGAAGTGTTCATGGATGATTTTTCCGTGTTTGGGCCCTCATTTGAATCATGTCTCCAAAATCTATCCCGTGTTCTCAAACGATGTCAAGAAACCAATCTGATCCTCAGTTGGAAAAAGAGCCATTTTATGGTTCAAGAGGGTATTGTCCTAGGGCACATTGTGTTTAAGAGAGGAATCGAGGTTGACAAAGCCACGGTTGAACTCATTTTCAAACTTCCTCCACCATCAATGGTGAGAGAGATTCGTTCATTCCTTGGGCATAAGGGCTTTTATCGCCGTTTCATCAAAGACTTTAGCAAGATCTCCCGGCCCTTGTGTCGCCTTTTTGAAAAAGAGTCTTGCTTTACCTTTGATGAAGCGTGCCTTAACGCTTTTGAAAAACTCCGCACCATGCTTACAACTGCTCCAATTCTCATCCCTCCAAATTGGGCTCTCCCATTTGAGATCATGTGTGATGCATCCGATTACGCCATGGGTGCAGTTTTAGGGCAACGAGTAGACAAATTACCACATGTCATCTACTATGCAAGTAAAACCCTTTCCGAGGCTCAAATCAACTATACCACAACGGAAAAGGAGTTGCTTGCGGTAGTATTTGCCTTGGACAAATTTCGAGCTTATTTATTAGGTTCTAAGGTCATTGTCTATTCGGACCATGCTGTCCTCCGGCATCTTTTGGCCAAAAAAGACACAAATCCTAGATTGATCCGATGGATACTCTTGTTGCAAGAGTTTAATTTTGAGATTAGAGACAAAAAGGGAACCGAAAATGTGGTAGCTGACCACCTATCTAGAATTCTTGTTGAATCCCTCCATGACTCCATTCCAGTTTGTGAATCCTTCCCAGATGAACAACTCTTTGTCATTTATCAAGAGAGTATCCCTTGGTATGCGGACATTGTCAACTATTTGGCAACCGGCAAAATACCGTCTTCTTGGACCAAGCAAGAGAAGGATCGTTTTTTCTCCCAATCATGATCATATTATTGGGACGATCCTCAATTGTTCAAATATTGCCCCGATCAAATAATCCGAAAGTGTGTACCCAACAGTGAATTCTGAAGCATTCTAAAATTTTGTCATACACTCGCTTGTGGGGGACACTTTAGTGCTAAGAAAACCGCAGCCAAAATTCTTCAATGCGGGTTTTTCTGGCCAACTCTTCATCGGGATGCATATTCATTCTGCCGCTCTTGTGAGCGATGTCAGCACCTTGGCGCAATGTCTCAGAAGGACATGATGCCTCTTAACCCTATTCTTATTATTAAGATATTTGATGTGTGGGGCATTGACTTCATGGGACCTTTTCCACCCTCTACTGGTCATGAGTACATACTTGTGGCGGTGGACTACGTATCTAAATGGATAGAGGTCGTTGCTACCAAAACCAATGATCACGTAGTTGTAGTTAAGTTCATTCAAGCGAATATCTTTAGCCGGTTTGGTACACCTCGGGCCCTCATCAGTGACGGAGGTAAACATTTCTATAACCGGTTCCTTTGAACCTTGCTTACCAAATACTCTGTCACACACAAAGTAGCCACCCCATACCATCCTCAAACTAGTGGCCAAGTGGAGGTATCTGTTACCCAAGAATTGTCCTTAGAGGGGGGGTGAATAAGGACAATAGGCAAATGATGAAACTTTTTCCGTTAAGCTCATTTTGATAAAAGTAGGCTTGTATAGACTTTTGTCAAACACTTGATGAACTTATGTATTCAAGAAGTGGGATTGCAAATTCTCTATATATTATGCACTTAAATGATCTAGTGAATACAACAAGTATAAGTGTACATATAAGTGCAACACATCATGCTTGTAGTATGTGAAAGTGTTGATTGTGCATTTGTCAAATACATAGTGTGCAAATTGATTGGAAAATTGATAATCAAACAAATACTCAATCAATCAATAGTTTTATCAATTCCACAACTCAACCAATACTCCAAGCATTTATCCTATCCTCCTCATATAAATTGAAACATATAAACTTATAGCATTCATATATAAAGCATATGTAATTTAAACAAATGAAATACTATCAAATAAAAGAGTTTAGGGATAGAGAAATGCAAACCAAGTGACACCATGATTTTTACATGGTTCGGCCCCTCTTGCCTACGTCCATGCCTCAAGAGAACTTCTTGAGGTTTCCACTATAGAGCCTTCCTTAATGGTGGAAAGCAAACCGTACAATTGCCAAGTAAATTACTTGGGCTTCCTTGCTCAATGACATCCTCACCAAGACTTCTTTGCCAAGCTCATGGCTTGGGCTTCCTTGCTCAATGAACTCCTCACCAAGACTTCTTTGCCAAGCTCATGACTTGGTCTTCCTCTCAAAGGTAGATAAGAATATGTGGAACAATTACAACAATATTCCTTAATGAATAGATATTCAATACACGCTCAAATCCTAGAGTTATATATGAAGATCTCAAATGAAAAGCTCAACTCTAGATATGGAAGATGAATCACAATGAATGATGAGAAAGATGAGACTCAATAGTGATTCCTACGAGAGATATACTACCAAGTAGAATGCAAATATTTGCATTCAAGAATTTCTCAAGTTTATGCTCATGGGTAGGTTTCTCTCTAACTCTCTCCTCCACTCTTCTTTACTCTTGGCTCTACATTGCACTATCTCTTTCTCAATTTGCAAAATACAGCTCAAATGAATTTATAGTGTATTGGAAGAATAGTGGCGGCTACCATTAGATGAATGAAATGAAGATTTTAGCTCTAAGGTAGCATCTACCAATAATATATGATCATGAAGGATTGTGGTAGTCTCTCTCATCTGTATAATGCATATACAAGGTGTATTTATAGTGCAAGAATGAATTATGGCCGTTTGGAAGTGGTTAGGAAACTTTAAGTGCAGAAAACTAGCTGTTGGAGTTGGAATCTCCAGGTTTCGGTCGACTGATGAATTCATCGGTCGACTAAAAGTGGTGTTTCGGTCGACTAAAGCAATGATTCGATCGGCTGAAACCTCCCCTGTTTTGCACACCATATTGGAATGAATTTCCAGTTTCTATCAGTCGACTGATGGATTCCTTCAGTCGACCGAAAGGCCTCTATCAGTCGACTGATGGGTTCATCAGTCGACCGAAAGTCCCCAGGTCAGAATCTGTTCTCAGACTCAGCCAATTTCTCTTGCACAGTACACTAATACACTACACACTTAATTACATTAAAAATATTTAAGTAAATTTCTCATAAACCTTTATATTTCTATTTACTTTAAGTTATTCAATGTAATTAAGCAAAGTACCCCCCATTTGGATTCAATAAAAATAGTTTCAAAATCAAATTCTAAGTGAATCAAAATCTGATTTTTCAGTTTTAGTACAAAATGGATTTTCACAGCTTTGACATAACAATTTAACGTGCAATATGAATGACCAAAATAAGTCATTTGGGGCTGAGAAAATTCATGTGATCATGATAAATCATGGGGTACAATTACCGAGACTTTTTATGTCAAGATTCATTAAAAAACTCGTATTTATATTTTTGCCCCTAGAATCCAACACTTAGCCAAATTTCTACGCTAAGTAGCTGAAACAATAACTGTGCATGACACGGCTTTATATAGTGATTCATTTGAGTTCAAAGCCTAAGTCAATGTATCTAAGAACCATTAATGATATTTCCTAGTTCAAGTATAGGTTCTAGAATTTGTTTACTCAAGAATTGAGTTCCTTCAAGGCTAAACATAAGCTTGAATTAACTCAATCTCAATGAAGGCCTTCAAGATGATTCAATGAAGTTTATGGCCTAATTCTAAGTGTCCAAGGAACCATGATATGATATGAATGATATGCATTGGTCCTAAGGTCCACTAGGTCAATAGATGAGCTTTCAAAAGAAGTTACTTCATAAATAACTTTACATTAAATCTAGCACTCACCCAAGACTAGCCTACCCAAGTCTTTTGATCTTCAAATCTTTAAGCTTTTGGGTTCCTTCATCATGTGGCTTGGATTCACTTCAACTTTGCCATTGATCTTGATTATTGATCTTTGAGTTCCATGATCATGTGGCTTCATACATCTTCTTGTAATTCCTTTTGAAGTTCAATGCCTTTAAGATACTTGAGATAATATAATATTTTCTAAGCTGCACACTCAAGTAAACTTATTAAATCTACACTACAATAGGTTGTTATCATCAAAATCACCCAAGTAACCTAGGGTTGAAACATTGAGGTCAACAGTATCCAATAGGGAGATTAAGAACATTCTTGAGAAAACAGTTCGGCCTGACCGGAAAGATTGGTCATTGCAACTGAATAATGCATTATGGGCTTACCGAACTGCTTATAAGACTCCTATTGGAATGTCACCTTACCGGTTGGTTTATGGCAAAGCGTGCCATCTTCTGGTTGAATTGGAGCATAAAGCTATGTGGGCCACCAAAACTTTCAATTTTGACATACAAGTGGCTGGATCTAATCGGAAGCTTCAATTAAATGAATTAAAATAATTGCGACATGACACGTATGAGAATGCTAAAATCTATAAGGCAAAGTCAAAAGCCTTTCATGATCACAATATTTGAGTCAGAACATTTTCTCTGGGCCAAAAAGTATGATTGTACAACTCACGCCTCCATTTGTTTCCCAGAAAACTTCGCTCCCGTTGGGATGGTCCATTTTTGGTTAATTCCGTTGCTCCCCATGGAGCGGTGGAATTGAAGGAATTGAAAGATGGATCGTTGTTCAAAGTAAACGGGCAGCGCTTAAAAGTGTGCGTGGATGACGAAGTTACCACAGAATACGTGAATGTCGTCACTTTGACGGATCCTATGTATTTTGACTCGTGAGCCGATTCGGACGTCACGCCATAGACGTGTAAGGTGGCGCGGCCATGGTAGCTATCATGCTTCCATGATGTCCCTTTAATCCAAGGTAAATGTTGTATCTAAGCAATTTAGTGTCTAAGTCCCATAAGTCCAAGTCCATGAAGTATAACTCAAGCTGACTGTTTTTGAGCATCTCGATTGATCGAAGCAGAGATCTCGATCAATCAAGATTTTGATTGATTGAGATTTTGGTCTCGATTGATTGAAATAATGCAGAGAGTTTGCCAAGTCCAAAGTCCCGAGAGGTGGTATTCTTCGATAGCACTTCGATAGGTCCTCGATCAATTGAAATTTCGATTGATCAAAATGAGATCTCGATTGATCGAAGAAGGATCTTGATTGATCGAAGTGGGAATTCGATTGATCGAAATCTCGATTGATCGAGATGTGCATCTCGATCAATCGAGATTGACACGATGCCTGCACGTGAGCCAATTACTTATTTAAACCGTTGGGCTTCCCTCTCATTTCAACGAATCTTCCCAAGACCATCCGGCTCCCTCCTCTTCTCCAAGCGATCCAAAGCTTCCCCGAGCACCGTCCCACCCTTGATCTACCATTCCCGACCATCCAGTGCAGTTCGCCGTAGTCCGAGATCTCCGTGAGCGCGCACACGCTCATCTCTTCGCGGCTGTGTGTTGGGACTTCATCTTTTTGCGCCGATCTTCATTTTCACCTTGATGTAACTGATGTATGGCTTTATTTTGCTTACTTTGCTGCCATTTTTGTTAGTTTCTCGACGTAATAAGCATAGACCAGTGATGTTGGGTGGAATGGTGCATTCGCTATGTTCATAATGGGATTTTGCGGGTTTCGGGGGTAGGAGTGCATGTATGGGTGAGATATTGCATCATTTTTGTTTTGAATGCTTGTTATAAGGTTTGCAACCGCGACCCCATTGTTTCGGTTGCATCCACTTACGCTGCTTCCTAGTGCACCTCATCGAGTCGATTCGAGCATGCCTTGGAATGCATGTGTCGACACCATGGACTAGAACCTCATTTTTCATTTTTTCATTCTTATTTTAGTATTCATTTTATTTTCTTTTTATTTACGTAATTTGTGGAATAAAGTGCAGACTGTTCTGAGATCATGGCGAGGGTGAAGAATGCACCCGATGTTGTTAGAGATGTGCCCGGGTGAGCCTTCCGGACACGGAAGTTTCACCTGGAGCAGATATTTGAGCTGAGAGAGTTCGAGATGCGTCCTGACAGCTCATGGGCTGTAGCAGAGCTCAGGAGGCATCGCCTCAACCGACTATGTGTGCCGCCCACTGATATGGCACACGAGCACTTGGTGCAGGCTTTTTACGAGCGTATAACCTATTCCTGCACAGTGCCAGACACATTGGAGACGGTCGTGGGCGGCACGACGATCACTATCACGCCGAGCTGGATTGCACAGATGCTCGGCATTCCTCACCAGCAGCCTTCAGATATGGTTGACCATGACGATCGACCGATTTACAGAGCAGAGCTGCCAGCAGACACGACATTGTTCTCCATCGTGATGGACATGTGTGTCGGGGCGTTTACCACGCCCAATCACAACTGCACGTCCAAATTGATGTGCCCGGGTAGATTATAGTTCCTGGACACTGTTCTCATCAAGAATGCGTTACCTTTACGCTTTCCACACGGGCACTTGGTTTTCTGT
The DNA here is from genome assembly GCA_026545225.1 of Cornus controversa. Lineage (NCBI taxonomy): Eukaryota > Viridiplantae > Streptophyta > Magnoliopsida > Cornales > Cornaceae > Cornus > Cornus controversa. Next base: position 13,380,555 of record CM048854.1, on the reverse strand, counting down.
CTCGTCGCTGATATGGGGGCAGATGTTCAAGATCTAGGACGGCCTTGTCAACAAGAGGATGAGGCGAGCAGCGAGTTGGCGGCTTCCCTTTCCTTTCCTAGTCGCCGCTTTCCTGAGCCGTGCCAGTATACCGGTCAGTGATACTGACATTCAGTTAGCACCGCCCACCCGCTTCACACCTACTCAATGGGAGAGGGTGAGGCGACACTTGGAGAGACAGGACCACCAAGGCGCTCCACCAGAGGATGTAGACATGGATGCCCCAGTGGAGATGGATGAGGGTGCGCCTGTAGAGGGTGAGTCATCAGATGAGGAGATGGAGGAGGATGAGATGGACATCGCCGCAGAGCGGCATGATATCCTAGCGACTGGCTACTCCTATCTGGCAGTTGACGTTGAGCAACTCCAACAGGGTTTTGAGGAGCACGTCCAGGTGACGCAGAGTCAACTAGAGGCCATTAGATCAGACATTACATCTCTGGCACAGGGTCAGAGGGCAATTTTAGATGAGTTTCGGGCCTTCCGGTAGGACCTGCAGTTCCTGTTTGTCGGCCGAGCTTCCACCTCCACCTCTACTCCTCCCACCAAGCCACCACCACCACCACCCGCCCTAGACTAGTTGTATCTATTCGGATTGTCTGCTTTACTTTCTGTATTTTTTTTTCTTTGTTTTTGATAGGCCATGTTGGCCATGTTAGTTTTTGTGTATTCCGCATGCATGTACACTTTGTACTGAAACTCATTTTCATATATATGGAATGCAGTTATCCTTTCTTTTATACCATGTGTTATATTTTCTGTCTTTATTTTTACTTTCTGCAAATATCAATGCTCTCTCTCTACTTTGACTATGTATGTAGTACCACTTGCCTAATTGTTATATGTGATTCAGTTGATGATTTCCGTTTATTACCGCCTGGTTTCAATTCCCAATACTGTTGAGATTGCTTCAATGCAGTATGGCGTTAATAAAGAAAGGCAGCCCCTTTGCATGCTATACGTTAGCGTGTCTGGATAGTCAATATCTTATCGCATAGACCTCTTAGTCAATTGGGAAACACCAGTTCAGAGTCTTGGATGTGCACTGATCTCGGCCTTATCCGCTTGTCCATAATTATTTGATTATGTTCTTTTTATCTACTTTTTGTTCCATTTAATGCTCGTGGTATCTAGTTGGTGTTCTGTGCAGGTTTTTCTCATTTCCAGGATGACCGCCGGTATTGGAATGCCATTTTTGTCGCGTTCTGCAATCTTGGTAAATTTTTTCCTTGTTCTTCTTATCCAAACATTGAGGACAATGTTGCGTCTAAGTTTGGGGGTGCGGTATGCTATACCACTTGCATATGCATGCAATGTTCAGTCTTTGTATTGATTGTCATTGTAGAGCAAGTTTCTTTTCTTGATATTTTTGCATGCTTGCTATGATGTCTTGCTTTTTAAAGGAAGATCATTTGAATAAATGTCCGAGGTAAATGCAGCAGGTAGTTAAGAGCTTTAACATGTTAAATACCCGCACTTTTGCAAGCTATGTAATAGGCTAGACCGGTCTACATTTTTGTCCAAATATGAGCACGTACAGTTCTTGCCCTAAATTTGTCCTTAACCGCACAAATTCGCACACATACAATTTAAATTGTGGGGTATAAGTCTGATGGAGAATTTTATAAATTTTTGTTTTTATTCGAACAACTTATAGAATAAGTTCTTCCGGTTGTTGTTAAAAAAAAAAAAAAAAGAGAAAAGGAGAAAAATTTGCAATAAGCCTTCTCACTCAATAAACCGGATCTCTAGGCCTCATTAAGCATGGAGTGTTCGCGTATAAGTGTGCAAGGTTGAGCAATGATAAGCGGGTGGCTTGCTTAAGATCATCGCCTTGTAAGCTCGATTATTAAGTTCGAGGGGTGTTTCTTCACCTAATGCCCTAAAACCAATTGGTTTGGGAGTCATTGGCCCAATGCTGCTACACGGGCTTGCAAGAAAGCAAAAAGAGCTAAGCATTGCACGGTCATCCGCACATGAGTAATCATGAATGTTTTGTGATAATGAACAACAGTGTCGAACAGTTTCAATGAGTTTTTCTTTTAAAAGCAGATTTGTTCTTATTCTTCTCCAAATATGACAAAGCCACGCGTTAGAATGCATGTTCACTTTTCAAAGAGGATTTTGAGGTTGGAATTGGTATGTTTGTTCGGTCTGGCCGGTATGTGGGGACCGTCGTCTATTTGTAGTTTGTGAAAGTCCATTTTTGCTAATGCCCGCATAGTTCTGTAATACTTGTTGCATTTGCCAAATGTGAAATGAACGGATGATCGCCCTTTATCTAGTTGATGACTGAGCATAATTAAATTTTTGTATAAGATAGTTAATTTCATTTTTGTAATATTGCATTGCTAAGGGACTAGCAATATGTAAGTTCGGGGGTGTGATAAGTGTTCAATTCTATGCATTTGAACCCTCTTTATTGCATATGTTAATCCCGTTTCTACGTTTACCGAGATATGTTTACGATATTTTTGTGTTTTTGATGTATTGCAGGTCTTGTAGCAAAAGGAGCAAAGTTTTAGGCCATTTGCAATTGAAGAGCTAAAGTCAGAATTAAAGCTAAGGCATCTCGATCAATCGAGATGTTGATCTCGATTAATCAAAATCTCGATTAATCGAGATCTTGATTTCGATTGATCGAAATATCGATCAATCGAGATTCCAATCTCGATTGATCGAGATTCTGTAGAGCCACTTGCCCACTTGCTCACCTGCTCTCCCACTTGCAACAAAATCCCCCTTTTTGCACGACTTAGAGGGATTGTCTGACTTGAACAAGACCCTTGGGGACCTTCTTGATATAGTTGGTATATATATTGATATATATATATATATATTGATATATATATATATTTATGGTGGGCCCCAAGGTTGAAAAGGAGGCCATAAAGCACAAAAAGAGGCCATTTTCTCACATATCTCTCAACACACATCATATACACAGAGAGACATTCGGGAGAGGGGAAGAAGGAGCTGAACTAGACCAAGAAGCTTCATTTTCTCCATCAATGGAAGAGTGCAAGGCAGCCATGAGCAACTAACTTCTATACTAGGGTGTTGTTGAAGCCCCTAGCCATGTAAACTTGTTCATTGTTGTAGCATTTTGGGATTTGTTCTTAAATGTTGATTATTTAGCCTAGTGACCATGTACACTAATACATCTCTTTTATATATTCATTTGATTTTGATTTTATTCTTGTCTTAAAGTAGAATCTATCTTGTGAATGCACAACATTTGTTTCTTCCACAAGAAGGGCAAATGATGGCTAAGTAATGGTACTTTAAATGTATGTGGTGTGCTTGCTTGTATAAACCATGCCAAGATAAGGTAGTTTGGATGCATGTAGGTTCACTTAGAAAGTAGGGTAATTAGTTAGGTTGAAGAACTATGCTTGTTGAAGATGGATTATGATAGGTTGGTGCTCACATTAATCTTTTGATATGTCATTGAGGACACAAGCCTAATGACATTGTTAGGCATTTAATTTATGAATCCCAAGCTTGCTACACTTATAAACATGTGAATGGCTAGTGGTGGAAACCACCCCTAGTTCTCTCTCCCAACTTTTACTCTTTAAATTTATTGTTATTACATTCATGCAATAGTTTTATAAACAAAACTCAAAACCTTGTTTTTAGGATTAAAGTGGAAGTAATCTTTCTTTAAGACAATTACGACTAGTCCTCGTGGGATCGATACCCTCTATATAGAACCGTATCTACAAAGATTCGTGCACTTGCGAGTGGTTAAATTATATTTTGATAAAAGGGGCAAAAATAAGCTTACAATATAATTCAAGTTTAGCCACATCAGTAGCTTCCCCTCTTCTCTTCTACTCAAGGCATTGGCAATCGATTAAGAGTGAGAATGAACCAATTAAGTAGTGAATTGAACTACTTCAGCAATATAGTCAAGCTTAACAAGTTTCGCTAGGGCAAGCATCATCTTGTCCTCAAGAGTTAAATTAATTGGTGGCATAGGAACTTATGCTTGATATGGCTGTGGAGACACATAGTTCTGAGGTAAAAAGTGGGCTAAATTACTAAAAATGGATTAGGAATTTGACCATGAACGACATCGAATGTTGCACATTCTAGCCTCTTAACTTGTGTATTTTATTCTCTTAGTGATAGATTATTTTGTGATTTTACTTTATTTTAGTGTTTTCTGTATTTTCAAGGCCTTAATGATTATTTTAGTTAAAACCATGATTTTGGACTTTTAAATATGATATGCAAGAAGGTTAGATGAAGTCTACATTAAATGGATTCATTCAACTCCATATTTTAACTCAAATAAGCCCAAGGAAGAGGTTCAAGAGAATTACAACTGCTTAAGGAGGTTACGGGTCTAAAGCCCAATTATGCGCTTAATACAGTTTTAATCCCATTTTGAAAAATGGATGAAAAGTGTTCTTTACGAGCCTCAAATCGACTTAATTTTTAAATTAATTAAACGAAATTCGATTCTGCACACTTTTGCATTTCATGAAAATTTCGTGAATAGGACTTCTAGTGGGTCAAAAGTTAGGCCAGACGTCAGTAGGAAAAACCCACCTGATTAGTGCTGCGGGAAAACCTAATTAGTTCCTAATTGGATTAGGACTTTGGTAACTTGGTACATAAAGTGGTGAATTGAAGTCTATTTTGAAAGAGTTTTGGAGAGATTAGGGAGCCTTTAGACAGAATTGAAGACATACTTTGCAGAGCTTTGAAGTGGAGAACCATTGGAGAACGAAGTCTTACGCATAATTCATGAAGATGATGCCTTCTTCCTCAACTGTTGAAGCTTCTTCTTCTACCATGAGCGGCTAGTTCATCCACTAGGATTTTGATGTAGCCCTAACTAAGCATCAATGGTTTGATTGTTTTAATTATTGGGGACCTTTATATACATGCATAGATTGTGTAGTTTAAAGGATTCTTATTATATAATTGAGCTATAAAAGTCTTATAAATTCAGTTTCAATGATTTCTTATCTTGTCTTAGATATTTAGTTGTTGTTATTGAACTCAATCCCTCTTATTTTCTATGATTATGAGAGCGATTGTTACACAATGGTAATCACTGAATATATCATTATAGGCTTTGATGGAGTATGCCTAGAGAAGATGGACCACACTGCATCCTAGAGTAGAGTAGTTAGGCAGATGGCCCATGCTAATCGAAGACAGTCCATGACTTAGCCTTAATCATATGTTATCTTCTTGACAGATGAAGGTGAGCTTGTAGCCACCTACACCACTTATGTATGATGTAATTCTCCATAGTTAATTCAAGGGTTAAGTGCAAAAAACACCCTCGTTATATACAGAATGTGCAAAAACCCCCCTGATGTTCAACTAACCCCCCACAGTTTCAAAATTGTGCAAATAAGGACAAATAGTTAATTTTCCGGTACCGGAGATAGGAAATGACAAAATTACCCTTATGTTATAAAAATATATATAAAAAAATGTGCAAAAAACACCCTCGTTATATACAGAAATGTGCAAAAAAACCCTCCAATTTAGGGGTAATTTTGAAATTTAAAAAAAAATTTAAGTCAAACATGCCGGTCAACAAGCCGGAGGGGGGTATTTGCACATCGGAGATAACTAGTGGGGGGTGATATGCACATACTAAATTAGAGGGTATTTTTTGCACATTTTTGTATATAACGAGGGTGTTTTTTGCACTTAACCCTTAATTCAATTAACCATTGATTTTAAAGTTAGTGGTGAAGTCAACTACCCTAGATTTATCTCATATTATCCACACTCTCTATTTCCTTTGTTTTATTTTAATAAGTTTAAATATTAAAATCAGAATTCTTTTCTTTCTAAATTTAATTAGAATTAATTTCGTATACTAACTCATTCAGACCATAATCCCTGAGGTTCGACACCCCTTTCGATAGCCCTATTCTGCAAGGAATTCGTTCTATTGCGAAGTGTGGTAATTTTAATTGACACTCACAACACACGATCAATTTTTGGCGCCGTTGCCGGGGATTATCTATTTGATTGATTGGATTTTACAGAATTAATTTTAATTGGATTTTTAGTTTAGGAATTTTATATTTTGTTTTTAATTTTGTTTTTGTTTTCTTTTCAGGTACTTTTTATTAATATATGCAAGGTCGTCGTTCTGTGGCTGATCATTTGATACCTCTTGATCCTGAGCTTGAACGTACTTTTAGACAACAGAGGAACATCTCTGTTGATACTATTGTGCAAGAGGAAGAATTTATTGAAAATATGACGGAAGAAAGTAATAACAACCTTATTCCTAATGCTGTTGGGGAGAGGGCTAGATTGCTCAAAGACTACTAATAGAGATCTAAACCAATACTCGGCCTTCTCCTTCAAAGAGAATGGAAAGAGTTGCATCCTAAAAGCATCTTCAGAGAAGTTGTGAATTTTCGTTGTTGAGAAAACTTCTATAAAGTCATCCAAGTACCTGTATGGATCCTCATCAGTCAGTCCGAAGTAGGATGGCAACATCTAGATGATAATGGGCTTGATCTCATAGTTCTGTGCAGTCATATCAAGCAGTTGAAATTCGGCTGGGGAATTGTATGTCTCTGGGACATAGTAATCTTTGAGAAGTCTCGCCCTTTTCACAACAGCATTAGGCATAATATTGTTGTCCTCATTTTTATCACGCACGCCAACCATGGCATCAATAATATCTTCCTCTTGTTCAATGGTATGGTGATTGAAGTCCTTAAAAAGAAAACAAAAATAAAATAATACAAATTAGTAGCAAATATAAAAATTCTAAAATAAAATAAAACAAATTAGTATCTAAAAAGAAAACCAAAATAAAATAAAATAAAAGAAAAATATATAAAAAAAAATCCTAAACTAAAAATTCAATTATAACTAATTCTAAAAATTCAAACAATCAAATAGACAGTCCTCAGCCGGCGCCAAAAATTGATTCGTTGGTAAGTGTATCAATTAAATTATCAGACTTCGCAATAGAACGAATTCCTTACAGAATAGGGCTATCGAAAGGGGTGTCGATCCTCAGGGACTATGGTCTGACTGAATTGGATATTCAGAATTAATTCTAATTAAATTTAGAAGAAAAGAATTCTGATTTTTATACCCAAATTAACTAATGAAGCAATTAAAATAAAACAAGAGAAACTAGAGAGTGTAAAAAATACAAGATGAATCTAGGGTTATTGACTTCACCACTAACTTGACAATCAATAGCCAATTAAACTAACTATAGGGAATTATATCATGCATAAGTGGTGTCGGTGGCTACAAGCTCACCTTCATCCATCAAGAAGATAACATATGATTAAGGTTAAGTCATGGACTATCTTCGATTGGCATGAGCCATCTACCTAACTACTCTACTCTAGGGTGCAGTATGGTCCATCTTCTCTAGGCATAATCCACCAAAGCTTTTAATGATATATTCAGTGATTATCATTGTGTAATAATCACTCACATAATCACAGAAAATAAGAGAGATTGAGTTCAATAATAATAATCAAGTATCTAAAACAAGATAAGAAATCATTGAAACTAAATTTGTAAGACTTTTATTGATCAATTCTATAAGAAGAATCCACTAAATTACACAATCTATGCATGAATACAAAAATTTCCAATAATTAGAACAATCAAACCATTGATGCTTAGTTAGAGCTATATCAAAACCCTAGTGGATGAACTAGCCGCTCATGGTAGAGGAGACTACTTCAACTATTGAGGAAGAAGGTGTCATCTTCATGGAATACACATAAGACTTCGTTCTCTAATGGTTCTTCACTCCAAAACTCTGTAAGATGCTATTCAAAAGTGCCTCAATACAGCCTCTAATTCGCCACTTTATACCCCAAGAGAATAAGAATAGTCCTTACCCAATTAGGAGATAATTAGGATTTTCCCGCAGCACTAAACAGGTGAATTTTTCTGCTGACATTCGTCCCAACTTTTGACTCACTAGAAGTTCGATTCACAGAATTTTCATGAAATACAAAAGTGTCCAGAATCGAATTTTGTTCAACCTAATTGGAAATTAAATCGAATTAATGCTCAAAAATATGACTTTCGGGCCACTTTCCAAAATTGGATTAAACTAGATTATGCACAGAATTGGGCTCAAGCCCATAATCTCCTTAAGCAGTTATAATTCTCTTAGACCACTTCCTTGGGTTGTCTTGAGTTAAAATATGGAGTTGAATGGATCCATTTGATGTAGCCTTCATCTAACCCTCTTGTATGTCATCTTTAAATGACCAAAATCATGGTTTTAACTGAAATAATCATTAAGCCCTGAAAATACAGAAAACACAAAAATGAATTAAAATTACAAAATAATCTATCACTAAGAGAATAAAATATACAAATTAAGAGGTTAGAATGCGTAACATTCAACACTAATCACTTCTCTCTTCATTTTAGAGGCATTACGCTTTGATTCGGGAATTCGCCAAGAAGAGTAACTTGCTCTACTCATTAAGGGTGTGGGTTTGAACCGAACAAAGTTAATTTTGGCAAGGTAGAACTTGAGGATAGTTTTGGGATTTAGCTAAAGGAGGCTTGAAGGTTGAGGTAGGGGTGTGATTCTCCTCTTTATTTTGAATCTATAGGTCACATAATTATGACATGAAACTTTCACGAATTCATTCATGTTAAGATTGATTTTTATGGTGAATTTGATGTCGTCCAACATGTTTTAGAGTGAGTTATGTTGTATGCATGTCTTAAATGTTGTCATTGAGTTCCTGTTGAGTTTTTAGGTCCATTTGCATCATAAATGAAATTTGACCTCATGTGTAGGATAAATGCATGAAATGGAGATTTCTTAAAATACATTGGTTGTGATTTCCATGAAATGAATGAAACTGCATTGTGATGAGTTTGAAGTGAAATTGATATGCATAAACTTGATATATGTCGTGCATTGTGGAAATTTGTTGAAAATATTGATTTTGTGCATTAATGTGATAAATGTGCATTATGTGGAAATTTGTAATTTTTAGGGCATGTGTGAGAATTAAGAAGGGCCTGGAGCCCTAGGGTGCAAGGCCCAAAACTTGGTCAAGTGGATGTCACTTCCATCGGGTTTGCAACCGTAGAGCTTAAGTAGAGTATATGGTTTTGAAAAGACCCTTACTATAGAATAGTGACAAGCAAAAGTCCCCAGTTGAAGTGATTTCAGAGTATACGTGGCGTGAGTTTATTTTGTGAATGTGGTTCATTTCTAAATGGTTTATGTGCATTGGAGATGTGTGGCATTATGCATGATTTCCAAAATGATATTGCTTTGAACGTGAAAACCATTGGAGCATGGCATGTGGTCACTCTGAGATTTCATTGTGCATTCATGCATGGTTGCTTAAGTCAAGGTCTAGTCGGGATGATCATTCCTACTGGGTGTAATTGTATGCTCAGCCCCTTCCCCCAAACTCTTTTTCAAATAAATCTCTCATAGAGGATAATGCTTAGAGTGCTCGAGTGGACTTTCGAGTTTCTTTTGGAGTGTATCTAGTGGATATGTATATAGAGGTCCATGCTGGTTTGTGGAATGTGGACTATATAGTAGTGTTGTATTTACATTTGACTCAGAACCAACTGCAATTTCAACAGTCAATCCAAAATTAGTTGAGTCAACTCACTTCTGTTCTGTCCAAAAGACAGAAGGGTACTATACCTAGCCAACCTAAAATCAACCCTAAAAGCGAAGGGGTTAATCTCATAGAATCCTCTTGTGCTACTAACCAATGTGAAGAACCTAGAGGGGGAGGGGGTGAATAGGTTCTGTCCAATTTTTAGCTTTTGATGCTTGAAGTATGACTCTAACAATCCACAAAATTTTGCATAATGATTTATAGAGAAAAAATCCCTAGGTGGGGAAAAAACCTCTTGTCCGCAGGTTAGTCCAATCCACTATAATGAAACTGAGTACCCTTGTAGATCTCACACCCAAGCTCACATACAAGTCACTCCAGCTCTCACCCTAGTTCATAGCCTCCCTAGGCCTTAACTCTCTCACTAAAATCTCACATATGAGCTTTTAGTTCTCATCCAACTCAAGCTTTCCTAAGCTCAAGTTGTCACTTGCCAAAACTCACAAAACACTCCCCCTATCCACAGTATCCCTATACTTAGACAACAAGTAGTGTTTGAAAAATGAAAAGTACAATGTATATCTCTCAATCAGATCTAATCTTCAGTTCTTTGATAGTAGCTATCCTGAAGAGAAGACATTAGAGTCACTGGATTTGCTTGTTCAGTGATTGTTCAACTAATTTGAAGGTTCTCAACAAAAATTCCCCTTTCCAGCAACACAGAGTTCCATTCAGCTTGGTATTTAATTTAGATGACTGTTCTGTAATTTTTTTGACTTTGTACATGTTCTTAATATTGAGAAAACTGCAGCTAGTGCAAATTTTAGTAACATAAGAATTATGGCAACAAGTATAAGAATCAGTTACATAACTAACTGGCAGTAAGTATAAATTTCAGTAACAAAAAGTCTCAATGGCAGCATATATAATCAGCAATAAATAAGCTCACAGACAGCAAATATAATCAGCAATGTATAAGCTTAAAGACAACATGTATAATCAACAATGTATAATCTCAAAGACAGCTTATATAATCAGCAATGTATAAGCTCAAAGACAACATATATAACCAACAATATAGCATTTCAAATAGCAGCATGCAAAAATAAGCAACAAATAAGATTCAGCAAAACATGAATTCACCAGATGTTAGTACAGTAAACTCAATTTAGAAAATTATGGTTCAACTAAAAGTGATTCAATAAATAATTTCAGAGCTTAAACAGATACATCAAAGTCGGTAGCAAAAAACATATTCTTTAGAAACAAATTTTGAAACATAAACATATAAATAAAAGTTATAGTAGAAAACAGATTTTGAAAAGGTTTCGGAGCTTAAACAAATACATCAATAACATTTTCAGAAAACAGATTCAGCAAAAATAACTTAAACATATGAAATTCTAAAACTCCAAGGAAACTGAAACATATGTGAATCACAGAGTCACAACTAAGCATATGGAACAACTCATAAATTTGAGACATAAACAAAAGCTAAAATTAGAGTTTTGAGAAACCATAATTTGGGGAAAACTCAAGTTAATCCACAAACAACCCAATCACCAAGTGAATCATGAAATTAACAAAAGATTAAGTGCGCTTGTGCATATTTTGTGCGCCTATGCATATGTGTGCACCTGTGAGAGTGTGTAGAGATGATTAGAGTATACCTGTGGTGAGCTCAAAATTTTGAAATCTGATTGCTACTTACAGAGTTACAAAACACGGACAAAAGAAGAACGAATAGAATAAATGTAGTTTATGATGGCTTTGATTCATTCCTCATCATCGATCTTCACTCACTCTTGAAAACCATAAAGCATCGATGTACAGAGAGGCGATTTTCTTATTCTCTCACTCTCTCAGTTGTCTCTCTTCCTCATAGCTCACTCACGGCTCACAATTGTTCTCCTTTTGTTTTACTTTTTAGCCGCATTTGAAACACTAGCATATTATGTATAATATATATTATATCTTATAGGGTTTTGAAATTACAAATGGTCCAAAAAGGAAATAAAAATTGACAGCAAAGTTTTTGTCCTGTAGCCATTTGAAATCAACCAATCATTTGGCAAAGTCCTAAACACATGTCAAACTTCTATAACAATACTTGTAATGACAAAAATGCCCTACAAACACTGTTAGAGCAAATATATGAAAACATATGTAATTGTAACATGATAGTTAAATAATCATGAGAATACACCCAATATAAGCATTTAAAGTGAAATGACAATAGTGCCCCTAGAAATCCTTTTGACATTAAAACTTAGGCAAACATGCTCATGGGCTTCCTAGACAGTCAACAATGATCAACAATCTAAGTTATCGTTTTATAAATTAGTGAAAGTATTGTTTGTACCATTCTAACAATGCATACATGCATATATAAGAAATTCAAGTCCACTATGTATACCCTTTATTGAAAACATACATACTTAAGTTCCTTTGGAAACACAGTCCCTGCACTTTTCGATTGATCGAAGTGTACCTTTTGATTGTATGAAATGGGAGTTTCAATTGAACAAAATTTAAGCTCGATCAAACTTGTATCAAAGTACTATCGAGATCCTACTGGAATTTGACCACCTTCTATCGAACCATTTTGAGACTTGGCGGATTAATAGAGGCATTCCGATTAATCGAAACAGGGGTTTTGATTTATCAAAATCCCTCTAATATTGTTTCTCAACAGAATTTTATAAGTGTCAATTCTCACATTTTGATCCCCATTCTCCTCATTCATGAACCTCATCTTACTAATTCATTAACACAACCATTCTCATATTGTCACGCCCCAAAATTCGGACCCCCGAAACTTCCTCGGTCCAAGCCCAAATTTCAATTTATGAGGTGTCATGATCATCCGATCGTCACTCCATGACCCGGACAATTATGACAAGTTATCGTGATTACCCTCGGTTCTTACCCGGACCACCGAGGTCATTACATACAGCAGAAGTCTTTACATTCACCAAATACATCAATCTTGTACCGAACATGTTACAATAATCAACAATCTATGTTATAATCACAAAATCAGCAGAAGCATTCTTTATACATTGACACCATCATATACAATGATCATTCTCACTATGGGACCTCATATGTACATCACACATACTTGTTTGCTCATAACAGTTCAATTTAGCTCACTCAGCATATGGTCATTACGATACATTGTAATGTGGATTATGATGCATCATCATTATGATACATCATAACATGGGTTATGATGCATCGAGATGTTACAATCCATCGTCCATGTTACGTAATAAGGAATGAAACCCAATGTTTTTGACCTAATATTACGATACATCGTAATCTTGCCCCAGTTATTACTTCACCTGTATACTTAGTCCATTTCAAGCTCTCTCTCAGTTCAATCATGATAACATTTGTATACATGCATAATTGAACATTAAAATGCCCCTGCAGATCCTTTTAGAATTAATAGGAAACCTAGCAATTTTTCTTTCCCAAAACACCCGTGCACTAGATTCAAATTTTACTTTCTTTTTAAAAAAAATGAAAAAATATGACCACACAAGATAATTTAAAGAATTATTAAAATTAAATTCAGCAAATATATTTAAAGACAAATGACACAAATGCCCCTGTAGATCCTTTTGACATTAAAACTTGGACAAACAAGTTCATGGGCTTTCCGGACCATCATCATAAAATCTTGTATGAGTTTATTTTTCATCATTGGGGGAACATAGCTCCCAAAGAAAAGATCCTTGAAAGTTTCTCACTCCATTACCTCCACATCTCATGTGTTCTTCACTGAACTCTACTACCTATCCGCTTCACCTTGCAAGAAAAGTGTAGCTATGTCGACCCTAAGGTCCTCATCAATTCATAAGGCAACCAAAAGCTTCAAGGTTTGGTCTACCCACTCTTCAACTACTATTGATCAGACTTGCCCGCATAAGTAAGTGGTTTGTACTTAATGTACTCCTTCATTGCCATCATCATACGATTCAAGTCACTCCGTGGTTGAGCCTGAACTTCCTCCTCACAAGTTTCTCTCACGATTTGCCTCATGGTCTCTACCATGTCTCTCATGAACTGGGCTCCATCCACGGTTTCTTGTGGAACATGAGCACCTCTACCTCTTGTTTTTCTTGGTGGCATCTTGCTATATACATAATAAGGAAAATTTAACACCAAGCATATACAGTTATATAACTCTCTCTCTGCTTACGTAACACGATGCTAACTTATTCCACAATTCGCATGTTATAAGGGTGTAAACAAGTAGTCATACTCCACATAAACAATTTATAGACCTTAAGTCTAAATCATTAACCTCAAATACTCAAGTGGTTTCACCACATCCCATCGTCCAAGGTATTCAAACCCAGGGCTCTGATACCAAGCTGTCACACCCTAATTTTCGACACTCGATTAAGATTAAGGGAAAGGGGAGTGAATGATGAAACTTCAACCGGTTCACACACTCAAACCCTTTGATCCCAGGACTTAATTTTGTATGTGTCTAAAATGTCAAGATGGGATCAATCCCATTAGAAAAAGGATTCAAAATCACTCAATTTTAAAGAAAACTACACCTAACTCTGTTTCAAAATGAATGACCTATGTCCATTTGAAGTTAGGGACAGTTTCAACACATGCTGTGAATAGTACCTTCACTTAATAGAATAGGTACTTTTGATTAATTGAAGCTACGATTAATCGAAGTTCTATCGAAGCTTTAATCGTAACATGCTAGTTTTGGGATCCAAATTTACCTAGTTTCTTTAATTAATTGAACCCTTCGATTAATCAAAGTTGGGTTTTCGATTAATCAAAATCCTTTGGCAGAAAATTCCTATTATGTCCTATTTTCCATTAGAACATCCGAAACTCATTCACCATTATACATATATTCCACATACATACTCATACATTTTATACATCTAAAAACACGCACGAAAGCATTTAAAATCATAAACATATTTCAATTACATCATAAACATCGGATCAAGTTCGAAAATACATACAACATCTGATTTCACAAAAATAGAACCAATGTACCAAAATATTCGTCCAACATCCATATTTCAATTTCTCAGAAGGGTCAACATAACACACATATATATAGATACTCAAAATCCCAAAAATGTTATCTAGTACTCCACGTAGCTACTCAAGTTTCATCCATTGTCTATACAAACTCGCCATCCAGTTTGGACACGAGTAGGAACCAACTCATTATTGTCATTGGCAACAACAGTGATGCCAGACTTCTTAGGGACAACTTGGATTGGACTTACCCACTGGCTATCAAAGATGGGATAGATGATATTGGCATCTAGAAGTTTGATAACTTCAGCACGAATAACTTCCTTTAAATTGGGGTTAAGTCTCCTCTGAGGTTGTCGACATGTTTTAGCTTCATCCTCTAGGTGAATGCAATGTTGGACCACGAAAGGACTAATGCCTTTGATGTCATCAATGGACCAACATATTGCTTCCTTATTTGCCCTAAGAACCTCAATTAGTTGATTTTCCTGTTCCTCAGTTAAATCAGAAGCTATCACCACGGGAAATGTTTCAGACTCACCTAGGTATAAATATTTTAAAGTCGCAGGTAGAGGCTTTAATTCAACCTTAGGGAGTTTCTTGACAGTTTTAGATGCTGTGGCATTTGGTAAAGATAATGGTTCAAACTGTGACCTATATTTTGGTGTGTCAGAGATTGGAGTGGAATCTAGCAAGGCATTGACTTCACTAATATAGTTATCCTCATCGAAATCAACACTAAAATGTGCTAAAAACTATTGGAGTGGATCCTCAGGGTAAGAATGCTCAAAAGTATGTGAGGTCAACGACTCAATAAGACAAACATCTTTAAAGGAATTTGAGTCGGGGGGTTGTTTCATCAAACTAAATACATTGACTTCCACTTTCATGTTACCAAAGGTCAAGGTTATGTTACCATTCCTACAATTGATCAATGCATTGGCTGTAGCTAAGAATGGTCGACCTAAAATGATTGGAATCTGTTTACCTTGAGTGGGTTGGGTATCTAGCACGATGAAATCTACAGGGTAATAAAAATCAGCCACTTTAACAATTACATCCTCAATTATACCCCTTGGAATCTTAACTGATCGATAAGCTAATTGAATTCTAACATCAATTTTCCTCAAATTATTCAACCCTAACTCTTGGTAGACTGAATAAGGTAACAAGTTCACACTAGCACCTAGATCCAACAAGGCCTGATCAACAAAATTTTCTCCTATCCTATAAAGGACAGTCGAATTTCTGAGATCTTTATGTTTAACCACGACTTGGTTTTGTAGGAAAGAAGAGCAATGTTGGGCTATGAAGGCTTCCTTTGGGATATTGGTTTTCCTCTTGACTAAGTCCTTGATGAACTTTGCATAAGAATGGATTTGCTTAATGGCAATGAGAAATGGAATATTAATCTGGAGATTCTGAAAAATTTCTAAGATCTCACTGTATTGCGAATCATTTTTATTATTGACTAGTCTAGAAGGAAAGGGTGCAGGTGAAGCATATGGCTTAAGAGTGGTAGTGTCAGTCTGAGGACCATGGGCTTTCTTGGCTCTGGGAGAGTTGGATGGGGGAGACTTAAACGGTGCAGTCTCATCTTGAGTGGGTAGCTCAACCTTATTATCTATTTGCTTTCCTGATCGAAGTGTTGTGATGGAATTCACATGGCCATTTGATTGGTCAGTGGCAGAAGAAGATGCTATGAGATTAACCCCTTTGTTTTTAGGGTTGATTTCAGGTTGGCTAGGCAAGGTACCCCTCTGTCTATCAGTCAGAACAGAAGTAAGTTGACTTAATTGATTTTGGATTGACTGTTGAAATTGCAATTGGTTCTGAGTTAATAGGTCAAAATTACTCTCTAACTTTTGAAATCTCTGATTGGATTGCTTATTAGATTGATCTAGATTAAGGGCAAGCATTTTCAGAGTGTCATCATAGTTGGAAATATGTTGATTTTTTGAGACAGGAGCAACATAATTGCTCATGGGATCAAGTGCTAGATCTCTATTATGACTGAACTGATTGGTCAATGGGAATTGACCTTGAGGAACAAGAGGTCCTTGAGGTTGTGGTGGCCTATTGGAGTTACCTTGAGAACTAGGTTGACCACCTAAGTATTGTGTAGGAAAATTTTGTCGATATGAAAAGTTAGGATGATTTCGAGTATCAAGATGGTAAGTTTGGCTAAAGGTATTAGTTGTCGGTCTCTTATAGGTATTAAAAGCACACACTTTTGCATCCGAAGGTTCAGATGTACAATAGACCGGACACGCCTCAGTGGGATGGGATGAACTAGAACACATATTGCATTGTGCACTTGTGGACATGAGCGTAAAAGCATCGAAATTTTGACTCAACTCTTTCACACCATCGGCTAGACTTTGCATCACAGATTTGAGTTCATTTTCAGGCTTGATCTCATACATACCAGATTTTCTATGGGATTGGTCATTCCTAGAAAATTCATCATCACAATTATTCTAATTCTAATTTTGGGCATTCTCAGCTAGTTCTTCTAAAAATTGATAGGCTTGATCAGGGGTTTAGTTCTTGAACTTACCTTGGTGCATAGACTCGAGCATGATTCGGTTCATAGGTGAAAGCCCATTATAGAAAAATTGAACTAAGTGTGCTTTATCAAAGCCATGGTGTGGGCATTTGAGAAGCAAATCATGAAAACGCTTCCAAGTGTGGTGGAATTGTTCCTCATTTTTCCCTCTAAAAGTGCTTATGGCATCTCTCATTGACTTGGTCTTTTGCATAGGATAAAATTTATTCATAAACTTCTTTGCAAGTGCATCCCATGATTCAATTGAATTTGGAGGAATGGAGTTTAGCCATGAGGTAGCCTTATCTTCCAGGGATAGAGGAAAAAGACGCAATTTGATACCCTCAGCATCCAAATTCTGATTTTTGAAAGTGTTGCAAATTGTTAAAAATTTGCTTAAATGGATATAAGGTTGCTCATTTTCAAACCCATGGAATTTGGGTAACAGATTGATTGTAGCAGGCCTAATCTCAAATTGGGCCGCATTATTCTCTGGGAGAACAATACAATTAGGTGGGTTGGTTGTGATGGGTGCGAAGTAGTCATTCAAGGTCCAAGGTGCTGCCATTGGATTATGAGTGGTGGTTGAAGAAAGTGAGAGAGTGAGAGGAGTCTTCTCTAAATCAAGAATTGATGGATCACTAGAAGACCGAACTAACCGTTTGTTAACCCACAACCACTTGGGCATAAACTAATACACAAATAATTTTTTTTTATTTTTTTATTTTAAAGGAAGAAAAACCTAACTAATCAGATCCTAGAAGATGGGCTAGACACAGGATTGAACACACAAACCACACAAAAAATTTGGCCTTTTATCTTGAGCTTAAATTCAAGGGTGATGAATTTTTAAATCTAATATTGTAGAAAATTAATTGGATGGTCTCCAAAATTAATTCTCTCCTAATTAGACAGCTTCTACTCTCTTTCAGAGTAACTAGAAGATTACCAGTTAAGGCCTACCAACAACACAATGAGGAGAGTTCCCAGGAAACTGTGGAGAGGCACGTGGCCTGCTTAATGACGGTACATCCACACTCCTTAGATAGAACTTTTCCTAAACATTGTAAAGTTGGAAGGTGCTCACTAGAGTTGCCAAGAGTTAACTCTTTCCAACAGGGTCTTACAAGCTTTGTGTACACCCTATGGCCAATGTCTAATTAATTTTAAATTAAATTAGGCTTGGACTTTGACAAATGCTCAAATTTTATGATTTGTGGGCCACGAAAACAAGTGATGAAATCCTGATCGGATCTTGTTAGGGTGCTTGCCCTTAAGTATCTTATGCAAATACTAATTTAAAAAAGCACAAACAAAATAAGCAATAAAAATAATAAAGAAAAATGAGTGAGTGTGTGGTCCTTTTTTTTTTTTGAAACAAAAAGAATAACAAAAAAAATAATGATAAAAAATAAAATAAAGTTGAAGAAAGTGTGACCCTAGGGAGATTTCTAAGTTATTCTAACCTAGAGTTCACATGCTAAAGTTATCAACCTAAAAAAAACTATGTTTTCTTAATCTAAAAAGGAAAAAAAAAATTGATGTAAAAGAATTAGGTACTTACCTAGATGACGTTATTATTTCCTTTGTAAGAGCAACAGATGGTGGCATCTATAGAAGAAGTGCATCATAAGAACCTATCATGAAAAAAATATATATAAAAATATTATATTTTTTTCTTTCTTTTTTTTTTCAAGAAGAAAAAATAATAATAATAATAAAAGAAACAAAAACTATAATAAATAAAAATAGAAGGGAGGGAAAGAAAGTAGGGTGGGCTCCCAAAAAAATTGTAGTCTTGAATATTTGGGCTTCGAATTCTCAAACTTGATTCAGCAACGGCGCCATTTGACGAATGTAGAATACTAATGTAGAATAGTGGAAGTTTGTCGTTACTTTTCTACACTTCATACAAAAATAATAAAACCTGCAAAAATTTTACTAAAAACTGTATAGCAGTAAGCAGGGTCGAACCACTCTCAAGTGAGAATCAGTAACAAGTCTAAACTTCAAAACCTAAATCTCTTGAGATGAAAAATGAATATTTAAAAAATAAAATTCTGATTTTTTATTTAATAATAAAAACTAATATTAAATGTCTTAGATCAAATGATTGGACAAATCTCAAGGAAAGAGAATTCACCACCATGGATCCATATAAATAAAATTTTTTTTATATTCTTATCTAGTTTTTCCTCCAAAACTTTACTAAAAACTGTATAGCAGTAAGCAGGGTCGAACCACTCTCAAGTGAGAATCAGTAACAAGTCTAAACTTCAAAACCTAAATCTCTTGAGATGAAAAATGAATATTTAAAAAATAAAATTCTGATTTTTTATTTAATAATAAAAACTAATATTAAATGTCTTAGATCAAATGATGGGACAAATCTCAAGGAAAGAGAATTCACCACCATGGATCCATATAAATAAAGTTTTTTTTATATTCTTATCTAGTTTTTCCTCCAATAACCAATACACTTCACCAATCCAATTAGAACTTGGAAAGATGAAGGAAAATATGGAATAAAAAAAAGAATGACTTGATTATATATGAGAGAGACATTTCTTTACTTAATCTGATGCACATTGGCTAGGTAAACAGAGGTAGGTATTCTTCGAATTACCATTATTTGGCAAACACGAAAAATCCTTCCTCTAATTTTAGAAAATAAAATCCAGAATAGAAGAGTAGAAAAATGCTCTTGGGAGGAAAAAGTAGACAAGAAAATAAAACAACTTACCTATACTTCAGCCATGGTGGCTTCATCACTCCCTTGAGAAAGATGTTTACGCTTGCATATTAATAGAAAACAAACAAATAGAATTGAAACTACTACTCATCATTGAATCAATAAAACAATTACACTATTTTTTCTATAATTTCTCTATAATTTCTAACCCCCTTCACCATCCCCTAAGACCTCCTATTTATAGAGTTAAAAGGAAATGGTTTAGGTGGGAAAAATTTAAAATACAAAATTCAAAAACAAAAATTCAAAATACAAAATTTGAAATTCAAAATACAAAATTCAAAAACAAAAATTCAAAATACAAAATTTTGAATTTAAATATCTAATATTTGATCTCCATATCTTTAATTTGAATTCTAAACTGCAGACGTGGCCGTGCAAAAAAGTATTTTGCAAAGTTTTGAACTTGAGACCTCTTGTGAAGTAGATTACACAGAATACCATCTCTCCTACAATTCTTTTAATGTTCATCTTTGGCTATATATATCCTTTTTAGCCATCTTTTGCTACTTTTCTTCTTATTTGGAAATCAACTCCTACAAAACATAAAATGCAAAGATAAGAACATTTAAATAAAATAAAAGATGAATTAAAAACTTATTTTAGGATATAAAATAACAAGTTTTGTACACTTATCAGCCACCCTCCCAAGCATGCTAAACTCAACCAAACCCTCTCAAACTCACTAATAACCTATAAATCGACGACTAAGAGAGAAGAAACACCCCTATCTCAAGATTTAAGATTCTTCTGGCAAAACCCTAGAATTCACTAAGCTTCAACTTCCTCAAACTTAGACTTTTTACAATTCAACACATAGCCCTTGTCGCGTAGAATAAGTTGTCATTCCCCGACACCTTCCAAATTCAAGCCTTAGCAAATCAAAGAGAAAGGAAGAAGAAATGAAGAGGGAGAGAGGGAGAGAGTTGGCCAACTATAGTGGTTGTGTCAAATGGGGAAATATCCTAGCCACTTGATATTTATGATCACTTTAGGCGTAAAAAGATCAAAATGCCCCTAAGTCACTTAACGTACCCTCTCGACCTCTATTTTCGATTTCGAAAGCGGCTAGGGCTCCAAAATCACTTCCTTAACTCTTTTTTTAACATTTCATTTGGTCTAAAACCAAAATAATACTTTCCAAAAAAATATCCGATTTCCCGAGCCCTCCTGAGCCCCGCTTACCCAAAAATCTCAACATGAACCAAATGACTCAAAAATATCCTCAAACCTCTAAACAAGTCCCCAAACATGCATTTCATGTTTATAATGCATGTAAAATTATTTCACATTATTTATATGGTAATAAATGGAAATAAAAGAAAATCGGTCAAAATTGGACCCAGTCTCTACATTCCAAGTAATGCAATTATAGTACACTATAATAAGCATACATAGGAAAAGAAAATATAACATGCATCCAGGGCATTATAACTATATTTATACATATACTTCATTGTCACATTCAAGAAAATTTAGGCATACCTAATCACATAAAACTTAAAATAATAGCAACTTACAATTAAAGCTTAAAGAAGTTAAAACACCTCTGACTCAGATTGAAGAACAAACTAGAATTTCTAAAAATCTCCAAATTATATTTTCAATGGTGTCAAATTGTCAACCTAGGCGAGCTCTTCAACCTTCCTTCTTGGGTCTTCAACAACATCCATCTCCAACCCTTTTGATTTTTGAAGAGAAGCTATGTATCTAGGTTTAGAGAGAGAGAGAGAGTAGGCGGCTGATTTGGGAGAGAGAGATCTAATTTTTATTTCTCCCACCTTTCTATTATATCCACAATATTGCCCTAAAATAAACAACTTTCGTAATTTACCCTTATTGCCCTCTAATTTCTCTAGAACTACCAATATGTCCTAATTGCTTATAGATTAGTCATATTAGAAAGGAAAGTAAATATGTCACATGATATACACACAATTATCACCACCAATAAAATATAAAATATGAGCATATAAATAAATGAATGAATGAATTAATTAAAAATTTTGGTTCTCTACACAACTGCTAAAAACTACCTACCTAAGACTCTATAAATAAGTGACCTTTGGGACATTTGTAATCTGTTCTCACAACCGCACAACAATTACATTTCAATTATCTTCAATTATCTTACATTCCAACACTTTACTTCATGTAATGCATTTCAAATTTTTTAGTCAATGCAATTACTTTCCAGTTAATTTACAATTCAAGTCCAGCACTTCCAATTTCAGTTCTTTCCTAGCAATAGATACTCCAAAGTCCCTTTGAAGGCATAAAAATAATTCCTGAGGGTAGTCATTCTAGACCCTCTTACATTCGTTTGATAACCTTTTCCATTTTGGAATATTGCAAGGCACTTCCTCCATTGGAATTTATGAAATTCCTCACATGTTCGCACTTCCATTAATCAAACCATACACGAGTCGAACAATATGAAATACAAATTTAGTAAAGAGTCATATATTAATGATATAATGATCACACTTCAAAATTGGAAGATTATCCAAATTTACCATTTTTTTATATTTTGGGTCAATAATACAAAAGGTGGTGAGATAGATGGTGATAGAATTAATAGAAATATAATAGATTGAACAAAACGATGATAGACTAGTGGAATTTTATGTGATGAGAGAATAACAAATAAATTAAAAAGAAAATTTTATTGAATAATTGTTAATCCAATTATTTTATATGGTTCAGAGAAGGTAACCCACTCAAAATAATTTTAGAAAGTTAAATTTATAATAGAAAATAATGAAAGAATAAATTTCATATGTCTAATTCCATTCACATGTGTAGACAAAAATGATCATGATTATGTTAATAATTATCAAATTGGGTAAATTATACTAACCTCCCTTGAGGTTCAGTCAATATACACTGACATCCCCTCTTGTTTGTCATATTACACTAACCTTCCTTGAGATTTGAATACGAGATAACACAAACCTCCCTTCCGTTAGTGGTCAACACAGTCAATGACGAAAAATTATGATGTCAGCAATTTATATATTTTAAATTCCAGTTCTACCCTTGAAAACATGTAAATATGTAATTATCCCTATGAAATCACATGAAATATTTAAATACCTTTTTTAACTGAATAAAGTTGACAAAATTATCCCCTTATTTTTCTTATCATTTCAAAAAGCCAAAAATTGATGTCCAATGAAGATTGTCGGTGATAATTTCTAGTGGCAAGGGCGAGAAGTAATGAGATATTTTTTTTCTCTCTTATTTTTTCTTTTCATTATCACCCTCTTCTTTTTATTAAAAAAACTTTTAACGACATGCAAAGAATGTCCTGACAAATAATAACTTTTAACAACTTACATTGAATGTCGTTAGTACAAACCTATAACGACCTCCACAGCATGTTGTCAAAATTAATATCATTTAACGACCTATAATGCACGTCGTTAGTACAAAATTAAAACAACCCGAAAGGCATGTCGTTCCAATTACTACCTTTTAACGAGATCGTTAGTCCAAAAGTTTCACGACGTGCACGACATGTTGTCCAAAATTATACCTTTTAACGGCATGGCCAATAACAACATGTACATGTAAGTCGTTAAAAACTTTTCACGAAATGCGTCGCAACTTGTTAAAAGTCATTTTTTTTAGGATCGTGTTTATTAACTAAACCTTAGGGGTGGTCAATATAATTTACCCTATCAAATTTTAAATTATTTTAAATCTTATTTAATTCAATGCGTGGATTCATGCTAACAAATATATCATCAATATAGTTCCTTTGATATTTCTACTCAAACAGAATTGTTATGACAATGACTTGTGTAACTTTTACTATTATTCTTTTTGACATGTGAAAATAATGGAACCACTAATTTCACAATTAAAGATGCCTACCATTCAATTCACTACCTTATTATAACTTGAAGATGTGACGGTTTTGAATTATTCCTTACCATTCAATTCACTACCTTACTATAATTTAAGATACGACGGTTTTGAATTTTTCTTGTGTTTCAAGAAAAGAGTAACATTTTATATAATTTAAGAACTGAAGAAACATTCAATAAATAAGCTCTAACTAATAATGTAACTCGGATGGGTTGGACCAGTTGAAGGAAGAAGCATTCAATAAATAACCTCTAACTAATAATGTAACTCGGATGGGTTGGACACATTAAGGAGGAAGTATCCATGCTTAACTCAAGTTATAAAACTTCTAACCCAAATCCAACCCAATTTGACCTTCAACCCAAGCTTCCCAATACAAGTCTCCCTCACATTCTAATCTTTCAACTTCAGTTATAAAATTGGGCTAAAAGCTGGGTTGATGTCCAGTTTGGTTGCTCCCACACAAAAAATCCAGAAAACTCAATCAATTTCATGCTCATGGTCATCTTTGCCTCCACTCACTTGACATCATGTTCTTTTCTAAAATTTTATTGAATAATTTTGTAATCATTTAACTCCTATTCTTCTAAAGGTTTTCACGCCCTCATAGGAATATTATCTAGTCCCACCGCTTTATTTTTTTTCACATCTTTCATCTATTTCTTTATTATTAATTTTATTTACCATTTAGACTCATTATTTTCAATATTCTTACTAGGATATTCCTCATTTAAAGTAATTTTCTTCCATCAAATATGACACCATTTTGACTAATATCTTTTGATCTACATCCCAATAAGAGAGTAAAACATGAAAATTTAAGTCCATATACAATAATAGAAGTTTTTTTTTTTTTCAGAAAATCATTTCATTTTTGAAAATGATAACAAAATTATTCTTTGACATCTCATATTTTCTCTCTCATTAGCCGACACTATTCATTTGGGAGAAGGACAAATATAATGATCTCCCATGATTACTTTGCATCTTTCCACTTTTTGATCCAAACATTTCTTAGAGATGCATGGAAGTTGGATTTTGAATCTTCATGTAAAATTTAGACCAACTACTTTTTCAAATTGTCAATCCGTTGCCACAAAAATGTGTCCATGTGTAACTCGTACACTTTCGTTACTCAAAACACCAACGTCCGAGCGACGCACGCCCTATCTTCTCTCTCATCTCTCCCTCTCTCTCTCTCTCACATTTTTCTACATTAAACAGAGAGACAATAATAATCAGAACTTTCAAAACACACATACAATACACATATACACACGCAGATAGATATACATAGATACAGATTCGAGCTTGCAGAATGTCGAAAAACAATGGTCTGGACGAAGACGAGCTTCTTCAGATCGCGTTGAAGGAACAAGCTCAACGCCATCGCAATTACCAAAGACCGTCTCAGCAGTCTTCGAGGCCATCGAAGCCGGTGGCCAATTTCGTACAACCGCCACGGCGGGCGGTGGCGGGGAATCAGAGGAGTTCGTTGCCTAAAATGGCCGTCACGAACGGTTCCCAGACGCGAGGGCCCCAACAACGGCAATCTGTGGACGAGGACGACGATTCCGAGGTGGAGATGCTGAGTATTTCGTCGGGGGACGAGGATTCGTCTAAGGATCGAGGGTTCGGGGCGAAGAATCGTGCCGCCAGCGGTGGGAGAGGTGGGAGGGATGATGAGAGAGCCTGGGATGGAGGGGAGCCTAATTGTTGGAAGCGAGTCAATGAGGCTGAGGTATGAATATATATATGCTAATTTTGTATTGAGTTGGTATTTCAGGTTTTTGTTTTTATTTTCCTTACTTTTATCAGTTCTTGGTTATTGATTGGGTTTTCTGGTGGGTGTGGTCTTAATTAACTTGAAACTACTTGGGGATATAAGTAATTAGTGAATCTGATGAATTGTACAGAGTTAGTGTCACGGGTATCATTTTTTTTTTGTCAGTTTTTGGTGATTGATTGGGTTTTTTAGTGGTTGTGGAGTGTTAATTTGGAGCAAGAAGGGGTCGATTACTACATTCAATTCAAGGAAGTCTTATATTGCAACTACTTGGGGACATAAGTAACTGGTAAATCTGATGAAATTGAGTTGTGCTTGAAGTTGGGTAACTTAAGAATTTGTGTTTAAAAGTTAATTATTTTGCGGGTCTAAATTTTCCCTGTAATTTATGAGTAAATACACAAATGTAGAGTTCTATTAGAATTGCACACACAGTACACCTGAGGAGCAATGAGTGGCATGGCCATTCTATTTTCTTCGTTTGGAGCTGAACCATAACAACAAAAAGGCATATTTTCATACAATTAGGAAGCTGGGATTAGCAGGCCAAAGTAGCATGGAGTGTTTGTAATCTCTCTGGGATGACTGAGTACGTGGGATGAAGGCTGGGAAAACTCAACCACGAGCCATTAGTTGAAGTTAAAGACTTCAGGCAGCTTCTTGTAAACCACTTGCATATGCTAAAAATTTTCTTGTGATCCATGCTCTGAAGTTTGTTAGATAACAGATGAGGAGTGAGAACCTAAGAATATTTTATTAGCAAGATCTAAACTTAGATATTGAATCAAGGGCTTGGGGCATTTCTTTTGTGTGAAATAGGAGGACTGTTACCCAAGGCTCTGGCAGAGTGCGTGCTTTCAATTAGACCTAGATGGGGTGAACAAGTCTTGGGGATATTAAATTGCAACTAAATGATCTTCTGGGTTACAATCAATCTATGTTTGAAATTCAGTTAATTAATTTAATTTCATAGATCAATAACATATATAAAATTGCACAAATCAGAAAATAAATAGAGCGGAGACACCTGAGTTTTAGGTTAAAAACATTAGAAAGGAAAAAATTGGTAACTTGTCCAACCATGAACAATCCACCGTGAGGGAAAATTTATGACTAGGTTACCAGATTAAAAACCGGAATTGCATCTTGACACAGATACCAAACTCTCCATCCAAGTCTCTAGGGGTGTCCTTTCCATCAACAGATCTGCTTCTTACGCAATTTGCTTCTCCATGGTTTGTTCAATCATTCTACACTAATATGATCGGTTGAATTGGTCTTTATTGTTGATTTTGATGTGCTCCTTGGTTGAATCCCTCAATCACATATAATAAATAACCAATGGAAAACCCGAGATAGAAAAACAAGGCATTCTCTCTCAAAATATAAACTCTCTCTAAATTCTATAGAGACTTAATTATTGACCCTAAACTAACTATAATCCCATATTTATGGATAATATAGGTGACCTATGTAGTATGGTTAGCAGAATTCTTTTAGAATACTGATTTGAGAGTGTTTTCAAAAATAAATTTTTGCAGGGTTCAATCCATCAAGCCTTTGACCGACACCTATTGCACTAGCTTCAATGGATCGAGATATTGGTCAAAGCATATTGATTTTCAAATGAATCCTTTCTAGGAACATATCGTTTAATTGACTCTTCAATCGAGACATTCTGGAGTTCCATTAATTGATTGACCTTTTGATTGATGCTCACTGTTTTCTCAAAAATCTACAATTTTAAAAATCATTGAGAAGACTTTGATTCAAAACCCTAATTTTCAAAAACAAGTTCAAAACATAATCTTTGAGACAATTGAAGATCAAATCTAGGTCAAGTAAGGTCTCATTTACCTTTAGCTTAGATATGTGATCGAGTCTTGAGAGATTTGTGCCGTGTTCCTTGCTAATGATTGTGACACACATTACAATCCAAATTTTGAGTAGGAAATTTCCAGCACATGATTCATAATTGTAACAATTTAGTAAATTTCAGTTTCTAAGATTCTTTTTTCCATTTTCTCTTGATTTGAATTAGAGTTTGTCTAGATTGGTTGTTTGAATTTAGATTTTCAATAATTGTTGGTGGATCTTGTTTCAACTTTCATGGCCAACGGTTTGGACAGGAGGCAGAACTCGACAACTACGATCAACTTTAGTTCGAGGCAATTGGAGAGGAAACCAATGGTGGCACATGACATTGGTGAATGGTGCTATGAGGTTTTGTTTTGAGGATTGAGTGGGACAGGAGAGTTAACATGAAGTACAGCAAGAGAGAGATAGACTTGCGGATGTTAATAATTGATAATTCCGAGGGCGTTTCTAGAAGTGAGGAATACTTGATAATTTGAGAATCGACGTGTGGTACTTTCGAGCTGGAGTCCCAGAGGACTGAGGGTGAGGAGGGAATGCTGGATTATGCTTTTTGGGTTGCTGCTCCATGTATGGTGTGATTCTCTGTTCGTCGTAGTAGGGGAGGCGTGAGGAGGGTTCGTTGGGGTGGAGGCTGACGCTACAAGAGATGCTACGAAAGTTACGATCTTGATCAAGGAGGGTGGTTAGGTCCCAGAGTTTGTCTGGATCGAAGACGACCGACTTTGTTACAAGGTGTCAGTCATTGAAGTAAAACTACCGGAGATGGTTCCTATAGTTGCGTCCCTTACTAGAAGAGATGAACGGGAGCTTATTTCCAAAGAGGAATGGTGGAGATTGAAGGATGAGGGTTCTCACAAGAACCGACATGATGCTTTCGAGAGGGTCAAAAAGGGAAAGCGATGGCCGAGAATGGAATTGAAGCAAGGACAGGGACGACAATGGGATTTTCAGAAAAGGACAGTATAGAAAAGTGTGGGTACGTGGGTCGCCAGATCCAAACGGGCGATTGGAGTGGGTGCCAGCTGGAGGGACGCGTGGCGGTAGGGAATTGGGACACTTGGTGAAAGCCTCACGTGATCGTAGATCTATTTTGAATTCAAATTTGGATGGGCTTACAGATGGGCCTATTCTGAATTCTCCTAATCGTTTTGGGCCTCTTTCTAGCCCAGTTAACGAAGAGCAAGGGGATGGTGAAGCTAATCAGATCGGGTTGGGCCTTAGATCTAAAAGATTGGGCTTATTGAGTCAAAAGGAGAACTATGTTCAGCGTAAGCTAAAGGAGGGAAATGTTTTTTTGCATGGGCCTCTTAAGAATGGGCCATTTAAAATGGGTCTATTTTAAAAGACCAAAGCTTTGAAGGAAATGGGATGAAGAAGGATCGAGCTAATAGGCGCAAAAGCTCTTCGGCTTTTCAGAGGATTTCTCAGAGTTATAATGGTTACAATGTTTCACCTGTCGACGTAGCAGTGCTAGAAAGGAGACGAAAGGAGGCTGATGAGAACGGGGTGGTTTGGCGCAGGTTAGGGGCGATTCACAGAAATGGTGAAAATGACAGAAGAACCGAAACCAAACATGATCGCAACACCGATGCGAAAAAGTCTCGCTCTCTTTCTCATAATTCTTTTCATTCTTCTTTGGGGAAGAGATGGTCGAGAAAAGAGAAGCAGAAATGGGTTATGAAGCCGAGGTCGGCACAAGGGTAGATTCGTGATGATTTTCAGGGTATGCTGAGGTAAGAAGGTCGGCCCCTGCTACTGTTCTCTCTTCTTTTTATCCTTCTTCGTCTTTCTCTTCTAAGGGGAGAATAGGAAGGGAGTTGGCTGATGATGGGTTGATTAATGGAGGAAGGAATGAGATGGTTGTAGGTTCAGGACCTGTTTTAAGACAGCTTCTGACAATAAAGCAGGTGGGTGGATAATTTTGTATGAGGGATTATGGGTCTCAAGGGCTGTCAATTAAGTCGGACAGAAGGTATGGGGGAATTATTCTGTGTGTTGGGAAAGGGATTTAGCTGAGCCTTCAAAAAGAAGCTGCAACAGCTTTAATGAGTGAGATGAAGATGCACAGTGGGGTGGATTTTGGGAATGAATTCAGTCCAACAGATTCTGTTGAACCCGTAATAGGAGATGGATTTCATGCAGATGGGGTAATGGGGGGGGAGATGAAGCTGAGGGAGATCTTCCTGCTGAATCGTTTGATCTTAAGCATGCCATTGTGACTAGAAATGAGGAAGAGGAAGGATGGGGTATGACTCACCCTTTGGCAACTATGGGTCCGGAAGGAGGGGATCATGAAGGATATCGAAATTCTAATGAGGAAGTGGAGAGATGGCTGAGAAACAATGTAGAGGAGTTGGGCTAGAACCTTGGGTTGACATTTGCAAGGGAGGAAGAGAGGTCCATGGGAATTTTTGGAGTTCTAGAAGGAAAACAGAAGTTTGTTGGAAGGAGAAATGCTCATCTTGGACGAGAGGAGTGGGTCAGAGAGGGGAAGGAGTCCAGGGGGGAGGAGGGAGGAGGAGAAAGCCATCATATGTCTATGAAGATGCGCTTAGTGACATGGAATGTTCGGGGACTCAATGACCCGAACAAGAGGAAGGTAGTGAAGTTGGGTCTGTATAAGTGGGGGGCTCAAGTTATTTGTTTGCAAGAAACCAAGTTGAGCAATGTTTCCAAGGAGACGGTGAGAAGTATTTGTGGTGGGCGATTTATGGATTGGGAAACTCTTGATGCTGTGGGGACGACAGGTGGTATCTTGGTGGTTTGGGATAAGAGATGGATGTCTAGAATGGATGTGAGGAGAGGAAGATTTTCCATTTCTTGTTTGTTTAAATTAGAAGAGGATGGAGCAGAGTGGATGTTCTTTGGAGTTTATGGTCAGGTGGAGGATGTCAAGAGGGGTGTTTTGTGGGAGGAGCTGTCAGATGTTTACAAGCAATGGGGAGTTCTGTGGTGTGTGGGGGGAGACCTAAATGATGTTCGATCCCTGGATGAGAGGTCCTCGGGTGGAAGATGGACGACTGCCATGTCTTCTTTCTCAGATTTCATTGACTTTGAGGGGTTGATTGACTTACCCCTCGAAGGAACCAGATTTACTTGGTCTAGTGGTAGAGAAGTTCTGACACTCTCTAGGTTGGATCGGTTTCTGATCTCGGGGGATTGGGAAGAGAGGTTCCCGGATGTGACTCAGGTGGCGATGGTAAGACTAACATTAGATCATATTCCATTGTTATTGGACTGTGGGGGTTTGAGGAGGAAAACGCCGTTTAAGTTTGAGAATATGTGGCTTAGGGCGGAAGGATTCAAAGAGATGGTGAAAGGCTGGTGGCTTGGCTACGAGATTCGGGGCAATCCCATTTTTGTGCTTGTGGGGAAACTTCATAGATTGAAAGAAGACCTAAAAAAGTGGAATAAGGAATCGTTTGACAATCTTGAATGGAGGAAGAATAGGATTGTGGGAGCTTTAGCTGATTTAGATAGGAAGGAAAGCATGGTGTGTTTGAGGGAGGAGGAAATGTCGAGAAGGGAGGAACATAGGGCAGAAATTGAGGAGATTGCTGTTATGGAAGAGATCTCATGGAGACAGAAATCCCAGGCTTTGTGGTTAAAAGAAGGGGATAGAAATACGAGATTTTTCTATAGGATGACCAATGCTCATAGGAGGGGTAACAACATCGGGAGGATTAAAATTAATGAAAATGTGCTGAACAAAGAGGAAGAGGTGGTGCGAGGTGTGACTTCTTTCTATCAACAGTTGTATAGGGAGACCGTGGATTGGAGACCCCTTCTAGGGGGCTTGGAGTTTGATATGATTTCTGAAGACGATAGGGACCGTTTGGAGAGGCCTTTTGAAGAGGAGGAGGTGAGATTTGCCCTTCAATGTTGCAAAGGGGATAAAGCTCCGGGTTTAGATGGGTTTTCTATGGCGTTCCTTCATCATAATTGGGAGGTGGTGAAAAGGGAAGTGTTGGCAACTATCCATGCTTTCCATGCTAATGGGAAGTTTGAAAAATCTTTGAATGCAACTTTCATTGCTTTGATCCCGAAGAAGGGAGGGGTTGACGGCATTAAAGAGGAGGAGGTGAGATTTGCCCTTCAATGTTGCAAAGGGGATAAAGCTCCGGGTTTAGATGGGTTTTCTATGGCGTTCCTTCATCATAATTGGGAGGTGGTGAAAAGGGAAGTGTTGGCAACTATCCATGCTTTCCATGCTAATGGGAAGTTTGAAAAATCTTTGAATGCAACTTTCATTGCTTTGATCCCGAAGAAGGGAGGGGTTGACGGCATTTGTGATTTTAGACCCATTAGTTTGGTGAGAAGTGTTTACACGATCATTGCCAAAATTCTAGCGCTAAGACTGAAGGAAGTGTTGGACGGAATCATCTCGGAATGACAAAATGCCTTTGTTGGAGGTCGTTAGATTCTTGACTCAGTCTTGGTGGCTAGCGAGTGTGTGGATGCCCGTTCTTGTTCTGGTGAGCCGGGGGTGGTTTGTAAACTCGATGTGGAGAAAGCATATGATCATGTGAATTGGGATTTTTTGATCTATCTTCTCGAGAGGATGGGGTTTGGGGAGAGATGGAGGGGTTGGATCAGATTTTGTATCTCCACGGTGAAATTCTCGGTTCTTATCAACGATGTTCCTTCTGGTTTTTTTGGGAGCTCGAGAGGTTTGAGATAGGGGGATCCACTATCCCCTTCACTATTTATCATTGTGATGGAGGCTTTCAGTAGACTGATGAGACGAGCTTGTGATCTGGGTTACTACAGAGGTTTCAAAGTGGAGGAATTGGGCTCGCCAAATGGAGGTGTCTCATTTGCTTTTTGCAGACGATACCATTGTGTTCTATGATGCTGAGATGAGTTAGTTGAGGCACCTGAGGGGGCATTGCTTTGTTTCCAGACAGTTTCGGGCCTAAAGGTGAATTTTGGGAGAGTGAGATTGCCCCTGTGGGGGAAGTGGAAGAGATTGAGCATCTGGCTTATGTTTTGGGCTGTAGAGTGGGTTCTTTTCCTATGACTTACTTGGGTCTGCCGTTAGGTGTACAAGCACGGAGAGCATCTCTTTGGGATCCTGTGGTGTAACGTTTCGAGAGGCGATTAGCCGGTTGGAAGAAACAATACCTTTCAAAAGGGGGTAGATTGACGCTGATTAAAAGCACACTTTCGAGTCTTCCCACCTATTTCACGTCCTTATTCCCATTGCCGATTGCCGTGTTGAGGAGATTGGATAGGTTGCAGGGGAATTTTCTATGGGGTGGTATGGGAGAGGAGCCTAAGTATCATTTAGTAAGTTGGGAGCAGGTTTGTCGTCCTTTACAAAAGGGAGGGCTAGGGG